>CM077593.1:110781412-112167245 GCA_039654915.1 Aquilaria yunnanensis
TTTATGAGCAATTTGTTACCGTATAGGACATTAGGAAAATATATCATCCAAAGGTATAAGAGTAACTTTTCTGTAGACCGGGCTTATATCGTGCGTCATCCTTAAAAAATACAATAATTGTCATTTTGACCCCGTTTCTCAGAAAAGTAAGCAATCATGCCCTCATGAAATATAATAGATTTTTTTTTTCCGCAACCTTAGGGCAAACTATTTGGTTGGGTAACATGACTGATATTTTAATTTTGGGGGAAGCTGGGCAATGGATCGAATGCCAACGATTCCCCTTTTCATTTTTTTTTTAATTTTGTTTTCTTGTTCTTCTCTTATTTGTCTATTTCTTTATTTATTTATTTTCATTTTTTTCTTTGTTTAGTTTTGTTGTATATTTACCTTTTCCATTTTTATTTTCTCATCTTTTTCCAGTTTTCCCTTTTTCTTTTTCTTATTTTAGTATTATTTCAAGTTTTGTCTATTGTTTTATTTCATGTTTTACTCCTTATTTTCTTAAAATACTTTTTTTCACCTTTTTTTACTTAGATTTATGATATTATTCTTATTTCTTCTTGTTCTTTTATGTCATATGTCTACCTTTTTCTATTTTTTTATTTTCTACTGTTTGTTCTTTTGTTTCTTCGTGCTTATTCTTTTAGAATGGTATGTTTGTTTTTTTAAAAGGTATTGTTTATTCTTTGAGAAGACATTGATTGCTTTTTTTTGTCTTCGTGTTTATTCTTTTAGAAGACATTGTTTGTTTTTTGTTACTTAAGTGTTTGTTCTTTTGATGAGGTACTGTTTGTCTTCTTTTATGATGTATTTATTTTCTGTTCTTTTAAAAGCCTTGTTTGTTCTTCTAGAAAGGCATGCTTGTTCTTTTACATTTTCAGGCATTGCATAAATTACTTATTCTTTTGTGTTTTGGTATTTATACTTACGGGCCTGTTTGTTCTTTTAGAATGCAATGTTTATTTTTTCTTGTCTACATGTTTGTTCTTTTAGAAGGAATTGTTTATTCTTTCTTTTACATGTTTATTTTTTTATTACTTAAGTATTTGTTCTTATAGAATTCACTATTTGTTTTTATACATGACCATGTTTTTGTAAGCTTCTTGTTATTTTGTTTTCTGGTGTTTATTCTTTCAGAATGGTATGTTTGTTCTTTTAGAATGTCATGTTTGTTCTTTTAGAAGACATTGTTTGTTCTTTCTTTTACATTTTTATTTTTTGTTACTTAAGTATTTGTTCTTATAGAAGATATTGTTTGTTCTTATACATGACTCTATTTCTATAAAATTCTTATTCTTTTTTTTTCTAGTGTTTGTTCTTTCATATGGGCATGTTTGTTCTTTTAGAAAACATTGTTTGTTCTTTTTTTTTACATATTTATTTTTTTTTACTTAAGTGTTTGTTCTTATAGAAGACACTGTTTGTTCTTATACATAACCCTATTTCTGTAAACTTCTTATTCTTTTGTCTTCTAGTGTTTGTTCTTTCAGAAGGGTATGTTTGTTCTTTTAGAAGGGCATGTTTGTTCTTGTAGAAGGCATTATTTGTTCTTTTTTTACATGTTTATTTTTTGTTACTTAAGTGTTTGTTCTTATACATGACCCTGTTTCTATAAACTTCTTATTTTTTTTGTCTTCTGGTGTTTGTTCTTTTAGAAGAGTATGTTTGTTCTTTCTTTTACATGTTTATTTTTTGTTACTTAAGTATTTTTTTCTTATAGAAGACACTGTTTATTCTTACACATAACCTTATTTCTGTAAACTTCTTGTTCTTTTGTTTTCTGGTGTTTGTTCTTTCAGAAGGTATGTTTGTTCTTTTAGAAAACATTGTTTATTTTTTTTCCTTCGTGTTTGTCATTCTGAAATCAAAAGTCCATTTTTTATAAACCATCCCATTTATCCATTTTACGAATATTCCAATTTCTTAATTTTTTTTAAACATATTTGATTAATATAGTTTGTGAGTTCTTCATTATTCTATTCCCCATAATTTCTTCTTCCTCTTATCTCTTTGAAGCAGACTTAGTTAAATTTCTAAAAATTTTATCCATTAGTAATTATCAATTAGTATTAATATCTTTATTAGCTTATCTGTTAACGTTTTACACAATCTTACTATCCTTTCACATCAACTATGGGTCTTACAATTGCTACGTAACTTGGGTGATATTCTGAAAATTTCCTAACAATAATATTTAATTACTAGTAGGAGAAAAGTTTTGGAGATTTGATAATTCCTTGAATCAAAGAAATGAGACAAAAATTAAATTTTAAGGACTAAGTTGTACATAAGAAATAACTTTGGGGGGTGGCTTACGCGTGCGCCGGGCGCACAGAAGAATTAGCCAAGGTATAATATGTCATGTATTCACTATTCAAATTTGGTACTTTACTTATTTTAGTTTATTTCAGTTTTAGGACTAAATTAGAAAATCATAATGTTTCAAGACCTAAATAGAAAAATTTTATAAGTTATAAGATTAACTGTGCATTTTTCCCCTCGCTTTTGTTACTTTTTAACGGTCTAAAATAACAATATGATGACCAGTGTAACCATTGAATAGTTTGACATCAATCGGTGTAACATTTGATAGTTCTCAGATGATTAAGTAACATGAAATATAATTTACAGGTGACATGTGGAGTTTAGCCAATGTTTTAATATGGACCCCATTATTGCATGGGTCCTTGAAGCTGGCCTGTTTTGTTGGGCGAAATGTGGCCTCATACCTGATTCGTTCTCTGAAAGGCCGCCTTCTCATCGTTTTGATCCATATGGACTTGCTTTAATGTGCTCGAGTCTACTTGGGCCCAAGTCCGGGCCTTAAGAAACACAGCAAATTCTAATTTACGTGCCCGCGTTCGAAATATGCTGAAGTTAAGACTTAAGAGAATTGCAAATATTTTACAGAAATCTCCCTCTCGTTTTCTTTCTTTCGTTTTTTGTCTTTTCTGGGGGGAAATCTTAGTACATTTAATATCTTCTACGTACTTTATCAAAATGTAGGAGTCATGCCTGGCCCTCCCTTCAATTCAGACCGTTCCATCCACGCCAAAACTTTTCTGATGGGAAGTTGACATTGAGAATGAACGTGAAAATTCACTTTCGTTACAAATGTCGCATTGCCAAAAGTTGTCACCCCAAAAGCAAACAGGGTAGTGGTCCCTGTTATGTTGCACCATAAATAAGTCACAAAAACAAAAGGGCTAGAGAAGTATGGAGAACGAGAGAGAGGGATTAGTTTCGTCATTTTTTTTTTTTATGTTTACATTACATGTCTCATGCATTGGATTTGTGTGATCCACTAGGGTACACTTCCAAAAAGAAAAGGAAAGATCGAGAAAAAAAAAATGAATGTTAACTATCAGCCCAAGTATATCAATTGGCTACTGAGTAAATAACGAAAAAGTCAAACAACAAATCAAAGGTTAAAAAAAATCAGATTATTCGTCTGTTTTGATTGAATTTATTTGATGAGTTCGGTATATTTTAGAGAAATGCTCTTTACCTGTTTCGTGCTATAGTTAACGAAATTTAAATAATTGTGTGAATTAATTGGCTAAGTGACGACTTTTTATTTTTTATTTTTTCTTGATAAATGTTAAGTAACAAGTTAATCTGAGGGAAACATTTGGGCACAGTGGTGGAACCACATAGAGGAGGGGGTCTTCTGCCCCCCGAGAATTTCAAAATTTAGTAAACAAGAGGTACTAAGTTAGTCATTTTATAAAAATTTAAGGACTAGCTGTGAATTTTTCCCTCCAACTGGTGAAGAATATAAATAGGGTAAATAGCACCAACAGACCTAAATTTTTATTTTTCATTACAAATTCATCTATAATCTCTCAATCATTGCATATTCATCCCAAACCTTTATCTGACATTGATAATTCATCTCTTGACTAACAGTTAAAGTGGTTAGTGACCGAATTGGGACAAATATGTGACAATTAAGAACTTAGGGATGAATTTATAATAAAAAATAAACATTTGGGGGATACCTAGCGCTATTTTCCCTTTTTATTTTATATTTCCCTTTTCTTCTTTCTCTTAAGTTTTGGCGTTGCTTGTCTTACCTCTGCCTAGCCCCGAAACTAAAAACCTGGTTCTGCATTATTTGGGCAGTCATATACAAGCGCAATAATTACTTGCTGGTATTTACAGCCATTTACTTGCTTGTTGTACATTTTTGTTTCAATGGATGCATTTATATATGTTACTATTGTATTTTGTTATGTCTCAAACTAGAAACATATGTTCCTCTGTTTTATTAATTGATTTTTTATTTGACAATCTAGTTTGGAAAAATGGTAAGGATTTACACCTAATTGCTTTTAACTTAAGTTAATAAACATGTCTTACTTTTATCATAACATTTTTTTATTGGCACCAATTTTATTTAAAACTTAATATTATATAATTTTAATAAAGGATTGAAACTAAAATTTTTTATTTTAATAAATTGTTATGATTTTTTAGGCATCAAAAATGAAAAAGTCATAACAAAAAAAATATTATTATTATAAAAATTTTGATTTTAGGATATTATTACACCTACATAATATTGGTTCAAATAAATTTTTTCCTAACAAAAAAAGATGTAAAAATAAATTAAGTTAATTTAAGTTAAAATGAATTGAATATCATTTTAATCTCCAATTTTTTTTCCATTTTGAGAAATTTAATTCTATAGCTTCCCATCAAGAAAAAAAAATCAACAAGTCAACATTTAATATCCCTCAAGTGCCACAGAAAATTTAATTTTCATATTCAGCTGGAAAAATGTCCAAAATATGAGTAATAGAGCTGATAATTTCATAGTTTTTAGGATTATTTTGATAAATTGATACATTTTAGGACTAAATTGATAAAAAAAAATTAGAATAATTATGTAACTTTAATAAAAAGGTTCTCTTCCCAATTTTGGGCTTGACACCTTGAGTTCGACATGCTCCTCCTCATTGTACTGTAATGCTTAGTTGATAAATAAATAAATGGTAATCTTATGATAAAAATCCCAAGGTTTCATTGAAAAAAAATACTGTTTTCCCATCTATGATCTATCTAAGGGTAAATTGAAAATATAATTTGTTATTCGCATTTTAGCGCTGCAATAACATTTAATACTGTTTTAGTTAAGGATGTCAACCTCCCCCTCCCCCCTCTTTTTTGGGGATATGTATGAAAGAGGCTAAGAAATTATAAGTCAAATTCAGTGATTTATGCAAGGAAAAGGATTTGTAAAGTGGAGGGACCCACTAGTTTTATTGGAATTTGGAAAGATGAATAACATTTAACATAACAATTTGTTACCACTATCTGCTTGAGAAGGTTTTACTCAAGTAGTAATGTAGTGTACAGTTTTTCTTATCCCTATGTTAATCTCATTATGTAGTATGTAACCTCAGTTTATTATTCAATGTTAATAAATTATAACACTATTGATTGGTTTACTTCATGGGCGCCTCTTCGTCAAGATGATCTATTCCCCCATATCTTTTTATTTTGTGCGCAGAAACTTTTTCAAGTTATCTAACTAACCTCTAATTATTAGGCAATCTTGTGGGCTTGCGGGTTAGTTGGAATGATCTGTCTATTAGTCATTTATTTTTTGTGTTAATGATTGCTTAATTTTCTTTCAGCTTTCTAAAGGAGTGGTTATGACTATAAAGAATTCTCTATTGTTGTTTGAGTTGGTGGCAAGGCAAGAGGTTAATTTCTCCAAATCAAAATGGATGTTCAGTAGCAATGTTCCGGATGATCTAATCTAGAAATACTATAACATCCTTCTAATTTTAGTTAATCCTGAAATCCTTAATTACCTGAAAGCTCAGAACTTGTCTAAATCTTAATTGTTTTAGTTTTTACTGGACAAATTTTAAAGCGTTTAGAGTCAATTGGAAATGAAAGTTACTGAATTGTGTAGGACGACTAACCTTTATTAGTCCATGTTAACCTCATTGTCGGTCTATATAATTTCCCTATTTAAGGTTCCAATTACATTATTTGATAAGATTTCTAGTAAGTTTACCAAATTTTGGCGGTTGGGATCTCCGAATATAAGGAAATATCATCTTAAAAATATGAATCACTTGATGTTACCAAAAGCCTTAGGATGTTTGGGATCAAGGGTATGCACCGTTGTAATGATGTCTTGTTTCCCAAAACATTCTGGAGGATTTTTACAGGTAAACCAAATGCTCTTAGTCTATATGGTTAGTAAAGGGCAAGAGTAATACTTCCTTAATTTGGAGAGGTTTGTTGTATGGATGCTCTCTTTGTTAATGGTTATGATTGGTCAATCAAAGATGGTAATTCTATATGCTTGTGGTACGATTGAATTCCGGGCATTCTCCCAAATATTGTTAGAGTCTTAAGCCTGAAGTTTTTGAATCACAAAACTCTCAAAGTGATGGACATTGCATTTCAGCCTACCCAGGATTAAAATACAAAGTTCATTTATACCAGTTTTCCCACTTAGATAGCTTAGCTCATACTACAGTTGCCTTCCGCTTCTCTCTCTGTAGGGCCATATATAGTTCATTAGCATGGTAATCCATTTGGTCATTATACTTTCGAAAAAGGTTATTTCTTGCAATTGTCTCTTTAATCTACCTTATACCACAATCTAGATTACAGTAGCTATTGTCTAACTCAAAATCTATTATTCTTTTAAGTGATCAATAGGTTGTGGGGTGCTTGCCTTAGAAATTTAATGTATTTTCTGGAAGTGCCTCCTTAATACTTTTCATATGGTTGTGAATGTTTGAATTTTATTGTGAATATTTCTATTTCATTTTAAACAAGTTGTGAAATATTTTCATTTCATTCTAACTAAATTGTGAATGTTTTTTATTTCTTTCTAAACAAGTTGTTTCCATTTTATTTAAAAACAAGTTGTGAATGTTTCCATTCATTTTTAAACAAATTGCTTCAGTTCCATTCTAACCAAGCTGTAAATGTTTCCATTTTATTATAAATATTTTCATTTTATTCTAACCAAGTTGTTTCCATTTTATTCTAACCAAGTTGTGATTGTATCCATTTCATTGTAAATAAGTTGCAAATGTTTCTATTTTATTATAAAGAAGCTGCAGATGGATCCATTTCATTTTAAACAAATTGTAAATGTTTTCATATCATTCTAAATAATTTGTGAATATTTTAATTTAATTCTAAATAAATTGTGAATGTTTCTATCTCATTCTAAATAAGTTGTGAATATTTCCATTTAATTGTAAATTTTTTCATTTTATTCTAAACAAGTTATTTTCATTTCATTTTAACCAAGTATTAAGGAGACACTTCCAGAGAATATATTAAACTATTTCTAACCTAATAAATTTATAGAAATTCAATCATACATTATTCAATGAACTATTAGCTTTTAAATGACATTCATTTCAAATAAAAATCATAAAAATAAAAATCAATTAATTTAAATTAATCTAATGTAGTGCAAACAAACTACAAGTAACATTCTTTATAGATGGAGCCGTGTAGGCACTAGTGAATAAGATTGAAAAACAAAAGTGAAGGAGGAGATTTCCCGTTCACGGGTCCACCAAAGTGAAGTGGAGTGGCGATCAATTGGTCAAATTCCAATGTTCCAAATAGAAAGAAACAAATGAAAATATTTAAACAACCCAATTACTTAATTAAGTAGGGATTGAGGGCAGTGAAGATGGCTATTGGCTAGAAGTGGAGGTCACCCGCATTATCAAGTACCGATGAATCATTACACAGTTAAAATGACGACATTTATTTTAAGAGTAACTTTTCTGTAGAACGGGCTTATATTGTGCGCCATCCTTGAAAAATATAATAATTTTCATTTTGATCCCATTTCTCAGAAAAGTAAGCAATCATGCCCCCATGAAATATAATAGATTTTTCTTTTTCCGGAACCTCAAGACAAACTATTTGGTTGGGTAGCATGGCTGATATTTTAATTTTAGGGTAAGCTGGGCAATGAATCGAATGCCAACATCCCCCTTTTCATTTTTTTTTTAAATTTTCTTTTCTTGTTCTTCTCTTATTCTTCTATTTCTTTATTTATTTATTTTCATTTTTTTTCTTTGTTTAGTTTTGTTGTATATTTACCTTTTCCATTTTTATTTTCTTTATTTTTATTTTCTCATCTTTTTCTAGTTTCCCCTTTTTCTTTTTCTTATTTTAGTATTATTTCAAGTTTTGTCTATTGTTTTATTTCATGTTTTACTCCTTATTTTCTTAAAATATTTTTTTTCACCTTTTTTACTTAGGTTTATGATATTATTCTTATTTCTTCTTATTGTTTTATGCCATATGTCTACCTTTTTTCATTTTTTTATTCTCTACTGTTTGTTCTTTTATTTCTTCGTGCTTATTCTTTTAGAATGGTATGTTTGTTCTTTTAAAAGGTATTGTTTATTCTTTGAGAAGGCATTGATTGCTCTTTTTTATCTTCGTGTTTATTCTTTTAGAAGACATTATTTGTTTTTTATTACTTAAGTGTTTGTTCTTTTGATGAGGTACTGTTTGTCTTCTTTTATGATGTATTTATTTTCTGTTCTTTTAAAAGCCTTGTTTGCTCTTCTAGAAGGGCATGCTTGTTCTTTTACATTTTCAGGCATTGCATAAATTACTTATTCTTTTGTGTTTTGGTATTTATGCTTACGGGCCTGTTTGTTCTTTTAGAATGTAATATTTATTTTTTCTTGTCTACATGTTTGTTCTTTTAGAAGGCATTGTTTGTTCTTTCTTTTACATGTTTATTTTTTATTACTTAAGTGTTTGTTCTTATAGAATGCACTATTTGTTCTTATATATGACCCTGTTTTTGTAAAATTCTTATTCTTTTATTTTCTGATGTTTGTTCTTTCAGAATGACATGTTTATTTTTTTAGAATGCATTGTTTGTTCTTTCTTTTACATTTTTATTTTTTGTTACTTAAGTGTTTGTTCTTATATAAGATACTGTTTGTTCTTATACATGACTCTGTTTCTATAAAATTCTTGTTCTTTTTTCTTCTGGTATTTGTTCTTTGATAAGAGTATGTTTGTTCTTTTAGAAGATATTATTTGTTCTTTCTTTTACATGTTTATTTTTTGTTACTTAAGTGTTTGTTTTTATAGAAGGCACTGTTTGTTCTTGTACATGACTTTGTTTCTGTAAACTTCTTATTTTTTTGTCTTCTAATGTTTGTTCTTTCAGAAGGGTATGTTTGTTCTTTTAGAATGCATGTTTGTTCTTGTAGAAAACATTATTTGTTCTTTTTTTACATGTTTATTTTTTGTTACTTAAGTGTTTATTCTTATAGAATGCATTATTTTTTCTTATACATGACCATATTTCTGTAAACTTCTTGTTCTTTTATTTTTTGGTATTTATTCTTTTAGAATGGTATGTTTGTTTTTTTAGAAAGGTATGTTTATTCTTTTAGAAGACATTTTTTGTTCTTTCTTTTACATATTTATTTTTTGTTACTTAAGTATTTGTTCTTATACATGATCTTGTTTTTGTAAACTTCTTATTTTTTTTGTCTTCTGGTGTTTGTTCTTTTAGAATGATATGTTTGTTCTTTTAGAAGACATTGTTTGTTCTTTATTTTACATGTTTATTTTTTGTTACTTAAGTATTTGTTTTTATAGAAGACACTGTTTGTTCTTACATATAACCTTGTTTCTGTAAACTTCTTGTTCTTTTGTTTTCTGGTGTTTGTTCTTTTAGAAGGGCATATTTAGTCTTTTAGAAAACATTGTTTATTTTTTTTTCCTTCGTGTTTGTCATTCTGAAATCAAAAGTTCATTTTTTATAAACCATCCCATTTATCCATTTTAAGAATATTCCAATTTCTTAATTTCTTTTCAACATATTTGATTAATATAGTTTGTGAGTTCTTCATTATTCTATTCCCCATAATTTCTTCTTCCTCTTGTCTCTTTGAAGCAGACTTAGTTAAATTTCTAAAAATTTTATCCATTAGTAATTATCAATTAGTATTAATATCTTTATTAGCTTATCTGTTAATGTTTTACACAATCTTACTGTCCTTTCACATCAACTATGGGTCTTACAATTGCTACGTAACTTGGGTGATGTTCTAAAAATTTTCTAACAATAATATTTAATTACTAGTAGGAGAAAAGTTTTGAAAAATTGATCATTCCTTGAATCAAAGAAATAAGACAAAAATTAAATTTTAGGGACTAAGTTGTATATAAGAAATAACTTTGGGGAGATGGCTTACACGTGCGCATGGCGCACAGAAGAATTAGCCTTATTTTAATCCCTTTTGCTAGCCAATAATGAAGTTTAATTATCCTCTCTATCCACACAGTTGAAATATTTACATTTGATACACATGAGAAAGATTGAAAAAATTTGTTTGATACTTTAACTTCTACGCTTCATTTTTCACCTGTAAATAAAAAATGAAAAAAATGAGTATTAAAATAGTATAATTTAAAATATATTATGATAACATAATTTATTAATATAAAAATATTACAAAGATTTGAGATAATCCAACATAAAATATGTTACAAAATAATTTAAAATGGAACGAATAATTACTTTATATAAGTACGTAGAATTCATATAGCATCAGCGTTTAGTTTTTTAGGTTGGAAAAAAAATATTTATGATAGCATTTATCCTTAGTGCTTTGAAAAAGCTATCACAACTATTATAATTTATTTCAACATTTAACACCAATTTTAAATGTTATGAGGATTGTCTAGGGGGAATATGGGTGTTCAATCTAAAACCGAATTACGTGTTAACATGTAAATTTTGATCAAGGTTAATCAGAGTTATTTTTTGAAATTTGAGAGTACTTTAGCCTTTTTTTTTAATAGTGTGATAAGACAAATCTTTTACACAAATAGTTGCCTTGAATTCTTGTCTTATCATAATGAAATTTTCGATTAATTTTTTTAGTAACCTTTTTCGATCTTGTCAATATATAGTAAATTTTCTGTCACACATTTTAAGTACTACTTTTGTTTTTTGCCCATATCACTTTCTCGTTACTCAAATTTTATCAACTTGCTCAAAAGAGTTTCTAAGTGTTGGTATAATACAACTCTGTCCCTCAATTATAAAACGTAGGATACTTAGCTCTTCACTTTAACTTCATTAGTTGACTAGGCATAAGCCAAAAAAAAAAAATGAATGCTTAGCCACCTAGTCTCTTATTTTATCTCTGTTGTACCTGCACTTTACTATCTATAACATATGCCCCTATCCCCAACTCATCCTCCTCTCTTTTACATCTATGCCGCCTACCTTTCCTTCAGTTCATGCCCACATCAGCCTTTTCCAATGACATCATTAGTGGCACCCACAATGGTGACTTTAGTGTTGTTCTCTACCATCCCTCTCTATTGCTTTCCGTGCACCTTATTCTTTTCATCTTTGATAAGCACCATGAAGAAGGAATCAAAGAGACTGAATACGTGGATCAAGCATCAAAGGTTGGCCTTTAATTAGGATGAATAGCAGTGTCCAACATTTAAAAGTAGCTAGATTCAGTGATGAAAATGCAACATTTAATGGCTTTTAAATTTGGGCCTTCTCCCTTCTTTGATTAGTAATTAACGGTGTCTGAAAAGCTTAAAGGCTGCAATCATCCCAAGGACTTCCTTCCAAAAGAGATTTTTTTTCAATTACTAGTTCATTACTCTTTTGTAACCATTTTATAAAGAAATGGAAAAAAAATATTAAAAAAAACACCTTAAACAATTATTTATTAAAACTGATTATAAATTACCTTATTTTTATATGTTGTATATTTTTTTTTCTCAACTTGAATATTAATTGAAATTTTTTACTTTAGAAGCCAAAAAAATCACTTTTAAATTAAAAAAAAAACATGTTGGGCAATGCAAGGAAAAAAAATTCATAAACAATATTTAATTTGAAAAAAAATGATCAAAGTGATTATGTGTATGATTAAGCTTCATGATGCTCCTTGGAGATGGAATAGATGTTGGCAGTGGCTGTGTAGGGTGGTGAAGGGCAATAGTTTATAGTCAAAGGTAAGGCGGGCTTTGTTTCTCGGCTTTGGTTTATTTTTTGTGGCAGGAAAGAAATAAGAGATGTCATCATCAAATGTCTAGAAGGACAATTGAAGTAGTACAAATTATTTCTGAAGCAATCCAATATAGATATAGTTTCCATTTTAGTGAGGTTTTTGCTTAGTTTGTATTACCTGATTTTGCTTGTGAAGCACATGTTAGGTTCTTTTTGCATTTTGTTTTAAGTCAAGTTTTGCCCTTTTTTGTAGACCTTTGACTTGGTTTGTAAGTTTCAGTAGGCTGATTTTGATGGAATGAAATCTACACCTTCCGAGGTGTTTCGTTTAAAAAAAATCGTATTTATTTTTTTGACAAAAGATACTTCATTTCAATTAAAATTGAGTCAAACTGTATCTTATAAACCAATGACGACTTAAGACTTTAAGGGACAACAGGAACATAAAATTAAACACAAAAAAGCTACTCGTTCTTGCAATACCGAATGAAGAGAAGATAATCATACCAAGTTGAACCTTCTAGATAAGTCATAATAAATCTGGAGTACAGAACTCACAAATAACTGAAACAAAACCTAGACTAAACCAACAATAATCAAGCAGCACTAGAACCAATTAGACATAAGAGTTTGAACAACACTATCTATAAAAATAAAATGATTACCTATAAAACCTAAAAAAAATAAAAATTGACTTTATTTTATACAATCGCCTCCATATTTGTTACCAAGCATCAGAACATCCTAGTAGAGCCGAGATTTAGGTGAACTCGAGAGAAAACCTAGATCTGTCGTTGTCCACCTTCAATTGAAGATTTATCCTATAAGAGTCTTAAATCACTTTTGAACACCAAAATTTGAAGGAGATTAAATCCCCCATAAAATTTGATAAATAACATCGGATAAGATCAGTTAAACAATAAAATATTAAGAGAGAACCAACCAAATCCAGATTGATGTCTGAATTTGGTAGAAATAGTATAGAAGAATGAGGGAGATGATAGAAAGGAAAAAGTTGAATATAGTATTAATTTTCAAATGATATTGATTCTAAAAGAACCAAAATCAATTCTTGTAATTGATTATGTTACTTAAGGAGAATGTAGAATATTTACTTTTTATCTTTTACGTCTAATTCTAATAAATTGCTTCAAGTTATGTATTTTTATTATTTAGTAACTAAGACTTTAAACTTTTACACTCATGTCACCAAACTATTAAAAATCTGACAAAGTTAATGGCAACTGGATCAAGTCATTGAGTTAAAAGAGTAAAGTGTCTTACTGTTCATAGTTTGAGGAAGAAAAATGCATAAGTCATAGTTTAGGGACTAGAAAACCTAAATCAATATAGTTCAAGGGACAAAAGTAATTTTGGCCTAAAAATTTATGGTGGTTATTAAATAAAATGTTGTATATTCATACTTCCTTTAATGAGATATCACTAATGCAGGGGCGGAACTTTTAAGGTTAGAGAGAGGTCTTTGTCCTAAAATTAATTAAAAGCCATTTACACTCTATAGTTATTTATGGTATAAATAAGATAAAATAGGAGAAAGTAAAGGTGCAGCCTTTCCACATAAAAAGGCAAGTTAATAAGGACTATAGTGTAACTCACACAAATTTTTAAGGAGTAAAAGCAATAAAAGACTAGAATGTATAATTTGCTAAATTACATAAGTCTTACCAAAGTTTTGATAAAGTTGCAACTTGCCCATCTTATTTTTGGAAGGGAGAATTACTAAAACTCTTTTGAGGTTTAGTTGAACCTAATTTTTCATTCTCGTTGTTTGGAATACTCATACTTACCCCATCTCTAAAGTTAACTCCATGAGTTAATATTAGACAAAAGAAGAGAAAATACCTAATTTTCCCTTCTTAGTCTTTTTCCCTAAAAATTTTGTCCCTCAGCTGTTGCATCAATACAAGTCAATCACATGAACAAATCCTACAATACATCAGATTGAAAATCCAACGAAACCAAAATCTTTTTTATAGTACCTAGTTCCAGGTATTTTTTTTTTCCAATTCAACAACCTCTTGGTCAAAAGAGAAATTAGTCCCTGTTTTCTCCCCACAATGATTGGTACTTATTAACTTTAGAATATCCTATAGAAAGCAAAATGGAAAAGATCAAGCACGCATTGTTCCCATAAACAGCATTAACATGCAAGTCGCCTCAATCAGGTTGGGCCTTGTCATCCTCTTTCCTCCATGGCTTCTCGAAGCTTTAGTACTCATAACGCCACCATATGCTCTCCCTCTCATAGCATGGCTCCTGAGCCATCATCTTGGTATCCGCAACTATGGAGAAACAGATGCGCCTCTCCCTACTAACTCATACACCACCATCTACATCATCAGAGACTTGGTTGGATGTTGTGAACACAAGAGTTTTAAATGTATAACCTCTATTCACCCACAACTGTATGGTATTGCTGTGTGTAAATGATTAATATAGATGTCGTCCCAAGAGATAGGAAAGATTTTATCTAGAGTCACGTCCTAGCTACCCATTAATAAAGTGAAGTTAAAAAGGGGCTAACGCCAAATTCAAATATAAGCTAAGTGAATTCTAAGTACTAAGTGAATGTAAATGTACAAGTGAAAATGAAGTACCGAAAAGGGAATAAGCTAACTAGAACTAGCTAATTTAACTATAAAGAAGGTGACTTGATTGTGAAAGTTATCTCCCTAGAATTCAACTCTTTTAGTTGTTACTTAAGTCAAATGAAGTTTCAAGGATACTAACTTTCTATGTGTTATGAGGATTCAACCATCAAAACTCTCCTTCTCAAGACCAAGTTTTGCTCACATAAGATTAATTATGGCATTTATCAAGCTCATACGTAAATCTCAAATGGATTAAGACCTAACATCATCTCAATCACCGAATGGGCTCATAGTTTATCTCTAATCCACAAGACCTATCATGCTCAACTCTTCATTTCGATTATGAGTTGTGTATAGTGGCCAATCAACACACATCCATTAAGCTCAAGAATAAGCAACATAAGAGAATCAATACCCATAAAAAACCTCAAATAAATATTAGATGACAAGTATCAAGAATTTCATCCTAGAGAAATATAAAAATTTACTTCATGTCCAAACTATCAACAAACATCATACTAGAGTTCAAGTAAACCATGAAAAAATATAAAAAAGAAAAGAAAATGAAAGAATGAACAAAAAAAAAACCTTTAGAAGCTTAAGTTTGCTTAGCTTCCTAGTTCCCCCTTGGCACCTTCAAGCAAACTCCTACACTAGTCTCCCAAGGTAGCTCCAAAAAAAGTTGAGAAAAAGAGTATGGTGAATGATTCAAAGCCTAGGCCTTTCTTGGAGAAGCTGTAGTCCAAATCTGCTACAAAACTTTGTCTTATGCTTTATCTAACTTAATGGATATAATCCATAACCAATGAAGAACTTGGATTAAAAAATGAAATAGAGGACTACAAAGACTCGGAAACTCTGGCGTTGGTCACCAAAATAGGGGAAATGTGATGCCTTGTCACAATGACATCAAACAACAGTGTCGCATCACCAAGATAGCAAAAATATAGCAGAGAGTTGACAACGTTGGCAACGTGTCCTTGATGATGACGATGTGTCACCTCAAGCTTCTTCATGCTTTGACCCATGCACAACTAACTTTTTCTCCACTTGATCCTACTTCATTCCAACACCTCCACAATGTTCTCCAACCTGCATAATGAAATGAACAAATCAAGAAATACTAAAAAATGTGGCACACAGCAATAAAAATTGACGATCAAAGTTGCCAGAAAGTCAATTATTTTGACCGTCACAATATGCATTTAACATCGGACACTTTGACATGCTCAGTGTTTGCAGGATCTCATAGTAGAAAACTAAAAAGTTCAAAGCAAATCCAAGCTAGATAGGGTGAGTTGGAGCAAGATCTATGTTTACAATGTCTTGTGACACTGAAATCACAAAGAAATTGACATAAATTCACATATAATTATAAGAAAAAGAAGAAAAAAAAAAGACAAATGCAAGGAAACTATGTAGATTTGTATGTAGTAAGGGTGCTATTGGCAGCCTCCTTGTGCTCAGTACAAGTCTTGAACTTGGCAAGGTACCTGTAATAATCTCCCTTCATCTTAAGGTAAAAGACCTTAGAATCACTTGAGGCAGTAGAGGGAATAAAGCGAGCGTCGAGGATCTTTAAGATATTATTGCAAATCTTGGTGAGCTTGGCCTCGTTCTTTGTGTGATAGTTACAGATTGGGGAGACGTGGTTATTGTTACCATGGTTCTTTTTTTTGTACTTTATCGAGGAAATGATATGCAAGAAGGCTTGATAGGCTCCAATGACATTCTTTTAGGCACCGTCAAATCAGGTTTCCTTGGCCCTAATACCAGATGTCACATTGGAGGTCAAGGTTAATGAGGTAGGCGCTGTTAATAAGGCAGTGGAAGTGAGGTCTTTGGTGGAGGTGGAGGCGAAGGAGAAAGGAAGTGGAGAGGGATGGAGGGAGACACAATAGCTTGTTGGATACAAAAGTCAGGGGGCAAAGGGTTTTAAAGAAAAAGGCAAAATCAGATATTTTCTCTTTTCTGTCGTAATAATAACTCTTAAAGTTAACTTTACAGGTAAGTGTAGGTATTCTAAATAGTGAAGATGAAAATGTAGATTCGACTAGACCTCAAGGGGAATTATGGTAACTTTTCCTATTTTGAAAACATAAACTTTTCCCATTTAAAAAATTGTTTTATACCATCTCTAATTTTTCCCCGTCCAACATATTATATATTGATTTTTGCCCCAAAAATGGTCACCAAGTTCCGCCACTGATTGCATGATGAAAATATTTTATAGTTTTTTTTCAAATGTATCATTTCAATCATATAAAATTTATAAATGATAATACTAGGGAAACATACCTTTCATGTGTCAATGTATACTATTCAGGAAACAAATATGAAAGTAGAACTCTTACAAAAATTATTACAAATCCATCCAAGATATCGCATATATTAATGGGCTATGTGATGAATCCGTGTCCAGAGTGGCTAAAGCTAACGATAATTCCAAAGAAAAAATATTACATATCTCTTTTTTGTTTGATGAAAAATACATCTCCA
The DNA here is from genome assembly GCA_039654915.1 of Aquilaria yunnanensis. NCBI lineage: Eukaryota > Viridiplantae > Streptophyta > Magnoliopsida > Malvales > Thymelaeaceae > Aquilaria > Aquilaria yunnanensis. The sequence continues at coordinate 110,798,546 of CM077593.1, forward strand.
GATATATAGAATATGCAACGTGTTTGATGCATACTCGTTTGTGTTTTTCAATATAAACAAACTTAACCAGAAGACTGCTGCCGTTTACTTGAGCCAAGATCCGAATATCTTGTATTTTCCTTTGTCATGCACTTTTGTTTGCTTGTGCTGCTATAAACCAAACAGAAGAATATGTCTAGAGCACCGCTGGATTCGTGTGAACTTTTTAATTTGAACCGGATCGATCATCCTTGTTCACTCTAGAAATCCTAACTGAATCGCAGATCGGTTCCTCAAATTGTTTTGTTCTCGTGAAACGTATTGCTCGGATGTATGTTTTCCTTTAATTTTTTTACCAACATTTTACCAAAATGCTTTTTTTTTTTTACCAACTGATTCTATTTACCAACTTTATAGATGAGATATAATATTTTTTTTTTATTTTTTATATCTAAAATATGCTAGGGTCCACCGAGTAGAGGATATCCGAGGGCACCATATCTTATTTCCTACATCAAAAGACAAAAGATAGGATCAAGAGGACTGACGAGGTTGTGTGAAAGGTGGCCCTTATGACGTTCAAATCAGTAATGAAGGTGGTATTCAACCTAGAGAAATATATGAAATATTCTCTGTATAAATAGCTAAATGTTGGACTTAATGGACATATGCCTTGGTTTTCGAGTCCACATAGGCATTAAGTGGACCTTTGTTGTCAATTAGGCATTAGGCCCAACAACCCGATGCCTTTGGGTGCATTCCAATTATGAGTATCAGAAAGTCGTTTCTCTAGTGAGTGCGGGGGTACATGCATTCTAGAGTGCATATGCGGAAAATGCCCCTTCGAGGAGTTGCCTAATCTCTAAGGGTGTTCACGGGGCAATTATAATAGGGTTCTGGCTCAACCTGACCCTACCTATATCATTGATCGGGTTACTTAATTCACTATTTAACCATACTTGCATACCCTAAAAGCTTATGGAAACACAAATCGCATAGAAAATGGTTCGGGTTGAATTGGTATAACCATGTTTTCATAATCTCATGTAAGACAATAATTTTTATCCAAAATAGTTATAATGTAAAACATAATAATTAGCTTTAAAATGTAATTTCTACAAAAACATCTCAATCCAAATAACTTCAAAACTGTCATACTCTGCTTCTAAATCAATTATTTGTAACATGCTAACATCAAAAATTTCAATTTATTTTCATTGAAGTTTTAGAGTTGATTTAGTAATGAAGTGATAATTAACAAAAACCAAATGAAGCAGACAACAAGTTGCTAACACTAGTTGGTTCGGGTTATTAAAATAAGGCACCCTAAAAACAACACTGGTGGTCATTTTCTCCCCTTCTAGCATGCAAATTTTGTGTTCGAAGTAATTGTGTTACTTAGGATTTTTTTTAAAAGAGTATGGCTACCTCTTTCAAAACTACAATAGACCAATTAAACAAAATTAAGTCCACAAGATTCAAAACTATTTGGAAGTAAAAAGCATTAATTGCCCTAAAATACATTGTCAATTCAGTGCAAAGACAGCTCCAATGACCATTGGCTACCCAAATGTACTCCAACATGCCACTCATATATTGATAAGGGATAAGAAATTAAGGATTAAAAATTAGAGATTAGTAGCAGGTTGGTGCAGCTTAATCAGGTTTTGCTTTTTATAACCCAAATAGCCTCGCATGGATGATCGAGTTATGATTTTCACTACCTAACCCAACCCTAACCCTGTATAAAACTTACATTGTCATCAGTTTTAGTTCGGATCAACTTGTTTTATGAGTAGCCTGGGTTAGATGAACATCCTTATTGAGTTTATCTTCCAGTAAATGAGTGGGAGATGTTGATATCTAGTATGTCTTTTGTTGGACTTTTGCCATAACAATTCCCTGATGCAATGGAGTGTACTTACAAATTGTCTTTTTTGTTCATTTAGAAAGGGCTTCTTATGGCTTGGAGACTAGTTTCCATCCACGCCCTCTATGCAACAATTAAGCCATTTGAGTGAAATATATAAGCCCCAAAGGCTTCTACATAAATGTTTGCAACACACAATGTTACTTGTAGGGAACACTTTCTTAAGTGTTATTCCAAGAATTGCATGAAATGGACATTTAGCATTAGTAGTTTGTGTGCTTGAAATCAATCAGTCGAGGGAACCTTTGTCCTTCCACCTTTTTGGAAAGGCATTGTAGCACGTTTATGATGTCCGGAACCTTTTTGAGGTTTTTAACCTCAATATGGCAAACCAACAATGGTCTCATAGTCCTCTATGTTCTAATTTTTTGTTTTCCTTATGGCCTAATCTTTTTTGTATGAGACTGGCTTTCTTAAGGACTCCCCTAAGTCCAACTTTCCATGGAACTACTTTGAGTCCCTTATTTTATGAAGCTTTCCCGAAGGCTATCATATGAAAGGCTTGCTTCCCAAAGAGGTCTACTCCACTCAGGAGCTATAATCCAGACAGCCTAAATTTGAGGGAGGTTTACTTTACTTGAGACCTTTATTCAGGAGGCCCATCTCATGGGTAGTTGTTTGTGAAACCAGTCTCCAAAAGGTTAGATATTATTTGGGATATGCCATCCAAGAGGCCTGCCTCTAGGGCTGAGGCTGCTGGTCAAGAGGTCATACATCACCTGGGGGCCGAAATAGATGAGGCCCATCTCTGAGGTTAAGGTTGCTTACTAGGGATCACATGTTGTGCAGGGGTTGAAATCCAAGAAGCCTACCTTTGGGTTCGAGGCCACTCACTAGGGATCGCATGTCATAAGGAGGCATAAATCTATGAGACATATCTTCGAGGTCAACGCTTACTAGGTTTTACGTGCCCTTTTTTAACTAGGAGAGCGTAGGCTTTCAAGAGCCAAACAATACAGCGAAATTAACCGAAACCGTCAAGGATCCAAGTGAAATAATGTAAATTGGGGTATTCAAAATTTTTGTACGTAGTAGGTTAAGATCTTTCACTTAACTGTTGAGCCAAATCACAAAACTTGAATAGTTGATATGTTCAAACTCTTTACGGTATTCATACGAACCACTCGGATCATCATGCATTCTCCAAGTTCTAGCAGTAGCATTCCTCTTGCGCTCAGAGTGTTAGCTTGCATCTTCCAAGAAAAGGCAAAAAGGGAGTGCGGTTAGAAATCTTAGAACCCTTTTTGAATTTTGTCCTGGAAGGTTTACTCGAAAATAACACTATGTAATATATATATATATATATATAACGAAGCAAAACTCCCAACCCAAAGAGGTTTTATAGCCCTAATCTAATTAGGCATAATTCCGAGCTCCACAATGGCTTAACTTTTGGGTCAATAATTGATTCAAAATTATCATAAAACTAAAACCAAATAATTTGGCGTATGCACTCAAATAATCTAATTAGCTCTAAATGTGTAACCCTATAGGCTCCCATCACATTGACAATGATCATAAATTACATTTATGATAATAAACAATAAACGATGTCTAGCAACATATTAATGCTACCAAAGTGAGAAGATAGTTGGTGATTCGACTAAACCTCTATGATCATTATTCGTATATGTCATTGTCCCTTTGTCTAAGATATTAAGACCAAGCATAAGACATGAAATGTATCATCCTCGTATTGCCCAATCTATAGTTTTTTTATTCCTAAGTAGACTGACTTAAACTGATGACATTGATATTTCATATCAACTCATTCGAGCATAACCGTGCATTTCCTCAGTCTCATTCAATCAAGGGGTCCAAAGATATCACTTTTGTTATATAGAAAAAATAAATATTATCTTGATCATACAAATCCCTCTACATGATATGTTAATGTTCACTTAGTTATGAGCAACAACAAGAAGTACCAAAGTGTGTGACTCACATATAGGGAACCTTGATGACCTCAAGTCAAATGACTATATATACCATGATCATTATGAGAATCGCTTATGACACTCATATAATAATCTATGTAACGTTTTCATGGCAGGTTGATCTAGTACATAAGTTCTTCAACTTGCACTTATATGTAGACTATATATCTCATATTCACTTCCACATACACTAGTCTTTATGTATTATTGTAACTCATTCCACAACAATATTCAACTAGGAACATTTAAGAATACTACTATTATAGGGTTATAATTATATTTAATTATGTTACACAAAAAAAAAAAATAATAAACATAATTATTGGAATAATGCATCACTAAATTATCACGACTCAACGTGCAAAATATAATCATCTCATGATTGGCTTTTTGGCACAACACTAAGAGGGATGAGCATTACTCCTCATCCAGAATCTAGACCTAGGCTATTGCACTAATGCTAGAAGAGGTGCTTCAAGTGCCATCAATAACAAAGATATCTAAACTATTAAAAGTGTATGACAATTTATGAGTTTCCAACATTTGGCAAAAAAGATTTAAAGTAAAAATGGCAATGAATAAGACAAAACTAGGTGGTTTCTAGCATAGATGATTTGTTGATAGGCCATTTTGGTTTAGAGGCCAATGTCATTGTTAGCCAAGCCTTAAATGATAAACAATGTCTATTAACTAAGGAGAAGTAAAAATTGCCCTAAACTTCAACAGTGCCTGAGCATTAATAGAATAAATGCATCATGATTTTTATTGCATTCCACATCAAAAGCATCTAGAGTGGAAAAGCCTTTATGCATTGCTAGATTATCTTTTATAGAGAGTGTATTAACTAAACATTCTACATAAAGAGTTTAATTTTTTGCAAGATCATAGAGGCTTATAGGCATATAATAACTTTGGGAAAATCTTGGTTGGAATTTAAGGTAATGGAGTCTTGCTTAGGACTTAGTAAGGAGCATGACTTTTTTTATCAAGTCTTAAATATTCCTCTTTTTCTGTGCTAAAGATACTTGAAGTGGTACCTATCCACTTGGAAGAATTTGTCTTTCCACTCATTTTTTGTGGAGAAAGACAAATAATCTGATTAATAGCCATGTCCAGGAATTTCTCTTCAAAGGAATGTATATTCCATCTTGTTAGTGCCTTTAGCTAGATCAGATACCTTAATATAAGGGACATGTAATACCTAAGCTGTTAAGGACCAAATATTCTGTAGGGCTATACCTAGAATCCAAAAGTCTTTCGAAACTTGAATAGATTTTCCTGATCCAATCTATGATGGAAGAGTAATTATTGGCATTATTGGCACACTTAACATTCCAAATAGAATGAATTGCTCCATATTTTTCCATTAGCACTTGAAATACAAGCAATTGAGGATTTACACTAAAAATATGCTAGAAAGTGTTACCTATAGTGCCTAATTAAACAAGTGCATGTCTTTAATATCAAGAACCCGCAAGACCATTAGGAAGCATTGGAATCCTTTTATGTTTAAGGTACAGTCCTCTTTTACTTTGAGATCCCGACCATCAAAATTGAATAAACTTACTATGTAATGATTAGGAAAGTCTCACTAGTATCTTGCATAAGGACAGGAATAGAAAAAAAAAAGTTAATTTTATCAAAGTTAATCAACGTGCAGGAATTAATAAATTTCTTTTTTAGTTGGTTAGTCTTTTCTGGATCTTATTAGCTAGAACTTGAAAGGAAACAATTCTAGAAAGATCCTTGATGGAATATAAAGGACATATAATACCTTAATATAAAGGACATGTAATACCTAAGGTGTTAAGGACCAAATATTCTGTAGGGCTATACCTGGAATCCAAAAGTCTTTCGAAACTTGAATAGATTTTCCTGATCCAATCTATGATGGAAGAGTAATTATTGGCATTATTGGCACACTTAACATTCCAAATAGAATGAATTGCTCCATATTTTGCCATTAGCACTTGAAATACAAGCAATTGAGGGTTTACACTAAAAATATGCTAAAAAGTGTTACCTATAGTGCCTAATTAAACAAGTGCATGTCTTTAATATCAAGAACCCCTAAGACCATTAGGAAGCATTGGAATCCTTTTATGTTTAAGGTACAGTCCTCTTCTACTTTTAGATCCCGACCATCAAAATTGAATAAACTTACTATGTAATGATTAGGAAAGTTTCACTAGTATCTTGCATAAGAACAGGAATAGAAAAAAAAAAGTTAATTTTATCAAAGTTAATCAACGTGCGGAAATTAATAAATTTCATTTTTAGTTGGTTAGTCTTTTCTGGATCTTATTAGCTAGAACTTGAAAGGAAGCAATTCTAGAAAGATCCTAACAAATGACAGACCTAAGTAATTAAGGATACAACATTAACCCTAAGACGTAAGATCAGCTGGAACTTGTTCCTAGGTTCAAGGGAAATATCCTAACTAAACATTCATTCCGATTTCATAAAATTAACTTCTTGGCATGTTGCAATGGCATATAAATCCAAGGCCTTTTTAACTTGATGGATTACTTCCCTAGCCAACTTGAATAAAATTAGACAATTATTTGCAACGAACAAGTGACTTATGGCAGGTTCAGCTCTATTGGCTTTAAGACCATGGAGTGCATTAATGGATTTTAATATAATTAAATGACCAGATAAAGCTTTCCCGCATAATATATACAAATATGGGTAGAGGGGTCACCTTGTCAAATCCCAATCTGAAGAGAGAGCCAGTTCATAGTGTATTCATTAACTAAAACCGAGTAGGATACAATTAAGATATACTGTATAGTTTGTAGTATTCAAAGATTTGAGAATTTCATAATTTGAAGAACCTTCTAAAAAAGGATCATTAAAACTTGTCACAAACTTTTCTAATGTCAAGCTTCAAAATTACTTTATATCCTTATGAGTTGCTATTGATATTAGTGTGTAAAATGACATATAGAAGTTTAAGAGAAATAATATCATTATCTTATATTGAGGGCGAGACGCAAAAACATTCTAAAATTCGAAGAACAAAAGAGTCGATATTCAGTTTGACTGACAACTACTCAAAATAAAAAAAAAAACCAGCGACCAATACTTTATATAAATTAGTTTGATTTAATTAATTTTCTTCCATCAAGTAGTATGGCACTATGGCGTAGTTTTATCGTATTTAAATAATCGAAAAAAGGCGGGTGATACAAGAAAAAGGAGGGCAGCATCGTTAGAATCCACGTAGATTTTGAGCTTGCTCCTTTCCGCGGGGTGCGCATTACACCATCGCTGGCCTGGCTTAACGTTCCTTTTTAATTTCCAAAATAATCGTGTGTTTCATGGGGAAGGGAAGCCACAAAAAAAAATTAACTACTCCTTCAGCTTATTAGACTAAACGAGAAATCAAAGCTTTGGGCGGAAATCAAAATCCAAAATTATCCCTCCTTTTGCTCTCGTAATTTCCGTTACACGCAAGTGAGGTGATTGCCGGTCGGCGGTACAAGGCGCAGACGTCGGAGTCTCGGAATCTGAAACTCTGGTGATGGCAGACACTGAGAGTTGCAGCAGCCGAGCTGTGGACTTCGGGCCGCGAAAACAGAAGGAGAAGATTGAGGTCTATAACGATGTTCTCTGCCGGCTCAGGGAGCTAGGCGTCGAAGAGGCCAGCTTACCCGGCTTCGAAGACGAACTTTGGACTCATTTCTGCCGACTTCCGACAAGGTACGTCCAATTGAGCCCCGGACTTCTAATGACGTTCGTTCCTGTCGGCTGAGCCGATCCTGCTTGATTGTGATCATGTGTTTGGACTTTGCCAGGCATCTTATGTTCATGTCCATCACTAGCTAGTTTCCTCGTATACGTCACTGAACTGAATCTACTGTTTTCTCGTGTTCCTAGTTTTCGAGTCAAAGTTGTTTGTTCTTGTGTCTACTAAAGCTTTTTCTACAGCTAGCTTTCAAGATTTGCTGGATTGAAAATTTTCAGAAATTCGTTTGTGACGAATTTCCTTGCGTTGTTTATAGTCCGGGGCTAGATTTTTATATGCCAATTGCAGATACGCACTTGATGTGAACGTGGAGAGGGCACAAGATGTTATTATGCATCAGAGACTGCTGCAGAAGGCACGTAAGCCTTTGACCCGACCTGCGATTGAAGTAAGGCTAGTGCAGGTATTATCACAGTCCACAATAACAGGACTTGGATTCCTTAGTTGATTTGTAGGTAGCTTTAGGATCTTGATAGATTCTGGTTTCTTTAGCTTCGCTTTAAGGACTATTTTAAATTCGAGGGAATTCCAGTACACATTTTTTGCCGGCCAATTCATACCTCCAGGAATAATTTAATGGGAACAGTGACAGATTCCTTTGATTGTGATCTCTTACCTGAAACACGAAGCATATTCCTTTGGGATCTTCTTTTGCTTGCCATTATGGAGAATTTCTCATTGGCATGAGGCTCATAAGCTCCCATTGACTCTCTGCAAATTGGTTTCTGTTGCTATACAGTCCTTTAGACTTCCTGCTCTTATTGTTAATTTTCATTATTGATCCTGTGATAAATATGATGTTTCATTAACCATTAATCCTCCAAGAAGGAATTGCTTTTTATGTTTTTAATTTTGTTTCTTGAAGTAAGTTTTCCTGTTAGTTCCCTGAGCTCTTTGATAAGCCGCATGCGCTTTGGCATGTTTCTCTTATGCAGGTTCATTCTGCCTTTGAAGGAAGTTTTAGTGAGTCAAATTCCGTAAGAAAAGACAAGGTCAAAACTGAATCCCCCAGTCTTCCTAGACAAGCAAAAGAAAGGCAAGGTTACAAAAACATTTTCCATTTTCATTGTTCAAACTTCAAATAAGCTTACTTGGTTCAATTGTTAATGAGTATTTCTTGTATTCTCCCATTTTCCTGCTCTCATCCGGTCTTCTCTTTTCTAGCTCTGTTGGTATTATCCATCCGCCGCCTGCCTTTGGTACATCATCTGACCTTGAGCTTGTCCAAGAAGTTAGTACAAATTTCAGAGTTTCGGATTCTGTGGTTCATGATGATCAACATCACTCAAGGTAAACACATTGCGACTCCCTTAGTAGATGTTTGAAAAATCTTTACATTCAGTTGACACAGATTTTACGCATTCGGCATGCAACTGAATGACAAAGCTTCTTCCTTCTCCATCAGCTTGTTGATGTTGTATTCTCAAACTCCAACACAAACATAATCAGGATCAAAGCTAACTGCAGTATATATATATATATATATATATTAAAGCTTGTAAACTGCAACTTTTGTTGCTTGAAGTGGAAAAAGCTTATAGCCAGGGATATCATAGACTCAGGTTTTAGTTAATAGCCCAAAAAAGGTTTTCGGGGTTTCTCTCCTGGCAGCAAATAAGAAAGCTGTATGATAAGTTTGAAACGGTTTGTACTTCATGTTGCATTTTTGTGTATCTTTCTTGTTCATATTACCTTTTACATATGTTTGCAAATCTTGGCTATTCAATTATGTTTCTTTGTTCTTTATATTGGTGCACAATTTAGCGTGCAACAATATATGATTGTTTCTGATTTGTTGACAGTAATTTTTGTGTTTTTTTTTAATAATATTTTTTGTTTAAAAGATATTCTGAATAATGAGAGGATTCCAAGTACTAGCTAAAACATTTTTGTATTTGATTTATCAGATTCTACTTGGTTTCCTAACATAAGGCAATTATACTTTCACAACTGAGCAGGTTGATGCATGAGATTACCATTTCAACTAATGACAAGCCAAAACTCCTTAGTCAGGTAGTTGATATTTCATCTCTACTATTTATCATGCTTGGCCAATTATGACTTGATCATTGTTTTCAAATTGTCAATCAAAGTGGCAAAACATTTTTATGAACTTCTATGCATGCTGAATTAGTTTATGCATATGTGACACCCATGAGCAAACTTTGGAGCTGGAGGAATATAAAGCATTGTTTGTAATATGAATTCTGATCTCATTATCATTATTCATTTTGTCACATGTGTGCTTCGCTTCCGTTATCATGTCTCCGATACAGATGTGCGAATTGCAATTAGTTACATCGTCGCATCACATGAATGACTATAATGGTTGGGAAAGTTTATGTCCTGTCTGCTGTAGTCTTCTTCAGTCTGTAGGTTGTGATTTTGTTTTGCTACATCCATAACCATTGGGGGAAAACGTTTCTTGAAATAATGGCCTTGAAATGAGTATTTCCATTGTTGCTTTATAATTTGCTGGTGTACAATTGTTGTTTCTCATTCAGCCACTAAGAATTTTATTTAAAACTTGAAACTGCAGTTGACTTCTTTGCTCTCTGAGGTTGGTCTGAACATTCAAGAAGCACATGCTTTTTCAACAACAGATGGCTATTCCTTGGATGTGTTTGTTGTAGATGGATGGCCACTTGAGGTATCCTGCCCTCTCTTTCTCTCTCTTTTCAACTTTTAATGCCAATTGTTCCTGTTTCTTTAAGCAACATCTATTTTAAAAAGGTAAATGATGGTCTTTTCATGCATTTGTCAGTCTTGCTTGTTGTTGCTATGATTCATCTGAGAGATTTGTGTTAGAATAGTTATTGCCTAAATGGATTAGTCACATACAGGGTGATTTACTTTTATGTTCATGTTGCGTAGGAGACAGTGGAGCTAAGGAATGTACTATTGAAGGAGATATCAAAAGATGAGGTAGGGTCATTGGCCTTCTCTTGCAGTTGGAACGCTCGTTCCATTTCATCTTATTTTTTCCTTTATTGTTTGCAAGGTTTTCATTGGTCCTTGTTTTTTTTCCTTTTTCATCTTTGTCCCCCAACTCCTGTAAAACAATTTTTCTTAGTTTCTGATTCAGGTAGTGTTTGGTGTTGGAGTTTTTGGAACCATCAACATATTGATAAATTTATTATATGGAAAACAAAATTAATCCTGTTGTACACATACATAAATACATTCATACTTACATACATACATACTTACATACATACGTACATATATGTATGTATATGTATATGTGTGTGTGTGTGTGTGAGAGAGAGAGAGAGAGAGAGAGACGAGAGAGAGAGAAACTGTTCCTCAATAGAGTTGGTACTTGATACTGCAGATTCTGTACCTCTGGGAAGTGCGCATTTTGGTGTTAATGTTTGTTTGGAGAAAAAGAAATATTTGTCCATCTTAAAACATTATCAAAAGCATCATGCTATTTTTTTTAACTTTTTTTTATTATCGCCATCCACCCCTTTTCTTGAGCGTGTAATTTTTTACTGTTTCATTTTTATGGTATCTGAGATCGGGCCCCTTGCTTTGGAAAAGGATAGAATTTTGTATCAGAAAAGCCGATTCACCTCATCTGGAAAGACTTTTAGCATCGTTTATATTTAATATTTTGAAATGCTCTACATCAGAAGCATTCTTGCTCAAAATTTTGTGCCATATACCATGCTGCGGAGCCAGAGCAAGTTGGAAACAAGCTTGTATTTGATCATGTGAACATACCTCGTGATGCAAATGATGTTTGGGAAATTGATGCCAGCCTCCTGAAGTATGAACGCAAGCTGACTTCTGGATCTAGTGGGGACTTGTGAGTTTTATATTTATGAACCCTTGTGTATTCCTTGAAAAAGAAACATCATTTCCTGGTCCACTTTTGTTTCTTCTATACGCATGCCTTTTGTGCATTTATGCTTATTTCTTGGTCAACTTGATTTTGCAGGTACAAAGGTAGTTTTCGCAGTCAAGATGTAGCTATAAAAGTTCTGAGGATTGAACATCTAAATGAGAAAATGCAGAGGGAATTTGCTCAAGAAGTGTATATCATGAGGTTTGTTCAATGACGAGCTATGGTCTTTGTGGATCAACTATCATCCTCCACCTCTCCCCACTTCAATTTTTTTCCTTTTCATTTTTTGTTTTAAGAATCTTGGAGGTAAATGTGTTCCTCCTATTGAAATGTTTCTTTGTTATCTCTTTTATTATTTTCTTAAAAACTGACAGGAAAATTCGGCATAGACATGTTGTTCAATTCATTGGTGCGTGTACCAGGCCTCCCAATTTGTGCATTGTGACAGGTTCTTTAAACTTCTGTTCTTGCTTCTTAATTGCCTTCCTCATGGAGAAATAAACTGTTAGGGTATGTTTACTTTGTTGCATTGCATTAGATTCTTTAGATTGGATTTGCTGATGCAATTAATTATATCAAATTCAGTGAATTTAATGCAATGTGGCCAAGTAAACATGCCTAAGTGCTTTTCATTCATTTCTTATTTGATGAACTCTTTTCATTTCTTTCCCCCATCCTTTTACCTTTGTAGAGTACATGTCTCGTGGGAGCATGTATGACCTGCTACACAAACAAAATGCTGGCTTTAAGCTTCCATTCTTACTCAGAGTAGCAATTGATGTTGCAAAAGGAATGAACTACTTGCATCAAAATAACATAATCCATAGGGACCTGAAGGCAGCCAATCTTTTGATGGATGAAAGTGGAGTAAGTCATCACTTGTTTATGACATTTGGCTGGAATCCTTTTTCCAAGTTAAATTGACTCGCTTCTGAAAGCTGGTTTATCCTTAAAGCTCTGGTTACTGCAGCCCCTTTAATTTGACCATCAACCAGCGCAATGGAAAGTGCCTATAGCTTCATTTTTAACAAAAAGATGTAGCTCAGTATTGTTCCGATCTCTCTTAGCATGCTTATATTTGCTTCACAGGTTGTTAAAGTTTCTGATTTCGGTGTTGCTAGGGTGCAAACAACTTCTGGTGTTATGACTGCAGAGACCGGAACTTATCGATGGATGGCCCCAGAGGTAGGTCCTTGAATTATAATGTCTGCTGAAAATTAAGAAACAGTTTAATCAACCAATGAATTTCCAGTGACTGCTTGAGTTATGATTTCTCTCAATTGTGGCACTTTAGGTATAAAGTCATGGCCTGTTGTTTCTAGCATGTTGTCATAGAACTGCTCCCTGTGTTAGGATAATCATGAATAGCCTCAAAGGCTGTTTGATATAGCAAAGCACTGTTTGATATAGCAAAGCATGAATAACTGGGGATATGAAAGCTTGCACTTGGGTGAAAAATGAAGTCTGGAACAAGGAATGATGCGTTTGCGAAACTGTTGTCCTGTTATTTGTGGGTAATGTTTTTCTCATTGTTCCCATTTCTGTTTCAGGCCTTGTTTCACTTGTTTAAGTGTATGGCATATTTTCACACCTTGATGGATGGAGTAGTGATTGAAGGATGTAGCCTGAAGCACTATAAGTTATGTGTTATGCTCATAGAGTTGTTTTTATGGATCTCAACTAGATTAGCAAAGTGATATCGTCACCTTGTCACAACCCATTTTGAGTCTCAGCATAGCACCGGCTTATTAATCTCAACCAGTGTCCGTGTTTTATTTTTGTTGAAGTCATCTGAAACAATATTCCATTGTGTCTCGTGGAAGGTGATTGAACACAAACCGTATAATCAGAAAGCTGACGTTTTCAGCTTTGGAGTGGTACTATGGGAAATGCTTACAGGAAAGGTAAGATTTTGTTGGCTTTTTAAGTGGACATAATGAGTTTCTCCTGAAGGAGACCTTCTTAAGGTCATCGTGGTAACAGTTGGGCGGATGTAAAATGGAAGTATCCAATCGATTTCAAATCGCTATATCACTAAAAGTTTGTGTTCTGAGTGAGTTCTAATCCAGCAACCTGGATAATTTTTAAAATCTCTCCTTTTGTTCCCATTGAAATCTCATCGTTTTGCAAATTGTTGTCTGCTCCTGTTATAGCTTCTGGCTACTTGGTCTTGCTACTTTCTACCCGTTACCACCTATAGCCTTTTCCTCATCTGAGTTTGAAAACTAAAGCTGAAACTAGCATTTTTATTTATATCTGACACCAGCTTCCATATGAGGACTTAACCCCCTTGCAAGCAGCTGTTGGCGTAGTTCAAAAGGTATATCTTCATCAAGTGATTGATAGGCTTGCACCTGGAAAGCAGAAGTTATTGAACAGATTGTTTTAAGTTAATACTTCTGTGTGTTGCAGGGTCTGAGGCCTGAGATTCCAAAGAAAACTCGCCCAAAATTTGTGGAACTACTGGATAGATGCTGGCAGCAAGACCCATCATTGAGACCCGAATTCTCCGAAATTCTAGAGATTCTGCTAGAGTTATCTAAGAGGTAGGGTGAAGTTTCAGGGTCTGTTGCATTAACTGTGTTGCTTATTCTTTACATCTTAGAGACTTTTTGGCATCTTTGGAAGGTTTATAGTGGTATATTTTACACGAATATTCCGTCAAATGAATGAGGAATAGGGCAAGCATGTTGGTTCCTTGGTGACCAATGAAGTTGAAGTTCCTATTCTCTTATCAGAGAGGAATGTGAAATTGTGGACATGATTGCAGTAACGCCATGGAAAAAAAAATCCTTCACCACTACTTGGTGAGGCCTTTCAGTATCTTATCTTGCATATTAGTCGCTACTTTATTTTTTCAGTGCCCAAACTACGCCCGATTAAATTATGGGTTCAATATTTTGTTCAAACTACATTGAATCACAATGTAGCTACGATTAGAAAAATGTATTGCATAATGTCATCTGATTATTTATGACGAAAAGATGTCCAAATCAGTTGCTTCTCAAGTGCTATCAGATTACTGACATGGAATTTTGTGCCATTTTTGTCCACTAGCTTTTAAAATAGAATTTCCCAAGGATAATTACGGGACGTAAAACTGTTAAGAGAAAAATAACCCCGTTAGCACGTTTTGGGAGCACCGTTGGCAAGCGAATCTTTTAATGTCACTTGGTCTGAGGCTTAAGGACACTTGACAGAAATTAGAGGTTTAAATCACACTCCCGTGAATATCCCTTTAAAGCAAACATCTTATTTCCAATAGATATATTTGTATTCTCAATCATATATATTTGGGGTTAAATGCATTTGTAGTCTCAACCTATAAATGTTTTTTGACTTTTATCCTCAACATCCATTTAATTCCAATCAGTATCATTCCAGTCAGACGGGAAAATGTCATATCAGCCCAAAATTGTAGGAAAGATTTCAATTTTAATTCTTGAAAACTTGTGCTCTCCCCCCATAAACCCTAAAACTTTTACATTTGTCGATTTAACTACCATCTCCAATGCTCGCATTTTCAAGCTCCTCCAACACAATGGACCATCACTACTTGAAGTGGCATGACAGCCCGAGGATCGGTGGCCTTAGAGACACCGCCCCCATGGCCACCTTTCGTCCTCAGTCACCAAAACACCTCCTCCAAACACAGCCCTAAGCCTACGTTCCACCCTTTGCTCTCATTCCTTCAGCAAATCAAATTTGGTCCTAAGCCTCAACATGCCGTCATTTCCATCTCTTTCCGGCAGAAGCGCCATTTTCACGGTTCATCCCCCGACCCAATACACGATGAATTACCTAAAATATGCTGCAAGTACAAAAACTCGTTAGAGTAGATCTTCAAGGACCATTCGAAGATCGAGCGCACCGACCCAACGAGCAGGCCTCGTCCTTCGACGGGTGAGGACCAGAAGCTGAAGAGGAACAAGAATCACAACCAGTCACCATTCGTGGCATTACATCTTGCAAAAGATCAAAGGGTTGGCAGAGACCCATGCGCTAATGGGCGAGTAATGGTGCCGAAAGCGATTGACGAATCTCAGAAACAACCACAAGAATTACCAAAGAGAGACATGGCTGAAGCTAATTGGTTGTTTGTCGCACGGTGGCTTGATGCCCAACGGTAAGATAGTGAAGCTGACACTAAAGGAGAAATTCTAGAGCTTCAATGCCATGTTCGATGAAATCGATAGGACGCAGAGCGCGTGGTTGGTGAGTGACAAGCAGCTGCAATTGGAGCTCCGTGTTTCAATATCAGCAGTGGTGATTCCATTGTATTGATCGTTCTTGGGGAGGTTCTCATGGTGGTAATTCCGGCGTGTCGATCTGCAATGGGTTCATGTCCTGACCAAGGCATGGGCCAACCCAATTAGAAAGCTGTAGGCGACTCCAGTGAAGCCGAGCTCCATGGCCTTGATCACTATTTTGACGCAGCTGTTCTTCTAAGTGGTGGCTACTGCGGAATCGGACAGGGGAAGTTCAAGGTAATGAATGTTTAAGTCAAAGAAGCCCATCTGGTCGTAACCCAAAACCAGAGAGACCAAATTTCGAATTTAAGTTTCTTGGAACGGGTTTATTGCAGCGAACGGAGGAAAAACCCACTGCAGCAGGGGAGAATGGAGGTGTAGGAGGTGGCGAAGAGCTTGAGGGAGATAAACTCGAGGTTTAAGAGGCGACAGGGAGGAAGCAGCAGCTTTAGGAGGCTGCGAGAGGTGTGGGGAGGGACAACAAGGAGAGCGGCTGCAATGGGAAGGTTAAAACTGCAGAGGCATGGAGACTTGGAGAGGGAGATAGAGTGGTTATTAGGGGTAAGTTAAACCCACGCACTACTTCTTATGTATATACATATTTTCATTTCATTGCTATCATTTATAATATAAAATAAGTATGAACACATTAAATTTTATATTTTTTCTTAAACTAGAGATATATACAAATCAGATATTAGATATGTACAAAATCTATATACAAAGAAAGTGAGAGATATGTATAAATAATATGTAACTTATGTACAAATGAGATCATAGATATATTACAATTTCAACATCTCATAAAAAAAACAGGTATAAACGAGTCAAGTCCCTCTTCCTGCCAAAATTTGAAATATGTACAAATTAGATGATAAATATGTATAAAACTTAATATATCAAGTAAGTGATTGATATGTACAAAATATATGAAACATATGTTCAAATGGGGAAAGATATACATATATATATATATAAACTTTTAC
The DNA here is from genome assembly GCA_039654915.1 of Aquilaria yunnanensis. NCBI lineage: Eukaryota > Viridiplantae > Streptophyta > Magnoliopsida > Malvales > Thymelaeaceae > Aquilaria > Aquilaria yunnanensis. Next base: position 110,815,229 of record CM077593.1, read on the forward strand.
ATATAAATAATAATGTGACTGACATTATTTGAACAAATGAGTTTATTCTTTTGTACATATTTGATCATATGTTAGTATGATTTTGGTTATCTATTTAATCACATATTTACAAATGTGATTATATGATTGTACAAAATATGTGACACATATGTACAAATGAGATCAACAATATGTACAAAATCATGTATATATATGTACAAATAAAATCATAATCTACCACTAATATACTATTAAATATTTTTTAATAGTATTTTTTACATATATTCTAATGAGTTTACTCTTTAGTACATATCTCTTTTTATGTTTATACATATCAAACTCATCATTTATGCATATCTTGTATATAAAAGTACATAAACATATTTGTTTATATATTAGTACAAAATGAAAAACTTTTATATAAATATGATTTAAATGTTCCAAGTTATAGGGGAAAAAAGTAGCTTTTCAAAGGTTGGGGAAATAGTGTAACAGTGAGAAAATTACCTAGAGGGTGTTTACATAGTTTGACAAAAAAACAATGGGCCTTCATCGTTTTTAATGTGATTGTCACTACCATCATTTGTCGATGCTCCAGTGCGATGGCCATCTCACACACCATCATCAGACATCCAGCCCTAATCCACCATCGACCTTCACCTCACCTCATGCCGTACGCCGCTCCAACTTGTTGTCGGTGACGCAAAACACCGATCCACTTCCAATCAGCAAACTCCCTTGATCGCATCTTGCCCAAGGTTCACCCCCGATCTAGCCATTCGGGAATCTGGTAATAATTTCTAAATTTTAGTGATAGTATTTTTGAAATTTCACATGCATGGCATACATAGGGTAAGGCGCATATTTGGAGAATGCGCTATTTAATGATCTTAGCATACAAAATAAAATTTTAGGTCTCATTTAAGATAAAATAATAAAGTGAAGAATAAAAAGTATAATTTTTCTTGAAGTTTTGAGCTGATATGGCATTTTTTCATCCATTGTAACTTTTTCCATCCAAAAAATAGTAAAAATGGAACATTTTAATGACATTGAGATGAAAGTGGATCAAAGTGGAATAAAGTGGATGTTAAGGATGAAAGTGGAACAACATTTTAAGATTAGATACCATGGATACATTTAATCCTATATACTTGTAAAGATAATTCTAAGTAACCAAAAAAAAAAAATTGTCCTCGCTTACCATGAAAATAAACTTTCTTGTATTGGTACAATGGAACATGGTGAAAAGTCATTTTTAGTTTAAAGCTAGGTGAATTGGCCGCACGTTGTGGCGGCAATATGTTGTTTGGGCTCTTGGTTATAAATAAACAAAATTTATGACCTAGGAAGATAAAAAAATAATATTTTAGAAACTCAAATACTATGTATAATGGATCAAATTGCCTGAAAGAAAAGTGTGAGGACCAAAAAGATAAAGTGCAATATTATCGGGACTTTTTTGGCATTTTTCCACTTTTTTGGTAGAGGCACATCCTTACTGGGTTGGGTTATTGCTCATCTTTGGCCCAAAACCCTGTGACGATACCTTCATAGTAAAAGCAATCCCCCCCCCCCCCCCCCCCCCAAATCTCTCTCTCTCTCTCTCTCTCTCTGTATATGTGTTTGTGTGTGTGTCAAAGTTTTTTATGTAAGTACTAAAATTTTTGAAAATTTCAAATTAGTTCTAAAACTTCACTAAAGTGCTAACAATTAGTCCTATATTTATTGAAAAAACAGTTACTTAACAAAAACATGATTTATATAAAGAAAAGTTGGTAGTTTAAAGGGTCTATTAATTATGAAAAATTTATTGTACAGTTTGAACTTATTAGAAGATAGCCACTAAACAGTTCAAATTTTAATTAAAAAAATAATTTTAGAAAAGTGATCATTTTGGGACTAATTATCTAGATAGTTACAAAATGTTAGGATTTATTTAGAAAATTGAAAATTTTAGAACTAATTATTTATGTAGTTGCAAAGTATAATAGGGGTGAAAAGATAAACGAATAGCTCAAGTTTCACCTAAGTTCAACTCAGGTTAAAACTCGTCTATGGCTAGTTCAAACAATTATCAATCTGAGCTTAAACAAAATTTCAAATTCAATAGATAATTCAAACAAAACTTGATTTACTTATTACTTTGCTCAACTTGACTCGATTTTAGTTTTTTCCTTAATTTAAGCAAACAATTCGAGCTCAATTGGTTAAAAACTCATTCATGACTCGTTCGTATTATTTTTAGTCAAAATATGAACAAAATATCAAACTTAACAGCTACTTCAAGTCAGACATGATCAATCTACTACTCGACTTGGCTTAACTTATTTTCAGCCCTAAAGTTCAATGACTTATTTGAAAAATTAAAAATTCTAGGACTGAAATATAAAAGGAAGTAAAGTCATAGGAGAAAAAATTGACTTTTCTCCAAAACAAGCTAAGCCTTTGTTGAAGTTTCTCTTATCTTAAATGGTGGAGAGGCACTAGAGAAGGGAAGAGAAAAAGCAGAGGAGCGAAAACCAAATTGATCGAGAATGGGGAGCCTAGTATGCGTGTACAGCCAGCCATTGTCGACTGCGGTGTCTAGAGTCTTGGTATGCCTGGTGGAGAAAGATGTTGATTTCCAGCTTATCCCTATTAACATCTCCAAAGGCGAACATAAAAACCCCGACTACCTCAAAATCCAGGTCCGCTCGTCATTTATTCCTGTCACATCCCATAAGATAAGACCCACCCAAGACATCTAACATGATTAATTCACAACATCACATTGCATTTCAATTTTATATACATATTAAAACTAATCCATTTGATGGAATTTGCATGCTTAGCCGTTTGGCCAAGTTCCAGCATTTTAAGATGAAAGCATCACCCTCTTCGGTAATCTCAGCTGAGCCTCCCACTTTCTTAAATTTTAAGCTCAAATCGTTGGTTTATTTAACTATTTCTGGCTGTAATAGAACAATTCCCCAGCAGTAGCATACAATAGAGTGTAATTAACATTCTTGTTCTGCATTCTAATTTGCCCTAGGATCAAGGGCGATTTGTCACTACATTTGTGAAAAGTACCCAGAAAAGGGCAACAGGGGATTGTGGGGGGCGAACACATTAGCGAAAGCTTCGATTGACCCATGGATGGAGGCGGAAGCACAGAGCTTTCACCCGCCCAGCTTTGTCATCCTTTTCTAGCTGGCGCTCACTCCTAGGATGAAAATCTCGCAAGACCTCAACCTGGTGAAGCGTAACCAAGACAAGTTGGTCAAAGTGTTGGACGTGTAAGACAAGAGGCCCAGCGAGAGCCGTTTTCTGGCAGGAGACCACTTCTCCTTCGCTGACCTCTCTCACTAGCCTAATACGCACTACTTGGTCAATGCAACAGACGGGAGACCTCTTTGCTTCCGGTGAAAATGTCCGACGTTGGTAGGCGGAGATTTCTGCCAGAGATTCCTGGAACAAGGTCGTGCAGTTGCAAAAACCACCCACTTAAGATGCTGGATCCTCACTTGGATTGCATTTCCACTAAATTATTGTCATTCACACGACATTTGTCTTTATCAAACCATAGGGTATGATTGACTGAGATTTATGAGTTGAGGGTCTGTATATGTAGTTTGACCAGTGGTGTCAGCCAAATTCCTATTTTTAACATTGATTTATTACTTTGTTAGTGCAAAGTGTTTTATGGGTGTTTATAAAAAGATATATTATCGAAATCAAAGAACCTAGAGTAAGAAAATATGTGGAGGTAAAATCAAGATGGTGATTAAGAATGATTTTGCTGTGTGAGGAAAATACATACTCCAGATGTTATGAGCGAGATTTCTACATTGGAAGAGAGGAGTAAATTGTACCTTGGCCCTAACCTTTTTATTATTGTATCATTTTAAATCCTATTCTACATATTTTTTGCATAAGACGTACCTAGCCTCTTAAGTGTATCGTTTTTTACCTTATGTGGGCAGAAACCGTTGATGTGGACAGAAAACACCACTGTGGCACGTCAGCATCCGCGATTTATCACTGTAGCACACTAATTAACTACCGGCGATGGTGTAAAAAGGTGGAAAAATAAGCTAGAAAAATAAGCATACAGGTAAATATGAAAAAAAGAAAATAATAAAAAAAGATATGGACCCCTCGCCGGTTGCCGCCTCTGGCCCTCTGCCAATGCCCTCGTCATCAGACACGTGAATGCAGAATCCGGCGAAGGTCTCCAACGACCTTCATGTAAACCCTACACTTAGCCGGAAACACACCACCAGGGAGCCGCGAAGAAGAAAGCGAGAAAAGATCAGAGGCGACCACGCCTCTTCTTGCGAACGCAACCCCAGAACCCATCTCTTGGTGGGTCGACTTTGATGCAGCAAAATCAACAAAATCGAAAATTTCATTCCCAATCGTTCTAGGTCATCACTTATTGGTGTTGCTTTCTGAAGCAAAATCCAACTAATTTCAGCCAGTTGCCTAAGCTTTCTGGAGCAGTTCCTGCGGCTCAGGTTGGTGTTGCTCCGTTTTGGTGAATTAGGTGGATCCGATGGAAAAAGTCTCATCCGACACATATCTAGCGTCTGTGCCAAGCCCAAATTCGCCCCCAAATCGATGGATTTCTTCATTCTACTCGTGGTAGGACGTCAAATTGATGGATCTCCCCACTTTGGATGAGGACGATGAGGAAGGTGGAGTGGATGTGCCGCAACTGGTGCCATCACTGTCGTTGTCCTCATTTTCATTGGATGTAGCCTAGGCTTGAATCATCGATTCCAGGGGAGTTGGAGAGGATGAGGAAAGGAGAGCGAGAAAGAGCGACAAGTTAGGGGAGGAGGAGCGGCAGATGAGTCGAAGTGGTGAGGCGTGAGCGTGTTCAACGCTGTTACCGCTTAGTATTCTGCACCATCAGTTTTTAAGGTATACGTAACGCATATTGTTATCATTTTTATAAAAAAAGTAAATATTATAATATTATTTTAAAATAGCATAAATTTAATAATTTTTTTCACATTTTATATATATTTTAATTTTTCTCATCATAATTTGTCAAATATAAGTAAAATATATATGATAGAAGATATTTTTTTTAATACAAAAAAATATAAAAATTGATATATATATATATATTAAGAAAAATAAATAATATTTAGAAATAAATTAATTTATTGATATAAGAGAAAAAATAATTTAATGATAATAATACATTTTCTATTATTGTATTGAGTTTCTAGGTAGTTTAAACTAATCATTAAATTTTTATGTTAACTAAGAAAAGTAACCAAAAGAATAAAAATAAATATTTATTTTATGATATGTATATTAATTATATTTTAATATTTTATATATTTATGATATTTGATGTAAAAAAAAATATATATATCTCACATACAACCGCAAAAAATAAAATACCACAGTACATACCTTATGATATTTTATAATATATAGTGATTTTTTAACAAAATGTACAAAAAAAGTGATCGTTATTTAAAACACCACAAAATAATGACAAAGAGCAAAAACATTTAGGGCGAATTTCAAAAAAACCCCTGAGGTTTAGTGAATACTTCACTTACCCCCCTCCTGTTTGGAAATTCTCCACTTTACCCCCTTAAGTTTAATAGATCCTTCACTTATCCCCTTCCATAATATTGTAAATAATTTTAATTTACTTACAATGCTAAATTATTATTTAATTAAAATTATAGTATTTAAAAAATTGTAGATTTTTATAGTAATAAAACATGTAAATATTAAAATGAATACTTAAAAAAATAAAATCTATTTATATGAACTTTTACATACTGGTATATGAACAATAATGCCCTTGTCAAATGTGGATACTATATTTACTTAATATAATTTTTCAATAATTATTGTATAATTACTAGAAAATTTAAATTTTCTATTATTGATGAACATTTCACCTATGTGAAATTTCAAAAAGGTGACAATTGTGATAAAAAGAGGGTGTAGAAACCTTACTAAGCATTTAAGGGCGAGATTATTTTGCATTAGTTTTAATGTATTGTTGTACATTATTCTTATATAAAATTATTATTTACTTTATTTCAAAAAAAATATTATTTAATAAAAATTTTAATTTACTGAGCTTTACATTTTAAAAAGTCTAAAACTACCTGGAGAGTCATAAAAATATTCTAAAATTATTTTTTAAACATATTAAAGTGTAAAATTTTAATAGATTAATAATTTTAGACAAATAATCACTCTATATAATATGATGCAAAAATGATACTTTTACTTATTGCAACATATAATTGATAGCTTTATATATTAATTTAGATACTTTTTTCTTATTACATCATACACTTTTATTTTTTAAGGAAGTTTTACATGTCTATAATATAATAATTATTTCGATTATATGTATATAAAATGAACAATACGTAAGTTAATTAAAGTAAATCTTAGAATTAGATCATTTTTTCATCATTCTTATATAAAGTGATTATTTTGCTAAAAAATATTAATTTATTAAAACCCTACACTTTAATACATTTAAAAAATAATTTTAAAATATTTATGTGACTTTCCAGGCAATTTTGGACTTCTTAAAATGTAAATCACGGTAAATAGGTAATTTGAGTAAATAATAATTTTATATAAGAATAATGTACAACAATACATTAAAACTACTGCAAAATAATCTTGCCCTTAAATACTTAGTAAGGTTTCTACACCTTCTTTCTATCATAATTGTCAACTTTTTAAAATTTCACCTAAGTGAAATGTTCATCAATAATAGAAAAAAGAATTTATTTCTTTAAGTAAATAAAAATTAATAATTTAAATTTTAGACTAATTATATAATAATTATTGGGCAATTAGACTAAGTAAATGCAGCATCCATACTTGACAAGAGCATTAATGTTCATATACCAGTATATAAATGTTCATATAAATAGATTTTATTTTTATTTTAAGTATTCATTTTAGTATTTATGTGATTTATTACTATAAAAATTTACAATTCTAGAAAGACTATAATTTTCATTAAATAATAATTGAGCATTGTAAGTAAATTAAAATTATTTACAATATTATGGAAGGGGGTAAGTGAAGGATCTATTAAACTTAAGGGGGTAAAGTGGATAATTTCCAAACAGGAGGGGGGTAAGTGAAGTATTCACTAAACCTCAGGGAGTTTTTTGAAATTCTCCCTAAACCTAAGGGAGTAAAGGGGAGAATTTTCAAACAGGAGGGGGGTAAGTGAAGTATTCACTAAACCTCAAGGGGTTTTTTGAAATTCGCTCAAACATTTATACTATGTACCGCTTATCTGCGATCAGCTGTATACTATAAGATTTAATTGGCCAAAATGCCCATATGGTCCTTTAACTTGGCAAGCTCGAGCAAGTTAGTCGTTTTTGTTTGACTCAATGTGAGTTAGTCCTCTAACTTTCCAGATTAAGCGTGTTAGTCCCTAAAGTCTGCTAAACTAAACAATTTAGTCCATGTCTAACGGAAAGGGTCCAGCTTGAAACATTGTGACTTGATGCCATTTGTTTGAGCGGCTTAAAAACAGAGGTCTAGCGCCGGCGGCCGGACACTCGTCGACGAATCGACTCCAACTCTCGACCAATCGACGAAATCGACCTCGACGCTCCCACTCCCGGCTAGAGAATCGATCGATTCAGCGGAGATGCGACCCACGGTCTCGTTCCTCCTCCGGCGATTCTCGTAGCTTCAACCCACATTCTCTCATCCGTTCGCGAAATCGAGCCCGATGCTCCCACCTCCAGTGCTCCACTCGGCTCCTACTTCTAGCATTCACATCGGCTCCCACTCCGGCGAGCTAATCGGCGAATCGGCTCCAACTCCCAGCAAAACGGCTACTTGAGTGGCGAGGGACCAACGGGAGGAGATGCGATACCGATGGGAGATGAGAGACTAGACCGACGCGATGAGAGGAAAGGCGAGGCTGACGGCGAGGGGAAGAAGGAGACTGGTAGGAGAAGGAAATCAACACCGGCGGGGAAGAGATTAGGCGGCGCTGGAGCGAGAAGCTAACTGTGAGGAGACAAAAGAAACGCCGTTTGTCATTCCGTACACCGAGGGACTAACTCGCTCAATTTTTCAAAGTTAAGGGACTAAGTCGCACTGAGTTGAAATTAAAGGACTAACTCGCTTGAGTCAACAAAGTTGGAGGACCATATGTGCATTTTGGCCTATTTAATTCTATAAGTATGGGTAGGGTTTCAAGTTTTGTTTTTAACATCATCACCAACCTTTGATTATTGTGCAAACATGGTAAATTGCACACAGTAGCACGCAATGGTGGCATTTTCTATTCATATTAACAATTTCTATTCATGTAAGGTTCAAAACAATAAATTTTTAGGAGGTTAGGACCATCCTATGTAACAAATGTAAGATAGAATCCAAAATGAAGGCAATTTACTCTTGGAAGAGAGGATCCGTAAAAATTTATATCATTTTCAATTTTTATAGTTGTGTAATAACTCTGGTTTGTATTCCTAGTCCCAATACAAGCAAGGCATGTGAAAAACCCTAGTGCGTGTGGAAGCACCTTAATTTTACCAGCTTTGCAGATATAAGTATAACATCAGTCGTCTTGTTGCTCAAGAAATAGCCAACTTAACCTTTCATCGAAATGAAATTTTAAGGCTAATGTTGACATCTAGATGAGGTAGAGGGAATAGATTTAGACAGATCAGAACAGAAACCACGGTTGCTTTGTGATGGATTCGTTTCCTCGCCGTTCAAGGCTTACATTTCCTTCATTTCAGCAGGCTGCTTGAGCATCAGGCGCTCTCTATACTCCTTCAGTTCTCGCCTGTACCGTTCCTTATCCTTTAACCCAATGTTCTGGTAAACCTGCAAATCCAAGGAACCCCGGATTTCAATTCTCAAATGGAAAAGGCATTAGTACATCCTATAAGCATAGAAAGTTACCGTACCATTCTTTCTTCAGGGCTTAGTTTGTTCCATGACTCGCCTATCATTTTGGTGAACTCCCTCTCCCTGTTGGGGTAGAGAGATTTGAGCTTGTAGTGCTTTTCTGCGAAGAAAAAGTTGTAGCCACTCCTGTTGGGTTTCGGGTGGCTTGGATCTCCAGCCCTCCTCCTCCTCCTCCTCCTCCTGCCGTGCTTGTAAGGCATAATGGCGGCATTGCTGGACTGAGAACATGAGGTAGAGGGCCCAGGCTGCTGTGGATGGTACAGCACTCCGTTCAAAACCTCTGAACCTAACCTCACCCTTACTAAATAACCAGAGTCGAATTTCCCCTCGATTGTTCCCATGGCTGAGAACCTCGCCAAGATTAGTTCAATAAACCTTAATATCTAACTATATAGTTTAATTTCATCAACTACACAATATCATCATCAATGTCTAGCTAATCTAGCAAGTCGAGGAGATAGCCAGCCTCACACACACATGGGGATGTCTATCATCCACAGTGTATACGTCCACCCAACTCAACTCCATTAACTTAACATCCATTTATAATGATTTGTTTGATTTTAAGACGAATTTATCTAATTCTGAGAAGTATTTACCTTAGATTAAGATCATCTTGTCTAGATTTAAGATATATTTATTTCTTTTTAATTGTATGCTATTTCTAAGATGAATTTATTAGTATTTGGATCATCTTATCTAAATTTAAGATATGTTTACTTCTGAGATTGTTAGACTTTGATTATATATCTATTTATGAGATTTGTTTGCCTAGTCTAATTTTGACAAGTATTTGCATAAATTTGAGATCCATTTGTTTCTATCGAATGTACATCTATTTCTCAAATTCATTTGTCTAATTCTGATATATGTTTGTCCAAGATTAAAATCTTATCTGAATTTGGGTTTTTTTTTCTTAATTATATGTCTCCTTCTAATATGCATTTGCCTAAACTTTTTGTTATCTTTAGCCGTTTATGTTAGTGGGTGGGCGTGTATTCGATGGAAGTGAGAAAATTCTGCATGCGCCCACACGCACATGGGCGAAAAATGACAGTGCTTGTATTTGACTCAATTGGTCACTGTTTTTATCTTTTATCTTTTCGTCCGAATCAAACCACTATTGTTTTGAACGTTATCTTTAACGGTTTACATTAGTGAGTGGACATGCACCTCGTGTATGTGAGAAATTCCAAATACACAAACAAATGGGTGAAAAATCGCTAACAAACACTAATGCTTGTATTTGACTCAATTTGGACACTGTTTTCTTTCTTATCTTTCTGACTGAATCAAAACTAACCACCAATATACCAAGAAACAAGTCAACAGTACAACTTTTCATGAAATGGGTATAATATTCCGTCTATTGCTCCATCATGGTAAAATGACCCAGTTTTGTGGGAGCCAAATTAAGTGATGACCCAACAACCCAATTTAACGGAAGCTAAAATCCGCCACTTCTTCAACGACATTAGTCTAGTGACCATAATGCTTCTGAAGCACATGGCCCTTAAAATCAACCTAAAATTCACTTTAAGTGTAGTTCTAATGCATTTTAGCTGCTGTACAAGTATACTTGTTAATGTTCTAATCCAGGCCTTAAAAAGGAGAGACTTATTCGAGCCAATTTTTAAGGCAAGTGGTTTATTTGACTAAACAAAGGAAATCAGTGGCCAAAGTGAGCTGAAACGCAAACATTAGTGGTTTGTCTAACATTTTTTTTTTCCTACATGGACTCCCTAAAAAATCTCTTAGCTACCGGCTACTACATAAACAAAACACAAGTTCTTTTAGGGCAACAAATTAATCAACTAAATTTTGTGGTATGTAAATAATCTAGTACAAAGAACATTATCTTCTCGGATTTCTTGTAGTAGCAATAGAAATGCAGAATCGGAAAATACTAGTTGCACTATAAAACAAGTTAAAGCTGACCTTCAACAAGTGGACCAGGACATTCTCTTATCGGAATTGGGGAATATTCTACTATGGCCAATGAAGGGTCACCAACGGCAAAAGCAACTAAAAGAAAATTAATTCAGGGCAAGGCAAAATTTTAGAAGAAGATGAAGCAACATCAATACAAGAAATAAATAACATAAACCTGTTGGGGTATTTAAAGGACCCTTGGCCTTAAAGAAGTGAACTTGCTCGTAGTGGTAGAGAAGGCTGAAATAGTGTTTCCTCAAGACGAAAGAAGCACTGGTTGTGGTCGGCGAGAAGTGAAACACACTGCCCACTTCCCTCCACTTCTTCTCTGCCACAACCTGCATGCCAAATTGTATTAATTGATTCATGCACTGCTCTTCAGTTTCTCCCCTACTCAATCCCTGCTGCCAATTACTGATTTTCATTAAAAGTAATCAATTATTTTCATTTTTGCTGGGTTTTTTTTTATTTATTATTATTATTTTTTTTTTGTCTAGACCAAATAACATTTGAATAATTTTTTTACAAACTAGATAATATTTTATGAATCGTTTTAGTATAAAAAATAAAAGTCGATAGAAAATATCCAACCTTTTTTTAAAGAAAAATATTTTGAAACTCACTACCACAGTTAAACATCTAAAGGGCAATAGACCTTGTCAAAGCCGCCCCTTTTTGTTGCTTCAACGTACAGAACGTAGAGATCCAGCTCCTTGCCTCCAATCACAGGAATCCTGCAAACGAATAAATAAACGGGATGTAAGCAGAGTTTTAGAGGAAGAAAAAGAGAGGGAGTTCGATCTAGTGTACATGAACTTGGTGCCCATTAAGAAATGGAAGCGCCTGAGAGTGTCCCAGAAAAGAAAAGGGTCCTTAGCGAGGTCATCGTGAGAGGCCAGCGGCTCTGGATACTCTTTCTTCTTCTCCGCGTTCCGGGCCTCCGTTTTTCCGGCGAGTTCCATAGCCAGAAGCAGCAGGAGCACAGCTCACTTCTTGACTAGTAGTAATAAAGGAGGGCAGAGAAGCAATGAAGGTAATTAGTGCAAGCACAATAACAAGGACAAGGTTGGGATATCGGAAGAGCAGACTGCAAGAATTAATTGAAGAGCTTAAAAAGAATCAGGCAGCGGTTAAGCAAAATTGGCATTTTCCCAAATGCATAAGGCCCAACCCAATCGATTACTGATGCTTACACAACACGTATCGGTTAGAGAGCGAGCTTTTCAGAGGCCGTAGACTCACCCTAGTAGCACTAGAATCCAGGCCAGGTCAAGGCAGGGCAGGCTCGTTATTACACTTAGAGATGGACTTAGCTGTATGGATTATGGATATATCTCTCTTCTTCTCTCTCTAGGTTTTATTTGGCGCTAGCTAGCTGCCTTTTTCTTTTTTATTTATTTAGCCAAAGGTTGACGTGCATCGGCCTTTCTTCTTCTGACCGTAACAAATCTCACGTACGCCTCTAACCCAGATTTCTGACGACTCAATTTTACTTGCCTTGTCTCGCCCTCGTTAGCAAATGGACATTATATCCCTCCTTTTTCTTCTTCCCCCTTCAATATTTACTTGGTTAAATTGATATTTCTCTACTATTTACTATGTAACTTCTTAAACCCAATATTCTCTATTACTGATTTTATGTACCAAAAAAAAAAATTACTGCCCTTGTACTTCCCTTTGTTTGGGCAATGCCTCTGTGTGCTCTGGTGTACCTCCTGGTTTTGCTGCACCTCTGACTGGACTGGACTGTAGAACCAGTCCCAGCCGTTGATCCTGATCTTTGCTTCCTGACTCACTCCACCAATCCTTCTAGTACTTCCATGAGGCCCATATATAGCCCCCTAGTAAAGCTTAAAATAAGGCCCTACAATGAGCCCAAACCAGGCCTATTAAAGCCCGATATGGCTCACTGAACCCAGAGCAGAACCCATTGATTCTGTTCCGAGTAAACCACTGATACGTACGGTTGTTCCTTTCTCTGTCGAGGCCTACGTAACACAAGGATTCGTTGTTTTACAGGCCCACTCTAGCTTACCCTCCTTAAAACCGGCTCTTCTCCCATTTTTTTGGTTGTTTTCTTATGACACCTGTTCTTTGTTTGGGTACGTTGCCAACTTGCCACGGCAGGTGCCAGGCCAGCTACGGAAAAATAAATGAACTAAAAGATTTTGTTTTAACGGAAAATAAAAGAAGAAAAACAGAACTGTAGAATTTGCATATTTACAAATTTAGTCCATTACCGCTACAGAAGCTTTGTAGGTACTATACTAAAAAACAATCAATCTAGTTGAGATCATCTGGGATGAAGGTTGATTAATTTGATGCAGATTTTGAAATGATGTAGATGCCTCAGCGTCTAATGGAAATTCCGAAGCAACAAATCCAACAACTGCTTCAGTATTGCAGGAAGAGATTTTCGAAATTGCTTCAACTAGTTGTAGGAGATCAATCACACCCTGCGATGAAAGAAAGAAAGGCACATAAGGGAAGACGCTTGTAAGCAAAAAAGTTCCCGCAGGAATAAAGAACTAGCAGCTGCGGGAGCAGCCACACCACAGATAACATGGTGCATTAATTCCAGTGCAATAGTTTCGAACTCAAACTTGTTGCATGCCACCGCGAATCCATGAGGAATAGAAATTTAAACAGCTAGCCTGGATAAAGAGTAGTTTTTAACAATAGGCTTTCACTAGTTTCCCCTTTTCCTTTTCCTTTTCCTCTTGCTTTGTTCTGAACCAAGAGTCAGCAAGGCAGATAAACATAATTCAAACGCTTGACAATATGCTGAAGAGCAAAAAAGAGATAAATCTCAAGACTCCTCAACAGTTTCCATTTCCAATCTCTTGTCTCAAATCAGAATGCTACAAGAAACAAGAGACACAGTAACCCATCAATCTCCCGATTATTCAAACCTGATGGCTAATCACTGCTTAATCTCTTATCAAATCTAAAGCATTTAACTTGCCCTACCTAACTCGCAAACGATATAATGATGGTTTATAAAATCCCAACTTCTGAACATATGTGCACCACAGAGCTCGGTAGCAGCAACTGAATCATCATTGCAAGAACAATTACTACTCATTAGTGATCAAGTTCTATCACAACCTATAAAGTTAGCATTAGTTATAACCAGCGAAATGTAATGGATTTTTTTTCCCAACCATCATTTTCTGCTACAGCTGCTCTCCAGCCAAGTATATGCCTCCAAGGGTACATAACAATGGCAAGACCAATTTTTTTTCTATCACAATTCTGTTGGATCTCTTGATCTAGAGCAGTCAATTTGCTTTGGTTATTTGAGTTTATGGGCTCCCTCAGGTGTCTATCTAAACAATTATACAACTGGATTCACCTATCTATATGAAATGTTGACAGTCATTTTAATTGTGCTCTCTTCTACATGAAAGATGATAGGAGCTCTCACATACAGTAAAAAGAAGCATACATGAGACAAAGTGTTGGTCACTCAGAAAACAAAGGAGAAATTTGAAGCATAAGTCATCAAAAAGATATACACTGCAGATGTTTAGTCCGACTCTAATTTATACCTCACCCAAAGGACACACCTTCAAACTACTAGAAATGGTCCTATGCAATGAAGAACTAGTGGACCATCCATTAATTTTGTGTATATTTGGTAGTGACTTGTCCATAAGTGAAAACTATCAAAGCGAGGTAGTACTTACATCCAATGGTAAACCCGTGGCCTAATGGTTTACGCTTTTGGATTTGAGGTGAGTCCAAGGCCTCATCTTGCTGCTTTTTGGCCGGAATAAATACAAAATGTGACATACTCAAATATGATGGCGGGCACTTGGCCAACCAACTTAAACTTTTAGGCTAAAGGTGAATCATAAGCCATATATGTTAATGCACAGATGCGCAAGCACAACATCTTTGATCCTGCATAGTCACATTCAAACAGCTTCACTCTAATGCTTAATGAATTTGTATTCCTCCTTAAAACCCCTTCTGTTAGAAGTATTCATTTCTCAGAAGATGTTATTCATATCCATCAAAGATGTTGATCCAATACTCCATGTATCTTCAGTTGAAATACAGACTTTTTATCACTGCACATCAAGATCTAATACCAAAAATCCTTCCAACCTTGCAAAGGAAGGTAGGGATAAAAAGAGGTGTATACAAATACAATTGGCAACGCAGCATTCAACAGCCAACTAATAGACATTATTTTATATACCACCAATTGAATTGTGGATCAAAGATAACTAATAGACATTATTTTATAGACATACACTTGTGCTCTCCGATCAGGGCCGACTCAGGCAACCCAAAGGCCAAAGAAGTGATCAGGGATGAAATAGACACATACAAATACAAGCAGCAGTACTGCAATTAATGACCAGCAAACACCACTATTTGATATAACATCAATTGAATTGTGAATGAAGGAAACTAACTAAATGAGCCACAAGAAAATGAATTGAGCAAGCTTGTTAAACTTACACCTGAGCTCTCTGATCAGCATGGAGTCAGGGCAACCCAAAGCCGAGGTGATCCATGCCAGTGATACAAAGAACAACCCTCAAAACGTAGCAATGGCTCAATGCTTCCGTCCCATAACTTGAAAACCCCCAAGTCACCGTCTCCAAAATCACCATCAGCGCTTATTTCTTCATTATCATCAGTGAAATATATGCAGTCCCCCATTGCACCAGGGAAATCAGCCGCAGAGAGCGCCAGCGAAGAATTCTGACCCAGAAACAACATCTTATCACCTAAACTCCTCAATCTCTCCCACTTGGATCCACCACAATCGAGCCTGAAAATCTGAAACTCCGTAGTTCTCAAATGAGGCTCAGAACAACTAAAATCAATATCAACATGTCTGGTAACCAGCAACAGGTCATCGTTACAATAAACCAAATACTCCATATCGCCACCAAACTCCCTCGGCGACGGTGCTTCGATCGATAAAACTCTCAAATATCCCTCGGAAAAGTCACAAACTGTAACACCTCCGTAATGCTCCACCACGTATAGCTTTCCATCGTGAAAGGTCGCGTCCTCGCAATAAAAGGGAGCGCCTTCGATGAACCTCCAGCATTCGTCTCCGTTTCGGCAGTAAGTCAAATCGCCGAACTGAGCGAGAATCGCGAGTGCCACAAAGTTGGGATTCTCCGCAGGACTTGAGGAAAGGACGACCTTGCTAATGAAGGCATCCCGCATCTGGCGCACGCTCCGGGCGTCCCGACGGCCGTCGGGGAGTTGAATCGAATATTCCATTCCGATGTGGGAGTAATCGAAGGCGTCGACGTTTGGGAATGTGAAGAGAGGAGGGAGGTGGAGCATGGCGTGAGAGAGCGGGTTGAGGAGGAGAACGGCCGGTGATTCGTCGAGGACGACGAGCCAGCCGTGGGAGGAGCCGCAGGGGCGCTTGTTGGGGCTGGAGAGCTCGGGGAGGGAGAAGACGTGGGTCTTGTGAGTGGAGGGGGAGTAGAAGAGTCGGTCGTAAGGGTGAGAAGGGAGGTAGAAAGCCATCAGCCATGGGAGCTGAGGAGGGAGGTGGAAAGGCGTTTTCGGTGCTGAGGCATGCCAAGCACGGCAGACGGCGCGGAAACGGAGATAGTCGGCGTATACTTTGATCTTTCCAGCGATCAATTCCAGGATCTCCGGCGGTATCTGGGTCCAGTCCATGCTCATTACGCTCTGTCATCCTGATCAAGCGATCGGTGATGGTAAGCATATCAAGTGCTAGACTCACAGTTTGTCATCCTTTGGACACATCTCCGATTCTCCCTCATTCCACTGGGGTGGCCGGTGGATGTGTCCCTACCAAGCAGGGTGCCCCGTGCCTTTATGCTTTGGATTGTGAAAGTGTACATAGGGAGTAGATACCTTGCCCTCTCTGGACGAGGGTAAAGTCAATTCGTTTGAGCTAAAGTCAACTAATATTTTTTAATTTTTATAGTTTTTTTATTTAAAATTAATTTTATTTGAAAGTTAATATTATATAAATATAATAATCAATTTAAAAGTAAATTTTTAGGATGTTGTTAAATTTTTATGAATTTTTCTTTTTTAAGGCTTAAAACTAGAAAAATTCATAAAAATTTAATAAGATTATAAAAATTGTATTTTCAATTGATTATTGTAACTACATAATATTGAATTTTAATTTAAGTTAGTTTCAAGTAAAAAAAATATAAAAATAAAAATAAGTCATTTTGTAGTCAATTGACTAAAGTCAAAACGAATTGGGTGTAAGTCTTTATTTTTTTTGTGACACCGCAAAAGTTTGGTTTGAAATTGATTTAAATACAATAGTTCAATCGATTTTTAGTTTCTACAAAATTTATCAAAATTATCTAAATTATATGTCAAAAATTAATTTAAACCGTCCAAATTATATTTTAATTTATTTGAATCAGTTTTTTTGGTTTGTTTTTAAAATTTAGGGACACGGTAAATAAAAACATGAGAAAAATATTCAAAATCTTATATTTCATACCAAAAATTAAAAAAAGGTTCAACAACATATAGTTCAAAACTAATAGCAAAAATATTTTTATATATGTAAGGTCAATATAGTTAATGGTCAAATATTTATTACTATTTAGTCTATTTAGATTATTCCGTTTCAAGTGTATGGTTAAATGACTACTTTGATAATTGAACATAAAATTTAAATTTGGTCCGAACCGACCAAACTAAAAAACTAACAAAACATTTTATTTAAATATAATTAGCATTTTTTTATTTTATCCGAATAATGATCAGTCCTAACTATAGGTTCATTCAAAACCATCGTAGTTGACAAATCAACAACCCTTGTCCCCCTGCTAGTTTAGTTGTCAACATAGTGTTAAATACCGCGCGATATACCATATACCGCACAATATGCCATAAGAGGTATAAATATTTTAATGTTTTATCATTTTATCGCACGGTATACCACATACCTTTTACTTTTTTGTATGCATTTTGTCAAAAAACAACAGTATACCGCAAATACTGTGTGTTACATACCATAGTATTTTATTTTTCACGGCTATTTTTTTCATTTTACATCAAAAATATCATAAATATATAAAACATTAAAATATAAAAAATACACATATCATAAAATAAACATTTAATTTAATTTTTTTTACTTTTCTTAATTAATATAAAAATTTAATGAATAGTAGTAGCTTAAAGGTCCCTATGGTGTTGAATAATATCCCCTAATTAAATTTTTGGTGTATGCTACCTCAACTAAATATCTTCTATCGTATATATTTTATTTATATTTGACAAATTATGATGAGAAAAATTAGAATATGTAAAAATAAATTATTAAACAAATTATGACATCTTAAAATAATTTTTTAACATTTATTTTTTTGTAAAAATAGTAACGGTATGTGATGTGGTATATCATGTAATATACCTTAAAAATTCAAAGTACGATATACATAACGGTAACAGTATTTAACACCTTAGTTGTAAAAAGGGAGATTACCTGAGTCATGACCTCAGTTAGAATCCTTAATAATCTCAGATACTTGTTTGTTAAAAAATGAAAAAATGTCACATGTGATTTGATATCATTCAATTTTGAAGAAACACATGAGTGAAACAAACATAGAACTATTATAAATTCACAAAACAAAATAACAAGATATTGTCAGAGGTGCTTGCAGTGACAAATATACCATATAGTACTATTTTCTTAGTTCCATTTTATTTCCAATATTTTTATTTTAAAAGTATATAAAGAATGATGTAACATTTTCAAAAAATGAAAAAAATATTTTTTCCATTCTATTCCTTATTTTTTTGAACTTTTTGAAATTTATGTCTAAGCTTTTAAAAATATTGCAAGCAAAATGGAAAGCATGGCTTCTTAATTACTCCATGCTCCCATTTTGCTTGCAATATTTTTAAAGTCTTAGACATAAATTTTATCAATTCCTTTTTTAATGTTATCAATTCATTTTGCTTGTAATATTTTTAAAAGCATGGAGTAATTTGTTTTTTCAATTTTATCAACCCATTCTTTAATGTTATCGATCTATATATCCTCTTCAATATGTTCTATTTATGTCACATGTATAACAACTGTATGTATCATGTTTTTGTATTACCATATTTGACTGTTGGTATTATTATGATTATTAAGTTTGACTAAGAATGGTAAACATGAGACATCATTATAATCAAGCAACAATTCATTTAGTGAGCAGAAAAATTTTGAAAAGTGAAAAAAAAAATGCTAGAGTGGGAAAATGGAAGAAGGAAAAAAAATGTGGAAATAAAGAAACTGAAAAATAAAAATCGGAAGAAGCAAACTACAAAAGATGGGGAAAATGGAAGAAGGAAAAAATGTGAAAAAAAAGAAAATAAAAACAGAAGAAACAAGTTGAAGACAAAGGGAAGATTCTAAGAGGAGAAGGGCAACAGGATGCTCGAACTCGCAATCTGGTCTTTTTTTTCCCACGAACAACAACTATTTCGCCAAATCCGGAATTGTATTGGTGATGCATCAAAGAAACTATCTAAACTAGCCATCTTGTCGACCCCTCCTCACACACACACACACACACAAAATTCATCCATTCAGAAGAGCTTTGCTTATTTTAGGACTCAAATGAAATGGAACAAAAGCATAGATGATCAATTTTATTGTTGTCACATGTGATATTCTCTCCGTCCACAGTTTCACAACAATTGCTTCGAACATAGTTTCACCATCTCCAACCTGAAGTCATCAACCACTAACCTTGGTGATAGCCTAATCATGCATTATTAAACCCCCAAGGCGGAATTAGTCAAAGATGACGTACAGTAATATTTAAATTTTCTAAGATAAGTAACTGAAGAAATAAAATTATTATTCCTCACTGATATGGTCAGATGAGAGAAGAGTACGGCTCTTCATATTTTATTAATTTATTGTTTTCATTTTTACTTTCCCATGTTTGGTTGATGTGTTTTGTCACCGTGTATAAACTTTTTAGTACAGTGAAATAAAAATCTCACTTTCAAAGTCTAGTGGTATATTTATAAATTTCTCAAAAGCTTAAGGGTCATTTTATAAATTTTAAAAACTTTAGGGGCCAAATGTATATTTTTGGGAAATTTCTGTAAATTTTTAAAATTTCGGGATTAAATGGAAAATATTTGAAAGTAGGGTCTGCATTCTAATTTTCAAAACATAAATACTTTTTTAGCTAAATCTGATCCTGCATGCCCTAGGTTTTAGTCTATTATAAGTCTCAACTTTCATATTAATGTAAAAAATTGACTAGTAATTCATACAAGAAACAATATATCCCGTATGAAAAAAAAAAATAGTTGATTAATTTTAGCTTACTTAGAAATTATCTGGAAAAAAATTTGGGCCAACCAAAAAATATTAGTGGTCATTTTGAAAAAAGAAAATAGAGGTCCATATGTTATTTTTTTTCCTTTTTAGGTTGGGTAAAAACGGATTCTTAGAATTTTATTTATTTTTAAAACATTATCAGGTAGAGACAACATTAACTTCCAAATAATACTGGTTATAGATAAGATGAATTAAAAAATAAAAAAATACTGCATTTTTAAAATGGGAAACAACTGGGTGTTCTTTGTCCATCCTAAACCTATTATTATTATTTTTTTTTTTTGTTTTGGCCATAAACCTTTTTTACAGTGGTTCACTTTAATCCTGCAGTGGGGATTATGTGAACTTTAGGCGGAAGTTGTGACTTACAAAGCCCGATTTCATTCCGGAGGCAAATATTATTTTTGCCTTTGAATATATGAAAGCTTTATAACTTAATCTGCCCGTTAACAATTAAAAAATTATTTCATAAATTAATTTTATTAAAAATAGTTATTAAATAACTTAAATTATAATTTTAAAAGTTGATATTAGAGACTAAGGTAGGACAATTTAAAAAGATTTATAACTAAAATAGAAAAAACTTAAAACAGTTATTAGGCTTCAGTTTCAAGATAAACAACAGTTATTGGGCTTTGTTGAGGAAAAGGCCAGCCTAAAGCTATCCGTTTAAAAAATTATTATATAATTTAAATTTATTAAAAAATAGCTATCAGTTTAAAGTTATTGGGCTTTGCATTTTGCCAAGGCAAAATGAACGGCCCGTAAAATTAGTGTTTAATAAGTTTAGGCCTAAGTCCATAATTCACTCCCCAACTTTTCTGAATCGGACACTTAACTCCCTCAACTATGAATCAGGTCAAATCAGCCCCCAAACTTTGTAAAATGAGACATATAATCCCTTCTAACTAATGAAAATATTATTTTTCATTTTTAGGGGCTTAAATGACAATAAAATTAAAAAAAGAGGTTGAATTTGACATTTTAGCAATTGTTATTTAACAATTTATCTTCTTCCACAGTTTTAATTAGCATGCTGGGGTTACTTTTAATTTCCCATAGAACTCTCTGATTTCCTGTATGCGAAGCTGTAGAGGAAGACAACCTCTCAAACAGTAATATACTAAAATATTAAGTTCAGTCACCTTGTTTAATGATATTATTATAGAAGTCCCTTAGAAACCAAAAAGAATATTTCTATCAGACAAAAAGGGTTATGTGTCCTAGTTTAAAAAGTTTGGGGGCTGATTTGTCCCAATTCATAGTTGAAGGTGTTGAGCGTCTGAGTCAACAAAGTTGGGGGGTGAATTGTGGATTTGGGCCAATAAGTTTATAAGATCGCAAGAAGCGACACCGCTGAAGTCACTTCCGTTAAAGAAACCGCTCGAAATCGTGCCTTCCTCGTTAATCTTTCCCGCTGCCAAGTTGCAATCGAGACCATCCAGATGCGAACCGCG
Organism: Aquilaria yunnanensis; assembly: GCA_039654915.1. NCBI lineage: Eukaryota > Viridiplantae > Streptophyta > Magnoliopsida > Malvales > Thymelaeaceae > Aquilaria > Aquilaria yunnanensis. Next base: position 110,836,868 of record CM077593.1, read on the forward strand.
TCGTGCACGTTTCAAAATCTCAGCCGTTGAAGCACTTCCACTAGAAACAATCCCTGGCATACAACTTGGAAATGTGAATCAATTCTTGATCGTCCATAAAGACGATTCTCTTTTCAAGCTTGAGTTGATCTTTCGTTTTATTGCACCTGCGAATTTCGAGGTACTTGGCTATGGTTGCTCTATCGGGCCTTTTGGAAAAGAACATTTGATTATTCTCTCGTCTCATTTTTGCCTTCATGGATGTTCCAATTCTCAAGTCTCTGTCCAGCTTTTTCATCCTTCCATTTATAGGGCTGGAATCGAGAGGAGAAACACGCAAATATCTAAAGCATCCTCAGCTTTTGGGTATTTTTCTCTCCTCTTCATCTTTCAGTTTCTGACGTCTCTTTTAGGCGCATTAGAAACCCAAATGAGAGCTGTTCTTGTTGTGCCTTCTATGAATCGATTGATTATGATTTGTGTAAGCCAATAACATGGAATCGATTGTGGATTCAGGAGGCTTTTATTTGGTTTGGACCTCATTCTCGACGATCCAGCGTCAAAATTTGAACGCTCACGCTGTGCATTGAGCTGATCATATATGGGTTATCTGAACAACGTATGTAATGTTATGTTTGCTGATTTTTTGTCACTGAACTTCTTCTTAGATGGTTCCCCAGTCAACAACCAAAGCTCAAGCTAACGATCAAATCTAGTGGTTGACTGGTTGTTGCCCATTTAATTCCATACTCTTTGGGCCTTGCTCATATGTACTAGTATAAAAAAAATTGCCATGAGTTTATTTCATTCCATTTTTTAATATCTTCAACCAACGTGCTACTAATTTTGATGGTTGCACTTAGCATTCCCTTAACCTGTCGCTTTTTTTTTCCCCTCATATGCAGAATTTCGATGAAAATGATCAGCAGACAGATGTGGGTGAGTTAACTTTTTCTCCCCTTATCACTTTAGGATTGCTCTTGAAATTCTTTCTTACAAAGAAGCTTTTAAGGTCTGATCTTCTTAGTAACTATAACAGTGTGGTGGGTTGTTTTTGTAACTCATTGACCAAATTTTGATTACTTTACTTACAAGAAAGCAAAATTATGATTCACATCGCAAAAGAGCTGAAGTCATTCAACATGGTGGAGAGAAATTCTAAGATAATTAGGTCGAGATGTATGCAAACAAGCAAGGTGACATCGTGGGGATAGCTAATGTTCAGTACCCAAGAACCTCTATTCTAAATACTTACACTAACGTGAACAAGTGAAAAGCAATAAAGGGTTCCTCCCTCATTCTTCTGATCTATGCCTTTGGACTCAATTTCAGGTGCAGTGCTACGCAATGGAAGAGAAATCCTTCTCCAGGTGATTATAATATAATAGCTATAACCCTGCATTATGCTGCCCCTAGTAAAATATGGGAGGTTTCTATGTGAGCTCATGATTCCGGCATGTCAGTGGTAAACTTTAGCTGATCTAATGCAAACGTCCACCTAGATTTCAAATTTTAACACCTCTCCCTAGCATGTTCTTTTAATATTGGGATCAGAATTTTAATTTCTCTTTCTTCTTTCTTTTTTTGTTGTTGAATTCTTCATACTTTGCATTCAACCCTTTCACCTCTGGACAGTTTTCTTATCCAGTGTGTTAATAAACATGACAAAAATTTAAATATCAAACTAAATGTTATTACAGGCTTTTAATTGGGAATCTCACAAATATGACTGGTGGAGAAACCTAGAAAAGAAAATTCCAGAGATTGCGAAAGCTGGCTTTACAGCTGCATGGTTGCCACCAGCAAGTCATTCTTTTGCACCAGAAGGTTGGAAGAAAAAGTTGTTTATACTGTGAATCCAATTAATCCTTCACTAGGAATTTTTTCTCTTACTCCCTACATATTTGCATATTTTGCAGGATACCTTCCTCAGAATCTTTATTCTCTGGATTCTAAGTATGGTTCACAGCATCTGTTGAAAGCTTTACTTCAGAAAATGAAGCAGTGTAAGGTCAGAGCAATGGCGGACATAGTTATCAATCATCGCGTCGGGACAACTAGAGGTCATGGAGGAATGTATAACCGTTACGATGGAATCGCCCTTCCCTGGGATGAGCATGCTGTCACATCTTGTACAGGGGGATTGGTAAGAAGCCTGATTGTCTTATTTACAGAAATTACTTTTCTAGGTGCACGTGTAAAGGGGGAAGAATTGCAAATGATATTTGTTTTTCTTCCCTGGCTAGGGACTTGACATGCCTTGCCCATGAATGTAGTTATATCACATATTATATGGCATATACTGCAATTTACTACTATTTTGTCTCCTAATCATGTCCCACATATTCTAGGGAAGTAAAAGCACTGGGGACAACTTCCATGGAGTTCCAAATATTGATCACACCAAACCTTTTGTTCGGAAAGACATAATAGGGTGGTTAAAATGGCTGCGTAGCTTTGGTTTTCAAGATTTCCGTTTTGATTTTGCAAGAGGGTAGAACTCTGGACCTGTATATTATAATTTCACACTTGATCATGGGCTAAACAATTAATAATTTCCCTTACTTCAGTTACTCAGCAAAATATGTAAAAGAATACATTGAAGGAGCAAAGCCTCTGTTTTCTGTTGGGGAGTACTGGGACTCATGCAACTACAATGGCAATGGGTTGGACTACAACCAAGGTAATGCACTTGGTTTTCTCCTTCAGCCTTTAGCACTTATTCATTTTTGCATGTATATGATTAAAATAGCATTTAGTTATTAGCCTGCTTGTCTCAGATGACTCTTATGCATATTAGTTTTACATTGTTTGCTTGCAGATAGTCACAGGCAAAGGATAATTAATTGGATTGACGGAACAGGGCAACTTTCTGCTGCTTTTGACTTTACCACGAAAGGAATCCTTCAGGTATCTCTGAAAAATGTTTACGTTTTGTTAAAATCCAACCTCTCGCACCATTAAGCTCTGATACAATAGTAAAGCATCAAACTCAAAACCAATTGACAGAGAGTGGAAAGACATCATCACAATGCAGGGCCTTGACTGACCCACTTAACCATGTCGGATTTTCCCACTTTACACCTTCAGTATCTGCAAAGGTTTGGCAGCTTGTTATTCGATGCTACTAAAGATTTGAGTTAATTAGGTTCAAACGTAGGTGTCAAAGATGCCCAAACCCAGTTACTGGAAATGGCAATTGCTGGTTTATTTTCATTTATATATTGGGTTTGAAGTGTGAAAAGTTTCATACTGCTGTGTCAATTTCTGTTCTGAAAAGACTCAATGATTCCAAGAGGGGTCTAACTCTGATAACTCAATATTCTGAAACTCTTATCGTGCTCCATTTTTTATTTTTTTTGCTTATGATACGGGATAATTGCCATCCACTCTCTGTCCGTTTATTAATTATGGCCTGCAAATGAAAAGTTTGGCCCACTGAGAGAGCTTGTTTCTTTGTCCATGGGCTTCTCTTGCAGGAAGCTGTAAAAGGGCAATTTTGGCGTCTCCGTGACCCTCAAGGGAAGCCACCAGGTGTAATGGGTTGGTGGCCATCCAGGGCCGTCACAGTTATTGATAATCATGATACAGGCTCAACTCAGGTACTGGAAATTTTTTGTTGTATGCCCGGGTTCATTCAATTCTTAGGTGCTTTTTGTGATGGATCCCATTGTTGTGCTTACTTCCTTTTGAAGTTTAATCTCGGCAACAAATGGTCCAGTTGTTAATTTTATTATATACATTACTTATTACTGTTAGGTTTTCTGTAAGAATCCTTAAACATGATATTTCTTAGCCTCTTCTATGGTTGTCACCCTTACAACAAGAGGAATAGACTCAGACGAAGAATTTTGGTGTCTTCTGTTGAAGTACATAATCAGCTCTTGCTATATTTGGAATGATCTCATTAAGGAAGCTTAATGATAGTATTTTCAATAGCTGGTTGTTGCAGTACTGGAACAGCCTCAGTTTGGTCACTGTTTATTCTAGCCTGGCCTTCTCTGGATGGGAGTTCAGATACTAGTCTTCGAGTCTCCGAATTGTTCCTCTTGTTTCTACCACTTAATTGTCAATCATTTAGTATCCTTCTATATAGATTCTGCCTGGAATGTTCGGACTCTGACATTCAGTTATTACCGCAGGCTCATTGGCCTTTTCCTTCACATCATATCATGGAGGTATGTGAAACTCTTTGCGGCACACCAGTCTCCAGCATAAGTTGAATTGCATGCCTTTGTTTCTATGAACTACTTTTGATACTATTCTCATGCATGGTACATAGTAATAAATTTAGGGAAAGTTCTGAAGAAGTTCTGCGAGTTAATTGTTTTCATACTAAAGGGAACATATTGTTGAAAGAATCTGCAAGGAATTGTGATGCACATTAGTTCATTGTTGAGCAAGAATGCCTTCAAAACGTTCAATGAGTGCATTGCAATTCCTTGTGAATTATTTGGAGCAAGCGTGGCCCGAGTAATGATCTGTGATCTCATTCCTCTGAGGCTTGGTTGTCTGGAGAGCTGAGTCTCCATTCTGATTCCATGTTGTTCTGAAGGGTTATGCTTACATACTCACGCATCCGGGGATACCAAGCGTTTTCTACGACCACTTCTTTGACTGGGGAAACGCCATCCATGACCAAATTGTTAAATTGGTAAGTTCGAGGATGCAATTCCCGTTTCTTGCTTTTTGTTTATCCATGTAAATACCTTCTTGTTGAGCAAGTTTGAATTGCACCTCTGATTTAGATGGATGTTCGAAGGCGGCAAGACATACACAGCCGATCATCCATCCAGATTCTGGAGGCACAGCCAAGCCTCTACTCTGCGATAATCGGGGAGAAAATATGCATGAAAATCGGAGACGGGTCATGGTGTCCTGCCGGGCGGGAGTGGTCTTTGGCAACCTTCGGACACCGATATGCCGTGTGGGAGAAGTGATCCTTCCAGTGTCTGCATCTGCATGTTGCTTATTACTATTATGTACTACTAGAGATTGTGATTTTTGTGGTTTATCCTTAGCATTTATATCATATCCAATAAATCATCACCGGATAACCTTTGTATCCACTTCCACGTTGAATTGATAATTTGGCTTGCCTGCGTATATTTTTGCAAATTCTATTCTTCTGTTTTCAGCTTGTAATTTTGTCCATTTTTTCCCTGCAAATAAAGCACATATAGCAAGTCAACAGTATCTTGGCAACTAGGTGTTTGGTGTACTTGTTAATCCGTTTCTCGTTTCCCCTTTGTAAGGATTTTTGGTTTATTGTTCTTTATTATGTAATTTTTCTCTTGCTCTCTATGTTTTTTTTTTCCTTGTATATTTGGTCTATATGTTTTGTTATGGTTATTGTCTCTTTTATTTAATCTCTTATTCACTACAACAAATGCAGGTTTTGGTGACGGGACATGGTGACCGATAAAGTGGTTGAGAAGCTTTTCGTCACTGAATCTATCAACAAAAGGTGAGGCAATATTTCAATGAGAGAGACAGACTAGCTAGTGATTAGTGGAGCTTCAGTCACCTAGGTTGGTCACCATGTGGTTGGCCACTAGTTAGCTTAGCCACTAACCTAGCAACCAATTTTTATTTGGTTGCCAAAAGATAATTTGGTCACCCATTCAGCTGACTTCCCTAAAATATCCATGTTGGCAATCTGCAGGAAACAAAACTAACCAATCAACTTTTGCTTTACTGCTCTCTGTTTTATAAAATGTCATCCTTCATTATTTTTTTTTCTTATGCTTTCATTTCTTCTCTCAAAACTCTGTTTTTATTTTCATTTTTGTGCTCTATTTAATTTGAAGCAAGAGATTTGGACCGAAATGGAAATCATGAATTAAAGGAAGAGTATTGCTTTCTATAAAAGTCTAACCAAATTAAAGAAGCTAATCTCTTCTACAAGAACCTCAAGTTGGGATTCATGAGAACTCTCTTTTTTTTTAGCTTGGAGGCCTTTGTTCCTCCCCCCTTTTTTTCTCTATTGTTATTCCCCTTTCTTTGGTGTTTGAAGAATTTTTTTTCTTGTCCATCCACTTGAACATGAAACTTCACGATAAGTAAAAAAGTAGTAAAGAATAAAAGAAAAGCTATAAAAAAATCCTAAGAAATTTGGAATGACATTTTAAATTTAGTATCTGAAATCATCCGTTGAAAAATTTTGAATCTAGGTTTCTGGAATCTTGAAAGAAATAAAAACTAGTGACGGATTGCTGATCACCACAATCGGTTAATATATATATATATATATATATATATGAGAGATCACCTCACCTTAGCAACCAATGTTTTGGCGACCAATTGGTGATCAAGTTTTTTTGTCGCCAAAAAGTGAAATGGCAACCGGTTGGCAACCAATTTATATGTTGCTAAAATGATTTGATCTTGTAGTGATTGTTCCTAAAGAACCTCATAAAATATAATTAAATAATTGCTATCTGATCATGAATTTCTTTGTTCTTGTTTTGGAGGCGAATTTTTCATTCAAGGTGGGGTTGATTTTGATCATAAGGATTTGAATTTTGTTTAAAAAAAATATTTTGCAATTTAAATACTAGAAACCTTGAATGCTAATCACTAACTAACAGCTAATTGCTAAAGCTAATCTTTAATGCTAGAGGCTAATGTTTTTCTCAAATAGGGTTAACCAATAGGCGTTTTTGCAAAAAAAAAGATACGATTATTTTTTTCTATTGATTGCTTAGGCAAAAAAATAGTTGGCATAAACTTTGTGGGTCCCACACACACAGATATATATATATATATATAAAGAGAGCGAGAGGGGGGGATTTTTATAAACCTAAATGGAGTAAAAAATATTTTATAGTATAGAAAAATGGAAAATGCTTACTTTTCAGACACGAAAGCACTCGAATCAACTTTGATTATTATTATATGGAGAAGTGAGGTGTGGTTTCCATTACCATTCTTCTACAGAGGTGGAAACCTTCCTCTTTGTTTTGTTTTTCCTTTTCTTGCAATTTAAATGCTAGAAACTTCAAACGCTAATCATTAACTCTAATGTTAGCAACTAATCGCTAAAACTAATCTTTAATGCTAAAAGCTAACACTTTTCTCAAATAAGGTTGACCAAATAGACTCTTTTGCAACAAAAGATACTACTATTTTTTTTTCTATTGACAACTTATGCAAAGACTAGTTCATATAAATTTTGTGGGTTCTTTTCCTTTTATTTTGTTATACACAAAAACATCTTTAGAAATCTAAGGGTAAAAGGGACAATTTTGTCATTAAAGTATAAGATGGAGAGTAATTTTATTTCTAAAGTATTTTTTTAGGCAAAATTACCACAGACATTTTCGAAATAGACATATTTGCCACAACCATTAACGACATGTTATAACATGTTGAAAAAGATGACATGGTGGTATTTTGTTCCGCAACAACCCAAGGCCATGGATTCACTCAACTCCAGCGACAATAATTGCTGAGTAATTGTTGCTTGCTAGACACAATTGCCAAGTAACTGTTGTTGTTATTGTTGTTGTTGTTAGCAATCAGTGACACTGTATCAATGAGGAAAAGAGGATGCATCTTGTCCCTGCCATGCCTTGTGCGCGATCCTCTACCATCGAATGACTCCCTACTTCATCTGCCCCTCATGCATGATGCCATCGTCACTAATGTCAAAGCCCAGCCTCTCGATCATCTTAGAAATATCATCATTGAGAAAAACTGGTACATACCCATTTCTAGATCTGTCTAACCCGCTAACCCAATCAAATGCACTAAACTGTATAGTTGACGTGTCTAACGCTTTTGTCCAACTAATTTAACTCACTCACACCCTAACAAAATATTCTTTGTAATATTGGGATATTCACCCTGTTAAATGCTATAGTGGTAAATATCTTTTTACTCCAAACCATTGACAATAAATATGCTCATTTCAAAAAAATATGTGACACAAATTACTCTTCGTTATATACTTTAATAGCAGAATTACCTTTTTTGCCTAAATCTAAGTTTCATAGAAGATATTGGATAGTATAAGAAAATGAGGTATACTTACTTTTTAGGCATGAAATCACTCGAATCAGTTTTAATTGTCATTATATGTAGAAATGGGGCATGGTATCCTTTACCATTCTTCTACAAACCTTTGCCTTTGTTTTGTTTTTCCTTTCCTGCTAAAGTCTAAGTTCAATAATCCATTCATGAGATAGGAGAGTTCAACCGAAGGATACATCAAGACTGAAAAACTATAATGTGTATGGTCAAGTTACAATTCACAAAATATTTATGTTAGGGAAACTATAATGTGTATGGCCAAGTTACAACTCACAAAAATGTAGTCTAAAATCCTTTTAAAAAATATTTTTTTTGCAGTTTTGGATCTAAGCTGTTGAAAATTTTAATTTCATCCTTAAACTTGTCCAAACTTTTTAATTTAGTCAGCAAGCTTTTGAAAATTTAAAAACTAGTTTCAAAAATTTTATACAGTTGACAAAACTGTTAGTATTCTATCTATCATCTCAAATTATTTACAACATATTCTATTTTAAATAATTCTAAATCTGCAACATTTTATATTTGATAAACTACTTTACCATATGACTTTTCAAACTATCAATATTAACTTCTTTTATTTTTTTTTTAATTTAGGTGCAAAAAGTAAGGGGCAAAAATGGGATAATACACAAGATTTTTTCTATTTCTTAATATTTATGTTAAATCCAATTATTCCAACCAACTGGGACGGATGTGTAGCATTTTTAGCCATTGAACTAAAAGTTTTGGGAAAGCTTAGAGCGAGGCCAAATTGCAAAATAGTAATGAATCTTGTGTACTATATTATAGTTTGCTAAAAATATAGATAGTATTGCACGTTCACTTTCTCTTAATTTTATTTCAAATATTTTGAGAATTATAATTATTTTATATTTTCATCTAATCCCTATACGTTCTCTCGAATTAAATTTTGTTTTTGTGCGGCTTTGTTTTTCATTAAAAAAAGAGGGAGAGAGAGAGAGAGAGAGAGAAAGAGGGGGGAGGGGGGGGAGAGGGAGGGTGCAGAATAATTATTGTTGATTTTAGGTTGTTGAAGGATCTCGGCAAGGTGATTCAAACTCATAATGTGTATAGAGAGGCAAACATAGTGGCCACACTTTTGGAAGAATAGAGGCTAACCTAGAGCAAGGGGACATTCTGATGTTTCGGAAGTTTAGATTAGTTGACAACTTTAAAATAAAATATCATTTTTTTGTTTTCTCCTAACTTGTATACCAATTGAAACAAAAAATTTAATGGATTAGTTTTAATTTTATTTATTTTTCACTTAACTTGTATACTAATTGAAACTCTATAATTTAAGAAGTTTAAAAAATATTTTTAATATAATTTTTGAAAAAATAAATATTATTTATTAACTTTTTTAAAGTTGGGTGTGAAAAGATTGCAAAAACATTAATTACTTTGTAAAAAAATTTATCAAAAATAATTATTAAGTAGATAGAGTGTGACCACTTAAATACATTTACATTTGACAAAAATTAATAAAATTAAAAACAATGAATTTTCTAATAAATTTTTAATTGCAGAAGAAGAGATACTAATCAATTTTTAATAAGTCTACAAATTAGTTTGAACCAATTTATGGTAGAAATAAGAGAGGGCGCGATGACGGGGGCCAGTGATCACATGGATATAGCTGGAAAGAGACAGAGACAGTGGCGTGTATCGCTATCATAACCATCGTCGTCGCCATCATCATACATGTTTTGAAACTCCAAATCCAAATCCCACAAACGAACAAAAACTAAAGATAGTCCTAGACTTCTGTCGCGTCTGCAAGTTGCTAGTATAAAGATCATTATAGAATTTCTCTGACTAAATACCCTCGGTTTCTAATTACTCCTATTTGATTTCTTTAATTTTTCACGAGTTTTAAGATAAATTTTCTCTTATTAATTTTACAGAGTAAAAGTGAATAACGATGTTTTTTGTTTTTTTTTTTAAATGACTAAGTATTTTAAAATTTCCCTAAAAAATGCACGTAAAGTAATTTGAAACGGATAGATTGATATAATTAAAGTTCTTTGGACAAAATCATCAGGCAACTTGTTTTGGATTAAAGGGACTAATGAAGAGGTATTATTCATGGGTTTTAGTTGGATTTCTTGCATATTGAAGTGACATGCATCTTTGGATAGAAAGTAGTCACAATTTTTGAGTTATTTACATTTACTTGCCATTAGGTGACGATATAGCAGTAGATCACTGATGACAACTATGGCATCGACAATTGCTTGATAGTGTACAAAATCAATGGCATGCAAGATCTCAGCTGCTATAATGCATCGTTTGCGACAAGCAGGTGAGCCAGACAAAGATCCAAAGCCATAGCAAATTCGAGATGAAGAATGTGAAATGGACAAAAAAATCATAGAAAAACCAAAGCTTAACCATTCAGAGATGTAGGGTAAGAGATGGTGGCAAGTCATAAGGTGTACGCAGTGAAAGGGAACTTACGGTGCAAGGCCAATTAGCTTGGTGTAGTTCACAAACACCATATCCAGTGGTGAATTGCCAGATCCAACCCTGATGATGACAGTGAAGTTGGAACTTATGGTGAACGCTCAATTTGACACCACCACCACTTACCTATCGATTTTGATGTAATGTTTGTGAACTATCCAGAGAGTAAGGTGAAGCCACTTACCCCACAAAATCAGTGACAAGTAAATGTAAATAAGATAAAAATGTTGATTAATTTACCACCCACTGATGTAGGTTACTTTAATCTGTAAGAAACTGGATTGCGAGATGCAAATAACTTCCCCTGGTTAATCCCTTTAATCCAAAATGAACAACCCAATGTCTATAATTTGAGCATTCCGTATTTTTTCTTTTGCAACATTTATTCTTTTGAATTGTTTCAAATTTTTACAACATTCCATATTTAATAAATTACTTTATCATATTATCCTTTAAATTATCATTTTATATTTACTTTTTCTTTTCAATTTACATGTAAATAATAAAATAAAGGTAGAAATGACACACAAATTTATTTTTTTGTTGCTTAATCTCCGTGTCAAATCCAAATGTCTCAAGTAATCTGAGATGGATGAACTATTAAAATTCAAACTACCTATTGTTTATTTAATACGTCATTTAATATAATAAAATTTTATAAGATATTTAATATATGTAAGATTTTCCTTATGATCATTAATTTTCAAAATCCCCTAACCCTAAGCCTAATAAAAAAAGGTTAGATTTTGTTCCTTTTCTTTTGGCAATGGGTGGAGTTGAGTACAGGCTCCCGTCATCTGTGCACGTAGAATTTTCCTTAAACCACAAAGTTGCAGGTATGCGTCAACAAGTAAGATTTTACAATCTTACTCACTATCTGCAGATATCTATACCTATGGATGTACTCATGAATAGTCAATATGTTGTCAATTAAAAAGGGGAAAAAACATGGATGGGGACATTCGTCCTATGGCCCAAATGAGTTTCATTCAAAATTGAAAATCTATATGGATGGAACCTCAAATATCTCTAATGGTGGAATTGCAGCTACTTCAAGAAAAGAGTTTAGGGATATAGTTGGAAGTTGGCCATTCTTTGGGTACATATAAACATAATTTCACAGTTCACATGTATATATGACGGGTTACCGTCATGAATCCCCCAAACCTGCACCATTCATATATAAAATGACTACGATTTTTGTACCCATGTCTGTTTCATCACAAGCACTTTTACCCATAAACTTGCATGTCATGAACAAATATACACAAGTCATGGATTTTGCCTGCCTAACTTTCATCCCTATACATAGTAGGGAAAATGGAGAGTTGAGCCATCAAAGTCTAGATAACAAACAAAAGGCTGAAGCTTTTTTTATTAAATATTATGGAAGAATTATAGTTGCCCTTATATTTTATGTAAATTAGGAGCCAATTTATTTTAAATTAAGTGAACTTAATCCAAAATAATTAATTTTTGTTTTTCAAATTTTTTACCTGAAACCAATTTCATTTTAAAGTCAATATTATTTATATGTAATAATCCATTTAAAATGAAAATTTCATATTGTTATTAAATTTTTATGAATTTTATATTTTTAATGCATAAAACTAAAAAAAAATCATAAAAATTTACTAAGACTATAAAAATTGTATTTTCAATAGATTATTACACCTATATAATATTATTTTTTAAATAAAATTTGTTCTAGATATAAAAGATATAAAAATAGAAATACAAATAAGTTATTCTGACCCTGATTTAGAAAGTTGCACTTTCCCTATTGTTTTAAGGTTGTTTGACATTAATTTTTTAAACTACTATTATTTAAAATGTTTGATAATTATTTTTAATAAATTTAAATTATCTAATATCTTTTTAAGAGTTAATAAAAAATTAAATGATTCTATTTGTTTATGTAAATACAAGATAATCTTCTTATGTATTGAAACTTAAAAAACTGGGGATAACGTTAGGTTTTCATGCCCTAAAAATAGAAATGTAATTAATATATACTAAGGGAACTCTCACTCTCACCGTCTCACGTGAGTCGTGACCCGCGGTAGCTGTGTCAAATTAGCTGTCTTTCGTTGAAAACTGAAAAAGATAAAAACAAACACAATTTCCCATCATTATTCCCTCCTCTCTTCTCTTCTGATCTCTGAATTCCAATCCCAATCATGATATTCCTTACTTTGTTTTTCCCCAATGTTGATTAGAGTTCGACTTAATCTCACATTTGTGAAATATGGAGGAAGCAAACGGTCCATTTAGAACCATCAACTCAAAGTTTTGTGTTCAAATGAGAGTCAACATCATATATATAATTGTTGTTGGTTAGGTGAAATGTCTCTGCTAGCTGTGTAACAAGTGGTATTAATTAGTGCTTATAGTTTGATATTGGTAAAACATATATGATTAATGGTAACAGAACTTATGGTTTAAATTAGAAAAAATGTATGGATCAATTCTAGCATAACGAAGCGTGTAATTTGATTATACATTGAATTTAAAAATTGTGTTTGTAATGTTGACGTTTAGTGTACTCGTGTCCATGATCGATTTTTTTTTATTGTTGTGGTTGTTGCTGTGTGACATGTTTGTGTTTGCCCTTGTCTCTTGATGAAAAATTTGATCGAAGGTAAAGATTATTTGGTGATTGGCTGAAGCTCAAATAAGTGGAGGGCTTGTTATACAGCTGTTAACCCATCATGGATAATTAATGGCAATGGCCGAGACCTGTTGTGCTTTTTAATTTTTCGTTTTTCATGGTCGATTTTGGTGTTCATGGTATTTGGGATATTAACTGCAATGTCATTTTTTTTTAAACAGGAAAGAAATTTATTAATTAAGAGAATAATACAAGAAGTTTCAGCCAAGAGCTAAAACAAACATGCGACCAAAATAAACCTTCCAAAATCCCCTCGCCCCCACCACTTAAGCCCCCACTTCTTCACTTAAAAAATCTCAAGCAAACATCACTAATCCTTAATTCCCCATTCTAATCTTCTTAATTCTAACCTCAACTATTGTGTCATTTTGTTTAGTTAGATGTGGACTAAGTTTAGTTTATCAATTTTGTTTAGGTCTAGATGTTACCTATATATAGACATGTTATTTTAAGTTTTGGGCATGAGAGAGAGTTTGTCAAATAAAGATAATATATGAAGTTTTGAGAAAGAAAAGAGTGACTCATAATTGACAGATGTTATAAGCAAAAATCTCTTTTCTAATTTCTTACTATCAATATTAAGAAAATTTTCTCTCATTTTCGTGGAATTGTTGTATTAATTTTTGTTCCCATGGTGTTTTATTCAACACCATAACATGTTGCTTGCTTTATCCGCCAACATTCACTAGTATATGCTTAAGTAAGATAATTCTACGGTAGCTAATATATTAACATACAAAGTCAACCTCAAATATCAGCACGCAAAGTCGTATATAAACAGAAAGCAAAAGTTCTTTTAACTTCTCAACCGTTGACCAAAAAAAAACGCTTTAGGAAAAAATAATAGTTGTATCTACCTTCCTTTGCAAAAGCAACAATGATTCAATATATTCTCAATTAAAACATTAATTCAATAAAGAAGATGGGTCCAGCCGTGCATTCTATGGAGAGAGCTTAGCATGTTTGAAGGGACTCAAGCTGATAATTAAAGGACTTCAAATTAGGTTGGCTCATTTGAAGTGGATGCTGCAGAGGTCGTCAAAGTTATTGTGTCAAACCTAGGTGGGAACTTGGAGGCCTTTAGTTGTGTCTTGGAAATTAGGAGCCAGTTAGCAAAGTTCAAGGGACACTACTAAAATTAGGCTATTTTCCAACTGCATTACTAACGATCTCGTAATTGTAATTACCAACGTGAGATTATTGGTAATAGGCCATTTGTAAACCATACGTTAGAAATTTTTTTATTAATAGCAAAATATTGGGTTATTGGTAATTTCCAATGTTTGCATGTTGGTAAAGGAGTTGTTGGTAATTATCAACAATCTAAGTTTAGGTCATTTGAACTTTTACCAAAGCATTTAGTTGTTGGTAGCTACTAACACATTTGATTGTTGGTAAATTATCAAAAATTGAAACCATTGGTAAATACCAACAAATTTAATAGTTAGTAAAATACCAATATGCTGAATCGTTGGTAAATTACTAACGGTTAAAATTATTAGTAAGTTTCTTTGGTTTTTAAAAAAAATTGAAGCAGTTTCTAATATAAGGCCATTAGAAACTACTTTTAAAAACAATTAATGTGATAGAACCATCATTATTGTTTTCTGGTTCAAATCACAAAATGCTTATGAAACTTTCATGTATACGAGCATAAGATTATTTTTAGAACCTGGGATCAAAACTTTCATGTATATGGCAAGTCTTACATACGCTATGGGGCTCAAATAAGGCGGCCAATCATCTTGCTCATAATGCTTTATCTTGTAATGACCAGTGGCGGAACCAGGATTTTTGGTTTGGAGGGGCAAGCCCGGAGGAGAGTTGGCAGAGCCCGGAGGAGAGAGACGACGTCGCGGTTAGGTAAAGCTGTAAATTGGGACTAATTCACACTAATTCAAAGATCAAGGAGCAAATCGTACGAGTTGGAAACGTTTGAGGACTAATAGTGCACTTAGGCCATGTTAGAGAATATCCGCTTAATGTAGAGGGAATAACTACTCACTGGGTCCCTACTTTCTTCAGCGCCTACCTTACTCCCCCCCCAATCTTTATATTTTTTCACAACATTTGGGAGCACAAAATGCACATTCAATCCTTAAATTTTGACAAAATCACCAAATTACTACCCCGTATTTACGTTTTTTTCTAAATTCCTGGGTGGGTAACAGCCCCCTCCCAACATATAGTAGCTATGCCACTGGTGATGACTTTATTTTGAAGATGTAAAACCTGCTATCCTGATTTTTTTTTGCCCATTGTATAGCCTCTGATTATCTGATTAATTGATAGATATCTTATGCTTTTTATCCAACAAAAAAAAACTAGGCTTATTGCTGTGTGTGTATATATCTACTAACTTTAGATATACACACGCACACTGTGAAAAGCATGAAGAGAAGGTTTGTAGATAC
Source organism: Aquilaria yunnanensis (assembly GCA_039654915.1). Taxonomy (NCBI): domain Eukaryota; kingdom Viridiplantae; phylum Streptophyta; class Magnoliopsida; order Malvales; family Thymelaeaceae; genus Aquilaria; species Aquilaria yunnanensis. The sequence continues at coordinate 110,852,432 of CM077593.1, forward strand.
ACACACAAAGCAACGTCTATTATATGACCATGCAGCCAGAGAATTTACACATGATATAATTATGCATGATTCCGGTAATAAGTAGCTAGCTCCAACTTTTTATGCATGCGCATCATCACTTCCATGCAATTTTGCATGCACTCATCATCATGCATGTATATATAGCTACTAACTTTAAAATGCTTTTAATAGTGTGTGTGTATATATTAAGCAACCCCACTGGCCACTCCACACTCCTAAATTAGAGTATTAATTTATTTCATCTATTGGCTCTGTTTGAAAATAACTTTTATAATTAACATTAGAGTTTTTGATAATTTATTTAATAATTGAGATAAATTACTAAAGCTAAAAGTTAATAACTAAATTTGAATAATGTTTTCAAAACTCTGACTATATCTTCTCAGTCTCATCTAACACAAAATGTAAGAACTATAATTATATGTTTGGTGTTGACTAATGTTAGATTATGTGGTTAACTTTTTTTTTCTCTCTTTTTCTTGCTTCAAATTTGCACTTTCTGTCTAATTTTTAACCAGTAGTCCAGAGGGAAGAAGAAAAACAAAGAGAACTTTTGAGAACTAGATTATACGTTTATTTTTAGAACAAAAAAGAAAAAATAGGTGAGCAGGAAAAAAACCAGAAGTTGTCTTAGGGATCTGCGTCTGGATATATTTATTTATGTAGGACTCGTTCAAATAAAGGTGCACTAAATAACCAAGCTATTCAACCGTTTTCAAGAACACACTATACCGTTTGATTAGAGTCTCACTTACTTTATTATTCAGACGATACACCTAGAATTAGGGTAGGTTTACAAACATTAGGTTTGAAAGCAAATACATACTCTCAGAGTTTAAAAACTCTGTAAGTCAGCATTTGCTTTTAAACTTAATAAATATAAACTTGAAAATCTCAATTCTAAAAGGATCCATAGAAAATATATGGGCAAAAATAACGTATAAATGACCAATGTTTGTCATATGCTCGAATCGGTTGCCAATGTTTTCTCTTAACCAAATAAACACTTAACATTATCCAAATTATTGAATAAACTGTTAACTTTGTTCAGATGGCATAGTTCACCCACATAATGTTAAAATTTAATTGAAATAATGCAAAAACTCTCATCATCTTTTTGAATTTGACACAATAGATTTTTTCAGTTTAAAATAATCCAAATAGGTTGTCTTTACCACCACAACATGAAATCAACTGACACTTTGATCAACAATGGAACATTTTGTTATGAAAAAAACATTTTAATTTATTACTCTCATTTCCTACAGTTATATATTGAGTGTGTGAAGAGTATTCAAGTATCAAGTTTTGAGTTATACTCTCACTAAGCCGATTAACTTGGACAGAAAGCAAACAATATGCAATGGAAGTAAGCTAAACAAATCAAATCTACAAAGCTACATATGCAAAGGTTTAATTATGGTTGTAAACCACTTTCTAGAATTTCACTACTTGATGGGCTAATTATGCTAATTGATTGTGTTTGCCCAAATGTTGCATTGGAACCTTACTCTTCCAAGCCAAATTCCCTAACCCCTTAAACTAATTCATTAAAGTCTTAATTTAATCAAATAGCTTGTAGGTGCAATGAGATATAGACCCTCTTTAAGGATTCTTTCTTAGGGCTCTACCCTTACAACTGAAACTCATTCAACCCCTAAACTACCAATTGTCTATCTCATTTATTGCATAGCTTATAGGTGAATATTTAAGCTCTTTAATTACACCTAGAATCATTGCTAGTTTATTAACAATACCTGAGCTCTCACCCCTCTCTATTTATCCAACCTAACCAATCTCTCTCAAGCTATAGTTAGATCCAAATAAGCTTACTAACGATGTAGAAATCAACAAACCAATAATACAACCAATAGATAAAGGAAACAAGCATCAAGAGAGAGATTTAACAAAATACCACATCAATTAAATATAAGGAATCCAAATCATAGTAGCTACATCCTAGGAAGTACATGAAATCGACCCTACACAACACAAATATACAAGATCTACACAAAAAATCAACCTATATATAATGGAATTACAAGAGAGAAAATATAGATAAAACCCAAGTGGTGCAAGAAGCCAGTTCCCTTGGTCTTCAAGCTCCTCAGTCCCCATCGATCCTTAAAGCTCCAACACTTCCTTCTTACAAACAATAAAGAACCATGGTGGGAGTTTTTTGTGGAGATAAAAACTAACCTAAGATAATATGCGACAACGAAGAAGAAGAAGAAATTCATTAGGGACCATTTAAATGGAATATTCCTTTTTTAATAGAAGGTAAAAATAATAAATAGACCACTAATATTTTGGATATTCTCTGTAAAATCCAATCATAGTCTTTGTAAAAATGTAGGCAAAGATTTGAACGGAAAATGGACAATTTGGGTCATTGAAAAAGATGAATAGTTTATTTGACAAAATGACAACATTAATGACTTAATCGGGCAATCACAAAAAATTTAATGGTTTATTAATTATTTGTGACATTGGTGCAAATGGAATATCTTACCTGAAAATAGAATATTCCGTTGAACTAATATCAAATCTAGGCTGAGCTAACTCAGTAACGAATGATTTATTTAACCCAAAAAAAGTAAGTAACCGAATTGGATCAACGAAAAAATATTAGTGGTTTGTTCAATATTTTCGCCAAACATATAAGTAGATAAGTAAGAATCATATGAGAAAGGTTGTTATATGAACCGAGCTACAAGTGGCATATACATCAACACTTCTGTTCTCTCCCATGCCATGGAGATGAAGAGCACGTATGACCTAACTTCATATAGAGTCATTGATATATATATATACTTAAGGGGTGTGACTACGAAGCACCATAATCTCAAATATCGTAGTAATATATCGTTTACTACGTGCGTGTGCTTATTGTAGTATACAAGTTGTTGTGATTTATTGGCCTACTATATAGTATATCACGGCTTTTTTATACTAGTATTTTTTTATATTTATTTTTTTTTTTTGTTTACCATTTTTTTTTTGTTTACCATGTTATAGTGTGTGGTACATCTGCTATATACCGCATACCATGGGTTAGGATTGCTTTTGTATTTTGCATCAATATATCACATAGGTGCACATAAAGAATGAAAATACAATTTTGTAACATTATTATTCAATGATATTTAGCATTCCCAAAAAAAAAATGGAAATATAATCAAGACACATATTTTGTCACAAATACATATTTTTTTTAAAAATGAAATGTAATTGATAAATGATGTTAACATGATTGAGATTTGAAAAATTTTATAAATTTTTTCTTTTTTTTTTTTAAAGTAGTTTTTTTGTTCTTTTTAATTTATAATATAAAAATTATGATAAAAACAATTATAATACATATAAAAATGCGTGATAAATTATATCTCATATTTTAATCTTAAAATAATATTTAAAATACATTTTTTCTGTGAAACTGGTAATAGAGGTGGGACCTGGGTCGGGACCAGACCGGAAGTCAAGCCCGGCCCGACCCCATCAAACTCGCCCGCTAAGATATGGGCCTAAGAGAAGGAGAAGGTACAAAACGGACCGCCCTAGACTAGGACCCGACACGTGAACCGCCCCGCCTTGCCAAACCGAACCGGACCTGGCGCCCAATGTCTTCTGTGCACAACGGAAACCTGCAAAAAAAAAAAATTTTAATGGGTTAATTACACAACAGGCCCTCCAACGATTTCTGCTCCATTTTAGCCATCGTTCCGATTATTTGTAAGTACCATTTGATTTTTTAACTTAATAAAACTTACATCGGAGATAATGTTTTTTCTTAAAAATATTTATGACATAAATAATTAATTATGTTTCTAATTTTTTTTAAAAAAAAAAAAACTCTAAACCCACCCCGGACCCGGCTTGGGACCGCCCCGCCTGTGACCGGGCCGAGCCCGGTCCTCGTGACCCAGGACCGAGACCGGCCGGGCTGACCCGGCTCCCACCTCTAACTGGTAACAGACATGGTATGCCATGTGACATGTTAATGATTTACTGGATTTAGTAACCTAATAGTAGCAACATTAAAAACCTTGTTACAAAGTAATAGTAACGGATTTAGGATTTTTGCAAAAGGAGATCCATATATATATATATATATATATATATATATATATATATATATATATATATATATATATATATATATATAATGATAATAAAATATTTTTTAGAAGAAAATTTGAAATATGCTCTGATTTAACAGTTTTTATTGTCATTAGTATAACAACTAAAAAAATATATGAACTATGGAAAAGATGAAATATAAGAGACAAAAGTTTCATCTTAGTCCTTACATATATATCTTCCACTTAAGCTTATTAACTTTATCTTGTGCCTAATTAGCTTCATAATTTTTCTTATGTCCGCAATAGAAAAAAAGAGTGACAAAAAAAAGTTCAAGACTTAGATAAGAAAATGCATGAAAGGTAAAGAACCAAAATAATACTTTTTTTATTATTCTAATTGTCAGCAGAGCGAAAAGACTGACACATTTTTACATTTTTTGAGATAATAGGGGCATCTTGTTTTCTTTTCAATATATATTACGAAAATTATAGAGGTTCATTAAAAAATTTTAAAATGGTCCAATTACTTAAGTATATATCTTTTATCAATATTTTTCTAGAAAAATGGGTGTCCGTATACCCATGTCCCGTACATCCATCCGCCTCAACAAAGTAATGACATATCAAAATAAATTTATTGGGAGATGATTAGGGAACAATTTAAGTTTTACATCATTGGTTGAATTGCCTCTTCTAACCTTCATTTTGGTGTACGTGTTCGGTTCAATCACTATCTTCCAGTTAGCTTGCAATGGAGGCACTGGGGAATGAACATTACAATAATAATATTGTAATACCTTATAGTTCGAGAATAAATATAAAGATAGATAATAGTTGAGGGATGATTGATGCCACTTACAAGGCTTATGAGCATCGATCCATGATATACTAACATAACATCTACGGATAGATATAACAAAAACCATCTTGTAGCCCCGACTGCATTTCCAGAAATAAATCGATATGAAAAAAGCTTTGAGAGGATGCTAGAAATTAAGCATAAGACACACACAAGACAAGCTGATGATGCCCAGGGTTGACATCATATCGGAATTAATTGCACACAACGCAGAAGCCTGAGTCCCTGAACACGTTTACAAGCGCATCAACGACGTGTTGTCTTATTTTCCCAAATACACTAATTCATTCTAAAACACATTGATCTAAACAATTTTAAATTCCTTGTGAGTATAAAAATAAACTGAAAAATAAAAAATTTTAATTTAATGCATTTTAGAATAGTTTTTTTCGGGAAAAGAGTCTCTCACCGAGAAAAGCCAATTAAAAAGTTACTACTTTCTATTATCGATTTGACATAGGTGTGCATAACCATCAAAACTAACATTTCAATTTCAACGCTTCGTTCTAGAATTGGAGCCTTAATTAATCCCACTCTTATATAATTATTAATCATCAAACGATGAACAAAAAGGGTTCTGGGACCAAATTGCGTTGAGTGTTGATAAAAGCCAAAAGGAGCTGAGTAATTAATAAGAGCGGAGCAAACTTTTCTTAAACATTTGACTGCTGAATCTGCATGCGCGAGAATAATGATGACAAACGCTGGTAAGAGTATTACTACTATTCACTCTTACGTTACGCTTCAGGAAATGGGTGGGTCGACAAGTCAAAATCAGTCTGTAACTCCAAAGTGTGACGAGGGGAAATTGAGCTCTCTCTTCTGTCTCCAGCCTTGAAAATCTTCCTTCAACTCAAGCGTCGGGTCCGTCAAGAATTAATAGTGGTAGATTCATCGTCATCAATGTGCATGGTGGTCCTCTCTTCTTTCCTCCTTTTCTTTTTCTTTCCCATTGGGACTTTTCGTTATATATTACTACTCTTTAGTATAATTAATAATACTCCTTCCGTATAAAAAAAAACAAAGAATGAATTATATTTTTTTGAATTGTTCCGAAAAAGTTACATATTATCCTATTTAAACTCTTAATATACATAATTTTTTTAAAAAAAAAATATTTTTAATATCCATTGAAACTCGTGCTGTATAAAACATAAAAAGAATTTTAATGCTCATTTACACTATCACTAAATAAAAAAGAATTTTCTTTTAATTTTAATTTAAATAGTAAAAAGTTAAAGAGATAGTTCATCAGGAGTATTACTTGGTAGATGGAGGAATTAGTTTAGTGGGTGAGAAAGAGGAAGTAACACAAACTCGCACAGAGACACACGTAGGGTAGCCGTTGTAGGAGAGGAGAGGAGAAAAACTGAAAAACAGTCAGAGGATTAAAGGAGCGGGCGGAGGTTGTGGGAGTGACGACTGCGACGTTTCACTAGACAAAAAGGAAGGGAACACCCATCATTTTCCTCCCTCTCCTTCTCCTATCCTATCCTATGCCATCCCATCCTTCTCTGCATCTAATATCTATCCTACAATACTAGCATGACTACCAGTACCAGTTTATAGCCAGATCAACTTTCGGACAGACTACCAAAAATAAATCCCTGGAGTCGACAGGAACCGAAGACATGACTAATTACTTAATTTCAGAGGATGTGAGTAATTGTGTGGAGATGCATATCTCTAGCGTGCTAGTTTGTGTATATGTATACATTAACGATATTGCTTCACTTTTTAAATTAAATATTAATATCTAATTTATTTTAACTTAAATTAATTTAATTTAAAATATTTTTTTATTTTTTTTATCTAAAATTAATTTTATTTAAAAGCCAATATTATATAGGTGTATTAATCCATTAAAAATGAAACTTTCATGATTTAATTTTTTTATTATGAATTTTTTTAGGCTTTAAAAAAGAAAAATTCATAAAAATTTAATAATAGTGTAAAAACTTCATATTATGAATAGATTATTACACCAATATAATATTTAATTTTAAATAAAATTAATTTTCATGACAAAATATAAAAAATAAAAATAAATTATTTTTTATTAAGCTAACTTAAGAAGTTAAAATAAAAAAATAACAAAAAAAACCACTAATGTTTCCAAGGCGGCCCAATTCACCCAACAATGTTTTTTGGGCCAAATAAACTACAAACATTAATGAGTTAGAACCAGTTGCCTACTGTCGTTAAGATTAATCAATTTTTAGTCTTAAAACTCTACTAAATTTTCTATTTCAGTTTTATAATTTTATAGTTTTCTATCTAAGTCCTATAACTTTACCAACATCTACTCTATTAGTAGGTGATATAAACGAGCAGCAGCCCCTCTCTAAGGGTGATGCACCACTGTCATAGAGTTGATTAGGCATCTAAAAAAACTTTCTAAACCATTTGTTTTTCCTTTTTGCCTTTATGGCTTTCTTGATTGGCATCTAAATCAAACTTATCACTTAAGAGTTCATTATTGGAGTCATCAATAGCATCAGCATTGGATTCATCATCAACTTCAACGTCATCTTCATTTTGCTCTTTAGCATTTAAATTATTAATCACCCATGCACTCTTAGCTGCATTTATGGCTTCCTCTTCCTCCTTTCATCTCGTGCTTAATTTGAAGGCATATACATGATTCAAAAGCCCAGCAATCGACACTGTCACAATTTGAAAGCTATTGATGCCATCTTAATTCTTGATGCAAAGGCTGATGCCTGGCTTGGGGATTTGAAATCACAATAACAATGATGAACCCATGCTATCAATTAGACAACCAATAGCCACAATGCCATCATGCCTCTCTTGGGGAGGTGAAATTGCGTTGGAGGAAGAAGGGAAGATGATAAGTGGCGAATGATTTGAGATTGGAGGATAATCCAAATGGGAAAAGATAAGAAGGAAATGGATGGAGAAATAGAGTACAAAATCTAGAAGACTGTTATGCCAATTGAGGACATAATTGCCATTTGGGTTGCTAAAGCTTACCAAATAAAGAAATGATACAAGTAACTTAAGACGTCTTAAAAATGAAAGTTTAGCAGCCTTTTTGGGACGTAATGAGTAGTGTTTTTTATTAGTTTATTGCTCATTCGCCATTTGAAGCTAAGGTCGTCACTTTCATTTTGATTAATTAGCTAATGAAAATTCATATTTCCTCTATTTCAATTTTTTTACACCATTTTAATATAAATAAATTTAATTCAAACTTATGTAAAAATTGAAATGATTTAAAAAAATTTGATGCAAGTAGTATGAATTTAATACTAGTTGTAGCAAACTTAACTCAAAAGGTGGGTCATATTTCATATATTTTTTTTGTATACAAAATAAAGGAAAAAAGATAGAAAAAATATAGGCTATATGACAAAGTCACCTAAAGGCGTGACTAAGCCAAACCAGGATCCTATATAACCTGAAAGAACATGTTGTTGCCATTGACTCGTTTGACTAGTGCAAAACATAGTCTAATTTTTGTAACCCAGTAATGAATTAAAAGCTTGGGAAACTGGATCTCGTAAGAAACTTGATGCCTCTCAGTGAACAACTATTAACTTCTAAACAAGTTCTTTTTCTCCCAATAAATGTGTGCAACAACTTGGATTCATTGTTGGTAATTAAACACTAAACTTTATTATTACCAGTAACTCGAATCTTAACTTTTATAGCTGAACCACAGGATTTGGTATGAACAATGTTTACTACTTTAGTTGATTTTATATGGTGAGAGCTTGAATGATTTGTACAGTTTGTAGGTAACATCATATGCTTCCTGTTTGGACTTGACTATTTATCCTTATTGGAGGTGACTACATTAGATAGCTTTCTTTTCCTTGAACCCTAAAAAATGAAGCAAATGGTCATTAGGGTGGTCAAATTCCATTTGTATAAGGATAAATGGTAGGCAAGAATCAACTAAATGCTCACCCATTCTTAATTGAGGACAGTTTTTCTCGATAGTATTTGTCTTTATCTACTTGAGAAATGACTCTTTAACATGTACACTACATTTAGATGAGTACCAGGGAAGTTAATTTAGGGATGCATACACCTTAACCCATTATAAAAAGATTTTCCACATTTGATACAAATAGCACGCTTCTTTTCTTGGCAAAATGTCAACCAATGCCAACATTACTTGAAAAGTGGACCCAAACTCCTAATTGATAAGCTTGTAAAAGCTTTGAAAATTAAAATAAATTCAAATTCAATGTGACATACAAATTTGGCTTAAAGTATAGTATGTTTTGTTGAGATTTGTCCCTAACAGCATCAAGTTTTTGTTGAATGAATCAATTCATGCACTCTAAATTTTTTAACGTCTTATATGATATTCCAATTTGAAAGGAATGCTGATTCTTTTCTTTTCCCATCTATATCTTGTATTGGTTTTTTAAATTTTTAATTATTTTCTCAGCTTCATTCTTCGTAAAGCTGTTGTTCAAACTTGTCCTAGTGGGCTCTGAGCTTGGTGATACATGTTTCTAGCTTTACTAATCTTGAGTTGTTAACTTAATTGGTAATGGAATCTAAAGTAATAGGAAAATGTTTTTTCACCACTCTAAATAGAATATCTCAGAAGCATGGTTGGAGAATATGTAACGTCGGAAGTGTTTGCAATCATCTATTGTTCATGAGCCCATTCATTAAGGCACCCTTTCTTAAAAGAAATAACCATAAATTAATATCCCAAAGCTCCTTTATTCGTATGTTCTTGAATGGAAGACTTAAGCAATTGAGTAGAATCCTTCACTTGAAACTCATATAAGAAATAGTTGAATAATTTATTTGCACCTCTTTTGATAGATTTTGGATTAATAGGTTTATTTCAGTCTTTGATATAATATTTTAAGTGAGAATAACTTACCTTCTGCTCAACACTTAAGAATTCTTTTTAGAGCCTAAACATCTTCAACATAGCAATAGGTAACACAATTAAGACTTAGATCAAGTGTGATAAATGCTCAGCTGAAACCACCAAAATTTGAAAATGATAAAGAAGAATTGAATTAACAAGATTTGCAAAACACAAGATACTAACAAATAGAGGTGACCAAGGTAAAATCCAAAGCCATTCCCAATTTGAGATTCCCACTTGCTCAAATTAAACATGTTTGTGTGTATATATGTACATGTATATACTTTTTTTAAAAAAATTATTATCGAAATTACACAGTATATAATACATAGTCCATACAAGGACGATGCCACTATCTAATGACAAATATTTTTTTTACAACAAATTTTACTCCATATTTATGCTACTTGCTAAAGTTATGAGTTAGTTTAGAAAAATGAAAGATGGGCAGTAGGTAAAAATGTTGCATGTTGTCATGCTTGTGTCTTTTCTTATATTGGAATATATCCATTATGAACCTTTACAAGAATTAGACATTACAGTGTTTATAGTATTGATATAATTTACTTGAATGAAATTGTAGACACTGATACATATAGTATGGAGCATAACAACTTATAAGCAGAATTGACATGACGCACATAGCGTTGGGTTTATTGGCTTAAATCCAAGAAGCTTAAGAATTTTAGTTTATTTAGGATTAGGTTTATGTATTTGTTTAGAATTTGGTTTTAATTTTCTTATTTGTTTAGAATTTGGATTTATTATTTTGTTGTGTGTTGAATTTATATGTAGCCTATAAAAAAAACTTATTTTGTTAGGGTTTGGGTATAAGAGAAAAGTTAATATGGTAAAGAGGAGATATGTGAAGGTTCTATAGGGGATGAGAGGTCCGGAGGCTAAAGAGTACTAAGATGAAAAACCTTTTGTGATTATTATGTCTTGTAATTGTGTGGGGGCAAAATATTTAAGATTGTCAATAGTGTGTAGGAGATTCATAGGTCAGCGTAAGTATTAAGGGCATATCTCTTTTGTAATATTTATATTTTGTTCAAGCGGATTTTCTCCCATTCGTGAATTTAGGCTAGTTAAGAGTTGAAGTATGTTAAATTTGTGTGTGTTTATTTTATCTTATTTGTTGTTTTGCTGCGCATGATAAGTGACAAGAGAATTTTTTTTTCCAACAAGTAGTATCAAAGCTTGCGGTTTGGTTTTGTCCTGGTGGACCATGTGGTGCATTCTTTGCATTGTAAAGTTTGTGGTGTGTTCATAGCATGGTAGAGCGTTTAATTAGATACTTAGCATTGTGGAGCATTTGGATTGTTTGGTGGAGCCCTAAGGAATCGTTCTAGGAATATTTGACAATGATTGTGATGTGGTATTGATGGCTTGGTACAAGTTTGAAGATTGAAAACTTTGTTCATATGTGTTGTTGCTCATGATGTTAATGTTCATAAAGCTCATGGCTGTTTCTGTTCGTTTATATATTTGTGTCGTTATGGTGTTTGTTGTTTGCAATCATGGTCGTTTATTGGTGGTTGTCGTCAATACGAAGATTGTTGGGTTTGTTTGTTTCAATCCAAGAACCTTAAGAATTTTTGTTTGTTTAAGATTTGGTTTTAGTTTTCTTATTTATTTATGATTTAGTTTTCTTATTTTTTATGAGTTGAGTTTGTGTGTGGCCTATAAAAAAACTTGTTTTGTTAGAGTTTAGGTATGAAAGAAAAGCTAATATGGTAAAGAGACAAGATTTGAGGACTCCAGGAGAAAGGAAATGTCTAGAGGCCGAAGAGGGCTAAGACAAAAAGTCTCTTGTGATTCTTATATCTTGTGATTGTGTGAGGGTAAGATGTTGAGGTTGTCAGTAGTGTGCAAGGGATCCATAGACCAGTACGAACACTAAAAGTATATTTCTACTATAATCTCTATATTTTGTTCGAGTGGATTTTCTCATATTTGTTGATGTAGGTTAGTTAAGAGCCAAACTATGTTAAATTTGTATATGCTTGTTTGATTTTGTTTATTGTTCTACTATGCGTGATGAGTCATTGTGAAATTTTTTTCCCAATACATAGAATTGGGAACTTCATGTGTGGAATTAACGTTTTGTATTATCTTCCCATCTTCCATTTTATTTCACTTACTATTTTTTGATTATTCAATTTATCAGTATTTAATATGGTAATAATAATTTGTTAGCTAAAGTAAATTTTTAATAATTGTTATGCTTTCTTGGAAAATATATGATACATATCAAATATATATATCTATATTAGCTAGATGAAATGATATGGTGAAGATATGTCTAATTAGACATACTTGAAATCAAAGGCCATCTCTTCTAGTGATGGGAAGATTTGCACAAAGAAGCCGAGGATCGGCGACGAAGCAGCGGCATGACATAGTTAAGGAACGACGGCGAGATGAAACTGAGGAACATGGTGAAGCTGATTGATTCTTGGTCAGGCTTTACGAAACGGTGGCCGCCTAAGATCCAAAAACGACGGTGAGGCAAAAGACTATGATCATGGTAGAGAACACTTCCAAGGACAAGGGAGCGACAAAGAGAGTTTTAGATCTCCAATTCAAGGAGGCCAAACGATGCCGCACGAGTGACGAGAGGCAAAGTGGCACGGAGTGAACAACGTAAATGATGAAAGGCCTAGCGACAACATGGAACCTCAAGGAGCAGCAAGAAAAAAACTGCGGCAATTATGGAGGGAGGCGGTAACTGTGGTGTAGGGATGAGAGATGAAAGGGACGAGAGGGATTGCCGCCTCGAGTGTTTTGTTTTAAAATAATAACAATAATAATAATTTTTTTTGTTAGTGAGTGTTTAACCACTTTTGTATTGCACTTTAGATATTTTTAATTTTTTGTTTAGACATTTCTTTATTCATTGAATTGTCTACCATTATTTAAACATTTTAAAAATATTTAGACACTTTTACATTATTACTCGAACACTTTTACATATTTGGTCAAACATTTTTTTAAAAAATTATTTCAAGTACTTATTTTTCAAAGATAACAAGTTATTGACAAGTTATTTAGTCAGACACTTTTACATGTTTGTTTAGATATTTTTTTAATATTTAATCTGACACTTTTACTTATTAGTTCAGATATTATTTTTAGAAGATAACAAATTGCTCACAAGTTCGTTTAGATATTTTTTGTTCAAACACTTTTACATATTTCTTTAGACATTTTTCAATATTCAATCAAACATATTTTCTTATTGGTTCAGACATTTTTTTATTATTTCAAACATTTATTTTCTGAATATAACAACTTGTTTGCAAGTTGATTCAGAAATTTTTTGTTCAGGCACTTTTAATATTTAATCAAACACTTATTCTTATAACTTCAGACACTTTTAATTTCACATTATAATAAATTATTTTATATTACTTTGCAAACACTTTAATTTGCTATATTAGACACATTTATGTTTTATTGTAGACATTTTTGTGGTTCAGAAGCAATGAGCGACGTGATCTAGTGGCAACAATCAGTGCAATTCAACAAGCAATCACGTTGAGATTTGGAGGTGATTGACAGAGTGAGATCCGGACGCAAGTGATAATGTGATTAGGAGGCGAGGGCAATGAGTGACGACAAGATCCGGAGGCAAGACAAGATCCGGAGGCAAGAGGCTGTAAGATCTAGATGCGGATGATGATGACAAGATCTAGAGGCAATGATGATTTGTCGGAGGAGATAGCAGTGGTGGCAACGGCGATGAAAATTGTGGTGTACTCGGTGACAGTAACGAGGTAGGCTTTCTAAAGGTAATGGTAAATTTTGGTTTAATGGCAAATTTATTAATTTTTTTACTGATTTGTGGGTTATATATACGAAAATTAGATATATATTAGTATGTCTACTTAGATATAAATCTACAATATAATAATTAATTAGCTAATTGGACGTTTAATGAAGACCTATAAATAGAAGGTTAATTATGCAATGAATATTAATTTAAGAATAGATTTACTATATAAACAATATTTCTACAAGTTAAATTTAGGGGTAGACGGTGCATTTTAACTCGGGAAAAAATATTCGTCAACGCGGGAAACCGAGGGAAGAGACCTGCGATTTACGGTGGAAGGAAAAAGTCCTATTTGGTGGTGGTTCTTGACTTGACTCTCTACAGGGGTTATGGGGTGTTTAATGGTGGTAGGGTGAGGGAGTGAGCCTGTGAGTGGAGGGTCGCTTGAATTGTCGTTGGAGACGAGGAAAAAGGAAGAGTAGATAAGCAGTCGGGGTCTATGGGCGGGAAAGGGATCGAAGGGATCGGGAGAGGCGATCATGGAAAATCCCTTCGGTTCTGCTAAGGAAGATATGCCCAATGAACCATCCTATCCTATCCTTTCTATCCCATTCTGATTATACCCCATCCATCCGTCTTTTCAGTTCGCCTTCTGAGTGAAATCTGGAACCCCCCTTCCTCCTCGACTTGATTAATTATTTTATTAATCACACTCCTTCTCTCTCTCTCTCTCTCTCTCTCCTCTCTCTCTCTTATTTAGTGAGGCTACCCTCGCTCTGCCCCCTTCATAAATACAATAACCACCCAATCTCAATTCCTACTGTCCCCTGCTTCGACTTCCTCTTCCTCTAATTCCATATACTCCAGTCCTCCTGATCTCAAACCATACTATAGTTATTCCCGAGTTGTTTGTGGAGTGATGGTGTGAAACGGCGTCGTGGTTCACGTGGGTTTTCCAAAGGGTTTCCGATGGAGTTCCTTGGCATTCTGTCCACCTCCTTTAGCCGCCTTTCTTCTCCTTCCTTCGATTAGCATATATGAAGGAATGGAGGTGGGCATGCTGCCAATAGACCTCTCTTGGTTTCTCTTTGTGAAACCTCCGTGATTTAATTTTCTCAACCCCAACCCTGTGCCTCTTTTGCATTTGCTTAGTTTGTGACTGGATTGGTTTTGTTTCTTTTCAATTGCCTTATGAAAAGATTAAACTTTGGAGCGGTTATTGTTCTTTCTTTCGCCTTATTCTGGTGGTTGAATGCGATCGGATCGAGTCACACTAACTAATATGCCATGTTACACTTGTATGTTTTCTCCCTTTGGGGGGTCGATTAATCGTCAAATTTCTTGAACGCGTGACCACCAGATCTTTCTGGGACTGGAGCTGCTTCTATTTCTTCGCAACGTACATCTACTTGTCTGTTTGTTCAGTACCGTAAGCCGTAGCTAATCTTGTCTGTTTTACTTTTACAGGCTTTTCATCCTTGGGCTGCTTCCTTTGAGGGGTGCGCAAGCTATGTCTCTTAATTTTCTTTTCTACCAAACACCACGTGGCCTGGCATGTGTTTTTTAGATCTTAGTTGATGATTACAGTTTGGAACCCTAGCTAGTTTCTCCTTAGTTTCATTCTATTCACATACTGCTCCATGTGGCTGTTTGATTACTTTGGTTATGTTAAGGTTAAGCTGCTGGAATGGGTGAATGATGAATTACTACTGTCCACTTTTTTATATTTGAATTTTGAAACGAAACTGGTAAACTAAAAATCTTTGATGCAGGGAAGCAAAGTTAATTAAGGACAGATGAGAAAAAAAGGAGTTTGATGTGGTTGGTCAGGACTGAGGAATGAGGAGGAGAGGCATCAGACCCACCCAAATGATGGCTCCATTTGAATTCCACTGATGAGTGGGAATAGCAGTAATTTCATCAAACCCTTTGTCTGCTGTTGGGCTGTGTAGAATTATTCTCGTTGCCCACATGAATATCCTGGCATCAAGTTTCGTTATATGACTAGTGTTAATGCATAATAATGTACAAGTTTTATATACTTGACCAAAATTTCGTCATTTCCCACTATACATGTAGGGATCCATATTTTCTTTAAATTGAGTTGTGTGAAGACTCGCTCCATATACTCGGTAATTATTTGTGTACCGAATTCCTTGGTAGTACGGACTAGAATTGGTTTCCTGTAGCCGTAAATAGTAATTTAATTGGGTGAGTAGATCGAAGGACGCTAACTTGAGTTCCTGAGTGGAGTTCCAAATTTAAGCTAGCTAGGGCATGCAGAGGCCTGGAAGCGGGTCCTTCAGCTTTAGCGCACTGGGTCTTGGCCTAGGAATTATGGCATGTTGGTCCGCCACGCGCCCTTATACGTAGGCTCATCATTGAAACACTGACGATTCTTCAATCAACCAGGGAAGAGGTCATGGTGCAGCCCGGCAGACGCG
This sequence comes from Aquilaria yunnanensis, assembly GCA_039654915.1. Lineage (NCBI taxonomy): Eukaryota > Viridiplantae > Streptophyta > Magnoliopsida > Malvales > Thymelaeaceae > Aquilaria > Aquilaria yunnanensis. The sequence goes on from CM077593.1 coordinate 110,868,480, forward strand.
TTCCCAGCGCGTGTCGAAAAGCATGTGCGAGTGTTGACGACGCGTGATGATCAGGATGTATGATGAGGGCATCCCTCCTCCGCCGTTGAAGCCTCCCCTCTCTCTCTCTCTCTATATATATGTATGTAATATAATACGTATATTATATGTCTCGCCGTCGATAAAGTCATATCAGTTTCAGTATGTGCTTTCTCGTTCAGGGTCAAAATTAATTATGGGTCTCTGAGTTTCGGTCAAAATGTACGACTGAAACCTAAAAAATAGTCAAATATTCATTCATGCATCGCATCTACATAATATGTGCCGATGGGTTGGCACTTAGCATTATTATATAGTGTCTATCATGTCGATGGTGCCTATCTATATTTTTTATGTGACAAAAGAATTTGATTAGAATTTTTACCAAGGAAGTCAATGATGATGTTTGGTTTGCGCTTCTTGGAATAATCTGGTTGCTTGTGTTAGCAATAAAGAGAAAAATAGTGTAGGCCAGAATTAGTTTAAATTGTTGAGTTGATCTGTAATATTTTAATACTGAATAATTAAGATATTTCAAACTCCATTCATGGCTTGACAATTCCATAGGCTATTTTATAATTAAACATGACTATGCCCTTGAGCTTTGAAAAAAGTCACCTCCTCTCCTAAACGCTAAATACAAATACTTTTTTTCAATAGCCTCCGCATCAAGATTTTTCTACTGTAGTCAAAGCTTTATGGGTCCTGATATTCCTTAGAAGTTTAAAATATTTCTTTGAAAGTGTTTACCATGGTCTCTGCCAATGACAGCAGATCTTGCTAACCATGGTGGCTCTGTTAATCCGATTTGTTCCCATTGTCAATCTTCTTTGGAGATGATAATTTACCTCTTTTGGGAATGTTAGGACTTATGTGGCAATTTTTGTTCTTCACCTTCATCTACTCTGTATCCATCTTTTGAAGCTTGGTTTACTGACCTCTTTGTCATATGCAACACTATCCGCCACACTAGTTTCACTTTCTTCTCTCCACCCTTTGGATTCCTTAGGTGCAACTAGAATCTAAACCCTCTTGGTCAGCCAGATCTATTTATTACTGATGGGGCATGGTGTCAGATGTTAGGCTTGGGTGTTGCTTTGGGTATGGATGGGATTTGATGGTTCTTCTCAGATTCGCAAGGGAACTTTACTTCCCCATTGTGATTCAGCTATCGAAACCAAATTTTGAGCTATTTGTGGAGCCTTATTTCTAGGAAGTAATCATCATTTTTGTTTCATTACATTGCTAATAGATTGCTTGCAGGTTTTACAAGTGCTATTAAGTAAACTTGATACAGCTTTAACCCTCTATCTGGTTGTTTAACACACCTACCGACTTCTACATTATTTTTCAGCGATGTTTGATAAATGGTGGTCTCTAGATTCAGAGTGATGATAGTTCACTAATTGGCAGCTTCTTTTCTCCCCTAACTTTTCACCTTCTTATTTGTAATTCTAAGTATAAAAAAAATTGAAAACTCATTTTAAATTAATCATCACTTGTATTTTAGAGCATGTTTTGTGCCGGAAGGTTTCCTATTCGCTGCAATTCTTAACTCTAGAAATACACACAACAGCAACCTTTGTTTCGTGCGGCAATAGCTTGTCGTTTATGGTATCATAGCCTGTAAGACGTGCAACAAAATGGCCATCGAAGAGTCACCTTCTGCTCTCTTCAAACGCTTCCTCCTTGTGTGATAACCCTCGTGTTCTGCTGCCAACACCCTCACTAAGTCAACATTAAGTTAAACCAAGACAATTATCTTCTTTGGAAGGCACCATTCCTACCTTACTTACGAGTACAACATCCGATGGTTTTTGTTGATGCCATGCTCACAAGTCCTCCACAGACAATTTTAGATTCTTCTCCGGCTGTTGGAAATCAAATTCTCAACCAAGCTCATCATAACTCGTTTCAGAAAGAAAAAATATTGATCCTAAGTGCCATCCCTCTTTGAAGAAACTTTGGCTTGCATGATCAATATGATGACATCTCAGGAGATATGGACATCTTTGGAGAAAATGTTTGCATCGTAATCTGTACTTGTGTTATGTAGATCCGCTACAAACTCTCCACTATGAAGAAGAAAGATCTCTTTGTGGCTCATTATTCTTAACGTATCAAGAATCTCGCAGATACCTTGGCCACCATCGGACAACCTTTTCAGGAATAGGAGGTTGTATCCTATATCCTTGCATGTCTAAATTATTAATAGCCACTTGTCACATCTATTAAACTGAGGATTTGATCCTGTCTCCCAACCATCTTCATATAAGCACTTGTTGAGGTATGAGCTACGGCTCGAGCAACATAATGCAGGGGTCCAAGGCTCAACAAATTTACCTTTGGTTAATGTTGCTGTTAGGAACTACTCAAATTGTGGTGGTAGGGGCTTCAATAAATGAGGAAGAGACCGAGGTCGCAGACGTTCTGGTCCTTTATGTCAAAAATAAAGTCTTGATGGTCTATGATGCTTGTCAACCACTACTATATAAAATATACATGAGCAACCTTGGCTGAGTAGGGCAATAGCACATTTGGGATAAAGTTGTGTATTGATCGTTTTCGCCGTGGTTATTACAAGGCATCATTTGATGCACTAGCTAGCAAGGTAATTAAGCACGACTTACTCACGTTGATATGGATTTGTGGTCCAAGTCTCAACTCTCTCATCACATGAAAGTTAATTATGAATAGTCGATATTGCAGCCGGTCCGGCCTCGGGCGGGTCTCTCTCTCTCATAGATAATTGATAAGCCCGAGAGAGCTCCCAGACCGGCCGTCGGCATTTTGGACTGTGGTCTCCGCAGTAGTATCAATCTCACCGCTTTGAGTTTCTGCAGCAGTAGTGCTGTTGTGCAAGAGAGGTGTGGGAGTAGCAGTATATATGAGATGCATATGGATTAGAGAAAATTCAATCACAGCCAGGCCATATATAGGCCCAGGAGCACTTCTAATTTAATTTCCTCTATGGATGGAGATTAGTAAACCAAAATCGAACCGCATTAATTTTTCTACTTTTCTGGTTTTTTTTTCGGTACACTAATTTTTTCTTTTGATTGTGCTTTTTCTTCTAATACTTTACTTTGTTTTTTTCTTCCCTCACATGTGACGGCTCCGACATGTGTATAGACAAATATATTTTCACGTAATAAACTCATTAATTTTAGTGATAAAAAACATGAACATATTAACTAAGGAGTAGCTATATGACGCACTAAGTCTACAACGTTACAGTCATACTTTTACAATATTTACAAAACCGCAACATATCTTAAAAAATGAGTAACACCTTTAATAAGATTGTCACCGCATCTTAAATAACTTACAAAATAAATAACACTTTACAGAAATAACACATTTGTCTGAAGGAACAATATTTCTTACTGAATCAAATAATATTATTTCTGAACAACATTCTTACAAAATGAATAATATTTTATAGAAAAGTATAATTATATAAGTAGAACAATATTTCTTATTTAAGCGAACAACATTATTTACTGTTACATTATTTCTTACGAAATTAACAACATTTTATAAAATATAACATTTATAAGAATGAAACAATACTTCTTATGAAATGAACAACATTTTATAGTAGAACACAACATTTATAAGAATGGAACAACACATCTTATGAAATAAACAACATTCTATATAACAACTCATTTATTTAAGTGAAACAATGTTTTTTTTCAATAGAATAATATTTGTTTGAATAGACCTTTTTGGATTCTTAACAAAACAAGGAACAAATTTGTTTTAGAGAAAAAAGAAAATATACAAATTAATCCAATATCACAATTGCCACATAAGATCTGGCCTGTTCGTTTAACCTTAACATGGGCAAGTTAACACATTATTTACCCAAGGTCACTTTTAGTGTGTGGGGTCTTGACTTTTTCTCTTTTCTCAGGCCTTTGTGTTGTGTTTATTTACAATCTTATCAATCAATTGGCCCACCAAACAAGTGAGGGAGGACAATACAATACCTAGTGAATAAGTAAAGGGGGTTCCAACTGAATGTGTTTGCAGGACACCAATTAGAAGATGGCAGTGTCCAAATGTGATCGTGCTTGTAAGGCATTGATCAAATGCGATCCGAGCATTACTGCTCTAGTATCACAAGGGAGGCGCCTGTAGGCCGAGGGAGAATTGGGCTAGCTGTTCGTCAAACTTGGTGACAAATTGGGGACTTTATGTAGAAACCTCAATTGGAAAATTAAGAGATCGCTCTAGATTTACTATGTGATTCTTGTTTGTTTGTCGGTCATTTGTATAAATCGTTTTGCTCTGGATTTTGAATCGTTTTGCGAATTGACTTGCTATGGATTTTTGAAACATTTTGTTATCGATTTTCAAATCATTTTGCAAATCAACTTGCTTTGAATTTTCGGATCATTTTGCTTTGGATTTGGGGATTGACTTCATTGGATTTGTGAATTGTTGCTATTAAGGGTAGCAAATTAGGTCGGGAAACCAGGAGACAAATGAAGAAGTCATCTATTGGGCAGACGTTGCAGTAATAAAGGTGTGACTTGCAAGGTCTGGTGAACTTCAGTGGTGATCTCGTTTTTTCCTAAGCCAGGTTGCACTTGCGACTTGACCCAGAACACGAAAGCATGTTAATTGGGTCATGATAAAATGACATGAACCGGTCTAAGGCAATATGTAATTTACTTAGATAAATGATTGAATTTGAAAATAAAATCTATTTAGCAACAAATTTGGCCCAAAATTATAGTTTCCATCACCATCTCAATAGCCGTAAATCGTGTCCCACTAATTCCTATCAGTTTTCATATCTATTAATAGATATGAAAGTAGGAATAATGGCAATATAGGCACTTCCTACTTTCAATTTTTTTTCGTTTGATTGTTATAATGATGCCATCTGGACTTTTCACATGCACTGTTCCTTTGTTATCCCCATTTATATGACATGTCAATTACACAAGCAAACTTAGATCCACTTTCAAGAAGTTAAAACTTATTTTGAATTCTTCATATTTTCACAATCACGTTCTCATCTATAATAGATTTTGCAACATATATTATAATTACGACATGTGTTGAAGCGAAAATATATACTTCAAAACCCATTTTTCCTAATAACGGTTATTTTTTGAACAATTCCTACTTTTATGCCACGTGCGCTGCCTATACTGATTCATTTTGACGTGGCAAGTATATTTTATTGAACTTTAAAACATGGGGATGGACATAGTGCTCAATTGCAACTAGAGTGGTAGTTAGTAGAGAAAGTTAAATGAAAATTACTATAAACTACCCTATAACCCAATTAACCTTACTACCGGATTAATCCACTATAGATTTGAGTTAGTTGCAGTCTAACACAATATATATAAGCATTTTACATCTCCTAAATATTCTTTTAGCGGTATTAAGAGGACCGAAAATTTGATTCACGCCTTCAAAAGCATACAATAGTAATTTTTAGATTTTTTTGCCTTGAGCCTGCAACAGTAAAGGTATTAACCCATTAGTTTCATAACTCAACATATTTCACAAGCCAAATTATCTGAAATTTTTGTTCATTCATACATACGCATTTTCTCAAGTTTCCCTGTACTAATTGTGTACATATATGTTAATCTCTTCATTTTAGTAGCAATTGCTTCATACCTAGCATCCATTCCGTCAGACCTTCATATCCTGCATCCAATGCGAGGTAAGCCTAGTCATCATTAAAGTTTAACAAACTTAGAAAAGAGCAAAATATAGGAATCTGACATCTGAGATATACTAATATATAGCTTGTAAAATTTATATTGGTGAGTATTATGGTTTGAAAATGTCAAAAACTGCAATGCAGAATGAAATCCAATTTTGGTCTCTTTTTATTATTGGTGATCATTTCAATATTCTATATATTCATATTTCCAACTCATTCAGAACATTGCAGTAGTAGATTACACAAAAGAATTGCACTAGAAAATTCCCAAATCACAACAGGTATTTTATTTCATTTTTATTTTCAATTTTGGTATTTGCTATGCTCATTTAACAATTCGATAATACATTCAAGGCAATTTTTTATATACTTAAAGATATTTATTGTGGATTCATGGCAGGAGTAGGAGAACATATTTTACATCCATTAGAATCATCAACAACATGCAGTAAAACAAACAGGGACCAATTCCATATTCTGAATATGATGCCTATGATAATAACAAAAATTGATCCATTTTATGTTATGCTTGTACAATTACGATCTTTTAAAAAATTTTCTCTTTTTTCTAGTAAACAACTGCGTTTATTCATTAAGGGCTAAAAAAAAAATTCCAAAAAAAAAAAGATTGAAAGAAAGGAAAAAAAGAACAACATTATAAAACCCTAGGTTTTCTGATGCCATTGCCGTCAAATGCATCACATGCCCAATCAAAATGCCATTGACGAAGGATACCCTAGTGCCTTGACCTTTGTAAGTCATGTTGCAAAAGGATGGAAGAAACAAAATCAGGGCAAAAGAAGATTCAGGAAACAAATATACTTTTTCAAACTTGATTTACCAAAAGAACTTGGTTTTGTGACAAATTACCTTCAGAGAAACTTAAGTACTAAGTTGGGGAAAAGTCCACAGCTTGCCAAAACCAATCACCAACAGGGCGTGCCACCGTGAAGCCCATGAGACAATGAAGTTTCTGAGGGGATGAAGAACATCACATGTGGAGGGGGAGAGAGATGGAGTGAGAGAAAATACGAGAGTGAGAGAAAAAAGGGCATCTTTAAAATTAACTTTAAAATGACTTATTTTTATTCCTACATCTTTTTTACCCGAAAATTTTTTTAATTAAAATTTAATATTATGTAGCTACAATAATTTATTGAAAATACAATTTTTGTAATCTTACTAAATTTTTATGAAATTTTCTAGTTTAAGGTATTAAAAAATGAAAGTTGATAAAAATTTAACAACATTATGAAAATATACTTTCAAATAGATTATTACATCTACATAATATTGAATTTTAAATAAAATTGATTTAAAAAAATGTAAAAGTAAAAATAAGTCAATTGACTTAAGTTAAAGCGAATTGACTCGAACTTTTGGGAGATAAAGTGGGTGTTATGTGTATTAGGGATTTTACATAGGCTGGGTTGGGGTTGTCTTAGAGATTAAAATAAGGGCCTTATCTCCAATAGCCTAAACTAATGAATAAAATTAGTTGTTAGCCTGGTAGTGGGTTTATTTCGTCCAAAGGGGAAAAACAGGTGGGTTTCTATATGAGTGGGCTCAAATGAAATCGATGCATTTAAATAATATTTGGGTTAGGAAGAAATTAGAAAGTATGGTTCACACTTCACAATAATGCAAAGTAAAAAAATAACATTTGTCATATTTGAATGCTAAACAGGTCCGATTTAAAATTTCTTTTCAACTTCTGAGGTTTTCAATTTGTTCACTTAATTCAATGTTAATGTCTTCAATATTTGCTTCACTGGTATAATACTTTCTTTTTTCACTTACATTATTATTTTGAATATACTTAATTTTATTTTCATTTTAAAATTCTAATTATTTAATTTCTTATTACTATAACTTAAATGTAAGGTTCCACCAAATTATTTACATAATTTTTTAAACAAAGTTTTACATTTGTCACTATGCAGCCATAATTATTTATCATAATGCGATTATCCACCAAGATTTTTGGTCTTACTCCGCTTAAAGTTTTATGATTGGCCTTGGGAATCAGGCAATTTGACCTTTATACACCAATTTTTCACGTCACCCTTCACTTGTACAATCATTTTTAATATGCTAAACGTTTCATGTGTGGTTTGGTGTTGGTATCCTAATCGAGCCTTGCTTCAATTTATTAAATACAGGTGCATGGGTTTGGGGAGGCCGAAAAAGTATTATGGGTAGGATTTTTTTTTTCTTTTCGTCTATTCTCATTCAAAACCAATCAATTTGTTTCATTTTTCCGTAACATTTTCTATTTGTTATATCACTTGTGAATGATGCAATTTTTATTTGTATTGTTATTTAGAAATGTGAAGTTAATTTAGTTGGACAATAAACGCCAATTGATTTTAAATTAAATAAGTCTAACTAGAAAAATGCTTTACTTATCGTAAAATACAAATATTTAAAAAGTTATGCACGTTTTACAAATTAGAGTGCATATTATTATTTGCACTTATGATTGGGCCTTTTATTCTTTACCATTAACATTTCTTTCTTTTTTCCTTATGATACCATAAACAATACTTTAAACATAGCAAATGTTATCGTTTATTGCTCAACATATATTATTATATTTCTTAAAATATTTCTACGATGCACATTTATTGTATTAAAACATATTTAGTCTTTTGTTCAATTTCATCATTAACATTTTCATCTACTCTATGATTAACTATGACGGGCTATGAAACTTGTTTATAGGTAATGTTGGGAAACTCTCACTCATCGTCTACCTTTCTCTGCTGGTAAGAGATAGAATATGGACCGAAAGCAGCAAGTGCTGCAGAGGAAGAGGGCGAGGCTAGAGTTGGAATCTGAATCGGAACCAAAGCGAGCCAATCCCGAATTGGGGCCTAACTTGGCCGGTCTTGGGACATTCTCGGGATGATAGGCGGGTGTCTCTGCCGTGCCCACCGAATCCACTTCTTCCAGTAGGCCTCCGATCGACATTGACATTGTCGTCTTGTACTCGCCTGAAGAAATTCCAAAAGGAAGCCCGTTCGCCGACTGCATGATTCCTTCTCCTCCGACCGCTTGTGTTGGTATGAGAGAGATAGAGAGCGAGCATGAGGGTTACTTTGTTTATTGCAGGAAAGGAAGGGAACAAGTGAGAGGAGAAGACGATAAGAGCGAGTAGCACAACAAAAAATAAGCTGAAAGTATAGGAATATCTCCAGGAGTATTATATCCTTGGCAATTAACTAATTGGATAGCAGCCCTTTAGTTTAGTGTCGAAACTCAAAACTTCCGAATTAACGTGTACAAATTTTGTAAAGTTCCTAAGGAAGTGAACAATTATGGTAAAAGTTGTGACATTATTGGAAATTTTCCCTTCTCTTTGGTTTCTTTTTCTGTTTAATATTTACGTAGAACAATCTAGCCTTTCATGCATTGCTGTGTGCGGACTAACGAGGCTTTGTCCGACAAACAGACACGATTGTTACGTAGCGATTTCTGTTCAACCAAACGAAACAGACAGGACTTGGCTGGAACAAGAGAGCCAAACAATGCATCATCATCATCCAAAACTCGACTTTTAAAGGCGACGCCGACGCTCATCAGAATTGGTGTTGTTTTCTCAAATTAACTCCACAGTTTTGTTGATAAACAACAATCAAAGCATTTCTTGACTGTGTACCGGGATTTGCTGCTTCCGATGCCATTACTCTCAAAAGGTTAACACCCCTCTCTCTTCCCTGGTCTGCTCTCTGCCATTACTTTTACTCCTCGAAATCGTTAGCTTACATTTGCTCTTTATTGTAGAACAACTGATATCTGTACAGATCTCCCAAATCCTGTGTCAAACCAGACTGTATTGGCCTGTTTGACGTCCAAATAATGCAAGTAAATCCTGCAATACCTCACTGCTAACCCCAGGCTCTCTATCATTAAGGTTACACCCACCCACGATGTTATCTAATCATGAACACCATATACAAACTTAGCCTCCTAAACCTCCACGGAACAGACTTCATTCTATTCTATACGTTCTGCATATCAAGATAACAGGATAAGTTCATAATTCTACGAAATTACAGCCATCCTCTTCATCGGCTGTCCTAGGTTTCTTCTCAATGGATAGGGAGTTCTTTGGCCAGTGCTTACGGGCACCGCATGCAAGTGACTCATTGCTCGCATTGAAAATGAAGCAGAAGGTTCCTTGGAAATTGAAGAGAGGCCAGGTGAAATTTGCACTTGTTTAGGAAAACCACTTCCCAACCTTCCATGGGCATATGGAGATGCTGAACCTGCTGCTGCCTGTTGCAGCTTTACTGCACCATCGACATATAGGATGTCATCAGTTCTTGCCAGAATGTTGAATGCTAAGCCTTTCATCACTCGCGAGTAGCTTTCAAGTATTGATAGTCCAACATCCTGCAAAACAAGGGAATTCATCATACCCATCACATAAAATATGCACTCAACATAAACAGAGAAGACAAGATATAGCTGCACATGCTTGGTTGTTCTGTGTAGTAGCACAACTGTATATGAGGATCAGTATTCATTAAAATTCTTCTACAGGCTTTCCTTTCTCATAAATCCCTGATACTCCAACGTAACAAACAAATTCCAGGGTGACCCAAAAGATGGGAGGCAAGCAAATAATGCACTTCTTTGGCTAGAAGAATTGCAAGATTTTTCTATTTTCATTTGATATTGTATAACATGGCCTTACACTGACACATTGCTAATGAATCAAATTGCAATGCATGAAGAGCTATCAGATACCAAATGGAAGAATTACCTTGTTATACTGAATCTTGCTAATATCTAAAATGGTTTGAGGAAGACCTGGGGAACGCAACCTTAGATGTTGTAACACAGTCTCAGCCCGTTGTGCCAGAAGGTTGTTCCTTTTTGCGTTACCAACAAAACCTTTAACCTTTCCACCCCAGGATGACCTCCTCACCTTGGCATGAGCTGAGCATTTTCTAAAATATTTCTGTTTCCAAATATGGACAGCAGCCTCGATTCTGTTTGCTGTTTCAATTGTGTTATACTGTGATGACAGGTCTAAGTAATCAAGCAAGCAGTCAAGGGAGAACCGCTCTGCTGTTAGGTAACAATAAATGTCCTCACCCAGACAATCCTTTTCATTCTGAAAGGAAGAAACGTCAAACGAGATGTTCAAAAATAGCATATTGCTATTGATACTAAACATTTCAACTTTGATATACAGTAGTGTCAGCAAGAAAATCATCTAAGGTGCCATATGAACTTAGTCTACATGAGACTAAATCACAATCTCAAACTATAAAAGCAGTCATCTCAGAGACAACCAACAGCCAGAACAAAACCAGGACAATCAAATTAAAACGTGATTCAGTGGCTTGAACCAATGAGACCGGATATACAGAGAATCATGCCTGGCAAAATTGGAGAAACTTAAAAACTATTAACAGACATACTTGTCTTTGATGTTATTGAATTAACAATGTACTACAAATCTAGCAATAAGAAAGCAAGCTATTTTCTTGCTAGATTGAAAGACTACCATATTGAATTTGACCATATAAGGCAGCATATGAAGAGATGTCAAAAACAATAGCTCATGTAAAGGAGAGAAGTTAGTGACCACAACAATCTCAAATCTCAATCTCATATGGAGGTATGAAAAACAAGCAACTTCAAGCAATAAAGCAGATGTTTGGTGCAAAATGGCTAATAGTTATTTTTTTATATAAATCAATAACCAAGCAATGCCTGTAATAAGCACCTCCCAATAAAAGCAATAAGTAAATTTTCTTATATTTGATTATTTCAGTTGGTACCATTTCTTCGCTATTGACATTCAATAGTTCTACATGAACTGTAAAAATACAAGTTTCCAATACCTTGGGCAAACTCTCCAAGTAATGCACGGGGACCGCCATCTCAGCCAACACGCTGCTATTAATTGCCATGGAAGCCTTCAGAATCTGATTAGTGCATTCCTTACTTCGCAACAATCTCTTCCTGGCATCTTTGGATAGACCATTACAAGGAACCTTTGGAAATGGAAGCCACCACTTCTCTTCTTGCTGAATGGAAGGTTTCCAGTGTGGTGAGGATGAAGAAAATGTTTCACATCCGTCAGAAGGAGCAATAATTATTCCCCGATCAACATAATTAAACTCAGAATCATGAAACCCATCAAGAACGCCCAGCAGCATAGCATCAAGTTTCTTCAGTGCAGGGAGGTTTACATGAAGATCTGACCGTTGCCGAGTTGCCATAACCTCGAATGTTCCTGCACCAGGAAGCTCTTGCATTGATGGAATAAGCTCCACTATAGAGTTGGTTACAGACAGAAGCCACCCCATCTGTTGCTGCCACAGTACCTTCTTTTGTGGTGGCAGTGCTTCCAACTTCCATAGCTCCCCAAACACAGAAGCTGCCAAATAAAACCAATAAAAATAGAACCAACCCGGTCAATTGTAGTCCAAAATACAGTTTTGGAGCTCCCTCGGCAACAGATTGAAATCTGGTGGAATATTTTGTTGCAAATAAAACCAGAAGAAAATGCAGATAAAACAACGAACCAGACAGATTTGTAATGGCATTGGAGATAGCGAGAGCAGTGCAGACTCCCTTTCCTCTCCCTGACATATCTTCGCCAAGCAAAAGCTTTGCGAACTGTTCCTTCATCATTTGTACTTCTTCTGCCATGACATTGGCACCCATAAAACTTTTAAAATAGCTGAGCTACAATATTTAGTCAAGACAGCCTATTCTGCTTAGATAGTCGCTGCAAAAATGTCAACTGAAAACATGAAGAAATATATTTTTTCTATCGGCAATATCAAAAGATTTATTAAAAAGAAAAGGGCTCCTGGGAATGGCATGTACCCTTTTGACAACAATTCTTTCGATGACATAGACAGACTGCCAAGTCCCATCCTTATAAGCTATATTCTCCTTACAAAACCCCCTCTTCTTGTCATAATTAATGCTTCTCTATAATTTTTTTAATCCCCGGTTTACGCTTACTCTACGGTGCATCTATTAACATCTCCCCTTCCCTATCAACCTCCTCGGCAAATTTTATGGCTATGCCTCCAAACTCCTCAAAAGTCCCTGCTAATTTACATATCCTTTCCAAAAATCTATCAGCCCAAGCAGACTTCTTTGCTAAAATTCTTCGCTATTACCATCACAGATAGCCTCAACTGGATGAATCACACATAAAGGCTTCAACTCGTTCCCTGTTTCTAAACTCTGAACTTGCAGCCTTTCATCATAATCTCCCTTATCAAGCTCTTCTTCTCTGGTTATATATTCAATTTTAGAACCACAACCCTCAATAGAAACATACCTATTTGACGGGACTCGCAGCATCTGCCTGCAGCTCAGGTTATAAATCCCCAAAGTTTTTTAGCCCAATAGTAAGTAATGCTGGAATCCTAGCCCCGCCTTCAGCTTTCCCAAATTTTCTGTTGCTGTTTTTAAGCTTTTGGTTCCGAGGAACTGGATAGAACGCAACCAAAGAGAGCGAGCCTAGAGATGACTAGAGATAAGCGTCTTGGAAAAGCAACGAACTCACCTGACAATTCGTTGTGCCGCTCCTCCGTTCTGTTTGCCGGAATGATGCCAGGAAGCACCCCTGGGACAGATGCCGAAGTCGAGGCGGAACCGGCATCGTCGTCAAAAAGAGGGCCGGAGAAAGCGCTGGAGCTCTCCGATTCGCTGACGTCAGCGCTCAACCTGTAGGACTCGAAGCGCTGGCTTATCTGATCGAGGTCATCCGAGGAGACGCTCCCCATTTTTTGGAATCGGAGAGTTCTACTAGGATTAAGATGGAATTTCTTACGGAGTCAGAGCAGTACGAATCGTGCGGAAGAGTGGGTTCAGTGAGAGATGAGGTGGAGCAAAAAGGCCAAAAATGTCTGTTTATGGAGGTGGCAGGCGCACGCTCTTTTTTTTGGATAAATTGCACCGTGGCCCCTAACTTTTTATTATTGTCCTATTTTGGACCATAACCTCAAAATCTTGCATGGGCCGTCCTTAATCTAAATTTTTTGTTCCATTTTAGACCTTTGGAGGACGGAAAGTGTTAAAAATAATGGAAATTGACACGTGGCATGCCAGTTTGGGCCAATTGGCCATGTGGGACAATGGATTGGCTACATAAAAATTTTAGGGCCTATGTTACAAAAAATGAAGAAAATTATGATCTATTGGGGTTAGCCCACATATCTCCTTCCTCCTCCCTCCCTCGACGTGTTGATCTAACCTTGCTACATTTGAATGTCAGAGAAGGAGGGTATCCATCGAGGCAATTGGGTAGAGGCTTTGTTCATGTGGAACACCGGCAATTATATAGACATCATGGACAAAAGCAAACTCAGGTCAAAGATTTTGAGGCGTTGCAATCGAGGCAATCAGATGAATTTGAGGTCAATTGAACGAATTCTAGTAGACGAAAGTGGGGAGGCATTCAAACGGAAGTGGAGGGGCCGTTTGATTGGAGGATGAATAGGGAGGAGATTGGCGGACAAAGGTGGATGGGAGTTTGATTTCGGCATGAACGGACAGGGGAAGAGTCGTACGTCCATTGTTCTCCCACGTATCATTCCAATTGTCAAAACCCATACAGCAATAGCTTTTGCATCCTTTAACAACGTCGCAACTGGCCTGGCGAAATTGAAGGCTTTCGCATCCTCCAGCATGAACACTTCCAATCCCCCCTCTAACAAAATCAAAGGTTCTGGGGATTCATTGTCTACCGATCTTCCTCTTTTGCGGCTTGATTGCCCATCTATTCGTCCCAATTCGACAACAAGCAAAAGAGGTGTGATTTTACAGCAAGAAAATGCACGATTGATGGAGGACGTCAACAAAGATGCATTGGGCAGATAACAGGTAGGGCTTCTGAAAAGAGGCAACGAAGAGGCATTGGGCGAACGACGAGAGGGGCAGTGAAGCAACCAACCATTTTTTCCCCATTTTTCATATCCTTTTTTATTATTTTTTATTTTCCATATCATATATAGCTGGTGATTCATAGTGCCACCATGGCAAATTATTCAAATTGACATGCCACATAGCCAGTCCCATCTATTCTAACAGTTTCCGTCTTCCAAAGGTTTAAAATAGAACAAAAAATTGAGATTGAGGACTACTTATGCGAGGTTTTGAGGTTAGGATCCAAAATATGACAATAATAAAATGTTATGGGCCACGGGTGCAATTTATCCCCTATTTTTTGCTATTTGTCTTGGGCCTAAATTCATGTCGTGTCTTCAGCTTTGATAACTAGGTCACGTAACCCCCTGATGGTAACTCCGTGCCACTCAAATCTTAGGCTATACAAACTGAGATACATAAGCCTCGTGAGTTGCGGCCAATGGAAATGCAACTTTTATTTAATTTAAGGCTCAAATAGAAAGGAGAGTGAATATGAAAGATATAATTGGTATTCATCCATAATAAGAGAGTCGAGAATTCTACGCACACCTACAAGAACATGATTGTTATTGCTTGTCAAATAAACAACAAAACATCTACACAATAAGTTTAAATTATTCTATGAAAATTAAATTTTATTTTTTCCCCATATATATATCTAAATTCTTAAATAATCATGAAAAAGAGTTATATTTTTTTGTTATGTTTCACTTCCTAAAAAGATAAAAATCAAACATCTTATGTACCATAAAAAAATGTGAATATTTGTTGACAGCCAATTTCGTCCGACCATAAAAAAAATTTTAAAAGAAATTAAATAAAAAAATTATTATTATTATTATTATTATTATTACTAAAAATTTTAATTAGTTTAAAATACATTTTGTTTTGTGAATATTTGATTTAAAATGATATATGTGTGTATTTGAAAGAAAAAAAGAAAACTCCAAAAAATGGCAAAATTTAAAAGTTTGAGGTAAAAATGATAAAATTAAGAAGTTTCAGGAAAAATTGACAAATTCTGAAAGTTCCAGGAGCATTTGGTAGTTTGTCACATGAATTTTTGGGTCGACCGACGTTTCTGGCCCAAATTGATAGAAAACGACAAAATTGTCAAAATCAGAAGCTTCAAGAACTTATCCAGAGGCTGAGAGACGTAAAGGACTGAAATTGTCATTTTACCAATTTAAAAGATAAGTTTGAAATTTTTTATTAATTTATCCATCAACAGTTCGGCCAAACTTCCTCTATAAATAGGCCTCCAAATTTAGTGCTGAATACAAAAAAAAAAAATAGAGGAAAAGCTTAGAGCTCCGTTTTAGAAAAAGAAAAAATTACAGCTAAAAGTCCCTGGCTCTCCTCCCTTTTCCCAGAAAAGCCTAAAACTTCCATCTGTTTACATAAACACCATCTTCTTCCTCTTGCTGCCAATTTTTTTTCCCATCCCCCGTCGCCGTTTCCAGTTTTTCGTCCCAGGAAATTCAAAAATTTTAACTTTCAGGTAAAACTCATCTTTAGTCCTTTATCTTTTCAATTTCTTTCTCTTTGGTTACTAACCTTTTATTTTGTTCTTGCAGAAAGAAAATAACTAATTACTAACTCTTTTAATCTTTATTTGTTTATTTATTATTTATTGTTGTTATTATTGCTAACTTTTTATTCTTGTTATTATTGTTACTAACTTACTAACCTTACTAACCTTTTATTATTGTTATAATTGTTACTAACTTACTAACCTTTTATTTTTATTATTGTTATTAACAACTAACTTTACTAACTTTGCTAATTTTTATTATTGTTGCTATTATTATTGTGTTATTAAAGTGGATGGCCAAAAAACCCCACTTTATTATTATTAATTGTCTATTTTTTTTTGTGATTAAATTTATTTCACTTTTAATTTTTATAAAAATAATAATAATAATAAAAAGAAAGAAGAATTTTATGTATAATTATTAAGGCTAATAAAAATCATTTTTAGAAAAAGCTAATTATCTTTTATTATTTTGGAATACATGTTTTTTATTATTTAACTTTTTATTCCTTTTATTAAAATTAAATAAACATAAGTAAATAATCACAAAACAAAAATAAAAAATACAAATCATTTCTTTTTAAATATATCTTTACAAGTAGCAATAATTAAAATTTAATAAAAACAATAATAAAAATCCAATAAAATTATGATTAAGATTAATAATTAATTAACTAATTAAAAATTAAAATTTAATAAAAATTAAACTCCATGTCCAAATGATCTGCCAGGATCTAATGGTTTGGAGAATAAAATTTTTTTAAAAAAATATAAAATATAAAATTAATTTTAATAGTTATTTTTTTATTCAGTAAAAATAATAAAAATTAAAACAAAATCTTTCTTTAATAAAAGAAGCATATGAAAAATCAAAACTTTCTTTTATGTTTAAAATAAATAAAAGAAAAGATAAGAAAAAGAAAAGAAAGAAAGAAAAGACAAGAAAAAAAAAAGAAAGATAAGAAAGAAAAATAAAAGAAAGATAAGATAAAGAAAAGAAAGGAAAGATAAGAAAAAGAAAAGAAAGATAAAAGAAAGAAAAAGAAAAAGAAAAGAAAGAAAGAAAAGAATAAGAAAGAAAGAAAAGAAAAGAAATTAAAAGAAAATTAAAAAAAAGTAAAAATAAGTAAAAAAGAAGAAAAAGAAAGAAAGTAAAAAAAGAAGTAAAAATATAAAGATAAATTTTTTAGTATTAAAAATCATTCATAAACAAAAAGAATTACCATTTAAAAATTAATTTCATAATAATAAGAATTAAATAATTACGATAAATCAATTTCCATATCCGGATGATCCGGCAGGATCTACGGTTTGGAAAATATCAAACTTTTTAAAATAAATAAATTAAATAAAAAGATAAAAATCCATATTTTTACAATATGGATAAAATTGTTTAAAATTTCACCAAATTCCGCGTCCAAATGACTTGGCAGAGTCCATGGTTCGGAATCAAAATCTTCCGTGTCCAAATGACTCGGCAGAGTCCATGGTTCGGAAGTATCAAATTTTATATAAATTAATTTAAAAATCCGCATCCGATTAATTCAGTTAAAATTTCTAGTTTGAAAATTAACTGAATATTTTCTAAAAGCAAAGCAAAACAAAATTAAAATCAACTAAGGTGCCAATTTTGGGTGCTATAACAAAGTTGTTTTAGCGTAACCGTACTCCCGATCCCCGAACTCTCGCAGACCAATTTTAAGGTGTTCAATCGACCTAGGTAAACCGATTGGTGGCGACTCCAGAAGACCTCGACGTTGCCACAACTTGGCGACTCCACTGGGGAGTCGATGATAGTGAGTCGAGCCTAAAAGATGATTTGTTTTGATTTACTTTGCTTATTATTATGTGGATTTATATGTTATATTTACTTAGATAAACATGCATAATGCATTCACAATATGAAGCTCTATACCCGAGCTTCCTCAAAACGAACACGTTCTTTCTAAGCGGAATTGGTGTTGTTGTCCTTGTGAGGCCACGGTCTCCAAGCCTTCACCGGTTTCAAAGTAGCAAAGTAGTGTATTGCCTCCTGAGACGGTTAGTCTCTGCATGGGCCCACGAAAAGCTACGACTCGAATTAATCCATTCCTTACATAAACCCTAGAGGGTAAGGAATTGGGCCGTCACTATAATTTAGTGATGGGATTCGGGAACTATCCTTGACCTTTTGATAAACCACCTTTTGCATATAGAACTCCCCACTTAACCATAGAACTGACCATAAAATTTCTACTATTTTACCAACGCCATAAGCATATCCTTGTTATGCTGTGTTGTTACTCTACACTTTTCTTCGTATGGTTTTAACTTGTTTATCCATAATAGTTCATGAGTTGTTAATTGTTATTTAACTTATTAATAACCTTATCTTTCTTTTCTTGTACTTCTGTTTTGTGCAATTACTCTTCATACATCAAAACCACGCATTAAACTTTGCTAACTTTTTGGTCTTTATAATGACAACTAAAAGTCTTGAAGTTCCATGATATTGGATAAGCAAACTCACTCATTGCATGCATTCCATTACATTAATCACGTGCATATAAAGTCTGATAAAAATAATCTCATTGCATGCATTCCATTACATTAATCACGTGCATATAAAGTCTGATAAAAATAATCTCATTGCATGCATTCCATTACATCAATCACACGCATATAAAATCTGATAAAAATAATCTCATTGCATGCATTCCATTACATTAATCACATGCATATAAAATCTGATAAAAATAATCTCATTGCATGCATTCCATTACATTAATCACGTGCATATAAAGTCTGATAAAAACATAATCTCACTTTATATTGCATGCATCCATTACATCAATCACACGCATATAAAATCTGATAAAAATAATCTCATTGCATGCATTCCATTACATCAATCACGTGCATATAAATTTTGATAAAAACATAATCTCATTGCATGCATCCATCACATCAATCATATACGCATAGAATCTAATAAAATAAATATTCCTTTAAAAAGGTAAAATTGGACCTCAACACCGATATTCAACTCGGCTTCAAACAAGATTAATGGCAGAACAAGCCGAAGGACGTCTTATAGAGATGGAGTCCAAGATAGAAAGTATGGCAGAACAGATGAGACAATTCATGGAACTAATCAAGGAGAAAGTAACTCAAGTTCCCATCAAAGAAGCACAAAATCCCACTTATCCTCCGGGATTCACTCCGCAACGAGTCTCAGTCCAAGAAAACCTGTTTCAGGAACCAGGACAGTCTGCTAGTGTTCACCTGAAACAAGACACTGTGTATGAAGAGAAGAAGACACCACCAAAGGAAGAAGGAGAATATCAAAAACTCGAAACAATAGAGAAGAGACTGCGAGCCATCGAAGGAGGTAATATATTCGGATCTCTCTCAGTGGATGACCTCTGCTTAGTGCCAGACGTCATAATCCCTTCGGACTTTAAAGTACCGGATTTCGTAAAATACGACGGAACGAGTGATCCCATCACTCACATCACACTGTTCCTAAGGAGACTACAACCACTCACAAAAGATGAAAAGGTGTGCATTGCACTTTTTCAGGAAAGTCTCACAAAATCAGCATTGCAGTGGTATCTAAGTCAAGGACCAAGAAACATCAAAACTTGGAATGACCTTGCTCAGGCCTTCATCGGCAACTATAAACATGTTATGGACTTGGCTCCGGATCGCCAAACTCTCCAAAACATGGAGAAGAAAAAGCCAGAAACTTTCAAGGAATATGCCCAACGGTGGAGGGACTTAGCTGCACAAGTTCAGCCACCCATGACAGAAAAAGAAATGGTCACTTTGTTTGTCCAGACACTGAAATACCCATATTATGACAAACTCATTGGCAATTCGGCAACTAATTTCTCCGATGTTGTCATGTCTGGAGAAAGGATCGAGCATGGGATTAGGACTGGGAAGATTGCTGAGTCCTTTAGTGATCCTATGAAAAGAGGAGGACCATCCAGAACAAAAGATGAAGAAGTACAACAAATAGGACGCGAAAGAGAGATTCCCCTCGTAGGTACTGTGGCTACCGGTCCTCACCTATCCTATTCTGCCAAAAGGCCCAATTATTATCCTACCAATAGGCCCAATGACTATCCTCCCAATATGCCCAATGATTATCCTTCCAATAGGCCTAATGATTATCCTCCCAATAGGCCCAACAATTATCCTCTCAACAGGCCTAATCAGTTACGGCCACCTGTTCCGACTCCTCCAGTACCCACACGAACACCAAAAGAAGTTTTTGCACCAATTCCCATGACTTACACTGAGTTGTATCCAAAACTCATAGAAAGTCAACTTATCCGTCCAATTCCTACAAATCCATTTGGACCCCCATATCCAACGTGGTATGACCCCAACATAACTTGCCCATATCATGATGGCGTTCCAGGCCATGGCTTGGAAAATTGCACAGCATTAAAACGTATAGTCCAACAATTAATCGAATCAAAGTGGTTGGACTTTTCCGATGACCCGAACGTCACTCACAATCCATTGCCGCCTCATCAAGAAAAACCAGTCAATATGATAGAAGAACACCGGCTGATGAAAAAGTCAGTCAATGATATCATAACCCCTCTTAAGCATGTATATTCATGCCTTGTGAAAGAAGGGATTATCATGGGAAAGCCTTCTTTTGGACATGAAGAAGTTGAAGATGAGGAATGGTGCAACTTTCATGACAGTAAGAGTCATTCTATCCAAGAATGCTCAGAATTCCATAAGAATCTGCAAAGACTCATAGACTCATCCTAACTTATCGTTTTTATGATGATGTGAATGTGATCATTAAAGAACAAGAAGTCAATGCTATACCGATCTCAAAACCTACTCTTAAGCCGTCAAGTCCCGAGGCCATTCCTCTACAAATCAAACAAAACCGAGGTCAAGCTGCTAGGCCCGATGTGATTGGTAATTGAAAGTGAAGATTTTGAGCTGGAATTACATTGATTTTGGAAGGGCTCCAAGTCAGATCTGACCTAACAGTCCGCATACATTTTCGAATGACAGGGAATCCTTTGAATAAACTTGTATCTTTGAAAGCTTGCAAAAGTAATCTAATAGTAAAAATCTCCTAGATTTAGTCCAGAATCTAGGGTGTAGTCTTTGTTAGATGGACACCTGGTATTCTTTCTGGTACAACAAAAAGATGTAATGCGTGCATTCTACTACTTTCCATTTTTACACTCTTTGCCATTATATTATCCATTATTGTCATCACACTTTACTTTTTGACAACCGGTAATTCTTTTTGTTCTCCAACAAAAAGATGTTATGTGTGCATTCTACCACTTTTTAATTCAATTATTACACCTACACATTCTACCACTTTTTACCAAAAATTTCATTTTTACCTCTATCTCTCAATCTTTGCCATTGCACTAACTATTATTGCCATCATACTTTGCTTTCTAAATGATACTACTCGTGGGTGAAAATAAAAAGTTAAGGGAGATTTGATAGTGGTGATCTGGAAAGTACTACTAAATCTAGCAAGAATGATTTTATATGTTGCACCCCAACTTTTAAAAAAAAAATTCACAGTGGTTATCAACATCCTTGCAAGAAGTCCGGGATTAACTTCCAAAGAAGTTAGCTCTCATATTAAATGACTTCAGTGGCCTCCCAATTCTCACAAATGCTCAATACAAAAAAAAAATTCTCAGTTTTCCACAACACAAATTCCAACAAAGGAAAGAAGTTCCTCCCTTCCATCAAAAGCCATTAAAGGGAAAATCCAAAACAAAAAAAAGAGACTGAGAGCAAACACAAGCAACTAAGGCCACTTGAATCATTTCACTTCAAGAGGGCTATGATCTCAGTTCTTTGCAACACAAACTCCGAAAAGAGAAATTCATCCCTTCCATCAAAAGACAACAAGGGAAAATTCAAAACCAAAAAGGACTAAGAACAAGCACGAGCAAGCAAGGCCACTTGAGTCATCTCACTTCAAGAGAGTTATCAAGTATGTCATCACCATAGCTCAGAAAAAAAAAAAGGAAAGGGAAACAAAAAAAAACAAAAAAAAAACAAACAAAACGAAAAGAAAAAAGGGCCCAGACTAGAGCAAAAGAAAAAGAAAAAAGAAAAAAGTGAGCTATGGATTCTAGACTGAAAACCTGCAAAGGCGGTTTAGAAGACAAGAGCAACCCTCAAACCAAGCATGCATAAAGATCACGATAGTTGGGGGGGCAACAGATGAGGTTTAACTTTCTGGAAAGAGTGGCAAGTTTGAGGTCATCACTATTGAGTTTTTCATCATAATCAAATTTGCTCACGAGTAGTATTAAAAGACCATTCTTTCAAACCACTTAAACTTAACTTTCCTCAGACTTATCATCCTCATTCAGCTAAAAGACTATCATTGTGAAACATGTTTCTACCTTATTTAATACTGCTCACGAGTAGTATTAAAAGACCATTCTTTCACACCACTTAAACTTAACTTTCCTCAGACCTAACATCCTCATTCAGTCAAAAGACTATCATTGTGAATCATGTTTCTACCTTATTTAATGCTGCTCATGAGTAGTATTAAAAGACCCTTTTTTCACACCACTCAAACTTAACTTTACTTAGACCTAATATTTACCTCTTAATATTATTCTCATTCAGCTAAAAGACTGCCACAAAAAAAAAAACATTCAAACTTAACTTTCCTCACACCTAACATTTACCTCTTGATATCATCCTCAGTTAGTTAAAAGGCTATTATTGTAAATCATGTTTCTACCTTATTGCCTTGCACAGTTTATGTCTTCGAGTTGGAAAGGGAAGAATGGCAGGATATTTTAATTAAAAACAAAGACCGTAAATTACTTTGTCAAGCTTTGCAAATTGATGAAAGCTTTTCTTTAAGGCCAAACCATTATTCATTAATGTATGTAGACTTAAAAGTGAGGACATAGCTTGAGTCTTTCTTTAATAAGATGTGGTTCTTGTAAGAGAAATTTACGATCAAGTGCCATCACAAAGGTCTAGAAATGCTCGACCTTCTGTTAAATCAAAGACGAGATGATATCTCTTTCCACATAAACACCATATTCAGGGGGGCAAAGTAGTCTCTACGAAGCGTAAGAGGAGTACCGCCAACAAAGAAGTTCAATAGACAAGGGGACAAGTCTTATGAATCAAAACATGAGTTCAAGGAAGAGCAATCATTCAGATTATAACATGGGAATAAGTAAGTGTCGGCATGGTCACAAGAAAAGGGGCAAAGCAGACATTGAAAGTAAAGCCTTTGATGGTATCAAATCCATGACAATGGATGAGTACCCGAAAGAGATATAAATTATGAGGCGGGCCAACTTTAAAGAAATTGAGGCCAAAATTCAAAGAACAAGTCAAAGAAAGAGGATTTTAAAAAGAGTTGGGCTTTTGAGGCAGCGAACAAAAGCTGGAAAGCATAAAAAGATTCAATGATAGTCCAAGAAGGCCATCACAAAGAGGATCCAGTAAAACAAAGACATAAAGAACT
Organism: Aquilaria yunnanensis; assembly: GCA_039654915.1. Taxonomy (NCBI): domain Eukaryota; kingdom Viridiplantae; phylum Streptophyta; class Magnoliopsida; order Malvales; family Thymelaeaceae; genus Aquilaria; species Aquilaria yunnanensis. The sequence continues at coordinate 110,892,138 of CM077593.1, forward strand.
AGATCCATACAAAAAAAAAAGCCATTAGTTACACATGCTCTGCATTCATGCATTTCATATCATGCATACATAGCCTTTACATAACAAGGACCAAACGGGAAGCACATCCACGGCACAGCTACAGCAATATAAGCTGAGATCTCAATGTCATCAGCTCTTACCAATCTATCACTGGATACACAGCTAATATGTGGGACCAACCTGCATCAGGAATTCAAGAATAAAGTAGACAATATTGTCAAAAGCTTGGCTACCGATTCAATAATCGAGGCTACACCTGGAAGGATCGGATTGACGCCAGCTAGTAGTATCCAAGATAAGAGATAGCTATAGCCAAGGATAAGGCAGATATCAAAAAAAAATATAAAGTAGACAATATTGTCAAAAGCCTGGCAATTGATTCAATAATCGAGGCTACACCTGGAAGGACAGGATTGATGCCAGCTTAGCAGCATCCAAGATAAGAGATAGTCAAAGATAAGGCAGACATCAAGAAATATTGTCGTTGAAAATTTGTCAAAAGCGGACAATGGATTCAATAATCGAGGACTGGATCGACGTCAGCTCGATGGAATATAAAAAATATCTATCACATCAAAATGAAGTAGGATCCACTTTTCCGGTTAAACGGCGGATACGGTACTCCGTGACTCTCAAGTCGGTTCTCTCAATTGCCCATAATAACTGATTCCTTTACCCATTCTTTCTTTTACTTCCTCCTAGAAAATGGATCCTACTTTTTTCGCCTTGCGAAAGTATTTCCCTTCTCTCCCAATGAACATTCTTAAAAAGATCTACCAAGTTCGCTGTGAACGATTAAGAGTTCTGATGCACAAAGGAATCCCTGAAGATGTGCGGTGGTTAATCGAAGCCAAGGTTCGTCTGGCAGGTGAAATCCCAGAGGCATTTGTGTCTCACATGCCTGGTATAGGCAAAAGCTCTTATGCCAAAAAGCGAAGAGCGAAAAGGTTACAAGTCTGCCATAAATGTGGACGGTGGACTTGTAATACTAAATGTCGTTCTTTAGGGATGATCTCTGATAATCGAGAAGATAAAATATGATTCATTAAGAATGGCCTGAGTAAGGACTCATTGGATGATATCCGATTGACTCTTGAGACACATTCTTGTGGATCTGTGCAACGTGAACTTCTTGGTTTATGGAGCATTTTTCATGAAGAACGAGAACGATACAGTCCCGGGAATCTGACTATAAACGACCCTGTTTGCCAGCTTGTAAGAAAACTGGATGGGAAGCAAATCCTCGACTCATAGAAGCCGTTAATGCCGTTACTAGACGTAAAGCCAGTGGAAGATGTGAGTCACAGTCACAATTACTGTACATACAGTTTGTTATATTTGGAAAAGTTTACATTTTCTTTTGACAGATGTACATGCTCCCCTAAGTGTAATCGACACGTTATCCCTTTTCATCACTATAAATGCGTGTTCTTCCTTCTGATTAAGCAGCGGATAAGATACCCCGTGACTTCTAAATTCGGTTATTCCAGTCTCTTACAATAACTGATTCATTTCCCTCTTCTCTCAAATTCTTCTCTCATCAATGGATTCTACTCTTTCTGCACTACGAAAATACTTTCCTTCCCTTCCAATAAAAGTCCTTAAAAAGATTTACCTTGCTAGATGTGAAAGAATCAGAGTTTTTACACGCAAAGGTATTCCCGATATTGTGCAGTGGATAATTGAAGCTAAGGTCCGTTTGGCGGGTGAAGTTCCAGATGCATTTATGCCCCGCATGCCCGGTTTAGGTAAAAGCCGTTATGCCAAAAGGCGAAGAGCAAAGAGACTAGGCGTGTGTTATAAATGTGGGCGATAGAATTGTAATACTAAATGTCGCTCTTTAGGATACATCTCCACAAATCGTGAAGATAAAAGAAAATTCATTAAGAATGGCCTGCGTAAGGAATCTCTGGAAGATATCCGAGAGACTCTTGAAACGCATTCTTGTGGAAAAGTGCAAGGTCAAATTGTCAAATTGTGGAGGACTTACCATAAAGAACGAGATCGTTACAGTCTTGGGAATGTGACTTTAAACGACCCTGTTTGTCAGTTTGTAAGGAAACTGGATGGGAAGCAAATCCCCGACTTATAGAAGGCATTGAAGCCATTACTGGACATAAATCAGTGGAAGATGAGAGCCACAGTCATGATTGCTGTACATATAAGCTGTTATTTGTCTTTTCTTTTGACAATAATGTACTTGCTTCTGTAAGTGTAATTAACGCATTATCCCTTTCATCACTATAAATATGTGTTAGTTATTTTCGTTTCCTACAATCACTAATTTCTTTCTTTGCCTCCTTCATCAATGGAGTCTTCTCTTTCCGCCCTACGAAAGTATTTTCCTTCCTTCCCAATAAATGTTCTTAAAAAGATTTATCAAGCTAGATGTGAACGATTCAGAGTATTTATGCACAAAGGCATTCCTGATAATGTGCGGTGGCTAATTGAAGCTAAGGTTCGTTCAGCTGGTGAAGTTCCAGAAGCGTTCTTTCCCCGTATGCCCGGCTTTGGTAAAAGCGCTTATGCAAAAAAAAGAAGAGCAAAGAGGCTAGGCGTTTGTCATAATTGTGGATGGTGGATTTGCGATGCTAAATGTCGTTCTCCAGGAGTGATTACCAGAAATCGTGAAGATAGAATAAAATTCATCAAGAATGGCTTGCGTAAGGAATCTCTGGAAGATATCCGAGAGGTTCTTGAAGCGCATTCTTGCGGAATAGTGCAATTTGAGGTTGTTGGATTATGGATAATTTTCCAAAAAGAACGAGATCGTTACAGTCTTGGGAATCTGACCCTAAACGACCCTGTTTGCCAGTTTGTGAGAAAGCTAAATGAGATGCAAATCACCGATTCATAGAAAGCATTGAAGCTATTACTGGACGCAAAGCCAGTGGAAGACGAGGATCAAAGTCACGATTACTGTACGTGCTAGCTGTCGCTTTTGAAATTTTCCTCCCCTTTCGGCGATAATGTATCCACTCCTGACATGAGCCATAGTCACGATACTGTACATGCTAGCTGTCGCTTTTGAAATTTTCCTTCTCCTTTGGCAATAATGTACCCACTCCTGACACGGACTACTGTATATAGCTGCCACTTTTGAAATTTTCCTTCTCTTCCAACAATCACGTACCTACTCCTGACGTAAGCTACAGTAGTGACTACTGTACATGCTAGCAGCTATTTTGAAAATTTTCCTCCTCTTTTAACGATAGTGTACCCATACCTGACCAGAGTCGTACTCGTGACTATTGTGTATAGCTGGCAATAATGTATCCATTCTTGAAAATAAAATTATTGCCTTATCTCTTCATCTCTATAAATATATCCTCTTTTCTCACAAGGGTAAGGATAGGAATGGAGAAAACCCCAACTCGTAAATCCCGAAGTATTTGTGTATTTTCTGGGGCTTTTCCTGGAAAAGATGAAGAGTATTTAAAGGCAGCCAACCATTTGGGTAGAGTATTAGCTGAGCGAAAAATACATTTAGTTTATGGAGGAGGTAGTGTCGGATTAATGGGAGGTGTAGCATCAGCAGCATCTCTAGGAGGAAGTCAAGTTCTGGGCATTATCCCTGGACCTCTGAAATTTATTTCTGGGGGCACGATTGGAGAAGAATTAGTGGTTAAAAATTTGCAAGAGCGTGTATTACAAATGCTTTTAAATGCTGATGCTTTTATCGCTCTACCAGGTGGTTTTGGCACATTGGGAGAAGTCTTTCAAATTGCTTCCATGGCCCAACTTAATTTGCATAAGAAACCCATTGGGCTTTTAAATGTTAACAATTTCTTTACAGGTCTGATAGCTTTTATGGATTATGCTATGCAGAAGAATTTCATATCAAGAGTGGCACGGCGAATCATAATATCCGCAACAACTGCTGAAGAATTACTAGATAAAATACAAGCTTTTGTTCCTGAACCAGATCCAGCAATGATTCAGATAGACTGGACACGATAGTCTTTCCCGACCAGTTCACTCCCATAATGGTCCTCTACTCACCCTGTTGAAGTATTGTGGAAGAAAGAAGCGATCTGATCCGTTTTTCTTGTCCTTTAGTTTTATTATCAGCATTTTCTTTCGCGTTTCAGTTTTTCTTTTCAGGGAATTTTTTTTTTTTTTTATAATATAGCTTCGTCCATGCTGATATTAAAACCATAGGACAACGCCTTTAGGATGGAATGGTTGAGTAAAGAGTAATTTTTATTACTCTTGAGACGCATCCTATTAGGTCTACTAGGCATAACATTTTGGGGTAGTTAAGCTTTAACCTTATTTGGATGACATATCTCACAAGGGAATCTATATTTACTGAAGAAAATATTAGATGAACCTTGAATATTGATTCCAAACATCCGTTCCCTTTACATAATTTGTCAGGGTTATTGTCATCATTAAGATTCACTCGTTTTATCGAAGCCAAATTCTTTGCGCTCGCCTATTATGAAAATTCACACTTTCGAAGAAAATTATTCCAATTTCAATTGCTTTCATATAAATTTCGCTCGAGGTCCTAAGGAAAGATCCTTAGCCTCAAAATCAATTTTCATCATCGGGGTTTTAAGGATGGAACCTTTGCCTCGAAAATAATCAATTTTCACCATCGGGGTTTTAAGGATGGAACCTTTGCCTCGAAAAAAATCAATTTTCATCATCGGGGTTTTAAGGATGGAACCTTTGCCTCGAAAATAATCAATTTTCATCATCGGGGTTTTAAGGATGGAACCATGGACTCTGCCGAGTCATTTGGACACGGAATTTGGTGAAATTTTAAACAATTTTATCCATATTGTAAAAATATGGATTTTTATCTTTTTATTTAATTTATTTATTTTAAAAAGTTTGATATTTTCCAAACCGTAGATCCTGCCGGATCATCCGGATATGGAAATTGATTTATCGTAATTATTTAATTCTTATTATTATGAAATTAATTTTTAAATGGTAATTCTTTTTGTTTATGAATGATTTTTAATACTAAAAAATTTATCTTTATATTTTTACTTCTTTTTTTACTTTCTTTCTTTTTCTTCTTTTTTACTTATTTTTACTTTTTTTTAAATTTTCTTTTAATTTCTTTTCTTTTCTTTCTTTCTTATTCTTTTCTTTCTTTCTTTTCTTTTTCTTTTTCTTTCTTTTATCTTTCTTTTCTTTTTCTTATCTTTCCTTTCTTTTCTTTATCTTATCTTTCTTTTATTTTTCTTTCTTATCTTTCTTTTTTTTTCTTGTCTTTTCTTTCTTTCTTTTCTTTTTCTTATCTTTTCTTTTATTTATTTTAAACATAAAAGAAAAGTTTTGATTTTTCATATGCTTCTTTTATTAAAGAAAGATTTTGTTTTAATTTTTATTATTTTTACTGAATAAAAAAATAACTATTAAAATTAATTTTATATTTTATATTTTTTTAAAAAAAATTTATTCTCCAAACCATTAGATCCTGGCAGATCATTTGGACATGGAGTTTAATTTTTATTAAATTTTAATTTTTAATTATTTAATTAATTATTAATCTTAATCATAATTTTATTGGATTTTTATTATTGTTTTTATTAAATTTTAATTATTGCTACTTGTAAAGATATATTTAAAAAGAAATGATTTGTATTTTTTATTTTTGTTTTGTGATTATTTACTTATGTTTATTTAATTTTAATAAAAGGAATAAAAAGTTAAATAATAAAAAACATGTATTCCAAAATAATAAAAGATAATTAGCTTTTTCTAAAAATGATTTTTATTAGCCTTAATAATTATACATAAAATTCTTCTTTCTTTTTATTATTATTATTATTTTTATAAAAATTAAAAGTGAAATAAATTTAATCACAAAAAAAAATAGACAATTAATAATAATAAAGTGGGGTTTTTTGGCCATCCACTTTAATAACACAATAATAATAGCAACAATAATAAAAATTAGCAAAGTTAGTAAAGTTAGTTGTTAATAACAATAATAAAAATAAAAGGTTAGTAAGTTAGTAACAATTATAACAATAATAAAAGGTTAGTAAGGTTAGTAAGTTAGTAACAATAATAACAAGAATAAAAAGTTAGCAATAATAACAACAATAAATAATAAATAAACAAATAAAGATTAAAAGAGTTAGTAATTAGTTATTTTCTTTCTGCAAGAACAAAATAAAAGGTTAGTAACCAGAGAGAAAGAAATTGAAAAGATAAAGGACTAAAGATGAGTTTTACCTGAAAGTTAAAATTTTTGAATTTCCTGGGACGAAAAACTGGAAATGGCGACGGGGGATGGGAAAAAAAATTGGCAGCAAGAGGAAGAAGATGGTGTTTATGTAAACAGATGGAAGTTTTAGGCTTTTCTGGGAAAAGGGAGGAGAGCCAGGGACTTTTAGCTGTAATTTTTTCTTTTTCTAAAACGGAGCTCTAAGCTTTTCCTCTATTTTTTTTTTGTATTCAGCACTAAATTTGGAGGCCTATTTATAGAGGAAGTTTGGCCGAACTGTTGATGGATAAATTAATAAAAAATTTCAAACTTATCTTTTAAATTGGTAAAATGATAATTTCAGTCCTTTACGTCTCTCAGCCTCTGGATAAGTTCCTGAAGCTTCTGATTTTGACAATTTTGTCGTTTTCTGTCAATTTGGGCCAGAAACGTCGGTCGACCCAAAAATTCATGTGACAAACTACCAAATGCTCCTGGAACTTTCAGAATTTGTCAATTTTTCCCGAAACTTCTTAATTTTGTCATTTTTACCTCAAACTTTTAAATTTTACCATTTTTTGGAGTTTTCTTTTTTTCTTTCAAATACACACATATATCATTTTAAATCAAATATTCACAAAACAAAATGTATTTTAAACTAATTAAAATTTTTAGTAATAATAATAATAAAAAAAATAATAATTTTTTTATTTAATTTCTTTTAAAATTTTTTTTATGGTCGGACGAAATTGGGTGTCAACAATATTAAATTCTTATAAACTAAATTGAAACATTGCCTACACAATTTAAGTTCAAGTTTATTTTTATTCCTATATATAATAATTATTTCACTATTATTACTCTTAAGACAAAATTTAACAGATAGTAGCAACTTTGAGTCCTTCACCTAAGCTTTCAAAATAGTTGATGATGTTTAATTAATAAACATAAGTAGATCACTATGACAAGCTTCCTCAAGTATAAGCTTGGCCTTATGAGAGTTTGAATATTAGTTAGAACTAACTTTGGGCTCTAAAACTTCAATTATGTTGCATTTACTCTGGTTTAACAGGATTGTAATTAACTTGGACCAGAAATACTACTTAATGTAGATTAGCTCTCCATTATTCTCTTCTTTTACTTATACGTTCGACCTTTTCCAGCCACAAGAAACGCTGCCCTTCACCTCCACACTTCTTCCATAGCCACCATAGCTTCAAACTTGCAACTACTTGCAATTGGATACAGCCAAATCTAAGCTAATTCAGGCTGGGCAAAGCACAAAATTTGTATCTTTTTCCCTTAGCTTTGCGTGGGTTCTTAAATCGCCTTAATTAGACAATTTAAGTTCAAGTTTATTTTTATTCCTATATATAATAATTATTTATCTGAATTGTATATTTATCAAAAATAATACTTTGAGAATTTTAAAAATTATTTTGAAATATATACTTTAAACATGTCATATTTTTATTAGTTTTATTTTTTTAGGATTAGTAATACATTACTCTCTAATAATTTTGTTTTTCTGTCAAGTTTTTAATAAAGATATGTGTGTGATCTTGTTTGTACTGATAGTTCTATAATGAAGTTTGAAGAGCACAAATATATCACCTAAGAGATAATTTTCATTTTGAGTTATTAAAGGACTTGTTTTTATTGTGTGGGAATCAAGATACATATAAAAAAAAACCCAGAATGAGAAATATTGGTCAAAAGTAAAAGCTTGAGATGACAAGGAATGGGAAGTTAAACTTTTGTGGTGATCTGACATGACTTTGCCTGTTATGAAAAATAAGAGTAAAAGTACATTGTTGCAATAATAAAGATTTGAAATAACACTAGTACATATGAGCAAGTTCTTTATCTTTTCTAGCTCAAATGTTTCACATAATTGGTGCCAGCACCCATGCGGTGCTCTTGGTATTTCTAAATGTTTGAATGAGGATCATTATTTGGGGTTTTTGTGTCTTTTGAGTAAGAAGAAGACCTCACAATTTGACTCTCTTATTGAGAAGGTTACGGGAAAGCTTTTCCATCTTCCCAAGCAGGTAGAGGGGCACTAATTAAAGTTGTTATTTAGTTGTTGCCCATTCACCTGATGAGTTGTTTCCTCTTGTCTACTGAAGTTTGTGATAAGTTGAGGTATCTATCTATTAAATTTTGGTGGTTACCATATATGGATGTTAACAAGATCCTGTGGTGCTCATGGGACAGGCTATGCATGTCAAAGCAGGCAGGTGGGGCTTGAAGGAAACTTATCCTAAATAAGCAATAATTCCAACTAGGTAATTTATTGTGGTCAAGGGGCTTATACATCCCACTTTACAGATGTCAAGGGCTGATTAGTACTTATTTATAATTTATGGGGTTATTTGTCTGAGTTATTAAAGTTTAGGGATGAATTTCAAATTTAGGCCTTTTATAATGTAAATAAAGCTAAAGGTATGGTAAGTAGTAGGGGTGAGCATGAGTTTGATAAACCCGAAACTGAAACCGAACCACCCCCATTGGGTTGAGTTGGGTTGGGTAAAAGTTGATCATGGTTCTCGGGTTGGTTCCATATATAGGAGAACCGACGGTTTTTGGGTTGGTTCTGGTTCCATATGGAACCAACCCGAGGTGGAACCGAACCCGAGATATATATATAATTATATAATAAAAATTATAGTATTACTAATATATTCATATACACACACACACACACACATATATATATATTTCTTTGAAGTATTATGATGGTTATTTTGTGTTTTTATATTAAACTCTTAAACTGATGTTCCAAATTAAAACAGTATGGAAGTTGTGGGATCATTTACGAAATTTCTCCTTATTTACTTAAATCACTTTGCTTCATAAACCCATCACTCCTCCGTCATTTTGCTTTCGATCTTTCATTCCAGACTATTCTTTATGATACAATTATGATATTTTTTTTCATTTGAGTTATGCAAAATTAAAAATTTATGACATCAACATATTTTAGGTTTTGATACTGAAGAATATGGCCTTAAAGGCTTAATTTTCCATATTGAATGTCATACAAATATTGAAATTACTGGAATGAAGTAAACTAGTTGAGATAAAAGATATCCCACAAGCAACTCTTTTGAACCATTTTTGTTAGAACAACATTTTAAACTCTTTTGAATGTATCTAAGTACATATATTTAAATATTAGTTTAATTGTATATTATGTTGAATATGTCATAAAACTGATTATGGATGTAGATTTATTGAATTTTGGTGTTGTTATAGGTATATGTTATAAACCGAAAAACCTGAGAACCAGAACCGAGAAACCCAGAACCATGGTTCTGGTTTTGTTCGATTCTCGGTTCTGGGTTGGGTAGAAAAATTTTGGAACCGAGGCTATTTTAGGTTGGTTCGGTTCTACCATAAAACCGAACCAATCCGACCCATGCTCACCCCTAGTAAGTAGAGCCCGCACGGAAACAGTGACGGTTTCTCATTTAATTCCTTGGTCATTCATGCCCAGCCTAGACAATGTCGCATAAACTCAACTCATTCCCAAATCGCAATAATGAGCCCAAACTTTATAATTTGGATCACGTTTAACTGATGGACTGTGATGATTTTTAGCTTCTGATATGTATATAAGAAACCCGCACGTAAATAATTTAACCATTTCTATTACTAGTAATAAGGGATGTTAATGTAGGGGACGTAAGCAGGATAGTATTAAACTATCATTTTATTTATCATGTTAGATACTCAATCTATATTTGATACACCATTTATCGGTTTTATGATTTTAATTTTTATATCCTTTCTATTTTGAGACATATAGGATTGAATAAAACTCACTTACCCGTTGCACACTATCAAAATAAAAAATAGTAATTCTATAACAGAATATCATAATAAAAAGATATTAAAATTGATTTTACAAAAAAATAATAATAACAATAATAAAAACAGAAATTGACTTACCAATGGATAAATAATAAAGAATTTTTCTAAATCAAATTAATGAAATGTGCACGTAGTTAGTGGTAGTACAAGTGTACAACTGTATGAAAAAAAATGTGTGAACCTTTTGTGGAGTTTCATCTTAGCCATTTTATCTTAGTTTTATTATGTCACTTAGTTGTGATTATAAGTAGAGAAGTTGAAAGTTTTAGTCCCCTATACATCAATGGTTTAAAAATTTCAAGATTAGCATACAAATTTTTAGTTGACTTAATGTATTTTAGTAGAGATTTCACAGTCTTCTATATTTTACACATTTAAGTTATTGTGTGTTAATTCTTATTTTTTATACCTTGCAACATAATTTAGCGAACAATAACTTCTATTGTAATAGTTGTCATTGTAGATGCTTTTTAAACTAATTAAGAATCTCTTTTTTGGATGATTTTAGTGCTAATTAGAAAACGAATTTGGGGAATAGCTTTTTCCTTCCATTTTCTTTCATTGAAACAAAAAAAAAAATGTATTAATTATTTATCTCTTCACCTAGAATCCCCTTGCTCCAAAAGGATCCCAAAAGTAAGTGTAATTAACCCATCATTTATAATTATCGGGAGATTGAAGAGCACGAGCTGAGCATTAGCGTGGATGCAAGGCAAGTGGGCGTTGAGTCTAGGTGGAGGTGTAATGGCTATGCATGCCGCGTAGGCGCCTTGTGTGATTGCGTTGTTATGACTTATGAGACCCCCACGGGGCCCACCCCTTCTGTCCCCTAAGTTTTTTTGTCCTCTTTCTGCATGCATTCAATATAAGCGAGCATGATTGAGCGACTACTCAACTTGACTTAGCTCATTTTTTTGTCTTTTTCTGTTAAGGTGGATTTAAATTTTTTTTCATATAGAATCCATGTATAATTATTATTTTTTATATACAGCCCGCTTATAAAGAAAATATAAAATTTTAGTTTAATTTCAATGTATTTATAGTAAAAATAATCTTAATTATTCATTATTTCATTTTATTTTTCTTATTTTCTTAAATGAATAGAATCCTATCATAAATTTCAATGGGGTCATATAAAAATTAATTAACATTCTCTAAAGAAATTAAAACTTTCAGTAAATTGATCCGTCCATGTATCTTGCTATTGTAGAAAGAGAGAGAGGCCTTTGACCAATTTCGCACTTCTTGGTTCATTAAATTTAGGTGAGTTCATTTTGCATTATTTTTTATGCTTATTGTGCGTCATACTAATATAAAATGATCAGTTTCTTAAATTATCTATTTATTGAAATATTCCATTTAGGAAATCTAAAAAGTAATTTTAAGATATCTTTTAATATTTTTATTTTATTTTTCTAAATTAATCAACGTAAGAAATTAATAGGAATATTAATTTTTTACAACAAATATTGTGAGTTCATTTTCTGGACTTCCTAAAACGTTCAGTTTTAATATATTAATAATTTTGGTAAATAACCACTTTATATAAAAACGATGTACAATGAAATTAATGTAAAACAAACTCGCTTTAAACTTCTTTTTTTAACGTGCATCCAGAGCACTCTTTATTGAATATGTGAAAATTAACTTTTAAGGTACTTTTCTATTTACAGGAAGTTTTCTTTATTGAATATGGGGAAAGTAATTTTTTTTGTTGGTCTACAGAAATTATAGCTCGGTTGCTAGGAAAAATCTTTTTCTTTATGAGAATTTGCTAAGACAAATCTGTAACAATTTCATGAAGAATGCAATAAACTCTACTATACCTCTCTTCATACTCATAAGTATAATTTATCAGTGTTATTTCTCTTAAAAAAATATAAGTATTTGTTCCTTCGAAAACAAAAAAAAATTGCATTATGGACCCGTTTGGCATGTGAATTTTCTAACCTAAATGCTGTGACTGTGAGAAATGCTGACACGGGTTGGCCACTCATTTGTTTTCTGTTCAGCGACTCCTCCGCAAATGTGGATTGCTTGCATGTGTATAATCTGCAAATTATATTTGTCTGTTTTCAGCATGTAACTTTTTTTTTTTTTCTGTACAAATAAAGCATATAGAGCAAGTCGATCAACAATCTCTTAGCAACTAGGTGTTTGGTGTATTTGTTAATCCGTTTCTTGGTTTCCCCTCGTAAAAATTTTTGGTTTGTTATTCTTCGGATAATAATGTAACTTTGTTGTTATGAAATAAGGTCTTTAAATTTATAACCACTATTTACCAGCAAATATATGGTGTCGTTATGTGTAAATGTCGAATATAGGTGTTGTCCTAAGAGAAAATTACAATTTCAAACAAACACCAAGTCCTAAACTACTCAACTTACTAAGCTAGATTAAAGAGTAGTAATAGAAATTTGAAGAGGATTGAGTGTGGATGAGTCACTACAAGAAAAATGAGGAAAGTGACTAGTTGAAGTGACTGAAATTCAATCACTAGTATCAATCAGTATCTCTTCAGTTGCCTGCTTGTGGGGCTTATTTTTTAGCTGCTAAAGGGCAACTGAGAACTTTTGTCACTAAATTGGCGACCGCTCGTCAGTCGCTGCATTAATAATTCCCAAGAAAATAAAGCATCCTTCTTATCGTTTCAGCTTTATCCTTCACCTATTCCTTTTCCTTCTCCTCCTCATTGAATAATAACAAACAAAACCCTCCTAGCCAACTTCCATCAGATACTCCCACATCAATTCCCTTGAAGAAATTAGGTCCATTAATGGCGTTGCTTCGCCCACCAAATTGTGGCCCTTTCCTTGATGAATCTTTGACACCACATACTCTTCCGTCCCCACAAATGAGTTAGATTTCACCTTTGAGTCCACTGTGCCTTCGGATGAGTTGCATCGACACTGAGAATAAGAATCATCAAGGATTGGTTTTTGAATTCTCAAATCAAGTTTCTTCACCGCCAGCAAGATTTGGACTTTCCTCAATGGGAGCCTTGCTAGGGTTTTTTGCTAGCTGTTATTGTAGTGAAAATGTTGTTCATTGTCGTCAATTGATTGGTGCAGATGTAGCCTTGTGTCCATTTTGCTCTTTGGATTTAGAATCAATGGACCATTTCTTTATTCGTTGTTCATTTTCATGGGTATGTCATTGTGTTCTACTGGGTTCCCCAACTTTCTACACCTTGTGTGCTTGTTCTTGTTTAATAAAATTCTTATTCTTTCAAAAAATTATGTGGCATAAAATATGGGGAAAAAACCCCAAAATATGAAGTTCTCTGTTTGGCTAATGCAAACCAGCAACACAAGAAATAATCACCTGATGTCGTCGGAGAACATCCTCTCTGCCATTGTAAAGGTTGCCACCTTGGCAATAATTGAAATAATGGACTACATCAAGCGATTGATAAATTCAGTTACTCAAATGAAGCAATTGAATATTTCAATCGCTCACGTTAATTGCTCCCCAATCGCTAGCAACTAGCGACCAGGAGAAAAGTGGTTAGGCGTCGAAATCGCCAAAAATAATTCTGGTATCCTTAACAACTCAGAATAAATAAATTTGTAGTCTAGCAATGAAAACCAGGTTGAATCCCGGGAAAAATTCTTTCTCTAAAAGCTTCCTGACAGAAAATTGAAATAAAAGATTGGGGGATTGTTTGCAATAAAAAAAATGAGATAAAATAATAAAAAAAATGATCAGAGAACAAAAATTAAGAAACCTATCAAGTAAGAAACCAACAAAATAATCAAGAATTCAAACCTTGGCATCAGTCAACATCCACCACCGAATTCCTGCAATTGATCATCAATGAACAGATAGATCAATCAAGACTTTGAATATTCATCGTTGGAGTTATCCTCCTACCTCTCCTTAGTCGTAGTTAATTAGAAACAAACGATCTAATTAATCATAACTGCTAAACAACCTAAGACAAGCGCTTTGATTTAATTTAACAATTGCTTTAAAAATTAAAGAGATCGATGAAACTAAATAACACAAACACAAGCGGCTGCATTTAATTTATAATGTTCTCCCTAAGACTTAATGATTTCTGACGCAGTAAATCACTAAACCTCAGTTGCTTCACAGATTAAAGAGACAAAATAATTACGGATTTGATTTCTAACCTAGCAGTAGATTGAATTCGAATAACAACTAGTAGGTCTCCTAGCATATAAATGAAACAATCATGAAATTAATCATAGAACAACATCCAATACTCAAAATTTTAATTAATGAATAAAAACAACTTTGATCTTATAGTACTGAAGAATTCGGGGTTTCAGTCTCCTTCAATCAAGAATAAAAAAAAAACTGAAAAGAAAAGAACACAATCAAGAGACGAAAAAAGTTGGCGAAGAGAGGGGTGAGGGGCAGCCCCCTGCGAGAGAAGAGAGCATGGGTCTGGTGGCAGCCTTTGGTCCCTTTAATATAATTAACCTAATGTTGTTAAATCCACAAAACTCCCTAAATTTTTTATATTATTACAAAAGTATCCCAAACAAATAAAAAGATTCAAACTAACTAGAAGGTTTCAAAGTTGTCAGCCAAACAATGCTCCAAAACAGCAGCAGCAACTTCAAGCTGAGATTCGACCTTGATGTAGTCATTATTTCTCAAAAATCAAAGCATGAAAGTTGTAGATTTTTTTCTTAGCTTCGAAACGATACCTGAATCACATGAAATGGACATCTACAGCAAAAAATATGCCCAAAATACCGCAACTGCTTCTGAACCAGCGGTGACTCTCAAATCGCGACTTTGAAGCTAAATTTGAACCTCTTAACGCGCAAATTGGGTTTTATGGTATTCATATGATTTGTAGCTCCAGATGTTAGCTTTCCAATGAATCAAGAATCACTTGATTCTGATCTCTGTGGCTCAATATATGAGTTTTCTACCGGAACATCACTAATCTGTCAAAATCCTGAACGAACACAACCAAATTAAAACTTGTAAAATGGTAAATTAAATCCACTCTTAATCAATTGAGTCCAGATATGCTGTAAGCTACAAAACATACTCAAAATATGTCTTTAAGGTTCAAAACATATTAAAACATACTAAATATAAGAGAAATAAATATAATAAATATAAGCTTATCAAAAAGCAACTGATTGTTTCAATCGCTCATCAATGGCTCTGAGCAACTGATTGCAACAAGTATGTCCATGCCTTTTATGCATTTCTTTTGTAGTGAGTCAGTGCGATTGTAAATTAGAATGCACTATAAGTGAGAATGCAAACTACAGCTAACTAAAACTAACTAAGGTTGAACTAATTTATATGATAAGCCATCCCCTTAGGATGGTACTACTTAACCTTGTCATTGTCACCTAGGTTAACTTAAGGAAATATGGTTGTTGTCTCCTAATGTGGTGTAGGGATTCAAGTATTGAAGCTCCTATTTCTCAAGAGGAAACCTTCCTCACCTAAGTCTAACAATGACATTTCTCAAGATCATTAATTAAATTATGGTGGTTTAAGACCTAACCCTACTAACACATCAAGTAGGAAGAATGATTGTCTCTAACCCTTTTAACATGTTATGCTCTTCTCTAGTTCCACCACAACACACACACACACACACACACACACAAAACTAGTGCTCCAAAGCTCTTGAAAGATGTAGCAATGGTGACTCTAAGAATGAGAAAAAAAATGAAGAAGAGTATGAAAACCTAGCGCTACTTCTCTAACAATCTCTAGCTAACAAGGGTCTAGATCCTTCCATAAGTTGAAAAAGTGTGGTCTTAGGTCCATCCCTAACAACTAGATAGGATCCCTCAACCAATAGCATCTGAGGATTTAAAAATGAGAGTTGGGGACCACAATGGGTGGAGTTTTGGGCATTGTAGTGCCAAAATATGGGATTTGGTGGTGCTGCAGCACTGAGAGCATGAGCTCACATCGCCACCAAGATGAAGGGAAATAAAGAGGAAAACACTGTGGTGTTGCAACGCCGCAGTACTTCCCAACATTGACTGTCTCATGTGTGCCAATTTTTGCTTTGCTTGCTCCCGCTTCATCCTGCTACTTTTATGATGTTCTCCAACCCACAAAACAAGAAACGATAAAAAATGTGGCCTAGAATAGGAGAAATTTATGGTCAACATTGACAAACAAGTCAACAATTTAACCAACAAATTAAGTACATAACATTTGTCTTGCTCTTTGTGTTTTTTTTTTTTTTTCTAGATATTTATTCTATGTTTTGTTGTTGTCATTAACTCTTTTATTCAATCTCTTATTGTTACTAGAGAAACATGTATGTCATAAGATATAATTAAATAATATCTATCTAATCAATAATTTTTTTTTGTTATTGTCTTGGAGCCAGATATTCTGTTTAAGGTGGAGTTGATTCTAAGGAGGATTTCAGAATTTTGTTTTTTCTTTTTTAAGTCATCTTACAATTTAAACTTTGGTGTTAAATTTACTATATAATATCTTTTCTGATGAGCTAGTCAGCCAAACACAAAAACCTCAAACGCACCGTTAATTATCTCCACCCTTGTCTACTATCCCATGCCTAGAAATTAAAATTTAAAACAGATCTATCTCTGGTCATGCTATGGATCCGGTTCGTGAAGGAGAGGAAACTTCCAGAGAAGAAAGCCATTAAACTCAACTTCTTATGCCTCACCAGTTCTCCAGCCATAAAATTCAGTTCAAATTTTTTAATGCTGCTTCATCCCCTATAAATATTTCAAAATTTCACCACCACAATTCATGAGAAGAATTTAAATTCTACATGACATGTTTTTCAATAAATTAAACAAGCTAATAATAATTTGACAATTAATGAACAATTTAAATAGTAATTAATTTTTCTTTAGTTTAAATGTGAAATAGTGTATTCCCAGTGTAACTGATGAAGTATAGGTATCCGAAATGGGAAAAGACAATATATTTTTCACGTTTCCTGAATCTTACTTAAAAGAAAAGAAAAAGAGAAAAGAAAGAGTCATTAACGGAGGCTGATATCAGCTTCAATCCGCAAAATAATTTACTTCAAACAGATTTTTCGAGCACAGCCCAGTCGGGGTACAGGAAGTGGCGACATCCTGGAGCCGAAATGGCGACACGGTAAAGCTAAAGATGGCTCATTAAGGCTCGCCCAAATGCGCTTCGCTCAATAAAACGGAAGCTATAGCGTAACATGACACCACTCGCACGCCACTCGCACGCCACCCTCCCTCTTTTTCTTCGCCACTTTGTTGCGCGCAGCCCGGGTCCGCCGATCTTTTTAAGTCGCATTTTGCGCTTCCCGCTCATCCAAGACCAAAATCTTTCGATTTCTTCCCGGCTTCGAAAGCGTTCTCTCGTTTCCTCCGCCACCAGACTCATGGGTTCGCTCTCCGCCTCCGACGATCAGCTTAACTATCCTGCTGCTCGCCGCGACGACTCTGTGGTTGACGATTATCATGGCCTTAAGATTGCCGATCCTTACCGATGGTGACTTTCCATATGCATTGCCCTGTGTCTTTAAGAGTCGGATTTTGTTTGTTCATTTGTTTAATTGGTTCCTTTGTGGTTCAGGCTGGAAGATCCGGAAGCCGAAGAGGTGAAGGAATTTGTGCAGCAGCAAGTGAAATTGACCGATTCGGTGCTTAAAACGTGCGACCTCAGGGAAAAGCTCCACGGGAAGATCACGAATCTATTTGATCATCCGCGCTACGAGGCGCCTTTCAAGCGAGCGAATAAGTATTTCTACTTCCACAACACCGGTCTCCAAGCTCAGAACGTCCTCTATGTGCAGGTAATCGTGAGCACGTGTAATCATTCCGCTATTTTCCTGTCTGTCAAGGTATCCATTTCGAGTGCTTTTGGAAAAACAAACCTAGAAATTAATGTAGGATTCGATTTCTGCAGTCCATATATTCTACTCACCTGGTTAGCAGAATTTAAAAGAACGTAGTCAAACGAAAGTTTCCTTCTCTTTTTCATTTCCTGTTCTGAATTATGACGTTTTGTGATGCAAATTATCTATATATATATCTGCCAGGAGAGGCTCTTGAACCTGATTTAAATTAATAGTACCAATAACTTTTTTACATAATGTATACGGGAAGTCATGTTCTTGTAGAGTTGACAATGTCTGGTTGGCTGAAACAATGAAGATCTGTCAGTGATCTACTCGTTTACTGGTAGATTTTTTTGGTTACAACTTGTAAGCTATGTTGGGAACATATATATATGCCACCGAACCCCATACTCTGGCACTGTTTTATGTACACATCTTGAGATCTTGCACTGAACAATCAGCGGCTATGCAATAATCAAAATTTCAAGAAATTGTAGAAAACAATATGAATACTCTTCATAAGCAAGTCTTAATGCAGTCTAAGGATAAATCTTTTCCCTTTCGAAATTTTCTAGTGCCTTTGTTCTTCTACTTCATAGTCTTTTCTCCATATGTTCTCTAAGTTTTGATATACTTGGTTTTCAGGATAGTTTGGACGGAACCCCTGAGGTTTTGCTTGATCCCAACACACTCAGTAAGGATGGAACAGTGTCTTTGAGCACAAACTCACTGTCAGTCAGTGAAGATGCCAAGTACTTGGCCTATGGGCTTAGCTCAAGTGGAAGTGACTGGGTCACAGTTAAAGTGATGAGGATTGAGGATAAGATGGCTGAGCCTGATACTTTACAATGGGTGAGCTATTGTGCTTAAAGTGAACTTGCTGCAGCATGTATGGTGGGAGTATGAACTTGCTGTAATTTTCTTTTCGTGTTTCACAGGTGAAGTTTTCGAGTATTAGTTGGACACATGACAGCAAAGGATTTTTCTACAGCCGATATCCTGCTCCCAAGTAAGTTAGAGAGGTTATCCCAAATGCTCATATGGTAGAAGTAGGTATTTATTTTTCAGATAAATTCTATTACTGAAAACACTTGAAAGAAAATTAAGTTAAAGATGCTAATGCAGATTTGAGATGTAGATTACCATTATATATCATATTTGCTGTTATTTTTCTAATTGCTTCTTTGAGATGTTGGGAATTCATAAGACAGTGACATGAGCATCATTATGTAGGGAAGGAGAAAACATAGATGCTGGGACAGAAACAAACTCCAACCTGAATCATCAGCTATTCTATCATTTCCTGGGTATGGATCAGTCTGAAGATATTCTATGTTGGAAGGATCCTGAAAATCCCAAACATATGTTAGGATGTTCAGTGACTAATGATGGGAAAGTAAGTATATGTATCATGCATTTATAATAGTCAGGTACAAGCTGATATCAGAACATTAGTTTGTAGTTTTCTTTGTATTCAGCTGTTTGATTTTGGTACTGCAAGCTGGTTGACTGCTATTGTTGTCATTATTTTAATTTGGTTGAAAATCTATGATGCAGTATCTTATCCTGTATATCAGTGAGAGTTGTGATCCTGTCAATAAGCTATATTACTGCGATATTTCTGCACTTCCCAATGGTCTTGAGGGGTTCAGAGGGAGTACTGTCCCCCTCCCATTCATCAAGCTAATAGATCAGTTTGAGGCGCAGTATTATGATATTGCAAATGATGATACGTTATTCACTTTCCTGACAAATAAAGATGCTCCAAGGTACAAACTGGTGCAAGTGGATCTGAAGGAACCAAGCAAGTGGATTGATTTAATCCCAGAAGCTGAGAGAGATGTTCTTGAATCAGCTGTAGCTGTTAATGGTGACCAGCTGATTGTGAGTTACCTAAGTGACATAAAGTATGTGTTGCAAATAAGGGATCTAAAAACTGGATCAATGTTGCATCAGTTACCAATTGAAATTGGGACAGTAACTGGGATCTCTGCACGGCGTGAAGACAGTGTGGTTTTTATTGGTTTTACCAGCTTTCTTACACCTGGTATCATATATCAATGCATTTTGGGAAATGGAATCCCAGAGATGAAGATATTTCGTGAGATTAATGTTCCTGGATTTGATCGGTCGCAGTTCAATGTTGAGCAGGTGATAGGTGAAGCCTACTTTGTTAAGTATTCTTGTTGTTTTCTTGTTATTAATTTATGTTTTAAACCAGGTATTTGTGCCAACGAAGGATGATACCAAGATCCCAATGTTTGTTGTTGGCAACAAGAATGTTGACCTGGATGGATCTCACCCTTGTTTGTTATATGGATATGGAGGGTTCAACATCAGCATTACACCCTCATTCAGCGTTAGTAGGATTGTCCTTGCGAGGCATCTTGGTTTATTCTTCTGCATTGCAAATATTCGGGGTGGAGGGGAGTATGGGGAGGAATGGCATAAAGCTGGTTCTCTTTCCAGGAAGCAGAATTGCTTTGATGACTTCATTTCTTGTGCACAATATCTCATATCTGCTGGTTATACCCAGCCTAAGAAATTGTGCATTGAAGGAGGAAGTAACGGTGGACTTCTAATTGGTGCTTGCATAAATCAGGTGTGCTGCTTTTTGATTCCTATTTATGTGATAATTGTTTGTCATTTTTATGTTTGTGGTATAAAATTCATGAGTTTTACTTGTTTTTTATTCCTTTGGTCAGAGACCTGAGCTTTTCGGATGTGCTTTGGCTCATGTTGGAGTGATGGATATGTTGCGATTTCACAAGTTTACCATAGGTCTGTCTACTCCATGCCCATGCTTGGGCTTCCCTTATTTAGATTTTGTGTCACATGCTCATAATAAGTTCAGCTTATGTTTTCTAGGTCACGCTTGGACATCAGATTATGGTTGTTCAGAAAAAGAGGATGAGTTTCAATGGCTGGTAAAGTGAGTAAAATGGACTGGACTTCCCTCTTCTAGCTGGCAAATAGTTTTACATATAGATTTTGAAGCATTTATCTGATAGCTTATGCTAGCTATTGTTGTAGAATAAAGGTCAGGTACACTAGGTATTGGAATGCATCATTGCTTCTCCAGGCTGTCATTTGCCTTTTGAAGGTTGCATTCATCTGTAACCACTGGATTCTTTCTACAGCCCTCTTATATTTTAATTCCTAGGGGAAAACAGAGGACAGCCTCAAGCTCCTGTTGCCTTCTAAAAAACATTCTTCATTCCAAGATTTTGAAGCTTTCCTTTGTTTCGAAAAAAAGAAAAGAAAAAAGATTGTTAATGAATTTGTGAAGTATTCGGCTTCTTGAAGCTGAGGCATGTCAAAACTGTATTGACCTCACTCATATGCATTTAACTTTTCATTACCTAGGTACTCTCCGCTGCATAATGTAAGACGACCATGGGAAAGGTATATTGATCAATCAGTGCAGTATCCACCAACCATGCTCCTGACAGCTGATCATGATGATCGAGTTGTACCTTTGCATTCATTGAAGTTATTGGCGGTGAGTAAACGTTCATATTTTTTCTGCAGTTGATGTCAAATAGATTTATAGCGAATGCTCAGCCAAGCAAAACCAATCCAAGAAATTTCTGGTGTGCACTGCGACTGACCCTCGTATCAATCTTTGCGTGCTTTTATTCTTTGCTAGACAATGCAATACGTTCTGTGCACAAGCTTGGAGAAAAGCCCGCAGACCAACCCAATCATCGGCCGCATAGAGTGTAAGGCTGGCCATGGAGCGGGGCGCCCAACCGAGAAAATGGTAACTTTTTGTCGTTTCCACTGATGTAGCAATAATGTTGTTAAGGCTGAGTGCTTTAACTATTCAAGGTATGGTATACAAGGTTCCATATGTTATAGTAATTGAACTGTTTTCCGTTTCAGATCAATGAGGCTGCTGACCGGTATGCCTTCGTGGCCAAGATGTTGGGCGCAAATTGGGTCGCGTAGTTGGTTCTTGTGATTGGTGCTCTTGGTACCGGCCTGAATTAGAGATTAGCTGATTACTCGATGGTATGGCCGCACGTTGTTGCGGTGGATAGCCGTCTATTGTTAAGTTTGTAGTGTGATGCTGGATGGAGCTGAACAAACATTTAAACTTCACTTGGATTACATCTTGTCTACGACCACATTCTCTAGAATTAATAATTTAAGTAAAAGCTGCAAAAATTCCTATAACTCAAAACTCTGTGTCTCATCAAGTAAAATCTCAATAGTCCACTAACATAACAAGTAATAGAAGGGGAAAAGAAAAACAAAAATGACTGGAGAGTAGATAACTGCAAGCTCACCCACTGTAAATAAATGAAAGATAAAGTTTTGTACTTTCTGAGTGTTTTTTCGAATTTTTTGACAATAAATAATAGGAGAAATACAATGCTGAACTAAAGGCCAAAATACAGCAAAAGCCCCTAACTTAGTTGACCAGCACACTTTCCTCCTAAATTTTAACTCGGGGCAACTCAGCCCTTCAACTTGAGAAAAGGGATAAGTTAATCCCCTTGATCATGTGTGCGCCTTCCATAACCCCTTTTAATCAAATGGTGTCCCTTTGCAAAACTGCCAGACATAGCCTTTTCAAAACTAGAGGTTGAAGATGATATTGTAAACGATGATACGTGTCTCTGGTTCACATCTAGATCTAGGACAGGAACCGCCAAAGCTCCAGTAATGTCTATTTGGGGAAGCGAAACCCATCGAGTTGGATTTGGTCCTTCACGGCACTAAGCTTGAAATTGGAGACTTTCAAATCCCAACTCTCATATAGGAGCAAGTTCTCGAGCTTCAATCTCGGTAAAATATGCCTCGCGAGTGGCTGAACCCAACGGCGGAGATCATCGCCGAAGAGCCGGTATTCCATCTTGCAAGTCTATCGCGGAATCAAAGACCACGATTCCATTAAGAAACAGTACCGTTGACTTGTGCTGTTGCAACAAAGTCAGCGAGGTTTAATAATGGTTGAAATTAGGCGTGTTGGTGGAGGGCAGCGGTGGCTGCAACTCCACAGCCAACATCTTGAGGAGGAAGATCGCTCATTTGTAATGTTTATAAAATCATGGTAGAGAAGCAAATATAATCAAGTTTGGGTCAATTCTATAATTTTTTTGTCACTTGTTATTCCCATAGGAAAATTACATATTTACTCCTGATAGTTTATTTTTTGTTATAATTCTAACCCTAAGAATTTATATTTGTCATTAAATTGCAAAGGATGAACGGAGTTAAGTATTTTGAACTCAGTTCGAGGGTGAGTTGCCCAGAATTTAAGCTTAGGGGAGTAAGTGTCCTAGTTAGCTGAGATTTGGGGCTAAATATGTATTTTGGCCAATAAATGTTGAAAAAGTCTAAATATGTAGTGAACATTATGGGACATTATGGGAAAACGTGTAGCACGACGTTTTAAGAAGCAGCACTACTTTGGGGCAGGGAAAAACAAAATGGCATCAATGTGTCCAGGATCTTGCCGAACTCTTGGACCTGAATTTTACTGCTGGGTATTTGGGGCAACCACCGTTTACACATAACCCAACACTGTAGATGAACAATAAATAGCAACTCCACTTGAGTATATAGACGAGGTTTATGGTGTTCATGCGTTGCTTTGTTTCAATTCGTGTTAATATTAAATATGAATATAAAGGGTGACGATCATTAATAAAAAAAAAATTTCATAAAATGAAAAAAGAAAAGTAAGAACCAAAATAAAAAGATAAGGTAATGTTTTAGGACTAATAGAACAGAAAAGGAAAATCTAAATATCAAAAAATAAATTGTGGTGGTTAAAATTTTGTTTTATAAGAGAGAAATAATATAAAAAAGTTAATAATATAAGACAAAGAATGTAATTTCAATGAGAAAAAGTGAGGTTTAATGATTAATAAATAAAAAAATAGTCTTCAGGTCAAGAGAGCAAATGCAAAAAATTTCAGGAATTAATGGCTTAACCATTAACTTAAAAAAAAATTAAAACATTGACTAGAAAGAATCAACTCGAATCATACAAAAAAGTTGACAACTCATAATGACTAAAATTTTATTTTAAATAATAATAATAATAATAATAAATCCAACAAAAAATGATTAAACGAAATCATCATGGTTGATTAAAAGAATAAAAAAAATAAACCATGGTTACAAAGATTTTGCTTTAGAATACAACAATTAAAAAATAAAAAAAATAGAAACCAAGAGAACAAATGAAGAGGTTTGGTGACCCACAACCACACATCGTAGCGGATATTTTTTTGCAATAAATTTTAATAATAACTAAACAAAATTTCTCATCAATAAATTCTTGATAATCAACCAAAATTTCTATTTATTTCAAATTTGAAATTGGCTCTCTTCATGTTATATTTATATTATTGAAATAATTAGTTATAATTAAAACATAACACTATGAAACAAAACATGGTATATGCTTTGAAACAATGCATATTTTTTTGTTAATTAAAAAATAATTAGCTAAAATTTTTCATCTCTTATTAACTTAAACTCTAATTTTTCATATTGATGAAAAATTTAACTAGAAAAATTTACTTTCAATTTTAACAATTATGTGCCAAATTGCTTTATTAAACTATAAAGCTTGAAGTAAATAATTGATGCTACAAAATGTAATTGACCAACAATGATAAAAAGATGACCGAAATACAAAATTATGTTTAATATATGTTAATCAATTAACAGTGTAACCATTAACTTAATAAAGATAAAAAGAAATGAAAGTAAAAAAAACTGACTAAAGCCTAATCAATAAAAACCGGGCCAAAAGTAAGCAAATTTTAATAACTAAAATTTCATTTTAGAAAACAATAATAAAAAAAATCGATAAAAAAAAATTTAGGATCAAGAAAAAAATGAAAAAAAATTAGGTATTTAAGATTGAACAATTGACTTAATAAAGATAAAAAATGGTTTAACTAAAAAATAAACAAATTATGGTCACTAATGTCATACTTTAGAAAATAGTGTGTAAAACAAAAAAAAAAACTTGGGGACCAAGAGAGCAAATAGAAGATCTAATTAAATAACTATAAAATTTGGAGACCAAAATGTAACACGGATGTAACTCAAAGCCTAAAATGAAAAAATTAGAAAGTTAGTGACTAAAACCACATTTTAACTGAAATAAACTAAAATTGAAAAAATTGCAACATAGGCCCTAAAAAAGGTGAGCACCTTCTGAAATGAGTACATGGCATAAAAAATAAACCCCTAAGTGTAAAACTGTTCATTTACAGTAATCACTATTAATTAACAATAAAATATTCTAGTCTTTTAAAATATAGTATAATATAATTGTTTATGGCCCGGCACGGAAATAAATTTCTATTTCTTTTTTCTCTTCTCTATTTACTTTCTTCATTTATTTATATAGACTGTGTTTTCTTCCCTTCTTCAAAATAAGAGGTTCATTTATTAGCATTGTCTACAGTTTAAATCATTTATTTGGGTTTCACGAATAGTGAAATAATTTTCTATTTTCATTAAATTAAATACTTTAGATTGGTTAAGATTTTTTTATTATTCATAGTAGAAATAATATTTTTTACGCCTATCTGGATACGTTACTAAAACCTTGCTTTTCATTCTCTTTTCCAATTGTCCAATTATTTCATTTTTATGGTAAATTGGTAATTTGATAAGTCACTAGCGATGTAAACAAACAAAACATTTAGTCAACTATTTGCAAACCGTTTGGTGAGAATTTATTTATATTCATTAATTAAGCTAAACAAACAAACACGAACATAATTTTTTGTTCGTTTATTTAAACAAATGAACACAAACAAGCCTATATTCATTCATTGTTCATTTGTTTATTTGTTATATATATATATGTGTGTGTGTGTGTGTGTGTGTGTGTGTGTTCGTTTGTTTATATTCGTTCATTTAAATCATTCACAAATATATTTTATACATTATTTATGAACATGTTCGTATTTATGTATTGCTATTTATAAACAAGTTCATTTATTTGGTTTATTTATTACTGTTTACAAACATAAATGAATGAATACGAATAATCATTTTATACCGAACGAACAAACAAACACAAACAAAGCTTATTCATGTCCGTGTTCATTAAAAACCTAAATAAATGAACACGAACAACTCTTATTTGTATTCATTCAATTTGTTTATAACCTTAAAAGTCACTAGTATTCCTCACTAGTGGGAGACGCACATAGCTCTGCCAGGGGAAACGAACGAGGATCGTTATGTACCCTTTCTGAGTAATATGATTTATGACAACAAATAGTATGAAGCGCTAACGGATACACCAGAAAAGCATATATTTGATTTGCTAACTCTACCAACAATAAGATGATAGGTTTTACGGATCAGTCACGATATTTACTCGCATTTAAACATTATCAAAAGCACTTTTCCCATCTAGAGCAATTCGCGGGGTCATCAGCAACCTGTTTTATCAGAACAAAAGGGCAGCAGAAGTAAAGGAATTATGTACGATACAAAAACATTGACGTGCTAAAATACTCGTATATGGAAAGTTTACGAATACTCAATTGATATAATTATAGTAGTTGGCGTATCTATTATACTTATGTTACATAACATCAATATTTATAAAAAGAAAATAAAAAAACAAAAATCTTGGGGCAGAGTAAAAGTAATACTAATTCACACTCGAGTGCCTGAATCTCACATTCAATGACCTCATTGACTAGTATATGATTCTCGAGACGGCAATTGGATAGGCAAGTAAAATAATTTAAAAAAAAATGGTCCATTTCTAAGAAACTTTTTCCGAAAACAAGTATTTTTTTATTATTAATTATTCTATTTTTAGACAGTTAAAAAATTCATCATAATTTACTTAATTTTTAAAAAATATATTATTCAAATAATTTTCAAGTACATATAGTATTAACTTTTAAATGACATTAGTTTCAGATAAAATAGATGATGATGATGAAGAAGAAAAACTGGGCCGATATCCCTGCTATAACGGACCCAAAGCTCAACAAATTCGTACATTTATAATCACAAAACACAGGCACGAATTGTAGGTGGTCTAAGGCCCAACAACAGCATTACTGTGGTCAAACCCAAACTCTCTCTCTGTCCGCTCTGTTTGGCAGAGGAATAAAAGTACCTTGTCTGCAGTCTACTTCTGTTGTGGTAAGGCCTAGTTCAGTCCCAACTGCCTGCAAAGAAATCCCCTTCTCTGCAATCGCTTTTCATTTGATTCAATCCACCAGTGTTAATAAGTGGTAAATGCTGATCCAAAAATATTAAATATGTAAAGAGCATACTCAAAATCCCAAAAATATGATTGAGCAAGGCTTCGTCCCCTCAGAAACAGTCCATTTTCACGTCTGTAACATCAAGTTGCAGTATCTCTGCCCTGCATTGTAGGATTGATCCAATGCTGGGGCGATGACAAAGGATATATCAGTTATAATATGAAATTGTTAATCAACATGGCATATATCCTCAGACATGAACACTTCTTGGCAACATAACAATGTCAGAGTATGAAATGAAGGGAAGATGTAATTTCGCAGACTATATGTTTGGTCCAGTTTAGTACCTCGGTTGGGTCCGGCCAAGATCCCCATGAACAAATTCCTTGATGTATGTCCCAGCCTGCACTTCAAAAATATTCATTCAAGTCATGGCCGTTCCATCTTCTACAATAATCCTAAAGCACGGAAGAATTTCACTGAAGTAGTTATGCTAACCATGAACTGAGCTCCTATTAGAGGGCATAATATTCTATCCCATTGCACGAAAATAATTTTTTATATCACCTCAAAATGCAATTCTGATCAAACCAAGAAAAGTTCCTTTTCAATAAAAGGCGTTTCTTTCAAAATACAATGAGATTTGGTACCAAGAAATGTATGGATGGGAAAGTAATTGGATAGTTATCTGAATTACAACACGATGCCTGGAAATAGAGTACCTGGGTACAGAGATGCAAAAGAAAATACTGAGGGCTTCCAGCAATCCTCTCAATTTTCATCCTAGAAAAGTATTAAAAAACCATCAAATTCAAAAAGAGTTGGGCGATTTTGAAATAGAATAATCAACAAAGCCATGAAATTTGCTGTAAGATGAAAAAGTTAAAACCAATGAATAGTCTTTTCCCGCTCTAATGAACTCCGACGATGCAGTACCCTTATTGGAGTTCTTTGAACAATTTGCTGCAATAAAAAGACTCATATTATTGCCAAATATAACAGGATTTCAGAAATAAATATGTTTACAGGATTGTTCCAAATGTCTACACAATAGATGAAATCAATTTTGAGGAAATTCTAACATGTCCTTGAAAGAATATTTGCAGTTATTTAATTAATAACAATGTTACACGTCACAGGAAGAAACGGAAAATAAACCTCAAAGTCTTACTATGTCCTTCAATGAAGAAACTGACCGCAAATCTTCATCCTCAAGGGGACGGGATATCCATACCAATGCAGCATATTGCTTCTGCATATAGGATATGTGTAAAGGTTAACCCTAATGCAGGTCCAATTTCCTCACAAGTCCGACAAATTTGAGTTAATACCAAAATTACATGAATATAGTAATGATAGGGCAAGAAAAAACACCTGTTTCTCTGCTTCTCCTTCACGCATTAGTTCCCATCCTTGGCTGCTGACAACTTTCAGATTTTTAACACTGATCTGCATGAATGTGATTTGCACAAATGTTCTTTAATTTCACATACACGAAAAGATGGAGACACAAATACCTTGAGAACATCAATATCCAACTCACTAATTTAGTTTCTAGGTTATCAATCTTTGCTTCAATA
Organism: Aquilaria yunnanensis; assembly: GCA_039654915.1. Classification (NCBI taxonomy): domain Eukaryota; kingdom Viridiplantae; phylum Streptophyta; class Magnoliopsida; order Malvales; family Thymelaeaceae; genus Aquilaria; species Aquilaria yunnanensis. The sequence continues at coordinate 110,920,818 of CM077593.1, forward strand.
TCTTTTAAAACTCTTTCTGGTGGCACTTGGCGTGGATTTTGTATCTCAATCAAAAATGGCCTACCTGAGCCCAGCATTCGCACCTAGAAAGTAATTCATGCATAAGCAAAATTGAAAAAAAAAGGAGAAAAGAAAAAAATAACTGAACCGCGGAAACTACTAAAAGAAAGAGAAAATGAAAGGGGTTAAACAAGCAGGATCTTCATTACGTCAATATCCTCTCTACCAGCAGCATGAAACTTGTAATCATCACACCTACACATTGGAAGAATGTTGCTACCAATTATCTCCTATAAATCAGCATAAAACACTGTATCAGATACTGGAATTTCAAACCTAACTGCAAAAAAAAAAAAAAAAAAAACCGAACCAACTCTTAATTGTTTAACAAGGTCAAATACCTCAACAGATGCTTCCCCCATTCTTTCCTCATCAATTATCCACCGTGTTTGGCTCACATTCCTGGAGTACTGTATTGAATTTTGGAAGCTATCAAACATTTAACCAAACTACCTTTAAGTCTACTAAAACAAAACTTAATTTTGGGTTCAGAAAAAACTAACGTCCTTACCACTGTACTGAAAATCAATAAGCTTACCTTTAGGTACCTCCCACCAAGAAAGAGTGGCATCCTGTAGCACGATAACTCCAACCAGCATGGTTCATTGTCCTGAAAAAGTGAAGTAACAGAGATGAGCAAGAAAAACTGGAACAAAACCTGCACTATAAATAAAATTTTCAATATAACTACACAGACTTCTTATTTCACATATGTGTGTCTAACACAATGATGACCACTGAGTAGTACCCAGAATCCTTATGGAAACAATATAATGGGTTTATGCATTAACCAATTGAAGTAATGAAATATTTCTTGGAAAAAGGAAAAAGGAAAAAAAAATGAGGTATAAGAAAACTTCCACAGAAGACTGCTTGGATTTCCAAGATCATTTCAAGCTGATGATATATGCCTCTGGCAGGGAAATTTAGTCTAAAAATAAGATAACCTTTTCTATGCGGTAACCAGGACTCTCAGAAATGTCAGAATCTTGTGAACCATTAATAGACCCTTCAGCCGCCCTTCTTCCAGTGGCAGAAGAATTAGCACCTTCAGAGCCAATAACTTTTGGATTACAGTTACTGTCATTTTTGGTTCCTAAAACAAAATAAATGAATACATATTAGCAAGCAACAGTTTTGGTTTGAGGTGACTGATTTCCACCTTACCATTTATATGATCCAAAACAAAATTTGAGCAATGCAACCTTGACATGCTCTGTCTAACTCAATAGAACACACTTAAGGCCATAAATTAGCTCTAGCAATTTTGAAAAGAAATATCTCGTCCACAGGCCTTACACTCTTGACAGCTCCTTATCTTCTTCGAGTGAACAACACGTAGACTTTGAAAACAAACAATAGGAGTGCGTTTCAATAAAAATGAACAGAACTGCATCTCCACATAAGCACATACACGCTACCTGCTTTCTGTCTTTTACCATTCTGACCCTTCTGTACTGAACTTTGCTCTCTTGATGATGCCTTTGGATGTGTGTATGTCAAACGGATCCGGAAAGAGCTTGTACCAGATTTGACATTCTGCAGGTATTCTTTTATTTAGTAATCACATAATAAATTAAATTGAAGCATTTTCGAATAACTGGACACACAATAAACATTGTCACTGGGAAATAAGAAGCCTAATTATTCACACATAAAATGCCTGATGGAGGTCAGTTTCTCTTGTTATGGTAATGGAGTAATTCATGACCAACTGTTGCATACCAACAAGCCTTCCAGAGGTGCTGCCAACGCAAACTTCAGAGCATCCTTAACAGAAACTGGATGAGAAAGTGAATTTTCTTGAAACCAAAGCTCTGATCCATATCTGCTTTTTATGTCTAACCTACATTGTTTAAATATGGTTAAACAACATCCAACTGGTCCTATTTATGCAAAGGAGAGGGATTTAGAAATCTACTGTATGTGAGTGTGAAAATATCCAGAAACATGCTATACTTTTGATCACAGTTAGTATCAGTGAACTGACACTAATCTAAGCAATAAATGAGAAGATTCTGAACAATTTGATTCCAGAGGTATCTAGAAGTACAAGTTGAGCTCAACATTCAAATTACAGGGAATAAGAAAGAAAATCTATATATAACTCAAATGCCTCAGAGAACACGACCACTGAATAAGAAAAAACAGAAGAACAAAAAATGGTAATCTTACCGGAACGTGCTTTCCAGTTCACCGATCAGCTGTGGAATAGAGACTTCAAGAGAGAAGCTATCAATCTGATGGCCTTCTTGATTCACCAGCTCCGCCATGCGTCGAGCCATATCTCTAGCACTTCCCTTCTTAACCAACCCTCGCTTCTCATCACGATAACTGAACTGCAGAATACCGAAGCAAACACGGCATGGTTCTGACTGGATCTCGAATTTTGAAGGCAAGATCGTTTCCTGGACAATCGCACCAAGAACTGTATCCGGGAAAGAGTAAAGGGGCTTTGTATTTCCTCCGATACCAAACAACCGAAATATGCATCTCACACACACCTGAAAATGATTAAAAGACCTCTTCAAACTCGAGCAACTGAACTTCGAAAGCATAGAAATAGTTAAACCCTAGAAGTCGAACCCCGAGGGAAACGAACTCCGCCATAGCTTGAGATGGCAGAGAGCGAACGGCGTCCTTGAGAAGCTGCAACTCTTCAGAGGAGGATTCGAGGCTGCTCGGCGGTGCGGCTGCGCCAACAAGCGGCTCTTCATGAGTGCCGATAACCGGCGATGGGTTGGTCGCGGCAGACATTTGAAAACTGAATTCCTCCTAGTTCTGGCGGCACAACTGTCAGTACGGTCTCTGGATGTGCTTAATTTAATTGCTCGCAATCGCTTGTACAGATTCGCGTGGCTCTTTACCTCTTTTTAGCATTAACGAGGTTCTTTTTTACCCGCACAAATTTATTCAATAAATTTATTATTAAAATAAATATTAATAATAATAATTTAAAAAATTTAAGTCTTAAATTTATGTTTATTAATTAAAATTTTATTTTATTTTAATTTTGAGATAATTTTTTTTATGTTATGTTCTTATCATTAAAACTATCAGTTAAGATCAAAATATAAAACTATGAAACATAATATTGTACATTCTTCAAAATAATGGATTTTTTTTTTGCGATTAAAGAATAATTCAGTAAAAAACTTTACTCCCTCTGTCCCAAAATAGATGAAACATTTTTTTAGGCATTGAGAGTAAGGTGTATGTAATTTATGTTTTTTTTTTTAATTTTACCTATGAGACTAATTTTTTTTTTAATTTTGTGTAGTGAGAGTTTGAATAATGTTTAAAAAATAATTTTTTTTATTTTGTGCAGTGAGAGATTGAGTGAAGATTAAACAAAATATTCTTTATTAGGTTTTGTGCGGTGAAAGTTTAAATGAGAGTAAGAAGATAAATTGATTGTTTAAAGTTTTCTAAAAGATGAACGTTTTAACTTTTTTTGGACTTCCTAAAAAGGAATACGTTTTATCTAAATTGAAATGAATGGAGTATCTCTTATCAATTTCAATTCCAATTTTTAATATAGATAAAAATTTTATTTAGAAAAATTCACTTTCAATTTTAGAAATTATTGAGCAAATTACTTTATTAAACCATAGAGCTTTTCTTTTTACCTTTACTACATTAATGGTAACCAATGTTTTACTTTAGAAAGTAATACATCATAAAAAAAATTATATTTAATTTATGTTAATCAATGAATGGTTTAACCATTGACAGAGTAAGGTAAAAGAAAAAGAAAAAAAATAAATTGACTAAAGTGGAATCAACCAAAATTATAATAAAGAGGACAAATCATAGTGACTAAAGTTTTGTTTGATGAAACAATAATGAAGAAAAACAACAAAAATAATTTGGAGACCAAGAGAGAAAATGTAAAAACCTTAAGTATTAAAGGTTTAACAATTGACTTAATAAAAGTTAAGAAAAAAAACTCTATTTTACTAAAAAAAACAAACAAACCATGGTGAATTACTATAATTAAGTAATCATTACGTTTATGGACCAAATTGCAAAACGGATCAAGCTTAGGGTCTAGTATGGAAAACGGAAATAATGCAGGGACTGGAAACATGTTTCACAAAAAAGAAACGTGAACAAAATAAGAGTGGGACAATAGCGAGACAGATCCTCAAGAAGCTATTGTCTTTCCAAATTTGATCAAGCTTCCAAAAGAAATAATTGCATAAAAAAAAAAAAAACACAATTGGCGTGTGAGTGCTACAACTCGAAGGGGTAAAAAATGCCCGAACACTGTAGCCTATTATAGAATAAACAGTAGATCCTTCACGGCTTTTAGAATATAGTAGCAATGTCAGCAATTAGTGTTAAATTTTAAGAAAGTTATTAGAAGGTATATTTTAACTTTTAGTTTCAGCATTTTCATCTCAAATATTAAATAAATTATTCAGAACTCTAATACTAATTAAATAATTGTTTCCAAACGAGGTCTTAGGCTTGGCGGCATTTGGAGTTTCTTATAGTGCATTTGCTTTAATTCGGTTTGGAGCCTAAAGGTGATTCTAATATTCAAATCAAAATTTTTGACAACCTTAGTAAAAACAAAATACGTGATTGTTTTTCATTTATTATAAAATGATGGCCAAATACAAGTTAGGCCATAAATTCATTGGACTAGGACACTTACTCCTTTGAGCTTCAACTTGGGTCAACTCAACCGTTTAACTTAGTTAAGTAGGTTAGCTAATCCCTTTAACCCATACATGCGTCACGTGATTGTGAAAACCCTAACACCACTTGTTTGCTTTTACCATTTGTGCCACTCCACATCTTTCTCCCTTATTCACATCCATTTTAATGACATTGTCTGCCACCGCCTTTTGTTGTTGCTCAACCGCGATCCTGACCTCTTATCTCTCCCTTCAATCTCCTTAAATCGCTTTTCTTTGACTTGCTTTCTTATCTTTCTTACTTGGGCTCTTTCACCATTCCTCATTTCTTTCTTCTATCCAATGGCTGCGAGTCTCCATTTGTGGTGGCCACCATATCTTTTGACTTCCTTCATATCATTAATAACAGACGAATCACTTCCTTCAACTGGTTCCTCCAGAGGAAATCCATGGTTATCACAAAATTCACTATTTTTGGTTCATTGCTTTTGGATTTGTAAAAGTTCTTTCATATGAGAACCCAAAATCTCAAATTTGAATCCTAACCTAAACCCAGACTAATCCAAATTGCTCAGACACTAACTCCACACAAGTTCTAAATCTTGCTTGGGAAGTTGATGGTCAACCCAATATTAGAGTTTATACCGCACATCACCATATTTGGGGCCATCAGATTAACGTAGGATAAAGCACTTGCCAAGCTGAAATTTATCTACAATGGGCTTGAGACCTACATCGCCACCATGGAGCATGACGCCACTAAAACTTTCTTCTATCAATGCGTTTACTTGTTACTCCTACCATGCTTAAGATATTTTCACTCTTGTACACTATTTAAAGGCATGTAGCTGTCAATTTTTATAATTTGGGCATGGGTAGAATTGTTATGTCATGAAACAAGTTTCAATTTTTATGTATCTTGGTTGTAGTGAGAACTTTGGCCCAATTTTTTTTGAGTTTTTTGTTTGTGTTACTAGAATTGGGTCTAGTTTTTATTTATACTCTTATAGTGTAATTTGCCTAAAGTTTTGTCTCTAGGCCCAACCTGAATTTGTAAAAAATGAGAATGATGAAGCCAAAAGCTAAAGCTGCCTCCAACGAGACAAGGTTTCAATAGAGCCTTAGAGAGAAGGTCATTAATTCTTTGGTTTTTATTGTGGTTGCATAAACAAATTGAACATTATTATTATACTTGTGATCAAGTGATGTCATGTGTGGGTTAAAGGGATTTACTGGCCCAAGTCAGGGGCTAAATTATTCTAAGTTGAAATTAAGAAGGTAAATGGCCTAGTCAACCGAGTTTGAAAACTGCATGTGTTGTTTGGCTTGAAATGGTTTAAAGCATCAAATTAAAATTAGTCAAATTATATTTTAGTTTATTCAATTTTTTGAAATTTGATTTACTAGGTTTTACAAAATAGGAAAATGAAAAATTTTACATCCCATATCAGTCCAAAGTTCAAGGAAGTGCCACCTATTCATGTAGAGTTCATTGGAATAATGATAACAGAAAACTTCCTATGTCCATCCAATAACCATCTATTAGCCAAACATAAAACTCAAATTTGTACGAATTCAACCAAAAAATAAAATAATCAGACCATTTCATCTAAATGCAAATGGATGGTTTAATTGTTTTCAGTTTTATCCGGATAAATGTCCTCTCCTAATTATTTACTATATTTTCATTTATGTCCAAAATGTTTGAAACAACCTAGAACAAATTGCAAATCTATATGGGAAACTTATCAGAAAAACCCCATGAGGTTTGCTCGAACTAACAATTTTGTCCCCTTATTTTCAAATACCTACATTTACCCCCTAAGAACTTAACACTGTTAATGACTGTTACCACGGAAAAGGAAAAATATTTGACCTAGCCCTTCTAACCTTCTTCTATAAAAACTTTGGACACCAACTTTTACATATAAATTTATCCCATCCTAAAAAAAAAAAACCTAAACTCACCCCCTCCGTTCTCCCTCCACTCCTCTCCGTCTCCATCTCCCTCCTCTCCCTCCTCTGCTTTCTGTCGCCCACGCACCTCTCCTCTCCTCCATCTCTTCCTCCGCCACAATCTGAGAAATCCGCCTCAATTGCGAACCAGGACCCTGACATTTCAGATGAATCGCGCCTCAATCTCTTGGTTCATCTCCCCGAAATCAAATCAGATTTGGCTTGGCTCCTACTCCGAGCCCGTTGTTGCTGCTCGCGCTTAAGAAATCGCCATCTTCTACCTCCGAGACCTCGCCGCCCACCTCAACTCACTAGAACTCTGAGACATCGGAGTTTGCTTCGGTCCCAGAACTCTCTTTCTTCACCGTGCAATTTTGCGGTGTCAATGATTAAATCGGGTTTGGCGATTTGGCTGGATATCTCCCGCTGTCAGAATTGAACTCAGAGGTTGTCCTTAGGGAGGGCCGTTTAGGGAACAAGAGGGTGTGCCATGGGCGGAGCTAGGATTTTAAGTTGGAGGGGTCGGATTTTATTTTGAAAATGTTAAAAAATTAATAATTAGATGTATTTCTATAATGTAAAAATAATAATAATAAAAATAATTTAAAATCTATTAAAATGCTCTATTTATAGGTTATATACTTTTAAAATAGCAAGTAAAATTTACTAAATTTTAGTTTTCATCCATATAATAAATAGGTGATTATAAGCTTCAAATTCATATCAAATCACGTGTTTTTCTCTCAATGAAAAATTAGTTATGTTACTATACATATACACATGTTCAATTAATATCACATAGTAAATAAAAACACAATACCTTGTGCATCTTGAAGTGGGCACGCCTTTCTTTAAATGCATAAAAAACATCTATTTTCTTGTCTATTAAAAAAATCTCAACAATTTCTCTTTTAATATAAACAATCAGGTGCTTCTTGAGAAAAATATCACTCATGCTATTATGAAGTCTTATTTTCACAATTTTCATTACTGAAAATGCTTGTTTTGTTGTTGTAGTCAAAACAGGAAGAGTCAATATAAGACGAATCAATCTATCCATCCAAGGATAAATTTCTTACTTTCTTATTTCATTTAGTCCTCTATACAATCAGTAATTGTGGATACATTTTCTCAATTATGGATGGTGGGGCACATCAAACTCATAATGCTGCAGCTAATATTTCAAATGAATCTTTTCTTATTCAGTGAAATATGAAGGATAAAAATTGTCGGTCAATCTATATATGTTCTCAATAGTAAAGGACTTATAAGAATTATGGGATCCAAAACAACACAAAAAAGAAGAAGCTCATCATCTGTTTGCTAAAGTATTTCCTCTGTTTCTTATAAAAGATATCTTAGTTAATGCAAAAATTTGCAAAAGAAGCAAAAAAGTTGTACTTTTACATTTCTAACCTTTTAGAATATAACTAATTATTTTTTATTAAGAGAGTAAATTAACTGTTTGATGTTGGAATTTTCCTATATTTCTCACACAAATCAACCACATGCATTTATGTATAATTTTAGTGAGATGGAGAAAATTATTACCATTTTATATATATACTTCTTAAAAATTATTGTTATGTTTTATACTTTTTTTATCGTTATTTTTACACACACACACATATAATTTGCAAAAAAGTTGTGGGGGGGTCGGGCACCGCCCAGGCCCCCTATTGGCTCCGCTACTGGGTGGGGCCCCGTGGTGGCAGCGAAGGTGGTGGTGTGGTCGGCGTAACAGGGAGATGAGAATCAATGCTAGGGGCAAAGGGTTTAGGATTCGAACTGAGAGGAAGAGCCGATTGAGAGAGTAGTTGATGAAGTTTCTAGTTTTTTTTTTTTCAAATTAATTGGTTTTACTTGAAAGGATTTTAATAGGGTAAATTACACCTATGACCCCTAATATTTTATTATGGTCTTATTTTGGACCATAACCTTAAAACCTCACATGAGACATCTTCAACATCAAGTTTTTATTCCATTTTAGACCTTTGGCAGACGGAAAGTGTCAAAATTGATGGAACTGACCACATGGCATGCTAGCATGGGCAATTTGCCATGGTGTCACTAACGTGGAAAAGGAAGAAAAAAAGAACAAAAAACAAATAGCAGCTTAGGTCCTTAATTTTTCACTTCTCTCGCTCAAAACCCTAATTTTTCCTCAACTGCCGCTACTACTCCTAGACTACCACTCCCCTTGCCCTATGCCATTCCAACCACCAGTCTCGGCATCATCGACGGTCCTAGCCCATTGTCCTTGTTTCACCTTGCCACCATCCCTCAATGAATCTGCATGTCCTGAGCCACCATCATTCCTTATGTCCCTCCCTAAACCCTAACCCCACCTGAAATCCAAGGAAACAATGATGACGGATGCGATGATGATGAAGAAACAACAAAGACGACAGTGGATGCGATGGTGTGGTTGGGATTCGAATTGCTGGTTTGATTTGAATCAAAGGTTAGGAAGACAAGGTCAATCCGTTGAGGAGGCGAGTGTAATTAGTAGGGGAATTAAATGGCGAGCAAAATTGAGGATAGTATAGGCAAATAGGGAACAAAACCGAACAAAATTGAAGGCTGTGATCAGCCAAAATCGAAGGTTACAATTGGACAAAATCTCACAGGATTGACAGAGAGGGATTGACGAGTGAGGGAACGAGCGAACGAAGGGAGGAAGGGAGGAAGGGAGGAAGAATGGCAGATGCGGCCAAGGCCAGAGGTGGCAAAGGAGGGCTGGAGGTTGCAAGAGAGGGAGGAGCAAGAAGAAATGTGGGCTAACCCCGTATATGGCCTAAATTTCTTCATTTTTTGTAACATAGGCCCTAAATTTTTATGTGGCAAATTATAGGCATCTATAGTTGGTGATTCATTGTACGACGTGGCAAATTGCCCATGCTAATATGCCATGTGGCTAGTTCTGTCACTTTTAGCATTTTCCGTCCGCTAAATTAAAATGAAATAAAAAATTAAGGTTGAAGACATTCTATGGGAGTTTTTGAGATTATAGTCTAAAACATGACAATAATAAAATGTTATGGGCCACGTATGCAATTTACCTGATTTTAATAGTTTGGAGGTGAAATTTTTATAGAAGAATGTTAGGAGAGTAAAGCCAAAGATTTTCTCATTTTATGTGAACAGTGAATAATGCTATTAACTTTCCAAGGGGATGGATGTACGTATTTTAAAATGGAGGCAAAAATTGTAAGTTCAAGCAAATCTCATGAGATTTTTTGTAATTTTCCTAATTTATATTATAATTAATAGAAAATTACCAAATTCGTATGAGCTATACCTTAACCTACACTTATGTCCCCCAATTTTTAGAGGGTAAGTTTAGGTATTTGAAAAATAAGGGACATAAGTGTAGATTCGAGCAAACCCTAGGGGTTTTTGGTAATTTTCTCAATCTATATTATAATCAATGAAAGATCACCTAGACCCCCTTATGGGGTATACTTTAACCTACACTTGTGTCTCTCATTTTTCAAATACCTACAATTACCCCCTCCTAAAGCTAACTTTGTTAATGATTGTTAAAGGTTAAAAAAAAAAGAAAGAAAGAAATAAAAAGCCCAAATTTACCTTCTTAGCTTTCTTCACTATAAACTTTGCCTTGAACTTTACAATTCTATTTTCTTAACCATACCTTTATAAAACGACAAGTCTTAGCCGGAGCCAACCCAGAAGATGTCTGTGATAGACTAGGGGAGAGTGTTGTTCGAACCAATCGATGAGGGTGTGGTTCAAAAGAATCGAGCAAATCGATGAATTGATTGAATAGATTGAGAGCGTGGTTTGAACGAATCGATGAATTGATTGAACTGAGACTGGGGGAGAGCTTGGAGAGGGAGAAAATTGGTGGCGTCAAGCGAAGGCGGGAAGTCGAGCGTCAGGATGAAGGAACAGATTATCTCCGACAACCCAGATCTAAAAGTCAGGAATATGGGCACAGATTGGCGTCACACTCCGTTGGGTCTTGCCCGAATCATAAGGCGCCTCCTCGTGTTTGCTGGTCTTTGCGCCTCCTCCTGTTCTTGTGTGTTTGTTCGAAGGGGAAACTGATGACCTCCACGTAATCCTCACCAAGCACTCATCTAAACTCGTTGCTCATTCTGGTAATCACGACATCAACATTTAGGTGAGGGAGACGGAGATGGAGGGAGACAGAGACGGCGGTGATAACGAATAAAATGGCCGGCAGGCGGTCGCTTCGATTCTGAGTATCTTTCTTACTCTTCTCAAGTGATTAAGCTGCGATTAGGCAATTGGAGCCGATGTTGTTGAGGGAAAATTTAAGGTTCTGATCTTAAACGGGGAGACTGGAGGAGGAGATAGATGGGAACTTGCTGGATCGGATAAGAGAGTTTGGAATTGGTGCAGACAAGGCCTAAATTGTTAAATGCATAAGTTGAAGGGGCAAAATTTTAAAGGACGAAAGCTAGGAGGGCCAAAGTAAGTAGTTATCTTCTCTGATATAATGCTCATTCAGTTAAATTTTTAGGGGGCAAGTGTAGGCATTTGAAAAATGGAGATATAAGTGTAAGTTCGTTTATCCCTAAGGAGGGGGTCTGGGTAATTTTCCTTATAATTAAAGTCGGCTACAAGGACAAATGACAAGTAAATTGCATCCGTGGCCACTAACATTATATTATTGTCATATTTTGGACCATAACCTTAAAACCTTGTATGGGACGTCATCAACCTTAATTTTTTATTTCATTTTAGACCTTTAGCAGACGAAAAGTGTTAAAATTAACGTAACTAGCCACATGGCACAATGAATTACCAGCTATAGATGCCCACAATTGGCCAAATCAGACATTTAAGGTTTATGTTATTAAAAAATGAATAAATTCAGGGCTTATACAGAGTTAGCCCATATCTCTTCTTCCTCCTCCCTCCCCCATAGCCTCTAGCCCTCATTTGCCTCCTTCAGCCTCAGCTGACTGCGTTAGATTCCAACCCCCTCTATGTCGCCACTTTGTACACCCTCAATGTCGCCATCTGCAACAACAGCTCCACCATCTCCCTGCAAGAAATTGGAGCGCTTTGACACCAACCCTTTTTGATCGATGAATTGGCACCCTTGAATCTCCTTCCCTTTTAACGAATTAGTAGAACAAAGATGAGTCGGAGCAACGACGAGGGTGAATCTCCTTGGCTCTAGCATCATCGCTCCATCGAAGAGCTCCAAAAGTGGAGAATTGCCATTTGTTATCGGCAGCCGTCGCTCGAATCGTCATTTGATCTTCCTCAATGTCCATTGCTCGATCTCCTCGATGCCAAAAGGGAGAGCGCCAGGAGAGGTTAAGGGTGGAGTAATGGTAGTGGCAAGGATATTAGCCTTAATTGAGGGATAGAAGGTGGTGAATTAAAGCTAGAAGAATTGGACAAAATCTTACCGGATTGATGAAAGGGGAATGACGGATGAGGGAATGAGGGAAGGTAGGGAGGAGTAGCGGTGGATGAGGCCGAGGTCAGAGGCGGGGGGTGAAGGCTGGAGGCTATGGGGGAGGGAGGAGGAAGGAGGAAGGAGTGGTGTAGGCTAACCCTGTAGATGCCCTAAATTTCTTCATTTTTATGTAACATAGGCCCCAAATTTTTTATGTGGCCAATTGCAGGCATCTATAGTTGGTGATTCATTGTCCCACATGGTCAATTGCCTCAAGCTGGCATGTCACATGGCTAGTTACGTTAATTTTAACACTTTCCGTCCGTCAGAGATCTAAAATGAAACAAAAAATTGAGGTTGAGGACATTCCATATGAGGTTTTGAGGGTATGGTTCAAAATAGAACAATAATAAAAAATTAGGGGCCATAGGTGCAATTTACCCAACAAATGATAGCCCAGTAATGAAAATCTTAATAAAACAAGGTTTATATCCTGGTATGTGGCGTTGTTACTCAGCCAAATCCTCTACAGAGAGTTTCAAGGAATTGCTCTCTAGTATAGATTATTGTGGCACGAGGCAGTTTCCAGCCTAATATACCAAGAATAAGTAAAACTGCAAAAATTGAGCAAGTTCTGGAAATTAACAGGAAAGATTAACAGTAATACAGTCCAAGTACACACAAATGAACTCATAAGCTCTAGCTATTTTTCAACTCAAAGGCACTTGTTTATATTAATGATATTTTATTATTTTTCCCTTGTATAGGTTTTCATTTAAAGTTAATAACTCAGTTTGCTCAGATAATTAAAGATAATGGAGTAATGCTCTCTGGAGCAAGATGATAAAGAAAAGACACGCGTTTACCACATCAGCAATTCAAGGCCGAAGGATTTGTCGAAAATGAACCCTGGAAGACACCCAAAGTGCTCCCCCTCGAAGTTACAACCCTGGCAGCAGCTCCCGTAGAGTGAAAAGAGTCCAAGCCCCAGCAGCTACGGATATAATGGATGGAGCAAGCCTTCACAACCAAACAATAGGCCCATATTCAGAATCCGATTTAGGGGTTCATAAAACCAAAGAACTGCAATTAGTGCACAGACTTTGCAGCACAAGTGACTCGCTAAATTGAGAATTAGCTTCCGTGTAAGTTATGTGGAAATTGCTCTTCGATGCAATTAAATTCAATAACGATTCCTTGTCCAAGGCCCCGGTATTGTGTCAACTAGTTTTTTGCCGATACGATATACGAGTTTATTTTATATATTTAATTGTATATATATAGCTGCCTAATAATAATAATAATAATAATAATAATAATAATAATAATAATAATAATATATGTAAGAGATTAAAAATAAATCTATATTTCATATATTTAATAAAATTTTATTATTTTTAATTTTTTATAAAAAATAAATGTAACAATTAAAGAATAATGATCTATTTAAAATCTAAAAGGTGAATTTGATCTTCAACATTTCTCTTTCTTAAGTTCCCCAAAACCAAATAAAGTATAAAATATCAATCCCTAATTATCAAACTTTGAAATAAAAACTTCAGTTAATTCTAAAAACGTACAAGGGAAATAAAATATGTGTAGTTGAGATGATATTTTATATTTTTTTATATTAATAAGTATTTAATAGAAAAATTACTTAAAGTAGTTGTTAGTAGCCAAAAAGAATTAAATGGAAAATAGAATTTGTAAAAATAGCTCAATTTTTTTAGCTAAACAAAAGAGAAAAGAATAGTGTAGTAAAATTAAAAATAATACAATTAATTGCATCTAATCATATATCAAACAATTTTATAAAACAACTGAAATTATTATATAGAAAAAGTACAAATCCATCACCACTAATACAAAAAAGATAGAAGTATTAGATTATATGAGAATTTTTTTTTTTCAGTTCAATAAATAAAATAAGAGAAACAAAAAAATTGAAATAATTGTGTATAGAATTAAAATTACCTATAGTTATATATCCAAAGCTTAACCATTTTCACATCATATGAACTTGAAAGTTTTTTGTTACTTCCTCTAGCTCACAAATTTAGACTAATTTATACTAAACATTTTTTCTCTAATTACTATATAATTAGTTTTGGTTTAAATAATTGAATTACACTTTCAATGTAAAAATTTGACATAATTAGTGAATTGAAATTATTACCTAATAAACATTAGTAACCGAAACATTAATAAACAATTGTAATATCATTAACCCACAACACTTCTTATAAAGATTCCAATTATATCAATAATTAAATTGATAGATAATACGAGTAAATGATTCCAACTATATTTAAGATAGATAGAAATAAAAGATGATGAATAAATTATAACGTAATGAAGATTGATAAGAATTTCAATACAATAAAAATTTAAATAATAGAGTATATTTAGAGGGTCCCTAAAATATTTTGACATTAAAAGAGTGAGTCAAAAGGCTTTAAAAAAAATATAAAAATCCCCATAATTAATGATTCCAACTTATTCTCTAAGTTTCTCTTTTATATATAATATAGATTAACGAAAGTTGCAATGAAACTGATAAATTCGCAAGGAGCTTATTCAATAGGTCTTCACCCCTTGTTCGATTAAGGAAAGCTTGCTATTCTTCTCTTTATTCAGATCAGGCTTTTACAGTGACGAATGTAGACGATGGAGATCAACGTATCCAGAGAGCACTGCCCGACTTCTTTCTTTCGTCTTTGTCCGAAAAATGACTCTGCAGATTATAAAAAATCATCACAAATATGAAGACACATTCCCCAAACTAGATGTGCCTTGAACTAAGAATGGGAAAAGAAACAATACCTCAAGCCTTCAAGCCACATTTCCGTAACTAAAGTCTCCCCAGGGTACACGTGCAGAAGGAACCGACCAGATATGTTCCTTACCATGTTTGGGTCTCCTCTGCATATACATTTGATGACTGCCCTAACTGCAAACCCAAGAGTGCAAAGACCATGCAAAATTGGCCGCGAGAATCTTTGATACACAGGATAAAACAGTTTCAGACAAATCTCAAGCTTAATGTACTTTCATATTAGTAAACTTAAACTCAAGAAAATTTTAACTTAAGCGTACTGACCCAGCAGCTTTTGCAAACATAGGATCTGAGTGGAGTGGATTATAATCACCAGATAGCCTGTATAGTAATGCCTGCAAAATGGCAGATGTGAAGCTTAGAGGCATACACCCACAACTATTTCAATATCTAATATTTCTCTCAAGACACAAGGTAATATCTCATATTTACTCATAAACATCAATTCGTTGAGCGTAACATGTACTTTAGATTATATAACCAAAAGATGCACTGAGTATTATAACAAAGAAGTGATTTAAATGCTGCATGCCTGAGAGGGTTGAGTAGATTCCTCATATACAGCAAAAGGCTGACTCTTGGGAATCTTCACAACTGAAGACTGATTGGACGGATAGCTTGAGTATGAAAAAGGATTAGAAGCACTTGAAAAGCCACCAGCACCCCGCAGAAATGCAGTCATCCTGAGGACTCAAATTTCCTTTACTAAGCAAACAGGCATATATAAAGAGACTGCAAGCCAATTATGCAAAAGAGAACTCACCTGTTCATGAATAGTAATTCACCAGACTCTTTCTCATAACTTCTGGTTTCGATTTCAATAACAGCTGCTTTACCTGACAACGCATAGAGGGAGAACACCATGATCGCCAAAATCATTATCATTTAGAGATTTATAACCACAGTTCAATGCTAAAGCAACAGCCTATGTCTTGGCTCATTTTTTGCCATTTCTACATGGTTGACTTCTGTCTTCTGTTTTATCTGGTCATGCTCTTTTTGTTTTGGGGTGCATAGGTAACATAAGAAAGAGCTGATGACTAGCTTATCAGTATGAATTTATTTTATTATAATAAACTGAGAGACAACTGAAGTGAGTTTGTACTTGTTGCGTAACGGTTATGCATAAACAAGCTCAAGTGACATGAATACAGACCTTTATCATGCAAACCTGCAAGACTGACTTTATTGGTTATCTGCATAGGAGAAACAAAAGTAAATAATCACGTCTGATGTTGCTTAAAAAAAATGCAAAATTATGCAAACGAAAGTGAACAAAAAATTAAATCACTTCTAGACCATCTGATGCAGTAAAGTAGACAGATTTCCAATTTCTAAGCAACTCCTAATCACTGAGGACCTGTTTCTAACACCAGAGCAAGTAAACAGCACATACCAATGTACGTGCAGATGAGAACTGTAGAAACTTAAAAAGTCTGAGTTTAACTCTATAGTAATCAATGATGCAAATAAGGACTTGCTACTGGGAGCATTACGGTGGCATTTGATGGAAGTGGCTTGTACAATTCTATGTATTGCTGGCCATGCAACAGAAGACTGTGGTCATATCTGTTCGAATTAAAGGGGGAAAGAAGAAAAGGTTAAGCAGTTTACAAGATTACATATTTCAAGTGCTAAGAAAATCAATCTCGGAGAGAAAATATGAGATTGATATAAGTGAAAAATCAGGACAGCAGTGACCGCCCAACACAGTACACACTGCAAATTTGAAATGGAAGTGAATTCGAGAGAGCCGGGAGGGGTCATAACTTACTTCAGACCAGGCATATGGAGTCCCCGCGGCATGGATCCAAGAGTAAGCAGAGCCGCAAAAGTTGGTAAAACCTGTAAGGCGATTGACATAAAAATTAATAAGCTATAACTCGCGGACAGGCTCAATCACAGGCCTCAGACACTCAAACCGCTAGGAACCAGCCTCACATCATATGGTCGAGCTGCTGTGCCTGAATAAGAGGAGAATCCAGATTTCGAACACATAACAAAGCTTTTTACAGATAGAAATAGATATAGAAGCTATAATATAAATCTCACACTCTAACTCAAATGAGGGATCAGAGAATGATGAGCAAAGTAGAGCAGGACAGAAAAGACAGGAAGCGAACCTGGACAAACTTTTGCCCGTCTTCATGGTAAACGTACTTCAGTTCATCGGAATCTACCGCATCATGTCCACAAGCCCCAACACCAAGAGCGTAAATCACAGCGTCTCTGTTGCATATATCGATTTAAACAGTGAAAACGTACATACTATCAAATCAACAAACAAGTCTTGAGGGTTGTGATTGAGGGCGCTCACCTTCCGGTGTAAGAATAAGTCGCCTGCAAAGGAATCAACAGTGTGGTGAGAGAAATTAAGTGGCAGTACTAAATTAATCCGAGGTGGACAATTTGGATCAACGGGATCAGATTATGTACCTCGGGGAATTTGTAAGAAAGAATAAGGTCCAGATTGAAAGCAGAAGTATCCGCCATTGGAGCTGGAGGGAAGCTTCTCTATCAGAGGAATCCTTCCCCTTTTCGAGGATAAGAGAACATCGCCCGCTGATCTGACTCCCTTTTTTTTTATTTTGGGTTTGGATCCACCAGAAGGTGGGGAGCCTTAATGGCTCTCTGACTCTTGTGGCAGACCCGGAACGCCTATCGAGCCCACTGAAAAACAGCCGGACCCACGTCGCTTCCGTGACGCGAATGAATTCCTGTTTGGTACATAAAAAAATAAAAAACCAACTACGATGAAAACGGCTGAAAAGCACCGATAGCTAAAGGCGTAAATGCGGCTGTGGTTTCTTAAGTCCGGTGACTTGCACAAGTTAGTTTTTAAAATGTAAATTATCGCGATTTAATTCTTTAAGTTTGATAAATATTGTGACTTAGTCCGTAATTAGATGCCAAGATGAATGACTTTATTTAGCCCACTAGGACAAGACAGGAGGAATCATGTTAGAATGCGGGGTACCAGAAACCATGAAACTTCTTTGAGGTAGAATGCTCCCGAAGTTCTCCTGGCTTCACCATTTTCAAAAATCACCAATGCTTGACTCAGTTCTGTAGTATTCAGGCCGCACAACAATAGCCCAACGATTTTGGGTCTCAATTTGGCATGGTTTGTTTCAATTATAATTCGAATCAAATGTGGCTTTTGAAAGTTACTTATGAACCCTAAATTTAATTTTTGAAATTTAGTTTTGTGTGTGCGAAATTGATAAATGCAAGTTGGTCCTTAGTGTTCACCAGTTCGTGGAGAGTGAAAGCCTTTTGTTTCCAATCTCCAATTGATGGAGTATGTGGTCCGGGGGGTCGCGAGACTCGTGATGATCACGAACTCCCGATTTCTAGAAAACAAGTTGCTGGCAATGGGGCGTAAAAGGCTGTGCATGGAGACGAGTTGCTGGTGGCTGGGGTGAGGTAAACTGTGATCCTTAGAAACGAGTTGTTACAGCATCACAAAGATGGAGAGAAAAGGCAGGGTGAACACTTGACGACAACTAGGGGCTGGGGAGGAGAAGGGGTTGACATCAAATTCAATAAAGCAAAGGCTAACAGCGAAAAGTGAAGCCGAATTTCATGGAGAAGATGTAATCAGCGAGGCATATGGCCGGATTTGACTAGAAGATCACTAGCGAATGGGCGGAGAGGGAAAAAGGCCCAACGGCGCATGGTCATGTGACAACCTATGCAATTTAAGGGACTAAGTTGCACATACTCTCAAACTTTCAGGACTAAGTCTCTTATTTATCTAACTTTGAGAACTGAGTCATGATGAGTCAATCTTTAAGGACTAACTCATGCGAGTTACCAAACTTAAGGGACTATAGGCGCATTTAGGCCATAGCTAAAATATTGGCTAAGTTCATTGGGATTAGAGATATCAACGGGTAGGGTTCGGGTAGGGTTGTCCCATTCTAGAACCCGCTCCGAGATACAATTCATACAACCCGAATCCTACCCACAACCCGCATCGGGTAAGGTTTTCTAAACCCGTATCCTACCCTTGTATTGGTGGGTAGGATGCGGGTTCTCGACCCGCAAACCTGCCAAATTATTACATATGAGATTAAGAGAAATATATATGAGATTAAGAGAAATTTAACATGTAAACTACGATAAACTTCTTACACAACAACAATAAATATGTTCGAACAAAACAAAAAACAATAAATAACTATGTCCAAACAACAATTAATTGTAGTAATACAATTCTCATTGATACCAACTAGTCAAATATAAATAAAATGCAAACTACGCCTGTCAAGCGAACATATACACTTATTGCGATTAAATTGGGAATGGTAAAAACTTTTAATGGATATAATATTTTTATTATTTTTTAATATATATATATATACACACACACACACACACGTACACACACAGGCAGTAAAGCGGATTGTATATATATATATATATACACACACACAGGCACAATGGGTACACTACACACACAACGGTTTATATATATACACATATACACACACACACACACATATATATATACGGACATAGCGGGGCAGATTAGGGGCGGGTTGTTAGCTAAACCCGCATCCTACCCGCACCTAACGGGTTGTATTGCAAAAAAAATCCGGATCCGCCCCGAATCCATTTAATTGGAAAAAAAACCCTACCCATCGAGTAGGGTAGGATTGGGTATCCACAGGGTAGGGTTCAAATTGACATCCCTAATTGGGATCATGTAATGGTGCAAGATGGGCCGATCCAAACCGGGACTAGGACTGGACTGGACGATCCTGGGCCTAGGTTGATAGGGACTAGGGCACGCCCCGGTTGTAAGCGTGCCGATCCTGGTCTAGTCTTAACTCAGTCCTAAGCCGAGTTGGGCCTGGTTCGGTCAAAGGCCATTTTTTTTATTTTTTTATTTTAATTTTTTGGAATAAATTTTCACTTAAAAATCAGGATTAATACTTTTATTAAGAGTAAAACACTACCCTGATGGTGTCAATTTTATTGATTTCAAAGCCAAACAGCACTTACATAAGTTGGAACATGCCTTAAAACGAAAAATGGCGAAACGTTCCAAAAGAAATTAAAAAAAACTTATGATTTGTGCTTAACAGCATAATCAAATTAGATACAAACTATAAAAATCTAAGAGTCTACCTTATCGGCGTTTTCATTGTCGAAGCTTTTTTGTCTTGTAGCCATGATGCGACAAGACCCTAATCACGATTGTAGATACACACCTCAACCACATCAAGCAACAACCTTGCTTATTTTTCAGAAATAACACGTTTTCCAACGCTGAAAGCCGATTCAGAAGTAATGGTTGAGATAAGAACAACTAGAACTTTCTTTGTCATGATGGACAGTATTGGAAATTTGTTGCTCCTCACTCTCCACTATTTCAAAATGTCGGTCTAACTATTCTCCCACACTAAGTTGAGATATGTGTCAACTTTACTAAGACCGGAAGATGCAGATCAAGGCCATTTGAGTAGTTGTTCAACAGGATTGAATGCTATTGAAACCAATGATGAGGAAACCCTGACAGTATCAGAAGTACTGCTCCCTATCTTGTCTTTATGTCGGTCGGCATAAATCTTATATAACTCACGCATATGCTTCTCAAGAGTAGCAGTTATAGTAAGAACAAATATCTGTGATATATCTAAGAAACTATAATAGTCATCTAGTAGTTGTTATGTGCATGTGATTCTAACGGTTAGATCGAGTGCATATGCAAGTAAATAGATGAGGGCATATCGCTGAAATACGAAATTTACTTGTCTTTCATGGCCTTAATCGTGTCTTTTAAAAACTCGTCGTCTTTGTATTGTTTAAAAATTCATACAATATTAACCAATTACATTAACACCTTGTGAAAAGTGGGATAGTAAACACCAGAACAAAACATGGTGACATCGTAAAAATATCGTAGCACGACAGCTACTTTTGAAAGTTTATCTTACATCTCTTGTTTTAAAATTGTTTTCTTCTCTTTTACATTTATAAAACATGTCATATGTGCAGTAAATGGAATCGCATCGATCAACATCTCGTAAGATGAGTTTCATTGCGTCGGAAAATCAAGTTTAAAATGTTTCCAACTAAACTGGAGGCCATTTTCAAGACAATAAACCTTAAACTCTTTTGCAACTTTCGGCCTTGACTTTAAATAATGGATTGTCCACCGAATATGAGTGATTTTGATGCTCAATACATTAAGGCCTTTTTGAACAGCCAAGTTTAAAATATAACAAATACATTGTATTTGAAAAAAAGTAACGTCCCTGACAGGTTCCAACAATTCCTTTAATGTCTCAACTACAACATCATTGTTGGATGCATTATCAAGTGTTATACTAAAAACCTTGTCATAGCAAAAAAATGCTTTTAAATTTTCAGAAATAACTTGGTATATGTTCCAATCAGTATGATCTACCTTCATCTACTTAAATGCAATGATACGCTTTTGAATGACCTAACTATCATCGATCCAATGTGTAGTCACACAATAATAATCTTGTCTTAAAGGTGAAGTCCACATGTTACTAGTAAATGAAGCAGAATAATCCAGAGCAAAAAAACATGCTTGTAAGTTCGATTTACTGACTTCATATA
Source organism: Aquilaria yunnanensis (assembly GCA_039654915.1). Lineage (NCBI taxonomy): Eukaryota > Viridiplantae > Streptophyta > Magnoliopsida > Malvales > Thymelaeaceae > Aquilaria > Aquilaria yunnanensis. The sequence continues at coordinate 110,942,314 of CM077593.1, forward strand.
TTTCAAATGCTTCTTTTTTGGAAGTAGTCATAGATGTTCTTTTAAAAGTCAGGTTTAGTTGTGATTTTATCTATTTTTCCATGTGCCTATCTTCAGCTTGTATAAATGATTTTTCAGTCAACATCATCCATTCTATCATGCATTCTTTACAATTTTGTTGATTAAATTGAAAAATACCTGATGGGCCGGCAGAACTCCCAAGCTGCGTTTGGCCACTGGTACTACCATCTCTGCTTGGGCAGAGGTTCGGATGCTTATGTTCCATGTACCATTTGATAGTTCCTGTGTCGACGTTTTTCTTGTGAACAAGCTTTATCTTGTAATGTTTACATTTTTCAAATCGCTCATCGTTCTTATACACTTGATCGAAATGCTTCCAAACCCATGTAGTGAGCCTCCCTGATTTACCTTGACTTTCAAATTCGAGTTGGTTGCTTGTTAGGGTGGGTTTTGAGCCATTGCTTCCACCAACATTATCGGACAGAGTCACGTCCACCTTATTGACGTTGTGATCGGAAAGTTGGTCATCATTCCCCAACTCATATTATGCTAGATCAATTTGTTCGTCATCATCGGTTTGTAACGTTTGTTGAATGTGGACCCCATGGCTCCTAGGTCGGGACATGGAATGAAAAAATGACCCCAACCCCATCGTGCGAGATGAAGATCTTTGGGCTTTTCCCTTTCCTTTGGATGCGATTCGTGTAAAAATTAATTGAGAAAAATGAAGAAATTTAAAAGTAATGAAGGAAATACTAAGAAAATAGTAAGAAAATAAGCTTGACAGCTTGAGAAAATTAAGAGAATGTATTAGAGGAGGAGAGGAAAGGTTGAGATTGGTGTGAAGAAATGATGTAAATGGCCTCTTTATTTATAAGAGAAAGCCTTTTTTTTTTTTACTGAAAAACCCTTAGACTATAGTTGTTGAGAGGGGTAAAAAAAATAGTGTAGGCCATTATAAGGGCTTGGAGTGTAATTAAACAAATTTTTTTAAGAAGGAGCCGTTGGAGCGCTTTTGACTGTTGGGGACCGGACCGGACTGGGCCAGTTCCGTGTCGGGCCCACCTTCAAGCTGGGCTGTGCCGAGCGGGGGCCACCTTTAAGTTGGGCCGTGCTGAGCCCACTTCAAAACTCTTTCTTTTTTAGGCCCATATTCACCCCACCCTTACCCGTGCCATGCCAGGTTTGACCCAGGTTTGACCCGGTCCGATCCCGCCACACCCTTTTGCACACATTTAGAATCATGGCACGAGAAAAGGAATTGATTGATGACCGTATTTATTTGATCATTCCCTTCAATTCTAACAAAAAAACTAAAAATCCAGCAATTTAAGTCAAACACCGAAAACAACCATCATAATAATTATGCAATTGAAATTCTGTGAACTCACGAACAAGAACACGTCAACTGCACAACTTTCACTTCCATCACAAAAGGCATTGAACAACATCGAAGAAACTAGCTAGAAAATGCTAAGACATTCGAGAGACTGATGTGAATGAATTTGCCTTTTCACTAGGCGAAACTCGAGTTGGTAATGTCAGGTTCGGGTTACATTTGAATCAAATTATGGTTACTCTTTTCCTTATAATGTAACATGAACTCAACCTGATTATGTACTGAACTTGATTCGACCAAATCCAATTAATTTTGGTTCGGGTTAACATTAATTGGCTTGACCCGATTCTCTCCAGCGCTTAAAATTGCAGAGAAAACAAGGTCCCAACTTTGGTGACAGTTGGGGTAGGAGGGGAACAGACAATTTGAGAATGAGAGGGCGAGGAGATGATGACACGGCACAAACAAGGAGGATGATGAGCTATGAATAAAACATTGGGGTAAGGTGATGCCGGAACCACGAGGCGCGGATGAGTAGGACGATACGGCATGGATGATGAGGACGATAAAAGGACATGGAAAAGATGAAGGTGAGAGGTATAACTAGAAAATAAGATAGTGAGCTAGAGAAAAGAAAAGTCGAGAAACGAAAAGAGGAAGAAATAAGAATGAGGCAGCAAGTGGATAGGGTAAAACAAATATGAGAGGTTCTTTTGGAAATACACTCTTAAGTCCCATATTTATAACCCGCTTGCCACTTAAGCCCCCATTGTTTATAATCTCACACTTTTAGTACTATCTCTCCCACATCTTCCACCCTAAACAATTTCTGATTTTGTCAAGTTTATCAGGTTCAACTCGACCCGAAACCGGCTTTAGTAACACAATATTGGATCAGGTCAAATCAGATACATTTCTTTTTAAAAACTGACCAAACTTGATATTTTTTGGTCGGTAATCGGGTTTCAGGTTATCCTTTCACCCTTACTTTTTGTCACTGGGTTGTAAGGATAAGTGTGGGTTGGGTTGGTTTAGTTTTTAGTAGACCTAAATCAATCCAAAATAGTGTTGGTTCAAAAAAAAAATCCAATTTACTTTGAGAATCGAGAACCGAATAGATCCAAAATTATAGGTCTGGTTTTTATGATTTTGGTTTTCAAAATTTTCAATTCCTATCATATAAATATAATAATTAACAACTTTGTAATCCTTTAAAATTGTATTTACAACCAGTTTAAGAAATACGCAATATAATACACAATTTAATCCATATTTAAGTGTATATATTCTTAGTATATGAAAAATTTAGTAATATCATTTTTTTAATGTACATGTTGATATATAAAATATATGAGTGATTCAGTAATATACACATTTACATGTATATGTTGATACATAAATATATGAGCAATCTAGTGATATCATAATTTTTATTATATACTTATATATATGCCTTAGGTTTGGTTCCAAACTTGGTTAGTTCCACATGAAACTAAAATTAACCTAAAAACTGATGGTTCTTGTAGTTGTAGAACCAATCAGTAAATTATTATCCATTTTTACCTAACTTAACTTAAACCAGTAGAGTGGTTCGAACTAGATTTTAAGTTTACCCAACTCATGCTCACTCCTATCAGGTTGTACAATGGTGAGTTACATTTTCACCCCTTGATTTTATGCTAATTATTATATTTTTCCCCCAACACGTTTATAATTCGACTTTATCCCCTACTTCTTGACATCAATTTTATAAAATTCTAATTTAAAATTGTAAAGATTGTATGCTAGTAAATTTAAATTATCTAATAATTTTTTATAGTTAGTTTACAATTTTTTTTGTTTACTAGATAGTTAACATACAATTTAAATTATCATTTTTCTCTACATTGGTATTTAAAAATGTTGGGGGTTACAACTGAAGACTACAAATGTAAGTAATACCAAACATTAAAGGAAAAGTGCAATTGTTGTTTACTTTGTAAGGGCCAATTCATTTCCCATGATTAAAAATTTCATTATTTTCACTTTTACTTTTATTTTATTTAAAATTAATGTCATTTGAAAGCTAATGTCACATGAACTTAAACTCTTACTTCAATAGTAAACATGCAAGTGCATGTAATTTGATTGGACTCAAGGACCAAGGTTTGAGGATTGGGTGAATTAATAAGCTTCTCCCTAAGCATTAATATCTCTTCGTTCACCCTTAAAAATAGGGTAAAATGTGCATATGGTCCATTAACTTTGTCAATTATAACGAGTTAGTTCTTTATCTTTGACTCCATACAAGTTAGTTTCTTAACTTTAAAAAAATTAACAAGTTAGTCCAAATTGGATGAAAAGCTAGATGGGGTTACATTTTTTGTTGATGTGGCATGGGGCATTTTGTGGGACTTTGCTGAGCTGACTATGACGGGAAAAGGGAGATGGAAAAGGCATCAATCTTTGGTTAGTACATATTGGCTAAAGAATGAGGACCACAAAATTTGTTGGGTTGCTAGAAAAACAAAGTGACTACCACCAAGTATAATGTGAATCCCAAGTTATGCTCTAACTAATCCAGTGCGAACCAATAGTAGAAACAAAACATAAAGGAAACATTTTTTATTGGTACAACAGATGCCTCAATGAACCTTTAAAACCTAAGAGTTACACATAGGTACTTCACAAGCTGACGAAACCTTGTATTATGTTCCAGTTCAACATAGCTATAATCATCCATTCTCTGGTTTTACAACATGCCCCAATTTTGAAATTTCCAGTTGACTAAACTAGTAATAAGAACATGATTTTTCTACATCTTTGATTAGCACCATGTCGGTGTCTTATAGAGCTGCAGACACAAGAAAATGTTGAATTCTTTGCAAAAGCTCCGTTTTTATAGAATTAGGAACTAAAGCTACATAGCATAAGATTTAATCAGTCATAGTTTTGGGATAAAACAATTCCTCAAATAACTAAAAATTTGACAAATCAAAAGAAGAATTAGCTTCATTAGCCACACAAACACATGTAGGAGGATAACAACTTCTAGTTCTAAGACCATTATCCACTTTCAATGCCTAACCCTCCCATGCACATTCAACTAATTGCTCTCAACCAACTAATAGTTTTACTGGTACATATCAATTGAGAAAAATCCAGAAAAATTTAATGCAGCACAAGAAAATAAGTGCGAACTTACCTATGCTTTTAGGGGTAATTAGATGCACAAAGTCATCCACTGTCACATTATTTCTTCCTTTATTCTTTACATAAGACTTATCATGATAAACCAGAGTCAATAGAAGACTTCCAATTGTAGCCCATAAACTAGAGTCAAAAGAATGAGGACCACATTATACTCGGTGGTAGCCCATAAACCCTCTAGTGGTTCCCATTGCTATCATTGGTGGCAAAGCAAGAAATGACCCCAAAGTTGGTGAGAAGCCAGATCAGACATTCGAGCATAGCCGCCACATCCGGATTCCGAACGGGCATCTAGCTGGCTATCTTCTTCACTGAGAGCTTTCTTGCTTCAACCCCATCTTGATTGCATAGAATCAAGAAACATTGCCGATTGTTGGATGTGGCCGTGTAATGGAAGAAAAGAGAACCCTTTGAATTGCTCTGCAATTGCAACGGCAGAGAAGAGAACCCTTTGAAATTGCAACGGTAGAGAACCCTTACCCGATACTTTTTAAGTCCACATAAGTAGCATACAAACGACGTCGAGTTTCCATCAAGCCACGTGCATCCTTTTTCTCCCACAATAGATTAAGTAGTTTAGTTTTGGAATGTTGAGGAACTAACCCACATAATTTCATAAAAGTTGAAAGACATTGTTGCACTGAGTTCAAGTTAGAGGACTAACTCATGCGAGTTTGCAAAGTTTAGGGACCATATGTGAATTTAGGCCTTAAAAATATTATCATATAGTTTTGAATATATAAAAAAATAGCTATAATGATCATCACTTGACTTTTATATGTGCATGTGCATATATATTAAAGAAACCAACAACTCATTCTACGATGGAATTGACAGTTAAGTTCAACTTGAATGACTGAAAAAAGGATTCTAACTATTTCATATAACAAACTAGTATCCTCTTAGAACTACCAATCTTGGAACCCAATTCATTAATCGAAAACTTACATTGCAGACAATGCATAATACTAATAATTATTGGTATTGAGAATTTTATTTTCTGTTTTAGCAGCTTTTTCTACTAAGAGATTTTTCGGTAATTTTGATAAACAAGTTTTATAACAACACGACCTGTAACTTTCGTACCTAAATTTTGAACTGAGAATTCATAATGAAGAGTATTATAGGAATGGCATCAATAATTTTCCCACTCTTAATAGTTATTACTAGAAAATCTCTTTGCAATCTAGACAAGAGAATAAAAATTGGCTTTCAGGAAAAAAAACAAAACAGAATAGAAATTGAAAAATGCAATTACGGCCACTAAAGTTAAGCCAAATTTGTATTAAGTACCCGAACGGCTAGATGTACACATCTAAGAAAATCAAGGGACCCGTTGGAGACGCTAAAGAGTTCAGGGGCCAAATGGGAATAAACGTGAAAATTCAGGACACAAATGGGAACTTTTTGCCAAAAGAATAAAAGCAATAAGCCAATAAGCATTAAGCTCAACTGCGCTCCAGAGCGACTGCAACAAATACAGAAGAATCTGGAGAAGAGGCAGTACAAAATGCAATTACAGGAAAAGAATGAGAGACCTCGAGCTGAGGACACAAGCCCAATACAAACTCCGTGACTTGAGATATATATAAGCAGAATTAGCACGCCAAATGAATACTAGTATAAATTACTATGAAAAAATCTACCCGCTCAAGATTCAAATCGACTCAATCAGACTAGCTAGCTTACAGGGGCCTGGTGTGGCGGCCGGCGGCCTTGCCGCAGAGAAGAGCGTTCTTGGGAATTGGATACTCGTCCCGAAGTGAAGTTGATGTTGTGTAAACTCGCAAGTAAAGTTGTTGGCCCAGATAGTGTCTTGCCCAAAATTCTGATCTTAAGTGCCACATTCCCACGTTGTCCAATGCCACATAAATAGCAGTCCAAGACTTGGGATACACCTGAAGGCAACATCCACAAATATATACCATATCAAACCTGTCTGTCACACATCTTTGCTCCTCCCAGAGACCAAAATGTCCTAGTTTTTCTAATTCTGCAACACATCTTTCATACCAATTAAACAGCTCTTTCGTGGCCAGAGAAGCAGACTGGAAGGCCCTATTATTGGTACAGACTACAGATATATTGCATGGAGTTAAATTCTGGTTTTGCGTCTGGCTATAAGAGAGCTAGGTAGGATTGCAAAAGCATTGGAACGTGAGCAAAAAGAAACAAATTTACCTGAACGGTGGATCTTGCAATTGCATCTCTCAGATTGTACTGGTTCCTGCTAGCCTGAGTCCATTGCCCTCCATCCATTCTGCAAGTTTTCATTTATGAATTAATTAAGATCACAATTTTTTCTTCTTCCACAATTAATTGGGACTCTTCTCTTTCGATACACAGCGAACGAAAAACTAAAAAGACACCCCCCCAAAAAAAAAAAACAATCATCACGTGCTTAGTTAGCTGGAATTACCCCACGACAAAGAACTGATATCCGTCGAGGTGCCAGCTCTGAACAATGTCTTCGTTGTTTTCCAACACAATTTCCACAAAAGCTCTGTAGTCAACTTGCAGGACAGAAGTGTCGAGGTAGACGCCTCCACCGGTTGGGCGGTCGGAAATGCTGTTGACTCGGTATACTCCTCCAATGTTGAAGAAATCCGCCAGCTTCATAGGAGTGTCTGGAGCGACAAATGACACGCTGTTAACAGCGTATCTCTGTTTTCCATTAACCTGTCCTGCAGAGTTTGCCAGCCGAATGGTCCTGCTCGTGTTGATCATACCATAGTGGTACGATCCCTGCGGGTTCGGCCTTGGCCCGCTTGCTGTAAGATTGGTCCTGAATTACAGCACCATAATCAATTACCACTGCTTAACTACTTAATACTTGACTTCCACTCTACAGGAGTCTGCTCAGCATTCTCAAGTTGAAGTTCCAGGCCATATCTATGATGAGATTAATAATAATGCAACCAATGTGCTAGCTAGCACTAGCCATCAAACAAAAAATGAGGCAAAAATCTAAAATACCTGATAGAACGAGCCTGGTTTAAAGACCAATCAACTTGGATGGTAGGTCCACCAGGAATGGGGCCAGAAACTTTTCCTGCCGAGTTGGAGTAATGGAGAACTCCGGTTGTCGTGAGGACTAGGGACGTGAAACGGGTGGAGACGACGATGTAATAATCCTGGGCGGGCTGATCGGCGGTGATGAGGACAGAGTATGACTGGCCAACATGAACATCTAGTGATGAGTAAGTGGTTTGCAGAGTGTGAGTTCCTTCCACTTCAACCAGCTTCATCTTGTGGTTTTGAATGCGGAAGTTGAGGGTGTTCTGCAGCCCCACGTTGGATATTCTGAGCCTGTATGTCTTCCCTTGCTCCACCGTTAAGGAAGTGCCACCGGGGCCTCGGCCGTTGATGAGAATGCCGTCTGGGAACGGCAACTTTTTTCCATTATCAAGTTGCCTTCTCAAATCCTATATACACGCCACGGACTTGCTATCAATCGGGGAATGAATCTCCAAATTTAGGATCTTAGTTCCAAAACTTTATTCTAAAGTACTTGTTACAATACGAAAGTTCATGGAAAACAAAAATTTAAACCGATTAGTCTGCGTAACACTAGGTACAAAGTGATTACAAAAATTATTGTTAGGAGGCTTAGGAACAACTTCTCCAATCTCATAGGCCCCTGGCAAACTGCTTTTGTCCGTGGCAGAAAACCTGTTGATAATGACATCATTGTGCAAGAAATCCTGCACTCCTTTAATGTCAAGAAAGGTAAGGAAGCTTACATGAATATTAAGTTAGATTTGGATAAGCCTATGACAGATTGGAGTGGCATTTCATCAAGCAGGCTCTTGGGTTTTTCAATTTCCCTGATGATGCTATTCAGTTAATCATGTCTTGTATTTCTACCAATACTATGTTGTTTTTGATCAATGGGGAAAACTCTGAGCGGATTGTCCCCTCAAGGGGCATTAGATAGGGAGATCCCTTCTCTTAGGACTAGAATCTATAACAAGTTGGGGTTCCAGGAGACAGGGGAGCTGGGTAAGTACTCACGCTTTCCCGTTTCCCATAGGAAATGGACTAAGGATAGATGTGCTTTTATTCTGGAAAAAATGAACAAGAGACTTAGTGGTTGGAAAAGGGACTGCCTTTGTGTAGCAGGGAGGGTTGAACTCGCTATATCTGTTCTGGCCACCATTCCGAGTTATTATATGCAGCTGAATATCCTTCCTGCTTCTATTACTGCCCATATTAACAAAATTAATAGAAATTTTATTTGGAGCTCTGCTCCAGAAAAGAGGAAATTGCATCTTTTTAATTGCGAGAATGTGACTAAACCTAAATCTCATGGCGGTCTACTAAGGATCTAAATGAGGTAAATGTTGCTAAGCTTACTTGGCAGCTCATTAAAAATGAGGCTCACCCTTGGACTCAGGGGCTTGGAGGTAACTATGCTCCTAATGGTAGCACTAAATGTGCTTCCCCTCTTTGGAGAAACATTAGGAACTGTTGGAAATGGGTGCTGGATAATACTTTTTGGAATATTGGTAATGGCTGTGATATTAATTTTTGGCATGATATGTGGCGTGTTGATGGCCCTATGAGAATTCTAATTGCAGGTCACCTTCGTGAAAATGAAGGTGATCTTACTGTTGCTCAGGTCTTTTATAATCCTGAGGTGATTTCTTTTGTTCTGCCTCCCCAGCTATTGGATATTTTGCATGGTATCTATGTCAGCTCTAATCAATATGCTAAGGATAGAATTAACTGTAAGTTTGTGGATCAGGATAAGTTTAATCTTTCAAAAGCTTATTCTATTTCCTCTGATTGGAAAAGGTCATGCAAGACTCTGTGTGTTAGAAGTTAGAACTGGTTTAGATCCTTTCATTAAAATTCCCCGGCCTTGTATTATTCCTTTGGTTTTTTGGAATCTTTGGAAGGACAGAAATATTTATATCTTTGAAGGTAAATACTCTCCTCCTCATATACTTATGAGAAGAATTAGAGAACAAGCTGCTGAGTTTTATGCCCTCATGAGCTCTAAGAATCCTTTTGTGAAAGGGCCTGCTAATGTTGATGGCTCCTCTGATGAGCAAAAGAGGAGGGCGGGTGCTGGGGCCTGGGGGTATCATTAGAGATGATAAAGGCCAATTTGTAATTGCTTTTGCTAACAATATTGGTTTTTGCTGCCCTCTTATGGCTGAAATATGGGGTCTCATTGAAGGCCTCAAGATGGCCTCTCTTATGGTATGGGCACCATCTCTCTTGAAGTTGATTCTGACTGCCAGAATTTGTGTCATCTTGTTAATGATAATGTTCCAAAACACACTCTTACTATTCAAGTATTATGGAATGCAGGCTGCTCCTGGACCAAATGCAGGTGAAACGTCTTCAACACACGCCGAGGGAAGCTAACAAGGTGGTTGATGCTTTGGCGAAGTGTGGAGCTGGCATGCAAGATAATTTTATGTATTTTGATTCCGGCCCGGAACAGTTTCTTGATGGGGACTGCTCTAATGTTTCCTTTTGTGCAGACCCTATTCCCCCCCCTTAGCTAACTCTACTCTCCTAGTACTAGGATCATCCCCATTGCTCCTGCTAGTGAAGGAGTCCAGGCTCCACTGGCGCTTCATTTCTAGCTGCTTGCGTCTGACCTCTCGTATGTTTATCGGCCTCCTGATAGAGGCAAGGACAAAGTGTTGTACTTTGTGTGTTTTAATGCTACCCTTTTTCCACCGAAAAAAAAAGAAGGTAAATATTAGTCCTAAAATTTATCATATTTTTTGTTTGAATCGTAAAACTTTTGACTTTTCTAAATTAGTTCTAAATTTTGGTTAAAGAGAGGAAATGATAATTTAAATCGGCCATTAATTTTAACAAATTATTAATATTTTTATTTATTTGAATGTAGTTATGAAAAAGTTTAAATTTGTATTAAAAAAAACAATAAATTTGTATTAAAAAAAAAACAAGTTTCAGAAGAGTTATCAATTTTAGGACTATTTTTTTTGTACAATGGAAGTTTTAGGATTCATTTACAAAAATGAAAATGTTTTTGCAGTTACAAAGCTTTTGGATTCTATTAGAAAAGTAATATGGTGTTACAGAAGTAATTTTATTTATTTATTTTTCCAAATTTTCTTTAATAAAAAAGTTTGAGTGTGTTAACTTATTTTAAGGATGTTGAAAACCTTGTTTTTCTAAATTTTGAAAAATTCATATTATAAAAGAGAAATTTTATTTTAAATATCTTTCATTTTTACACATGAGTTTTTCAAAGTATAGAAAACAATATATTTCACATCCTTTAGACATACACGCATGCACTCAAACTTTTGTTAAAAAAAATAGAAAAAATGAGAAAAATTTGCACAACTACATACGAAATAAATGTTTTAGTAATACAATAAAAAGCAAGTAAAGTTTTAGCATACAAAATGACATTTTCCCACAAAATTATAGTGATTTTGCTTAATTGCATGTAGAAAAGTCTTCTGCCCATTTGTGGGGTTTGGTTGGTTTAAGGACTTAGTTGTCATTAACGCATGTGGTTGTGATTTGTTATTAGCCAGGAGTTAGCGGTGAGTTTTTGTCGCCAGTTTTCATTCATTCATTCTTTTTCTTTTTTCTTTTTCTTTTTAAGTTAGCATATGGGAAATAAAATTCAGAATAACAAACCGTTACTGATTGGGTTTCTTTGCATAAACATGTAACTTAGAGCTTTTCGAATGGTCCTAATTGCAATGATAGATGGTGGTCAGCCTAGTTTAGTAGACCAAATGGGGCCTGGACTACTTATTCTTGGGTAGAAACAAGTAAAATGTGGGTCATCGTTGTCCATTCTTTATTTTATGGACCCAGGGCGCACTGCAGAAGAGTATTGTTGAACTTTACCGTGCTCACAATACTCGCAAGCCCACTAACATTGACTTGATTTATTTATTATTTATTATTATTATTATTATTATTATTTTTGAGGTGAATGGGAACGACAGACATCACATTACATGTATAAAATTTTTCAAGGTTATCTTATTGAACAATTTATCAAGCACTTAGTATATAGTTTAAAGATATATGCGAGATCCACAGACACACACACATGTATCTTTATGTTCAATTACCATTTATCACATTATTGAAAGGAAAAACTTATTAGATTTTTTGCATTTAGGTAAAATCCTAAAAAAACCTATGGCTGAATTATACATACAGTTCAACTTTAATTTAGCCATTAAACTGTTAGTATTAATTAACTTAGTTCAATTCAACCACTGAAATTAATAAGTCAGGTCTAATTCGACCACTACCCTTAAATTGCAAGATTGAATTGTTTTTTAAAAAATTACTGGGGAGTATATTGAAAATATGACAGGATAAGGTTCGCTAGAGATATGTGGTAATTTCTGTATGAGGCCATCAATGAGAAGATTCACTACTTTTGAAGCATGAAGCTCCAGTTTATTTGCTGGCCAGAAGTAGTGGTGACATGAGTAGTTCACTTATCCAGTCTCTATCCTTTGGGTTATTACATAATACAATGCCTCATTTCATAACGCTACCGCGCCATTAAACCAGTTTGTTCAGGCCCATATTCAAATGGGTGACCGTCGTGGGTGATCGGGATGAGGGGGTGTTAATTATCACTAGCCTCATCGTAGATCACACCCCGATCAAGATTTCGAGCACAACAAGCGCTCTGATTATCCTTTAATACTCCATCATCAACAACTTCTAGAAGGTAGTGGAGGGTCTCTAATTTGGTTTCCACCTTTGTCCACAAAATTCAAGAGAATAAGAGGATGAAAAATTCATCTTCTTTGATTAAAGCAGAGCGGGAGACAGTGACTCAGTGAGAAGCCTTAATGGTCAGCTATCTAATTTTCCCAATTTGTGCGATTTGCTCGAGAAAAAGTGGCAGCGGAAGCTGATGAAGAAGGGAGCAGATAAATGACAGTTTACTTCCGGACAATTTTAAATGTTTTTAATTTACTTCCCAAGAATTCGTAAACGACAATTCACTCCTGTAACTTAACGATAATGAATAATGATTGAATTGTGCTTAATTTATTGACTTTAATGGTAGAATTGAACCAAAATATTAACTTTAGGGGTTTAATTGGCCACAATAAAATTGAGTTACATAATCAAGACAGAGGGCTAATATTAGTGGTCTTTTTAAGTTTTTTTCTTTGTATTTAGTTTTTTTTTGTTAAATAAAACTCACTATGTACAATAGTTTTTCACAAAAGTTCTGAAAAACATTTATATCAGTTTAATTTGGCGTAGAAGGCTCATCAATTTTTTTTCATCTGTCTGTCAAACTATAACATACTATAGAATGAAGTAAATCCTATGTTCTAATCTTTATAGCACATCTTAGGATTAACTACACTTTCATCATATAGATTGTGTCCTATTTATACCTTTTTATTGTTACACCTACTTTTTTTACTAAAGTAAATAAAAAATTGCATTATATTTAAAGAGGTTAAAAAAAAAAAAGACTTACATCTGTATTGTTATTAAATTATCATTAAACAGCTTAAATAGCGTTTAAAAGACCTTGGGACAAAAATGTACCAAAAGTCCAAAAGCAAAGGTCAAATGATAGGTAGCACTAGTTAACACATTTAACACGCGCCGTATGACTGCCGACACAAGCGCCTCGAATGGCGCTCCAAAATTTAAATGACAGAAGTAATTTGGTCACGGGCTCATGTTCAAGTTCAACGCACCCACCCTCCTCGGCGTCTTATAATACCAGGTCCGCTAGGCCTGCTGTTATCTCAATTCTCAGGTTTACCTGTTGAACTCTATTTTTTTTATCTTTCCCGTGTTGGTTCCGGAACCTTCAGAAATACTACTCCCTAATTGAAACTAAAATAATCACTCACTGCCACCCCATTTTAATTAATTATCTGGGTACGTAATCAAGTCATGCCAAAAGGATATTTAATACGTGTGTAGCAAAGGTAAGATTAGGAAGGTACGTACCGTGTGATTTCGTTTGTACCAGTCGCCAATGAGGAGGGTCCAATCCCCGGCGGGGTCCGGGAAGGGCACCGGGATCCTAGGGCGGCTGAGGATTCGGATGCCGCCGAACCCGCCAGCGGCCTTGTGGAAGGCGAGAGAAGGGAAGTAATAGAAGCTGCCTATCTGATCTTTCACCTGCAGAATGTAGGTGAAGTTCCTCCCCGGAGGGATGGGGCAGGTTGTTCCAAACACTCCGTCCTCGTATGAGTTCCTCCTATTCTGGACCCCGTTCCTGCACGCGTCATTAATCCCTCCTTTAATTCCTTTATACACACACACACACACACACACTCGGACTCGGTTGCTGTAGGTAGGTAATTACTATTAACTATTCCCTAAGATTATTACTCCATCTATTAGTACTAGATACAAAATACCACTATTTAGTGACTGACTGAGGTGAGGAGGATGAGAAGCACCGGAATAATGTTGATTCGATTTCTGGGCCCACACAAACTAATTAGTCAAGATTAGGTGTGCTCAAGTTTAAAATGAAGCTCCAATCAATCGGTCATTTGTCTGAAAATAGTAGTAACAAATTACTGGATGGGATTCTGTTAAAACAAATTGGGGGTTCCTGTCAGAGATGATTATTAAGAAAACAGAGTCGCTCTCACTTTCAGTTCACTCCACTCAACTCAAGCTAGCTTAGAATGACATTGATAAAGAAACCCATGTATCAATCCTTATTAAGTAGTATTATAGATAGGAGGAAAAGCGGGGGCGGTCGGCCAGATCCTCGCATTCGGTTTCGGTACTTGAGTCATAGGTAAAAAACAAGTAGCTTATATAGGTACAACAGCAACACAAGACAAGTGGGAATCTGGGATTGGGGAACGAGTTGAATCTGGGATTATTTTAATCATTCTACCTCAACTCCAGCCAACTACAGTACACAAGTTACTAGTATTTTTAATCAACGTTCAGTCAATTAAGTGCTGCTGGTGTGTAATGTAGATGTAATTACCAGGAGATGAGGAAAGGCTCGTCCAAGCTGTTGAAGACATTGATGATGAGATTGTCATTGGTAACGGAGTGAATATCGGGGCCTGGAAATTGCCCGTTTATCAGAATACCCTGCAATTGCACAAACAGCTATTTAACGATAAAGTTTTTACACAGAAGAACATATAGGGAGTATTTGAAGGGTAGGGAACCTGTACCTGTTGGCGAACTCCGAGAGGGTAAATGTCGCCGTAAGTGACGTTCCAGTTGAAGAACCTGTAAGGATCCTCAGCCCCAACTATGGCCACAAGGGATGCACACAAGAATGCCGCCACAGACTTAAGTACCAAATCCATATTGGACTGGGCGGCCGAAAGGAAGGAGCGCCTGCCCTAGCCTTTTGGGTGTCAGCCAGAAAGAGAGAGGAAGACGAAGACTTAAAGCAGGTCGCAGCACAGTGAAATGAACATGCGTAACAGGATGAGGGATGGGATGGGATGGCGTGGCGCAACGCAATATTTAAGTGCGATACAATGTGCCCAGAGAAGGTGATCTCATAAATCGGCCGCAAAGCAAAAGCGAAAATACACTACCAATTAAGGGAAGTTTTTTACGACTAATTTTCAAATTGTATCCAATGATCTACAGTCTAATTTGGTTTTGGTTTTTCTTGATGAATCGAATTTCATTCTATTTATTTCTTTGGAAATGGAGTGTCGGTGGACCGTGGGTCCGCAAGCAAATATTACCCAAGTAAACTACACAGGACTTACTAGTGTGTTTGTTTGTGTGAGCAAGCCGTGGTGGGTGTGTGTTTGTCTCCCACATGGCAATGGGGGCTTTTGGTTTTTGCTTTGTTGTGTAACACTAACCCAGATTGTGACTCTGCATCTGATTTAAAGATGTTTTTTAACTTGTCATTTCATCGGCCGTAGGCGGACCCAAGAGACTCATTTCTTTTTTCCTTGCATAGATATTTCTTTTTCTTTTATGGTTAGCTACTTGTTTTGTCGTAATCTTTGCTTTGTGCCCTCCCCCCTTTTTTGGTTTCGCTTCGCAGCATTGGTGAGAGGAGTGAAATTCACAACAGCAGTGAGTGACCAAAATGAAAACGACCATCAAATTGGACTTCCTCTTTTTTTTTCGCTTTATTGAATTTCCGCCAGATCTGGATCTACTTGTGCCTATAGTAAAACTAGCAGTGGATATAAACCCCCTCCCCCTTCTTTTTATCAGGTGATTTATTTGGTTAATATGGTCCAAGTCTAGTAGACTACATGATGGTTTTGGTTTGAGACTGACCGTCTCTGCCAATTCAAGTTCTATGTTAACACTTAATCACGAATTGTGGCTGAGCATGACCTAGCAAGACCGTACTGTTGTTACTTGTTAATTATTGACAAAGCTGGAGATTGGTTTCCTTTCCACCTCTTGTTTGTCCTTTTTGATGGTTCCTTTTTCTTTTCCTGTTTAAAATTTAAAGCGATATCATATTGTGGGCGATGGATTCAACATTCTGTAGAAATAAGGGGAACACAGCTATGTGATTTTTTTTTTTTAAAAAGGAAATTGTCCTTTAACTAATGACGGATCATGGCTATATATATGGGTTCCACCGCCTCTTTTTAAAAAAAGATGTTAACGAGAGCTATATAATTTAATCATCGGACCCTTTAAAAGTTTTAATGGACCCCATAATTTTCATAACATATGGAATAAAATAATCAATATTTCTTACTTAAAAGAAAGACAAAAAAATGGTCAATCTCTTTTATATACTAACAATTTCTTAATGGAAAAAATTTATATTGACACTTGAACTTTCGTACATTTTTAACAGTCATGCCTTAAAACATTTTTTTATTTTCTTTTTTATTTAAATATATAGAAAAATTAAGAAACTAGTCAAACACAAGATAAAATCTATGAGTCAAATGGTAAGAAATGTACAAATTTAAAAGCTAAAAGAAACTTTTTTCTTTTATATTCTATACACCATGTAACTCTCAATCATCTTCTCCACAGTTCATATATAGTTTTATAATTCGTGTCGTAGTTATTTAACCAATGACAAAAATAAAAATAAATGTTAAGTTTAAGCATTTTTCAAAATTTTATTACGAAAAAAAAATTATTGTTAAGTTGTGCGAGTTTAAATTTTATGTTACATATGCAAATGTATAAGCTTTCTTACGTTGAGTTTAATATTTGTATGTGTATATGTACCTATTGTAAAATTTTTTGATCCACCATTGCTTTTTACTAGTTAGAATCACAATAGGGGTAAATTAGGAGAAACATTCCTATTAAAACAAGGAGCGGAGGCTTTTGCCTCCAATCGTACTAATTAATACTCCTGATTCAGGTTTAGAGGTTTCCCATGAACAAGAAGATTGGAGCATTTGCCAAGGCTCGATGACAAAGGATGTTAATAACACATGTAGAAGAATCACGGGTCCGCACCCTAAACTGGTTTACAAGCTAAAAGGTTGCTCATCCGATGGGATTACAAATCTGAAAATTTAATTATATATATGTATGGATGGATGGATGGATGGGATGGATAATGCATCCATTATAAACTGCTTCTGTGTAAGAGACAAAGAAACGTTGTAACATTTTTGTAATAATATATTGAGGGCGCACATGGTTGCTTGCATTGCAGGACCTCTGTTCGCGACGCACCAAAGACCTTTGTGTTTCAAACTCTCTGCCCTTAGTTTTTTTCTGCCAAAATTTCAAAATAAAGGTTAAAAAGCTTGGGGGATGAGCACATAACAATGTTGGTTCAAGCCTCCTAAGAAGCAAGAAGCAAAGAACTAACGTGGTGAATTAATCAGCAGAATGCTTCAATATTTTAGGGGAAAGCAAAAAAAAAAAAAAAACGAATCTCAGAGAAGAATTGAAATTACAATTATCATCAGGTCAATATGAAGCCAAATCATAATAAATCAAAAGGAAAAAAAATAAAGATCATAAAGAAAATTAAGCAGAATTCGTTGGGATGAACTGGGCAGTTGCAAAGATGATAGTATATTATATGTACACCATCATTTTCCTTTAAGCGCAAGTCAAATTGAACTTAATGCAAACGCTACTATAAGATTGACAGGGAAACAGAGAAAATGATTGCCACAGAAGAAAGATTCACAGGAAGAGACATGTACATGTGTGATGTATCGTATCACAGGCAGAAGACTATTCCGAGAGAATTATTGGCTAGAGGAGCACAGCAAAATTAATGCACAAAAGATTTTTTTGTCACTTTCATGCCACCACTAAACTTTTCTAAAACAGATGCCCTTCTTCTACTCGGATCTGCAAACTTGAGTGCAAAGAGAGAAGAGAATCATGCCTACGTACAAAAATAATTAGCTGAAAATTAACACAACAGAGAAATAAGCAGCTGAACCAAGAGCAAAGAGCTAGCAGATAAAGATAACCTGCCCCTCTGTGCCATTTGTGAATAAAGTTAAAGCGCTCGAGATTAAACAGGTGCGACCTTACCTGAGGCATTCAGCTATCATCAGGCTGGCATCTCTGCAGGAGAGGAACCATCGCAACACACAAGCTAGCGCCTAAGCAAATCGCTGGTGTATGTCATGCTGTAAAATCCTCACATAGTCCTGCATAAGCCATGCCGGGATTAGTAGCTTGAGGCTCAAGCCAACTGGTAAGACAAAACAGAACCATGACAACTTACGCTGCCAAGTTCCTCGTCACTGCACAGTTCATCCAGAAGCTCTTCCGCACAATTTTCATCGTCCAGCAACTGCACAGCACTTTCAGTGACGACATGAAATACATCTAGAGGCGAACTACATTCTATCACACTCTGAGCCACTTGTTGAATGTCAATCTGAATCAAGGAAGCACACACAAACCTTGCCATAAACATTTAGTCATAATTAACATTGGTTTCTAATACTCACCTCACACTTACCAAATGTGAACTTTAAAAACATCCAAACGTTAGGGAGCACACCATTGCTTTATCAGTTCTTAAAAGAAAAAGGGAAATCTAGCAAAGAACTTATAACAAATAACCTCAATTTTGCATGATTTTCAAAGAATGTCAAGTATTTTTAAATGGAGGAGGTACTAAAAATTCAAACCTGAAAATGGCTGTCGCTATATTTGTCAGTTGTGCTTGACCTCCTCCCCTCATATTGTCTGTTTGCCTGAGGTCCGGATGCATTTGACCCACGGCTAAGAACCTGAGAAACAACAGGCATCATTTGTTGAACCATCTGGGACAGATCCATGCCTCCACCTGGGCCTGCTCCCAGTTTAGAGAACATGCTCCCAAGTTCCTGGCCATCGCCCTGCTGAGCAAATTGACCAACAGCATTCATGATTTGGGGGTTTTGTGTTAATTGCTGCAATAGATTGCCCAACATATCTGGCGAGCCAAAACCAAATTGCTCTGAAACTCCGCCCAGTAAATTATTCATCAATGCGGGGTTTTGGAGAAGTTGAGAAACAGCACTAGCGGCATCAAATTGGTCGACTGCTCTGGATGACCTAATACTCCCAACTGTCGGTTGACCTGAAGATGTAGCAATTGCATCCATTCTGTTCATCGAGGAGCTCCTAGTTGCAAGAGATTGTACAAGCTGCTGGCTGCTAGATGCATTCCAGCCTTGATCAAGAACACTCGTATTATGATCACTCCTAACTGATGATTTTGTATGCCTAACTGCCCCCCTCTGTGCACATCAACTAATATTTATGCTTACCATAAAATGGAAATTAAAATAATAATAATAATAATACTAACAGTGAACAAATATACAAACTACGCAATCATTCAGAAATGAGTCTAATCCAAGGAACATAAGCTGCTGACAGAATCTGAGGACTCATTCGATTATTGCATAAACATTTAATCTGTGCACATAAGCTAATATTAAAGCTTACCATGAAGTGGAAAATAAGAAAAACATTTGAAAACGAAAATTTCACTCAGAAGTTAGTCTAATCCAAGGAATATTATCCACTACAGAATCTACAGAACACATTTATAAGTGCATAAAAATAAAACCCATAAAACACTTCAAAACATTCCATGACCAGTGGCGTAGTAAGGGGGTGCGGGGAGATGCGCCAGCACACCCAACAATTTTGAAAAAGATAAATTATAGGGCATATTGATAAATATATATTCGCAGAAAAAAAAAAGTTACTAATATTATCACAGTAGATTATTTTGTTTCTTAATATTTATATAGAACATTTTTTTTCAACAATGTTGGAGTAATTTACTTGTAAAATGATACGTAAAGGTAAAACTCTAGAAAAGCTCACATTTTCTAAAATTTATTCTAGTTTCCTATTAACTTTTACGTAGAACAAAATATCCTCAAATAAATTTTTTGGATCATAAAAATGTCCTTAATTAACGGACTAGTTTTACTACTTAAATGTCAAATTCATTTCTTGATTAATAGAAAGACATATAAGACAAATTTTTTGTACTATATTCTATATTTTTCACTTGCATTTTTAAAGAACTTCTATGCCATAATTTATTATTGTGTTCTTATGATATTAGTACACTATTATATATTATCTTTTTGATTAGCAAACAAAATATTTTAAGTGGTTATCATTATTTTTCTAATTGCAGACAATGTAAAAAGCATTTACCATAAATTTTATTATTATTCTAATGATGTAAAATCACCACATATTATTCCTAGGTAAATTATGCCAAAAGTCAATAACCTTCATTTTTTGTTGTAAATCCATCTCAAACATATTTTTCATATGTTTGATGATTCCCAACTTCTACTAAAAATTGTAAATTGACTATTTTGTTATATTTCACCAAATTTTGAAAATTTTCATTATTGTCCTATACTTTACTGATTTCTTTACAAATTTAGCTACTAATTTTTGTTTCTATAGATAGATAAGACCTCTATATGGTTAACTTATAACTGGTGAAAAGTTTGGTAAATTTCTCATCAAACCTAGCAGTCAAAGATGACTAAAGACTTAATAAAGATAAAAAATGGTTGAAAACTATCAAGTAATGAACAAAAAATTAAGGATCGATTCCAAACCACCAATACTAAATTCCTAGCTATGCCACCATCACTAGCAAGTCCAATCAAAGGAATGTTTTCCACATGCGGATATATGCATGTATGATCAGAAATAAGCTTATAGCAATAATTTTAGAAGTACTCAAGAGTAGATCTCCCACCTTTCTTTCCAAACCTCCCATCCCCAGCCCAAGAGGAGCAACATTTCCACTTTCATCACTAAATCTCAGAGTAGTTCCTTGTGAACTTGAGGAGCCTCCGCCCACGAAGGAATCCTTCAAATTTACAGGAACAATAGCATCATGACTTGACTTGACATTGTGAGGGATCTGGCATTGCTCAGAGATGCCGACAATAATGCTACCAATGGGATCATTTCCTTTTGAACAACGCATACCTTAAGGCTTCCACTTGCAGGCATAAATCCTGATATTGCAGGATCTATTGCTTTGCTGGTGTAGTTTGGCTGGGCATTGCTTGCATTGCCTGCACAAAATCCATGGAATCAATTTTGAACCCTGATATAATAATCTATATTTCGTAAACATATAATGATGTCACCTGAAGCAGTCTGGTTTTCTCCCTGCACATTCCCAGCAAGGTTTCTAACCCGAGAGTTCAGCTCAGCAAGAAGAGAAGACAATGACAACTCAGAAAGTGCCTGAGAAGCAGAAACACTTCCATTGGGTTGTGTTGCACTGGAGATGGCAGCAGGACCAGGATGAGGCGGCATAGTTGCTCCAATGACATTTCGCGCTGGAGAAACGCTCATTGAACTAGAAGGAATTGGGCCAGCAGCAGCACCGTGCTCCCCTTGCATTCCTTCCCCATTGTTCGTTCTATTACCAGATGCTGAAACAACAGGAGCTAGACGGGTGGCTGATGATGAAAATAGTACTTTTCTTCTTCACAAAAAATAAAAAATAAAAAATAAAAGGACAGGTAGTTTTCTGCTGGATGATATTCTACCCACCAGGATGTATGTGAATATTTATGTGCCTGGTAGCACTTCCAATCCCGACTGGACCTGGGGTGATTGGACTTGATGGAGCAATAGCACCGGTAAAGAGGGAGCGAGTTTGCAGGGGAAATGGCTGCAAACAAACCAGGCTATTTGATTGTTATAACCAACACATTAAAAGTTAATTCAATCACCTAAAAAATAAAACAAGAAACTAGTATCTGTTCCTCATCAGAAACTTGCTGCTTAATCCTTTTGAGAATATATGGGTAAAATGAAATCCAGCATTTGCATTTCCATGCGTGCAAATAAAAAAAAAAAAGCGACTGTTTTTCACAGCTGACAGTAAACTAATGTCTTATTGTTACACAGGAATACAAGCTTCATTCATCAGAAGTAGGTGTTAATGGATGGCCATTTAGATAGCAAGTTATACAGAAAGCAAGCGGGCAGCCTAAAGATGCTTCCACATGCTTAACATAAACTTCTCCAAGATTTGTAATCTTAAACTTTTGGGTATCCGGGCACTACAATAAACCATAAACAGCACGATTTTCTTAAAGTCCAAGAAGCTTGGTGTGGTTGAGCAAAGTACACGACAAACTAACTTCTATACAACAAAAATCTTGGTGCCAAGAGTACAGCAGACCTGGACCATTATAGGATTTGGCCCTGATGGAGAAATATAAACTGCAGGCCCAGCATTTAGAGAAGATTCCAACTGTCATGGAAAAAGACAGCATCGTTAGATAGGTCAATAAAAATCACAGTTCACAAACAGCGACATAGTAGGAGCAACTGGACTAGTACAGGAGACTCTCCCAAATGTAGTGTCAGAATTGAGCGACCAAGCTCCAGAAGCAGAGCACCAAAATGCTGCACTGCAAGTCCCACTTGGACTAATTCTGTCTGCATTTGCCCCCTAACTGATGGATCAGGAGAATCCCTTTCTTGCTCCAGGCGTCCTGCAATATGCTACAAAGTTGCAGCAAATTAAAGATACAAACAATCAGAAGGTAATTCTTTCACTCAGAGAGAGAAATATTTTGGAAAAATATAGTTCAAAAATTTCCATTTTGGAAAGTCTTAACTGTTAAAACCCTGGATTCTATATTCAGTATTCAAGATAAACCATACAACCTTACTTGAACGGTATTGAACATAAACCACAAATGTGTTGGACTTAGTCAAGCACACATCTTTGTGGATATAAGCTGAAATCAGTTTAAACTTAAATCCAAGGGATGTGACTCAAAATGCTTATTCACATAACGTAACAGCTCTGATATAAATAAACAGTATGCAACAGACCCTGATTTGAAGTGGAAATAACATCTGAAGCTGAAAACAGGTTTGTTGTATGCTATCAAGCAAAATTGCGGTTGCACAATACATGTCACTGTTAAAAAGGTGCTTATGATAGATAATCTAAATAAATATCAGTTAAGTTCTGTGATAGTAGTGTCTTGAAAGTTCACATAAACCACAATATCCATCCCCTACAAGAACATAGTAAAAGATGTAAAAAAAAGTTTTCTGTGTAGCTTTTGAGGAAACAATTTGGTAAGAAACACCAATATGGAAATAAAAGGACTTCCCAAAGAACTGTAGAGCGGCTTCTTTTTCAACCTCTAGGTATAACTACTTTTACAAACAAGTCTAGTATAAATGAAAGAACTCACATACTCTGTCTGTATATTTTTAGAGTCTCTTAGTAGTAGGTTCATAAAGTTCTTTAATAAACATTTAACTACCTATAAGTTCATTTTCTTATTGGCCATTACAATATGAAAACTTATGGCTTTCTTTTCAAATAAAATTGTTAAATGGGTTTCTTTTCAAATAAAATTGTTAAGTGGTGTTACTACACATGTTTAAGTGTAGGGGTATATTGAGCTTGATACTATGATGAGGCCTTTTACCTATAGTCAATTGGTTATCAAATGGATGATTTTACAAAAGATGTAATAACATAAGCGTTTTCCACTATATACTTCGCACTTGCACCACCAAAAAACTTAAACCGCTTGGATAATATCAATAAACTAACCAACAAAAGTGTAAAACGTTAGTTTCTATACTCAAGTTTTGTTTAATGAACTGAGAATTGAACAGAGACACAGTTACACTGTATCAATCCAATTAAAGGCTATGTGGAAAACATTGCTTCCTATACCATCACAATTAGAAAAGTGCAATCTACTTAACAAAAAAAATAAAATAAAACATTAAAATTACCAAGTCACATGTCATCATTTAGAGTTAAAAAGATCCTTGCAGAATGATGTAGTAACTAAGAGCATAGAAGTTCTACTAAAAGCCATTTAGTTGTTCTTTTATTAATATTTCAACATGTACTTAAAAGAAATTCAATTTGATGACCCACTGAATTAGGGATGAAATTCCAGCTTGTATAAATGCTACACAGATTTTTGAGTATCTCATGTTCCAGAACTAACGCATTTTTTCGTGCATGTTATGACTGATTATTTATTGTTATCAGATGTACATACCACAATATATGGGCAAAAAAACAAGTGGACTTCAGCAATCAAATAACCCCAAGACTAATGATTTGAAAGAGATGGAGCAAAATCTTATGGTAAAGATGGTCACCGATAAAGCAGCAATTGCATGAGAGCTGAGAAGTTGTTCTGCACGTCGCATTACAATGACCAATGCTTCAGGGCTCGGCAGACCACGTGCATCACAAGGTAATTCCACCCAACGAAGATCACTTGCGTCATTTAATGACATATTCTGCAGGTACCCTGCATGAATTATTTAAAAGCCAAATATGGAGGACCAATTAGCTGTTGCAATGACCTGGAAACAAAGAGTTAAATACCAGACAAGTGTTTACCATTTAGAGAAAGAACTCTTTCCATGTGGTTCATATATTCCAATAGTGTATTTAAAGAATCAGGAATTGGCTGAAACCAAAGAAAAAAATGATGTAAAAGGATGCCTGAGGTGTTTTTACTATTGTTTCACATGAAATGGGCAAGAGATCATGTGCACTACGGAAGTAAGTGAAGGAAGTGGTATGGCTGCTGCTGCTGTTAGTGGAATTTGGATGACGTGAGGTGAGAATTGAAATGGTTGACCTGGACTGGGTTGTGTCTGGTTTCCTGCTTGCGTAACATCTGCTTCATTCCCTTGGCCCTGAAAAAGCAGCAAATAAAAAGCCCCATTAACACAAGACTCGTATCATATCCACTTACGTGTTAGAAACATTGGATGACAATTTCCATGCCATACATATTGTTTCCTAGTTCCCCCAATCATCACATACTGCAGCTTAGTCCCAACTAGTTTTTAGTTAGTAGCCTGAAATTCATAATACAATTTAATTGCTAAAACCCATTTTGACATTAAAATTACAAGTTATTAAGAGGAAGGGATTTACACTAAATTCTCCTTTTCGATGGAAAAGTTTTTCTCCTTTTGCATGGAAAAGTTCAATGAGATGATAATAAATGAAGGTCATTATCATGATCATGTTCCATCTTCATATCAATACTTGAAAACCAAAATATAAGAAGTTCTAAATCTAGTTGATAGAAACCAAATATTTGATAGTCACTACCAGTTAGTGACACAAATGCTGCATATAATTGATGCCACACTAGGAAGTAAGAAAGCTCACAAGGGCAGAAGATTGTGTGGTATTTGTGGCATTAATAAATGGCTGTCCAGTTACTCCAAAGGAATTCAGCACAGCGCCAATAACCTAGCAGGCAGAAAAAAATGAAGCAAAACATTAACACAGGCTTCTTGCCTTTCTAATAGCATAGTTTAACTTGTAGACATAGAACAATGAAAGAATTTTCAAGCCTAAAAAACAAGAATAACCAGAAACTCACCCTAGTGAGGTCTGGAACAACACCTTCACTTTGATCACCAACATTAAATGTCCCAAGAACTACATTTTGTGAAATTGGTCCAGCATGATTGCGAGGGGTGCCAGTGTGAGGATCATTTACTGCCAGTTTGAACAAAACCAGCAATTATAGAATCATATGTGAAGTAGAATACGTAATGATCAATTTTCCATACCTTGAGCACTGCTACTCCCATTTGTTTCCCACACACTGGCATCAGTTGATGTTTGTGGTTGTGATGGCTGTCTTTCCACTAAATGCAATGTATGACCATTCTCAACATCTACAAATAGTCAAGGATCGGGGTATAAAGTAGCTTGAATGATGCTGAGAGGTGAAAGCATCAAAAGAGACTAGCAGGACCACATCAGCTTAACATGATTCTGACATCAGCTCAACATATGTATATTGGGAACTTTAAATTCTTGAATGATGAGCATGAGCTACAGAAACATAGTAGTGACAACTGGAATTCAACTCGTTGGTATTTATACATTTTTCATACGAAAGCTACCTCATCATTCTACCATGGACTTCCAGAACATATGGAAGGAAAAATGGAAGTGGGAATTGGTGGTTCAAAATTTTTTATCTTACATGCTTCCTGTTTCAAGGATATTATAGCTCATTGTAAAACTGGCCTTCTGAACTTATGAAATCACTACCTTATAAAATAATAGTGCATTTTCAACTGACAAATCGGCGAAAAATTAAAAAATAAATAAAAATAAAAATAGCAGAGCCAGTAACAGTTCTCACACTCACGCCTCTCATGAACCGAGCTGAATTTGGCAATCCCTATAAATAATACAAAAACTAGCAGCCACATTCTTTTGCGGACTGAACAGAGACACAGAGGCACATAGCAACTACATTAAGTAGTAGTGGCAATAAAGATATTCCAATTTCAATGACAGGATACGATATTCGGAAAGGAGATGATCGTCCTTCAAGAGTTTCCCCCTACAAATTAGTCGCTGTTGACCAACTGGGACGCCAATATCATTCGCTACTTTCTCCTTGAACAAGGATACAGGCATCTGAAATCAATGGCCACATTAACAATTTAAAGCCGGCAAGCGTGGAAAGAAAACGACATTGCCCAATGTTGTGCGTCTAGAGGCAGAAGCTTACATCTTTGTCGACCTGGAAACTAAAAATTTGTGAATCCAGCGTCTTGACCTTCAGCTCAACTAACTCGGAGCCCTGGTCACAAGAGCTGGTACAACTTGGACCTTCACTAGACCCTCGATCCACCATGATAACTTAATAATAACTGCAGCAACAAAAACAGCAGGGTTAATTATTCAAAATAATACAACTACTACTAATATTATAATTGAAAACGATTGGATTCTTCATGAATCATCTACTTGCCTGACAAAACAATGCGCAATTGTTATAATCACCAAAAGTAGAAAATACCCAGAGACATTGATCCAACAACGTACATTCTACAAAAGATGAGATGAAACAAGCATTAGTCTCATCGCCAAAGAACCTAAAACCAATCATTTTCAGTCCTGCAAATTAACATGGACTTATATTATGAAACAATTTGGGTGGCCGGGCCATGGCCAATGCACCTTCTGAGACAAACGCCTTGGTGCTGCAGGAAGACGATGGATCTAGAGATTCGCAAAACGGCGTCGTCTCTCTGTTATCATCGATCTACGTCTGCTCTCTTTTCCGGTTGACACCCGTTACTAACGGACTCCCACTGCATTTCTGCTATCAATGAACGGCTTACCGTCGGGGTCGCCGCCCCGTTTGCACTATTTTTTCACCGCATGCCTCTTCTCATTACTTTCCTCGAATTAAATTGCAGTACTAATATTTTCCACCCTTTACTTACTTTCGAGAAAAAATTATAATCCATTATATTAACATTTTGTGTAACGTTTGGCAATTGGCACTATATAATTTTGATATGATAGGGAAAGATATTAGTCGAAAACCTTGAATATTTTGACATAGAAAAATAAAGGATATACTTAAAATTGTGAAATCTTTTTCTCCTCGGGAGCCACTTTATTAAGGAAATCATATAAGCTACACCATTATGGAAATTTGTTAACAGAAGTTCCTTCAAGGTTATCTTGATAGAAAAAAACTTCTGTTCGTCCTCTTTTTGGGGTTCGATTCTCTAATACTCCTGTTATGTCCCCCCCCCCCCCCTCTCTCTCTCTCTCTCTCTCTCTCTCTCTCTCTTCTCCTCTCTTTCTCAATTTTCTCTTCTTTTCTTGTTTTCGTTTTTTTTCCCTTTATTTTGTTACTTTTTGCTTCCTTCCTTTATTTATTTATTTATTTTTACGTGTAACTATCTGTTCTTGTATTTTCAATATTCTGTCATCGAACAGTATTTATTTTTTTTAGTTTTTATGTGCTGTTTTATTTATTATTGTGCGTTCTTTTTCAATTTTTATGTATGTAGAAAAATAAAAAAATTCAAGCATAATTTTTTTTAAAAATAGATAAATCTGAAATAGGGGAAAATAAGAACAAACATGATGAAAGAACAAATAAGAACTAATAAAAAATTAAATAATATCCATAAAAAGACAAGCATGCTAAAATAAATAAATAAGAAAAAGTTAAAAAGATAAAATTGATAAAAATAAATAAATCTAAAAAAATTAATAAAATTAATGAAAGAATAATAACGCGCACATGAGTAAGACTCATGGAAGACCTACGGATTTTCATTGTCTTGCGGTGCAATGGTTTTAACATGTGTTGCGTAACATAGCACGTGGGGTCGGTTGACTCCTGTCAAGTTTTTTGATGATCTCACTCCACCACAACTAATAGGGGTGAGCATGGATTGGGTAAATCTGAAATCGAAACCAAACCACCCCCATTGAATTAGGTTGGGTTGGGTAAAAATTGATCATGGTTCTCGGGTTAGTTCCATATATAGGAGAACCGACGGTTTTTTGGTTGATTCTGGTTCCATATGGAACCAACCCGATGTAGAACCGAACCCGAGATATATATAAAATAAAAATTATAATATTACTAATATATCTATACACACACACATACATATTTCTTTGAAGTATTATGATGGTTATTTTGTGTTTTTATATTAAACTCTTAAACTGATGTTCCGAATTGAAACAGTATGGAAGTTGTGGGATCATTTACGAAATTTCTCCATATTCACTTAAATCACTTTGCTTCATAGACCCACCACTCCTAAGTCATTTAGCTTTCTATCTTTTATTCCAAACTACTCTTTACGACATAATTATGATATTTTTTTCAGTTAAGTCATGCAAAATTAAAAATTTATGACATCGACATATTTTAGGTTTTGATACTGAAGAAGATGGTCTTAAAGGCTCAATTTTCTATATTGAATGTCATACCAATATTGGAATTACTGGAATGAAGTAAACTAGTTGAGATAAAAGATACCCCACAAGCAACTCTTTTGAACCATTTTTGTAAGAACAACATTTTAAACTTTTTTGAATGTATCTAAATACGTATATTTAAATATTAATTTAATTGTATATTATGTTGAATATGTCATAAAACTGATTATGGATGTAGATTTATTGAATTTTGGTGTTGTTATAGGTATATGATATAAACCGAAAAACCCGAGAACTAGAACCAAGAAACCCAGAACCATGGTTCTGGTTCTGTTCGGCTCTCGGTTCTGGGTTGGGTAGAAAAATTTTGGAACCGAGGCCATTTTGAGTTGATTCGGTTCCACTATAATACCGAACCAAC
Organism: Aquilaria yunnanensis; assembly: GCA_039654915.1. NCBI lineage: Eukaryota > Viridiplantae > Streptophyta > Magnoliopsida > Malvales > Thymelaeaceae > Aquilaria > Aquilaria yunnanensis. The sequence goes on from CM077593.1 coordinate 110,971,420, forward strand.
CCGACCCATACTCACCCCTAACAACTAACACATGTTTCAGAGTATACATGTAAGTTTTATAAGTGTTGGACTAAAATAAACAGAACAAAAAGTTAAGGGCTTGCTTGAGGTTTAACCATTCTCGATGTTTCTCGGTTCTGAAACGGATTAAAAACAAGGGAAAAAAAAATATTTCACTATCTAGAAAAAGTTGATAATTTGAATTATTAATATATTATTAAAGTATTAGTCCATATTAGGCAGAATAAATTTAGTAGAAAATAGTTTGAATTAATTATTAGTCCCTATTAGGCAGAATAAATTTAAAGTATGTTATTCTATGCTGCTTAAATTAATTTAAAAAGTTGATGTCAGACTATATATAGAAAAAATAGTTTGACAGATTTAAAAAAGTTTAAAAAAGAATTAATTTCAATTAGTTACTTCAGAAAAGGAAGTTTTTAAATTGCAAGATCTATTTCGTCAAAAAAATGCGAGATCCCGAGTAGTGTTAACAAAATCAGTTAAACAGTTAAACTAGTATAGAAACTTTTGAAGACGAAATGCAATAATAGTCTTCATGAATCTTTACTTTTAATCCATTTCCATCACTAACGAAAAGTTTTATTAAATTTCAATCAAATTTCACTTTTATCTTTTTTTTTTTTTTACAAAAAGTATAGTGAAAAACATTAAGTGTGATTAAAAAAAACGCTTCTTTATGAGTGAAATTAGTAACTTTTGCAATATAATTAGCTAACAGCGGGCAAATATTCAATATGAAAATGAGCTAAAAAAAAAATAACTCTAGTCCCTGAAAGTTCGCATCCCCGCCCCTAAGCTGCTAACTTCTCACCTATTTCCACTTTCACCGCATTCCCAATACAAATGATTTCCAACAGAAGCAGTACGAGATGTGATGAGAAAGATGAAACACGATGGAGCCCGACTTGATGAAACCAATAACATCGGTTTCTTTCTCCGTAATATATTTGTAAATATAAGTTCTCGAATAAGAATGTATTTTGCTCGAGATAAGGATTCGAAGAAGTCCAATGCATTGGAGAGATGAGGTAATGTAGTTGTTCGATACAGAATAAAAATAAAATCAATCAGTTGTCGTATTAGCCGATTAAGCTTTGGTTTATCACATCGATTTGGGGACAAAAGAACTACCAATGCTTCGGGAAATGAGAAAACCGTATTAGAAACTTCAACCAAGGTGACGTTTAATATACTCTTCTCTTTTATATCGATTCAACCATTTGATTTGTTACAGAGATTATAAAAGTGAAAAAAGTTTATTTATTATTTTTACTTTTATCATAAATATTTTATACATAAATTAAAAAAATTGAAAAAAAAGTAAATATTAAAATGATAGTTTTAAGTTTAGCATGATAAATTAATTTACTGAATGTGAAAATGTTACAAATATTTTAGACTAACAAAAATAAAATATGTTACAATAATTTCAAGACGTATATCCTCATTATTGCAACATATTCTATATATTTCAGGCAGTCTCAAAATTTTTTAATATTTTTATATGCAGTGTGCATATTATTTTTGTGAAATAACAAAATACACAAATGATCCCAAACTTTTAAAAGTTATATATACTTTTTTCATTAAAAATAATATATTAATTTTATTTTTTGCTAATTTTTTATCTAGAAGAAATGTCTTTTAAAAGCTAATATTCTATCTAGTGACATAATCACTTGAATAGAGTATTTGTAGAAATTGGTAAATGTTTTATAATTTTTTTATCCAAGCAAAGAAATAAAAATAAATAGAAAATAAGTAGATTTAAAAAATATTTTAAAAATAATACATTATTTTAAAATAATCCAATATTTTAAAATAATTTTCAAAGTAATCCAAGTATCTGTACTTTTCTCATTAAAAATAATCCATTATTTTTATTTTGACTAATTTTTTTTATCTAAAACCAAATTCATTTAAAAGCTAATACTCTATCTTGTTAATAACCACTTGAATAAAGTACTTTTAGAAACTAGTTAATTTTTTATGATTTTTTCATATCCAATCAAATAAAATAAATCAATAGAAAATACGTAGCTTTTATAAAAAAAATATTTTAACTATGTTCATTTTACTGATTTTTTATATAGAACCAATGCAATTTAAAATTAATATTCTATCAAGTTAGTAATCACTTGAATAAGCTATTTCTATAAATTAATTAATTTTTTATTTTTTAGATCCATGAAAATAAAATAAAAATTAATAGAAAATATGTATATTTTGTGAAAAATATATTCTAGAAAATATTTTTCTGAATTATTTAAGTATAAAATTTCAATTAATATACAAATTGAGTGAATAATAACTATATGCCAAAATAATTACTGATGACGCATTTTTAAAAATCATTGTTTAACACACAACAAGTTACATGAGAGAAGAAGCTCGAAAGACTAAGTATCACGTGTGTTTACAAAAGGTTTTTTTTAAAAAAAAACTATTAATGGAATAAAGATATAGGCAACTTTGAAATAAACAAAAGAGTCGGAATTTTAAATAGTCCCAATATGCTTCAAGCAATTCATTTGAGGCATGAAGTATCAAATACTTAAGAGACCATATATAATTAATGCGTCATTGTTATTGTTTAATTACTTTCCCGTATATATAGAATAATAGGAGTGATAATCCATTAATTGTAAATTTTTTATGATATTAATAAGTTTTTATGAATTTTTCATGTTTTTAGTATTAAAAAGGAAAAATTCATAAATACTTAACAACATGGTAAAGATTTTATTTTGAATGAATTATTACACTTACATAATTTTAGCTTTTAAATGAAATTAGGTTCCAAGTAAAAAAAAGATGTAAAATAAAAATAAGTCATTTTAGATTAAGTTAGCTTAAGTTAAAACGAATTGTCCTATAATCTTTTGGATGAATTTGAAGTAAAACAAAAAAAAAATAGGGTTTATAATTGAGTTAATCTTTTTCACAAAATAGAGCCATTAACTAATCCTTAAACTATTGTATAAAAAGTTATTTGGGAAACGATAGTCAAGCTACCAAAGGAAATGGTTGAGTCAGTTCTGTTAGGTGTACCAGAGCAAATAAAAACCTAACCTTATGATCAAATATAATTGTAAGGACCTCGCAAAGTATCTTTCAGGAAATGTTCAAATAGTCAAATATTTATTCTGTGAGAGTTGAAGTAGTTATTGTTTAGCATATAGAAGTGTATACTTTTGCAAGCATGGATGTCTCCTATCTATACATGTCGTGTGCCTTTGTCATGGCCCCTAAGAACATAATTAATGTGAGATTCCCTTTGATCCTAGGAATCCTGCTCTTTGTTGTTTTCCCCTTTTAATAAGATTTATTCCTTAAGTGGAAGTCTTCTTAGGCTAGCTTTCTCCTCTAGTCGAATCCATGTGGCAAAACCTGTTAGGTTGAGCCTAATATAATATCAAGAAAAATAGTTTAAATTTTTACGAAGTTGAAGTAGAAGAAAAAAAACTATAACATGGTATTGTATTACATTCAAAACATGGCAGACATGCTTTGGCCCTTAAGGCTAATTTGCTATTGCAATTAATCATTCAAAATATGGTATTTGGCATTGAGCCAAAATATAGTTATCTCATGATGGTCTAAGAAGTACTACATTTTAGCCTTATTTTTGGTAAAATATAGGGCAAGTATAGTTGCAATATATTATACATGATCATTACTACTACATGACACGGTAAACGCACTAGATGCACCAGTGAAGTATTCAATTGGCGATGCAATTGTTCTTTTAGCTGACCCAAAGTGACGAAGCCGATAAATCCCGGTGGCAGCCTCTTCTGGCACTTGCCATTCTATGTTCGCTAAGCCATAACTAGTATTCTCAGCAACTTCCCACTTAAAATACAGAGAAAAGTCATCATCGTCATAAGCAGGAATCCATTCCTCCCCTTGAAGCTTCTCCACTGCAGCATATGTGCCTTCTATCAATATGTCATATCTTGGGTTAGCACTCCAAAATGTTGCACTTGCTTTGTCAGCTATCCTAAAGGAACCATTTTTTTGTGGTTGCACTATGTCTTGGTATATGTCACCAAAATTTTTCTCAACTGGAGGTGAGTCTCCAAATGGTTCAAGGTTGAGGCTGATTTGAGCAGAAGAGAGATCAGGTGGAGACACATTTGTTTTGGTAACCTTTTCTCCTTTAGCCATTGCAATTGCTAGTTTTTTGAACTCTTGGATATAAGCTGATAAAGTATGAGGCCCATATAGTGTTGAGGCAGCCTGTATGTACATATTATTTCACTTTGAGCAAGTGAATATATGAGTGAAGATATATAGTTCATGCATTTAATATAGGTCTATCTATAATGCTTTTTTCTTTTGTTTTAGTGAAAAAAACTAAAGTTGAAGTTTGTCTGTTATTTGGTTACTGTTTATTATGATGTAATTCAACATAAAAGTAAAGCAATCAATTGACATTATGAACATGGTATGACTGCTACATATTTAAAGTTGTAGTATAATGACCATGATGATGATGGGGATGGGATGATTATAAAAGTTAATAAGGTTAGAAAAATAGATAAGTTATCTCATTTAGTTGATTCTAACTATTGAATACATACCTCATAACGTTGTTGTGCATACTCCTCAAAAGTTGTAACATATTGGGAGTAAGTATTAGCAAGCCCTGCTATGACAACATGTGTCTGGTTATCAAATTCTCCACTCCCATTGCTTATCAGTGTTTCTTTAATAGCCTCCCTCAATCTTCGACCTGCCATTGTTGTGAACTCTACAAAGTTGACAAAGGTAAGGTAATGATCAACATTATGCGAATAAAAGAACCAACTAACTAGTACCAAATAAATAAAGAAGAAAAGAAAAACCTCCTGGTACTGATAATATGATTAGCTTTCCCAGTCTAAGCATTTGGATTGGAAGTATAGCTGGCTGAAATAAACATAAACAGAAACTTCAAAATTCACAAGATTGTGTTATAATATCTTAAAAGATGATTAGCATGTACTAGCTATTCTGAGTCTACACATGGGATGACTTAGTTAAGTATACTGTCATTTGTCTGGTTAGATTTTAGTAATTTTTCCTTTACTTCATCATTATGTTATGTTAAAAGATTATGTTGACATACTATATGATACAAAAAGAAGTTGATACCAATAGATAAAATACTCATTAAAGATTGTCTCACTCACTGCCCATGGATAAGGATCAAACATTTCACCCGTGTCAAGCAAAATGGCTTTGGGTTTCTGGCACTCCACTTGATATGGGCTTGGCTCTTTCAAAAAGTTGCTCACCATTTTCCAAAATGGATTTATCTATAAAACCAAACAAAAAAAAAAAAGAATGAGGATAAAAAGAAAACTTTTACTATATGCAAACTTAAATGGTTAATGGTTTTTTTTTTTTAGTTCAATAGGCATACAAGAGATCTGGATTTACTTGATAACTTATACTCTTGTAAATTTCATTATTTTTAAGGATATAGACAAGTTTCATCTCTTATGGTTCAGAGTGTTGTTGGGTGTCTAGTACTATATATAATAGGAATCATGTACTAAAGCATTATAAGTCTATATATGACATGGTTTAATTGGTCCTTAAAAAAAATCAAATGGGCTAGTTAACTTTTGTGTATCTACTCACATTTTGATTCATAGATATTAACAAAATTTTTGTACAGTGGTTAAGTTTAGCATTCTTCATTGCTAACTACCTCTTTGTCACCCTGTTGGAAACCAAAATGACCAGGGCCATCAGTCGTCCCTGCAGCAAACCCAGGCCCAAGGGCTGCTGGGCAGGTCATCACCGTCTTATTCCCTAATTGCACTTGAATGTTGGTGAAATTTAGATAAACATGGCGATACTCAATTTTCCCACTCAACTTAAGAGTGGCAGAGTTGAAAAGCTCCATGGCCTTCTTGAATTGTCTTTCCCCTATAATCTTGGTACTTGATATTTCGTCCGGGTACCTATAAAATAATATTGTAGCTAAAATAATATGAAAGACCAGAGTTCAAATATCATACTAGTAATATCTTTCCAAGATCAATTAGGGCAATTTAATTTTAATACCCAGGCCCACGGCCCACGCAAAGCTGGTCATTGTTATTGCAGGAAGAACGATTAAAGTCACAAGGCTTGCCAGTATCAGTACAAAATGCTCCCAACACATTAGGCGATACATCTCCCACATTGGATTGGCAGAAGGCTCCAACAAATAGTGACTCATCGTTCTTCCTTACTTTCCATCCCTCACTCGTCTTCTTTTCACATTTCTCCCCTCCATTAGCTTTGATTTCCCGTGCTTTCTTCATTAGTTCACTAATATTTGCTTCACAAATAAAATGAACAATTTTTATGTTTGTTTGTTATTTTTTTGTCAATAAAAAATAGAAAAGATATCATGTATCTACCCGAATGATTTGAGGAATTTGTAATGATAGTGTGGTTAGAAGAGGAATGAGTGAACCAATCTTCAAAAAACCTCGCTGCAGCGCCCTTGTTGTCTCCACTAATGAGCATGTTGTCTTTGCTCATAGAGGTCCCATGTGTCGCAAACCAGCTAAATGCGCCAATACTTGTCTGGGCCACCATGTCCCAAAACTTCAAAAGTGTCATCTCGGTATCGACGTTGCTTGAATATCTTTCCCTCTCTTTTCTTGGGTTCATCAAGTATGCGCTTGGGCTCCTATTTATTCCTGCATCCTTTAAGTCACCTGCAATTAGAAGGAACAAGCTTCTTGTTGAATGCCAACTTATTTGTTTATGTGTTTGTGGAAATGCCTAACAGAACTTGCGTGTTGCAAACCTATGTTTAGGAAGACAGAACCAGGTTTGAGACTGTTGTGCGCTTGCACAATACTCTGCTCGATTGCATTGACGATTGCATTGAATGATTGTCGAATGAAGCCTAGAGAAGTAACACTGTACAACAAGTATTGCAAGTAACCTCCAGGCCCTGCGTGAGTATGAATTCCGCTGATTGCTACATTTTCCTCCGTGTATAAGTCTCCAAACCTTCACCCAAAATTTTCAAATTAAAAACATAGAAAAAACCACAATATTCTTGTTATATGTGAACAAATGGTACATATACAGCATCAACATCAACAATTCCAATTTTTTATTTCCAAATCAGGTGGATGCTATAAGTTTTTACCAGTTTCTTCTAAATACTTTTCTTTTAAAATTTAGGTGCATTTCAACCTTACCATTTGTGGAACTCTCTTTCTCTCTCTCTTTATAGTGCAGCAATCAACTTGTTATTTTATGCATATGCCTTTTTATATAGTATCTAATTAGGTAGATTTGTTGTAATCAATGATATTAAGCACGTGTACCTTAATCTTAGTCTCTCTAGCACTTTTATGGTGACCAATTGAGAAGCCATGCCAGCATCAAGATTAATGAAGGCGAACCTTGTGCCTGCTGGACCTTTAGTATTGTTTTCAGCGATGATGAAAGTCCGTGCTCTTAGCCTAAAATGGATTCCTGCCGTAACCTGCTTTATGTTTGCATAACCCATCATGTTCACCCCAGCAGCTGGACCCGTCATGTCATAGCTGCCAACTCCAATCAAGAATTCCCCATCATAATTCGTTGCCTGCAGCAAGCTAATCAATGAGCAAAGGACAATGAAAAACAAGAGAAAATGTAAGTATTGGTGCATTTTGCACCCGATTTTGCTATATTTTGGTAAAGAAATAATCACCACGAATTAATACATACAGCTTAGCTTTAAAATTTTTAAATCTTTTGCATAGTTCCCGGTGGTATTTGCTATGTTGGCATAGTAAAAGGTTATGTTTGTCAGTTTCTTAGATTATTTTAGAGTTTGAGTTGTTTGTCACAAGGACATTTCTTGTGTTCTCCACCTAAGAGAATTGTACAAGGCACTGGATTGTCTGTTCCATGGTAATCAAAAGTAGCTGAAATCTTTTGGGATTGTGAAAATGGGGTGAATCCCACAATTGTATCATTCTATTGGACTCAATAGAGATATTCTACATTACCAAATTCATAATTTGGTTACTGTTCGCTAGCTCCTTTAGAAATCATAGTCTATATGTTACATTACATGGTAATAATGGTAACTAGTTAGAATATCCAAATCAATCAGTCATGATTGAATAATTGTAATTGAGGGTGAAAGTTAGGTTGAAATGGTTGGGTTTAGGTCAAACTTGACTCAAATTTGACATACTCTACCCTTAATTCATGGCCCGACCTGATATAGGTACAAACACGACTTAATCTGAACCCAAATAGTTTGAATTCAAGTTGATGCTTATTAGGTTGATTTGATTTCTTCACTTTGTATGCCCAATAGTGGTTTAAGTGTAACATTTGTAGACCTCTTCTTGACTGCACATTTTTAAGAGTTGAGAATTGGGCGTGATTAAAACTATGAAGAAAATATATACAATTGAATGCCCGTTTTGATTAAGAACTTTTGGCAAGTTTCAAATCAGGGATAACATTTGAACTCAGGCCATTTAAAGGATTGCCATGTATAATGCACATAGGTTGGTTAAAAGTAAAAACCAGAAGGCTTAACCTATTTCTTTAAGTTTCCTTCTACCTCCAGCGCCAGCCATGATCAATTCTCCCTCCAAAGTCTAAGAACGGGCCAAACCTAGCTTGCCTAACTTATTCCAAGCTTGAATTAACAAAGAATTTGATGAAAATTAAAAATGGGAATCACATTATGGCTTGAATCAAGCTTTAATGTTCAAGGTGAGCTATTGTTCTTTTCCCCTAGTTTTTCTAGGTTGATCCAGTTGGGAGAGATTTGGAGCGGTTTCATGCTTGTTACTTGCTTACAGGTTAAAAAATGGAAAGCTAGCAAACAAGAAATAAAGTTAAAGCACAAAGGGTGATGGTTCGATTGTAAGGGAGGAAGCAATAAGCAAGAAGGGCAATATGGAGATTTGAAAGTGAAACGATGAGAGGAAATTGAGACCGAAACCAAGATAGATGGTGGGGGCGGGCGATCTGAGAGTGAACAATGAGAAGAATTGTGACTTTTCCCTCATGTAACATAAGGAAACGATGGGGAAAGTGAGTTTGGTGGTGGTGGTGGTAACGTTTAAGGGTGAAAGGTTTTAACCTTAACCCAAAACCTGACCCTATTTATCAGATTAGGGATAGTCAGGGGAAGGAATAAATGACATTCAAGTTGACCCGAACCTTACCGAATTTCTTGAAGTGTAAATTAGGTTGGTTCGGCTCAAACCTAAATCAACTTGAAAATACCCAATTCCTTACTCCCTCATTGTCCTTTACGACCATTGCCTCTGGCCTTTTTTGCCCATCACATTGTCCTTCAGCCTCTGGTTTGTCCATTCACCATTATACCACCCTCCCACATCGTTCACCATTCCTCATTCATCGCTCTATCACCATCCTACCTACCCACTGGCCTCCCTCACTTGGCCACTGTATCTTATTTCCCTCGGCCTAATTAGCGATTTATGATTTGTGATTTCTTCTCTTTTAAATCTCAGTTCAATTCTTTTTCGATTTGCTTGGAATTTATGTTTTATTTCTTAGAAAAGAAACACAACAAATCGGGCATGGAGGCCGAGTTGAAACGACATGCTAGGTGTGGGTGTGTTGAACTAGTCAAAGGGAGAAGATGTCCAAATCTGGTCAAAACCGATATACTCGACCATAATATTTTTTTTTTTTAGGGTCAATTCAGGTTGTGCTAATAAATAGGATCGAGTCAGGTTAAATTTTTCAGATGGAGAAGTTACTTGAAAATTTTGAGTTCTAACTCAAACCCGACCATAAACCCAAAAGTTGCAGCACTAGTAACGTTTAAGAGAGAGAATGAAAGTCAAAAACGAATTAGGCTAGCAATTAAGGGAACAAAGGGTAGCACACATGAGTGCATCATTTGGGAAAGATAGAGTGTGGGTTATGTAAGGTTTAATGAATGTAACTGGGTTGGGTTGGGCTTGGGCACTTAGTTGGGTTAGGGAGAGCGATGCTTGGTTAGGTTTGGGTACTTGGGCTAAGAGGGATGACTTGAGATAATTTTGAGTTTTTTTGGTTGGTTAGGTTTAAGGTCGAACCTACTCGACTTTTGTAACCCAAAGTCATCTTTAACTATATTGCACCTATTTCATTATCAAAATTGACAAGAACCCAATATTTTTTAGTCAAGTTGGGTTGGTAGTTAAGCCACTGGTTATTAATCCACCCCTAATTGCAATGGTGTATTAAATCAATATTCATATTATTTATTCAAGAAAATTTTAGAATCCATAGCATGTATTAATTAATAGTAGCATTTATTTTCCTTTAACACATTTTCCTAAAGGGCACACATGGATAAATCTACTAAACCAATCAAAGGAAAAGTTAAATCCATTAACTATTTTTTGGCACACCATTAAATTAATTAAAAATCTATATGTTTTATCCTTTTAGAGCTACACAATTCAAGGTATGTAACTTTTTTCATTTTATTCAACTCTTGTTTCCTCATGAGTTACGTGGTGGCCTTTTCTCTTTTCTCTTTTTTGTTTTTTTGGGTGAATACCAAAAGCATTAAAGAAGGAAAAATAGAGCAGCCATTTAAGGCTGATTACAATCTAGTGACTCGACAGTTGGGGTTGCTACAACAACAATGTTGGAGATTGAAATTGTCATAGTTACAAGTAGTACCATTAAGGTCTATCAACAAAATGTTTGAAACGTAGTCTTGAAATTTCCAGTATATGAGGGTGCCCTCATGATCCCAATTAGCAGCTAGTCTTGCTAACTTATCCGCTACTAAATTTGCTTCTCCATAGATTTGTTGCATTTGGAGAACCCTCCCCCCATCCCTAAGAATTTTGCATTCAAAAAATGGAGGCATATATTAGTTCATATGAAGAGCATTGAGATGAATTAAAAAGTCTAACTCCCACATTTAAACTCATCTCAATGTGTAAAAAAAAAAGTATTTGGATGGTGAACAAATTTGTGTCCTTTCAAAACATTTTTCATCCGTATTTTTCTCCCTCCCTTCTGCATCACTTCTTTTATCGATTTAGTAAGATCTAGTTATAGGTCGGGATGGGTTAGTGGGTGGGGCTGAGCTCAAAATATTCATACCAATGAGATTCTTCTCGGTTGCATGAATGCCTCATAGATTTTGATTATTTGGGCGAATTAGTCCCTTGACTTTGAACTTGGGCAACATAAGGCTCAAATTTTAGGAAATTGACACTATTCACATGGAGATAATATTTTACGTTAAGCTTCTATATATTGAGCCTCCATTGTTTTCAGTTAGAAAAAATCAAGGGAAAATAGGTTTAATTAGGATAGGTTAGCAGATTAGATGTAACAAAGAAAGAAAGTATATATTTTCAAACCTCAAAAGAGTAATTTAATTTTGGTATCCATCAAAGTTCCGGAGATAAATGTAAATAACCCTAGAATTTATTAATAACCCTCGAAACTCTGGAAATGTTTATAGAAAAGCAATAAAGAGCTTCATCGGTGAGATTATTGAATGGCCTACACACAACCACGCAAAGGAATGGGTCATATTGCGTTAAAGATTGATATTTGAACTGAAAGAGAAAGGAATACCTTAGAGCTTGTATTGGTAACATCGTAAACCCCCTTTTTCCTATCTTCTTTTATGAATGCTAGCTTGTCGAATCTTTGCTACGACTTGAAGGCCAAAGCAAAGTAAAGCGAAAGAGTGAAAATGGGGACCCGTCGACGATCCGACATGTGATTGCCAAGTATCAATTTCTGTTCCCCACTCCCAGTTGGCTTCATTATGTCTTAATTAATTTATGGTGCTCGCATTGCAGGAACTCTACCCCAATGTCCCTCGTTGATTCCGAATGAAGCTTCGCTTGTTTATCATCCTAGCTACATATATAAAAAGGCAGGGAGGCACTGGAATGGGGTGGATGGTTGTCGGAGTCTTTTCCCTTACAGGTGTCGTTATTGAATCTTTATTCTCTAAAAGGTATATATAGTTCTAATATCTTTGATTCCTTATGGTTGTTTCTTGTCTGTGCCAACTCGTCATTTTGATTTCCACATCACCAGTTTTTATTTGGTAAATTGCTATAAAAGCGGTGCAAATTCAAATAACTCAGCCCTAATTATCGCGGTTTATGCACGATGTACCGAACCCAAAACATAAAAAGAAAAGAAAAAAAAAGACGACTTTTCCCTAAACATTTTTATTTTTTATTTCTTATATATCAATTTTTGAACTATTTCTCTTTATAATTTTATGGTGCATGACTCTCTTGTGTACATGCTTTATTCATTTCTACTTTTATTGTTTTTTATTGAACTCAGGTAAGTTCTTGGATTAAGTATAAATTGTTAAATACATCTTTAATGCGATTATCGATAATGATTCTTGGGCAGATTATACAATAGACAAGATTGACTCGTAAACACTAGTATAAAAACTAGCTATACTTTTTGCAATATAAAAAAATTAAAAACTATAACTGAAAATGTTCTCCTAAAAATAACATTCTATTATACGTAACTTTGATTACACATATACTCCCATTGTCCCAAAATGATTGAATTGTTTTTTGTGAATCTTAAAAATGTTATATTACATAAACATAATATGCCTATTTTATTATAATTATTACCCATAACTAAAACTCATGACATAATGGTAACTCAATGACATGAATAAAATTGGAATAAAACTGCGTAAGCATGAAAAAATTTTCATTTACTTTGAGGCATAATAATTTTGAAAAGTATCAATTATATTATGGATTGAATGAAGTATACATTTTAAGGTTCTAGTAACTAAATATAACGTTATAATACTATATGGAATTAACTTATTATCAGGAATATAATATTTATATGCAGTTGCCTTGTTAATTTGTTGACCCATTTTTTGGGCTGTGTAATGAATGGCATGCTATGATTATCAAAAAAGAAAAAGCTTGTTAATTTGGTAATAACTTTCTCGCAATTTTTAATTATTACCACAAGTTAATCCAGTTAAATAGAACAACAAAAAAATAAAATAATTAAAATATGGAACAAATAAGAAAATGTGTACAAGAGATAAAAGAAAACAATTGACAAAAATAATGTTATTATTATTATTATTAACTTTGTCGAGGTACTTAAATGATCTGAATACGCACTGGTTTCTACACGTGCTAGTGATGATGTGGCAGCCAAATGACAAGTCAGCAAAAAATTACATCCATATAAGAAATAAAGATTACTTTATAACCGAAATCGACTTACTGAAAAATACGGCTTCTGATTGTAGAAGTTAGTAACTAAAATAACTAATTGTATCCAAACCAAATAACCAAAATGCAATTCCATTTTTCAATTTTATAACCAAACTAACCAATTTTTTCTCACTGTAGGGATTACTTTAAGTTCAACATCAAATATTACTCTGTATTCGTCTTCCTTTATGTTAATTTTGCAAGTTTGACGGCAGCTCCACAAAATAAATTGAAGTACTCTTTTGCTTAATATGTTATACGGTTATGTGGCAGTACTAGACCAAGAATTTCGGCAAGGAAAAAAATTGTTTTTGAAAATTGTAGACCTTACATCATCTTCTTCCATCCCGATTTGCTTTAATATTTTTTGAACTGAATTTAATATGATTAAAATGGACTCTTCTAGTTCTCAGCTCTCAATTCTCACTCGAGTGTTTGCCAGTGCTTAAAAAAGTCTTTTTATTGCTCCCAGCCCTCAATTGTAGTCCCTCCTGTTTATTGTCTCAAACTAACCACTGGTCAACCATTGTTGCCTTGCTCTCTCTGAAACTAAGCAGTAAGCACAATTACCTACCTCACTCTAGTCCAATCTCGCACACTTGACTTGACCTTGACAAAAGATGGAAGAACTAAGAAGGGGGTAACTAGGTTTTACACTTTGGTTTAGGCTAGAGCATTAAAATTTATAAATTTGTTTGGGCTTTGCTAGGTCATTCACTTGGGCTCTTAAATTTGGGGGAGATAACAAGCCCATATGTAACAAAAGCCTGCTACTTAAAAAAAAATCGGTTAATTAGATTATTGAACTATTCAAACATGAAACTAAACAACAAACTGAAAATTGAATAAAAATTTTGGTTATAACCAAAACCGAACTAATAATTGAATAATAGCAATAGAAGCCAGCTACGTTGAACAAATGACTATCCAGACATACTCCAACACGCCATTCATATATTGCTTAGGGTAGTGAACTAAGGATTAGAAATAGGAGATTAGAAGTGGATCGATGCGGGTTAATTGGGTTTACTTTTCATTACCTAAATTGACCTATATGTATGACTGAGTTATGTTTTTCACTACTCAACTAGACCCTAACCCCGTACAAAACTTGCATTATTATCATTTTAGGACAATCAATTTTGCAGGTTGCATGAGTTGGCTGAACACCCCTAGAACCAACCTGAGGTATACGTATTAATATATTATAGAATTTATGATTTACATATATAATTATTTATTAAAAATTATATTACAGGATTTTTTAATCCTTTAATTTTAAACATAATCCTAAGTCTTAATTATCTCATTTTCACTATACAAATGCATTCCTTATTTTGCAGACTTTCATTGAGTAAGCGTTGTGGATGTAATTTTATTGAATTTTGGTATTGTTATAGATAAATGGTATAAACTTAAAAAACTTGAAAATTAGAAACAAAAATCACAAAACCATAATTCTGGTTCTATTTAATTCTCAGTTCTCATGTTAGAAATGAAATTTTGAAATTGAGCATGTTTTCGATTTGTTTTGGTTTTACCATAAACTCTAACCATGCTCATCCCTAAAAATAATCATTGTAACTCATTTTTAAATATTACGGTCAAATAGGAGATTTTCCTAATATAGGTGTATTTTTAAATCATTAACATTTAAATATTGCACCTTATTTCTCTAAATGGGCAATTTAAGCCAACTAGCTCTCGTGCCGTAGTCTTGCCAGCATCTATTGTTGGAACAATTGTAAGTTCTATGTGTAGTTTGTATGCTCCACCTAAAAAGAAAGTGCATATATTTTGATTTTTGAATTTAATGAATTCTATAAATTCATTGTGACTCTTCCAATAATTATATCATTTATAAGGACACTTTTTTCTGCAACAATTGTGTTTATTTCAATAAATACATATTTATGAATGGTTGCATCCATTAGGCAAAGTGTTTTGTTTTTTCATTTTCTATATAAATCAACTACTACTATTTCACACTTTGAAAAAGGTTTTTTTTATAGAGCTTTTATTGTATTCTGGAAGCATGTTTCTGATAATTTATAATGGGGGATGGTTGTTTTTAGAAAAGTGAAATAAATTCACACATCAAGGGCTTTATTTATCTTCATCCTTTCTTCTTCTTTTTCTTTTTTAATAACATCTTGCTTCTACTCATAATTAAAACCGGAAACCCAAAAAAAAAATGAGATTAAAATGGGAAAAGAAAAAACAAACAAAGAAATAAATCTGAGTTATTGGTTTACATATGCTACTCACTCGTTTAATGTCGAGTTTTGTTCCTGTCTTATTTTGAATCTCCTCAGTTTCTTCAAATTGCTTTGAATTCTTTTAAGTTTTAAGCTTAAATTTTAGTTCTCATATATTAATTACAGCCAACAAATTGCTGCTGAATTCCTAAAATAGATTATCCTTATCATATATAAGCTAGAAAGCCTTTTTAGATGGAGTAATATTTGACAGATGAAATTTTATCTTACGAATTCATTTTTTAAATCCTGTGTATACATTAAGTATAAGACACATTTTCATATAAATTGTTGCATTGTTTGTTAGTTAGGTTATAAAACTAGTTGATACGAGGGGGCAGAAAGTTAACTTTGGAACCCGGACATTAGTTCATGAACACAAGAGCTGTTAAGGGGGAGCAATTCAATTTTGGTGTTCACATCGCTGATAGTCTATATTCTGAAGTGTTAAGTGTCTAATTTTCGCCAAGCAAACCTGCATTTTTAAAACTCCCAAATGCATTATAATTCATGGTTTTCAGTTTAATTGTTATTTGCTAGTAGGAGATGCTGACATGATGACTATGTGAGCATGGTTCAAATAGAAATATGGATTTACCCAATCAAGTAGGGGGTGAGTTGGGTTGGGTTGGATAAATATTGATAATCAGTCGTAGAACTTAGTAAGGGTAGAGGTGTTGCTGCCCCCTGAAAATTTTGGAAAGATTTAAATACAGGTGTTTAATTGGTTAATTCAAGAGAAGTTAGGGACTAGATATGTATTTTTGCCCCCCAGAAAATGATGGAAGAATATAAAGACAGGGGGTCAATAAGGTAGGCGCTAAAGAAAGTAGGAACCCAATGAGTAATTATTCCTTTTAGCCTTAAGCAGATATTCTAACATTACCTAAATGCAATATTAGTCCCCCAACGTTTGCAACTCGTTTAATTTGCTCATTGAGCTTTGAATTAGTATGAATTAGTCCAAATCTCCAGCTTTGCCTAGCTGCGATGTCGTCCCTCTCCTCCGGGCTCGCCCCCTGAACCAAAAATCTTGGTTCTGCCACTGTTGATAATGGTTCCCAAGTTGGCTCCACCCCTAGAAAAATGATCGGTTCTTGAGTTGGTTTCGATTCCAAATGAAACCAACCTAATGTGGAACCAGTTTATTTTGATATATGGGGATTATTTCCTCAACTTATATACCAATTGAAACTTTATATTTAAGTAAGTTCAAAATAATTTTTTTTAAAAAGTTAAGTGCTTTTTCTATTGACAATTATTTTTAAGAAAAAAATTAAATAATTTCAACAAAAGTTTTATTTGAGTGATTATTAACTAGATGAATTGTTAACTTAATACCAATCCTTAAATAAATTAGAAAAATAAAAATAGTAGTCCTCTGTCCCTTAAATCATAAATCATTTCTTTGAAATCTAAAAAGATAAATTAAGGTATGTGTAATTTATGATATTTTTTCTTCAATCTTACCACTGAAACTAAAATTAAAAAAATGGACTTGCTAAGGTGAGAGTTTAAGCAATGACAATTTTTTTTTTTATAGTTTCGTGTCGTGAAAGTAAATGAAGACTAAAAAGAAAAGTTTCCTTATTGAATTTATGTAATGAGAGTTTAGCCGGGAATAATAAAAAATTAGATGTTAAAATTTTTTCAAAATATAAATTATTTTAATTTTTTAGAATAGCAAAAAAGGAAAATTATGTTTCAAGTGTTTTAGAGTAGAGTAAGTTTAATGGAAAGGTAAGGTACAATACAGGAAAAAACTCGAAAGTGTATCATATGTTCCTCACTTTATGTATATTCTACCCCTATAATTATTATTCTACTTTCATTAAAAATAAAAAATTTCAACTATGTCATATCCTCCTTTATTTAATAGCATTAGTGATTATTCGATGATGGTAGCGACAGATGAAGCTAAATAGAGATGCGATGGACGGGAGAGGCTATGGCCGGGAGAGGCGATAAAGAGGAAGTTGAAGCTAAAAGGAGGAGAGAATAGAAGGGATAAGCGGTGGATGAGAGGTCGAAGCCAAAGAGGAGAGGTGACGGAGGGAAGGTCAAAAGCCAAAGGGGAAAGGTGGTGAAGGGGAGGTTGAAGCCGAAAGGGAGTTACGAATGCGGGAAGAGGCAACAGAGAAGGTTTGAAGTCGATTGGTCCGGCTAAAAAAAGGACTACAATGGCTTTGGTGTAAAAACCTATCTTTTGTCTCTCATCTTTTGCATTTTTTGTTCTAAATGAATCCCTAATATTTTTCTCAAGCACATATATGTCAAGCCTAAAATGATACATTAAGAAAAATATAATCTTAATGTAGAAGAAGTTATAAAATTATTTACCAACAAAAATAACATATCAATAATAGTTTTGTGATCATATTTAAATACATGTGTTACATATTTTATACATATCCATCACTTACTTTATATATCAAATTTCATACATATCTATTATTCAACTTATATATATCTCTAATTTTGCAGGAAGTAAGATTTAACATGTTTGCTTATGTTTTTTATGAGAGGTTTATCTCATACATACAACTGAAAGAATTTTTGTGATCTCATTTGTATATATGTTATAAATTATTTATATAAATCATTCACTTTATTTGTGCATTAAATTTATTTATATGTAATATCTGATTTGTACATTTTTTTTACTTTTTAAAATATAAAATTTAACGTGTTCAGATTTATATTGCATTACAAATAATGATATTGAAATACAAATATACATAAATACAACAGGGTGCACATTAGACTTATAAAAAAGAAAAAGAAAAAAAGCTCATCTCGAAACGTCTGTGATTGATTGCGTTTTACGTGGCGTGGCAGATGGATCGGATGGGATGAAGTAGGACCCACGCCACGAACCGACCATGTCCCTACACGTGTCCATCAATTTATTGGGCAACAATCTTCTCTTGTCTTTTCTCAGCAAATTAAATTGCTGATCATACCAGATATCGTACTGGAGTATACAACACTCGCCTTGCTTGCTCTACACCTGTCTGCCTGGACGTAAAACGACGGCGCGTGAGCAGTGTCGCGGATGTGGTCGGTCAAGAGCGTATAAATTCACATACTACTTTAGAAGATTAAGGAAAGCACGGAATGGTGGTTTTGTTAAAGCAGACGTCGGTTCCAGATTAGATGACAGACCAGTGTCGGTCCGCCACTATTTTTTTCTAAAAAAAAATTATATTTATTTATTGTTAATATTTTTTATTTCATGGCTCATGCCTCAAGAGTCGCGTCTGATACGCGTTGCGATTGGTGCAGGCTCCCACCATAAAAAGGCTCATACTTTACTCCTTCTTCTCAACTCATCCAACTTGACAAGAGGCGAACCACCAAAATCAGATCAGATCGATCAAGCGTTTGGGAATTTATCAATGGCGGAAGAGCAGAGGAGCGAGCTTGTGGCTGATCAAGCACCGGAGACCAAGGATCGAGGGCTCTTCGATTTCATGAAGGGAGAAGAAACGAAGCCCCAAGAAGAGGAGGACATATCTGGCGACTTCCACAACAAAGTTAAGGTCACGCAAGATCAGGAGCAGGAGCACAAGGTGGAGGAAGAGAATAAGAAACCTTCTCTCCTGGAAAAGCTCCAGAGATCCCACAGCAGCTCCAGCTCTGTAAGTTTGGACATTAATTAAACTCGATCTCCTGCTTGTTAATTAGTACTAGCATTAACTTATGTTTTTGTGCTCTGCATGTGTATAAACACAGTCGTCCAGCGAAGAAGAGGAAGAGGGTGAAGGAGAAGAGAAAAAGAAGGAGAAGAAGAAGAAGAAAGGACTGAAGGAGAAGATCAAGGAAAAGATGGAGGGAGAAAAGAAGGATGAGCAGGCGGAGGACACGACTGTCCCGGTTGAGAAAGTTGAGGATCAGACTCAGACGGCCCATCCCGAGGATCAGAATAAGAAGGGATTCCTGGACAAGATCAAAGAGAAGCTGCCTGGTGGTGGACAGCCCAAGAAAACTGAAGAGGCGGAGGCCTATGAAAGCGCTGCTAAGGCCAAGGAGGAGGAGAAGGAGAAGAAAGGCTTCTTGGACAAGATTAAAGAGAAGATTCCTGGGTATCACTCCAAGACTGAGGACCAAAAAGACAATGAACCTGCACCCTCCCACTAAAACATATTGCCCGCCCTCAGCTTTCGAACTTGGGAATGATTAGTTGGCGATACATATTTCTGCTTTTGATTTGCATTTGGTTTTGCTTCGGCTTGGATTGGCTTTTGGGTTTCTACTACTGTTAATTTGCTGTTGCATCTGTGTAGATATACATGTGCTTGTAAGTTTGTTTTGAGATTTGTGTGTCAGTTTTACGTATATGTGAGGATCATGATGGGCTCTGGTGAATTTCCACAGTATTACAAAATTCATCGCCTTCTCTGGATTTAATGTCTGTCTACTACTATTCTCTTGTTCTTCTTTTTCTTTTTTCTTGAGAAAAAAGTCCCCGTGTGCAATGTGAATTTGTTCGTGGACATTATTGACAACTGAACGGACTAGAACATACAGGAGAATTCTGGGACAACTAACACTTCTGTGGGCCGCAGTAGGGGGAATGATGACATCAACTCTCTCCATCTCCATCGACATTAATTACTTGGTGGAATCTCCTCCCCAATTTCAATTCCTCCTTTCCACCAGTGATCTCAACTCACAACCGACTCATTTCACAACATCGATCTCAAATCAATGGCAAATTCCAGCAAGTCTTATTTCTGAGCTTGGATTTGTCGGTGCCAAGGATCCACCGACAACTTGATAATCAGGTGATAATCGTGGAGCCCCAACCGATTTGTTGAAGACCCACGAGAATTGGTGCTTCATCAACTTCTGCAATATTTGCACATTGCTTGATCAACCCGCTTGGCCCTCCTAACACAGGGGATTAGAGAATTTGAGGGGAACTAGTGGTGTGGCTGCTTTTGTTGTGGATGATGGGTGGAGAGGGTGGAAGGAGTTGGCCTCCACGGGCCTAGTATGGTGGCTCGGAGTTGATGAACAGAGTTGATGAAGACGAAGGGTTGAGGGAATGAGAGACCTTCGTGAAAAGATTCCAATTACATCATTTTACTTTTAGAATGGCGTTTTTGCCCTTTTGCCCACTGAACTTGTGTAACTCAGACTTTTTGTCCCCTGAGAGTTGTCCAAGGTTGGCTCGCCCCTTGAACTTTTTAATTTATGACCTTTTAACCCTTAACCAATATAAGTCAGTCACGTGTGGGTAGTTTTCTGATGAAAGTGGGTGTTTGCATTATGTGAGGACGAAAACACAAAGAAATAAAAGAAAAATGATTAAGCAGTTATTTAGCCACTAAACCCAGTTGTATGAAGCATTTGTCTTTGTCGAAGATTGGCTCTACCTCCAGGGGTTCATCAAGATCGATTGTAACAACGAGGTTTCATGACGGAGAGCAGCCTCTTTGCAAGTGTAATTTGATAGCCGGAAGCTGAACGACTAAGAAAGGTCAGAACATGGGTCCATTCATACGTTTGGCATGTCACTTCCTAATGCTATCATTCCATCCAACACAGCTATCAGACAGATGAAAATTAAGTACACAATACCATCTATTCTTCCTATCTTTATTTCAAGTTCTATCACAGTCCTTTCCCCTCAGAATAGATCAGCAAGCATACGTATAGAGTGCCATGGAGCAGAGATCTCCTAAATCTTAAGATGAAACAAGGCAGCTGAAAATTTCAACACCGGTCCAAAAAGAAGTTGCCAGAGCAATAGTGAATAGACATAACTTCTGTTTTTCTTTTATATATATATATATATATATATATATATATATATGTATGTATGTATGTATGTATGTATGTATGTATGTATGTATGTATGTAACTACAAATATAGTCTTTTTGAAATAGAATTGCTTCTATATCAAAGTGTCATAAAATAGTATCTGGAAAACAAAATCCTATGAAATCAAGAACTAAAATTTGCAACAACGTCCTAATCAATGCCGTAATCAACCCAAAGATAAAAGATCTGACATAAGTTGCAATCTTCAAGCCTCTGTGACTAGATACTAAAAAACAACATCCTTTCCGATGAGTTGCCCGTAAACTCTCAAAATGTCTCCAGCCTGTTGTTGAGCTTTTTGGGATCCAGGAGAATCTGACAAATTAAAGGAAGATTTTACATTTCACGCCCTATAAATTGTCAACATTGGGTTTAATTGGGAGAATGCTCAGTTTGTTCATTTTCTTCCATTTTCTTTTCGTTTTGCTCCTCACAACTCATATGGTTTAAAAGAACCCCCACGTGACACCATATGGCTAACCTAAATTGCTTGAAGGGATGAAAGGTTTCGAACTATAAAGTTTAAGTGATGAGTTGGCCCGAGTCACATTCCAAAGGGCAAAGGGTTCGAGTTACCATAATTCAAGGGGCAAAAAGGCTAAAACGCCATTTTAGAATTCCATTAGTGAGATTTCAATTTGCAATTTTAACATCAAAATTTCACTTTTGAATTCTAAAATTCCTTCTTCGTATTTAAAACACTTGATTTAAAATGAAATTTCACTTAGAATTCAACTCTCCTACTAGCGGTACCGCTTTGAAACAATGCATTCGTCACTATCTCCATGTTAATAGTCTATTGCACCAGTTGGACTGTTTGTATAGTTGGTTTGTTACTGCCTAATGTTGTACTCATTCATCCATAAACTCTTAATTTTTACTTATCCATACTAAAACTATCATTAATGTTAAACTGTTGCCATCCGTTAGTCCTACTATTAAAATGGATCAAATTTAGTAAATGAAATAGGTTGAAAGTCTAAAAACAAAAAAATTAACGGCAAACATATAAATTACTAATATGCTAAAATTTTGAATTTGGTGCATCACTAAAGGTGGGAAATAAGGTAAGGAGGGATTGAACAGTAGAAACACTTTAAAAAATCTGAAAACTTATATCACTAAGCGCCTGGTTTATGGTGATCAGTGATCAAAAGTTACAGTTTTTTTTTAATCTTGTTCGTACAATTGGATTCCTCTTGCTCTCTTTTACAATGTTTACCAAAGTGTCAATTTAAAACTTTAAAACTAAAAATTTTTTTCTTTTTCATTCAAAGTATATAGCTAAGATTTTTGGATTCGATACTTTGCTAAACATTGTAGAGAAGAGCGAGAGTAATCAAATCATATAAAAACTTTGAAAGCTTGAAACTTTTGATCGCCAACTGCCACGAATCTCCACTCATGGCAACTGTTTTTGGCAGCATGCAACAAAAAACTTTCAGATTTTTAAAATTTTTTTACAACTTAATTCCTTTTACTCTCCTTTACAATTTATATTAAAGTGCCAAATCTAAAATTTTAGCATATCACATCCAAATTTTAGGGGCTTTTATTTGATTTAAATCAAACTAAATTATTTGTTTTATTTGATTTTTAGTTTTGGATGACTGAAACCCAAATAGACAAAATTCCCCTATAAAGCCAAACTCAAACCAAATCAAAATATTTCAACTTGGTTCCAAACCGAATTAATCGGAAAAAAATGCTCATTTTCTCTAAAATTTTTATTTGGGAAAAACAAATTAAGAATCACCATCTAAAAATTTGGCCAAAAAAAAAGCACAAATCTCCACATTCAGTTTTTACTTGATTATCATGGGCCGATTGTTTGCAATATGATAAAGTAAAGATTGAAATATAATATAATAACGTCAAAATTTACAAATTTGAGGATAAACCGTATATGAGATAGTTGGCCCATGTCATAACCTATAAGTGAAATTGTGAAAACAAATACGAGGCATAAGCCCGCCCACAAAATACGAGGCACATTAATGATGGGTAGACTTATTCCTGGATAGGGTCCTCTGATATAGAGCTTCATAGGCTACAAATTGGAAGAAGGAGGCCTAATCACCCTAGATTGAAGGATTCGAGTGACAAAAAAAATCATAGTGATTAGGGTCGTTTGGCATAGAGCCCATCAACCCTATAGTAGACATGATTGTTTTTAAAACCTTACAGTATTTTCTCTAAAAAATATAGTACAATAATATATAATAAAGTTACATTCACAATATATTTATAAATGATAAAAGGGTTTACCAAAAAAAACTTTACTACATGTACTATTAAAATTTATATAGAAAATTTCACCAAATCCTTGGTAGTAAGAATTGATGTATCAATTTTTGTTGAATTAGCTCATTAATTCATTGTTGATAGCCACAAAACCTAGCTTTGCCATACCTTGGACATTGAAGGAAATGCGTCTCTGCATTTAACTCTGTCCGTGCAACCTTCACCACAGCCCTTATGTTGTAATGACAAACCCTTTATTAATTGTATGTTATGTTTGCTTAACATACTCACCAATGAAGTTTAACTTGACATTGGAGGTTTCTATTTTGTATTGAGAAATTAAGGGAAATTTGGCTTCCTTGCCCTGTTTCCACCATTTTAACCAAAGAGTGAATATTTTTTTTATCCCAAAAAGTTATTTGCCTCCATAAAGAGGGTAAAAAAGGAGCTTATATGTTTATGGTTTGACATTAGGGTTGTAAATGGGTTAGGCCTTTATCGGATACCTCAAGTTTGAGCTTGATTTGAGGCTTTTCTAGTTAAGCCTTTGCTCGAGCTTGAAAATGAGCTCAACATCTTAAAAGGTCAAGCTCGAGCTTATAAGTACTTAATCTTTTTTGTTAAAAGGCCTAACTGATCTGTAATAATAACAGATATACTATTTTAGTTATCTATCTAACTAAGGAGTTATTGGTTTAAATTACTAAATGAAATATAATAAGTTCTGTAAAATGCTATTAATTCTAGCCTGACAGGCTTTTGTGACAAGTTCAAGCCTTCCTCAAGCTAGAGCTCGAGTGATACCTATAGTGTAAGGGGCCGAGATCAAGCCTAATAGATTTGAGCTCGACCTAATACCTTTACACCCATATTTAACACTGTCTAATGCCATCTGTGCATGCCATTTGTCAGGTGGAAAATTTAACAGTTTTAGGTAGGGGTGAGCACGGGCTAGGTAGAACAATGAGTTTACCTCCCAATAGAGGGTGGGTTGACTTGGCTTGACTTGGATAAATGATGAATATTCATAAGTGTATTGCTATTACGAGTTTAAATCATCATTATACGCTTTGATTATGATTAATTTCTATATTCTGAGCATTTTTCCACTGATAAATGTTAATCTTGTGGTCAAACATGTTGACTTTTTGTCAATTTTGACCATAATTTTCTACTTTATCACTCAATATTTTTCACCGATTCTTGCTTTGATTCTTCATTTTGTAGGTT
Organism: Aquilaria yunnanensis; assembly: GCA_039654915.1. Taxonomy (NCBI): domain Eukaryota; kingdom Viridiplantae; phylum Streptophyta; class Magnoliopsida; order Malvales; family Thymelaeaceae; genus Aquilaria; species Aquilaria yunnanensis. The sequence continues at coordinate 110,996,238 of CM077593.1, forward strand.
GGAGGAGCAGACCATAGCATTGGAATGGCACCGGGACGAGCGGAACGAAAAACGGGAACGTAAAATTCAACGAAAATTATAACTGTGAGGTCTAGGCCCCAGGAGTGAGGCTTAGGCGCTACAATAAAAAAGCTCACTACCTAAAAAATGCATCCTGAAGGCCTAGGCGCCACCTGAGGCTTAGGCGCCCAGGCACCCCCTCCTGGGGCCTAGACGCCAGAGTACCCTCGAGCCTGGAAGCCTAAGCGCTCAAGCACCCCCTCTTAAGGCTTAGCCGCCAGTCACCCGGGAAAGTGGTCTCGTACCTCAAATTTGAACTCAAGCTTGTTATTGCCCAAAGATTTCTATCCAAATGGTTTGGTGAGTGAAAGGGACATCTCCAAAGAGTAGAAGAACCTAGAGCCTAGCAAGAAGAACACACACTTCATTTTCATCTTCTCATCTTAGATTTAGGTTTTGGATTACCATTTTTTACATTTCTTCATCTTCCTTGGGAGCATTTATGAATTCTTGCTTGGAGAAGGCTTGCAGAACTTAAAGATTTGTTGGAGCCTTGAGGAATCAAGCATCTAGAATCTATTGGGTTCCTTCTTTCTTTTTTTTGTCTTGTATTTAGACATAGATGCTCTTTTATGTATTTTTATGTTTATGTTTAGTTTGATTATGGAGTAATTTTTCTTAGCACTTTCTATGGATGTAGCTACTTGGATTGATTATGTTGGATGAATTTATGGTTATGTGATATTGGTTTTCTACTAAATGTATGTTTATTCTTCTCTTGAGCTTAATGTTGTGTTAGCTAGTTGATAATGACAATTAGTTGCACTATAAATTACCTCTAAACTATTGGAAAATATTAGAAGTTATTTAACCTAGGAGAAAAATTTAATGGCTATGGGCTTGTTAGGAATTAGTCTAAGTCATTAGGTAAAGGTAAATTGAGCTATAATGCCTCTTTCTAAACTTGTAATAGGATGAAAATCCTTATTAAGTTTAGATTAGAGAGATTAATTCTTTCACTTGAAAAAGTAAGAATTCAATTGAGTAACTTTACCAACATACATTGGAGATTAACTCACTCACCTAAGTTTACCAACTAACCAATACAAGTAGTGAACCCATAGGAAGTGTCCTTTCATAATTTGATAAAATCACAAATTTATCTTGCATTCTTGTATTTTAGGGTAATAGAGTTTCAATTAGTTAGTCTTAGTCACTTGTTGATTTACCTACATTATCATTCAACATTGATTGTTTAGCTAGAGTTAGCTTAAAGTAGTGATACTTGGCAAGTAAATTGATCAATCCTTATGGGAACGATACTTATTCACCCTATCTACACGTGACCCGTGCACTTGCGGATAGTGGTTTCAAAATTTCACTACACCCATCGGGTTACTATTCATACATTTTTACTATTCACAACTATTATTCATACGTCTGTTTTACTGTTCATACGCATTTTCACTATTTATTAACATTAAATAATTATTTTTTTTATGTAGTTAAAATTATCACTTGGCGCCTTTCACGAGAAAAATCATATCTAGAGCTGTAGACGTCGAAAGTGAGTGATTCCAAATTTATTTGAAAGCTAACACATAGATCTTCAACTCTATTTTATTTCATGAGCTAGTTTGATCGTTTTTATTGCCAAAATCTGATTATAGATGAGACCATTCGTTCTTTCATGTGCTAAAGAGCAGTTTCGGTAGAAAATTTATAACTTGAGCTACGAATGTCCAATTTGAATGAGCAAGCTATTGATTCGAAGCTAAAAAAGATATCTACAAGTTTTGTGCTTTGAGAAAGAGCTAATTCAATATCTACAATAGTCAAAAATTAAAAGAAGTTGCAGCCCACCTTTGTTGATTTGTATGTACCTACATTTTACTATTTTACTATTTCACCCACCTCAAAACTTTATAAATAGGCACCTTGGAGGGGAGGACGAAAGGATGCCATTTCTTAGGCCTCATTTATGTTTTAGTATCAAAGTTAACTTTTCTGCTTTATTATTGTTCTTATTTTCAATACTGAAGCTCTATCCAAGTGTTTTTTTGTTCTTCTTCTTGTTCTTTCTTTGATATTTCAATCCATGTTCATTTCATCTTTCTACATGTTGTTTACTTTTATCATGACTAACTAATCTTTCTTTTGCTAAGGTGAAAGGGTGAAACTTTTGGTATAAAGGTTATGATTGATTTGAATAGATCACAATGTTAACGATATTTTATTCCTTAATCTATTTAACTTCCCTCATTATTAAGTGGGAATCTTGATTTATTATAGTCAATCATTGGCACAAAAGCTACTTGATTCCCCCTGTAGAACATGGCTCTGCCGGCTATATTGGAATCTTGAGATATTGGCGACAAATGTTAACATGATGGATACTTGAACCCATTAGCAAGTGTTAACATTTTAAGATCAATGAAAGTTAATAATAACTAAATTCCCTGATTGATATCTCATTTATGTGTAGATCTTAATTGAGTGGTAAGATGAACTAAAATTAATCATAATCAATATACTAAAAATTGATCCCCTAACCTTAGCTATTTATTTGAATTTGAATTTTTAATCAACACCTATTCACACCTTGCACCAAAATCTTTCCTTATTACCAAATCTACAATTTGTATTTTTTAATTCACTTCCCTGTGATTCAACATTCGGACTCCCAAGATTTTATTACTTGCGATAACCTACACTTGGGTTACAACTGCTAAAGTGCAGCGATAAAAATTAACCATGGTTTGTGAGTTGGTTCCATCTTGAAAAAACCATTGGGTTTTAGGTTGATTCCAATTCCATATGGAATCAACTCAATAAATAACATAATTGAGGTATATAATAATATATAATGAAATTTATAAGTTTACATATATAATATTTATAGTAAATATGAAATATTTTGCTTCCCCCATCTATTTCAAGCGATCATTCAGAGTTTATAGGTGCATTACTGAAAAAGTATGTACGTGAAATGAAGGCTTAAAAACTAAAAGAACATGTGTAACTCTTTTGAATTTTACTAAGTACATGTGTATTTTGATTAGGATTTAATTATGTATTATGTTGAATACTTTACAAACTAGTTGTGGATGAATTTCAATGGATTTAGGTGGTGTTAGAGTGTACGTGTATAAACTGAAAAACTTAAGAACCAGAATTGAAAAACCTATAAATATGGTTCTGGTTTTGTTTGTTTTCGGGTTAGGTAGAAAATTTGTGGAATTGAGGCTTTTTCGGGTTGATTCGGTTTCACACTAAAACCGACCCAATTCATACTTTGCTCAACCTTAGTTTTAGGATTAGCAAATTACAGGTATTAACGTTTTAGGACTCGTTTGAAAATTTTAGTCAAAATAGTACTGACTTAAGAAAAGGTAAAAAAAATCATAGTTCTGAGAATGCCCTTTCTCGTTTTAAAATTGACTTGGTAAAAGTGAAAATATCATAAAAATTACCATTACATTCCATAAAAAAAAAAAGTATGTATGACTTAATTGTTTTAAAAACTTATAGTATTTTTCTCTATAAAATAGACTAAAATAATACTCTTTCTGTTGTATAAAAACCGACCCCTTTACTATTTATAGTAATTAATTTATAATTTTATTTATTTCAAAATTTATAATAAAAAAAATATGAAAATGAAACTTTAAATGTTATAGTTTCTAAATATAATTTTTTTATTTTTTTTTAAATACATATTAGTATGAATATATTTAAATCAAACTTTAGTCCAAAAAAGGTAAAAGAGCCAACTAATACGAAACGGATGGAGTATATAATTTACTTACATTTACAATATATTTATTAATTGTAAAATATTTACCAAGAAAAAATTTACTAAATGTATTATTAAAATTTTTACAGAATTTTGTACCAAATCCTTGGTAGTAAGAATTGATGGAATGTAGAAAACTTAATATATCAATTTTAATTATTTTTTCATACACAGGTTAGTAAGGTCTTAATTCAAATTCTGTTTGGTACATTTTAGTTAAAATATTTTAGTACCATTGTAGTACTACTAGAAGATAAGGATAATTACAATTTACCTACAAGGTTTAGGAGAAATTACAATTTATCCTTTGTATTTTAGAAATATACACTTTACTCATATTTTTTTAATATAATCTAACAGCAGCTTCTAAAATCTTAATTTAAACTATATAGTACTCATCTATATATTAATTTTTTTTATATAGTCAATTGACATTTAAAAAATATTATTTTCTATTTACAAAAAGAAAGAAACTGATAATTTAAATTATTTGTTAACTATTAAAAAATAACATATAGATTGAAATACTAGAAAATGGCTACCGTCAACTATAATATTTAATTAAAATTTTAGAAGTTATTGTCGGATTTATTAAAAAGAAGAGATAAATTATATATTTTTTAAATAAAAAATAAAATATAATTTTACCTAAATTTTATGGGATAAATTGTATATAACTCTGAAAAAAAAAAACAAGCGACATGCCTGGTGAGAGATAGAAAGGACCGTACCGGAGTTTTTGGAAAACCGATTTCCGTCTTTTACTTTTGCTCCCATTTTCCTCCAATTTCCAAAGCCACGCCGGACGTCGGCTGGGAGGGAAGAAAAGCGGCGATGATTACGCGGTCAATTCTGGCGGAGCAGTTGCGGGAGTATCAGATTCGATCCAAGCACGATTGGGCCTCATCCTTTTTCTTCTCATCTACCTCTAATCTCGCTTCTTCCAGGTATTCCTTCCTGTCTTCCTGTACGTTCAATCTCATCAGGTAGATCTTAAGTGTTTGCTTGGGAATTAGACTTTACAACTGTGCGTGAAAGTTCCTTGTAGCTTAATTCTACATTGGTGGCTTTAGGTTATTTTGAGCTGTTAACTCGTGCTTTTGGACAAATTACTTCGTGATGCAATAAGCTCTTACAATATGTAAAGGTTCATCTGAAATATGAAACAATGGAGAAAATAAAAAGAGAGAGATATTAGCTGTTCGTAAAGAACCAAATATATAGCCTTCATGCCTCACTCTTGATGGTGGTAGATATTCCAGTATTTTCTCTTTCCCTTTTTGGTTTCTTCCGGTCTTAGGGTTAAATTGGTTATTAGATATCCACAACTCATTTTCAGCGTGAAAAATCTTGAGCCATAGTTTCATTTCCTGGGCTCGGGACTATGGTGATGGTAAAGAAGTGTTAGGGGTCATTAACTCTTTGTTAACGGGTTACTTGGTGATATCGTTTATTCCTTTTGAGTCGCCTTCGGTATGCTGCGAAGAGAATAAGTGACTTTATGTCTTACCTCATATCTGTTGTCTTAGGTTCCCGGTTTCTGTATTCAGCATTTGCGATCAACTGCTTAAGCAGTTAAAGTTATCAATGAGCATGTAACGTTTACAAATATTTGTTGATGTGCTTCTATATGTTTCTAGAGTTACTAATCCCAACTTGTGGGATTTAGGCATAGTGGACTGATTTGCTTTTTCTTGAGTACTCAAAAGCATCCTACAAGTACATTTAAGGGAGGATATCTATGATGTCATATCAAGAATAAGGGGTCACTTGCATGTTTCTTAAAACCTAGAGGCTGCCGAGCTACATTTGGCATTTATTTGCATCTAGGCTTGCGTCCTCGTTGACTCATTTATTGATTGATATGTTTGCTTGTGGTTTAATTGGGTCATTTATCCCATTTGTATATTTTATTCCCTCCATCCCAAAAGGATTGACACTTCCAAAATTGCGTTTACCCCCCAAAATAAATGTCACCACCAATTGTCATATGGTATTCTAATTCTACCCACAGTATATGTAAACTACAGACGGACTGCTCATCTAAAATACATGCACATATGCTAAAGGAAAAAAAAAATGGAAATAACAGGACCTAGTGGAGCACCCATAAAGATTGTGGAAATGAGTGCAGTGTAGATGCTTCTTCGGACAGAGGAATATTCTGCTGAGTTAGTTTTTGTCCGTGCTTGCCCCTTTGTGAAATCTCCTCCGGACTTGAATCCATGTCATTCTAGTAATTGATGAATGCCCTGTCCTTAAATTAACAGGTTAGCTTAGATGCTTGATATGGAGTGAAGGGTACTCTTGTTTTAGTTGATCGTATAGATTGAAACTTACCGGTTTTGTCAGTGATCTAGTCCTTTCAAGTCGTGTTTTAATGTTTTAACTATGCTGTTTGTTGTACTGCTTTTACTATTGGAGAAATGGTTATAACTCTGAACTATTTTTCTCTATCCTTTTATTTTGTAAGTTGTGCTTGAAAACATCCTTATTATTTATTCTCTGTTGCAAGAGCAATTCTAATTTGTGTGCTTCTCATTTTTCATTTCTTGTATGCAGGGTGGATGTCGTGTTTTTCGTGATATGGGAACTTGTCATTGTTGCGTTCCTGGTTTTTTCAGCAGTTTCTTTATATTTTAGGCATTTTCAACTTTCATTTATCTTAGTATGTGTTACAATGCTCTTGCTGCTATGCGTGAAAATTGTGAAACAAGTGAGATTGAACACGAAAAGGAAGAGAAGGATGTTGCTTCCACTGTCTATGTAGAACCACACGAATGCTAGTAAGTTTTTCTTTGAGGCGAATTCCACAAACCACGTTCTTAATCTTCTTCGCCTAAATTCATAATTGCTCATTTTTCTTACTTTACAATTAAAAGAGTCGTCTTTTCTTTAGATGGAGGCAAATGTTCAGATTTTCATTGCCTTCCTCCTCACTTAAGACTGCTAATTTCCTATTTATGCCGCAGCATCAAAGTCGTATATCTTTTGCTGCACTTTTGTAGAAACTGTTTTGCATTTAAGGGTTACAATCTGAGTCAGAAGAAAGTGTTCATATGTGTGAATACAATAAAAGGGGCAATTTTTAAAGCACAGGATGCTAGTTTATAGAGGCAAATCAAGAAAAGAAGCGAACTTGTTGACCACATTGTTCAAATGGAGAAACGCGGAGTAGATGTAACTAGTTGCTTGGTTATAGTCTTGCAACATAGCCCACAAGTATCAAAGTTTAGAGGTGGCCAGCTTGATGAGATCTTTCCTGAGGATTTTGCCTGACGGATTTTTTGGTATCGAATCCACGAATGCCACTCTTCTGATTCTTTTGTATGGAGCTACCTGCAAGATTATTCTCTATCAATTATCAACAGATAACAGGCGGGGATCGCCCCTTTTTTTTCTAGCATGGTAATAGCAGGGGTCAAATTGCTTAGAGTACAAACTACAAACCTGCCCTGCTACAAAATCCATGACTCCTTTCTGAGACAGATTGCTTCCAGGTTTTCTCACTACATATGCCATGGGATATTGTCCAACCTCCTTATCGGGAAACCTGAGGTCCAATAAGTAGAAATCTCCTTGTCATGTATTAACCTACTAACCTAACAACTGAGAAAGAAGTTTGAAGTTGTTAAAAGAGGAGCAGAATCTTACGGTATTACAGCAGAATCCGAAATTTGTGGATGAGAAAGCAAGAGCGCTTCTAACTCAGCAGGAGGAACCTGCCATGCATAATCCGTGTTAACATGATATGAATCAAAAGCGCCCGGAAACAGAAGAGCAAAAGCATTATAAACAAGTCTGCAGTATAGTAGTGGTCACCTGATAACCCTTGTACTTGATCAGCTCCTTCAATCTGTCAACAACGAAGATGAAGCCATCACCATCAATGTAGCAGAGATCGCCAGTCCTCAGCCATCCATCGGAATCAAGTGTGGATGCCGTAGCGTCTGGGTTGCTGAAGTAACCTGACAAAGAAAAATACCAAATTGTTTGCACATTGGAACCTATATGAGTTAAAAAAATCCCAGAAACTCCCCAGTCGCACTACTCTCAATCGACTAGATCCAGATGGAATAGCAATAGAATTAGAATTTAGAATGAGCAGAGCAAGCAACTCGATCGAGCAGAGTAGAGGGGAGATTCTTTAATACTAGCAACAGTTTCTCTACCTTTCATGATGGTTGGACCTCTAAGCCAAAGCTCGCCAGTCTCGTTAACCGCCAAAGCCCTCCCACTGTCCGCCTCCACAATCCTCGCCTCCATGCTTGGAGACAACAGCCCTGCTGTCCCGTACCGCCGACTCTCCTCCAGCGAGTCCGTCGACGCCCCGATCCCTGCCGACTCTGTTAATCCATATCCCTGTAGAATCTTCACCCCAGGATACTTGTCTACGAATCCCTCAATCACCTCCTTACTCAGCGGAGCACCGCCCGACAACACCGATTGCAGCGAACTCAAGTCGTACTTCCGCCGTATCTCATTCGCCCCGTTTATCATCGCCACTAGTATCGGCGGCACCAGCGGCAGATAGGTAGCGCCATATCTCTGAATCGTCCACAACATCTCGCCCATCTCGAACTTCGATAGCACGATAATGGTCGATCCCGACGCCAGCAGTCCCGTGGCGAACGCCGCCAGACCGTAGATGTGGAACATCGGGACGGTGCAGATGAAGCGCTGTTCTCCCTCGCCTCTATCGAACCTGTTCAAGACTGTCTGTACCATCGCTATCAGGTTTCTATGAGATGAAACCACACCCTTGCTGGCGCCAGTCGTGCCAGAGGAATAAAGCAGAGATGCCGTGTCGTCCTGGTTGACTCGCTCCCTGACTCGGCTCCCGCCGGTTTCTGTTTTCATCATTTGTTCCAGAGTCGTCACTATTCTGGCTCCCGCCCTGGAATCCGAAACATTTCCGTCGTCGACAAGTACGATGGGTAGCTTCGAGTTCGACCCTGCGATTTTGGTTAGAAGTTGGGATGTGGTGAAGGCCAGGACGGGGTTGGAGTCTGCGATTTGTTTAGCGATCTCGCCAGTGGTGTTGAGAGGGTTGGTGGTGGTGATGACGGCTCCGAGGGACATGACCGAAAGACAAACGATGGGGAAGAAGATGGAATTGGGGGAGAGGAGGAGGATGACGTGGCCTTTGCGGATGCCCATGTCGGAGAGGGAAGCTGCGACGGCGTCGACGGCTCGCCAGAGTTGGGAGAAGGAAAGGTGGCGGCCGGTGGTGGCATCGATGAAGGCGGTCTTGCCGTGGTGAGCCTGGGAGGAGATAAAGGTGGTGACATCGAGGAGGTGGTTGTGAGGGAGAGGGATGGGCTTGCGTTTACTGTAGAAGGTGGAATTGGATTTGCAGAAACCTGATTTTGGATCGATTTCTGCCATGGGTATGAGATCTGGAACAGAATTGGGATAGAAATTGATCGTTGGCTATTAATATGTGCTAACAGATTAACTCATGAAGAGGAATTATTTTGGTCTGAGTAGTAGGAGTAGACTTCCATTTGCAAGTATGATTGACTCACTGTCTGTCCTGGCGTCAAATTGTCAACTCTCAATTGGCCAACGGATCTCTGGGCGTTCAATCTTCGGCGGCGCTGCTGACCGACCAAGAAAGAAGCACGTGACATTTCGTGGCCTAATAAATCCTTTAAAAGCCCCTAAACTCTTGCTTGGCTAGACATTTAGTCACTTTAGTTGAAGCTTCTCACACTCAGCCCCTCGAAAGTCGAAGTAGGTAACTCTGTGACGGTGCAGTGACCCCCTTGCGCTGTCACGTGACATCATGTCACAAAGCACCGTCAGATGCCGTGTACTGGAGTACTCTCCCGCTTGCACACCCCCAATTGTTGCAATACTAATCCCTACCAAGCCACCACCTACACACTGTCCTGCATCACTGTATGTTTGTCACCCAAAACTTATCTAGAATTGGAGCAAACGTATATAGGAAAATGGCGTGGGGAATGGGATGGACTGTGATGTCCATCATTTATCGTAGTTTGTCGATCATCAACTGGAACTTACTGAATCATACCGAGTTTCTACTGATTGATGATGAATGATGGATATCACTCCATCTTTTTATCACGGTTCTTGCATATATAATTTTATCAAATTTGGTGCAGCTAGGTGTACTATTTAATTAACTAATGATCTTAATTACTATGCAAGAAAAAAAAAAAAGCTAAATGATCAACGTACTATTATTATTTGCAAATTAAAGGAAAAAAAAAAACAAAAAGAGATAGGAACAGAAAAATTTAGATGGATGTTGACTAATTAGTAGAAATGTACAAATAAGGCCTAAATGCACCGCCAGCCCCTGAACATTGCAAATTCAATCAAGTTAGTCCCCAAATTAAAACTTGGATAGCAATAACCCTTTAATTTTTAAATTTCGTTCGAGTTGGTCCAGGAAGAGTTATGACGCACCTCTGAATCATAGCGCAACTGAATCAATCTCCTCAACCAAGGCAAAGCAAAGCGGCTACAAATTGGAAAAAAAATCTATTACCTGAATCAGTCTTCTCAATGTTGCCGAGAACGGATAATGCCTTTGCAATCGATGATTCTTTAATCACCGCCGATTTTCCTAGCCCATTTTTGAAAATTGGTTTGGAATCCCCACTTTCTGCATCCTCCATAAGCTTCCCACAACCTTAAAAAATCAGATGAAGTTTCAAACCCTTCGACAAAGATCCAAAAACACGAGAATAGATAGAGAAATGGATGGACCAATTACCTTGGAGCAAGAGATCAGCCATGGAAGGGAAGGGCTCATTCAGAGATATGTTCGGGGTTATCCCGGGCCTTGGAGAGGATGATTCGTCTGGAGACCTCCTTTCGGAGACCGTTTCTGGCGTCAAGAAATATCTGCCAAGTTGACATTGGCCAGATTCTAATAAGAACTTGCTGCCGATAGCTTTTAGAGATTGAGAGATTGAGAGGTACAGTCACAGACGTACAAGCTACAACACCATCCTAGAAGCCAACACTGGCAAATCGGATTTTTGGATTTTGGGAAAATATCGAACTCCTCGCCGCCATCAAACCAGATTTTTGAAAGAAATTGAACCCCTCGTTGTCTTTTAAACCAGATTTCCAGAAGAAATCGAACTCCCCCCCTCCCCCGTTGTGTAACCAAATTTCTAGAAGAAATGGTGAGTTTGGGATTTGGTGAGTTCGAGAGAGAGGCGAATGGACGGTGGATGCGAGTGTTAATTAACATTAATTAACGAATGGGCCAACTTGAACTCATGTTGAAAGTTTAAGGGCTGCTATCGTTCCATTTATAGTCCAATGACTAACTTGTTGAGTTTGCAAAGTTTGGGGGCTCCTGGTACATTTAGGCCTACAGACAAATCTATTACATACATTATGGGCCTAACTACACGATTAGCCCCCAAACTTGTCCAACTCGAGCGAGTTGGTCCAAAACTCAAAACTCACTAAAACTCAGCCCCTTAACTTTAAAAAGCTATTCACTTCAGTCCAATTGGTACAGTAGCTAAAGGACGGCGTTTGTGGTGAAGGTGGGGTGGCGATGGGTGTCTGAGGTGGAAAAGGGAAACGTGAAGTTAGAAAAAAGTGGGACCAATTGAAGCCAGAGATGACTTCGTCGTAGAAGGAGGAGGAGGGGCAGGAGTTGGGGCTCAGGGCAGCTAGCGAAGGGTGGAAGGACTTGATGCGGCTGGGGGACAAGACGCTGTAGTGGTGGACGGAGCCGAAGACGCCATGCGACATAGCCAATGGGACCAATCGAAGCCTATGGGACCAATTGGAGCTAATGGATCCGAAGGCGATGCGGTGGAAGAGGAGCCGATGTGACCAATCCGACGATGAAAGGCAATCAAGAGGTCAAGGCAAAATTATAGGTGAAATCCAACTGCAAAAACAGAGGAGGAAGGTGACGGTGAAACTAGGCTCTTGCTCTCGTTCGCCAGCACTTGTTCCTTGACCTCATGCACCCCAAGCGTTCCAACCTACACCCAGGTTTTGCCGTCTACTATTGTCACCAACCTACACTGCAACTGCTCTAATCCGTCTGCTGGAGATCAAACCAGGGGGAGAACCAAACCTGTTGCCTCCTTCAATCCCACTACAGATCCAATCTGACCAAAGCCTCGCCGTTACTAATGATCCAAGCTACGAGAAGCGCAAACCACCACTTCTCTAGTCCCACCATAGATCACTGGAAAATCGCCCGGAGGAGAAGAAGAGAGCAGACAATCAAATCGCCACTTCTCTAGTCCTTCATCTTTTATTTTCATATGTTTTAATCCCTGAGTCTTTTTTTTTTTTTTTACAGTTAGGCAGGCCCACTGGCCCAGCAACAGCCACCTAGCCCACCTCAGCATTCCATCTAACGTCGTTCATTGTCTACAGTACCATCTGGACTAACTTGCATAGTTTTTCAAAATTTAAGGACCAATATTTACTGAGTAGTGAGTTGTGGACCAACTCGCTCGGGTTGTCTAAGTTCAGGGCCTAAATCTATAGTTTGGCCTACATTATGAAGCAAAAGTTAAGGTAAGTTAGTAATGACCTAAATACGCATTTGGTCCCTTAACTCTGAAAACTCATACGAGTTAGCCCCTAAACTTTGAATCAATGCATCTTAGTCCCTCAGGTTTGATTAACTAAGTTACTTTGTCCCTCAACTTTGCTAAATTAAGATACTTAGTCCATTTTGAGACGGAACGCATCCATGTGTGAACACGTGACCCTGACGATGTTACGTGGATTGAAAGTACTAGCTCCATCACTTTCGCACCCTTGTAGTTGACAGCGAAGCCAGCTGTACCGAAATCTGTCAAGTCTCGACAAGATCACAGCTTAAGCCGAGTTAGATTCCAGCACCGCAGAGGGATTAACAAGAGTGCCTCGTTGCTGATGCTCGGGGGTCTCTTGTCAAATTTCATGGTTAACATGGTGACCGAGTCAAACCTCGAGAACAGTGAAGGGATCTCCGAGAGTAAATTTGCTTTGCTGTTGAGCGAGAGCAAGCGAATGCTTAAACACCCGACTTGGAACCACGGCTATCAGACGAGGGAGCACCGTTTCTTGTCGCTTGAGCTGAAGGGCTGGAAAACACAGGCCAAACCACTCATCCGGCAAATCAAAGCTAAAACCAAAAGATTCGTTAGTGATTCCATCGAGGTCATCATCTTCGTCCACCAGCATCAAGGAAATTGAAGTTGATGGCTTGGATTTCAACCTGTCAGGGTGCAGGAGTGTAGCGGCTGAGGATTGAGACTGTCGAAATAGGCTAGCCCATGCACGATGGCTAAGGGAAATGGACAAATTAGATTCATCGGCCAAGGGAAACGGAGAATGTTGGCTGTCTGATGAGCGATTTTCATGTTGTCGGATTCTGCGCCCAAATGAGCATTTACCATCCTGGATCGCAACGGCTAAGAATTGCTCTATTGCACATTGGCTACACATAAAACGTTGTTTATAGACTGATCCGTTACTTTCTGCAAAGTTGAGGGACTAAGCCGCACTGATTTATAGTTTAGGGATTAACTTGTTTGAGTTGGAAAAATTAAGAGACTGACTGTGCATTTAGGTCTTTAGTAATTCTAAAGTTAATTGATATGTTAATTAAGCGCCCACTTAAACTTTCATAGGTTAATTAAACATCACCTCAAAGTTTTATATGAGATCCCAATTTCGCCCATTGATTTATTGGCTCAATTTTGAGTACGTTCAAAATTTACATTTTTACCACTAAATAATAATTCTACAATAAATGATAAAAAAAATTTATTCCTACAATTTTTTTGGCAATCAATTCCTCCATTTTTAATCATAAAAATTTTTCAAATATGGAATTATTTATCTACCTGGCTGATTGTATATAAAGAAAATTGATCTATAATAGTACAAAGAAATTTTACTATTAACTGAATATTTTGATTAATATATTGGTGATATCTTAACTTTTAAGCCAATAAAAAAATGTAATTTTATTTCAATTATCATAGTTGCAATATTGCACAGACAATAAAAAATCCATAATGCGCTCTCGATTTCATTTGGTAATCGCAAAACTATATTTTTTTTTGTCTTTTTGCCTTAGATTTTTATAGAAAAAATGGAAAACTATTTATTTTTGATTAAGAGTTGTTGACACCCAATTTCGTCCGACTATTAAAAAAAAAATTAAACTAAAAAAAAAATTAATTAAAAATAATAATAATAATAAATAATAATATATTTTATTATTATTATTACTGAAAAATTTTAATTAAGTTAATTAGTTTAAAATACATTTTTTTTGTTTTATTTTGTGAAGATTTGATTTAAAATGATATATGTGTGTATATGTGTATGTTTGAAAGAAAAAAAGAAAACTCCATAAAAATGACAAAATTAAAAAGTTTGAGGTAAAAATGACAAAATTGAGAAGTTTCGGGAAAAATTGACAAAATCTGAAAGTTCCAGGAGCATTTGGTAGTTTGTCATATAAAATTTTGGGCCTGCCGACGTTTCTGGCCCAAATTGACAGAAAACGACAAAATTGTCAAAATCAGAAGCTTCAGGAACTTATCCAGAGGCTGAGAGACGTAAAGGACTAAAATTGTCATTTTACCAATTTAAAATATAAGTTTGAAATTTTTTATTAATTTATCCATCAACAGTTCAGCGAAACTTCCTCTATAAATAGCCCTCCAAATTTTGTGCTGAACACAGAAAAAAAATAGAAAGAAAGCTTAGAGCTCCGTTTCAAAAAAAGATAAAATTACAGCCTTATCCCCTAGCTTATCTTCCCTCTGCCCAGAGATTCCCAAATTTTATTTCCTTACGAATTGACCATCTTCTTCCTTCTTCCTTCTCTTGCTCTCTCTTCTCTTTTACTCTGTCACGCTGCCTCACGCCCGCCGTCACCGCTACGCCGCCGCCGTCTCCACGTCGCCGTCTTCCCCACGCCGTCGTCGCCTTCGTGCCTCTCCGCCGTGTCCGTTTTTTTTCTTCTCCTTCTCTCCCTCCGCCTTCGCCGCGCCTTCGCCGTGCCTTCGCCGCCGCCGCTGATACGCCCTCCGCCTCGCTGCCCTGCGCCTTCGCCGCCGTGCGCCGTCGCCACCGTGCCCCTGACCGCGCCCCCCGTCCAACTCCGCCTCCCCCCTGCCCCTGTGCTTCGCGCGTCCGTCACCTCTGTTTCAGCATATTCAAATTAATTTTTAAAGGGTACAACCCTTGTTTTGTCCTCTATCTTTTCAATTTCTTTCACTTTGGTTACTAACCTTTTATTTTGTTCTTGCAGAATTGATTCCTAACCCTTTTAATTTTTACTTGTTTATTTATTTGTTTATTATTGTTATTATTACTAACCCTTCTTTTTATTGTTATTATTATAACTAACTTACTAACCTTATTATTATTATGACTAACCTTATTATTATTATTATTATGACTAACCTACTAACCTTATTATTGTTACCTCAACTAACTTACTAACTTTTATTTTTATTGTTATTAACATCTAACTTTACTAACTTTGCTAACTTTTATTATTGTTGTTAATAATTAATTTAATTAACTTGGCTAACTTTTTATTATTGTTGTTAATTAATTAATTTAATTAACTTGACTAACTTTTTATTATTGTTGTTAATTAATTTAATTAACTTGGCTAACTTTTTATTATTGTTGTTAATTAATTAATTTAATTAACTTGACTAAATTTTTATTATTGTTGTTTAATAATTAATTTAATTAACTTTGCTAACAATTATTATTTATTTTTAAAGTCGATGGCCAAAAGGCCCCACTTTATTTTTATTAATTTTTCTTTATATAATTTATTTCATTTAATTCACCTTTACTAATAAATAAATAAGAACTAAAAAAGAAAATTCTTTTATAATTAATTATTAAAGCTAATAAAAATCATTTTAAAAAAAAAACTAATCATTTTTATTTTGGAATACATGTTTTTATTATTTCTTTAAAGATAACAAAGTTAACTTTTTATTCCTTTTGTAAAAATTAATAAATAAACATAATTAAATAATTCCAAAAATATACAAATCAATTCTTTTTAAACATATATTTAAAATTAATGATATTAAAAAAAATCAAGAAAAAAATAATAATAAAAATTATGATTAAAATTAATAATTAATTAAATAATTAAAAAAAAAAATTAAATTCCATGTCCAAATGATCCGCAGGATCCATGGCTTGAAAAATATTTTTTAAAATAAAGTATATAATTTTTTTTTAAATAATTTAAAATATTTTTTTAAATAAAATATATAAATAAAGTTTCTTTATTATTTAAAAAGAATAAAAGAATAAAAAAACTTTGGGCTAATATTTTACTTATTTCTTTACCCAGTGATATTTTATTTATTTCTTTTAAAATAATAAAAATATAACTTTTTAGTTTCTTTATTATCAAAAAGAATAAAAAACTTTGGACTAATATTTTACTTATCTCTTTATCCAGTAATATTTTACTTATTTCTTTCAAAATAATAAAAAGATATAACTTTTTGTTTCCTTTATTAAACAAAATAAAATTTTACCCAAATAATTTCAAATAAAGGTAATAAAAATAAACAAGAAAAAAAGAATTAAATTTTTTTTAAATATTTTAGACTTATTAATTAGATGTATTTTTAGACTTATAAATTAGAAAATTATTTTATCAATAAAAAAGAACACAAAAAAAAATAAAATATATAAATATCAAAAACTTTTATTTATTTTTAAAATATGCATATAAATTTTTGGTTTCTTAATTAAATAATTACTTTTGGTTAATCTTTCATTAAAACAAAATAAAACAAATAAAATATTAAAACTTTTCTTTTATTTTTGAAATATACATATCAATTTTTGTTTCCTTTATTAAATAAAACTTTGATTAAATAATTATTTTTTTTGTTCACCTTTTATCAAATAAAGTATTAAGACTTTTCTTTTATTTTTTTTGAAATATACATAAATTTTTGGTTTCATTATTAAATAAATGAAATTTTGATTAAATAATTATTTTTTGGCTCACCTTTTTAAAATAATTTCCATATCCGGATGATCTGTTAGGATCTACGGTTTGGAAAACATCTAATTTTTAATTAAATTAAATAAATACAAAGATAAAAATCCATATTTACGATATGGATTAATTTATTTAAAATTTCATCAAATTCCGTGTCCGGGTGACTCAGCAGAGTCCATGGTTCGGAATTAAATCTTCCGTGTCCAAATGACTCGGCAGAGTCCATGGTTCGGAAGTATCAAATTTTATATAAATTAATTTAAAAATCCACATCCGATTAATTCAGTTAAAATTTTTAGTTTGAAAATTAACTGAATATTTTCTAAAAGCAAAGCAATACAAAATTAAAATCAACTAAGGTGCCAATTTTGGGCGCTATAACAAAGTTGTTTTAGTGTAACCGTACTCCCGATCCCCGAACTCTCGCAGACCAATTTTAAGGTGTCCAATCGACCTAGGTAAACAGATTGGTGGCGACTCCCGAAAACCCGACGTTGCCACAAGAGTCAACTCAAGTTTTTTGTGTAATTGCTGAAAATAGAAAAATAAAAAAAAATTACTAAAGTCTACAACAAGCATGCATAACAAATGCATGCAAATATTGAGATTACAAAAATAAGCTCAGGAAAATTAAAATAAAATGATGATAACCACATCAACCAATCTGCATGACTTCAAGCAATTAATTATTTATGTTGAAGGAATTAAATGTGTCCTAATAAATTATTTACATAATATTATAATAGGAAAACTATATTTTTTTCAATGTTTGTAGTAAAAAATATTGTATATTTCATAAGTATTTGGTTAATATGTTTTGACGAGTGAAAATGCAACAAATAAATTATTTATTACTTTTCGTGGGTGGGAAATTGAAAATTTAATCATATGTAGCACAAATATATACGATTATAACTTAATTTTGCACTGTAATGTATGTGAAAAAATAGTTGTCAAACATAGTGTTTTGACACAGTTTAGTGGTTAACCATACATAATTCTTTTTGTAAAAGTTTTGAATGAAAAGTATGGCTGGCTGCAATTTATTTGTAAGATGTCTAAACAGTATATGAAATGGTGATGATAATGATGACGATAAATGTGAGTATGCTGTTAGAGTCGGCTATTACCAATAAAGTTTTTCCTACCTATGAAATCAATTATTGTATTTAAATAAGTAGAAGAATATTCCCAAAAGAAAATGACTTTATTGGCATTAGTTTTATTTTACGGAATCTACTATTTTTAACTTTAATATTTTTTAACAAAAAAATTTGTACATATAACCGGTATAGAACTAATTACCATACAGGTTAATTGATGATCGAAAGTAATCCAGACAAAGAATGGATAAGCAAGGCGTAGTTGATGTGGATTTTGGATTGCGGATTGGACTGGTGGAATATATATTTAGATTTATGGGTCAGCTGGTGAGAATGTTGAGAAGCAAGAATCTGGTGTGGATGAGACCCTTGCCGATGCACCGGACACTACTAGAAAAATCGCATTTAGCGACGGCCATTAGCGACGGTTTGCCGTCGCTAAACATGATATAGCGAGGGCACACCATCGCTAAAACGCATGTCGCTAATTCACTCGCCGCTAATTTTCTAGCGACAGTTACCGTCTCTAATTAGCGACAGCTAAATGTCACAAAATAGGCCGTCACTAATTTTCCGGTAACGGTGTCTGCCGGTGCGTTAGCGACGCATAGCCGTCGCTACTTAGTGACGCGTAACCGTCACTAGTTAGTACTAGTTAGTGACACATAGATGTTGCTAGTTAATGACGCGTAGCCGTCGCTAATTAGTGACGCATGACCGTCGCTAGTTAGTGCTAGTTAGTGACGCATAGACATTGCTAGTTAGTGACGTGTAGCCGTCGCTAATTAGTGACGCGTAGCCGTCGCTAGTTAGTGACGCGTAGTCGTTGCTAGTTAGTGACACTTAACCGTCGCTAGTTAGTTCTAGTTAGTGACGTGTAGCCGTCGCTAATAACTAGTAAAAATTTCAAAATTGTAGCGACCGCTAGTTCCATTATATGCATCCATACGAATTCAGCTATGTCATGGTCAACAATTTCATCAGCAAACCTCCACTATACGTGTCTATTCCATACAACCCAAACACAAAACTAGGTAACATTAATCCAAAGTTATGTTATACACTCCCAATAGTCATAAACATAACAATTGATATTTAGAAGACATACAATGTCACAATGTATTTTGCCTAATGTACAACCTTAATAATTATAGTGAAACAAGTTCATGGGATATAATTGTACCCCAATTACAACCAAGATTTATGACAAAATAGTGACTTGCTTCAGTGAAACTTGCATCAAAGACCACTTTGTTAAGATGCTGTTTTAGGAAAACCTGCAACTAACAATCATGTTCAGGAATTTCTCTTTCTAGCTTAAGTGTCATAATGGGGCAGAAGAAATCAAAATTCAACTATGAAACTTTTAAGACTTCAAATGCAAGCTATCTACCTTTAAATGCAGCCACCTCACCAGGATGACATACGACTATCAAACTCCAATGGAGATTGCCATAGAAAAATGGAGGTTTTCATCAGTTCCTAATATCATTATGAAACCTTTAAACAAAATAGCAGTTCTCATGAAAAGGTATCTTACTTGAAGTTTATAGGAATAAAGATGTAGTCTTTCACAAACATATCCACCTTCCTTGTCCATTTGTGAACTCGTAGAAAAGCAGCCTTCCCATCAGATATACTAGATGGATCTTTGTCAAGATCAGCAAGCTTCCGAAAGAAAAAACTGTTGAAGAAGTGGAACCTTTGCCTTTCCTTGACAGGAATCTGATTCTTCAAATACCTGCCAATCATTCGCAAGAGTTGGATAAGGGTTTATATGACATAAAATATCAAACAGAAAACCCTTCACTAACCAAGTTCAAATTATTCAAAGGATAGATATTCAAGACTTATCAGTCAATTTCATGCAATAACTTACTTGATGTAGAAATCAATTATTGTATCATTGACAAATGTATCTGGTTGTAACAGATCAACATCTCTCTTGCTAATGGAAACAGCATCAACATCCCCCTTTGGATAGACAACCTCTTCAAACTGCTCATCAAAACTGTATGATTGATTCAATTAGTATTAACTGTTGAGAAATCAGAACAAAACAAATAGATTTCTTTTTTTTGGGTGCCTAAGAGGCTTTCTTCTGAAAACAAACGACAACATCAGAAATCTAAGTTTATGGGTTCAGTGAGAACCTACACTTGGAAAAATGAAACAATCAATAAGAAAGAAAACATAGGAGATCCCGAAATGGTTTTGAAGATACATTAAAACTTTCCACTAGAAGTATAATCATCTCAAAATAGTCATACAGAAGTCAAAGAATGCTTGGTTTGAGGGCTTTCACAGACCAACCCCCCTCCCCCCTAAAAAAAAACATACACATTAAAGGGTGGAGGCAATTGCTGAAAGATTCTCACTATGCAATCTACTCTTAGTCATGAAAACAATCTTGTTTTCTTTTATTAGACAATTAAACACGTACTAATGACCATAACAGAACTACAGTTGTACATCCACCACAAAGAATATAAACTTAATTCCTTCAATATGCAAAAGAAACGTTCAATAAATGCTAATATGACATGTCAAAACAATAAAAAAGGTCCACTAAACATGGATGAACGCCATTCCTCTGCCTAAATCTAATCATTCAAGAGATCAAACTGCATTACAAGGGCGTTATGTTACACAATAAGCATACACAAGCTTAAAAAAATAAAAAATAAAAAGGAAGAAAAAAAATTTACAGAGGTGAGCAAGTCGATGGGGGAAGACTACCTTAGTGAATAAACAAGCCCAATGGCATCAGCAACACTGCACTACACAATTTTTAGTCACTGTTTCTTTGATGCAAGCTCCTGCTGTGTGTTAGTCTGCAAAATGGTCAATATCCTGTCACACAAAACCTGTCGACAAGTACCGTACATGATGGTACATCTTTATTCGTTTCATGCTTTCGATAACAGCTGACAGGTACAGTAGAAAGTGCGAAGATATCACCATCCACCTATCCTCTGCTAAATCTGGTCTGTTATTAGCAATGATCCTTTATCTCATTAAGATACTAAGCCTCAGTAAAACTAACAACTTTGCCAACATGAAAGTGAAAACTTTCACTTAGGTCTAACTCTTAGATAATATGCAAAAGAAACAAGATCAGTTGATTAAGTATTCCCCAGTTTTGGACATGTCATTCCTCATTTCTACGACAGAACATGGGTCAAGAAGCCATGAAGAGTATGCTGCAATACTATACGGGTAAAAACAAGGCAAAAGCTACTAATATTTTCCGGTAGATCAGCACTAATTGGGCGAAAAATAGATAATCATTGGCTACAAACTTGGAGACTTCCATGCATTGACTGAGAAACAGCATAGGATAACCAAACTCTTAAAACAACAAATACCTAGCGGGGAGTAGGAAGCTAGTAATAATGTGCTACAATTTGTATTCTAGAGTCATTACAAAATGAGATGTTATGGGCTCATATAGCTGTGGAAAACTTATCCAATTTCCTTTCCTCCAAATTTTGTCCAATAAAAGAAAAGTTCTTATAATATGCATTGACAACATGGAAAACTTGTTTTCTAATTTGAAGAACTTATTCGAGATAATACTAATAATATCTTTAAGACTAATTCCCCATTTCCTCAAACAAGCTCTCCAAGGTTTAGAGGACAAGCTCTGTTGGGGGGTTTAACTTTCTGGCATGTGGAAAAATAAAATCCCACATACTCTTTTGTTTGGTTGGCCTGAAAGCAAACATCCAATAACCTCATTTTCAGGAGAAAAAACAATCTTTCTTGGCAATTTGAAGGTAATCA
The DNA here is from genome assembly GCA_039654915.1 of Aquilaria yunnanensis. NCBI lineage: Eukaryota > Viridiplantae > Streptophyta > Magnoliopsida > Malvales > Thymelaeaceae > Aquilaria > Aquilaria yunnanensis. The sequence goes on from CM077593.1 coordinate 111,017,941, forward strand.
CTTCAGCCTTCAGAGATAAGTCCCAAACGCAGAGATAAGTCAAACATTTAATTTCATATATAATTGTAGTGGAACGGTCTTACATTTTCAAACATACTAATGAAGAATTTTACAAAAAAAATGTGATTAAAACAATAATGCAGTAGTTTTTCAGAGTAAGGATTGCATTTTCTCATGTAAGGCCTATGTTCTAACTGTAAATGATGTATACCTGAGTTCCTTTAATTTCATAAATGAATCAAATGAATTTTTATCTAGCAAAGATCGAATATCTTTAATAATAGAAAATAAATTCTAAATATTGTCTTCAAATATAAATTGTTGAGCAGGAAGAAAAGTGGATGACCCATAGAGACGAAGTTGGAAACCTGATTACCAGCTGCTTCTTGACCAGTCATGGCATCCACAACAAGCAAAACTTCTGTAGGATTTAGCACCCGTTTTACATCCTTCAGCTCATCCATCATTGATTTATCAATCTGGTAAAAAATGGAACAAAAGAAACATCAGTAAAATGCCTAAGCATGGGATGTTGTCAATCTTTTTCTTGTTGGCCTTCTCTAGACCTTGCTTTGCTATCTCAGATGGTTTGGTATCAGTCCCAGCTGCATAAACAGGGACACATACCTGTCACAAGCCACAATGAAAAAATCCAAAAAATAATAGGAAATTAAAACTAAACAACTGGCTACAAGATAGGCACTCTATGCAATCAATTCTCTTCCAAGTCATGGATAAAACTGGAAGAGAAAACTGGAAGAGCAACTTTTAGCAGAAGACAAAGGAGAATTCAACAAGAACAGGAATCACATTGTTCAACCAACACCAACTGGCTAAGTCTAATAATCCAATGCTGCGACAAGTGTGAACTAGAGACAACACATTTCTCCTTTGAGAGCGTCTACAAAAAAGTTTTAGTTTTCAAGCTCTAGCATTGATTTGTCCCAAACGTAGAGATAAGTCAAACATTTCATTTCTAACTTTGTCAGTATTCACTTCAAACAACATTTCCTTCACTAAGATATTAAATGAACTAGCCTTCAAAGCTTGTTATACATTTATGCTGTGTGTGGGTAGGTGTGTCTGTCAGTGCAAAGAGCGGGGTTGACCAGTGAGGGAAGTGCCTTGAATGTTCCTGGACATGCATAAAAGGAATCATATGTAAACAATGGAGGTTCTTACTGCATTTGAAAGTTGCTCTCGGATGTATGCCATTGATCTTAACATGGCACCTACTGTATCCTTAGACACCTGAAATTTGACCTCCGATTCTCTAGAATAAGTCTCAGCATCTTGAAGCTGGATTTGAGGAAAAGGGTCAGAAAAAGCTCTCTAAACATGTCAAGAGATCATTTCAAGTTCAAGCTAATAAGACTTGATTGAAATCAAAACAAACAGATGATTCCAGGCGTTAAGCAAGAATAAAGTGAAAGGGAGATATAGTTAACTGAAATTGTGGCGCCATTTCAACGGGTCGGGAGGAACGATTATGGAGCCGCCGCACCAGGGGAGCAAGGTGTGACGGTGATTTCACCCGGAGGAAGAGAAGACGGGGACTGAAGATCCAAGGGGCTTCGATTTAGGCTGGGGAAGGCGAGGAAGAGAAGACGGGGTGCGAAAGAAGAAAGGTTTCGATTTAGGCTGGTAAAGGGGATGAAGAGCAGAGGCTTCGACGTAGAGGAGCAGAGCTTGGTGCGAAATGGAGGAAAAACAGGAGGCGACTGACTAAGTGTTAAAATTAAGGTGCACCTAGCGACAGTAATACGTCGCTCAAAACTAGCGATTAACACCCGTCGCTACTTCTTAACATATTATCTTAATCCATAATTAAATGATAACATATAACTAAATGGTTAAGCATAATGTCACAATAAACCATTGGTCCATGAATTTAATTTTCATTAAATATTTATCCGACTTTAAGGTATACAATAAAACTTCAGTATATATATTCAAAAAAAATTATTTATGTTACAATAAATGACAATTTAGCATAAAAAATAATTATTACATGAGAAGTATTAATATTTTTGGCTTTTTTTAATTTTAGCGACGTCTAACCGTCATTATCTATTTCTAGTAACATTAGGCCACAATGAGATGATAAAATATTAAAAAATGGTTAAGTCTTATGTGCCAATAAATCAATTCAAATGAATTTAATTTTCATTAAATATATTTTTTCTTAATTACTTAAAAAATATTAAGAGATTTGTAATCTGAATTAATCAAATTGAGATTTATAATTATACAATTAAACAAGTGGCATATAAAAGGATAAGTGATTTTGCTGAGGTAAAATAAAAATAAAGATCAAATAATGGCAAACTAGCGAAGCTATCAGTTGCTAATTATTAGCGACTGCTAATAATGGCAAAAATCATTTGAAATTCAAGAGATTTTCACTTTTATTTAGATTATTTGTTAATAACTCAAAAAAATATTTAGAGATTTGTATGCTTAATTAATCAAATTAAAAATTATAATTATACAATTATAATGTTAGCGACGCATAACCGTCATTAAATTAGTGACTTTAAGCCGTCACTAAAATTTAGTGACGCATAAATGTCACTAAATTAGCGACGGTAAGCCGTCACTAAATTTAGTGACGCATAACCGTTACTAAATTAGCGACGGTAAGCCGTCACTAATGTTAGCGACCCATAACGGTTACTAAATTAGCGACGGTAAGCCGTCACTAATGTTAGCGACGAATAACCGTCATTAAATTAGCGACTTTAAGCCGTCACTAAAATTTAGTGACGCATAACCGTCACTAATGTTAGCGACGAATAACTGTCACTAAATTAGCGACTTTAAGCCGTCACTAAAATTTAGTGACGCATAACCATTACTAAATTAGCGACAGTAAGCCGTCATTAACGTTAGTGACGCATAACCGTCACTAAATTAGGGACTTTAAGCCGTCAGTAACTTTACTGACGCATAACTGTCACTTATTTAGCGAAGATAACCAACCACAAACTTTAGCGATGTTTAACATTCACTAAATTTGCAACGGTAAATTGCCACGTAGAGCCTGGTGAAATTTTAACGACGAATATCAACCCCTACATAGCAGCAACAAACTAATTGGGTTGAAAAGCCTGCAGAAGTTAAACTACGTAAATAAAATTCGTATAATCTTAAAATTGTTTCGTGAGGAAAAAAATATCTACAATCTAAATACATTTGTATTATATCAACTGAAATAATTTATGTTGTGTGAGAATTTGAGACGTAACACAATTTTCAGCTATAATATTTATATTTTTCTAGTAGTGTATTCAAAAGCAATTATTTATGTTCAATGAGATAACAATTTATCATAAAAAATGACAGCCACATGAGAACCCAAACTTTTTTTTTTAATTTTTTTTAGTTTAGCGACGGCCAACCGTTACTAAGTTAGCGATGGTACGCAGTTGCTAATTTTAGCGACGGTACGCCGTCACTAACTTTAGCGACGCGTAACCGTCACTAATTTAGCGACGATAAACCGTCACTAAAATTTAGCGACTAACAGCTGTTACTAAAATCTCACCGGAATATTACCGACTCTTAACGACGGTTTTTTACCGTCGCTAATTAAACCGTCGCTAAATTCGATTTTTCTTGTAGTGTGATTTCGGCCTCAAGATCTTGGATGGTGATCTCCACGGCCTCCAGTCTTTTGTGAGCGCTCTGAAGCGCCAGCTCGTGGCCAATATCGTCGACGCCGCAATAGATCTTATTCGGCTGGCAATTACTTGATCTCCACAGTTTTAGCTTCAAGCCTCTGTCTTTGCCTGATCTGGTGGTGGTGGTGGTTCTGTCCAGCCAAGGTATAGACACCAGGGACAGCAGAGACTCGACGATGGAGATGCTCGTCGCTCTCACCTCCGTCAGCACATCCACCAACGCCACCGCCACCAGGTTTCCATCCACATCATCTTTCGATATGCTCAGCTTCATCCGCTTCAGAGACTGCAAACACCTGAGCGTCTCTTTCTCGAGCTTCTTTCTGAAGCGGCTGTAGTCGGCGTCCTCAGTGCTGGTGCTGGATCGGCGCATGCGCAGCGTGAGCTGCAGGTCCTGCACTTGGTCCCTGGCGAGCGAGAGAAGGTCGATGGAGATGTGGCAAACGTCGAGCATGCTCACGGAGGCTTCGGAGACATGGTGCACCCATTTCTCCTGGAATTTCTGGATTAGTGGGGAGTGAAGAAGGTCGTTGGCAGAGTCGTGCATGTCTCGGAGAGCATTGAAGTCGAGCCCCAGCCCAAGGTGAGCCATTTTGATTTGGCCAGCGGTTGATCGACTACGTACGAATCTAATCTGACCACTAGCTAGCTAGTATATTGAGTTGTGTTTCTGAGACAATACATCTTGGCCGGGCTGGTGGATACATGTATATATAGTGCGGCACATGAGCATGGATCAAAAATCAAGGGAGAGAGAGTTGTGTAGGTAAACCAAATGGATATGTGAGATCTGTAGGGAAAGGATGAGGGAGTATTCCTAGTTTGTACGGACGTGGGACAATTAGTACTTGAAGGGACAAGTGAGAGAGAAGATACAGCTAATTGGCGTCTTGCGGAGCGGAGGAACCTTCGGCATCCATGGGCTTAAAGGTTTCTAATTAGAAAGCGAGAGAGAGAGAGCCAACCCTATCCCCACGCACGATTTGCACAGAGTTGTTGAAGCCTATAGTATACAGAGCATGGTTATTAAAGTCTCGACTTGAGTATTAGAAATTTGAGTTTTGATGACTTTGAAAATGAAAAATATTTTAAGTCTTAGTAGAAATTTATATGTAAATAGTAATAGGTGGAATCTCAACTTGGTCTTAAAAATTTAAAAGTTTTATGACTTTACCTTTCTACGTTATTATGTCATATTTGCTGAAATTTGGCTAAAAATTATGGCAAGTAAAAAATATATTAATTTATTATCCAATTTAATCTTTATACAATCAAACTCAACTCATTTAGAGTTAAAATAAAAAAAATTAAAGATAACCGAAAAAACACAAATTATCTCTTTTTTTTTTCCTCGGGCTCTCATTATCACTTGATTACTCTCATTCACTATGCATTTGATAATCCTAGTTATTAAATTTATGTAGAATTATCAAATTTATGTAAATATAGATGTAGATGAAGAAAATGCCAATGATTGTACAAATATTTATATAAATTAGTTTAACCTATCAAATGATAAAATGATAAAAAAAAAAGAAGATAAAGATATGAATTTGGAAGATGATAATATTGATACTAAAATTGGTCATAATGTTTCATGTGTTCTATTAGATAATTGAGATGTTTTCAACTTCTTATTTATGAATTGTGAATTTGAAATTTTTTTTTTTATTATATGTTTCATGACATTTTTTATGGTATTAAAATATCAGTAAGTGAAAAGATTATGTAATATGAACTTTCTAAGATAATTTAGATGATTATATTTTTTTACATCTTTTTCTAAATTTTTTTTTGTAGAATCTTATGACTCTACAACTTATACGACTATAAAAATATTAAAACGAATCTAGGTAGAGATCAAACTTTGATAACTTTGATAGAGAGTAGTATCATATATATATATAAAGACAAACCAAACCGATGGATACACTATATTAATTATATTATGATAATAATTAGTTGTATGGTATAATACGGAAGATTCTAGAATACGGAGCCCGTAACTATACCCCTTCTATTTCCACTGCTAGATCAAACGATCATTGAGTTTGGTAAAACCTTGTTTTACACCCATAACTTTGAAGCCTTGACCATTCTGGTCCCTAGAGTTTATTTTCTGGCTTATTTCTTTGATTAAAAGAATTAGCTTAACTCCTGAAGCTTTTCTCTCTTAGTAATAAAAAATTATTGTTAAAAACTTTCCAAGTCTATCACCTAGGTCACGTGGCAACCATAAGACCCGTTGTTGAATTTAAAAGAGTAGTAAGCTTGCGTAAAACATTGACAGATAACTAGTAAAGATTTTAGCACTAATTAAACTTTACTAATGGAAAAAATCTTCAGAAGTTTGGTTAAGTATTCTTCAAAGAAAGAAGAAGAAGAAGAAGAAATTATAGGGAACATAAGAGTTAAAAACTCACAAAGCATACTTATTAAAGATGTTGAGAAGAAATTGGAATATCTCCAAGATGGATAAATGGGAAGTTTACCAAATAGGTACTTTTGATTTTAAAATAACATATGCCATAAAAACTGTAGAAAAAATTGTTCTAATAATGGAAGAAGATCACAAATTTGAATTGTTTTCAAAATACATGATTAAATATCATCTAGAAAACCATTACAATTATCTGCATGTAGGTTTAGTCCAGATTACGTTAAAACCATTAACAAGAAATTATCTAAACACTTCTATAATAATTGCATTAAGAGACCAAAGACACAACAAACTTTTTTATTCTCTTTTGGGTATTGTTGAATCAAGTCTCTGTGATGAACCAATCTACTTCAATTGCCACCCAAATTTTACTGTGTCATTAAAAGATCTACACATAATGAAAGTTTTAACTGCAAACATCATGACATCCGGTTTCGATATGCTCGAAGGATCATAGAATCTTGCTCTAGTCTACCGAATTTACTACAAGGTGATGACAACTCAGATTGAGCCAAAGGCCTTAGAATTCGATACACGAGGAGTGACTTTGCTTTTAAAGGAAAATGCTAAAAAAAGTAACGTTGTCATTCCTAAACCTATTAATTGGAAAGATGAAAAACTTCCAGAAAAATGGGTTTTCCAAAATGAAAAACTGGTCAAAACTATAAAACCACAAGAATTAAAAAGAATAATTGAATACAAGAATGGAGAAGTCGAAATTCATTTTAATAAAGATAGAGTTACTAAAATTGACTTTTCAGAATTAGAACCCAAAAGATTACCCTTAAGAGTTTCATATAAGCCTTCAAAACCTTCTTCTTCAAGAGCTTTATTTTCATAAATTCCAGAATCTAACCATCAAAAACTTGTTGGAGGAGTCAGAGAATCATTTGACAAGTTTCTCATCAAATTTATAGAATGGATCCTATCATCCTAGAAAAGAATACACAAAAAGATGAATCTAAGTCCATAGGATCTCCAAATCCCAGTTTTTTGGATTTTCAACTCAATGACTTGACGGAACCTTTCAAGTTTGACCCCCAAAGCCTAAATGAAGATTATTGGTCAAAAGAAAATGAAATTAAAAGAAAATGGTTTTTTACACATTTACCGTAGATGAACGAAAAGAAATCAAACATCTTTGGTATAAGAAAATTATGCGAACTAAAAGAAATTTAAATTTTTTGGAATTGTTCGTGCCTGCCTTTGTGTTAAATGAAGAAATGACAATTGATGTCCTAGAAGAAATTTGGTCAACATACAAGACCAAGGATAGAAAAGAAGTTACAGCACCTCACCCATTAGATATTGCAGTCATACTTGGAGAAGAATCAAAGATGGCAGCCGTACCCTTTAAAACACTAGATGCTGAAGCCCCCAAAATAGCAAAAAGATCTGTGGATAAGAAAGATCTTCAAAATGTAATTGAACAAAATAATTATACAAACATTTACCTACAGTCCATAGGTAAACAAATGAATAAAATAGAAGCTGCCATGGACAAACAAAAGTTTGGTCTTACAAAAGACTCTGTTTTTAAACCAGAACTTTTGCAAAAAAACTACCAAATCTCTAATTAGTTTCCTTAAGAAACTGCTAGAATTCAAGTTAAAACCCAATGACAGAATTACTGATCTAGCTGACCAAATCATTAAATTAACAATTAGGGAAGAACCCACAGACAAAAGACAAAAGGGTCTTCAGATTAATGTCATTGGAAAAACACCTAATATCCAAGAACTAGTTGACTCCTATGATCCAAAACAAGAACCAGTGACGATTAATCGCATGCTTTCTAGAGGGGGAAGAGGAGAAGGACCAAGAAGACCATTCCAAACCTGGAATTGGAACATAACCCATCCTTATGCTCAACCAAGACCATCCCCAATAAATATAAGATTAGATAATGTCTATGGTCCTTATTTTGCAGAATATAAAGGAGATTCAGTTAGAGAATGAAATATTGATGGATTATCATAATACCAAATAATAAATATCATCCAAAATATGATTATGTTCGATGTAGCAACCAGAAAAGGAGTAGACAACACTGATCTAGAAATTGTAGAAATGTTAATAACCGATTTCACAGGCCAATTAAAGAATTGGTGTGATAAGTGTCTAACTGAACAAGGAAAACAAGAAATAAAAAATGCTAGAAAAATTCTGACAGTCAAACATGGAAATCAATTAATCCAAACAAGTGAACCAGATGTTGTGAACACTCTGCTTTGTACAATTTATTCACATTTTATTGGAGACACAACAAGTAAAGAAAGTCAAAACAGTGAATTGTTTTTAAATTTAAAATGCAAAACCCTTTCAGAATTAGAATGGTATAAGGACACCTTCCTTACAAGAGTTTATGGAAGAGAAGACTGTAGATCATCTATTTGGAAAGAAAAATTCATCAAAGGATTACCTAAACATTTTGGACAACTTGTATTGGATCATATTAAAGGAAAGTGTCAAGGTCAATTAAACTTAGAGAATTATACTTACGGTCAAATTATGGCTGAATTCAAATAAGTTGGTCTAAAACTGTGCCATGAGATGAAGTGGCAAAAACATATAAAAAGAGAAAGACTGGCTGGAAGAAAAGAAATGGGCCAATTCTGTGCCCAATTTGGCTATGATATCCAAAAACCTTTTTCTAGGTACGAACCCAATAAACAAAAAAAGAAATATAAGTCCTATAAGAAATATAGGAGAAAAAGAATAGAGAGGACAAAAGAAAGACTAAGAACCTCCAAAAAATTAAAAAAGAAAAGGACCAACAAAGATCAAAAGGTTTATTGGAAATGCGGAAAACCAGGATATTTCGCTAACAAATGTAAGACTAAACAAAAGATAAACTCTTTAAAAATTAATGAAGGATTAAAGAAGAATTTGATGCAAATTTTGCTAAATAGTGATAGTGAACTTGAAGAAAAAAGAGAAGAAGAAACATCAGAAAGCTTAGAAGAAATCAATGAGGTTGGACTCTCAGATAGCACAGAATTGGAATCAGAAAACTGTGAAACAAATTATGGTTGCAATTCATGCAAATTATAAAATACTTTCAAAAACCTTCAGTTAAACACCATTCAAGTTAACATTCTTACTGAAGAGAATAAAATGATTTTAGAAATAGCAAGGCAAGTTGATGACCCAAAATTGAGGGAAAAAAATCTTTTTAAACATCTTGAAAGAGCTAATAATCAAGAAAACCAAACTCTCCAAGGAAGAAAGAATTTTAAAAAAAAGATAGACATCAAAGAAATAACAAAACCCCTTGTTTATAATCTAAATGAAATATTAAAAAGGGTTGATAAAGCTCAAAAGATTCATAAGGAACCAACAATAGCTAAGCTAAGAGGAGAAATTTTAGAAGTAAAGGCTGAAATAAAATATATCAAGACTAGAATAGAAATCCTAGAACTCCATAATCTCGAACGATATTCAAAGGATATCCCAGAAGATGAGCTAATCATGGAAGACTTGGAAGAATTTGATTTCAAAGCAAAATAGAAGAGAAAAAATGTTCTAGAAACAAGTCAAGAGAAAGATAGTCTTGAAGATTTTGAAATAGAAGAAAAACCATTGCAGATTAAGAAGTCTATTCAATGCCAAATCAGAGATTTTCAAGTAAAATGACTTTGTTAATACAAAATGAGTTTAAAATAATGGCAGTAGTCCTAGTTGATTCGAGAGCTAACAGAAATTACATCAAAAAATGTATTGTCCCGTACCAGTATTTGGACAAATCGTTTGGGTCAATAACTGCTGCTAAAAAAGAAACCATCCCAATTAGATTTAAGTTAACAAATGTTGATGTTTGCAGTGAGATATTTGCATTAGACAACATTTTACAGTTCTTAATATGAATCAAGAAATATTTTTAGGAACACCATTCCTTGCTATAATTATTCCATTCAAGGTAAGTATGAGTGGAATTTCTACCAAGAAATTTGGAAAAAAAATTACTTTTGAATTCACATAACCATTAAGAAGATCTTTGCTTGAAGAACTTAGCATAAATTTAGGAAGAAAGCAAAATGTGTTAATGTGCCTTCAAGATGAAATAAAACACAAAAGTATTAGCGAAAAATTAAAAAACCCAGAATTAAAGCAAAAAATATAAAGTTTCAAAATAGTTTTTGCAAAATGGGTTTGCTTAGAAATTCCAAATGCTTTTTGGCAAAGAAAAAGACACATTGTTAGTCTTCCTTATGAACCAGACTTTAACAAGAAAAGCATCCGACAGGTGCAGAGCAATTCAAATGAACGAAGAATTAATGACCCATTGTAGAAAAGAAATCCAAGAGTTGCTGGACAAGAAGCTGATAAAAAATAGTTCCTCACCATGGAGCTGTTCTGCTTTTTATGTAAATAAGAACTCAAAAATTGAAAGAGGTGTTCCAAGATTAGTAATTAATTATAAACCTCTAAATAAAGCCCTCAGATGGATTAGGTATCCTATACCTAACAAGAAAGATCTATTATCTAGACTTCACAACTCGGTAATTTTTTCAAAATTCAACATGAAGTCTGGATATTGGCAAATCCAGATTGCCGAAGAAGATAAATATAAAACAGGATTTAATGTTCCATTTGGACACTATGAGTGGAATGTCATGCCGTTTGGATTAAAGAATACTCCGTTAGAATTTCAAAGAATTATGAATAAAATATTTAACCCTTACAATTCTTTCACTATTGTTTATATTGATGATGTGCTTGTTTTTTTCTCAATCTATTGATCAACATTGGAAGCACTACAAGAATTCATGAAGATAATTAAAATAGCAGGATTGGTTGTCTCGGCAAAGAAGATGGAATTGTTCCAAACAAAAATCAAATTTTTAGGTCATATAATTTTTAAAGGAACAATCAAACCAATTGACAGGTCAATTAGTTTTGCTGATAAATTCCCTGATGAGATTAGAGATAAGAAACAACTACAAAGGTTTTTGGGAAGCCTAAATTATGTTGCTGACTTTTACAAAGATTTGGCAAAAGATTGTAAACCTTTGTCTGATCACCTTAAGAAAAATCCTCCTGAATGGGGACAAGAACAAACCAAAGCAGTCTAGATAGTGAAAAGAAGAGTTAAAGAAATTCCTTGTGTTAATATTCCAAATCTAGGGGCCTTTAAAATTGTGGAAACTAGAAATTCCAGAGAAGACTAATAAGTCTCTCCAAGAAATTACTCATAAAAAGATAAAATCAGATGGAGAACCCTCTAAGAAAAGATTTCAGAATACTGAAAAGAATCTCCAGAAAATGACTCAAAAGAATATTCCTACAAGGTCGTCAAGGCCTCAAGATATATCATTATACAGTTTGGGAATACCAACTGTATTCTAAGAAATTGAAAGAAAATGCTTATTTTCTCCAGAAAATAAAGATTTTGACCATCTTTCAAAAATTGAGCTGACAGAAAAATACTGGCCAGGTTACCATAATTCTCAATGACAATTACATCCACTCAAAAAGCCCCAATTTTTTGAGTTAATACTCCAAAAATCTGGATCGGTTGAAATGGAACATAAACTGAGAAAAACTAATGTTTCCTACAAAGATAATAATGGGGAAACTAAAGAAAAATTCATTATACAACTTGGAATTTCTTTATTCAAAATTTTAAAAGTATGGACATTTGAAGAATGAGGAGTTCCATCAAGACGAAAGAGAATCATAACCAGAGGAAAATATGAAAACACCCTGTACTCATACTAGGATTATACCATTGCTTGGGACAAAGTGTTTCATATCTAGAACCGAGATCATTAGCACTCATGGATGATTCTATTTAAAACCAGGGAAAATAGGTTTCCTAACTGGTTCCATAACTAATATGAATAAAAAATGATTTACCGAGGTTCCTTCCCAGAACAAGCAATAAAATCCTTCGAAGGATTTTATATGTACCAAGAACAATTTGTCAAGCAAGGACAACAAGTGTCATTCCCAGATTTTTACTTTGTGGTAATGAATCATATTCCATGGATTCTGCAATGGTACTACAAAAAACAGCCAGTCAATTTTGAATCCCATTACACCCTTTGCTTAAAAGGGATTTGGAAGGTTCAATGGTGGGACAAATGTATTCTCAATCAATATTTACCTGAGAATATTTCATTTGATAAAATTGACATTCTTAAGGAAGAAAAAAGTCCTGATGAAGATTTCCTCGATAAAATGTTAAACCAATTTTATCAAGGAGGACAATTTCAGGATAGCCAAATCCCTATGGAAGTCTTAAAGGAAAAAATCGTTCAATCGGCTCAAAAGCAATTAACCCAGAAGCAACAAGAAGACTTTGGATCTCTGTTAGACAAATCTAAGCCAACAGGACCCCAGTAAAAATGTCGGCAGAAGATGACAAACAGAAGTAGCCAAAACAGAACACTTGTTAGCTAGCTAGCTGTCCCAGAATTGTCGACAACATTATTACCCACCAGCAGAATTATTCACGCACAATCAAAGGGCCTAGATTCCCTTGCTCTCTGATTGGAGGATGCCATCTCAACCTTATCATTAAGGCTCTAAAATCCTATCTATATAAGGATGCCTCCTGCCTCTGTAAGGGCATCCGAAGTCTCCAAGCCTCTCTAGCTCTCTAAATCTCTCTCTCTCTCTCTCTCTCTCTCTCTCCCTCTCTCTTGTTCATGTGTTGAACATCCCTTCTATCACTGTAAATTAAAGTATTGATTAAGTGTGCTCGTGTGCTCTGGTGAACATTGGATTTTTGGTTCATCATTCTCAAGAATTTTAATGAAGTAATCTGGTTCTTAGTAGATTCTTGTAAGTACATGTTTCAATAAAAACCTATGAATGTTCCAGTATGCTCTTTTTATGGTATAACATATCTCTATTAATCATCATTCTAATTTTATTAATTATTGTCCACCTATTTAAGTTATAAAAGTTGATTAAAACTAATTAACCTAGGAACATTTTTTGGGACCTTTTTTGTATCAGAGCCACATAACCATATTGGCTGTTTTAAGAAATATATGGTATATTGGCTGGAAACTGTCTCTTGCCCGCTTTTGAGCAGCTTCACCCAATGAAGAGAGTTTGGCTGAGAAACAACGCCTTATACCATATTCTCAAGAAAAATTGCAAGTTTTCAAAATGAAGGTCCTTTTTTGTAACTTTTAAGAAAGTTTGAGTAAAAAATTGAAAAGGGTGTACCAATACAGGTTGGGTATTTTAGAACGGTCCGTATAATGCGATGCACGAGCGGAGGTTGCCAGCCAATCGAGCAGACAGACTATTGATTGATTAATACCCCCACTTCACAGCCTAATTTGCTTCTGCTCACCGCTTTGTTTCCACCGCCCACAACATTGAGATCTGACAATTGGATCCATGAGCCATTGTCACCTGCTGTCTTCATCGGCTGCCACCGGTGCCAAGAAAACTTTCTTCCTTCGCCCAATTAAGCAATTACACCATCATTGTTTTGCATTATTGGTATGAGGCCCAATATAGGCCCACTTCTGGGCGTAGTAGTAGCTGCGGCTCAACCAAGGATGACATTTCTGGCGTGGCTCTGGCATAGAATTCCTTCTCTAAATAGATGGAAGTCGATGGCATCTCCCTTCCTAAGGGCGTCTCCAATCTGCTTTATTGCATTTGTTGGAGAGTGAGGGATTGAATTTGTTGGAGAAGGCCAAGCTGGTTGGTTGAGGGAAAGATTACTTTTTTAATTTTTTGTCACAATACAAGCAAAATAAACATCGTAAACACCGCTTTGCAAGAATTGTTACCCACTGACAAACCAATCCTGGACATACAGAAAAGAGTGTCAACAAAATCTCTCACATCTTCATTCAAACAAATAACTACCTTGCCAAGTACTACTGTTCGTTGCAGGAGCGGAAATTAAGCAACTCGATGATCGACTAGTGAACAAACTCTGATTCCTTTTCGCTGGTAATACCTTGTTCGACGCATGTCCCAAATGTCTCATAGGCTTGCTTCCAATGTCTAGCTAGCTTCTCCATAGCCACGAAACTTTGCTCTAGACTTGACAGAGGACCAGCAGCAGTATCTGAAGCTCCGTTTTCAACTGATTTCACAGCACTTGTTCCTTCCTTTGCTAGTGCTCGGCTTAACTTTTGCCCCTCCCTCTTCAGCATCTTCATTTTTCTCTCGGTGTCCCTGTCAGCTGCTTGCTTCTGCTGCAGTTTTGGATTATAAATATGCTGATCCAGGAGTCCGCTTATGGTTGCATAGAATCTTTTCAAGGTGGCGACCACTTCCTCCTCCTCCTCCTCGAGTCTATCCATGGCATTTGACCACTGCCTGATGATCACCAACACAGGGGGTCTTTGGGAGTCTTCGACAGCTGCCTCACCCTGATGATCAGCTGTTTCATATTGAAGGTAATAATTTAGCTGCAGCCAACCATTCAAAGCTCTGACACATCCTCTCTGAGCTTTAATCCAGTTCGAAAAGTTGAGAATCCAGTTTTGAAGCTCATGCTCCAGTCTTACTGCCACTTGAAGACGATGATCGTCAACCTCCATGCCAAAAACAGCTGCTTCTAAACCTTTGACTTGGGTAACCATTTTATGCTGCTGCTGGTGACTTTCGATCATTAGTTGCCACATTCCCAAGAACCTAGCTAGGAAAAGAATCAAGTTACCACTACAGAGATTATTCTACTACTTTTCAAAATGAAAGTACTCCATAAACATATTGGAAAGGTTGATGCTGCATGCAAAAGCTAAAATTAGTTGCACCTGAAAATATATATGTACAACACAAATTAAAGGAGTAGTTGATTCATGCGGGCAGGATTTGACTGCTGAAAAAAACGGCTAGGATCCAATTAATCTTGCGCAGCGTACTTGAGTATCGGCAAATTAAACTGCGGCAGAAGCTAGGAAGCCAAAATTTTCTGATTTTCAGATACAAGAACAATTAGAAGTTACCTGTGAATGAGTTGATTAATCTGGGGCCATAACTCCTCTGCTGTCAATTTGTTAATGGTAACCGATATCTTGTCAATAACTCGAAATGCTACTTTGATTTTGGAAGATAAAGCTCTCAACAAAATCTGGAGGGAATCAGCAGCTGCACCCGATCTGCCCATCATCTGCATCTGCTTGCACTTCTTTGCATGTAATATGCGCAGTTTTTCCTCAGCCTGCAGGGTAGATAGATGGATGATAAAAAATACTTTGACTTAAACAAGTAAGGCCATTTAAGAGACATGCATGGTTTAATTAAAGAAACAGTAAATAGCAAAAGCAAAAGCCTACTTTGACTTCGTCAAGTAGCTTATGCTCCCACATGCAAAGCTTTCTCATCGTGGATGACAGATTCTGAGGAGGACAGCTCCAGTCCCAAATCGCACGGCCCTCCACCAAACTCTCCTTCTCGGGAGCCCGGCAGATTGAGATCAACCACTCCATTTGCATTTGGGAGTAACTAGATGATCCCTCAAGCATCTTCCAGTAACCTGAGGACCAACCAGACCAGAAAACACTACTGTAGCTACTCTATATAATATGGATAGTGACTACTCCTATTCCTACTCCTACCAATACCATAGAGTATATACATAATACATACAAATCCAATACAGTAAACTAACAAACTATAGCAATGTTTGTACGCTACGTTACCTTGATTAACCGCAGTTTTGGTTTTGAGATGGTATCGAAACATTTCGGTGTCCAGCATCTTCAAAACTTCCATGCCCGACTCCGAAGCTTTCTGGAACGAAGCTTCCAACTCTCTCATAACCTCAGAGACAGACACGCTTCTTGCACTTTGACTTTTATGCCCGGTCGACTTCTCTCCAGCCTTTTCCGACCCTGAATTATTACTTGAGTTTGTGATCTCCCTCGACCGGGTTATCTGTGGACCTCCAGTTGCTTCTCTGCGGGCATCATTAGCTCCTCGGTGGACGTGGTCCTTCTCCTTCACCGTCTTAACCGTAGCAGAGTCTTCATATGACCTGAACTCGTAATTACTATCGTCAAAAAGATTCAAATAATCCCAGCTGCATGGCGGTGGAGGAGGGGGAGGCGTTTTCCAGCCTGGACTCCCAACTATTTCACTGTACTTTTGCAAGAAACAATCATGAGTGCGGTCGTTAGTGGTGGCGAAAGTATTACGATTAGAGAAGGAATCGAAATCTAAAGTTGGATAATGAAGATCTCTGTCAGGGACTACTGGATCATCTTCGTCATCGTCTTCGGAGGAGGAATCGAATTGGATATGCGAATCTGGCTCTGAGGTGGAAGTGGAAGGCGAAGGTGGATCAGCGGCGGGTGGGGATGGGCAATCGAAGAAACGGAGGAGGGCAGGGCCGATGGTGCGGAGGGAATGCATGTAAGCGAGGTGAGCGTCGGCGAGGGCGTAGCTGTGGCGGAGGGCGTCCTGGAGAAAGGCGCAGCGGTCACGGCAGACGAGGACGGCCGGCAGTTGGTCCAGCCGTGAGGTGCTGCGGCTGCAGCCCATGCCCATGAGGATTGAATTGGCCAGCGGAGTGGAGGCGGTTGGCTACTGATTTTACTGATCCTAGACTAGACACGATTGGTAGTATGAATTTGTAAATTAAATGAAATTAATGGTAGTAATTAATTCGCATTTTGAAGCTAGCGAGATTATTTGGTTTCGATTTCGATTTTGATTTGAGTGAGACGAACCGAAGAGGTGGAAAATCAAATAACAGGTTAGTTAAGGAAGGAGGGTGAAGGACCCCCTAATACCTGCTGCACTGCACTGCACTGCAGTTGCGGGATAACGTCTCTTTTGTCTAAATTCTGTTGTTTTTCCAAACCACCTCCCACCGACAATAATAATAATAATACATTTTAAAAAATGTTTACTTGAAAAATAAAATACTAGAAGTTACATCTATAACGAAAATGTACATATTTGGGAAGAATTAAATTTAAGATAAAGCCATATACGCAGTAATATAGTGTGTTGAAATAGAATGAAATGGACTGCATATATTTACAATTACTGATACCGTTACCGTTAGTGTATGTGTTGATTTGTACTATATAGAACGCGAAACGAAAGCTAGTTTTGTTGCTTTGTTTATTATAAGTTTTGTTTTCAAAGGATCCATAATTCCTAATCATGAACCAAAAGCCATTAACGGACAATGATTAGTGCGTGGCAGAAATAGCACACTCTCTGTCTCTGTTTTCTCTTTTTCTTGGACATGCAGTTGCTTGCAGTTGGGTTGGTTCATGTTTAAACTTCGAACGCATTTTTTTGTTCAATTTTTGCATTAAAGGGGAGGAGGCCCGGAAGCATGGTCCTGATATTCTTCCCTATCTTTGTAAATCAGCTTTTCTTTACCCAGACAGAAGGTCGTTATCCTAATTCCTAGGTAGGAAGAGGAAAAGATTTTTCTTTTCTTAGTGCCCTGCATCCAGCTATTAGCTAGTTTATTTCAAATGAACTTTCACACCAATTGGTATCTGCAAATTGTATTTTAATTAAACTTTTACTCTTTATTTCCTTTTTCCATTTATTAGGGGCAAAATGGTCTTTCCAAATTGTTGGTTAACCAACTATTCGGATACACTATTAAAATGTAGAGAGAAAAAGGATCGGCTTTAAAATTATTGCTCATAAGAGTACAATCTTGATCAGGACTCCGGGTTACTAATACCAGGTGGCGTTCTACGAACAAAACATTATTGTCTACCAAAAAATGATTTCTAAAAGCTTAAATTTCAAGCAGTAAATTGATAGTGTAAATTACCAGACGAATTGGTGTAATGATGAAAGAATAAAGTTGAGTTGATGCGAAAGTTTGTCTCATTTGGCAAAAGATAAAAGATGAAAAGATCTTGTAATCATTCTAACGGGTGTCGATGTCGATCCTGTTTGTCTAGCAGATCGAGCTCACTTAGTGAATGGTTGGGTTTCTTTTTTCTTCGGAAAAATTACAAAAATCACACTGTAGTTTAGTCTAACTTACACTTTACCCCCTTATTTGAAAAACTTACTCTTTACCCCTTATATGATTTACAGTGTCTAACAATAACTTCTAAACCCTAATTTTAACTTAAGTCAATTCATTTTAACTTAAGTCAATTGACTTATTTTTACTTTTATATTTTTTTGCCCGAAATCAATTTTATTTGAAAACCAGTATTATGTAGATATAATAATCCATTTGAAAGTAAATTTTCATACTATTGTTAAATTTTTATGAATTTTTATTTTTTTAATGCTTTAAACTAGAAAATTTCATAAAAATTTAGTAATATTACAAAAATTATATTTTTCAATTGATTATTGTAGCTACATAACATTGGCTTTTAATCAAAATTAATTCTGGGTAAAAAAGATATAAGAATAAAAATAAGTCATTTTAAAGTTAATTGACTTAAATTGAAACGAACTAGGTGTAAGCTACCTGATAACATTGTTCCAATAATTTTAAGAGTTTTTATTTTTATTTTTTTACAGCTAACGGATCTTTAAAAAATATTAATATATATTTATAAGGAGAAAATTACATTTACAGAAAGGAAAAATTAATAATTTAAAATGTCTATGAACTATAAAAAAATATTAAAAATATTAAAATTACTGAAAGATGAATATCGTATAGTTTGAATATAGTTTTAGAAGTTGTTATCAGACAGTATAAAAAATATAGGGGATAAAGTGTAGGAATCTAAAAATAGATGTGGTAAATTATAGGTTAGGGCATAGATCAAGGTAATTGTAAGTTTTCCTTTTCTTTTTATCATTATTTCTTAGGGCTATAAATTTCGGGTTAGGGTCGGGTTTGGATCGGAACCCGAAATTTTCAAGGAGTTTCACCATCCGAAAATTGCAACCCGATCCGATCATATTCATTGGCTTAACCCGAACCGACCCTGACCCAAAAATATAGGGTTTGGGTCGGGTTTACCTGACACTCGCTCTTGGTGAGGGACAACGGTGACGAACTAAGGGACGGTGGCAAATGGCAAACCAGAGGTTGACAAATAGGCCAACAGCGGCGAACAAACCAGAGGATGACGATCACGTTCAACGAACGAACCAAAGAATGAATCAAGCGGCGGTGACGGCAGCAGGCTGCTGATGAGGAGGCTAATGACGAAGCTTAAGGTTGACGAGGAAGACGATCGCGCGAGAGCATAAGGCTTGCAAAGCTTGACGATCTACGGTGTCACAGTGGAGCGATGGGCAAAGGGCATGGAGGGCGCGGTGAACTGTATGGTGGTTGAAATCTGGAGGTGTGGTGAAGTCTGGAACAATGGAGGAGTGAATGAGAATGAGTTTAGCAGTTAGGTCATTGGTGGGGGAAGGGTAAGTAATGAGGTTAGCCGGTTAGGTCATAGGTGGGGGAAGGGTAAATAGTAAGTGGGTTAGGAACTTAGGCTTATTTTGTGGTGGGTTGGGTTTGGATAAATGGGTTGGGCCTACAAGTTGCCAAGTTGCAATAGTTTCGGGTTGGTTTGGGTCATTTCGGGTTGGACCCGAACCAACCCAATTTCTCTACCTTTATTTCGAGGCGGTTTCGGGTCAACCCGAATCATAGTTTTCTGACTTTCTAACCCAACCCTAACCTTACATTTAGGGTCGGGTTTCAGATCGGTTTTCAGGCCCGGGTTAAATTCTTTCACCCCTATTATTGCTGTTATTGCATGGAGAAAGGCATACATATATATATATAGAAAGAGAGAGAGATAGAGAGAGCCAGTCGTGCTCTATTTCTGTTGTCAGTTTTGAGCCTATTTGATTGAATTTTATTTAGGGCTTCAGTTAAAAATCAATTTCTATCAAGTTTGATCAAATAATGTTATCATATACTACGTTTTACTTTACAATGGCCTATATGTATACAGCCATAGAACTTTATGAACCAATTTGACCGCTGCAATGGGCTGGTATATATTCTCCTATGATCACAAAATTGTTATGCATGCAGCACTTTTGTTTTGTCTTTGTTTTGGGCCCGTATTTGTCATGAATTAATATTACTTCGGTCCCCAAATCAATTGATAGCCGATGCAGGGTTTTTCTATTACATGGCAAATTCAAAATTATTATTGATGTATCATTAATAACTACAATAAACTGGTTAACAAGTACTAACGTTTTTTCCTTGACAATTAATAATGACAAGATTTCATGGCTTGAATTTGTTCCAATATCAACCCATTATCGACACATGTAAACAAAATTATAATAACAGAACTAAAATTAATAACTAAGATATTAGTAACCCCAAAATTTATAAAAGTTTAAAATTTGAGCTTTGCCAAGAAGAAAAAAAAAAGCATTTGAGCATGGATTAAGGTGAGTAATGACATGATAATGGAGGTGAGAGTTAGACCAAAAAGACTGATCATTGGGCTATTGCAGAAAGCAAAGCCCAAGAGTACAAGATGAGACAAAATAGTTTCACACAAATTGGGGCTTGATAGTAACTCATTAAAGTTTGGGGTTCTAATATATAAAATTAAGTTTCAAGGAAATTTTTTTATGTTTATTTAAAAAAGCTTAAAAAAAATTCTGAATTTCAAAGTTTGATGATCAAAGGAATTATGAATACATATTCATAAAGGGAAAAATAATAAAGAAGAATCATGTTTGATTAAATTAAAATCAAGCAACAATCATTTCAAAGCTTTTAAAGAATTAACATGTTTCAGATTTATTTGTGACAATTTGGGAAATGGAAACATATAGAATAGAAACAATTCAGTGAAATTTGGGATTTTGGCACAAATTTGAGGGCTCAATTTCCAGGCAGAAGAGCTTAGGGAGCGAAACAAAGCAAAAGCCAAGATTTTAGGTGCTAGGATTGAGTTTATAAAAATTTTATGATCCCTGAAATTTTGGGTTCTAATATTTGCCATGAAAGTTCAGGGGTTAAAAAACTCAAAGCCAAGATTTCAAAGTCGGGGCATTTTGAGGCCCGAAAAAAGAAAGTGGCAAAAATTGATGTTTGAAAGCTTAAGAATCAAATGGCACTATTTACAAGCTAAATGAGGACCTGTATGGCATTTTCCCGTTTTCTTAGTTTGGACATGCTGTTGGGCAGAAGCCCAAAACAACAAGTTACTGTAGCAGAAACGCCACTGTTCACAAGCACAATAATATAACTTGCTGTTTTAACTTAAAAAAAAAAACTTGTTGTTTGAGGTAGTATAAATATAATTAAATGCAAGGAAATGTGGTTTTAATAACAAATAAGTACTTGGTCTTTTAATTATCGATCAACTAGTGAAAGTAAAAATAACTGATACAGACTATACCAAAATGATTATTAATACTCCATTTGTTTTATAAAAACTGGCTCTTTTGTTATTCATAGTAATTAATTTATGATTTTATTTTTTTCAAAATTTATTATAAAAATATAAATATTTAATATAAAAATGAAACTTTAAACATTATAGTTTTTTAATCTTATTTTTAAGAATTTTTTTTAATACATATTAGTATGAATATATTCAAGTTAGAATTTAATAATAAAATAAAATAAAATTATCAATTAATACGAAACAGAAGAAGTATATTCTAAGGCTTGACCTTCGATTTTGTCAATAAAAAAAAAATTGACCTTCGATTTGAGGAGGGATAAATTAATTAAAGACCTGTACTCTATAGATGTATACAAATATAGCCAAAGTTTTGCAGAATCTCGGTTGGGGGCTGGGATACAAAAATACGGAGAACTACAGGACAGGTGTAAATGACTAGAATAGAATCCAGAACCTCTGGCAGTAGAATCAAAGGGCAAGGAAGGTTGCATGGGTGGCATTACGTGGCTAGCTGCCCAAAGACATGGAATACATGTGTTGTATGATTAGCTCTATCACGTAGACAAGGCAAGCCAGCCAAGCAAGGCAACGCTGATGGACTGCCAGTTACAGGTATAGGCTAATTGATTAGTTGCTATACAAATAGATGGTACATGTACAGGTTATCTTTATCAGTTACGTTTCTAACGTTGCACGCGAAGATTTTGAAGCGGCGATCGATGGAGAAGAAAGATGTTAGAATCGGTGGAGGAAGAGATGGAGATAGAAGAGAGGACGGAGATCAGCATCCTCGTAATACTCCTGGTGCGAACATCTGTGACCTAAAGCCGCTCACTCGGGAAGCCTACGGTGGTGGAATGTATGGGAAAGACGACCAAGAACAAGAAGGCAAGAAAGCCGCCCACAAGTCACCTGCCAGTGACACCCAAAGTGCTGATGGACCTGCCGACCTCGCTCCTCCTTCCCGCCCTACCCACCAACCCCCATCATCTGGTGACCGAGACATCGACATCACCGGCCAATCTTATATTCAGTGAGACACCCACCCCAACCATTTTTATTAGCTAGCCAGCATCACTTCAGTAGCTCTACTTTCTGCTTTTAATTTATCTCGTGTAACCCTTCCAATTCCATCGCTACCTCTTCTTCATCTTATAGAATATGGCTATGCCCCCTGGTCTCTACTGCTTACCAAGGCAAGCTCACCAAGACATTGACAGGCTGAAGCGCCCCCGCCCCTGTCACTCCTTAGCACTCTCCTAGTGAAATTAGCGTTTTTTTTTTAAAAAAAATATGTAGTTCATAATATCCATAAAATTAACCGAGAACCAAAAAAGAAACATTTGTACTAATTTTGTCTCACATGCTCCTCTTGTATTGATGTACGATGATCTCAATGTACGGAAATTGGATTCTCGTTAAAAATTAATTTCTATTTGTCTAATCACAAGAGTTATGAACTGAATCAGAGAACAAATTGAAAACCTAGCACGAGAACTAAAAGAAAATTAAGTCAGGCTGCCGGCCGGAGTAGTTGAACCGCGGAGTGTCACTTTAACGATGCTGGTATTGGTTATGGTGCCTCCATGCCTCTAGAGTTGGTGTTTCTGGAGCTGCTTCGGATCTTTGGAGCTCTACCTATGCATTACCCATCAATCAGCAAACAGACATAATTGTATTCTGCCTCATGATAACGTGATCAGTCATCAAATGGACATCTATTAGCTATTCATTACTTAAATTCGGTAATAATTTCACTCTACATTTGCCTCATCAATAATTTATCATTAAAGTGTTACCAATAAACGACTACAATAATCTCGGTGATTGCGAATCTAGAATGTGAATTCTATCATACGTTGCATAATTTCTCATACTTCCGCCGACCATTTTATCTTATTTTTTTTCGGTCAATGTAGTGGAATTAGAATTGTCCGTGGTTCCGTAAAATAAATAAATAAATAAATAAAATTAAAATTGTCTGTGGTTGCTCCCTGTCAGACCATGTCTACTTTTTCAAAAAAATTCAAATTTACCACTAATATTTTAGGTTGTGCTCAATTCTGCCATTAAAATTTTTTTTTATCCCAAGTTACCACTAATGTTTCAATTGCAGTGGGATTTTAAGTTATATCAAGGTTAGAAATATATATATATATTTAAATAATGTTATATAAATATTATTATGAAAAATATTACAATGAAACCAATGATTTTAAAAGTATTAAATTCTTTCAAAATCTTATTGAGTATCACCAACAAATTTATTCATTATGTCAAACTTTATTAATGATTAAATTTATTAAGTAAAAAATTCTTCAAACATCGATTTGTACATATATATGTGTGTGTGTGTGTGTGTGTGTGTGTGTGTGTGTGTGTATTATTAAATTTATGAATTTCTCTAGTAATAATAAAATATTATAATTCAAATTTTGTGTATATATTGTTGTGTATTTTTCATAGAAAATGTCTCATGAATGGGTAAAAGCACACGCAAGAAAAAAAAAATGAAATGCGGGAAATTTTTTTAAAACCATATATATGTTGGTCCAACTATATTTATAAAACAACATCAAGAAAATAAATACTCACTGGCTTCGATCATTATGTTTCAATACATGCATAATGTCAGGCTAAAAACAACTCTAATGCTAATTAGTCTTATCAACATTTTTATCTTCCAACATTTTTTAGGAAGAAAATAGTAGAATGAATTAAATATAAAAAATTATAGCAATTGTAACCAAGACAATTGTATTTAAATAGTCAAATGATTTTGGAAGAAAAAAATAAATTTTTTTAAAAATCATACGAAAATTATTATATTTAAATAGTTATAAAAACTTTTGAAGTTAAAGCTAGAGCTATTATCCAAAAAAATTATTACAAGAATACAAATGGATGCTAACAATAAACAACGCAAGCACCATAGTGCGATGGAGGAAGAAGTAAAGGCCAGATAGTCCATTAGCAAGGTATTAAATACTATTTCCGCTAGGTATAACACAACCCTTTAATTTCAATATATACCATATGGTATACTGTATCGCATATTATTACCGTTTTCACATAAAAAATTAAAAATTTAAAAAAAATTGCACATTTTTATATGTATTCTAAATTTTCTCATTATAATGTTTCAAATATCAATAAAATAAATATGAAAGATGATATTTTTATACAAAAAATATAAAAAAAAATTGTATAGAAAGCAAAATAAATATTACTCAATAAAAAAACCAAATTATTACCACATGAGAAAAAAAAATACTCTAATAAAAATAATATATTTTCTAATACCACATTAAATTCCTAAGTAGCTCAAATTATATTTCTCTTTTATGGCTGTCATATCTCTAAGACAAAGTTTCATATTATAATATCAAAAGAAAAGGTAACAAAAAAAAATAAAAGTAAATATTTATGTTAAAATGTGTGTATAAATTATATTTTACTATTTTACATATTTATGTATAATATTTTGATGTAAAATGACAAAAAAATAATGTTACACATGCCTTATGAGAAATAGGAAATTATGGAATGAACTTCATATTATTTTGTGGTATATCATAGTATTCTGACAAAATGTACATAAAAGTTGACTGGTATATGAAATACCACGAAATATCACGATATAGCATAGTACTTCATGTGAAAAATAATAAAATATAAAAATATTTATACCGTATACTACTTACCAGTCTATATTGCTATATACTGTGATATACCGCAGTATTAAAGACTATGTTCATTACTCAGCCAACAGGAATGCATTTCACTACTTAAGATGCTAAAACCATTGCAATAAATGTAAAAATTCTTTCCTTTAATTCATACTTTGTAAAAAAAAATTAAGTTTATATGAAATTAGAACTAATCTCAAACCATATATATGTTGGTACAATTATTTTTATTTGAAAGAACACCAAGAAAAAAAGTAGATATACATTGATTTCAGTCACAATGTTTCAATTTGTGGATAATTTTAAGCAAAGAGCAACTCTAGTGCTCAGTCATGATGATATAATTAATACCTATAAATAAAAAAAATCCCCAAAACAATTGATCAAGCTTTATACAATAAACATTGGTAGAAGCCAAAAGCACTTTAGTATCAACAATTAAAATTTGAAGTACTAGATAGACATAATATAGTATTGCTTTTTCTACGACTTATTTTTGTCAACAATTTGTATTTTCATTGATAAGAATTTTCTATTTACATATTATTATTGTAGTCTCTTGTGCCCGAAGTGAATAAAAAAAAAGCCAACTAACTTTATACGATTTGACATTCTCTAGTTTTTTATTATTTATAGTTTGTCTTGTAATCCTAGTAAGTTATATGATCTAAAATTTTTTACATTTTGGGTTTATATAATCTATATGATTATTGGTTCTTAAAAAAATAAATTATTAGATAATTGTTCTATTGTTTCTTTACGATAGGAAATCATTTTAGATGAGATTATATCATTTTTTAAATTATATTTATCTTAATCACAAACTGATTTAAATTTAATCCTAATTTTTAATTTGTAATCCAAATTTAGAGATAAGTCAATAATTGCGGCTTTGATTGCCATATGTCATTACTCTATTACTTTATAGAGGTAAGGGTATATTTGGTAGACGACATATAAAATATTACTGTTGACTTACTAAAAAGGGGGAAAGTGTACTACGTGTCAGCTCTACAATCCCTCTCATTAAAGAAAAATCAAAATCACCCTTAGATGTATCCTCTTTTATATATATAAGTAATTTCAAGATCTATAAGTAATTTATCATTTTTCCTTTAATAGACTTTGCTCCACCTTCACTAGCATTTTCATTGCATATGTTGCCTACAACACTTCCACCGCCAACTCTAACTCTCTTCACTGTCAATCCTCATTCCTCTGTCACCTTTCCCTACAAACTCGTGGTCGCATGCTCGTCCTAACCTACCCTACATCTAAGTCAATCTTCACCAATTTGCTGCTCTCCTTGGTAACACAATCATAGCCCATCCTAAGCCTAACCCTAACTTTGACTGCATCAGCCCACAGACCTCGGGCAATCGGCTTGAGCTCTTACTAATGCCTTGGCCACCAACAAGATTTCTTTACATAATCTCAATTGAACTAAGAATGGGCTTTTGTTTACCAGTACAATTTTGGCTTTGGAAAAAAAAAAAAGAAAGAGGTTGCACTGGTGGTCAGATACACAAAGACATATCAGTTTGTGTTGTCACATATGAGACCATGTTTCGTAGCAAAGAGGAAAGCCTTAAACCGAGTGTCCATTGGGGGTAAGGAGTTGGGGCGGAGACATAATAGTGAGGGTGGATTACATTGGCAATGAAGGGGTTTGAGGCGACGGGTGCGCTAAAGATGCTGATGAAGGTAGGTCAGAGTTTGTTAAAGAAAAGGATAAATTGTTTAAAGTCTTAAAATTTATTAAAAGTTACATTATCACCCTAAAATTTCAAAACCTACAACCTTTAACAATCGGGGGTCAATTTGAGCCAATTTTGAAATATTTGTGGGAATTTTGGAAAAAAAAATTTTGTGACAAATTTGGTCCCAATCCAAAACATTAGTGAAAAATTTGATATTTTTGCCCATTTTTTTTTCCTCTACATGTTTTTTATAGTCTTTGCCTTTGATAGTTCAATTCAATAACAATTTTTGTCAATTTTTTTAAGATTTATTATTGAATTCAATTATTTGCTGCAAATAATAGTTGTTTGTATGTCGAGGATTGCTGTTTTCACAATCATAATTCAAGTTCTTGACTTGTTAGTTTGTTTTTCTAACTTCATATCTTTTTAATCTCCATTGCTCAATTGATCTTATTTTGCACTAACCCAAGTGTTTGTTTCCATCGAGTTTGCCTTCAAATTTATAATAGATTCAAGAGTTAATTAGGACTAGATCTATCTATGTCTGCTTTCCCTACAGGTTTGGCATATTAGGTTCACTCGATTCCTTTGACTTCTTTATTAAGAGCATTCTTTTCTTTGACAATGGTTTTGCAGTCTAACAAATTAAGAGCCAACTTATTTCAACTTAATCTAAAATGATCTATTTTTATTTTTATATCTATTTTACCTGAAACTAATTTTATTTAAAAAATAATATTATATGGTTGCAAAATCTATTATAAATACAATTTTTACAATCTTACTAAATTTTTATGAATTTTTCTATCTTTAGGCATTAAAAAATTCATAAAAATTTAATAACAAAATGAAAATTTACTTTCAAATAGATTATTGTATCTAAATAATATTAGCTTTCAAATAAATTTGGTTTGAGGAAAAAATATATAAAAGTAAAGATAAACCATTTTAAAATAAATTGGCACTAAATAATTACAGAGCACTATATTTTTATGTCATTGTGTTGGTTAAATGGTTTACTGGGTAAGGCATTTTTTCCTAAAATTTTGGTTATATTATTTTTCTCTAAAATTACTTCATTTGCCATTATTTGTCTAGAAATTGCAGTAGCTGTTTTTTTTTTTTAACACTAAATGTGACACCCTAAAACCTACCCTAAGAGTTTCAGGACAATGACATGCCGTATACTTAAGAAAATGAATTCCCCTAAGCATGCAAGGCAATATTATTCCAAATAATTCCAAACTTATAGATTCAACTTTTGAGAATAAGTGGTAGAGCAACTACAATCCTTGAAATCGAAACATAATTCATAAAATATCATCATTCTAATGAATGAGATGAAATCCAAAGTCTTTCCTAAACATAAATAAATTTCTAGCAATAGTAATAACAAAATATTCCTAACTATTTCAAACCGCAGCTGGTCTTGTAGTTACTCATGCTAGCTAGCTCGAAGTACTCGTTATCTGTATGATGAGGTGAAAACAAGATGAGCATAAATGCCCAATAGGTAGCGGATTTTGAAAGTAGAATACAATATACAAACATATAAGTGGTGTTTGAAAGTGGAAAACAGTTTTCTTTTTCCTTTTTTGTTTATAGTTTTCATTTTTTATGTATAGTTTTCTAAGATGCTTTTTAGAAAACATGTTTAGTTGTTTTCACAAGAAAACAATTTTCTAGAAATGAATAATTGGAGAATATGCTTAATTGAGAAAATTTTCTTCTTAACAAGATTATATATTCTTGCATGGTTAAAATATTCAAATATAGTACTCATATAAAATAAAAAAACATGTTTATTTGGTAAAAAAAAAAGCTATCTTAGTCATAATATTAAGAAAGAATTATTAAAAAAATAAAGCTTTAGAATAAAAAAATCAACTAAAATGCAGAGGTAACTACATTAAAAGGAAAATCAATTTCATAAAATAAGAAGTACCAACTTCAAAATCCAGAAATTAAACCATTTTTATTAGGAAAAGATTATTTAAGACAATAATAGTTTTAAGTCTTGCTAGGTGAAATTCAATACTTAGGTGTATACAAGTATAACTACTTAGCAATTCCCATAAAAACAAAACTTTATAGTTACAACTCAAATGTTGTGGATTGGGCCTTAATTCACTTCTGTAGTGAAATCCAATATCTGATTCTATCAATATTTAAGAGAACAAGTAACAACAATATTCAATTTCTGTCAAATACTTCACAATAATAATGTCTACTTTAGAGTGGGCGACAACTAGCAAAAATTCGACTTTAGATTAATTACATGTGGATTAACTAATAACTCCAAAATTTTGGCAGCAACAATCAACTTCATAGCCTTACTTTAACCGTGATCAACCATCAATCACCATAATTCAAAAATCAAACAGTTACTTACCAGTTTAAATAGGAGTTTGAAAAGAAGAGGATAATTAAATAACAACTAAATGAATACAAAATGGCATCGAAATGTATACAGTAGCAATACACAAATTGGTAAGGGAAGAACAGAGACATTATAGTATCAACAACTAAACATATAAGGTACAACCCAAAAGAAACAAAGATGAAAGAAAAAACAAGTAACCAGTTTTATCCGACTTGTAGGCTAACCTAGCATAGGCTTTAGGTTACTATTAATCAAAAGCTAATAGCAGTTAGGGATTAGTAGAAACTTGGGACAATTACCAACTCTCATTTAATGAACTTAACTAGCCAATACTAAATGATCATTAGCACAAAATACTAGACAAAGCACAGCATGTTAAGGAGTTAGAAAAAAGGAATCGAGAACAAAAGTAAGACAGCTAGGAAGTTAATCACATAACACTTGTGCGATTACAAGCTCAGCTTGGGCTTGGTTAGAAAATGAAGCCGATAACATTAGCTGTGCAATCTATCTATATTTGGCATTAAACCTGTGACCAGGTATAAGAAAACAAAGTAAAAACATAGACTTGATATCGCATAATATGCACATACACACATACTAATCTCAATTTAACAACTAGATTTCAAATTTCACAAAACAATGCTACTTGGAAGAAGAAGTGACTGAATGTTTACTATTAAGGGAACTAATTAAGGCTTGGTAGATAAACAAGATATAAGAAACCAAGGAACTAAAAGGTAAAACCTAGCACTTCACTTGTAAGCTTGCAAAAGGCACCTGGATAACCTGAAAATTAGCACAAAAAAAAAGGACATTAATTACCACTTTGAAATGATGAGTTACATAGGAAATGAGAGGATTCAAACTATATGTATATAGATTCAACAAATAAACATATATATATGGGGAAAATTTGAAGACTAATGTGTAAACAAGCTAGAAATCACTCACACTATTTGGAGCAAAGCCTATTTAACCCTCAATCAAATGAGCTCCAGGTTCCATTTTGTTGCTGCCCAACAGCTTTATTTTCAGTAAAACCATGTTGTTACTATTAACATAGTTATATCTCATTGCTCAGACATCGAAATTTCAAATCATAAAATTTTCAATAAACTATACAGATAAGGTTATAATTCTGCTAAATATCAGCTCCAAATATGCATCATATGAATTATAGCATAATTTATGACATTTCAATTCATTGTAATCCAATAGCTTCATTTTCAGCATATCCATGTTGTACTAATATAGCTATATATCACTGTTCAGACACTAGAATTTCAAACCATAAAATTTTCAGTAAACTACATAAATAAGTTATAATTCTGTTGTATATTAGCTTCAAATATGTATCACATGAATTATAGCATAATTTATAATAGTTTAGTTCATTGTTGTCCAGTAGCTCCAGTTCTAATAGAACTATATCATACTAAAATAGTCATATTTCACTATTTAGACATTTTCCGGCTCTTCATTGTTCTCTGACTTGGATAGTTGAGCCAGCATTTCAAAGCAAAAAAAAAAAATTGAAACCAAATCCAGAAAATGAGATTTGAGAGAGATCACAATGGAAGGTGAGGGAAAATAGAGAGAGAGAGAGATTATACTAGATTATCACTTGTCACTGGTGTGGAGAGGGAGGTTGAAGGTGCCAGAGAAGGAAGAGGTCGGTTGTGCAAGAGAGAGAAAGAGGGCATGATTCACATGAGAGGTTTTTTTGTTTTTTGAGAAAATGGAAAATAGGTAAATGTTAGTTTACTAATTCTTTGTAATATGAAAAATTGTTTTCCAAGAAAAATGAACAAGAAAAATACTTAACTAAACATGTTTTATTTTCATTTTCTAATTTTTAGAAAATTTTCTAAAAAAATTGGAGAATTTTCTAGAACTAAACACTCCTATATGGGTCAAATAGAAATAATTCTTATAAAATAATAACATAAACCTCAACAGAAAAACATTTGAAGAGTCTAAAAACAATTGATGTAATAGTAATTTTAAGAAGTGAGCAAATAATATTTATCAATAAAAATAATTAACTAGAACAGAGCATTTCAAAGTACATTAACATAATATAAATTTAAAGCATAGTGAGTAAGGGATCATTGTGACTATATCTAAATTACTGTAGTACGTCTAGAACCAACTAAGAATCACTATCGATTGAATACATAGAAGAATTAGTCCTAAAAACAGTGTACTGTGAAACGGAAAATGAAAGATAATAACTCTGCGTTGAGGGTCCAGAAACCTGCTTTCCTAGCAATATTGACACAAAACCAACACTCAAAAAATAAAGTTAGAACAGAAATTTAGAGCATTGCAATTAGTATAAAATTTTAGTGCAAAATATCACAATCAAAACATATTTGATCCTAACTTAATTAATCAAATACAATATGTTGTATAAATAAGATAGAATTCAATTAAGTAGATAAAAAAGTAAATAAATTAAACAGTTGGAAAATAATTTCAGAATTAAACATGTATTTGAAAACTCTTATTCTAATTGAAAACCAATTTAATGAAAAATAATTTTAAATCACAATATTAAAGGATTATAAAGTTGGAAAACTTAACACTTTGAAGAAGTAATATATCCATAATATCAAAACAATTTGAATTTAGAAATTGTGGTAGCCACTTACCTCAAAATGCAACTTTCCAACTCTTAAAATAATTGTTTAGCCACTTAAAATAATTATGTAAAAGCTTATGTCAAAATATAACCAATTTAAGGAAAAACCCTAAATAATTGCCTGACAGTGTCCTAAATGAATGTTTCTAGAGCCTAAGAACTCGTTGAATCAGTGTTAAAAGCCTCAGGGACTAATATTATAGTTAACCCGATTACATGCATCAACATTCTAGTTGCAGGGGTAAAATCCATATTTGGTCCCCTAACTTTAAGGGTTGTCCTAATGTGGTCCCTTATCTCTAAAAGTGACTATTAAAGTCCTTTAACTCAACTAACGTATCCTATTTTGGTCCCTACTGTCAGTTCTGCAGTTATGTTGGATGGAAATTGCCTACATGGCACATAGATTGCCACGTGGCAGCTTCTTTTATGATAAGAAGTGACTAGATTGGGAAAATAATAAAGTTAAAGCTAAAATTGACATAAAATAATTTTAGTGACCTAAAAGCTAGTTAACCCAATCTTCCCCCATCTTCCCTAATCTCGCTGTCACGCCTCCCCAATTCAATCCTCGCCGCCCCTTTGCATTGCTTCCAGGATGGCTGCGGCGTTCGCCAGAACATTGCTGAGGGTGATGGAACGCACTCTCAGGCTGCGCCTGTACCGGGATCGGCTTCGCGGCCAGCAGGTAGCGAGGACTGGCGAGATGGAGGGCGGCGAGAAGACTAGCGAGACGGACTAGCGAGAAGATTGGCAAGACGGAGGGCGAGACGGAGGGCGGTGAGACGGACTGGCCAGAGGACTGGCGAGATGGAGGGCGAGACGGAGGGCGGCGAGATGGTGGATGACGAGGAAGTGGCCAAGTGGGTATCAAGGTGGATTTCCGGTTGGCAGCGGGTAGGCCGGAGATGGTCGGCAACGGCCAGCTCGAATCCAAGAAGATTTGGGGAAGATAGAAATTAAGAATTAATGTCACTTAAAGTCCTTAGAATTATGTGTTTCATTAATTTTAGCCTATTATTTATTGTTCTTTTATTCTAGCCACTTATTGTTATGACATAGGATGCCACGTGGCAAAGTAAGTGCGACATAGGTAATTTCCGTCAAAGATAACTACTTAATTGACAGAATGGACCAAAATAGGACAAGCTAAGAGAGGTAAAGGACTTTAATATGCACTTTTGAAGATAAGGGACCACTTTGGGACAACCCTTAAAGTTAGGGGACCAAATTTGGATTTTACCCCTAGTTGCAGTGACCAAATTATAACTTTTCAATATTTAGGATCTACGTGAACCCGTCTCCATACCCTAGGAACCTATGTTGTAATTCACTCAAATTTGCCCAAATCATTGCATCTTCGTCTTCTCCGTTCTTAACCTTACTGCAACTCGCGGATCATCCCGTATCCAGACAAAACCTACCCAAACTTATTTTTAATTTATCCTAAACAATTCCCAAACATCAATTATCTCTTCCAATCATAAAAAAAAAAAATATATTCAATTAAATCATTACACCAAATCTCATTTTAAGTTCTAAAAATATCTAACATATGTACTAAAAATAACTAACAATCACTTATTATTATTCTTTTAAAAAAAAAATTTACAAATTGCTTCCACTTGATCCTCAATTACCACGTGAGAAAATGAAAGAAATATCAAAACACTAATTTCTTATTTTCCTCTTTTAACCACCCATTTTTCCCTTCAACAATATGTCTCTGTCTCCTTTTTCGCGTACTTCCTATTCCTATTTTTCAACCTTTTCCTTGCTTGTTATTCCTTTTTTTTTTTTTTGTTGTTTCTTCTGGTAGCCCTTAACCCAAATACTCAAAATAATAAAATATACTAAATTAGTTGGGTCATGACATCCTAGTTTCAGAACTTGATCACCTAACACTAATCATAATCACAAAGGATAATCTATGTGCATTAGGCATAGAGTTAAATGTCACGGTATACCGTATGGTATATCACTTACCGTAGGTAAGTAATATGTAGTATAAATGTTTTAATATTTTATTATTTTATCATACAATATACCACAATATATTGTGATATTTTGTAGCATTTTACATACCACTCACTTTTTGTATATATTTTGTCTAAAAATTGCGGTATACCTCAAATATCGTAAGATATATACTGCAGTATTTTATTTTTTACAGATGCATGTGTGATATTTTTTTGTCATTTTACATTTAAATATAATAAATATATAAAATATTAAAATATAATTAATACACGTATCATAAAATAAATATTTACTTTTATTCTTTTGGTTACTTTTCTTAGTTTACATAAAAAATTAATGGTTACTTTAAATCATCTAGGAACTCAATGTGATACTAGAAAATGTATTGTCATTATTAAAGTATTATTTTTTCTCTTATATCAATAAATTAGTTTCTTTCTGAGTATTTTATATTTTTTTATATTTTTTGTATTAAAAAAAATCTTCTATCATATATATTTTATTTATATTTGATAAATTATGATGAGAAAAATTAGAATATATATAAAGTGTGTAAAAAAAATTATTGAATTTATATCATCTTAAAATAATATTCTAACATTTATTTTTTTTACAAAATGGTAACGGTATGCGGAAAGGTATAACATACGGTATACCTTAAAAATTTGGGGTGCAGTATACGTATTGGTAACTGTATTTAACATATTGGCTGTGGGTAGGTGTTAGGTAAATCGATTTTGGACTTGAGTTATCATAAATGGTATTAGAGCTAACCTAGTTCTGTGATGGTGTGGACAGTACTTCTAATTCTATGGTCGATGTCTGATTCTATTATGTCTGTTTCATGTACGGTTCATGAACTTTGGGGGAGATTATGACCATATCCCATATAGGAAGTCTTTATGATTTTTGATATGTATATATGACTCTAAATTACAAAGCTTGATTACCTAACATTTATTCTTTTCACAAAAAAATAACTTATATGTTATAAGTAGGTGTTCCGTAAACTGATTCTAGACTTTGATGGGTCATGACTCTAAAGTTACTAACTTTGCCATTTATTAGTTTAACTTTTGTTATAGTCACCTTTCTCATACGGTTCATGGCAACAAGTTTTTGCTTTCAATCATGACTCTTTATTGGAGCTTACTATAACAACTTGGGATTATGCATAGCCTCACGGGCTTCTTCTATTTTATTTCTTACTCGTGCTCTTTATATTTCTTTAAATGTACCAAAAAAAAAAAACTTTTGTTGCATTACATGGAATTAATATGTTGGTTGGCATATGGTATCCCATCCTATTCGTGAATTCTATTTCAGTTGAGCAAAATGAATATGCGTAGGCGGGCAAATCATGTGCCAAGTGATGATGTTCAATAGCGTGAAAATATGACATGGATGCAGACCAAGTGTTGTTTGTGTCCATTTGTACACATAACTCTATCATGTCTCCAAGGTGAATAATATGCCTCTATGATTGATTGGATAATATAAGCAGATAGAGTGTGGGTGAATTGGATCAGTAACATAAAAAAAAAATAGCTAGAATGACATGATAAGAGGTCTATTTCTAAACTCGTTAATTATCAATGAACAGTTGGAGCTGCTCTAGCAAGAATAGTGGATTGCCACATATTAGTTAATTGATGAATTACAAATAGCCTCTTTCAAAGCTTTCTACTATAAGAAAATAGTATATTTTCGATTGTTATTACTGATAGCCGGTTGTCAGTAAAAACAATGATAAATCTAGAGATTTTTTTTCCATGGGATCTACATGGTTCGGTTTTTTTCGCGTAAACAAATTTGAAAAAACCAGTTAATTCAAAAATGACGGCGGTGATAAAAGACGAATGGTACTTGATTTTTTGAATTATAATAGTCGAATGGTACTTGATTTTTTGAATTATATTGTCGCGATCACCGCCGCCATTTTTGAATTAACTAGTTTTTTCGAATTTGTTTACGCAAAAAAAACAGACTATATGATTAAAAATTTTAACTTAATTTTAATGTATTTATATAAAAATAGTCTAATTATTTTCATTATTCATTTTGTATTACTCATTTTTTAAAATTAACAAAATCATTTGCTAGCTTTCAATGAGGTC
Organism: Aquilaria yunnanensis; assembly: GCA_039654915.1. Taxonomy (NCBI): domain Eukaryota; kingdom Viridiplantae; phylum Streptophyta; class Magnoliopsida; order Malvales; family Thymelaeaceae; genus Aquilaria; species Aquilaria yunnanensis. The sequence continues at coordinate 111,053,843 of CM077593.1, forward strand.
CACATAAAAATTACTCCCTCCATCCCGTTTATTTTGCACCATTTGAGTTTCACGTAGTTTTAGGCGTTTTACTGTTTCTTACGCATTTTCCAATTGTGCACTTTCTTTTCTGCGTCGAAGTCCGGCGACGGTGGACGAGGGTGAGGGCAAGAGGTGAGAGCACGACGGCGAAACCCACCCTAACAGTCCCACTCGAGCCCCATCCGTCCTCGATTCATCTCTTCAATCTCAGAATCGGTTCGCCATCCTCGATTCGCGTCCGTCCTCGATCGCACCGTCATCATTCGCGTCGTCGATTCATCGGCGTCGATTTGCATCGTCATCGATTGCAGCATCGATTCACATCGGCCTTTGATTCGCCGGCGTCGATTCACGTCGTCTGTCGATCGCGCATCTGTCGATCCACATCGGTCTCGTAGAATCATATCACCTCATCGATTTGTGTTGGCCTCGTTGATTCAATCCGGCCCCTTTTCGTCCTTTGCCCGTCCCTCCCGCAGAGATTCGGAGCTCCATCGTCAATCGTGCATCCGTCGATCGCACCTCCGTCACTGATTCGCGTTGGCCTCGTTGATTCGATCCAGCCCCTTTTCATCTTTTTCTCATCCCTCTCGTAGAGAATCGGAGCTCCATCGTCAATCGCGCACTGTCAGTCGCACCTCCGTTGCCGATTTGCAGTGCAAGGTCGCCGGAGAGGGGGGAAGAGAGAGAAAGAGATAATTGAAATGGGCGAACACAAGAGAGAGAGAAGGAATCTGTTAAGGATATTTTGGTAAATGAAATGTTAAAAACTTACTTAAAAAGGAAATGGTGCAAAGTTATGGGACTACCCAAAAAAGAAAATGGAGCAAAATATATAGGACGGAAGGAGTATTTAACATTTTCTAAAAAATAAAAAATTTTAGTGGGCCCATGGGATCCATGGATCAGTCCATGGAAAAAAGCCTAATTCCGATGTAAAAAATAGCAATCTCAAAATCATTCTAAGAACTCTTTATTTAACTATTTTTCATATTTTTTTTTGAAGAGATGTTGATTTGTTTTTGTTCGAGAAAATTTTGTGAATAATAAAGGGTTCATAAAAATTAAAGGAGATTAAATCACTAAATTATATGCTTTTTATTAATGCATTCTTGGAAAAGAAAGGTTTATGGACCCTTATCAAATGCTATGTAGATCAGCCATTACTATTTTAATCTTATATGAGAAAATGATATGAATTTGTATCAGTTGATAGTTACAAAATCTATCTGCTTGTATTGATGGAGAGACTAGTTCTAAAAAATTGTAATATAAGAGATAACGAATATAACAATGCAATCTGAATCGTTAAAATCGTAAAATCAACATAAAATTTTAAACTTAAATTACTCATATGATATTATTATGTCCGTAACTCGTCGTATAATTAGAACTTGTTTGTCTTCATCAGGTGTGACTGTGAACCTGTGATGCTTAAAACGAACAACGGAATGACTGGCGTGCCGGCTTAAACAGTGTGACTACCACCAGAGTTGGTTAAGACGTATCGAATAGAATCAGCCAAGAAGCGACGTCGTGATAGAACTAAATCAAATTTGGGTCTGTTAACAACGGTTTTATTTTAATTCCTTGATTGGACTTGGAACTTGGAAGTTGGACCTCGTCATTGACCTCGGCCTTGGCCTGGTTGCTGCTTTTGCTTTTGCCTTTCTTCTTCTTTCTGGTTTCTCCCCCGTCGCTTCAACCCCCCCAACCCCAACGCGACGGCTACGTCTCAGCCAACCCTAGAACCTGGATTGCTAGAGTCGCAGTCACTCTGTCCGAGAATGCTGAAAATGGCGGCCCCGAATTTTCGACCGTAATGCTGCTGTTACTTCACTCAGATTCATTAGCCTTGTGCTTCCAATCACACCCAAATGGAGTAATTCCTTAGCAGTAGCAGTAGGACGCTCTCAGCTTCTCTTCTGTTCGGGCTCATGGCTCGCCGCCATGGATGGCAACTACCCGCTCACAGCTTTCAGGTACACTGTCTTTACTTGTCTACTTTTCAAAATGCATAATCGCAATTACCGCCAGTCTCAGGATCTCATCTCATCATGCGTACTTATCTCTACTTGTCGGCCGCTGAGACTGAGACAGACGGACACATTGTTGTGAACCTAAAGGGAAGGACTGCAGCTTGAGTTTTATCATTTCCGTTCTCTTGCACATTGCATGGGGAATACGTTCCTCGATGCATAATTTCAACTTTGATCTGCATCTGGATTAAGTTACTTGGCTGAATTCCATAAATGAAATTCGGGCATTCCATCCCTTTTATCTATTTCCATTATTTATACTCCACTTACTGTAACCTCTGTCCTAATCATGACCAGGGATACCGGAAAAGTGAAACTTTATGTTCTTGCGTGTTGTTATACAGCCTCCCTTTTTCTTCTAATCAATGACTTACACTGCTGTTTCTTGTCTTTCTGAAAGGTCGTTGCTATAACAGTTTTCTTCTTGCTCTCTGTGGCTTATTACGCCTTTTTTGCTCCGTTTCTGGGGAGGGACGTCTATGAATACGCAGCTGTTGGTGTTTATTCTCTCTTTGTAAGCCGGTTATTGTTTCCCTTTTTGTCAAACTATCATCCTTTAAAATTTTACCATTTGCAATTTATGCTCTTCCGGCAATGCTTGAATTTTATTTCAGGCTTTCTCGGTACTCTTTCTTTATGTTCGATGCACAGCCATTAATCCTGCTGATCCTGGGATTCTGGTTGAAGTTGACAAGGCATCAGCTTGTAAATCACATAATACCACAGATTACCCTGGTAAAAATGTTTTATTCAACCAGGAGAGTGTGTCTGATTTTGAAAAGTGATGACGGCCAATGCCATCTCCTAGGTTTTCTCCTTAACTATTTCAAATACAATTGGCTGGTCTTTAAAACGATTATATTAATTTTCCTTCTCTTGGATTTGATGATAAACAACAGCTTTCTATGCTTTTCTCTCTTGCCTTTTCTGAACATTCTATGGTCTTTAATCAGGGAATGCACCTTCTGTTGAAGAGCCAAGCAAGACAGGGTTAAGATATGGAGGGGAAGCTGTCAGGCATCACTCGAGTTGCTGTTCCAAACTTGCCAGTGCCTTTTGTGGTTGCTTTGTGATTGAAGATTGCCGCAAGGAAGATGACATTGTACAACAGCATGGAGAAGAGGAGGCTTTATTTTGCACATTGTGCAATGCTGAAGTAAGTTTTTGTGCTAGGATCACAACATTAATTAAGGGCGCCATATGTTCTCTATCCCCCCCCCCCCCCCTGGATAGCCTCAATTCTCCTCGTATATCCTGTTGACATTACTGAGTCCAGCAAATCTAAGCATTTTTTCAGAAGAAGTAAAGCTTACTCATGAAAAACATGTGGATGTTCCAAAATTTGAAGCAGGATTCTTTGTTTAATGATCAAGTTATGCACAGTAGACTAAATATTGGGCGCACAGTTGATGCACGGGAAACAAACATCCATTCGGTATATGGGGTGATAAGAGCTGCTTTGCCTCTTACTGTTTGGATGTGCCTTTTTTGGGCTCATATAATGGGCTTGGGTTTGTTTTATCAGGATTCCACCTATAAAACAGGGTTGCCAGCCAATTTACAGTCCATTCCCATTAATGCTAGGTGATGGGAGTGAGCCTGTTGTTCCAGATTTTCATTTCTCTGCAGACAGAAAAAAGGGGCTGACCGAAAGATGGCAAATGAATAAGATGTTACCGAGAAAATGAAAGGGAGAGAGAAAAGAACAATAAAGCCAAAAGTCATAATCATAACTTTGGAAACCTTTTCCATTAGATGAGTCTATAAAATCAGTTTTATCAGAAAGAATGAAGCTGTCTAACTGCCTAGATTGCTGGTATACTTTGTACTTCTCAAAGTTGAAGCACCATTACATAATATTAGCTGCTCAACAGCCATTTCCCTGTTTTCTTGTCTATATGCTATATCATTAAGCAGTATGGAAGAACACAGGGATAGAATGAAGTACATTAGAGGACACCATACTTACAATGAAGAATGCAGGAAACCCTATAAGTATACTGAAGTGAAATAATTCTTCATTGGGAGCACATCCTATTGAATCTTACCTATTGAAAGAGAACATGAGTTTCTAACTTTTCTTTTTGTTTTGGTTTGTGTCTAAGTGTATTTGTTGATGCTCTGTCAAGCTTCCCTTCATTTTCTGCAGGTACAAAAATTTAGCAAGCATTGTAGAAGCTGTGATAAATGTGTTGATGGTTTTGATCACCACTGTCGAGTGAGTTAAATTCTACTTTGTTACTGTGTGAGCTTTAATTGTAAATGTGGCTGACATTTTACAACCACATAACTTTCCCTACATAAAATGGAATTGGCCTGAAAATTGGCGAAATATAGTTTTTCACGAGGCTATACATGTTGCCCTTGTTCTTGGTGTTTAACCAGATACTTATCTTTATAATGAATGGTGTGCCTTTTATCTGAAAGCAATAAAATGTCTTCTGGGAAAAAAGATGGGTAATACATCTCATTGATGCCATTCAGTTGCTTTGAATTTTCCTTTCCCTCCCTCTCTCCCTCCCTCTCACACTCTCTCTTTCCCTTTCTTTTTACAGTGGTTGAATAATTGTGTGGGAAGAAAAAATTATAGCACTTTTGTGTGCCTAATGGCAGCCAGCCTGGTTTGGGTAAGTTAACTGAGGTTTAAAGGTCAATTTTCTCTCATATGATGCCTCCAATCAGCGATAAACATGCTCTACTGTATTTTTTCCTTTCCATATTGTTGTCAGCTCGTACTTGAATTTGGAGTTGGTGTTGCTGTTCTTGTTCGCTGTTTTGTTGACCGAAAAGGTACAGAACGTGAGATAATGGACAAGCTTGGAGTTGGATTCTCACGGCCCCCTTTTGCTGCTGTGGTGGTATGCTTTCTGATTTCTGGCTCTGAAAACCTGGCTATTTTTATACCAGTATAAGAGATTTTATCCATTCTTTGACGGTTGACTGGCAACCATGATGTTTCAATAGAGATTACACAGTTTGGTAAAGCACTGGATGGGCAATACATATTATAATCTTCATCAGTTGATTGATTCAGGCAAATTTCATTGCTTTCTTCCTCTTTCAGATAATGTGATGTAAAACTTTAGCCTTGCTTTGTACTCTGACACAGAATACCTTAAATAGAATGTGTTTAATGCTATATTTTGCCAGTCTAAGAGAGAAGTTGCTAAATGCAGACATCTATTCAGGTTCTCAATGTTGTTTGGATAATCAAAAGCTTCTGATAAATTCTCTTATTGTTGTCAAATGCATGACTCCAACTTCAAGCTGTGGCTGAGAATATCATTTATTTGGCTATTGATACCCTACATTCAGTTCCTTCTTCTGGACTTATTATCTGCAAAACAATGTTGCAGGCCATATGTACACTTGTCTCTTTTCTTGCCATTGTGCCCCTGGCAGAGCTATTCTTTTTTCACATAATTTTGATTCGTAAGGTGTGCTCTCTCATACCTGTCTCTGTTTCTCTCTCGTCCCTCTTCCTTACCTCTCCACCAGCCACTAATACCTTACTCGACTCCTTGTACTTCTGAATCTAGGGCATAACAACATATGAGTATGTTGTTGCAATGAGAACACAGAGTGAGCCACCAGGACAGTCAGTAAATGGAGAAGATCATCAAAGTGTGCCATCTTCCCCAACCAGTTCAGCTGTGACGGCCGTAAGTGGAAGAAGCTCTCTTGGGATGGGGCTGCAGTACAGAGGGGCTTGGTGTACTCCCCCAAGAATCTTCATGGATCAGCAGGTACCACCTCCTTATTAATGTTTGTCTTGAGAGAAAAGGTCATTCTCAACTATTTAGCACATCTTGCTCTTGGTGTGCTACTAGTATTGGACATTAAAATGTGCAAGTAAAAAAAAGTAATTAGCAATTAAAAGCTTGTATTTTTAAGGGATGCAGATAGGCAATTGGTACTTTTACATCCAACTGTTTGCTGTATTAATAGCTATTTTGAGATCCCCTGAACAGGACGAGATCATTCCTCATCTGGAGCCAGGACGTGTACCATCGACTGTGGATCCAGATACGGTTCAACAAACAGAGAAAGGGAAGAAATTTCCCCAGCGTCCAGTGCGGATCAGTGCCTGGAAATTAGCAAAATTGGATAGCAATGAGGCTGTTAGAGCAGCCGCCAAAGCTAGAGCATCATCATCTGTACTTCGTCCAGTAAGCTCCAGACATAACCCCCACAGTGATCAAGTATCTAGCAGTAACGTTAGTGGAAGAAGCAGTCCGATGAGTAGTGATCAAGGCTTTAATGAAAAAACTGTGGGAACAGGGGCATTAAGATTATCCTCTTCAAAGGGCATATATCCACAGAGTCATGTGAGCAGGGAAGATTCTGAATCATGTGCACACAGTGTCAGTAATTTTGGCAGTCCCCAGATTTCTGACATGGCTACCCCCTCAGCTGCACCACAGACTTCAAATAGAGAACATTTCAATCCCATGTACCAAGCATCAGGTGATCAATCGCCTTGGTCCAAGCAAAGTGAAGGAAATCGAAGTGTACATGAAGATGTTGCAACTTATCCTCCAAGAAAAAAATTGGCCACTGTAGAAAGCTCCAGAAGTTCAGTATTTTGGGATCCAGAAGCTAGTCGTTTTGTGTCATCCTCTTCCAAGAGTGTTGGTTCATCACAGGCACCTCCGGCAGAGCTGTCGTACACTGGTCAGTCAATATTTTTTGGTGGTCCTCTCGTGAATGAACAGCTAGGTAGAGGAGCAAGAACTGCAAGCTCCACGCCTAGTGGTGCAGAGAGAGGAGGCACATTGAGTCTTTATCAGCAAGGTAGATCGCAGAGGGGTGGGCAGCTACCTGTGTTCGTCCCTAGTGATTATCAGGAAAATCAACTACTTCGTAGGTTGCCATGAGGCAAGCTTGTAGTGGTGTTCAAGACTGAGGTAGGGTGCTGGGTTAGGAGTTGTTTTCGGTTTGATTTATTGCATTCCTTCTCTGGTGCAGTTTTGCACATGTACTGACCATTGTTTTGACCTCCACGCAAAGTGCAATGCCTAATTTAACTTTTTCCACAGTTGTTCAAAGATGTTTCACACATTTACAAAATGGTATCTGGCACAAGCCAAGTCAGGTGGGATGAATGATAAGATTTGATCTGGACCGGCTTCCTGATTTATAACATACTTGGTTGCACTCTCGCCTTCTTGTCCAGCTTGTGGTGTGGCAACAAGCCTGTTTTGTTTCGATCCATAATATTGTCTTTGGTACCCGATTTGGGAGAGGAAAGAGCATTGTCTTTAGCATGGCACAAGGGAGCTAGACCAGACTCACTCTCTGTACTAAAAAGGATGACAAGTAAATACTCTAAGATAAAAAGATGAGTTACTTTTTTTTTGAAAAGTTCTTAATATCTAATCTACCTTACTACCATTATTTAAACTCTACATAAAAACCAAAAAAGGCGCAAGTCCCCAAAAAATCATTTTTTTTTCTAATCCTCATTTAAACTGCCATTATGCAAAACTATAAAAGAATTTTCTTTTTTAATTTTAACTTCAGGTGTTAAAATAAAAGAAATAACATAAATTACACATATCTCAACGTCCGTGGCTAAAGAAGCGCTTCAATCAAAATGTGATGGAGAGTAGTATTTTACGCCATTATCTTTGAAGACTCTTCAAGCGGTTAGGAGGCAATGATTTGTTCCCCTTTTCCTTTTTCAGCTTGGGCTTGCTCCTTTTCGGTAGTTGTGCATGCACTTCAAGAAATGCATTTTGTTTCAATACTCAGAAATAAGAAACGCAAATTCTAAACGTGGTACGCTATCTTGTTCCAAAAGAAAAATTGGTTTCCATCCACCGAGCCATGTCTATGTATTATATTACAGATTGAAAGCCAGTAACCCCTGAAGTTCAATAAATAAACTAGAACTCTTTGGTGCCCGTTAAAGTTATGATCCAATTTTTACTACAAGAAGAAAAACTGGAATGGCAAAGCTGAACTTTGGTATAACCAAAGCAAATTTCACGTCCAAGCATTTTCCATACTGCTAGGCTACCAACTGCAGGCATATGCTTTGCAACCGGAAATGGACAATCAAATTTCATCAATGAAATCTAGAAGATCCTCAACCTCTTGCCTCAGTATTGAAAGTCTCTGCTGTTGCGAAGCAACACGGTTCTCAATATCCCTCATACCTGACTTCTTCTCATAGCCATCCACCACCGTCTGATGCTTTGCCATTACCCTCTCTTGCAAGTCTCTCTCCTTAGCCACCAGCTCCTCCACCTACAAATATACATGGAGGTCAAAGAAAAAGAAATGCATAGATGCACAATGAATGTCTTTGAACATCAGATAACAGATAAGCTTCATGAAGATCTTGTGCATGTGCATCAGTGTGAATGACTGAACAACGAGTTCTACATTGATCCTTCCTTCAAACACCCCTTTAGAATCCATGGAAGTTGATTTAAACCAATGGCCTTGTATCACCATCAAAGATCCCTACTAACTAAGCTAACTAATGCCTTTGACACTTCAATTAGGAGAATTCGTGAGAAAAAACATGACAAGGATGTGACTACTAAACCTTCGGAAGTATTTGAGCAGCTGCTGGGGACGATTGCAAGAGGGTTAACAATGGTTTTAGATCCTTTGACAGATCTTTCAACAAACCATCAGCTGCTTTGCGAGCAACTTTACAGGTTTGGACATCGCCTGTTCTGGAAAGATCACGTAGTGATGATTCTAGCTTATCATGAACTTTTAGGCATTGATTAATGATACTTTGAACCTGCTGAATTGCTGCCTGTACCTGGAGTCATGTAAAGCAAGTTCAGTAATGATAAGATCAAGTCATTGAGTTCTGGATGAAGGCAACAAGGACAGTGTTGATCCTCTTTACCTCATCCCACTGCTGTCTTGCTAAATAAGAAGCAGAAGATTTTGAGATTGACATATCAGCTCGAGTATATATGATACAAGCAATAAAAAGAAGGAAAAATCCAGAAATTAACATCATCGGCTGTCTAAGCATTGATAAACTGTTGAACTTGTAGTAGACCTGAAAGAAAAGTAAACGAGAATACAAAAGTGAGATTAGGGTGAAACTAAACAAGATACAAAGAAAACAATCAAGCAGTGCTGAAACAATGGCCTTATTTTACTTGGTAGAAATTTTTATCCGTTGAACTGACATTTGCTTTCACTTAAGCAAACTTATAGGGAGAAAAAAAAAAGAGAAAAGAAAAAAACCTCGAAATATTGATTGTGCTCTGGCACAACATTGGTCTTTTTGAGCACAAGTACTGGTCTGCCAATAATATCCAAATGTGACATTTTCGTCTGCATTCAAGTGAAGTACTGTGAATAGGAGACAACTGTACAAAGGAAAGATTAAAATGATTGATTGCCAAGGCATACCCATAAGACTAGTCATACCTCTGTTGATTGATTTACAGAAAATGGCACTGAAACCAATAAATCTTGAGAACCCTCAGGCAACACAACCTGTGACAAAAAAGCACTAGGTCAAGAGTAATAAAAACCAATTAGCAATAAGCATTTTTTTTCCAGGGTTATCAGAAACTCATTCAATGATAAGAAGATTGGTCACTAGACCAACATCAGCAAATCCTTATAGGCCACAAGACTGAACATCATGCTCCCAAAAATAAGACCTATGATGGACTTTATGTGGACAAAATGCTACAGTAAAGTACAGAACACGTTCTATCAGCTCTTATCCTTACGGCTTTATTGATTAGAAATGAAGTCTTAAGTGGAAAAAAGTGTTATATGAAGATAAAGAAGCAAGAAAAACCTTGTGTCAGGTTAAAGAATACTCTCAGAAAATGGATTGCTGAACTATTACATTTGTACTTTCTGAAAAAACCACACTGAAACGGATAGAACTAAAAATTTGGAGAATGCAGTTGATAACTTAATGCCTCGTTAGTTCTTGAGGATTCTTCTCATTGCAGGCTTCTAAGATTTAGATTCAAACAGACAGACAGAACGAGGCCAAGTTTTTCATAGCACCTACCTTGACAATCAGATTCTCCACAACTAACTCGTCCATGGGACAACCAAAACTGATGTTCAAAAAGCGCTTCCCTTCCCTTTCAAACAAGAAATCCTTAAGTGGCAAACCGTATTGAATGGTAAAAGCAGTTCTCCAACCACCAAACATAGGATATCTGGGTTCAATCACTAACTCAGTCTGCACAGGAAAATGAAGTCCAATTAAAATAGTGCAACAAATACCTTCCCACCAACAAGATTCTAGTTTTCACCTTTCGGAGGTCACTGCGCAGTTCAGATGTGGATATATTGCCTATCTCATCCCTATATGTAATAGAATGAGCTCTTGGTGGCAAAACTGCAGTAAGAGTGGTAAAAGAAGAAGCACCCCAAAGATCTGGTCTAGCACGAAATTCCAGCCTGCAGCATCAAAGGGATATAAAAAAAAAGAAAAATAAGGAACAAAAGAACAGAGTGAGAAACAGCTTTCCAGCAATGGCGGTTACAAATACAGAAAGAGAGAATTTGCAGATCAACCTGGAAAATGAACCCTTGCTCTGTGCGCCACGGTGGACAACTTGGTAATGCTCAGTGACTTGCACATTACCCCAGTGAGAAACTTGTATCTCTCTGACTAACTCTTGAGCAATGGCAAAAGGTTTATTGATTTCAAAATGGATGACAATGGGAGAATAGGAGAAAGCAGGGAGGTCTCTGTGAGGACCATAGGTGATTTCTGAGCCGTGAAGCTTAGTATTCTCAAGTCTTGTATATGATTCAATTCTCGATTGGGGTAATTTGACAGTAAGCGACTGAGACTTGACGGCATAAGGGGAAAGGAAATAGGCAGTTTCTTGGAATAGGACTAGCTGGATCTCCGACTGGGTGATCTTCTCCGGCATGGGTCGCAAGGCATTTGTAAAAACTGCCACCACATCCAAAGTGAAGCTATCACCCTCTACTAATTCCTCAGGCAATTTGACAGCAAAAAGAGACAAAGAGGGAGGCATATCAGCAGGGTGAACAGGTTCAACAGGGAGAGCAGGCGGAGCTTTCACCTTCCCTTGAGCAGGTTTTGCCACTAAAAAGGCCAAGTTTTTAGCTTGGTGCTCGGGAAAAGCCAGCAATACCTCATATACTGGCTGAGGCCCCGCATTCTCCACCTGCACGCCAAATCTAGCCCTCCTTAGACTTGACCGTTGCATTCCATAATCCGCCAGTGAAAAAATAAAAAAAATAAAAGAAACGTGAAGATTTAGGGCGAAGGAAGCACCTTCAAAGACGAAATGATCCGGACAATTTGCGAATCGCAGTGAATCTGCAATTAAGATGAAAGAATGTATGGGAGCACATCTAAAGAAGCAGCATATGGATCGATCTATAATACTAAAACAGAAGAAGGGAGGACTTTCGGAGAAGAGGATCGAGAACTTACGCGTCGATCGACCTTGGAGAGGATAAGATCAGAGAGAACGGTGGAGGAGAGTGAAGCAAGAAAACAGAGGAAAATTAGTCCCGTTAACTTCAAAAACTCCATTGGTCTTGGTCTCGCCGGGCGCTAGCAAAAGAGAAGATGGTTCAAGAGGAGGCGAGCAGCAGTGCAGTGAACACAATTCGTGCAAAAACCCTTTTTAATCAGGGTATATCACAAAAACCCCCCAAGGATTGGGAAAGAAACAGTTTGCCCTCTCTTACTTCAGAAAACTACACTTATTTCTTGAATATCAAATGTCACTAGTTGGGCTGTTGTTTGTTTTGGATATCCAATGTGGCTTTTTGTTGTTCGTTCAATTGATATGCGGCATGGAAGGAAGATTTGCCTCCAGTTAAGGGAAAAAATGGCCTTAGCTGATCTATTAGACTCAACCTTCTATCAAGAGGGACAACGAGAATAACAGAAACACTCTAAATCCTAAACTTAAACTATACTTATATCTGATATGTCGGTTTGTTGTTTATGCGATTGATATTGTTGCTCAATAATTTAATTATTATTCTCTTTAAAATTGCTTTGTTTAGTTTATATTGTTATTTATTTAGCTCAAATCAATGTTCCTTAAATAGAGATTGTTATTTTTTTAGTTGATATTATTGTTCCCTTCATAATTGTTGTTCATTTAGTTGGTATTGTTGCCCCTTTTTATTCAAATATGTTATTCATTCGGTCGACTTCATTCTTCTATTTATGATTCTTGCATTTAGTAAAAATTTCCATTCTTTTAGTTGAAACTGTTGTTCCTATAGTAAAATATGTTGTTTTTACTGTCAAAATGTTGTTCTTCTTCAGTTAATTTGGAGTTCACCAAAGCAATTGCTTTATCAGCGAGATCAATTCCTCCATTGTATTTACCAGCAGAGTCAACAATTTAAACTATTAAGGCAAAGATCAAGATCTCAATTCTAATAGATGCCGACTACTAAAAAATGACACATCTAGATCTTCAATTGGCTTGATTTAAACCTACCTAGTTGGGAAATTGATGGGCGTGAGGACATAATAAGGAAGTTAATAGGTCGGGTTTGGGGCGGTTAGAGCTAGGCGATATAACTTTTCTATTTTGGATCGACGCTTTTACTCTTACACTCCCGCTTCTGGTCTCAATTGCCACTTTTGTTCTCATTTTCATAAAACTTTTACTTATGTAAATTAAAAAAAAAAAATTAACACTTTCTCCTTCTCGTTCCCGCTTTCTACTCCCACTATCAGGATGCTTTGGGGCACTTATGAATAAAGTCATTCTCCAACCCTCCCCACTATATAAAACCCTACTCAAACCATTATACCACCCCTGCAATAGGTAGAATTTATTCTCCTGAACCCTCTCTCGTACGAATGAGTAGAGTCAAGTATTATACCCGCAATACCCGCATAAATAATTCATATAATAACAAATAGATTAAAATATTAAATTATTTTAATTTACCATAAGTAACATTAATCAAGCTGAAAATCAACATAAGTATCACAAACAAATAAGATATCCAAATACATATACGAAGTTTTTCCAATAAATGTGAAAACATTAACATATAAAAAACAAAATTTGAGCCAGGTGTCTTACAACATTGTTATAATTCTAAAACACAAGAAAGAAAGAAAGAAAAAGAAATTGATGATGTGCACTTAATTTACTTGATCCAAATCATTCAAGCATCATATTCACATGCCTAACAAGACAAAAAAAAAAAAAAGAAGCAAAAAACACAACTTTGAAATTGTAAGAATAAAGATAAAAAGCTACACAAAATGATAAAAGTAAAACATATAATCCTTTAGGGGTTTTAGGGTTTTGAAATAGATAATATTATAGATTACTAACGGCCTATGGGAGGGTATGGGTGGGTATGAGTGGGTTTATGGAGGGTTGACTCTAAACCTAAACTTTCCCCATACTCGACGGATACATATCCAAAAATTAACCAAACTCAGCCTAAACTTATGCTGTTAAAAAAAATATATGTTCCCGTTAGGTAGAAATGGATCCTAAGATAAGATTGTGTCGATCGGTGTTAAAACATTTGCCTGGGTTGTATGGCATTTTGGCTATGTCCATGACAAAGTTGGGGTTCATTTTAACTAATAGCAATATTGTAAATATGTCAAAATTGGTGGAGCACCAGTTGAATAGTAATATTAGGCATTCAGGGGTAAGTGTAGACTTGCGAGGGAGAAGGGAAGAAATGTACGTTTGTTCTCACTCGGCAATGCTCTTCGGGAGGAGGAATAGTTATGGATGTGGAGAAAAGGCCCAGTTGTAATTTTTAATGGACATAGCCCAATGTGTGGTCGGGTTGGGGTAGATAAGCGGATGGTACTGCTCCGTGCTCGACTCGTCCTCTAGCAGTAACGCTGTGTCTGCAAAAATGGATACTTCGCTGCGATTCAGCGGAGATTCCAAAGCTCTCAGAATCCATGCCAAGCAGAAGTTGCCCCTCCATTCCGGGAGCCGCTTCCAGGTAAATTTTCAAATTTTGTCTATCCTATACATATTCTCAACTCAACTCCTACAAGTTTCTTCCGCTTCCCTCCATGTCTGCTGAGTCAAGTTGGTAGTAGCTTAAATCGGGCGCAGCTGCTGCGGGTAAGGCCCTAGGACAGAAAGGAGAGAGTAGTCATCTTCTAAACAAGTCTTATGGGTGACAGTTTTATACAAGTACCAAGTCTCTTAAACAAACATGAAAAATACTATAGTCAGATGCCAAAGGGGCTGGCAAATTTGTGCTACGACATCCCCTTCTATTGCTGGCAATGTCTTGTTGTTTCTGGCGGCTATGTTATGTGCATGTCTGGGTATGTGGCCCATATTTGTCCCCTGTATCAGTTGTTTTCTTTCTTTTCCCACGCTTCATAGGTCCATGGAGAGCTAGATACAAAAACTGGAGCTCCGAGTTATTTCTGTGCGATGATTCGGCACTTTTATCCCGATGTAAGATGTTGCCTTCTGTCACACCTTTTATTCCAATGCATCACCAATTTATTCTGATGATTTGTTTCAATATGCATCTCAATTGTCCGCAGATATCAGCAAGCCTTGGTATAGGATTGCAGCATACCAAGCGCGAGAAGGTCCGGTACACTGTGCGTGGGAAAAAGGCTTTCCAAGTAACCACTGAAGGCTCTGTAAACTTCAACATCAAAGGAAGATGTGATGTCGACCAAGAATTTAAAGAGGTTAATGTTTGCTTGAGTTTGTTTTTATTTTCGTTTTTGTTAATGTTTTTAATAACAGAACATAAAACAAATGTTTCGCTCCTTTCACCTTTCCCTGTTTTCTGTGAGTTGTTTTTGGTATTGCACATGGTATATATTATATAGTGATTGATATTTGAATGTTTGGCACTAAAAAAATTAGGCATTAGTTTATTTGGCCAGTCTCCTTATCTCTCCCTGTATGTTTTGCCCGTTCACCTTGGGGTTATAGTTTGTTGCTTGGCTTGCTTGGGAAGGTGAGAATGTTCTGTGAGTATGATGTTGGTAAAATGTTGTACTTTAAGAGCATTTGTGGTTTGTTGGGGCCTGGCCTGTGAATAATATATGCTTGTACGAATGACAGAGGAAATCAAGAGGAGCTGCTGAATTTTGTTGGGACATATTAAATTTCCAGAAGGATCAAGATGTTAGAGTGAAAGTTGGTTATGAAGTTGCAGAGAAGGTAATGGACTGCCATAATTGCACATCTAGTTTAGCCAGCAATACTGACATTTTATGTGACAGGAGAAGATGGAGATGCTCTTTGTAGGTTAATACTAGTAGTTTGTGAACATTGATTACTGAGGAATATAAGTTTTTTGGCTTCAGGTGGCTTACATGCAAATTAGGGAAAACAATTGGACAGTGAATGCGGACATGAAGGGCAGATGGAATATACGATACGATCTTTGAGAAAAGTAAGTTGTAACTGCAGGAGGCGGCACATTGTTGTTCCCAAGATTCAGCAAATAAGTTGACATCTGATCTGGGGATTTAGTTTCACTAGGAGGTTTAATCAAGTTTGCTTGGCACCAGAATGGTAGTAAATACTCAATTCGTTTCGTTTTAATTGATACATTTTCTTTTCATAGTAGGTGCATGTCCCGTAAGCATAATAATGACTTGGAAAATAATGTTGGAACAAGGACGTTAAAGCATGTAAGTTTAGTGTGGGACACTCTCAGTCTTAGGTGAGTTGGGGTCTGAGTGGGACGGGATTCTGGTAGAGGCTCTGGGCTGCCACCTACTGGGCTCCCGATTTTGAGCTGCTAGAAATTGTTTCCAGTGCACTTCACTCGCTCTCCTTCTCAGTTTGAGACACAGCAGTAATGAACATGGCCATCTTGTCAGCTGTCAAAACAATACAAGCGCCCATATTACTAGGCGTTTGAGCGAAAGAGATGCGGGCAGGTGAAGTGGCAGCGCAGGTGTAGGTGCTGGTTCAGGTGCAGGAATCCACCCGACAGAGGTCGAGGAATTATATGTGATAATGAAGCATCAGAAGTGATTCCTCGTCGAGCTTTTTGATGCGAACAAAAACAAGGGGGGTAATCATTTTTCTTGTTTTCAACGTCCTTCTGTTGTTAAGTGATGCCAAACCGAATATTTTCTGACCTTCCTGAACTCATAATACCACACAGTGAAATCAAACATCTAAATTTGAACATGGCCTAAGATTCTTGTTGGCGTTTTGGTTGGACCCAGCAAGTATTTTGGTTGGCCTAAGATTCATATCCCACAACGGAGGATATGAATTCGCGTGTCCAGATTCTAACTGAGGCGGCAACTGGCAAGCGTAGGAGTGGGCTGGTTAGAACGCGTCAGTGACTCGGGTTTTCACCGCGCAAAGGGAAAGACTTCAGTGCCATGTCCGGCTCAAGGCTCAAGCTCATTCACAGTCGATAATTGATAATTTACCCTAAAAAAAAAACCTCCGGTTTAGGTTATGTCTGCAATTTACCTCTTCAAGCTACACCTCATTGACTTCAATAAGAAAAATTAGAGCTTTTTGCATTTAAATAGAAGAAAAATTAATGAAAATATTTTTAGACTGTTTAAATTTACTAAAATATGTGTGCTAGATAATTTAAATTTAAATTTGAAATTTTAATACCTACGATAAATAGACATTGTAAATAAAAAAAGTTAACATCAATAAGACAAAGTACATGTTTTTTAAAGCAAAAATACTGTGTAAACCAATAATATTTTCATGTTAGCCCTGATTGACCGTTGATATTTTCTTTCATTCAATTAACCACTAACATTTCTGAGTCAACTCAAATTAGCCGCTCACCATTAATTAAATAAAATATTCTGTTTCTATAGGAGGTAAGTTTTTTTTTTTTTTATTCTTGTTAGAAATCACTAGTCGATTTTTGACTTAAAATGAAAGTTGGGATTAATTTGAAGATACTAAAAACTATGAGACCTAAGATCAGATTTCAGCCATAAACTATTTAGGTTTTGTATAATTACAATGCAACCCCTAATATCTAGAATTGTGTTCCTAATATTTTGGAAATTTACAAAACATTTCCTAAAATATTACACATTTGGTCCTTATTTTTTAAAAAAATTATAAAATAGTTACCAAAAATTACACATTTAGTCCATAAAACTTTATAAAAGTTAAAAAACACTGCTAAATTGAAAAAGACAAATACCCCAACCAAATATGAAAAAAACTACTTTCTTCAATTTTTATGAGGTGAGAACTAAACATGGAAAGTTAATACTATTATACTTTTATGGAATTGTTTTCCTTGACAAGGGTGATTGTGAACTTTTTTTCCTTAATAGGGATGATTTTCATCTTACTTACCAATCAAGTTACTTTTTATGAAACTCCCCCATCATCATCAGTCATCCATGTTATTATTTCGAATTAAAATATTGAGTAACTGTAAAGCGTTCGTTCCTGATAAGAAAATAAAAATAAAACAAATTTTGTTTGGATCTTAAAAAATGGCATTTTTCCTTTTATCGATTAAAAAAGCTGCATAATATACTAATAATTTTACTAAAATTTTGATCAACTGGATGCTGAAAAGTTGACATTTTGCATTTATGTTCTCAACTGGCATCCCACGACTTTAGTTTAAGTGGTAAAGTTACATGAGATCCTTAGCTAAAGTCAAAAATCAAATTCGTCTCATCCTTCCTCCCCATTATTTCCATAATGTCAAAATACTGGATTTGATTGCTTCTCGTGTCAAATAAATCAGCATTCTCTATCCCTATGCTATAATTGTAATTCTTTTAACCATATACCTTGTACTACTGATTTTGTGTAAAAAAAAATAAAAAATCTCATTTGGCACTTCAACTATATCACATAGAAATTTATAAAAACTTTAATATATCTAATTCTAGTCTAAATGGAAAAATGGTTCTACCCATAACAATCTCAAAAGTAAGTTTGCAAAGTTGTTGTGGCAAGGTATGATTAGTTTAAAATGATTTTAGGGTGTATTTTGAGGAGAGTTTTAAAAGGTCGCTGTAAATGATTACTACTTGGACCAGTTCGTACGAGATTATTAACAATGCATAAAAGGGTTTATTTCTATATATAATGATTATTTTCTCAAATTGTATATACATACTAAAATCATGTGCTCTAAGAAGTTCCAAAAAATATTTTTAAAATAATTTTGGGACATGTGAGTATTTTTATTAATGTTTCTTTTTATGTTAGATAGGAAAAATTCATAAAAAATAATTAGTTCATAAAAATATAATATTTAAGTGAGTATTAGATATTAATAACATTCTCCTTCAAATGACAACAGTTTTAAAAAAAATTAAATCTGAAAATAATTCATTTTTTAAAATAGAAAACCAAGTGAGTCTACTTTCATATAATTCGTAGTTTTGCATTTAGTACTATTCTAAATCAATTCTTATAAAAATATCCACCAAATACACCTTAATCATTTTTGCACCAATCACGAGTTGCCACAACAATTTTTTAAACATACATTAATAGAAATTTTTGTAGGTTTAGTAGGGAAGCACTAGATATACTAAAATTTTATAAAATTATGTTTGACATGTTTTGATTGCCAATTGAAAAAATTAATGAGACATGTTAACTTTTTCATATTTAATTGATTCATTTTATAAGAAGTGTTATTCAAGATACAATAGTATATTTATAAATAAAGCAAAAGAGTAGGTAGAACACGTTATAATGAGTGCAACATATAGCTACTCTTGTTTTTTGTTTTTTGTTTTTTTTTTTTTGTGTTCTTGCTATTCAAATTGAACCATACCAAACTCTATTTAGGTTGGTTCCATCAAGTGCTTACTTCTACTGTTAAGGAAAAAAATATTTTAATGGATTTTTTACTTTTATGAAGCTTATTTTCGTATGATATTACCTTAAGAGCATTTTGAGAGTTCTTGAATTAAATATACTCTTAAAAAATTTAAAAAAAAAGGAATTTTTAAAATTTTTTATTCTAGATAAGTGAAAGGATTTGTAATAAAATTAGGTGCTTTAAAAAATATTATTAAATTGATTTAATAAGTATATGCGACATTATATTTCAAATATTATAATTTATAAATAAATATACAGTGAAAATGAAAATAATGTTTTTTAATAAGCCTTACTATTCACCAACCTTATCACTTTCACAAGTACCAAAAAAGAATCTTTGACTGATTCCGGTTTGGGTCTCGTAGTGCATGGTCATGTTATCAAGGTAAATTGCACCTGTGACCCTTAATCTTTTTATTATTATCCTATTTTGGAGCCTATCCTTAAAATCTTGTATGAGATGTTCTCAACCTAAATTTTTTATTCCATTTTAAACATTTGGTAGACGAAAAATGTTAAAATTGATGGAATTGGCCACATAACATGCCAGTGTATGTGATTTGCCACGGTGGCACTAACATGGCACACCAGCATTCTCAATTTGCCACGGTGGTATAATAATCAGTTGTTGGTGATGATGTGGCAAGGAAGAAAAATAATAAAAAAATAAAAATATGAAAAAATAAAAAAAAAATTAAAAAACTAATCCCCCTACTGCGGGGCTTAGCCTCCTCCATCTCCCAACTCCTCCGAGCCCGACCTTCTTCCCTCATCTGCCCCTCAATTGATTTGCCGTCTCCAACGAGATCTATTCTCCATCCACTAGGGTTAGAAGGCCACTCCACTTTTGACTCGAAGGCTTTGTCAGAAAGCAGCGGGGAGGAAGGGAAGGAGAAGCGGGTTGGGATGAGGCCCCGGGGGAAGGGGACTCCTTTTCGAACCTTCCAATTGGACCAGGTATGGAAGAGGGAAAGGGGAGAGGAAGGCAAATGAGGTAGAGGCTGAAGGCAGTGGGGGAGGTTTGGAGGCGGTGAATGAGGCCGAGCGCAGAGGCAACGAGGGAAGGAAGAGAAAGGAGAAATTTGGGCTAACCCCATATAAGCCTTAAATTTCTTCATTTTTTGTAACATGTACCCTAAATTTCTAATGTGACTAATTGCAGACATCTATAGCTGGTGATTCATTGTGCCATGTGGCCAATTGCCTTAAGTTGGCATATCATGTGGTTAGTTTTGTCAATTTTAACACTTTCCATCTATTAAAGATCTAAAATGGAATAAAAAATTAAGGTTGAGGATATCTCATATAAAATTTTGAGGTTATGATCTAAAATAAAATAACATTAAAAAATTAGGAGCTATGGGTGCAATTTATCCCATGCTATCATGGTGATTGACTAATGCTGGCCGTGGTAAATATGTGTGTGAATGAAAATTTGGCCCTCAATATTCACTCTCCTTTTAGTTTGGGTTCAAGGATAAGCAAAAGCTCGCCTAGCTGCTGATTTTGACTGATTTAGTAATGTTTATAGTTTATTCAACTAAAAAGAATGACAGTAGTTGATTTGCGCTAACTCAAAAAATATTACTCCCTCTGTCCCGTTTATTTTGATACATTTGGGTTTGCACGTAGTTTTAGGCAAATTTACTATTTTTACGTGTTTTTCGAATTTACCCTTCCCTTTTCTTTTTCCCTCGTTAATCTCCCCAACCCGTCGCCGCCGTCACATCTCCGGTGACACCACCGGCCATCCGTCTACGTCTCCGCCCTGCCTCCGCCGCCATCCCCTTCCCTTTAGATCCTCAATCGGCCTCTATCATCACTCGACCTTTGTTGTCGATCGGCCTTCATTGTCGACGATCGCACGTTCGTCCTCGATCGGCCTCCGTCATCGATCCTCCGTTCGTCCTCGATCGGCCTCCGTTATCGATCCTCCATTCGTCCTCGCTCGGCCTCCGTCATTGATCGCCCGTTTGTCCTCGCTCGCCTTCCGTCATCGATCGCCCGTTTGTCTTCGCTCGGCCTCCGTCATCGATCGCTGGGCCTTCATTGTTCTCGCTCGGCCTCCATTGTCAATCACTCAACCTCAGTCCTCCATCAGCCTCTATCGTCAATCGGCCTTTGTCGTTGATCGGCCTTCATCGTCGATCGGCCTTCATTTGTCGTCGATCGGCTTTCATCGTCGATCGGCCTTTGTTAGATTCGCTGTGCAAATCTCCCCGGAGGGGGAGAGAGAGAGGGCTGAGATGGTAGAACGCAAGACAGAGAAAAGGAGTGGAATTGTTGTCAGGGATTGGTTAAGTTAGGGGTATAGTTGTAAATGGAGTGTAAAAAAATTACTTAAAAAGGAAATGGTGCAAGAGTTTTGGGACTACCCAAAAAAAAAAATTGTGTAAAATATATGGGACGGAGGGAGTAGTAGTTTATATATTATTTTTTCATGTTTGAAACAGATTTGAGACATTATATTTTGAACCAAACATCATAAGGTTTTATTTTTTATTTTTTAATTTGCTAGAAATTACATCACCCGTACTGCCCAGCACAAATGTTCTAGATAATTTTATATCTATTCTCTTCGTCCCACTTTTCCTGCACCACTTATATTTGACACTAAGAAATGTTACTGTTTACCACATTTTTTCAAATCTATTATTTTGTGTTTGCAGTCTACTACACCACCTAACCACCTCCAACAGCCACCTTCGTTTCTAACTCTTCTCTCCTCTTTCCTCGCACCTGGTCTTTAGCACCTCTATAAAATCCGCGCGATAAATGACGCTTACTCCGACGGCGTCGAGTCATGCTCCCCGCAAGACACGATGCTTTCTCCGACGACATCGAGTCATGCTCCTGGCAAGACACGATGCTTTCTCCGACGACATCGAGCCACACTCCCGGCAAGATCGCATCAAGTTCACCTATGAGATTGCCTTCAACAGCTAGGTGAGCATTCTTCAATAGTGAAGTCATCGATTTTGCCGGGTCCGACTTGATCTCGCCCTCCGATTTCATCTGACCTCGCCCTATGCCTTGACCTCAGCCTCCGATTTTACCGAATCTTGAACTCGATGCTTCAACGATTTCTCCCTCCGACTTGACTTTGCCTTCGCCTTGACCTCGCCCTTCGACTTCAAATAAGCTTTGACTATGAAATTGAAGTCTTGCACGACGGTGATGGGGTTGTTGGTGAGTTAGGGATTTTGGCTGCAGGTTTAGGGAAGCTGAGTCAATGATTTAGAAATAGGAACATGTTTGTTTAACTTGCTAAAACTTACCAAAAAGAGAAATGAAGTAGAGAATTTAGAACATTCCAAAATAACAAATGAGGAAGAAAATTTGGGATGAAAGGTATATAAATTTATATATTTGGTATATAAATTTCTATGATTTCTCAAGTTACAATGAAGGGTACGGCGATATTTCATGCACTGATATTTTTTTATATGTTTTTTTTAATTTATTATAATATATCATACGGTATACCTGAGGTATTGCACTTACCTTGAGTTAGAGAACTTTGTTCTTTTCATTTTACGTCATTGTTCTACATACATAAATATATCACAAGTCCCGCGGGCTGCAGTGTGATGGTGCCAAGGGGTATCAACTTCTATCCCTGCCATTTTCTCAATTCCTAAACAATGTCATTTATATGTTGGTTCAATTGCTTTTGGGTAAAAAAACAAACAAACAAACATTTTTCTTAATTGTTGAACTCCTTAAAATTTATATTTGTATATCTGATTCTGAATACAAAAAAAAAATAGATATATATATCAAGTGAAAAAAAATGAAAATAATACAGATATTTTGACATAAAAATTGATGTTATTTTATTTTTTTATTTAAAAATAAAATTTAATTGATAAATGATATTTATATGATTGAGATTTAGAAATTGTTATGATTCTTTTATTTTATTTTAGTTTATATTGTGAAAATTAAGATGAAAATAATTAGAATAATATTTTAACGCTATATGCTTATTTTGTAAAACCAATAATGGGAGTGTGCTTATAATTTATATCATGTGACATGGCTAGGGATGAAAGTATAAAAAACGTTCGCTAGCACGAGCAATATCGGTTGGGATCGGCTCTTGTCTTGGGCAGGCTGATATTAGAGCACCGGAAGAAGGAGACAGGGATAGAAACAGAGACGTCTGCAACCAGCCAGGCGAAGTGACAGGACTCCCAACGCCAGCCATTTCTCCTCACAAACACACACACTGGCATCAAGACATGAGTCTCACTTTGAGGCTCCTGGCCGGCCATGGCACCAGCAATTCCTCCAAGGCGCCGCCCGCGCAGAACAGCACCGTGGATTCGGACTTCATTGTGATCCTGGCGTCCCTGCTGTGCGCCCTCATCTGCGTGCTGGGGCTGATCGCAGCAGCTCGCTGCGCCTGGATCCGGTGGCCATGGAGCAGGGCCAAGGCGAACAAGGGGGTGAAGAAGAAGATCCTGCGATCGCTGCCCAAGGAGAGGATGTCGAGGGAGGGCGGGGGCGAGTGCGCGATTTGTCTGACAGAGTTTAGGGCAGGGGAGGAAATACGAGTGCTGCCGCAGTGCGGGCACCGGTTCCACTTGGCGTGCATCGACAGGTGGCTGGGGACGCACTCGTCGTGCCCATGTTGCCGTGAGATTCTGGTGGCTGGCAGTGGCAGGTGTGGAGAGTGCAGCTCCGGCGGGGGGGCAGCGGCAACAGGCACACCCGTGATCAATGACAGTGAGCGAGTGGAAAGGTTCTTGCCTTAGCCCTGCAGGGCGCTGGCCCCAGCCCAAGTAGTCCTATCAGGGAATGAAAATGTGGTAACTAGGGGCTTGCTGTGCCTGTGGGTGTAAATTGCAAATCTTGTATGTAATGTAAGTCATCGAAGAGTAGAGCGTTACATAGATATAGATATAGATATACAAATACTGCTGTATCTGTATGTACTGTACCATAAGTAATCTGTTTGTTTGTGTGTATCGATTATAGGCTACTCCGGCCTTCATTTCAATTGGGTAAATTGTTGGATGAACCTGCATCATCTCATTTATTTTTGGGGTTCAGCTACCCACATGCCCTTTCCACAATTATAATCAACCCTGGAGTTAATGTTGATAGATGCTAGCGGTTGTGTATGTTGTGAAACTGCAATCCTATTCCTGACAAAATCACAATTCATTCCCAAGTTCCAAACCCCTGCTTCTCTTCCGTTTAACTTGTTGGCCCAACTCGTACTCTTAACTCTGACCAGACCTGACCTAACATCTGGTGCCAGTGGCATAGCCTTTACAGTACCATGCATGTGTTTTAGTATATTACTAGCAGGGGGTGTGCTGCTCCTCCAGTACGATTAAGACATCTCCACTTTGGGTTTAAATACAATATAACTCCAGAGACAGGGTTAATTTTTTTTATACCTCATTGTTTGGAGCCGCCCACTAAATTTTGGGCCACCTGGGACCAGCAGCTGCGACTTCTCTACCTTTTCCTTCACCTCACACCTCTTATATTATACACTAGGCCTACTGCTGTCAGTATGACTACTGAATCAAGAAGCCATTGATTGGATGGTGCTTCTTGGACCTAATTAGCCTAAGCGCCACTCCATCCTGTCCATGTCTTCACAGTTTCCTTTCCTTTTCGGTGGCAATAAACAAACAACACTACCATTAAATTACGCATCTCCACTTTTGGACGGACCTGTAGTCCCTCCGCTCGTTTATTCAACTTAAAGTTGGCCTAAGTCCATTTCTTATATTCCCTACCTTCTTGTTAGTTACAAGTATATTATAGCTGTTACCATGACCACTACTCTTGCGAATTGAAATTCATCTTGTTTTTAATTAAATATAGCATGGTCCCCCAAATCAAGTTCATGCGCGATTGCGGTCAGGCCCGCCAATGTATTATGTACCACCATACCTCCTAAACCTTTGGATTCTAACCATCACTGCACTCTCTCCACCCAAACTGCTATTAATGGAGTAGTATCCTCCACAAAATTTCAACAACCAAAATTTTAACCTCAATCCGTTTCAACCACAGAAAACCAAAAAAATCCCTCCTTTTCTTTTGCAGCCAACAAGATTCAACTTTCTTGCGACAAAATCAATCCTTCTTGCTACTGCCTTGTCGGGCACCAACAGCAAAAAACTCCGTAATAACTTCAAGTGGCATGCCTTTGGTTTCCGGGACTTTCAAGAAAACAAACACCCAAGAGATGCAGCAAACTACTCCATAGATGCCGAATATGCCAGCAAGCCCAATCGAAGTCAGCATCACAGGCAGAGTGTAGGTCACGATGATATCCCCAATCCAGAAAACCATAGCACATATTGCAATGCACAGCCCACGAACTCTTGTTGGAAATATCTCGGAGCACAGGATATTTGGAACCGGCCCATATGCCATCACAAAACAGCAGAAGTAGATGATAACGCAAGTAGTTGAGATTCCTGCATTCACGACAGTGCTAAAACTCACAGTTTCACTGAGTACTAGCACCGCAAGTGACAATATCAGCACCGGTATTGTGCTTAGCAGCAGCTTCCTGCAGATGGTGCAAGCCATTAGTTAGTGTTTCTGGGATCCAGGCCTGACTTGCACGTCAAGAATCATATGAATTGAGGCCTGAAAAGGAATGCACTTTCATTTCTAACCATAGTAAGAGTGAAGAGCATCACCTTCTGCCTGAAATATCCATGAGCCTCATGGCTACACCTATACAAGGGAGCATCAGCAAGGTCGTGAATGCACTTATAAGGAACGATGCAGAAGTTGAACTAAGCCCCAGGTTTGCAAGAAGAACTTCAACGCCTGCCTGCTCAAGGATTTGAGGTGTGTAGTATAGTACACCATTGATGCCAGAAAACTGCAAACACAATAAAAAAATGTTGAGCTCTTAAACTTTTGCTTTTTTCCCACATGAGTAACTCATCAATCAAGTGAGGACAGCAGCAACCTTGGCTCCAATATCTCGTTAAAACTTCCAACCCAAAACTAGTCAACAACAGGTGAAGAGGCCTACGAATAATATAAAGCACTTGTAAAGCCCTTAACTGTGTGTGATGATTACCACCTAACAGGGATAGATGAATATGGGTGCATCGTTAGCTACAGACTATGATTACCCACTGAGACCATCACAGGACGCCTCTGCTAAGTCTATTTTTTTATTGATGGGGACAAAACTTCAGGTGTAAACTAAAGAAATAACAATGCCTGACAGAAATCTGCAGGTGCATCACATGGATTGGTCCAATGACAGCTGTTGTGCATATTCAGAAAAAAGCCCGTCAACAATGGTAAGGAAGAGCTCAACTCAAAGGAAGGACTCAAAATAAATAAATAATGAAAGCCATTGACTACCTGTTGAAGTATCTGAATCCCAATCCCAACCAACAATGCACGCTTTACTCCTGGCTCAAGAAGAGCAGCCCAAATTGGCCCTTTTGAAGCAGTTTGAGAAGGGTGCACCATTGCAGGACCAACTGGATGCTGATCCATAAGCTCCTTGGAATACAGAGCTGGCTGGCTCACCAGAGCAGCAGCCTGCACAAACTCGCCTTCTGGAGAGACATCATTCCCAGGAAGGGAAACAAGAGATCCACGTTGAGACCCAGGGACTCCCTCATGAAGATAAATCCTCTTAAATCCTCCTTCCTTCTTTCCATCTTCACCTTCTCTCTCAGCCCATTTCCATGCCAATTGCCAACCACCACCAATGCCTGTACTACCAGCCTGATCACCACTGTCATGAACAAGAGTACTATGGCGCCCCATACTAAGAATACTGCCGTGGGAAGGTGGGGGAGCCATGTCCTTTTCCATAGTTGTAGCCTGACGAGAGATTAAGGGACTGTGTAAGTTGTCATCAGAGTCTCCGCCAGCTGCCTCAAGATTGTAGTCTTCACCTTCCCTCTGCAAACTCTCATCATCCCATTGTTCATGTTTAGCGTGAGGCTCTGCCGTACTAAACATGCTTCCAAAAGTGGGAAAAAGCATGTTTCGCATACTTCCTGTCCCAGGGAGCTTTTCATGGACACTACCAAATAAAGTCACAAGAGGATCCATAAGAGGCACACTTTGGTTGACCAGGCTTCCCTGGTGGGATGGAAGACCAAGACTGCTTTGTCCAGTTACAGGTTTGGCAACCCACGAGAGGCCTGCTTCAGGTCCATATAATCGAATTCTATCTTTCTCAGAATCTGGCTCTTGACCATCTACAAGTTCATCAGATGGCGCTATAATGTACTCTTCTATAGAAGTTTCACCCCCAATCCCAAGACCTTCAACTAGCAACGCCAACTCACCTGTGAACATGAGATGAGTAATTTTTCATCTTAGCATATGTTAAAATATACAAAAAATCGTCAAGTTGAACACAGTACAAAAAGTTACTTAATGGAAGAACAAAACCTTTCTTGTCTAGTCTAGTTGGATTAAATAAACTGATTGACCACTAAACAAGAACACAATAAATGGAGCATCATACAATTGCTTAATAAAAGAACAAACCCTTGACCAATTGAATGAACAGATTGGTCACTGAAAAAAAAGCAAGCTGGGTGCATATAAAACACCCTTCAGTTTCTTGAAAATTAATCTTGGGAAAAAAATCATACAGGCACTTAATGTACTCCTAGCCTCAATTTGGACAAGCATAGGAAGTCTAGGCCTGAAAATGTATGTGAGTGTGTGTTTATGGGTATGAACCTGAAACATCTTCCCTTCCACGCAATCTTTGAAGAACAGCTTTGGCTTCAAGCATCTTTCCTTTGCTCACAAGCCACCGAGGAGATTCAGGCAAATAAAAAACTGCCAGGACAAAATAGAGAAAAGACGGTATAGATAGCACCCCAAGCATTAATCTCCAACTGGGTGAAGACAACAAGGACATCCCAAAAACCATGCAATAAGACAAGAACATCCCTCCTGAACCAGTGAATTGAGGTAGAGTATTTAGCAACCCTCTTATCTCTGATGGGGCAGTCTCAGATATATACAAAGGGACAAGAGTAACCGCTAAACCAATTCCAAACCCGTCTAACAGCCTTGCGATGCATAAAACATAAACATCAGCTGACCATAACATAACCAAGCCACCCAAAAAGTAAAGCACTGACGATAATATCAACATTGGTCGTCGACCGAGCCAGTCTGATATTGGTCCTGAGCATGTCGTTATGGCTGTTGCTCCAATGAGTGACATAGCTACCACAAGGCCTTCGACACTGCTGGCCAGATCCAAGTCCTTCTTGATATAAACAATTGCTCCTGCCAGTTTATGGAAGTAAATTCATGCTGAGCAATAGCTTATCTAAAGCACAGATGAAGGGTCTTCTAGTACCATACAAGAAAACAAATGCTGTGTATGGACAGATCAAAATTTAAGCGCCAGGCTTAGGTTTAGAACAATTTGGCCTATCAAGGAAGGTAGACAGACTATCGACTGGTGAAACATTTATCTGTTCATGTTTCGAGTCCACTAAACTTGAAATCAATAAACAAATAAATAAAAGAAGTCAGGTAGGAAGAAGTACCAGCAATGGTAGCATTATCCCATCCTTGCAAGAAGTTACCGATAGTAGCAGCAAGGGCTACAAGCACAGCTCCCCTCATCTCCAAGGCAATGAATGATCAAATTTGCTGAAGCTAGCAGTGAGCAACACAGAAACGAGATCAGAAATCAAATAATACATCCGCTGTGGCCATCACTAACCCAGATCTAATATAGTCCTAAATAACCCTGTGCCACTTGGAAAAAGCAGCAGATGAGAGGTAGATCAATCAACCCACTCAGCCAGTCCAGACCCAGTATCACATCTTAAAGATATGGGAAAACAACAGATGACCACAAATTCTGCTCGTAAGCATAAACATCAAATTTTACAGACGTAAAAGAGAGCAGGGAAGGCGTCAACATCAATGGTAAATCTTAACATACCCGAAATTCAGATCTCACCCGTTGGATTGACAGCCAAAAAGCTTCCACCTAATCGAAAAGATGAGTTGCCTTTCAGCGTCTGGAGCGACCGTTAAGAAAGTAGAGCTGTAGCCTTTTGCTGGTGGGCACTAGCTTCGAGTATAGATTAGAACAGAAAACTAGCCCCTCTTCCGCTTTCTTGAAGCTAAAAGACTGTCCTTTTTTATGTTTTAATACGAGTGGAATCCGCGAGACGTGGAGGGAAAGATGCGCTCAGATGCTGAAGAAAGAATCTTTCTGTCTGACGCATAACAACCCTTCAACATCCCTCGCCATTCCGGAGTTGATCACTCAGACGCTGGCTCACTCGCTCGACTCGCTGAGTTGATCACTCAACTTATAATTACAAGCCAGACATGGACGCAGCACACAGGGGACACCGGATTCAGTGCTTCTATCCAATCAGATGTACTGCACGCTTCTAAATTCGGAATTCGGACAAGTACATGTTTGCCGGCATATGTATGTGAGTTGGCTTTGCTGTTACTGTTAGAACTTCAATAATCGGCTAACTTTCCGCTTTCATCCCGAAACTTTCAGTGTCGTTGCAAATACGTCCCAATCCTTTGGTTCGTTGCGTGCTAACTCCAAGCCTTTGCAGATCGTTCCAAACATGATGGTTCTTCTATTGTTAAATTGGACGGGAAATGCCAGTCACGGATGGAAATAGCATGTCACAATCTCAGCTGCCAACAGAGTTAGGCCATAGTTTGAAATAAGACTTCATCGCATAAATAAAAGAGTAGTAAACAATTATAAATAGTTTAAATCAAAATCTTTTCGCCTCTGAATCTACATATGGTGAAAACAGAACAATTTGAACACTAAATAAATCAAATTATATCTTATAACCAAAATGTGCCATATAGTTACTGGATAATTTAAACTATGTTTATATATCCCGCACTTTGCAGTGATTCAATCTATAATATCATTTTACATAAATATAACAAAATGATCATTAAATAATAAAGT
The DNA here is from genome assembly GCA_039654915.1 of Aquilaria yunnanensis. NCBI lineage: Eukaryota > Viridiplantae > Streptophyta > Magnoliopsida > Malvales > Thymelaeaceae > Aquilaria > Aquilaria yunnanensis. Next base: position 111,083,641 of record CM077593.1, read on the forward strand.
TTGATGATGAAGAGAGGAAAAATTAGAGTTCTAGTAATCTGAGTTTAACAATTGATGGAAAAGAATTCAATAAGAAAACTGAAATTTGGAGTTGACATAAAAACAGGATCTAAGGAATCTAATCTATGTACAATAAATTTTTAGGATTAATAGGATAAAAAGTAGGATTTTTTAGTAATTAAAGTAGTGTTTAACTATTGACAAAAAAATAAGAAAATAAAAATGGAACAAATTGGGGGTTTAAACTAAAAATTCCAATTAAAGTCTCAGAGCAATCAAATCCATGGCCAAAATTAGACAAAAGCGGGCTAAATTTTTTTTATAGAAGATAAAAATAACCTTCCTATAAAAAGTAATGTTTATCTTTGGCGGAAAAAATGTCAAAAAGGAAAAAAAGTGCAGAAAGTCCTTGTAGTATTTATCTTTAGTAGATACAGTCTCTAAAGTTGCATATTTATTGACCTTGTTACGACCCTCATATTATCTCTCAACGCCTGATCATAAGATAAAATAGTTAGGGACCAAAACAGAATAAAGAAAATCTATGTAGGGCTTGAAGGAGATTAAACCATTACTTAAGGAAAAGAAAAAAAAACCTTGTTAATGCCTCGTACTATCTTAAAGCTTGATCGTCAAATGAAATAGTTTAGGGACCAAAACGGAAGAAAGGAAATCTGTAGAGGGCTAGAAGGAGGATAGAGCATTACTTAAGGAAAAGCCAAAAAAAAAAAAAAAAAAAGAACGAAAAAAGACAAAAGAAAGGGCACTGTTCATAAACAATAACCCAAGTCAGCAAATAATATATAGTTAAAAAAAATAAAAATGGAACAAACTAAGGATTTAAACAAAAAATTTCATGCAATGCCTCAGAGCAATCCAATCCATGGCCAAAATTAGACAAAAATAGCTAAATTTTTTTCATAGAATATAGAAATAACTTTCCTATAAAAAGTTATGCTTATCTTTGGCAGAAAAAAATATTAAAAAGGACAAAAAGTGGAGAGAAAGTCCTTGTAGTCTTTATCTCTGGCAAATACAGTATCCAAAGTTGCATATTTATCGACCTTGTTACTACCCTCATACTGTCTCTCAAGGCCGAATCGTCAGATGAAATAGCTTAGGGACCAAAACGGAATAAAGGAAATCTCTATAGGGCTAGAGTGAGATTAGACCCCCCATAATGTCTCTCGAGGCTTGATCGTCGGATGAAATAGTTTAGGGACCAAAATGGAATAAAGGAAATCTGTATAGGGCTAGAAGGAGATTAGACCATTACTTAAGAAAAAGAAAAAAAAAACCCTTGTTACTGTCCTCATACTAGTTCTCAAAACCTAATCTTCTGATGAAATAGTTTGGGAACCAAAACGGAAGAAAGGAAATCTATAAAGGGCTAGAAGGAGAGTAGACCATTACTTAAGGAAAAGCAAAAAAGAAACAGAGACAGAGAGAGACAGACGGATAGAGAGAGAGAGAGAGGCACTATTCATGAACTTGAAATAGTTTAGGGACCAAAACGGAAAAAAGGAAATTTGTAGAGGGCTAGAAGAAGGTTAGACCATTTCTTAAGAAAAAATGCACTATTTATAAACAGTAACCCAAGTCAGCAATTAATATATAGTTATAATTCATTGGTGAATAGTTATTGGACAAACGAAGTTAAGATTTTTGCATCCTAAATTACAACATGAAATAGATATATGACATTTATTGTCAAACTTAACTACAATTCCAACAAGGACTAATTCGGAACTATTTATAAAAGTTTGGATAACCATATGATGGAAAAAATGTTTGGACGAATTTACAATTACTTCTAGAAAAATGTGTTTTAGTGGTGGCTAAAAATAGTCGCTAATTAGATATGGCAAACGGTTTCTAAAAATTTGGTGAAATTTTAGCAATGGTCATATGTCGCTAAAATTTAGCGACAGTTTGTCCTTACTAATTTAAGAACAGTTAGTCGTTACTAAATTTAGTGACAACTTTCTATCGCTGAAATCCAAAAAATTAATGATAGTTAGTCTTCACTAAGTATTGACCAAATTTTGTGACACATAGCTCTCACTATAAGCTGATGAAGTAGCTACAGTTATTCATCCATAAAATACACCCTAATTAAAAACGACTTAACCTTGATAGCCACGTAGGAGCTCTCGCCAGTTAGTCATTTTTTATGCTAAATTGTCATCTCCTTCAACTTAGATAACATTTTTCTAATATATGTAATGTTGTGAAGATGTGTATCTAAAAGTCTAAGAAATGTTTAGCGATGGCTGTTTGTCACTAAAATTTAGTGGCGACTTGCTCTCACTAATATCCAAAAAATTAGTGACGACTTGCCCTCATTAATATCCAAAACACTTTAATGATGGCTTATTATTGCTAGTCTTGACTAAGTTATGACCAAAGTTAACGACAACCTGCCATCACTAATTGGTCATAAATTAGTGGTAGCTAACAATCATTAGGTTGTTGTTGGAACTAGTGATGACTAATTGTCGTTAATTAGCAAAGGTAAGTCATCACTAATGCCATAATTTTTCTGGTCTACATATTTTGAAAAAGAAAATATAAAAATTAACCATAAAGCAAAACGACGCCGTTTGATTTAAAGATTTGATTAAAAGACTAAATCCCCTTCCCATCACATTTCGCCCTCTGCTCCCCTCATTCTTCCCGCCGTTTTTTTGCCTGGAAACTTTCGAACTACAATCAGACATCCACACCGCCAATAGAAGGAAATTTCATGATTACAACTTGAAAAGCATGTAGATCAGCCACCTTTTCAGGCATTTTCTTCCATTTTATTTCTTTTCGTGTTAGGTTAGGGTTTGGGAAAATCTGAGATTTTTTTTAATTTTCATGAGTTTCAAGTTTAAGAAGCCCAAATCTGGGTTTTTTTTCACCCTAAATTTTCATGAGTTTTGAGTTTAAGAAGCCCAAATTCGTCCTTGTCAGAGTGCTTTTAATGCGAAGAGATTCAGCGACGGGACGAGGGTATTAAACCAGAATTCGATTGATGCCCGATCAACTGCCCATTCGAGTTCAGCGCTCGAGATTACAGTTCAAGTTCAAGTCCTGTTCTCGGGTTCCGACCATGAGATTTCGGTGCAGGATAAACCCAGCTTGAGCGGAGAAAATTTGATATACGTCTCCACTCACAAGGATCCCGGCGAGCCCAGAGCAAGCTGAGCTGCTGTGTACTCGACTCACTTGGGAACAGGGTTGACTCGCTGACTCAATCCTCTTGGAAGCACTGATTTCAAGCCCTTTCTCCTTTCAGGGAGTGGACTGCCTTAGCTTCCTATGGAACGAATGGGTGGGAAGGCAAAGTTGAGGTATCACCAAATATATTCAAATGCTGACCCAAATGTTACATGGTCATTGCTGGCTTGTTTAATATGTTTGGTTTACGTGCTTTAACACAGCAAATTGTGCCAAGGTTTATTAATGGCGGTCGTTTATTGTACTTTACGCGCAACAATAACACACCTCAATGTAATAGTTATTCTTTCTAGAACATAAAAGGGCTTGAGCTTGAGTCCTTAAAAGCCATCAGTGTTGAACCTTAAGGTGAGCATCGGGTTTACTTGGTTTTCCAGCTGGGTCTGAAATTTTTTGCTGGTTGTATGAGCTTAATTGTGTTGTTATCTTACTTATGATATGGTATTTAAAGGCTAGGAAGTAAGAAAAGAATTAGTTGGAGGTGACTTGTATAATTTGAGACCGTGTGTAAGCAATTAAGGTGAGGTAAAATTACGAGAGCATTGATATAATATTAATGATATCTTACCATTGCATCTGGTCTTTGATTCCCAGAATGAACTTTGATTCATTGGTCGATTTTGGTTTTGATAATAACGCTTGGATCCGCATAGGAAGCAGAATCAGTAGGGTACCCCTTAGAAGCTAGAGCTTTAAATATGGCTTCTCTCCAACAATTCTCTCTGAGAATGACAGGGCATGCCTCATCCTCAAAAACGCAATGCATGCGAGTGTCCCTTAGTCTCTTTAACACGCCATCAATTCTCAGCCAAAATCATAGAAGTAGAAACCAGGAACTAGGCATGACTCTGACTTTCACCGTAATAATGTTCATTATTTATAATTCCTGCCCCTTTGTTAAGTTTCTTTAGCTTTCTTAATTTTAGTTGTTTGCTCTTTACAGTTGCCTGTGTTTAGGGTGCCATGGTTGCGCACTATCAGGTAAAGTTATAGCTTTGACTGTCCCTTTTCCCTGCACTATCATGTAATTTTCATTTCCCTGGTTATTATTGATTACACATGCATGTACTCTTTAATATATAATATGCCCGATGCTTTTTGCATTCTTTGTATTGTCGCATGATAATTGAAGTTTTGCTCATACCTCCACACCAAAAGGGCTTCTTTGTTTGTCTTTGAATACAAACCCTTAAGGTTCCTATTTTGTTCCTTAGCTTGCTATGGCATTTGTTTCAAACCATAACAGTGCTACTGCTCTTCTACAACTACTATGGCATTTGCCATCTGTTCGTAGTGATCTTCTGCGCTCCAATCATTAAATTGTTTCTCTTATCTATGTTGTAACCTTTATCATTATTTTCAATTATGTAATACTTCAGTAATACCTATTCAGTGATACTTATTTGTCATCTAGTGATAGTGTCATCCTTACCTTGACTTTGTCTTGTCCAGCTCTTCGGGTCTCATTGTCTGTTGAAGAAAGTATAGCATGCATAGACCTTGTTGAGGTGCTATTTGTGGAACATCAGAAAAGGACCTTATGTTGCTACAAGAAAGCTGCTTGCTGCAGTTCCACAGTTGTCTGAAATTCTTGTGCTTGAACAAAAATATGTATTTATGATCTTTCATGTATGACGTAAATGACATTGTTGATGTGCTTCACATTTGTGAATATATATAATTTGTTTCTATTTTATAATTGTTGGAATTGGACAATATGGTAATGTATGTAGAAATAATAATAATAATAATAATAATAATAATAATAATAAGGACAAGAACAACAACAACGATAATAATAATAATGACCATTGACTAGTGACAGCCAGCCGTCATTAATTGGCTATTAGCTGGTGAAAGCTAGTTGTCACTAATTGGCCATTGACTAGTGAAGGTCAACCGTCACTAACTTAGTAACGGCTTCCTTTCGCTAAGTCTAGTGATAATTAGTCTTTACAAAAGCTAGCAATTGTTAGCCATAACTCACCATCAACAAACCAGTGTCAGAAAATTAATAACGTTTTTGCAAAAGCTAGTCATAGCGATGGTTGCTGTCACTAAATTATTAGCTGTAAGTGAATTAGCCGTGGAAATTTTAGTAATGACTAACCGTCACTAAAAGCCTTTGCTAAAGCCCTTTTTTTAGTAATGAGTGAGCTTTAGGTCCCAATTCGTTTAAGCTACAAATTAATCCATAATCCATGACTTATTTTTATATACAATGATTATTTATAGAAAGTTGGATTACCACATGATGGACTAAATGTTTGGACGAATTTGCAATGAGTTGTAGGTCTCTGTTCACAAGCTACAGATTAATCCATAATCCACAGTTTATTTTTATACTTTAAGAAGTTTAGGAGGCACATTTTAAAATATTTTTTAATGAAAAGTAATGACGTTTTGACCATTGAGCAACAATGTTTACGGATGGATTTAATTTGCACTAAAAATGAAAAATTGGAATTGCACGTGCAAGTTACCCGAGAAGGCACGTGGCAGGGCACGTTGTGTGCATGCTAGTTCTTGCCAGGGTGTATCACCATATGTAGAGCATTGCATTTACAAGTAAGGCTAAAAACGGGCCGAGCTTTATTCGGGTAACTTGAGCTTGAGCTTAAGTAAGAGATTTTTGAGTCGGGTAATTTCGAGCTCGAGTTATTTTTGAGCCGAGCTCGAGCCTACACATATTCGGCCCTTTAAGCTCTCGAGCTTAACAGGCTCAATATTTAGATTATTGGGCCTTATCATTAGGCTCGTTGTCCCAGCCCACTCCCCTTCCCCTTAGTCCCTCCCTTGTTCGGACTTCAAACTCTCCCAAGTCCCAACCCTCCCTTGCCCTGACTCCCCAATCCCCTCAACCTTCGCAGTCGATTCCGATTCCAATACTCCGATTCCGATTCTGATACTTGTGCACTGATTTGCCCTACTCCAATTCCGATACTCCTAGTCGCAGTCGCCCTCTAGAGACCACCAGTCTCTTTGTCGGAGCACCACGCTCGTGCCATAATTTGTTGTTTGGCTCTATGCAGGAAGAATCAGGAGGTGCCGTAGTGTGACGCACCAAAATCCTTTCGTCTCCGACGTTGCGACTCTACAATGCTTCAGCGCCACGCACAATCGTCTCCGACGTCGCATCAACTAGGGAGCAGTTTTCGTCGCAACTAGAGTCGAGGTAGCTAAAGCCAACCTGATATTTAATTTTTGTTTAGGATTTTCGTATCTAAATTTTTTGTTCTTAATTGTTCAATTTCTGATTTTGGAATGTTTGAGTGTCGATATTTGTTATTAGTTTAGGAGCAATGTTCTTTAGGAGCTTGGAATACAATGTTCTTTAGGAGCAATGTAAAGCCGGATACTAGATTATGTTAAGGAAACCTATTGTAAGAGAACTCGAATTGAAAATCATAATAGAACTTGGAAAGCTACTAAGCAATTATCTACTAACCAAGAAAGAAAATCAAACAAGACTCAAAATAAGATCGCCTAGTAAATTCTGGGATTTCCAGCATACTCATAAATTACCATATTTCATTTATTCCTTAAAATTAATAAAAAGTAAACTTAGGCAAGACTCATAAAACTAATAATTATATAAATACATAGAATTAACCAAGGATAATAATCTATGCTTTTATCCTTCGTCACTTGCATTCAATTTTTATTTGTAACCATATATGATCCGGTTTCATTAGAAATATTGAATGCTTAAAGGTTTAATTGCTGTAAAAAGATTGAAATCTTCACTTGTAGTTGAGTTTATTAGAACCAAACAATAAATAGAAGTATATTTGAGCTCCTCAGGTGTTTGCCATGACATATAACCATATCAACTGAAAGTGAACATGAGAACTATTTTGTTTTGCTACAAGGCTCTATTGCTGCTTTTTTCTATTCTACTACTGGAAGTATTATTGTTGCGTTTGGCTACTGCTGTCAGCTACCTTTTGTTGCTTGTTGATGTATTCTGCTACTTGTTGATGCATTTTTGCTATTGCTGGAAGTATTGTTGTGCTATGTTTATGCATTTTGCTGCTACTTGGTCTTCAGATGTTATTACTGTTAGTTTCATTGTAAGTTGTAACTGAACTCTAGACATATGTATTTGTGTTGTTGTTCATGGGTAGAAGTTTCCTCACCAAAGTTGGTTGGCTCACTTGTGGCTTTGTTTATGTTGTAGTGTTGCTTGACAGTTGTCACTTTAGACTTGGTATGTAGCTATGCTCTTCCATTTAGATGTTTTTATTTAGTTGTAAAACTTGATATTTGGATTTGGTTTATTATGTTTTGTCAAAATTCAGGATATATTTTAGATTTTTTTTTAAATTCATATCTGTATTCAAGTTTCGAGCCCTTTCGAGCTGAGCTCGAGCAAAAAAAAAAAGGGCTTAAGTAACTCTAGCTCAAGTTGAGTAGTAGCGAATTGCAATAGGGCCGAGCTTGAGCCTGGCGAGCTTAGGCTCAGCTCGGCTCATTTTCAGCCCTATTTACAAGTTCTTAATTAATCTGCCTATTTAATTCTTAGAAGTTGCATCTCATTCTCATAGTCTCCCATACTCATATGGTATAGCTTTATTTGTATCTCACACGTACTCTAATGATATAGCTAGATACGAGGTTATTTTTTACCCGCACTTTGTAGTGAGTATTTTTTTTTCTTAAATTTATCATTAAAATAAATATCAGTAATAAATAACTAAGAAATTCTTAGCTATAAACTTATGCTAATAAATTAAAATTTTAATTTATTTTAATTTTAAGTTGGGTGTTCTTTATATTATGTTCTTATCATTCAAATGATTAGTTATGATCGTAACATAACAGATGTACATACATTGAAATAATTAGTATTTTTGTGCCACTAAAGAAGAATTCACTAAAAAAGTCCACCTTCTATCAATTCAAATTATAATATTTAATATTGATAAAAAATTTATTTAGAAAAATTTGTTTTCAATTTTAGCAGTTATGGGCAAAACTACTTTATTAAACCATATCACTTTTGAGAATTAAATAACTCATTCTACAAAACTCAATTAATAAAGATTAAAAGGAAAAGAAAAAATTGGCCAAAAAAATTCAAGGACTAAGAGATGAAATGGAAAAGCTTTAAGTATTAAAATTTAATAAGTGATGGTAACCAATATTTTGCTCTAGAAGATAGTATATAAAAAATTTAAAAAAAAATCAAGACCGAAAGAGCATATAGAAAGAATATAGTTAAGTAATTATTATTTATTAAGTTTGGGACTAAAGCATAACTTGGGTCGAACTTAGTGACTGAAATGAAAAAGGAAAGAAAATCAAGGACTGAAATCGTAGTTTAACCATAAGAAAAAGTGAAACCAGCAGACACTCACAAAATTACAACACAGGCTCCTAGGACATGATTTCCTTGAAAGAAGAGGATTGAACTTCAAAAAGACTCAATCATGTACAACAGAAAAGCGAGAAAAAAAAAAAGAAAAAAAGAAAAGGAATTTGCACTATTGATGAACATTGTTTGACACTATTCATGAATAGTGCAAAACTCACGGCTTTTAGAATATAGTTATAACAAAGTTATTTTCTACCCGTACTTTGTAGCTGGTATTTTTTTTCGTAAATTTATCATTAAAAATAAATATCAGTAATAAATAACTAAAAAAATTCTTAGCCATAAACTTATGCTAATAAATTAAAATTTTACTTTATTTTAATTTTATGTTAGGCCTTTCTTATATCATGTTCTTATTATTCAAATGATTAGTTATGATTGAAACATAACACATGTACATGCTTTGAAATAATGAATATTTTTGGTGTCACTAAAGAAAAATTCACTAAAAAATTTCACCTTTTATTAATTTAAATTCCAATATTTAATATTGAAGAAAAATTTAGTTAGAAAAATTTGCTTCAATTTTAGCAGTTATGGACAAAATTGCTTTATTAACCATATAACTTTTGAATTAAATAACTCATTCTACAAAATTCAATTAATAAAGGTTAAAAGAAAAAGAAAATATTGGCCAGAAAAGCTTTACGTATTAAAATTTAATGATTGGTGGTGACTAATGTTTTGTTCTAGAAGATAGTACATAAAAAAAACAACAACAATAGAAAATCAAGATCCAAAAGTACATAGAAAGAATATTGTTAAATAGTTATTATTTATTAAGTTTACAACTAAAACATAACATAACTGAAATGGGAAAGAAAATAAATTTAGGGACTGAAAATCATAGTTTAACCATAATAAAAAGTGAAATATGCGGACACTCAAAAAATTAAAACACAGGCCCCCAGGACATGATTTCCTTGAAAGAATAGGATTGAACTTAAAAAAAAAAGTCAATTATGTCTAGCAGAAAAAGCGAAAAAAAAAAAAAACAAACAAAAAAATCACTGTTGATGAACAGAATTTTGCATCGGTCATGAAGAATACAAAACTTACCGCTTTTAACAAAAAAACTGTGCCGTTTCAATGTTCATAGTAAAACATGTCCCTAAGCTGCCCAATACCTCCTTAACAGTGAAAGCGAAAAAAAAAAAAGAAAGATTTAACCATTTATGAACAGGAACTGAATTTAGCAATTAGTATTAAGTTATATAATAAATTATTAAAAGTTCTCATTTATAAATTTATGTAAATTAATTAAATTTTGTTTTATTTTGATTTTGGTTTGAACTCTCTTTATGTTATGTTTTTATCATGAAAATGATTAGTTATGATCAAAATATAACATTGTGAAACGTAATATTATAGATACTTCAAAATTATGTATAATTTTTGTTATTAAAAAATAATTCACAGAAAAATTTCATCTCTTATCAACTCAAATTTTAATTTTTAATATTGATTAGAAATGTTTTTTTGAAAAATCCATGTTCAATTTTAGCAATCATAGGCCAAAGTACTTTATTGAACCATAAAGCTTTTGAAGTAAATAATTCATGTTAAAAAACTCAATCATCAATAATGAAAAGATATGACTAAAGCACAAAATTATGTTTAATTTATTTTAACCATCAACGTAATAGAGGTAAAAAGCCTTAGGTATTAAGGGTTTAACAATTGAATTAATAAAGGTAAAAAAAATGGTTTGGGTAAAAATTAAACATATCTTGATGACTAATGTTTTGCTTTAAAATATAGTATATAAAAAATAGCAAAAAAATTTGGGGATTAAGAGAGCAAATAGAAAAAATCTAGATAAGGAGTTGTTAAGTATAGGGACCAAAACATAATACAGGTCCAATTTAGTTACTAAAATATGAAAGAGTAAAAATTTAGGGACTAAAACGCGTTTTAATCAATACCAAAAGTAAAACAGGCTGAAACTGTAGAAATTGCAACGCAGGCCTCTAAGACTCGACGACCGCGTGAAAAGGGTCCTGATGTTCAGAAAGAGACGATCGCGCCCCAAAAAGGACCCCAAAAAAAAAAAAACGAAACACTGTTTATGAACAGTGACTCGCACTGCTCATGAGCAGTACCTGAAGTCGGCAATTAGTATTAAGTTATAATTATAGCAGAATAGTGCATATATATAGGAAGTCATATATTGTTGTACTCACTATTCCAGAGGGCCAGGTCAGTTGTGCGTGCGTCTCTTGCTCTGTCTAATTAAGCTAATTAATTATGGATTACAATGAAAGTGCACGTAGCCACTCTGTCTGAGGATGGTGAAGAGGATGGCCATGATGATGGCCTGGAACCTGGCAATCTTGAAGGCAAGTGATGACCCGCCACGGTTTCTTGATGGTGCTCCTGGATGTAGTGGTAATAAATCTGGGACTGGAACAGGGTGCTGCTGTGGTAGACGATGTCCACCATGAGGTGGCGGCCATGGCGACACAGGAGTTGCTGGGATAGCAGATCAGGGTAGGAGGATTTAGGTAGCGGTGAGTCTTGGGCGATGTCCCTTGGTGGAACCGCCAACAATTTCTCCATGTCCGTGGCCGCTTGCACCACGTTTTGCTACAACAGGGCCGTGTACCTGCTCAAGGCCCACTTATGATGTCGTTAACTGGAAGGTTATGCTCTAACTTCCAATTCAGGGCAAGTCTTAAAACTTGCACCAGATTCATTAACTCAATCAGTTCTATTAATGTGCAACTGGCAACGTAAGTAGGAGTAATATTTTTTGGTTCCGCCTGTCCTGTCGTGCTTACCGGTTGCTGGCCAGGGAGGTGTGAAAAATGAAAATGAAAACCTAAAGGAGAGGAAAATTAAATACCTGGCAGTAATTTAGTTTGGAGTTGAGCCACTGGCTCAATTAAATCCGTTTAAGAACAATCAATAACATTGCCCTTAGATGTGGACGAGACGAGCCTAGACTAGCAGCAATTGCATGGTAGTTTTGATCGACGGTTGAGCAGTAGACTTGCGTCTGTCCAGCCGCCTTGACAACTTTATGGGTCACTGGCATTCAGCATTTCATTTCTAACTACTTTTCCTGTCCATGCAATGAGTCTTTTCTCCTGAGTTTTTTTTTCTGTAACTAAGGTAGTTCGAATTCTTCATTCTCCGAGTGATGTAGTTGATTTCTTATTTACTGAAATGGGTATCTTTGGCCACATCAGACGCAAATGCAACGTCGGCTACTTCCACCTTTCTCTCGATGCTTGAAGGTACAAGTAAAAAGCCAACAAACACATTCAAAACAAGAATATATATTACTACACGCGCTAGTACTTAAATAAAGCTTTTTTTTACTAAAAGAGTCAATGAATATACTATTAATATATTAAGTATGATCATATCTATATATAGATATCTATTAATATAGATAGACCAATTTTTTCCTTAATCTAATATGCGTATTTTTAATATAATAATGTCATCTATCAATTTTTGTACTAGAGTTATTATCCATTAAATTAGATTCTGTATGTCATCCTCTACTGTTGATTTTTTAATTTATTTTATTAAATCACCTATTAATATATTTCTTAATGGACATTTGATTCCAAATTTGTGAAACGGGGTCAATTATTTTCTTTTAATGAATCATAGTCCATTATTTCCCCTCTTTCTCCAAATTATCTTTTTCCTCTCCCTAACCTACTACAAGTGCGGTAACCAAGGCCTACAATTGCTCATGTTGTCGTGACTTCTGTCCAGAATTGACGGCGATGTTCTTAACCTCTTACATGATGACAAAGTTGGGCCGACGACTAATCATGTTGATTGACGGTTTATTTTTTATCATTGGCCCAGTACTTAACACCTTTATAAAAGGCTGTGCCATCCTTATCATCGGCAAAAATTTGATTGATTATGTAGTTGGGTTTGCTGATATGGTAAGATTAATTAGTTACAACCAAGACATTTACTTATTCATTTGTGTTTTTTCTCCTTCAAGAAGTCAGACACCTTTATGAACTCGCCTTCAATTTCCATTTCATCTTTGAATTGATTGAGACTTTGTGTTTAGTTTTCATGATTGATGATGATGGTGCATCAGATCCAGTTATTATACCATCAGGATTGATCTTCATTCTACTTAGCAATCTAAATGAATTTGCGAGTTATTTTTTGTCTGTGAAATCATTTATATTTTGTCTCCATATTTCCTTAATCAGCACCATTAAAGCCCTCCATGTTTATACTTGATTGGTTTGGCTATCATTGCTCTGTCTTTTTTCTGTGAAAACTTCATGGTTTTTTTTTGTAATTTATATATTGTTGTAATTCTAACAACTACAGTTTTATTTTAAGGGATAATAAATTGCCCGTGTCTCTCTTACATGATGCACAAAAAGTAGAAACTTTTTTCTAGGTTATTTCGCAAATGGTAAATCAAAATAAAGAAACCAGTTTGAACCCATTAAGTTGCTTTTTAACTCTAGAAAATTCCTACTTTTGAATTTGTTTATTTTGCCCTTATTAAGTATTTTCATCACTTCTGTTGGGATTTTTAGTGGTTCATGGATTGTTGGCTATTGCTTAGTTAAGCAAATTTGAGGTAATAAAAAGTGCGTATATGTATCGAGTTATTTGTTTATCTCATTGTGATATTTTTATATTTGTTATCTTAGGGTCATATAAAGGTTGTTGTTTCCTATAGTCCTCTCATCTCCGGTCCTTTCATTTCTTTTAAATTTACTTACCTTCATTTTTTTTTAGTTCTTGTATTATGTTGCTCTGCCTATGCCTCACCTCACATTATACTATTTGTTACCTTTACAATAAGGAGGTTTTGTATTTTGCTCTTATTGGATTCATTGTATGTTTCACTTTTTCTTTTTTTCTTTTTTCAATTAGTTCGTGACTGCATGCATTTCATGATTGTATACTACTAATGATCCTTTAATCAATCATTATATCTTAATAGTACATTCGACAAGTTTTGTAGGTTTGAAAATGAAGTTTTGATACCAACACTTTAACCTTGCATTAGATGAGTGTTCTAGTGATTCTATGCTCTATGACCTGTGAAATTGATGTACTAAATGTTAGTGTTATGCTTAAGTAATAATTAGCATGTTTATGACCAACTATAAGAATAACACATCAATGAAAAATAATGTTATGGAAGTTATTTGGGGCATTTGTGACTTGTTGGAAATGTGAATTAAAGTATCTAGTGAGCCTTGGTTAGGTTTTAGCAAATAGACAATTTCTCATTGTACTAGCTACATGCAAGGATGTATCAAATGTTGATAATATTTCTTAGTAAACTTAGTACTTGTGGGAGTTGAAAAGAAAACCCCATGCTTTGTACCTCGAGCAACACTATAGTCTTGATAATCTTATTAGGACATAAATGGATTTCCAAACCATGAAAAAAATGCTATTAGGGCTAGCTTAAACACACCAAAATGGTTCAAGCAATGACAGTCATGAACACAACAACTAGCTTCCTTCCTTCATTATTAGGGAAAATAAAGATCCAACCTCTGCAATCAATAGTGGATTAAAGTTGTTATTTTTCTTATGTGTTAAATGCTATAACCTTAATTTAATGTGTTTCGAGTAGAATTTTACTTGATAGGGCAATCAATCGGTGCACATATTTCTGTTTGTGCTCTTTTAGAGAAAGTTATTAAAAAAGCTAGGTGATGAATATTCATAAGTGTATTGTTATTAAGGGTTTAAATCATTATTATACACTTTGAGTATGATTAATTTCTACATTTTGAGCATTTTTCCACTGGGGTTACTATTCACACACATTTTTACTATTCCCTTGTCATTATTTACCGACTTACTATTCATATGTGTATTTCACAGTTCACGCGCATATTTTACTATTCATCAATATTAAATAATTATTTTTTACGTAATTAAAATCATCACTTGGTAACCCTTCATGAGAAAAATCATATCTGGAGCTGTAGATGTCGGAACTGAGTGATTCCAAATTCATCTGAAAGCTAATACATAAATATTCAACTCTACTTCATTCTGTGAGCTAATTTGATCGTTTTCATTGTTGAAATCTGATTATAGATGAGACCTTTCGTTATTTCGTGTGCTGAAGAGCAGTTTCGATAGAAAAATCATAACTTGAGCTACGGATGTCCGATTTGAATGAGCAAGCTATCGATTCGAAGCTAAAGAGGAAATCTATAAACTTCTGTGTTTGACGAAGAGCTGATCTGATGTATAAAATGGTCGAAAAATTAAAAGAAGTTGCGGCCCGCCATTGTTGATTTATATTTACCTACATTTTACCATTTTTACCATTTCACCCATCCCAAAACTCTATAAATAGGCACCTTGGGGGGAAGGTGAGGGATGCCATTTTCTTAGGCTATTTCCATGTTCTTGTTTCATCCTTAGCTTTTCTTTTTTAGTTTTGTTCTAGTTTTTAATACCGAAGCTCTGTCCAAGTGTTTTCTGGTTCTTCTTTTTCTTCGTTCTTGATCTTTTAATCTATGTTTATTTCATCTTTTTACATGTTGTCTACTTTTATTATGGCTAACTAATTTTTTCTTTGCTAAGGTGAAAGGGTGAAGGTTTTGGTGTAGAGATTATGATTGATTTGAATGGATCACAACGTTAACGGTATTTTCTTTCTTAATCTATTTAACTTCCCTCCTTGTTAAGTGGGAGTCTTGATTCATCATAGTCAATCATTGGCACAAAAGTTACTTAATTCCCTCTGTAGAACATGGCTCTGCCGGCTATATTGGAATCTTGAGTTATTGTCGACAAAGGTTGGCATGATGAATACTTGAACCCATTAGCAAGTGTTGGCGTTTTAAGATCAACGAACGTTAATACTAATTAAATTCCTTGATTGGGAACTCATTTATGTGTGGATCTCAATTGAGTGGTAAGATGAGCTAAAATTAATCATAACCGATATACTAAAAGTGGATCCCCTAACCTTAGCTATTTCTTTGAATTTCAATTT
Organism: Aquilaria yunnanensis; assembly: GCA_039654915.1. Lineage (NCBI taxonomy): Eukaryota > Viridiplantae > Streptophyta > Magnoliopsida > Malvales > Thymelaeaceae > Aquilaria > Aquilaria yunnanensis. The sequence continues at coordinate 111,099,216 of CM077593.1, forward strand.
TAATTCACATTTGTTCACACATTCCACCAAAACGTTCTTTATTAAAAATTCAACTTGTATTTCTTAATTCACTTTCCTGTGGTTTGATACTCGGACTCCCGAGATTTTATTATTTGGGACAACCTACACTTGGGTTACAACTGCTAGAGTGCAGCACTAGGGGAGAAGAAAACATTACTTGGAGTATTTCATACTTGAAAGCTTATTTTGATTTATCAGGAGGGTAAATATTTTATATAATTATAAATCCAACTTAAAGTTTGTGGTTTATTCTTGTTTATTGGGTTTCTTGAATTAGTATTGTAGATACTATGACATCATATACCAATTTCATAAATCTCAAAATTCTGATGAATTTAGATGAGCCATTTTTTTCTTCTCACACAAAGAACAATTGATTCGTAATTTTAAAGGGGGAAATGTGTCATAAGATGCTTCAATTCATTCTACTTTTTTCCTCATGATTAAGAACTCCAACAAATAAGGGTTACTAAATACAAAAGGGTCAATTCTTAACAAAAGTTGACATCAAAGGTGAGCTTACACCAAATCCAAATTTTTTTATTACATGTATTATTAAATGTTTCTCTTATTTTTTGTTACTAATATGATAGAAAGAAAACATATAAATATTCATCCTTCCTAATAGTTAAAAAAACCAAGTACATCCTTACCATGTCCTTTCAAGAAAAGGTTCTATAAGAATATTTATTTATTTATTTATTGCATGATGGTTTTTTCTATAATGCTTGATTCGGTTGTGTTGTGTGTTTTAAACTGTAATCTGCAAGTGCACAAAATGTATGTATATAAGGTGAGTAAGATATCATTCCCATATTTGCCAATTACCATTACCTTAAAACTCACTTTAGCTAAATAAACAACAATTGATGATTTACTCACTATAAAAATAACTAAGTTTGCAACTCTACTTAAATTACTATTAAACAAGAACAACAAACACAATGCAACTTAAAACTTTTCTAGTGAATTAACGAAACACACTTCCTACGGTTTTCACTATTTGATTTTGTTATCTAATAAATTAAGACTAATGGTTTGGTTTTCCTACTTGTTAGTGAAGCTAACTAATTGGGCCATTGCTCTTTCAAGTGAAAGGGACATTTTCCCAAACTTGACTAGAATGGACTCTCATCCAAATTGGTAATTCAAGAGGGGCATTACAAATTCAATATCATCTAGTGTCATAGACTAGTCTCCCAAGAAGCCCATAACCACTACACTCGTTTTCTAATTCCAATTCTTTTTAATCTTTTCTAAGAGTTTAAAAGAAATCTAAGGTGTAATTGACTAGGGCCCTTAATCAATCAACACAACAATGAACTTAAGGAGAAGAGTAAAGAAGCAAAGGAGGAAAATCAAAGGCAAATAGTCATTAATCCGACCAACATAACCAATTCAAGTAGCTACAACCATAGAAAGTGCATATAAAACTAATTCATTATCAAACTAAACATAAACATGAAAATACACAAAACAACATCCATATCTAGCTACAAGGAAAAGAAATGAAGAAACTAAAGTGGACTAAATGAGCTTGACTCATCAAGTCTTCGATAAATCCTCAAGAGCTCCAATCCTTCTCCAAGCAACTCTCTACAAATGCCTCCACAAGATGATGAAAGTTGAAAAAAAAGATGAAGAAGAAAACCTAGCCTTAACTTGAGAAGATGAAGAATAATGAATGCCTCTAAGCTTGGTTTTAGATTTTTCTGAGTCTTGGAGATGTCTTTTTCATTCACTTACCCATTTGGATCAAATCCACTAGCTAATAATATGCTAAAATTCAAATTGGAGGTGGGAAACCATTTTCATCCTGGTGTAGGGGCATTGGGGCACCAAAGGAGGCCATTTGATCACTGCAGTGCCCAAAACATAAAAAGTACTAGAGCCACAGTGCCGCCAGTGCAGTAGCGCCCAGGGCTTAAAAATAGCTTCCATATTCATTGCATTGTGGGGCTACGGCCCATTTGAATTTTTCATTTTTTCACTCCGCTAACTTTCAAATTGATCCGATGCCTCGGTTTCCTTCTCTGCCCTACAAAAAAAAAGTCCAAAGCAGGATATGGCAAAAAAATATGGTGTGGTGATGTAGAAAAAGACATTCAAAATTCCAAAAAATCAACAATTTTGACCATATAAAATGACATTTATCAGGTTGTACTTATAATTAGTTTTTTTACGTTTTGCTTTTTAGAAATGAAAAAGAGAATACACAATAAAGGAAATGTTTCTTCCTTTATTTTTTTATGTGCCTAGGTGAAATAATTTTTCCTTCCCCATTTGTTTGATCATTTATGTTGCAAATTAGTTTCTTCGTTTTGTTATTGGTTTGGTTGCCATTGTTTCTTCTTTTCAGGAATAAGTTATTTGCTAGAATGTTCAGTGAGATTAGTTATCAATGTTTTCTATTTACTCATAATTCTCATATTATTTTCAACCCTATGACAATTTGTGTTTTTTTCTCTTCACCATAATTTCACAGTGGCATTCGGGGAAGCAATATGTTCCTTTGCTCTCTTAATTCATGAATCACCAACTGGACTTTGTTTCTCTTTTTTTCCTTCTCATGACCACTTACATAATTATATTGCTTATGTCCCAAGACAACTACAGTTTCCCTATGCTTACCCAGAGTTTCTTCATTACTTTGTTGTTTAGATTCATTACATTTTTTCCTGAGAATGAAGGAAACTTATTGATAATATTTACGTATTTTATAGGACTAATATATTTTGAGGTGTAGTATTCAGTTCAAGCATTAGTTTACCATCAACAAAATAGTTAGCTATTACTTTTGTTTGGCCTAGCTTAGCAGAATGCTCCAATATCTCATTGCCTTTAAAGTTTGAGTTCAATGTCCTCTTACTGAAAGAAATATCAATTTTTATTTTTAACTTAAGATAGGAGCCATAATGTGGATATCCTTATTAAGCATTTTATTCAAGATTGCTTCTAGAGATTTGGAGTCGTGTCTGCTTGTGATGGTACAAAAAGAAAAATGGGTGTCAAGTGTTTTGACTAATTCTTGCTGTTTGAATACCTGAGTAACATCAAAATGTTTTCTAACTTGAGTTCATAAGGGGTTGTTTTGGCATCCAAGGCTTGGGCAGGAGACATGGATTACCAACAGATTAAGGAAAGTCACTAAGAAAAGGTATGTTTGAAAAAGTAAAGGTTCTTTCTTTATCTTGCAGCATTCAATTCATAATGTGGTAAACCATACAATTTAAAGTATTTTTTAGGTAGCATTCAATTCAGGATCATGGCATAACTATGACAAGAAAAACAACAATGATTTGGAGTTGAACGATCGTTACTTCAACTATTTCTCATCCATTAATGTTCCCAATAAAAGGAGATCCCCTATACATCATTACATCCATTGATGTTCTTTACTGTGTTTGATAGTCAGGCAGTCAAATGTGAGAAGTGCTTTTGTGGAGCAACATGTTAGGACCTCTATGTCATTCTTTATTGCTTAGGATACAAGAAGCAAAATTGAGCATGGATTACTAAACCTAGGATTTATCCATTGCGGTCGTGCATAAAACTTGTATTTTTAAATTCTAAAACCTATAAAGATCACAATTTTTTTTACTATGATATTGAACAATGCAACCTTATACACTGATTTTGGAGCTCAAAATTGTTTCACATTGTAGTTTTATTGTGGTACTCAACATAACTTGAAATCCCATAATAAGACATGCTTATGTAAACAACTCTGATGTTATTTTAGGTCTTTCTATCAATTCCACAAGTTTTTTTATTGCTTCTACAGTTCTTTTTCTTTTCCTATGATTGATATTGTAATATTGTGCTAAACCATCAAGCCTTCATGCAATTTTCATTTCCTGCATATTCAAGAGGCTAGGCCTATAACTCATCCTTTTCGACCTTATTCTTATATGAAGGTAAAAAAAGAGTTTCATTTGATTTTTTTCAGTATTGTTGCAAATGTTTTTGTAAGTTCTTGCTTTAATGAGTTGTGTTTTCTTTTTTGTTGCTTTGACGGATGGAAAACTTTTTTTTTTTTAACAGCTAATGAAATTTATTTCAAAACCAAATATATGGTCCAGTACATCCGAAATGACGATGTAAGATTACAAAAACCAAAGATATAAAAGGCATGATCTTTCCATGCCAAGTTTGGCCAAGGAAAACTTCAACACAATTAAGCAGTGTCTACTCCATTTTGACTTTTGTTGATGGTTTGGCATCCAGTTTATCTGTAGCTTCTGTTCTGTATTCTAGAGGGGAGGTATGTAAATGGTAAAGCCATTGACATTCATGGCAACCCAATGGAGAAATATCTCAAGTTTAATTGTTAAGTTTTTTTTTAATGTCTTATATAATTATCTTAATTTAAAAATTCTATAATTCCTCATCTAATTCATACTTTATTGCTACTATAAACTATATAAAAATAAAATTATAAGTAGTATTAGTAGAATATTATGTTGTTTTAAATATGATTTCTTACAAATTTACTAATTTCTATAATCATGTATTTTTGTTTAAATATTACATATAATAACAAGGCATGTATTACAACCACTTTAAAATTTTTATTACATTATTTAGTATTTCTAAATTTTTTGTCTCTTATGGCAATACTAGGTATTTATTTATTTATTTATTTTGCAACCATACACTTCCAATTTTAAATTCAACCATATTTTCTCCATAGTTTGATCCTGACACAACACAGTGTATTAAAGCTAGTTAGTATATAATTTCAATGGAAGTAAGTCTCATCTGGAATTTTACATACAACCATTTCCTGGCACATCATTGATTTAAGAAGGGAATTTTGTATACAAGATAAAAATAAAAAGCCAGCAAAAACATTAACCCTGGCGAACGACGGGTATAACTATATTTAGTCGCAGAATATAAGATATTTCAATTACTTAAATTTTTATTACATTTTAATGTCATATAACTTATCGTTGTCATATTACCTGGCTAAACTTATTTGCTTTAATTTTTCTTGGATTTCTCCAAAATATGTGTACTCTTAAATTTTAAAGGTATAATTATAATTTATTGCCTAAGATTTATGTAAAATTACACTTTGTCCTTTCTACTTTAGAAATATACACTTTGTCCTCTACTTTTTTTTAATACAGTCTGACAACAACTTCTAAAATCTTAATTTAGACTGTACAATACTCAATTTCAAGTAATTTTAATCTATATAGTACTTTTTTTTACAGTTAATTGACATTTAAAAAATATCATTTTTAATTTATAGAAAATAATAATAATAATTTAAAATGTCCATTAACTGTAAAAAAATATCATATAAATTAAAATTATAAAAAAAAACTTCCATAATGTTTAAATTTAAATTTCAAGAGTTACTGTTGGAGCATATTTGAAGGATAAGGGGCAAATGTATATTTCTGAAACAGGAAAATAAAGTGTAATTTCATCTAAACCTAAGGCAATTGTAATCAACTCAATTTCAAATTGACAGATTTTACGTAGACTAAGTTATACTGTCTTGGAATTATGAGAACCAAAGACTAAGCCTCTTTTCACACCGTTTAGAACATGATTACTTTTCATTTTTATAGATATAACCTTATTTTAAAGGTGCTGTGATATATTTTTTATTAACACTTTATACTTTTTTGTGAGGAATAAATATTTCCGCAAGTCTTTCACATTTTCCAGAATAAAAATAAAAGTTCACAAAAATATACTATGTTTAATTCTGTATAAAATAAGATATTAAAAGTTTTTCTGCAACGCTTTTAAATGTCGTTTTGCCAGCCAGTGTACAGATTTGCTTGTTTGCCCTCCTTTAGAAAAAAACAAAACCTAGCACTTCTAGTTATATAATTGGCCTTTGGGAAGAGTTTTCTAGAATTAAAATTAGAGTTTTTTTATGATTTATAGACTGTAGATATTAAATCAACAAAATTAAAAATTACTCTTAAATAGTTCTTTTTAGCAAACGCTAATACTAATTGCGAGCATTGATACCAAATTAATCCCGCGTATTTGTTGAGTCATACGTGTTCGAGACGAGCCCCAATCCTATTTACTGGAAGATTGAGAGGTGATGCGGAAGTGGTACTGACATGCCGTGAATTGTAAACGAAGAAAAATACCAATTTTCTTGGCAAAAGAAAAGGTTGATTACAATTTTTTCCTTTACCTCATTTTGTTTAAAAAATATACATTTTACACCCCATCGTACACTTTTTCTCTTAAAAAAACAGTTTCTATATTTATAAAAATAAAAAATTAATGATTTAAAATATTCATTAATTATAAGAAAAGTAACATACATACTAAAATTACTGAAAAATAACTACTATATAGTTTAAATTAAGATTTTAAAAATTACTTTCAGATAGTGTAAAAAAGTAAAAGCAAAGTGCATATTTCCAAAATAAAAGGGCAAGGCATAACATAACCTAAACCTAGAGGGGTAAATTATAATTCACCCCCAAAAAATACCAATTGTGGTAAATAAGTACACAACTAGACTTTTGAGAATGAAGTTTCTTAACTTACAATGGATGGTATGAACATATGTGTAATTAGACATAAATGTTAATTTTACAAATTTACCCATCACTCTAAATTAGGTTTTGTTTTCTCAAACTGTCTTCTTTGTTCTCTCCAATCACTGGCCGCCTTTGTCCGCCTAGGAAACTCAACTCTTGCGACGGCAAAGATCACCTGCAGTACTCTAGAAGCAGATGACAATGAACCAATAGCCTTGACCACCAACCGGCGGAAAGCTTCCATGAACCCCCGAAGATCACACCAACTTCTCTGCCAAAACGATTAAAGAAGCCAGTAGCCGCCTTCCTCTGCTTGCCGAAACAGCAGAGACAACAGTGGAAAAGGAATGATTAAGAGTACGATTAAAGTCAGTGACCGACTAAGAAATAGAGTGATTCAGAGTGAGATTTGGACCTCTGAATAAATCAAAGAAATCAAAGCGCAATCGTAATCCCTAGCGGCCAAAACCTCTTCAATTGCAAAAAGAGAGTGAGACAGCTTCCAGAAAAAGACAAGGCCAATTTTTTACTTTTCTATGTTCTTTTACACATTTGTGTTTTTTATATAACACACTTATAAATTTATTTGGACACTTTGCCTTATTTTTTTAGGCATTTTTTAATTTAAAGATAACAAAATTTTTACATACATATAGTAACTTTTATGTATAGCGTTAGTCACTTTTATATATTTATTGAGACACTTTTATTCACTGCTTCACATACTTTCATTTTTTAAGATAATAAATTATTTATATATTACCTTAGACACTTTAATATTTTGTTAAAAACGCTTTAGCATATTATTCCAGTCACTTTTCACATACAATATTTAGACATTTTCACATATTAATTTAGATACTTTTTACTTGTTCCTTAGACACTTTTATTTTGTAATGGAGTAAATTATAAAGAAAAATACCAAAACCCTCATAAGGTTTGGGGTAACCTACAGTTGTGTCCCTCATTTTTCTGAAACCACACATATCCCTCCAACATTAACACTGTCATTCATTGTTATAAAAGAAAAGAAAAAATAACTAATTTCACCATCCTAGCTTTGTTACTTAGAAATTTTATCCCCCAACTTACACATCTAACAATCCACTCTCCTCTCTCATCATGTCCTTGCACGATCGAATCCCAACCGCCACCGGGGTCCAACCCGACGCCGGAGTTTTCCCATTCACCCCCATGCCCATCTAGATCCCAAGGAGAATGAATAAACAGATTCGTCCCTATGGTCATCTATTGTTTTCCTCTGCCTATCCGGGATTCGATCAGATCCTTTCCCTATTGCCGTACCAACACGCGAAGGAGAGGACAGGGCAGAGGAGACGTCGCGAAGAGGGCAAAGGAGGCAGCAAGCGGAGGTGAAGGGCAGAGCACGTCTCAAACCCAATTCGCTCCAGATCAATCGTACGGCGGTGAAGGCACTCGATCTTTGCCTGGGTTTGATTTTCGCCAGAGCCCATCGAATCGGCGCTGCCAATGGCGACGTCGTGTTGCGCCCATTTATAACATTCTTCTCTCCTCGAAAGATATTAGCCTGTCTTAGAATATTATAGGTGATCCGAAAGTAGTAACGAAGAGAAATCCGATGATCGACATCGAGCCTCTGAGGGATGGCAGCGATGTTGATCCTCTCCGATGACGACCTCACATTGATTCTCAGCTCGATCGAGAACCATACCTTTCAGTTCTGTTCAGAGAACCAGCATTCCTCCAATCGATCGACGAATTCCCGGTGACGGGTCGGCGTTAATGGTTGCTAGGGGATGAGAGAGAGAGGGGAAGAGGACGGACAGGATTGGAATTCAGAATTGGAATCGAAGGCCAATGAGAGGTGAATCGGACGGAGATGTACAGACGACGCAGATTAGGGATAATCGAGGCATGATTTAGAGGTACGTGATGACAGTGCAATCTGGAGGCGAACAACGATCACCATGTGATCACGGATGTGAGTGATAATCCGAAAGTGAGATGACCTATAACGGCTTAATCGTGGAAGCAAGTTGAGGTGCAGCGATGCAACTTGGAGGTGAAATGCGTCGATCTTTAGAGGCAAGTGACAACTAGATCAAGAGGCTAGCTGCTACAAGACCTGGAGACAAACGATGACAGCGAGATATCTAAGCAATAATCTATAGGAGATGATGGTTCATCAGAGATAGAAGCAGCAATGGCTGCAATAACAACGAGATAGACTTTTCTGTGGGGTGAGGGGAAGTTTTGATCTAGAGGAAATTAGGAATGGATTGATATGTTTAATTAGACATGTATCTATAATATAATAAGTATAACTTAACTACTTTAGTTTCAGAAAAAGACTCCTCTTCTCCCCTTTCAAAGTAAAGGGCAAACGGTTTTGGACATAAACGGGGCCAGAGGAGTCCTTCCATAAACAACCATGCCAATCAAGGATTTATCTTTTCGACTACAACTCCAAATCCCAACAAAGTAGAAAATTCTGAAGCTGCCTCAATTAAACATGGATTGAGCAAATTGAGTACTACCAAGAAGCACAATTCCAGGCCCATCCACTCGCTTCCTTCCACTTGAAATTTTTCTACAGCTCCTCTCAACAGCACCTTTGTACATCAATCCAAACTCCAACCAACCTTCCACATCTACAAGGATTCTTCAGCTGCACCAGAATGGAATGCCTTCTTACAGACCAGCACCAGCATTCGATCCGCTGCATCTCATCACCAGCAATTCCAGAATGCCTCCACTCCAAAATGTAGGCACAACCAGCCGACCAAAGACCAGCCCCGGCAAAGTAAAGCAAAACATTGAACGGCCCTGGAAATTGTATTTGCAGGGCTCTCACCTGGTAATAATACTATTAATAACCACAATAGCAAAAATATTGGTTTTCCCTCCTTTTCAGCTAAAGATTTAAACAACAATTATTGAATGTCAGCTTTTATTATCATCTGTCCTTCCCTCTGCTTTTTCACCAGTATTTCTATGGAATAAAAGGGTGGTGAGCTGATCTGCAAAAAGCAGATGCTTCATTCTTTCCAATTGCTGCCATTCTTTCTCCACGACCAGATCGAACTCCTCAAAGCGTAAAATTTTGTCTTGGATGTTTTTCATCTATAATAATAGCCACATTGACAAAAATCATCTACTAGGAAAAAATAGCATCACATACGCATCACATGGTCAAATTATACCAACCTGTATTTCTGCAATGGCAGATATTGCTCTTTCAATATCATGCTCTTCATTTTCCAGCACTGAATTAGCATCGGTATAAGCTCCTTTTGATCCATTAGCTCTGGCAAGCCCGTTAGACAGAACATCAGCTTCTGCATCACAAGAAATTCTGCCAGTGTCAAGTGCCGTTCTCAAAACACATGGTATGGAATTTATTAAACAAACAGGAAAACTCAATGAAATCAGTGGTGCTATTGATGGGGTGATTCAAAATAGTTCAGCCATGTGGCACTAATATGTTCAACCCCAAACTCCTGTATAATGCAATGTAGCCACGTTGGTCTATTCCTAGTTCCTTTAAGGTACAATGGAAAATCAGTGAACAGCATAATGAAACAATAACCAAAGAGGCCTGAACAAGCAAACTAGAACCTCTCAAAAAATGGAAGATGGACCCAAAAGTCCCAACCCCCCGCCCGCAAAAAGAAAAGAAAGCAGAAGTCCGATGCTATCTGACTCCTGAATTTCACTTTCCTTGAGCTTAAGCAAGATATTTGCTTCACATGTATGTTCTCTAGGGATACACGAATGAGTACCATTCTACCTAAGAAGGCTCATACAAAATATAACTTCATTAACCACAAACATCACTAACTGCCTAAAGCTATTCAGACCTTTGCCAGGATTTCTGGACAGAGATTTATGACCCTCTACGTCATCACCATGATCCACAGTTAGAAGAGCTTTCTCAGCTGCTCTGGCAGCAGCTTGTGCAATCTCTACACCTGCCAAAGCTGACAGGAAAGCAGCCTGCAATAGAGGTATGTAAAGCATAAAATTCATTACAACAGCTTCGGCACATTTGCAGGCTTGCAATCAAATATGAGAGAGTAGGAGGGGGGATCAAACCTGGGCCATTATGGGATTGCTAGCATCAGCAATAGGAGTGAGACGCATTCTTTTATTAGCATCAACTCCAAGTTCAACATTATTTAACTCAGGGGACCCTATGTATTCTTCCCCAAAAGGAAGCTTAATGAAATGAGCAACACATTCCTTTTGACTTCTACCACCAACGTGCTGTGCTACCTTCTTCCAGTCATCACCATAGTGCATAATAGCTTCCAGAAGCTGCAGAGTCTCTTTATCTGACCAATCCGTCCTTGTCTCTTCACTGATCTCTACCCTCCTGAAATCTGCATTGCTAACACCAACCCTATAGTTACCCCGCACATAGCACCTCGCACAAAGGGTCAAGTCATACTGCATAAATGAAAGGCGAACATTTCGATCTTAATTCTTCAAATGCGAGCCTGGCAACTTTCAAAAGAAGGAACACTTGCAAGAAAATGATAAGAGTTACAAGCTGTTATCTGGTTAACGGTCTGGAAAGATGGACCTTGTCACAAGCAAAACAAGCAATGTTGCAGACAGACTTGCAGCCGCCACAGACTGTTCTAGGGGTCCCTTTGGTGGGCGTTGGCGTTGGAGGGACATCCCCGCCGGACTTGGGTTCTTTCCTGTCGTCCCACTTCAACTGCCTGTTGGCTACAGGTGCGGAGTAATTGATTAGCCCCCAAAGCTCCAGAAAATCGAAGACCCTCCGAATGGAACCCACGTCGCCCACAAGAGTCCGTCTGACATCGGTGAAGGATATCTTGCGGGAAGGGTTCTCCCTGAACTGCTTGATTATCGAGTTACGGAAATACTTGTACACTCTAGGGTTTTTGGATAGAAAGCGAGAATCGAAGTATTCCGGGAGGAACTTCACCTCGCATTCGTGAATCTTGTCCCAAGAGAACCAGCCTAAGAGAATAGGGGAATGATTTTAGAAGGAAAAGCTTGGAAGTGCGAATAGAAACAAAAAGCCGAAGAAAAACTCACGCGAGTAGCTGGGGATATGGACAACGTCGGCGTCGGACACGGACTGAGGTAGCGGCGGACGTTGAGCAGAAGTAGCGGTGGGGATCTTTGGCCGGAAGAGGGCATCGGATGCCGGGAGCTCTTTTACAGGTGACTTTGCCATGGTCTCTCCGCCAGCCGCCGCGGACGAACCTGTACAAATTTTTGCCATTTTACCGTGTTCCTTAAGCACTTTTTTTGGTTTGTTATGATAGGCATAGTTGGGTTGGTTCGGTTTTATAGAGGAACCGAATCAACCTGAAATAGCATCAGTTCTAAAATTTTTCTACTTAATTTGAGAATCAAGAACTGAACAAAATTAGAACCATGGTTCTGGTTCTCAGATTTTTTGGTTTATACCATATACCTATAATAACACCAAAATTCAATAAAACTGTATCCATAACCTATTTTATGAAATATTCAACATAATATATAATTAAATTAATATTTAAATATATGTACTTAGACACATTCAAGAGAGTTTAAAATATTTTTTTGACCAAAATGATTCAAAAGAGTTGCTTGTAAAGTACTCCATCTGTCCCATATTCTTTGAAACACTCACTTTTTACCAATTAATCTATAATTTTTTATTTTTTATTTTTAGTATATAAATAAAAAATAATTTCTATATAAATGATAAATAAACACCTCTAGTTTCTAAATATATTTTTTAAAAAATTTTCTAACAACCAATAATATAAATAAATTCAAGTAAAATTATGGCCAAAAGTCAACTGTTTCAAAGAATGTGGGACGGAGGTAGTATCTTTTATCTCAACCAGTTTACTTTACTTCCTTCTTGTAATTCCAAGATTAGTATAATATTCAATATAGAAAACTGAGCCTTTAAGATTATCTTCTTCAGTATAAAAACCTAAAATATATAGATGTCATAAATTTTTAGTTTTACATGACTCATAAATGAAAAATATATATGATAATTGTGTCGTAGATAGTAGCTTAGAATGGAATATCGAAAGCAAAATGACCCAGGAGTAATCAGTCTAGGAAGTGAAATAATTTAAGTGAATATGAAAAAATTTCATAAATGATCCGACAACTTTCATACTGTTTCATTTTGAGACATCAGTTTAAGAGTTTAATATAAAAATATAAAATGACCATTATAATTCTTCAAATATATATATATATATATATATAAGTAATACTATAATTTTTATTATATAATTATATCTATATCTCGGGTTCGGTTCCACTTCGGATTGGTTCTATATGGAACCATAACCAACCCAAAAACAGTTGGTTCTCCTATATGTGAAACCAACCCACGAACCATGATCAGTTTTTACCCACCTCAATCCAACCTAAAGGGGGTGGTGCAAGTTGGGTTCTGTGTTTATCCAACTCACCCCTATTTGTTAATAAGACGGAAATGTCTACATTTTTTGGTTTGTTAATAAGACAGAAGTTTTAATAAGATGGAAATGTCTACATTTTATTTACTCCCTCATTCGCATTAATTGATTTTTTTTAATTGAAGTTTGATTTAAACATATTTATTATAATATGTATTAAAAAATTCTTAAAAATAATATTTAGAAACTATAATCTTTAAAGTTTTATTTTTACATAAAATATTTAAATTTTTATAATAAACTTTTAAAAAAATAAAATCATAAATTAATTGTTATAAATAGTAAAAAAGTTAGTTTTTATGAAAAGGAGAGAGTATTTGTTTTTTTCCTCTCTTTTTTAATGTAATCAGAAGTATTTGTATAAATATAATGGACATGTTTCATTAAAAAAAAAAGGTTAATGGCATCTGTGACCCCTAATCTTTTATTATTGTCTTATCTTAGACCCTAACCTCAAAATATCGCATAAGAAGTCCTCAACTTTAATTTTTTATTTTATTTTAGACCTTTAGAGGATAAAAACCATAAGAATAGACAAAACTGGCTACATGGTAAGCCAACGTGACACGATTTGCCAACGTGTCCCAATAATCAACTACTAGGGATGATGTGGAAAGGAAGAAAATTAACAAAAAAAAAATATATGAAAAAAAAAATAATTAAAAAAAACAAAGAAAATGTTAAAAAAATAAGAAAGCCCATCTCCACACCACCTCCCCTTTCCTTCCCTGCCCAGGCCAACACCCTCTCGCCGCCCAGCCCGTTTCAGCCGATGGCTCGCCGCCCCGATAGTTATCATCGTTTTCACCGGTTGGGGCTGGTGGTAAGTGAGTATAGGATGGAGGTGGAGCCACAAATCTTCTCCACCATCAATCGTGCCTTTGCTTGTCGTCAAATTGGGACAAATAGTTAACGAATCACGCCTTTGCTCACCGTCAAATTGCACCTTTGCTCGCTGTCGATCATGCCTTATTTGCTCGTCGTGGAATCAAGACGAATCACTATCAATCACGCATCCTTTACCTTTAATTTTGCCTTTGATTTTAGCCTCCTACACCACCACTGACCCAATCTTTCTCTTTCGCAGACAAGCTTGGGCACGAACATTGAGGTTGAGAGAGAGGCGGATGTAAAGCAATGTTGAGGATGAGGGAGGATGTAGTGGAGATTGGCATAAGGTTAAAGACTCACGGCAGTGGAAGGAAGCTGAAGGTTTTAATTTTTGTTAATTTTTTTCTTTCATTTTCCACATCATTGCCAGGAGTGATTCATTGTGCCACGTGGCCACTCGCCCCACATTGGCATGTCACATGGCCAGTTCCATTAATTTTAACAATTTCTGTCAGTCAAATGTCTAAAATAAAATAAAAAATTAAATTTGAGGACCTTCCATGCAAGGTTTTGATGTTAATGTCCAAAATAGGACAATAATAAAATGTTAGTCGTGATGACTGCAATTAACCCAGAAAAAAAGTATAAGAAAAATGTTTGCATTATCAAAATTTGAAAGACGCCCAACTAACATTTAATAGCATTCTATATACGGGTGTGCATAAGTGGTTGTGTCTTGCTTTTCTCATAATCCTACATGGACAGGACAACTTATTTTCAATTTTGTTTTTTCTTCTCACACTAATACATTTTGAAAACTAATAATATGTTGACCCAATTACACTTTAATAACTTTTTCATAAAATAATTAATATTTATAATTTATTTTACCTATGTCAGAAAGGAAAAAAATAACAATAGAAAAAAGGCATACTTGATTTTTTTTTTTTTTGTTTCTTTCAATTAGCATATGACTTGAGAAAATAGTTGGACTTGATTTGCAATAAGATCAATTCAACTTGAAGCTCAGTGAAAAGGAATCATAATTAAGAAAGATATTTAATAAGAAGTAATTCCTGTAAGGAATAGAATCTTTCATTAATTACACTCATAAGGGGTCATGGTTGGCTCTCATGTATATAAAAAGAGACCATGAAAGCAAGAAAGCATGTTGAAGTTACATATAAGATACCCTATTTTTGTGGTTATTTTCCTCTTATTTAGAGAGCTAACTAGATTGTTGGAGAGTTTTTCATGAAGGCACATACTTCAAGGCTCTAATGCTATTTTTTGCCACAGGCACACCGATCCTGGTTTGTTAGGGTCAACACAAGAATGTTTAGTTGTCTAGTTCGCCAAATCCATTTTTTAGATTTGTTATCAATTTGGTGCCATCTATATGAATGATATGGTGGACACACAAAGATCCTAATGCAACTAGGATTACTATGATGAGGAGAATGTTGTTGAAAGCAGATAAAGTATCCCTAAGCAAGCAAAGGCCTCTCAGGGGAGACCAGACTTAGGGCTGTTAATGAAGAGCTCTTATTGCACATTGGGATTTGACCAGAGGAAAGACCCCCATGGGCCTTGATGATGACCAATTTCACTCTCTCCAGTATGATTTGTTTGAGAGGCTCAAAGCCATCATCCAATAGAAGATCAGGAAAGAAATTCCACAAAAGCCAGAAAAAATAGTAGAAAGTCACCTTGAACCCTAAGTCACTGAATGATCAGGCCTTTATGGAAGAACCTGTTATAGGGAACAGATAAGCCAGAACCAAGCTATTAGAAGCACAATCATCAAGAGGTTGAATCGGATGGAAAAATATCTAAAGGCTGCTAAGCCTCATCCTAAGCGACATTCACCTGCAATCATACACATGAATGCTAGCCTCGAGTATGGGGGTAACCCCTGCCATGTGACAGACAAGGATGAAAACATTTAGGTTGGTGAATAAATTAGGGGCGAGCTAAGAATAAGGAAATCGGGTAATGTTAAAAAAGATGGCAAATGGAATGATGAAGAGGAAAATAGAGCTATCCTATAGCTGGGTCGGGTACATAATGAGGTAGTCTTTTCTGGGTTTGTGTGCTCAATGGTCAAACGAGGAATATGGAAACCTCAGCCCCTTTTGGGCAGTAGTTGTTCTTGGTGGCAATCTTTATGGTCTTCACGATGATAGTGTACTTGGTGATGGATGCCACCTCACTAGCCCTGGGTGCCACCACTACTGGCTTGTTACATTACTTTGAGTTAGCATCAGCGGATGCCTTCCTCATGGTAGATTTACAAGCCATTTGACAGAAAAAAAAACACCATTAGTTGGTATGGGGGAATTTCAACCAACTATTGGGTGAAAATGGAGAAGAAGGGAATAAGGGTGAAAGCTATAAATTAAAGCAAAGGAAAGAAGCAAATTATCATGATCGTGAAAATTTCAACAAGAAACTAAATGATGGGGATGTAAATGAAGCACTGGAAAATAATGGTTAGAGGAAAAGAAAAGAAACCTTGGAGAATATAAAGCTTTGGGAGTGTTTAGCAAGAATATAAATGTGATTAAAAAAATGGGGAAAGATGAAAGGGACATATTTATAACCTAATGCGGTCTCTTCATATCCCATATCTTAGTAACCGCTAATCCACTATCATAATGAGAGTGTAAAATGAGCCACTAGGAAAGGGCTATGTGGCCTTTTGCCTGCCATGAATCTAGCATGTATGCAAACGTGATGAGACCTACATCAAATAGGCGTTGTTTCAGCTCCAGTAGTCGTTACATCACTCATGAACCTCAAATAATGTAAAGTCCATCTATATCCCACATTTTTTAGAGGAATGATATGTTAATACCATATTGGGCCTGACTCGTTAAAGTCTAGTAATTGAACTCGTTTTGCATGGAAGATCGGTTCAGTCAGAAGCTCAATTAAAGAAGAATCATAATTAAGAGATGTATTTAATAAAGAAGGATTCCTACAATGAATAAAATCTCATATTAATTAACAGTCCTAAAGAGCCTTAGTCAAATCCTATGTCCATAAAAGATGACCCATATGGCACATCCAAGATATGCACAAAATATCATATTCTGATAACTACTTTGCCAATTCATAGGATTTTTCCTAAAAATATATTTTGGGACTCTAATATTGTTTTTTATCATTAGGTACACCGATCTTAGTCTGTTAATTCTTGTCAACACAAGGAGGTTCAGTCCGACCAATCATTTTGCTAGATTTGTTATAATGTGTATATACACAGTCACTTATAATCGTTTCTTTAAATCTCAATTAAATGACTTTTAATTATAAACTCCTTAAATTAGAGAGCTTATTTTAGGGATTTTAAGTATTTTTTTTCTATATATAATTTTAGAAAGTAAAAACCTTAAGAATCTTGTGTTTGGTTGGATTTTGAGAGTGACTCTCTAACATTCTTACAATCTAAAAACTTTCTATTATTTATAACTTTCACTAAGAGATAAAAGGTGATTTTCAATGGCTAACTGTCGAAAAATATATTTAAAAACATGTTCTTAGGCTTCTAATGTATTAGAAAGAGGTTTCTGACAATAGCTGTCAGATTTTTCAATGGACAACAACCGCCGCCGGAAGCTGTTTTTCAAGAAAAAAAATCATTTTTTACGTGTTGCACATAGTAGTCCCTTAAATGGTAAAACTCGAAGCTTTGCCCTCGGTTCGCAACACACTAGAAGTTTTGGACTAGAACTGTCATTTTTCAGCACCTGGTTTCTTCATAAAATTAATTATGCACATAGTCTTCTTCTCCCCGAAATATTTAGTTTGGTCCCAAGGTATGTAAAGGTTACACTTAAACCATCCCTGGGCATAAAATTGATGAAAAAGATAGGAAGGAAGAAAAATAAAAATAAGAAAAAAATGAAATATGGTGAAAAATAGGAGGGGAAAAAGAAAAAGGTATTGATAAGGAATAAATAAGAAGAAGGTGATGATATGGAAGAGATGAAGGGAGAAAGAAGAATAAGAAGAAGGAGGAGAAAATTTTGTGAGAAAGAGGATGAAGATGGGAGAGAAAATGAGGCTTTGATGAAAGACTATAGTTTTATGATGGTGGAAGAAGAGGGAAAATTTTAATTCAAAATCAAAAATTAAAATTTTTAGTAGGAGAATCCAGAGGGAAAATTTTCGATTTCTGATAGATAATTGTCAGAAATATTGAATTAAAAAATATTTCATTTGGGTAGAGAGAAGTTTGTTGGAAAATTTCCAATAGCTGGTAGTTGGAAAATGTCACCGGATAATTAAAAAAGTATCCGTAGGGAATTGGGGAAGTTTTAGTAGTGTTTGTATGATTTACTTTACTAATTCTAAACTTGGTAGAGTAGAAGTCTTCAAAGTACTTTATGGTTTATGAAATACGTGGCAGCCTCCAAACTTTTAAACATCTAAGGTTTGGTTCCTAAACTTCAAAAAATTACATATTTGGTCCACATGCTTTTCAAAAATTTATAAATAATCTCTAGAAATTAAATATTTAGTCCCTAAACTTTTATAGTGAAATTTACAAACACACCACAGAAGTCTATAAAGTGACATTTCAGTCACTATGCCGAAAGTTAATAAAAAGTGTTAGATTACCTCAACTAGATATAGGGAACTTATTTTCTCACTTATGAGGTATGAACTAAACATGAGAAAGTTAAGAATATTTTATGGATTCTTAATTTCTCCGAATCTCACTTTCCAGCAATTTTACTTTCTAAAGAATTTCAAAACCCTTAAAGTAAACGATCCCTTGGCTCAAATTTCTTGTTTGTTTCAATTTGCAGTTGCCCTCTGTTTTCTATGTTGCTCATTTTTATTTTTTGTCTTTATCATTTCTATGATATGGATATCGTTTTTATTATGCATATTACTCGTTTGTGTTTTGCATGTTGACTATTTTGGTTATATTTGTTGTTTGTTTCGGCGTTGCATATTTAGATTGTACATAGTACTTAAAAAGTTTGACATGGTACTCATTTGTGTTTTGGAGCATCACTTTTTTGGTGTTCCGCAAGTTGCCATTTTCTACCATACATATGTCGCTTATTTCAGAATCCCTCAACCAAATCAATAAGATGAGATGTCAAGTAGCTAGGCTAGTCTTTATATTAGAAAGATCAGGTGTTAGCAATAGTAAACACAAACCAACCGGCTGCAGCTAGCCCCATAAATATATACGATCCTTGGAAATGAAATTAAGCTGCAGTATCTGTATGATAGATGAACAGGAAATAGGGCCAGAAATTTTTTGAAGGTACTACTAGAAAGGATTAAATATGGTTAATCCAACAAGAGAACAGTAAGTTGAGTATGAGCAACAGGCAAAGGATGGGGCCTGAAAAGGGCTGGCTATTTATTCGTAGTAGGAGTTTTCTTTCTGTAGAGGGGCAGAAAAGCAACAGAACCATGGACAAGTAGCACTTGTAGTGCAAATGAATGAAGAATGTAGGAGTGGTAAGTTAATAGTGTGGTCTACTTTCAGTAGTGTCGCATAATCACCTGTGAGAAGCTTCAAGCTACTGCTCAGCTCTCTTTTTCTTGTGGGCAGGGAATTATACATGTCCACATCAAAAAAATCCATAAATCATGTGATAGGTCATTAGTTTGTGTGTGAAAATATCATTTGTCATTTTATCCTCAAACTTTAAATTAGTCATTTTACCATTCTATCATAAGAGGAGTTGAAAATGTCCTAGAATATTGACTTTTGCGTTTCGGTCCCCATACTTTCATTACTTACACAATTGAGACCGCACACTGTACTAAAACCCCAAGGGGGTGTGTTTTCTATTTCCAAAATCCATTATAAAAAATTTTAAAATTTTTGAATTTTTTCAAACCTTTCAATTGATTTTCAATTAGTTTTTATTTAAATTATTCATAATTTTTATTTAATATTTTTAATTTTATAAATATAATGAGTATGATAAATACGTCTTGGCTGCACTGTAATAGTGATGATATAAGAAAAGAAAAATGATACTGCTGCAGCTAGCCGGGCAGCCGCGCGGTGGCTCAGGTGGTTTGGGCTCAAAGCTCAGATGCCAGGCCCAGTGGGCTCCATTTATATACGCCCAACTTGCATGCTAGGCCCTATGCTAGTAACAAATCCCATGCTTCCAGCCTTGGGGTTCACCTCTCTTTGCCGACTCGCTCAATAGGCGGACCAGACAGGGTGCGGTTGAACGGCAATCAAAAGAACCGAAGCGATGGCGAGCAGTTGGAAAAGATCGTTGGGCAACGTGAGGTCCTTTTTGGGGAATTCCATGGGAGGTCTCCGCGGTGGAAGCAACCTCGCCTCCTGGGTGGTCGCCGGCACTTTAGCCTATTTCCTCTGGGTCAAGCCCTCTCAGGATCTCAAGAGACAGCAACAGGTTAGGTTAAGTTTCCAGCTTGTTCATCACCTTCTTACTGGCCTCCTGTTTGTAAATAATGTTCATCTCAAATCGTTGTAGGAAAGGGCTGCCGCTTCGGATCCTTATCGCTACGTGGAGAAACGAAAGCCCATTCCTAATCCCCAGGTGATGCATCCTTCTCCTCCCTCTTCCACTCTCTCACTCACCCTCCCTCATCTTATTTATTTATTTTTTTTATTTCCTTTCTTCTCAAGGAAACCGACCTGTCTCGCGGAATCAAGACCAAGCCCCTGAGCGAGGGCGACTAATCTTATCCAAACTATCCAAACTTCCTTTTGTAAGTGAATAGTTTCATCTCTATAATCTAGGTATTGTATTTTACTAGTACTAGTAGCAGTAGAACTGTAGAAATTTGTTTTCTACCAGCTATTGCTGGCATTACAGACGCAGATATGGTCCTTTTTCACCATCCTCTGTGCAACTTCTCAACACCCATAAATTGATTGGTAAACAGACTGCAAACTTTCGACTCTTGTATTGCATCTGGGACTGTCTGGAACCAACCAGCTGACGTTTTTCTTGATACTTGTACGCATAACCCATTCACTGTGACTCCCCATCAATATTGTCAGTGTTATTTTATTTAGGAGACCCATCTGCACTGGATGTAATCTAGGCTATATATAATGAGATGACAGGGGAGCATTTGTCACGCTTGGCTGTTCTTGTAAATGTAATTGCACAGTGTGGTGGAGGAGAACTTCTCTTTGAGAACCTTCATGTACGTACTTCCTTACGCTTTCGTATCTAATCGGTCCTATTCGACATCTTCCATGTGATGTTCCAAGGCGGTCCTGCTCTCCTCCGTATGGATTTGTCTGTACTTTATATGTTGCTGCAAGTTTTGTCTGGTAGTTAGGGGTTCTCCATCACGGTTTGCCAGGTACAGGCAAGCAATGTTATCCATCCGCCTAATGCAGCTTGTCGATTTAGCTACCAATATCATGTTCCGCAGATTATGCTGTGACACATGCTACGTGCTGCTGCTGCCAGGATCAAGTGTTGATCAGCCAGTTGAATCGGGTCGTGTTGTCTTTCACCTCTGACAATACTATTTGAGGAGCAGAGCGGCGTATCTGCTCTGTTTCATCTTGGGAGGCATGACCACGTAACTCTATAAGCCAATGGTTTGATCCCCTCCATTTGGTTTCTTTACATGCCAAACCACAGCAATATTGGAAGCGAAACACAAGCTTCGCAGCTTGCAGAGATACAATTGAACTTGCTCATGAAATGCATGCATCAGTTGCTTTTCCATAAACTCGGGTGTTTGTCTAACAACAAAGGCTACAACACACACAAGGTAAAGCATTGCCATAAGCCTCGGATGAAACAATGCATTTTCATCCTACCCCAAATTACACAATTGGATTTCCTAATTCCTAAACCCGAAAATTGCAGACATGGAGATGTCTCAAACCTAGCCCTGCTCAAAAGGAACACGTACAAAAAGCCGTCCGTGGAGACTCACAACAGCAGTCGTCTGAAGTGGATCTATCCTTCCAGGCAACCTCACAACCTGTAAATAAAGCCAGCCAAATAATGCCCACAAAAGCGTTGGGAAGGTTTTGTTTCATGGCTACTTTAGCATTTATAATCTTGCAATTTCTTGTCCTAGATTGATATGTTCTGGAGAAAATTTTTTTGAATCGGGCAATTATTTGCTTGAGATTAGCTTCAAAGAATTCAAACACGGAAAAGGCTTTAGATATGATGTACATTCTCAAGAAAAAAATGCAAACATTTATAGAAAATGGATCAAGCAGCATTCCTCAAAATGCACTGGGTTTCAGTTACGCTTCCTGGTATAAAAGGTCCAGTGAATTACCTTCTTAAATGGTGTAATGCCCCACGGATTCTCAACCTGCTCTGGTTGGCCAGTAATTACCAGGTGACCAGCAGGATCAGATTGAACTCGCACCTAAAATATAAAAACACTTCAAATTCAGGAGCTGAAGGGGGAAGCAATCATAATGTTGCAAATTTTGAGGCCTGTTACAAGCAAATTTGGGGCAAATGAACTCGATTATGTTTGTCAAATGCATCTATAGGATAATAAGCAAAATCCACAGGAATGAGAATGGTTACAAAACCTACGGTCACAAGAATAAACTTCACCTAATCTACACCAGTTCATACAGATTAAAATCCATTCCCAAAGTCATTGCCAGGCAAGATGATAAGACAATGTTGATCTTCAATGTTATGCAGATGACAAGCACCAGATAAGGCCACAACAAACAGTCACAGAAATACATAGAATCTGCACAAATTCATACGGATAAAAATCTGTTCCGGCAGCCATTGCCTGGCAAGATGATGCATAAAGCTCATCTTTGGGATAATAAACCAATATACTGCAGACAGGCACATCAAGCATAAGAATCGAAGTCATCTTTAGTATCTTTTTACATATCCATGAATATATTTGTTAATTTAGAAAACACATGTACATGCCCAAGAGAAATTACCTCTTCACGTAGCAGACCAGGGACCAGAGCATATACCTCAAAGCAATCCTTCTGCATAGGACAGCCAGGCTAGTCATATACCTTAACATTTTTATGGAGGGTGAACAGAAAACGAAAAAACAATTCAGGAAGTACTTACAGTTTCACGCACATTGATCTTCACCCAATCAGCAGGAGTTCCAATATCAAGCACCTCGGGGACCAATCTACCAGATATAAAACAAGTAATTCTGCTTTCAGAATAGCTAATGCAGAAATCAAGTAAGCTTAATTGACCATTTCATGCCATCTAGAAGTTCACACATCAGGGAAGAAGAATGATAAGGGAGATTTCCTACTCTGAGAGCCTCAAATTATACCTTACCTACTGGTGCCAGAAATATAATACTCCATCTGCCCACAAAAGCTGCCCTTTTTACCATTCACAGCAATTAATTTATGGTTTTATTTATTTCAATATTTATCATAGAAACATTAACTTTTTTATGAAAATGGAACTTTAGAGTTTATAGTTTCAAATACAATGTTTAAGAATTTTTTTTCAATACAAATTAATATAAATATATTCAAGCCAAACTTTGCTAAAAAATGGTAAAAAGACCAACTAAAGCAAGACGGTGAGAGTAACAAGGAAAATACCAAACAAACAGTACGTGATTCCCTTTGAGAATCGTGGACACATCTCCACCATTTATTCTCGGAATTGTCAGGGGCCAACTTCCAATGGATGGTCAAGATGTGTCCATGACTCCCAATGTGAGCTAATAAAACAACAATCCTGTCAAAATAGATAAGAGACATCAGAAAGGTCCTTTAACCTCCAAGAGAAGTTTTATAGACTTTATGGTGAGAAGCCGAGATCAGCCTTTATAATCCAGGAGATGAGCCTCTCCATTATGCAATGGAACAAAGCCCATGCAAAGAAGCAACATACTACAGTTTGTGGCTATCACTATATCATAAGCATACAAAGACAACTAAATTACTCGATCAATTGAGACAGCCTAAACCCCGTTTAGCTGGGCTTGGCTGAATGACTCTTGCACCACCATTTCATTTGGTTTGTGGCAAGCTCCTCTAGAAGGCCCCACCTCCCCCCCCCCCCCCCCCCCCCCCCCCAAAAAAAAAAAAAGCTAAATCTTCTCATGTTTAGGTCTCCCTTACCTCTTCTACCCCCTGTATATCTATCTTATCACTCTTAAACATTGGCTTATATATTGGCATATGTTGGATATGACTGAACCATCCAAGACCCGAGCAATTCCTCTGATTTTGCCCTCATTTGGAGCTACTTGTACCATCCCCTCAATACTCTCATTTCTAAGTCTATCCTCTAGCATACGTCCAGTCATCCATGACATTCTCATCTCTGCTACACTCCTTTTGCTTGCATGCTGTTTTTCCATTGCTGCATTAGTACAGTAAAACACGACCCTTTTATAGTGTTCACCCTTTAACTTAAGCAACAAATTCTTGTCTAATACAACTTTAGTGGCACTTCTCCATTTAATTCAATCTGGTTCAATTAGGTAATTGACATCTTGATCATGAACTCCCTTCATACATATGAGAGAACCCAAATACTTAAAAGAGTCATACCCAGTTCGTTTTAACTTAAATCAATTGAATTCCAAATAGCTTATTTTTATTTTTACGTCTTTTTTATCCAACATTAATATTAATTAAAAGCCAACATTATGTAGGTGCAATAATCCATTGAAAATATAATTTTTGTAACCTTACTGAATTTTTATAAATTTTTCTAGTTTTAGGCATTAAAAAAGAAAAATTCACAAAAATTTAACAATATATTTACTTTCAAATGGATTATTACATTTTCATAATATTGGCTTTCAAAAGAAATTGGTTTCAAGCAAAAAAGATGTAAAAGTAAAAATAAGCCAATTGACTTAAGTTAAAACCGAATGGTCTTCAAGCAAAGAATACCATTACCTCTACTCCTTGTTAGCTAAACTAATACTCAATGCGTTCTACCTTAGATATACTTACTCTAAAATCTAATATCTCAACATTCTAAAGCATTTGTCCACAAACATTTGCACTATTAGTAACTAGATTACTCTGATAAAGGGTAAATGTATATACATACATATTAAAGGTTTTCATGTTGGAATAACTTAAAGAGTCATCTGATGGACATGATATTTGGAAGTGTTCTATGCAACATATGAAACAGTTGATCCAACAATAAGCACATTGGAGAACAAGTATATATTCAAAACTGAAAAGTGCCACCAAAGATAGATGCAGAGAAACCAATAGCTAACTATTATAAATTACTTCTAGATTTAGAGAGAGAGAGCGAGAGAGAGAGAGATTATCATCATGACAAATCCATCTATAGTAAGTAATATTAACTGCTTGTCTGATTCTGCTAGCACTGGGACTATCTCCATGGCTCCCGTTGTCTTCTGCTTTTGCAATCCTGAGGAATGACAAATACTAAATGAGAATATAAAACACCACGCACAGAAGAAACGGCCAGCAGCTTTATGCATTACCAATGCTTTTAAGATGTTTTTGTCTTGGAGTATGGTTTAAGCTCTTATCCTGGGGGAAAACATTAAAAGATTAGTAAAAAAACAAAAGAATATAATGCAGGCATCTGCTATTCACATCCAATAACACAAAATCAACAGGGGTCAGAGTGTTGACAGACCTTAATAATAGGTTCAGTAACCTCACCATATCCATGATAACGCTGAGCATGCCAGCCCTGCATAGCACGAGCTGCAGCATCACGACGGGCCCTTCCAGACCCTGAGGCTTGATAGCCAATTGTCGGCTGAGGAAACTCAAAAATTATAACGATGTAGAATCACCAAATTAGCATGAGTCAATGTGCATGAATAATGAATAAGAAACCCATTTGAAAAAGAAAACTAATATTAGCTGATTCACTAATTTCTAGGATAAACAATACCATTAACTTCAAACAAACGAAAACCATGAGATTCCATAAAACCCATCATCATTGTTTATCAAATGACAATTACCGTGTTCTTTTGTATGAACAAAAGGAGAAGAAAATTAAGGAGAACCACAATCCCTCCAATAACCATCCAATATCAAATGAACTAATTTGTGCAACCAAACTATACCTCCTTTTCACCACTTGGTGGAGGAAGAGATGATGTAGGAAGTTGGATCTCACCATTCTGTGTCTTATACTTCTCGTATTCTAGAAGTGCCTGAAGAAGCTTAAGGTGGTCAGGGGAGGGAGCTCAATAAATACTCGACAAGCACCTATGGTGCTTTTAAGACCAAATGAATGAATGGAAAAAGGTCAGAGCTATATCAATTTTTGGATACTTGATAAGGGACTGCAATCCCACTGTTGGCCTAAAGCAAATCACTGTTCCCCAACATTTTTTTGAAGAACATTTATGGAATTACATCTATGTAATTAGTTAGAGACACCAGATTTATGTGGCAAGCCCAACATTTCGAGCTCAAGGCTCACCTAATCAATTGTGTGATTTGGAAGCACTTATTGTTGCCAAAACTGAACAAATATTACCTTCTCATAGAAAATGCGAAATGTCCATGAGACAGTTGTGCATGTCCTGTAGAGAGGAGAGAGTAAAATAAGCTTAGCTGACATGAGGTATAAAATTTTCGTTCTGCAACCTTTTATGGTACTGTATGTGCACATACACGTTTACTTTTATCTCTAACATTATTTCATTCAGTTTTTCAATACCTTGATACTTGAACACACACAAAAAAAAAACAGAAATTAGAAATAGAGTCTCATCTGCTCCATACTTTGGTGGGTGGAAAGATTCTCCCACTTGCCGCCATAATTTTGATGCCGTCACCTACATATATTCACAGTGCAAAACCTCATTACATGTAATTCACACTGCAACTGACATCTATTGACAGAAAACTTAATTTGGAATTAAATTAACCATTTAAAACAAATTGAATTCATATATCTGAATAAATTGGGAAAACATTTCCAAGGACCTGGATGTCACTGAGTCCAAATTAGGCAACTTTATAAGCACACAAACAAAAAATTGATCTCTCCGAAAGCCTTAGCCCATCAATGTTATACAATTCGAATTGCATATGAGAAGCAGCATATATATAATTAATGGAAATAGAGAGTGTGGAGAGATAGAATTGAAAGGCTAGGAATATATAGGAATACCACTTCATAGCCACCCAATCTAATAACAGATCTCCACAACCTGTAAAGCCCAAAAAAGAACAATTAAAATGACTTCACCACATGCATCTCTAGTAGCTCCCCACAAAAAAATCAAGACCAGCAACTTACTTAAGGCAATTCAACGGCTCCCCATAAAACTTAGGGGGTTTGAATTCGAGCGAATGCTCCTTGTGGAAAGTCTCCAGCTCCTTCATAAAAGCTGCTCGTTCATCTGGTGTTCCATCCTCGTCGGTCTCAGCTATCTGGGAACAGCGGAGGCCATGGGAAAAAGAATCGGTCACAAAAACGTCGCAGGTCAGTGCAGCTTGATAGAATTCGTATAATCACACGGGATGTGTGGGTCTAATACCTCAGGATCAAGCAGCCAATTATTTGGCCTTGTTGCTACACTGCCTTGAGTTTTGGGAGTCGAAAAGACTTGGAGAGGAAGTGCAAGAGGCTCATGAGCAGCGTTTTCATTGTTCTGCTTCTCCAAGGACTCAGCAGGATTGGCCGATATAGAAGGAGCGAGTTCATGGGCATCAGTCCGGCTAACGTTACTGGACAAACCATGAGCCACATCATTGTTGGACGCAGGCTGATGCCGTTGGCCGTTGTGTCCGAGTCCGGGATTCAGTGGCT
Organism: Aquilaria yunnanensis; assembly: GCA_039654915.1. Classification (NCBI taxonomy): domain Eukaryota; kingdom Viridiplantae; phylum Streptophyta; class Magnoliopsida; order Malvales; family Thymelaeaceae; genus Aquilaria; species Aquilaria yunnanensis. The sequence goes on from CM077593.1 coordinate 111,126,789, forward strand.
CTGGCACTGTCGGGTGACAAGAGTCGGAAACCCCGGGCGCTTCTTGCTCCATCATTTCTGTATCTTCCATGGCGAACCCTCAAGTCTGAAGGAATTTATCGGAAAAAGGGAAAAGGATACTACTTGGTATTAACAATGCGACCAATTCTGGTTGACAGAAATACGAATTTAAATACAATTGCTCCGAGAAATTGAAAACCCTACCCCGCCTTCAATTCTCAGACAAAATACAAAATGTTCAGAGACCAAATTGATCTCTTTCATCGAGTTTCAGCTTTTGGAGGGAGACAGAAACAAGGAAGAAGCAGAGGAGGAGGAGAAAGACGAGAGAAAGTGACCTGGAGTTGGAACTGGAGGGGTTAGTTGTTGTAGGATTCGTCAGAATGCAACCGGAGGAGAAAATTGCCAGCAATGCTAGGGCGAAGCTGCTAGTTCACGTGTGCCAGGAGAGGGGAGTGCGCGTTGCCGGTGAGGGACTACCTACATCAACGAACACGAGAAAGACAAGAGGCGACGGCGTCGGCGGTCAGGGAAAAAAAGGTTGCCATCCAAGTCTGGAGAAGATGTTATGTTAATGTCAGGAGGAGGCCCAACAGTACTAAAGCCCGCATTTTCGTCTGGAATTGCAATTGCACACCTTCTCTCTTGTATTCGTTACGTTTACCATTTTGGAACATCCAGAGCTCCGTATTATTTCCTGCTTGGTAAGTCTTTTTATGCACGGTCCACCCGGTTACCCTCTTTTAATACTTAAAAGCAGCCGAGTCTGGCGTACGCTCCACCTCACATGTGTCATATGGCGAAAAGTCTAATATACTCCCGTTGAAAGCAAAGAATCAAGAAAAAGACAAAGGGCTTGGCGTAAAGCCTATCCTTTGTCCCTCATCTTTTCCTTTTTTTTATAATGATCCCTAATATTTTTTCAAGCACATATATGTATGCAAGTGTAAAATAATACATATAAAGATATAAAATTATACTTAATTATAATGTGGAATAAGTCACAAACTTATTTACCAACAAAAATAATATATCAATAACAGCTTTGTGATCTCATTTGTACAAATATGTCACATATTTTGTACATATCTATTACTTACTTTATACATCAAGTTTCATACATATCTGTTGTTATACATATTTCCAATTTTGGCGAGAAAATGGATTTGACGCTTTCATACCTATTTTTTTTTATGAGAGGCTGAACTCGTACATACTATTGAATATATCAGTAATATATCTATGATTTCATTTGTATATATGCTACACATTATTTGTATAGATCTCTAATTTTCTTTATATACCAAGTTTGTATATATTTGATAACTAATTTGTACATATCTCAAGTTTTGAAGGACATAGGATTTGATGTGTTCACATTTATTTTATGCCATAAATGATAGTATTAATATATATATATATATATATATATATAAAGAGTAAGTGCATATTGGACTTACCTCTAAAAACATGTTTAACTCGATTTTCTTCAAAAAGCAAAAAATTTCAAAGTATCACTCTTTTCTTCTATTGCTAACCCACCATGATTTATCCATCACTGAAAATCACAAAACCAAGGCAAAATTAAAAAATCAAAAAACAATACATCCTAACATCAAAAATTGCCTCATAGTCGTGTGCTTGTTGATTTTCATGAAATCCATGCATTTCTTCACTAGTTCTTCAGCAATTAACTCGACGATAATGATACAAAGAAGTCTAAATATACATAGAAGGTGAAGATCTTCCTTCTTCTTTTCCATCTCTATTTTGGTAACTCGTTTGTCCAACCTATGCTACATGATCATTATCATTCCTCTCTTCTCTTCAATGATGGCCATCCCTTACATAAAATATAGTCATTAGTTAGCCAAGTAAATGAAAGCTAAAGAAACAAAATTTGTACCTCCTTATCTACTCACTTTCACTCATCCATGCAAGCCATGGTTAGCAAGTCCTTCAAATCCCAACACTTTTGCTAACCATGAACTATGATCACTGATTGGCAACCTTGCCACACTCAAGACAAGTCCTAGGTGTCTGAGCTGTGAAACTCGTTAACCTGAGCTCAAGATGATGAGGACAATGATATCCAATTGGTCAGCACCCCCTACATCAGTCCCTCCAGCACTTGGCAAACAACATGTGATTCTTCCAAAAATGGATTGAAGGTGTAGCGTTTTCAGGAAACTTGTTGTCTGTTCGAGCTATGAAGCACAACTAACCCTAGGAATCCACCTGAATGAAAAACAAACTTTAGATGAGTTTCATTATAGGCTTAAGAGCATTTATGACCTTTAAACATTTAGGGTGAGCTATCCAAGGGTGACCAAATAGAACTTGAGGACAACCTTCTTAGAATTAGCAATAGAAGGCACATTTTGGCCTGAAAAATGGTCAAAGTACATTTCGGGTTTGCTTTCACCATAATTCGAGGTTATTTGCTTAGTAAAGCCTGAAAGCCTTAACTCCTAGTCACTAGCCAGATCACCTAATAAGCGGGTGATCTTCAACTCAAGAGTGGTAAGGAGGTTTGTAATTGTTCTTGGCCTAGCATATTAAGCCCTAAGTGCCCCATGACCTCTGCTCCTAGTACATTGCCCAAGGCAATATTCTACTCAACCTTTGCCACCTCCTAGACCGCAACTCCGCTATTGGTGGGTATGGCATAATCATGTTTCCCCGACGCGAATAATGTCACCAAAGTTGATGTTGTGATCTCTTTTATGATCGGATGTTCCTAGTCTAGGGGCACAACAAGAATAGGGATTGTAAGACTCGACCGCCATTATCCTTGCTAGTAGACAACCCAACTTTTGAACTAAAAGAAACATGAAATAGTAGTGGTTCATATCAAGAGGTGGAGTTGAGGCTTATCTCGCCCCCCAATATTTTTCCTAATTAATTAATTAATTATATAAAATAAATATAAAGGTGCACAAATGTCAAACGGTTTGTTTATACTTAAAGTTAAATATATTATAATACTTTAAATTAACCTATTATTATAATTTAACTATTTTAGAAAAATGGTTAAATTCTTCAAAACACCTACACTTTCCAATTCTTTTTCATTTGAGACTCCATATTTTAATTTATTGTACTTTCAAATACAAGACAATTGGAAAAGTTTGTCCATACTATCCAACGGCCTAATGCATTTGCTCATTGAAAAATCATTTGTTTCACATATTAAATACTAACCTCTTTTAAGGTTTAAATTTTTTTGTTAAATTGTTAAATTACATTTCTATCTATCATTGAAGTGTTAAATTAATTCTATAATAAACTTCTCCCTTATCTCATATTATTGTTAAACACAATCTTAAGCGCATAAATTTATTAATTATATTACCCTTTAACTTCAATGAAATATTTTTATTAGCACTTAAAAGTATGTTTATAGATAAATTTTTTTATTTAATTAATATGTACATTCAAGATGAAACCAAAGAGAAAATTAGATGTAAGGTGCTTCCATGAAAATTACACCAAACATAATCATCAATTTGTTTACTTTTTAACTTGGATAAAATATATTTTTAAAATATACAATCAAATTACTGGAAAAAAAATTACCTCCTTCAATATTTCTATTATCTTTTCATTCTAAAAAAATTAAAAATATTTTAAGTTATCCCAGTATGTTCAATTTGTTAACCCAACCAAAAGTTGTTACACAATAATAAGTGCATATATTATACACAATAACTATTTCATATATGAAAAAAATTGATAATGTAAGAGTTTATATAATTCTAAAAAAGAAATAACAATTCAAATATTTAATAGAGAAATTATCAAACAATTTAAAATAATTTTTTTAAAAATTGATATTACATAGATGTAGTTGCTATGAGTTAATAGATTTTATCCACTTAGGGACTACCATAAAATATTTTAAAAATTTTAAAACCAAAAATAGAATACTAATAGGCTAGGAATGAAAAGGAAGTATAAATTAAAGGTTAAGGACTATCTACAAAATTTTTTCTATTCTTTATGTTAGCAGTTTTTTTAACTTGGATAAAATATAGTACTATATATTATTTCAAATAAAAACCTATTGTGTTTTTTTTATAAATTTATTAAAAAAATTTATTTTTGAAATATATAATACTTATTAAATATTATTTACATGATTAATAAAAAAATTAATATACTTTTAATATTTCAAATGTTAGATAAATTTGCACTTTATTTATGTTCAAAGAATATGTCAATAACTACTGTATATATACATGATGTATATTTTATAAATTACTTTATAAAATCAAATAGTAAAAAATATAGCATATAACAATACAAATAGTAAAGAGAGTAAAAAAAAATTAATGATTTTAACTTTTTCCCATATGAAAAAAATTAATGATTTTAACTTTTTCCCATATGAAAATTTATACCCAATATTAATTCATTAGCCACAATTTTTTACTTGTAGTAGAAAATTCAATTAGTTTTTGAATTTTCTTATTGTCACGCTAGTCAAGTTGCTTTTAAAGCCAAATTGGAAATTGACTTAAAATGTGAGAAAAAGATAAGTGATACATATTGCCTCACATATAAAAGCCAAAGAATTAGCTTTATTTTTTTCCATAAGAAATCAAGACAGAAAGATCGCACAAAACAACAAGAAAAAGAACTCGGGGCAATAAAGAATGGCCAAGCATCATATAGCAATTTTTTTTTTTGTGAATTTTTTACTTATATGTTTATCAATTTATCTAGGGGGTTTGATTGTGGCTTTTTAGTTCATCCAAATAATACAAAATTCCTACTATTGTGCTCAACAAAAAAAGAACCCTACCACCACCACTTCAATTTTTTTATGTTGAAACTTGCAATTGCAACTTCTCCATTATCCATGCTACCCACTACCTAATTTCTATGATTTATTTTTTTCAATTTTATATTTTTCATATTTTTATTTTTAGTATTAATTTTAGTGGATTTGATGCTAAAATTGCTACATGATTATGGAGATATAAACTAGTAAGTTTCAAAATTTTTAGTCATTTAGAAACTAGTAAGTTTCAAAATTTGTAGTCATAAGCACTTAAATTTTAATTGAACCATGTTTTTCTTATAATTTACACAAAATTTTATATTAAAAATTCCTAAACTCCACATCGCTTAACCTGAAATCTTGGTTCCATTCATGTCCATACCTAAAGCAGATAAGTGGAAGTTGAGTGGCTGGGAAGATGGTTGTTATAGCCAACATGACCAACTTGATCTATCTAACCCGAGTAGATTTCAATGCTCCATACTTACACTCTCTCATTCCCCCCCCCCCCTTAACAAGCAGCAAGTAATAAGATTTGACTGCAAGGGGATGAAGTGAAATGACCCAATTTATAAAGGCATTGATCAAGTAAGATTATGACATGTGGACTGATGAGAGGCGTCAGATGTGCAACCATTTGACGTTGGTAAGCAGCCTAGTAATGGCAGGAAAATCTTAGTAATGGTGCATAATGGTAGGCATGCATTAGTGCATGATCTTCAATGGTCGAACTTTGTGAGGCAAATGACAATATTTGCTCAAATTGACGACTGACCTGATTGAGACAAACAGAGTAAATATGTCTATGTGCCTATGCTTATCGACTCCCTTGTGTTGACTGTTGCAAAGGGTCATAAGTCTTACAGATGAATCATGAGGTTACAATCTAGGTATCTATATATAATTTCCTCCATTTCATTTGAGAAGTGTCGTACAATCAAAATCTTATAAATTCTTCATTTCCCTTTTATTAACGGTATGTTGTTCCCTCATTTATTACTCTTAAACATACAAATTCCCTCTTTGACTTAAGCATGACAGTATTTTGCAACCACTCGACCCATCTTGGAGTTTGGAGTTCCATCCTTAGGAGATTGGTGAGTACAACCCATCCAGAGTTCAGTAAACCTACTCGAACTCACAACTCATCCGGCATCTCACAGGTATGGAATCAACAAATAATAAAGTGAAAGTCAAGAAAGTAAGCACCATCTATATTTTTTTGGTAATGAAAGAAAATGTTAAGGGAAAGTAAAGGATTATAAATCTTCGAACTTGTAATAAGCACAGTTCATATTTCATAATTAAAAAAATTATTTCATAAATTGATTGATGTGTGAAATATTTATAGAGCACTTTAAACAAGTCCTACTCCAGCACATAATTCTACTTTTATTATAGAATCTGCTGCATTTGCTTTTTGAAAATCTTTAAAGTTGTAGTTTTTACTCATTCCTAAATCCAATAAAGCTTTTCTTTTTTCTTTTGTTCATGCCTCTGTGTTGCTAGTCGGACGATTATATTAATTTTATTTAGCCGTAATGTAATGTATTATTGTGACACTGCTTTCCCTTTCTCTCAGATCTTTAACCTTTTGTTTTGTTTAGTTTATTTTATCTTTTACCAGCAGACTAAAGAAGAGAACAGCCCAGCGAGAAATAGAGATTAGAGTTGGAGAGCTAAACAACATCAGCAACTGGTCTGGTCTGGGCATCGGTTTCATGTTTCAGAGCATTTAGATGAGGATCGACTCGACCTGCTTCATTCATCCGACATCGAAGCTCGGCACGCGCACCCCTGCATTTGCGATTGATGTTTAGGCCGGGAGGGAGCGAGAAACGTGAAATGCGAATGTGAATCCGACCGAAGCTAAGCTACTGCTTCTTCTAAATCTTCGCTCCGCTCCGGATCATATGGGCTCCGAGCAGAACAGATTCCCCCAGCAACACCAAGAACGGGTGCTCTCTCTCTCTCTCTCTCTCTCTCCCCCCCGTTTTTCCTTCGATAGATCCCAGATCTGTTTCCCTCAGCTGCTAATTTATCTTCTGCTCTCTCTTGATGAATGTCTTCCCATGCTTGTGGTTGTATGTTTCACCATCTACATGCATAGATCCTAGCCCATTTCTGTCTTTCTTTTGGCTAGCTGTTTTTGATCGATTTACTATTTGAATTGTTGATTCCAAGCCACTATATTAGAATTCGGCTCTAGGCTTGAGCTTGAGATACATGGGTAGATTTCCCCGTGCTTAGCATCTTTATTGCCCTGCTCATTTCTCTGAGCACTATCATTATTTTCATGGCAATTTAGGTCGTCTGCTGATATCTAACATAAAGCTTTCTAGCTGCCCTCTCTCTCTTTCTCTGTCTTTTATCTGTATCCTTGTGTTTGACTCACAACTCTTTCAATTCGATGCAGCGAAAGCGATGGGGTGCTTGCTGGGGAGCCTTCTCTTGCTTTGGAACTCAGAAAGGTGGAAAGCGAATCGTACCTGCAACTCGTGTTCATGAAGGCAATGCATCTGCTGCCCAGCAAAATGGACCTCAAGCTGCTGGGCTACCCAACCAGGCCACTGCGTTAGCACCTTCACTTCTGGCGCCACCATCTTCACCTGCGTCCTTCACAAATTCTGCACTTCCTTCAACAGCCCAGTCACCCAGTTGCTTCCTGTCTCTGTCTGCCAACTCACCTGGTGGTCCTTCATCCACCATGTTTGCTACTGGCCCATATGCACATGAAACACAATTGGTCTCTCCTCCTGTTTTTTCGACTTTTACAACTGAACCGTCTACTGCTCCCCTTACCCCCCCACCAGAGCTGGCACACCTCACCACTCCTTCCTCCCCTGATGTTCCTTTTGCTCGATTTCTCACATCTTCAGCAGACCTCAAAACTGCCAACAAGAGTAATTACATTGCTGCTAATGATGTTCATTCACCATATTCACTTTATCCTGAAAGTCCTGCAAGCAGCGTAAGATCTCCTATATTGATGGTCTCTGGTGATTGTTTATCGTCATCTTTTCCTGAAAGGGAGTTTCCTCCTCAGTGGGATCCTTCAGTCGCTTCTCAGAACAGTGGGCATTCAAGGAGTGGCTCTGGTAGGGTATTGGGCAATGATGGCACTGCTTCGCCCGCACTGTCTCAAGATACAAACTTCTTTTGTCCTGCTACATTTGCCCAGTTCTACCTTGATCATAACTCCATTCCCCATGCTGGTGGTAGATTAAGTGTTTCAAAAGATTCAGATGTATACTCGAATGGCAATAGTGGCTACCAGAATAGGCAGAGTAGAAGCCCAAAGCAAGATGTAGAAGAGCTAGAAGCCTATAGAGCTTCATTTGGCTTCAGCGCAGATGAGGTTGTCATTACTAATCAATATGTGGAGATTACTGATGTAACAGAAGACTCCTTCACCATGACACCCTTCCCTACGGAAGGACCTTCCCTCGAAGAATATGGGAAACGTGAATCAGATCATGTGCGAGTGAGGGCTGAGGAACATCATGATCTAAATCAGAATATTCCCCATTTGGAGCCACAAGATGATGCTCCGAGCTCTAAAGAGAGGTGTGAAGGTGAGATACTAGATACGTGAACATACCTAGCCTTTCCAGTAGTCCTCACTTTGCTATAGATCAAATTTAGCATCACTTGGATTTAGCATCTATCTTTGTAGATATTTATGCCAATGGAAATGGATAATTGGTAGGTAATTGTCGACCTTGAAGCTGTTATTTCATAGTTGGATTACTCTTCTTTGGCAGGGTAGTTGTTATATTTTATGCATGCATCAAGTTACTTGATACTATGATCTAAGTTATCTCCGCAGTAAGTGTATGATGTTCTTTTGCTGTATCACTTAGGTCAAAAGTTGAAACGGAAATTGGGAAACAAGTCTGGAGCAAGTACTCCTGGGAGTCATGTGCAAACTGAAGAAGACAACGGTTTCCCAAGGATGGGTCCGTCCAGAAGCATGAAATACCGTCTTGGGTTGTCAAACTCGGATGCTGAAGTTGATTATAGGAGAGGAAGAAGTTTAAGAGAAGGGAAAGGAGATCTTGCATGGCTGGTCTAAGAACACAGTGAAATCAAGTCGCCAGTCACTGGCTGTTTGTCTTAATCTGGGTTTCGTTTGTGTAACTAGTTTTTCAGGTTCCCGTGATTGGTGGCATGATCTTGACCTGATCTAACTCATCCTTTTCCTTTCATCACTTCTGGATTCAGGCATATGACCTAATATCTTCGATTGATGAGTGTAATCCTGCTTTCTTGTGATCTGTGTAAGTTAGACGTGTAATGCATGGGGCTAGATCAACGGTTTCAGTTTCAGCGGTGCGTATGATGTGGCTGATAGATTTTTACTTAAGTCAATTGACTTATTTTTATTATTATATTATTTATGTCTAAAACTAATTTTTTTTTAAAAGTTAATATAATGTAGACGTGATAATTCATTTAAAAGTAAATTTTTATGATATTAAATTTTTATAATTTTTTTAATACCTTAAACTAGAAAAATTTATAAAAATTTAATAAGATTATAAAAATTATATTTTTAATAGATTATTGTAGATTCATAATATTTGCTTTTAATTAAAATTAGTTTCGGGTAAAATATTTTTGAATTAATTGATTTGTTAAAACGACCTGTGTGTAAAGAAGATAAAAGGGTCATTTTTTGGGGTTTGGTCCAAATGACAATTTTTGCTTTATTTGTAGCAAGTCTAGTATGTACAATAGCCTTTATGTTCATATATGTTTGTGTTTCAATAATACACTTTATAACATAAAATAAGTGTGAAGACATTAAATCTCATATTCTCCTAAAATTATGAATATGTACAAGCCAGATATTAGATATGTACAAATTCGATACAAAAAGAAAGTAGAGGATATGTAGATGTGTCAATAATATATTCAATAATATATACAAGTTCAACATCCTAAAAAAAAGCAAGTTTGAACGCCTCCAATCCAGTTTTTCACCAAAATTAGAGATATATACAAATCGGATAATGTATGTGTGTGTGTGTGAACTTGACATACAAAAAATGTTGGGTATATATACAAATCATGTCTGACATATGTATAAACGAGATATTCGAATTGTTATGATTGCACAATCATGTTTATGTACATTTACTTTTAGATACAATAATTTATACATACGTAACTCCTTGTTTCTATGTATCTTTTTTGCATAAATACCAAATTAACTACTAAAAAGTACTAAAAGGACAAAATTTACCACCAAATTTTTAAAAATACCAAATTTCATATTGAATTTTATTTTTTAGACCAAATTTATCACCGACATTATAAAATTGCCAAATTTGACACTTTTCCATTAAATGACCATCGAATCAAAGGGTAAAATAATAGTTTTAGTTCTTAGTTCTTTATATTTCTTCTATTAGTACCCTAACTTTTCTCATCTAATAATCATGTCATCATTTTTACTATTGGCTTCTCCACTGCTCGACTACAACATCAACTCCCCACTCCACTTATCGCCTTGCCTCCAAAGGCTCTGTGTTAGTGTTCCTCATCTCTTCACCATTATGAGGCCTTATTCATTTATCTCCTTCTCCACCATCATGAGACCCAATTCCCTCAAATTAATCACCTCCACTAAATCCCCAATTCCCCCAAAACCATTTCCTCCCTCATTATGTTCTCTTCAATCCTCCTCCTGAAACTCTCAAAACACCTATGCACTCTAAAGTCTACCATTACTTCAATTTTTTCGAGGGAATTTATCACTTGTCGCCAGCCCATTGTTCTTTGCCATAGAGAACAACTGGCGGGATACCTGAACACGTTACTAATGGCAATGGTAGTGGGGTTGGTGAAGTAGAAGAATTTGTTGAAGGAGGTGCTTGTCTTTTAGAGGTAGAATTTGTTAATAAGGAAGAAGAAGACATGATTATTAGATAGGCAAAGTTAGGGCATTAGTAAAAAATACATGAAGAATCAAGGACTAAAATTGTTATTTTTACCCTTTGATTTGACAATCATTTAATGGAGAAGTGGCAAATTTGGTATTTTTTGTATCGTCGGTGATAAATTTGGTATCGAAAGTAAAATTTAGTATGAGATTTAGTATTTTAAAAATTTGATGACAAATTTGGTCCTTCCGATACTTTTCAATGTAAATTTGGTATTTAAACCTATCTTTATCCTAGTTTTGTTATCTTTTTACTCAACATATTTTTATCGAGAAACTTACAATTACTCCCCTGAGGTATGCCACAACTTACAGTTTGCCTCTTAATTTTTAAAAAAATACACTTTGCTTCCTGTGTTTTTTACACTTTCTAATAACAACTTCTGAAACTGTATTTAAATTATACGATTGTCATCTTCCAATAATTTCAATTCCTCCAATATTTTTTTATAGTTAATATAAATTTTAATTTGTTAGTTTTTCCTTTCTATAAATGTATTTTTCTCTCTGTAAATACATATCAATATTTTTTAAAGGTCAATTGGCTATTAAAAAAAAATCAAAATTTTTGAAATTACTGAAACATTATTATCAAAAAGTTTAAATTAAGATTTCAGAAGTTATTGTTAGACACTGTAAAGCAAACAGAGGGTAAAGTGTAAGTTTTTGAAAATAGAGTGGGCAAAGTGTTGGTTAGACCAAGCCACAGAGGAAGGTTTTTGTAGTTTTCCCTATTTTTATCCTAGATTTGTAAATTGCACCCATAAACCCTAACCTTTTATTACTGTTCTATTTTAGATCCTAACCTCAAAATCTCGCATGAGAAATCTTCAATTTTAATTTTTTGTTTTATTTTAGACTCTTAGAAGACAAAAACCGTTAAAATTGATGGAATTGACCACATGACATGTCAATGTGGGGCAATTTGCCATGTGGCACAATAATCAACTGTTGGCGATAATACAAAAAATAAGAAAATTGATTAAAAAAAAAGAAAATATAGAGAAACATGACAATAAAAAAAAAGGAAAGAAAACGTTAAAAAAGAAAGAAAAAAAAAAAAAGAAAATCCAGATCCAACCAATCCCCTCCAATGATTCGGCAACGATTCGCTGACGCTTCTTGATGAGCCTTTGTCCCGCAGCATAGCGCCGTCACAGTCTCCAACGATCTGGCTAATCCTCTCCAACAAGGAAATGATTCCATTGCGAGATTTGCAACCCGGAGCCAATGACTCATTGGTGATTCTCAAAGAGCCTTTGTCTAGTAGGGCGAGATCTAGCATGAACGAGGATTGGCATTAACAGAAAGCCAAATCTATGCGGTGATTATGGCACGTTAGGCCATCGATCGAAGTGGAGGTATTAGGCAAACGAACCCAGGAGGAGACTGCGACAGCATTGTGCTACAGGACGAAGGCTTGTTAGAAATCATTAGCAAATCGTCGCCGGATCGTCGGAGGGGATTGGAGGCACTAGGCAAACAAACAAGGAAGGAGACTGTGACGGCGCTGTGCTATAGGCCAAAGGCTCGTCGGGAATCATTAGCGAATCATCACCGGATCATCGAAGGGGATTGGCCAGATCTAGGTTTTGCTTCTCTTTTTTTTTTTTTGGCATTTTTCTTTCTTTTTTATCATTTCCTTTTTTCATATTTGTATTGATTATTATTATTATTTTTCACATCATCATCAACAACAGTTGATTATTGATTTTACCATGTAATAAATGACGCCATACTAGTATGTAACGTAGCTAATTTCGTTAATGTTCATGGTTTGCCTCCTTTCTCTTTTGGCACGAGCAAGCCAAAGTGAAATTCACATGAGGCAGCAAATAGGTGGACGCAAAAGCCCCTAGTAATAAAGATTTGGGAAATACTTCTTCCGTTCCATAAATTTTGATATATTTGATTTTTTTTTTATATTTTGACTCAATTTTATTTATATTATTGTTTGTTAAAAAAAATTAAAAAAATATATTTAGAAACTACATATTTTAAATTATCATTCATATACAAAGATTTTATATTTATATATTAAAATGTTGAAAATAAAAAATTATAGATTAATTACTAAAAACAAATGGATTAAAACTTTTGGGACGGAGGGAGTAGTTCGCAAGGAGAGCGATTCTCCGTCAATGGGGATCTCACTCGCGTGTCGCTCGGTCCACCTTCGCGCCACCGCATGCCGCCCACGGCCAACTGTCTCCCTAGCCTCGACACCCCTCTGCAGCCCTCCCCGGAGCACCTATAGTCGCCATACGTCGCTGATTGAGGAAGACATGAGACCCCTTGAGATCTCCGTGTACCACCGCGTCTTTTCAGCCCGATTCCGCTCGCTGGGAGCTGACCACATAATCCCCCAACAAGCCCAAGCAGCTGATCGCCTAAAATTCCCTCCGGTGTCCAAATCAAAGAAAACAACAAACAACAATGGCAAGTCGAAACAACTGGCAGTGGAAGAGAAAAGGAAGGGATTGTGGTGGATGGAGGCGCGATTGATGACAGGGGAGGGAGCAGCTGATGGCGGGGGAGCCTCCATGATGGTAGGCTCTCGAGATCAACAAGGCTCCGCCCAGAAAACGATCGGCAACTAAGAGGGAAAAGGAAACTACGAGAATTTGATAATTTTGACAAGGACAAACTTAAATTAGCTCGAACCGCACACAAAACGTGGGCGCATATCAAACCCTCTGAAGTACCTGCCGGCAATCTGCAACTTTAGATTTTATAGTTGCAATAACTTTCTAACAATACCTACGTAGTTTGAATATATAGTAGTTTCGTGGAAATCTTATGACTTTTGCAATTCGGAATTGTTATGAAGTTGGGAGAAACGTTTGTTGGCACAAGTTCGACTCTTTGAGAGAGCGAGTTCTGCCTTAATAATTTTTTTCTTTTCATTTTTTTCGTCCCACTCCTTCTTTTTACAACTTTTTCTTCTTTCTTTTTGTTTTTGACGTTTTGCCGTATTTTTTGTTTTCATTTTTCATCTTTCTTTCTTTCTTTCTTTTTTATTTAACTTTGTCAATTATTTTACCTACAGTTTTACTTCTTATTTTTTTAAATTTTTCTACAGTTTCATTTTTTGTTTTTCATATTATTCTTATTTTAAAAAATTATCTACTTTTTCCTTCAATTCTCAAAAATGTCAACTAATACAAAACAAACAGCTAGTTGAGAAAAAAATGAATACTTCATAGTAGAAGAATTAAAAATACATATAGGAACTGAAAAATAATAATATTTCATAAAAGAACAAACAACAATACATAAAAAAATATATAAAAACTAAAGAAGCATATAAACAAAACATAAGAACCAGCAGCGTACTGACAAACATAAAAATATTGAATATATTCCTTTGCACTAAATATATGTTCTTTTAAGGGATAATTATAATTTCTCATAAAATTACACATTATCTCATTCTCTTTTAGAAATATACACTTTACATCTGCATTTTTAATACATTCTAACAGTAACTTCTGAAATCTTAATTTAAACTGTACGACACTCATCTTCAAGTAATTTCAATCTATATAATATTTTTTTATAGTTAACTAATATTTAAAAAAAATTATTTTCTATTTACTAAAAGAACTGAAAGAAAAAACTAATAATTTAAAATATTCATTAACTGTAAAAAAATATTTTACAGATTGAACTTACCAAAAAATGATCACCATAATATTAAAATTAAGATCTCAAATATTGCTTTCAGACTATATTAAAAAGACAAGATGCAAATTACATATTTCTAAAACAAAAAATTGGCAAAGTGCAATTCTTCCTAAACCTCAAAGGACAAATTATAATCAACCATTCTTTTAAACTACACCAATGTTTTTTTACAAATGAAGATATATTGAACAAATAACAAATACTAATGAATCCAAAACAAATACTATTCCATGATGAGTAATAGAAAAATAAGAGCAGACAAGGTATTAAAGAAAATATGTAGAAACTCAAAAAGAGCAAACAATGCATAAAAGATCAAACAATATTTGTAAAATAATAAACCGATATGAAAAAAAAAAAAATAAACAGATACAAACCTATAAGACAAAGATGTGCGCCAGGTGCATGAAAGACGTACTCTTATATTACGATGATTTAAGCTATAGGAAGGCAGTTGGTTTAATCTACAGACGGCCAGGAAGCTAATTATTCCCAATGATCAAGTTCTACACAAAATTTTACAACATACAGGTTTGCGTGACTCTGTTGCTGGTGGCAACATGTAGCAAAAGCCTGAGACCGAAAACACCAAATGCGGGGCGATGTCACGATGCAAGCTTCTGAAGAACCTTCCAATATCTTGAGCTACAAGGATTAGCGTGAATTGCACGAAGAACCCACTGCTTTGGGCTCTGACAACACTCCACCAAAGAACTGTCGCTTCCATCCAACAGTTTCGCAAGCAAGTGCATTTGGAAAAATAGTTCCGCAGGCCTCATTTCTGCAGCAAAAAAGGGACATGAACCAGTAGGACAATGAGTTATCATGGCTGTTTCATTTCTTACCTAACGAATTTCATCGAAATCCACGAAAAGTATTGTCCCCAGTGCCAAAAGCTTGGCAGACAGTACAGGGATATATGACAGTTTTGCACGTCAAATGCTTAACCAAAATGATTGTATTGCACCCAAAATACGCTATGATAAATTCTTTACGGCCAATTGCTGAAAAAAACATAACCACCTATGCCGCAGAAGTCAAACCTGGTGGCCAGGAGAACCATTCCAGACGAAGGCTTTTCCTCCATTTTTCTCTAAAACCAAGGCTTCCTTCTGATTGTGCCAGCAATGCTGAAACAATAGGTATCTGAACGAAAGGAGCAATCTGTCCTTTACGGAGACTTGTTACAGCTAGAGATAAGAACCGTGTTTCATGATACTGCCGGGCGAGTTCCATACATGTAGCACCTGAACCATGAGTAACATGATTGCATTTAGGAGTTAATTTTACCAAAACCATGAGATATAAAAACCAAATGCCGAGAAATATAAAGCAGAACATTCTGTTACACCTAATATGGTCATTGGGCCCGTACCATGGCAGAGAAAAAGGCAACCATCATTCCCGACAAAAGAGAATGCTTGTGCCAAAAGCTCTTCAGCCAAAAGAAAATCTTGACTCCATATATGAATCAAACCTTGAATAAAACTAGATACAGCCATCCAAATAGCTGATGAATCATTCAACTCTT
Organism: Aquilaria yunnanensis; assembly: GCA_039654915.1. NCBI lineage: Eukaryota > Viridiplantae > Streptophyta > Magnoliopsida > Malvales > Thymelaeaceae > Aquilaria > Aquilaria yunnanensis. Next base: position 111,142,740 of record CM077593.1, read on the forward strand.
TGGTACATCCCTCTAAGCATAAGTCAACCATATTTGAGCTATCATGCAATTGGTGCTGAAACCCTAGGATCTTAAGACATATCCAACCAACATGAAAATCTGTTTTAAGCTCCAAGCATCTATGATACTCCTCTTTAAGGCTCACAAAACTGCCATTTGCAGCATAGGCGCGGCACATTAGCAAGTGTCCAAAAAACTGGTAGCTATCAGGAAGCAAAAGCTCCTGAACATTTTTGGCATGGTTGAGAGAATCAACTAAATTCCCACATTGCAAACTGATCTCAGCAGCACAAAGGAAAAGCTGAAACTTCTGGTATTCAGGAAAGTTCTCTTTTCCAGAATTGAACTGATATGAAAGAGCAACAAATATCAATCGCTTGAGTACATTACAGAGATGGATAGGGAATTTTTCTTCACGTGCTTTTTGGAAAACATTCAATATGAGCAAGTAATGAATATCAAAGTCCCATGGTTCCATACGTAAGCAGCTGCAAAATTGAAGAAAAAGAGGAAGTCATTCTCACCAATTTAATTAGACAAGAAATTCAAACAGTTTACGCAATCCTAAGCAAAATAACCACTGCATTACTGATTGTTTTATCCACTAAATAAAAGATTTTTTAGCTCTCTAATTTCCTTGTGGTCAAATGGATTGTATTAGGGAAGGGAATAAAATGTTTCTGAGAAAAAAGAAATGAAGCCTCAAAAGTCTCATTTTGTAATCACATACAGACACAAACACATGCACACACACACAAAATACATAACTGAAGATCATACATTTGCAACTGCTGAATAGCTCGTGACCCATTCATGCCCTCATTGCTGCATGTGGGGAATGAGAACTTAGGCTCATTCTTTCCAATTACGTAACAAGCAACAGCACCAGAACCAAGTATCTCCCAAGCAGATCTCAAGCCTTCTTTATTCCTGTAGACAGATAAATCAGTGACACAGCACCGGCTTGACAAATGAGCATTTTTCCATTCCCCACTGGACAGCAAAAGATAACCAAGCAAGTTCCTGTTTCCAGAAAGCTCAGCATCAGAATACAAACATAAGATTTGGGATAAGTTGACATTAACTGGTGCATAATGCAGCAAATCTCAAGAATTATATGGACAGAAAATAGTCAGACAAGCAGTACCACTGCTGACAGAAGATCTAAGTTTGCTCAACAAAGGACAGATTTGCTGTCAGAATATTCTCTCTCCCTCTCTCCCTCTCTCTCCCTCTTATTCGCACAGTCAAAACATTCAACCAGCATAAAAAGTACCTCATCAAGTTACTATTAGGATACATATGAAGAGCTTTCCTAAGGTGACATATTCCACTGTTGAATGCAAGATGGTGTTTGGATCCATGCTTAATCTGCGTAACAGGAAGTCAAGCATCATTGAGTTTAAAATGTATAAACTACTGAAGCAAACTAAATCAAATGCTAAGCTTTTCAATAAAAAAGGGGGAAATGGTTATATGTTGTTGGTTTTTGGGAGAGGAACTCACCAGTTTGGTTAGTGCTATCAGATAGTGCATTCCAGTGATCTCATCATGAGAAGCCAGAGAAATACGGCTGTCCGAGACAACTGACTGTAGAAGATTATTTTGATCAAGGGCATGAATAGCAGAAACAATGTAGCTAACTTTTGGACTTCGAAGAGATTCCTTTGGCACTTTCAGAATATGGTTTATTGCTGATTCCTGTCCAGATATATTATAAACCAATCTACAAATAAAAGTAACAGATGCAGCAGCAGATATCTGGTCCAGGGTAGAAACCAAGGCAGCAAGAGCTCTTGTAACAGAGAGAGCCATCTCATGTTTACCCAGCTTCCACAAAGAGAAAGCATATAATTGCAAACCTCCAGCATCAAGCATACCTGCATAAAGCATATCAATCAAGCTTTAACAAGTTCAGGAATAGGACAGGAGCAATCAGGTGAATAAATCAACTCATCCAGACTTGCTTTTGTTAAGATATGGCAAAAAAACATATATTCGAATATAGAGCTCTATTTTGAAAAGGCCAATGTTCAGAACTACATCCATGGCCTATATGCCACCATAAGTCCATGCAATTCCATATTTCTTCAACCTCATGGGGTCCAATCTAATAGACCAACTCATATACTGATGGGTCCAACATCAGGAGACAAACATGTGACTGACAGGCCGTAAACAGAACACAATAATTTTGCAACAGATATGCCAATGACGTACGAATACCTGGGAACAGAAAACTGTCCCCACTTCAATATAAAATAGAAGGTGAGAGTTCGCATCCAATCAGTGTTTCACATTGATGGATTCAACGTCAGGAGACAAAACAGGTCACAGGAAAAGACAGATAGTTTTGCAACAAATGATGTCCCTCTAACATATAAATATCAGGTAACAGAAAATTTTCCTCCGCTTTAATATAAGTACAAAGATTGATATCACAATCAGTCTGTCACCAAGCAAGGATATGAAAACAAACTTAACATCCAAAACCCAGACCTTTGTTTTTCAGTCCTTCACATTCTTTTACAGCATCAATGGCATTTCCCGCCTGCACTAAAAAAAGCATTGTCTTAAATATGCACCAGCACAAGATTGAAAGTATGCACTAAAAGAAACAGGACTTAAGATTTTACCATTGCAAGAGATCTGGCCAAATTAATTGATACATGGTGCATATAAGATTTTGAAACAATGGCAGAGGACATGTTGATGGCCTGACATGCTAATTTATACGAATTGACAGCAGCTTCATACTCAAAGCGTGCCTCATAAACTAAGCCATTTAAATTATGAGCCTCTGGATACTCGGGTGCTCGCTGCACTGCCTGTTGGATAGCTCCAAATACCTGTAACAGAATCTCAGGCTATCAATTAAGTCAACAATGAAGAACAACAATACGAATAGAGATCCCTTGATCACCTTTCAATTGCAATACCTGTGAGGAAGAAAGATGCCCTGAGAGCAGAGCAATCTTGGCAAGACCAATCTGGAACTCTGCAAGCTGCAGAAGCAACAAGGTCTATGAAAGCTGGGCAGTACAGAGAAATGGGGAAGACAGCTCCGGTTCATCAGCTTCCAACAAGGAAATTAAGCCAAAGGAAATCTTAAATGACTTTTTTACTATATACTCTATTCAGATGTACATTTTCATATAACAAAAAACTCTTTTGAGAAGGCAAGAGTGTCAAAGCTTCAACAAAACTAATGCTATTGATAAACTTTCAGACTACTTTTTAGCTGCACAAAACTTTCAAAGAAGAAATATGGAAAAGCTATTTCAATAAACACATTAATGGAAGCCACACACAAGAACCAGGAGACCCTAACACGAGGGAGGAGGATCGAAACATTAAGAAAGAGGAATTCTAATGAGAAGTTTGGAATGCTCTCAACAAAATGAAAGCAGGGAAAATAATAGGACCAGATGGAATCCCCATAGAAGTATGGAAATCCTTGGTTGCCCTCGGGATACGTTGGTTAGCTAACACCCAAATTGTTTTAACTTAAGTCAACTTAATCTAAAATGGTTTTAAATCTTTTTCACCTATAACCAATTTCATTTAAAAGCCAATATTATATAGGTGTAATAATCCATTTGAAATAAAATTTTTATCATGTTATTAAATTTCTATGAAATTTTCTTTTTTGATGTTTAAAAAAGAAAAGTTCATAAAAAATTAATAGTATTATAAAAATTTTACAATTAATGGATTATTTCATCTAAATAATATTGACTTTCAAATAAAATTGATTTCAAGTAAAAAAGATGTAAACATAAAAATAAGTTATTTTGAATTAAGTTAGCTTAAGTTAAAACGAATTGGCCCTAAGTTATTTAGCAATATCTTGAAGACCAAAAGGATGCCAAATGAGTGAAGGAAGAACATGATCATCCCAATATACAAGAATAAAAGATTCATAAGTTAGAAATGTGAAGAAATGCTGTAGAATCTAACACTCAATTCATTTTAACTTAAGTCAACTTAATCAAATATAGCTTATTTTTATTTTTACATCTTTTTGTCCAGAACCAAATTTATTTAGAAGCCAATATTATCTAAGTGTAGCATTGGCTTTCAAATGAAATCGGTTCCTAGCAAAATAGATGAAAAATAAAAATAAGTCATTTTGGATTTAGTTAACTTATGTTAAAATGAATTGGGAGCAAAGGCTTTAGAATAAATAGATCTAAGTTGGAATACATGGATGTAAGTTTAGCCCACATAGGAATAGAGAAGATGGCAGGGTTCTAAGGTCAAGGACTTCCTCACAGTGAATCCTTTAAGTACTTAGGTTCAATTATTTATAAGCAGGGAGATCTTGAACAAGGGTTCAACCACCGAAATGTAGGCAGGACAAAATGGAAAAGTGCCACCAGAATTAGACAAGGTAACAATGTGATACTCAAGTTGAAGGTGCAATATTATAGGAGAACCATCTAACTAGCCATGTTTAATGTTTTATGTTAGTAAGAGTTCGACTACAAAAAACATGCAAATAAAATGAATGTTAGAGGGACGAGAATATTGCAGTGGATGGACATATGCTAAGGGATAGAATTAGAAATGAAGATGGAGTCGTGGTGAAAGTAGTTCCAATCAAGGATACATCAGAAGGGTGGCCTTAGATAGTGTGGTCATATTCAAAGCAGACCAATAAATACGCCACAACATAAGAGTTATAGAATAGATTAAGGGGTAAAAGAGATGAGGGGAGATCTAAACTTTCGGGGAACACTTAGTACAAAAAGATTTCTCCCTTTCAGGACTTTCAGAGGAGCTTGCCACTGATTGAGCAAAATAGAGACACAACATTCATAAAGCCAACCCTAATTAATTGGGATTAAAGCTCAATTGACTGATCAATTCATACACATTCACTGTGTGTGAAGTCAACGGAGATATTAGATGATCATTCCACTATAGTAATCCAGATGTGCCATTCTAATTGCACACCCATTTTACATGCATTATTTATACTCACTCAACACGTGAAATATTAAATTCTGCATGGAAAAATCCATTGCCATTTAGGCCCATCAATAGCAGAAATTGGTAGAGACTAGAAGACATAGTTTCTGGAGAAACCGTAAAAGGAACTCACAGGCAATATTTGCACAGCACGCAAACAGCTCTCAAAAGCATCATCAGATGCCAGCTCCCTGGAAGTGGTAATGAAGGATTTTAATGAAATGACTTTGTAAAAATTATTGACAGAAAAGGATAAAAAGGAAAAGCGTAACAGAAAAGATCCCCTAAAGCATCCATTGGGTCAAAGCCCACAAAGAAGCTAGAAATCCTACAGTAAAAAAATCTTGAATTATGCTCCTCCAGAAAATCCTAAGATTGCACATTGCAGCCTGCCCTAACCAATGCCCTCCCCCTTTCAAGATCTTTGAACTAGAGAACAATAGTTTCAGATTTACAGGGACGCCAATTCCCCTAAAAATTGCTATAAAAAAACTCTAGAGCAACCAAACTTTTTACAACTAATAATAACTTAAACATATTCACAACACAAGAACAGATGACTAACAGTCTTAACAACAGAGGAATACATGTCAGTTTGAAATATATCTGCTAAAAAGTAAAAAAAAAAACGTAAAACATAAAACATAAAACCCACTTAAAGTACACAGGTTAAAGAAGATGATACCTAACACTTGAATCTGCAGACATAACAGCCCATGGTAATGCCAATGATGGGTCTATGCTTCTAGCACAGTCAAATGCTTGGCTTGCTAACTTTTTCTCATTTTTTTCTCTGTAAAGCTGCCAAGGCACAAATATATATCAGAATCAAAGCAATCACACTGTAAACTGCCTGGTTCTACTAATGGATGGCATTACATGCAGTTATGGACACTACACAAACAAACAAATCAGCCTTAATGGATAAATCTCAGGGCTCAGTTTCCAACCTCATAATCATTTTTCATTTTTCTTATTTCTCATGATTTTGCGATCTGTTGAACATCAAGGTGTCAGCTCGCACATGAGGATCTCTTTGGTGTATGCATCAAGGAGGGACGGACTATGAGATGGAATGAAGCTACCAAACCTACCTCCCATCGCATAGCCCAACAAGACCAATTCGTCCATCATATGAACCCCCCAAAAAAGAAAAAGAGAAGAAAAGAAGCATTCAAAAGTCACAGATTCAAAAAAATCCTACCCTATGTGTTTTAAAACAAAAAGAAAACAAATGCAAAATAAATAAGAAATCAAAATAAATAATAAATGCAACTCTTATTTCCTCAGTTTACCATATTTGGGAGGGAAGAAATTGAGATGTTTTCAGTGTAAAAGTAGGCCAGTGGATTCTATAGTCTTTATTATCTTGTTTGATGTTAGAGCTAGAATTGCTAAGCTCCCTTCTTCTCCCATTTTGGCCTTGGATTGGCACTGGACCAGGAGATTATTTATGTTTGAGTAACCCTGGGTATTAAGGAGTGAAAAAAGCACTTTGCCTTGTGCAGAAAATGAAAAAGAAAATGAAAAATAAGGAGGACAGGAGTTCTTCCTCAAATACGAACATGGAAAATCACTCAATAAAGGATTCCAGTCTGAATCCACATCTTGAACCACTTTCAAACAATCACAAAGTCCAAACTCAAGAAGAAGCTAGCATGACCATATATTCCAAAGAAAATTCAAATAGAATGACCCTTACAATTCATAACTCTTGCTACCAAATGCCACAGAAGGTAGAGAAGATAGCTCATTTCTTCATAGTGCCATAAATAATGGTTGATACCGGTTGTTGTCATTTAATAACGATCTCATTGGAAAATTCACATTCTTAATAAAACAAAACACTGAATTGTACCTTCCCAAGGTATGCCCATACAACAGCTAATGATACATCCAATTGCAGTCCCCTGATAAATGCATGCTGTTTAAGAGCATGTTGATGAGATAGATTTCCCAATGCCACCCAAAACTCATAGTTGTTGCCCTCCAGTAACAACGCACCCAAAGCCATCTTCTCCTGTAGCTGCCTGATAAAAGAAACTAGCTTAGACGAATGATCATTGTTCAGTCACAAAAGCTGCTACAATGACTGATCAACAAGATCATATTGACAAAAAGAAAAGCAAAAGACACGTAACCAAGCTTGTTTTTCTTGTTTCTGATCCTTGTTGAAAGAAGAGATGAGATCTGAAATGACTGCAATGTCAGTGTAAATATTTGCTTGCCATGGGGCCAAATGCAATGCTCTCTGATAAGATTCTCTGGCAGATAAAGAAATGAGATGGCATGTCCTTTTCCAAGAAAGGATGGAATCTCTAAAAACTCCTACATCATTTCCTGAAGTCTGGCTCTTATCCATCCATGGGCAGCATTGTGCATATGTACACTAGTCAAAAGTTCATCCATATTAGTTAACAATACGGTTGTGAAAGATATGGTGAAGATCCTCTAATATTCATTATAAAATAAAATAAAACAAAAATAAAAGCTCAATATAATAGAAATTTATTCTTTCAACTATTTCTGACCCATTTTTATCTGGGTTATAACATAAAACTCAATAAATTCAGCATTTTTTATTCATGTGGTCGGATCATCCTACCTGAATGTCGCCATGCAACTTCCAGATACATGAAATATTTCCAGCCAACAGGGTACTTTCTCTAGCAACTTTAGCTGCATCCTGCCATGTCTCAGGAATATCCCACGCAATGCTTGTATTAGATGTTACATCAGTGAAATTGTGAATAATCATCAGAACATGGCTAGTGATGAGAGACTAACCTCTAACAGTGAAGCCCCCCAGTGAAATGAACCGAAGCTAATACATTCTTTTGACCATCCAAGCAGCCCAGATGCAAGTCCATAATGTGCAGATACATTTTTGGGCGAGATCTTTAGCGCCTGCCGAAATTGTTCCACCCCCTTATGAATAAAGACGACATTAGCAGCTGGTAATACATGAATATTGCAACTTCACGAAATGTCACAGCAACAAGCACAGATTAGGGGATACCACCACAGTCAAATGTAGCAATGGGAATTAAAATGAGAAATTGCAACAATGTCAAATAGATAATATCTATCAAGTAACACGCTTGAACGCATCAAACAGTACAGGTATTTCAACATAAATAGTCTCACATGCCAGGAAATTCTCAACAAGGTCTAGAGAAAAATAAATCTGAAGAGACCCAGTTTTGATTTATTTAATCCATCATGTGAAACACTTAATGAGGTGATAAATAAGTTGAACTATGATTCTATGTTTTCAGGCAATAACTACAATCTGCATAGCAAGCCTTTCAGACAAATTTATTAAGAAATCCCACAAAGTTTATGATGGCCGGCAGCTACAAGGGAAAAAAAAACAAAGAAAAAAAGATGAGGATAAAAATTATATAAATCAATTGAGAGCAAATATTTAACAGGAATAGAAGGTACCTTTCTAAACAAGCCAATCATCAAAAAGATGAATCCACTTTCAACCAAAGCAAAAACCCTTGTATCATCTAGATCAATTGCACGGCCATATGACTGTTAGCAATCCCAAGATAAGTTATCCATTAGAGGAATAATTATAATCTGTAACTAGAAGTGATGAAAGAAGCGTGCATTACAGGACAAGAGAGAAACTTACTTGCTGACAGAAAAACAAAGTAGCAAAGATTTTACAATTAGAAGATACAAGTTTCATGGAACATGACTGTATCAAATATCTTCACTGTCTCACCAGATACATATGAGATTGGAATGAGTGAATGTGTGTGTGTGTGTGTTTTATAATACTTTCCCATGTAAATGAAGCAAACCTAATAAACAACATTTGTCAAATTTATTCACGATATTACCAAAGAAACGATAGCATAGGAAGAGCATCTAGTGCAAAATCAAGAATGAAAAAGAAAAGGCATAAGTTAAAAAGTGTGAAGTGGAGGAAATGTTTTACCTAGCTGAAAGGAGAAAGGACTTATCATCAGAAATGTAAAGGAAAAATAAAGATCAAAACATGGAAGAATGAGACTTCCCATAGATGTTGGGAAGCTGTCATAGATATTGGAGCATTGGCCCCTGCTGTTATCTAGCTTTGCACCTAGGAAAAATATGCATTTAGTCCTTGGCTTTCTATGTGCTTTCTTTATGGCTACAATGTTTCAAAAAGAGATAATTTAGCCACTGCTAATACTTTCAAGACATGATTCCACCACTCTTAGTTAAAATGCAAGTAGAGGCCAACCAGGTGGTTCAACCAGTTGACCATGACCAATTTGTTTGTACTAAAAGAAGTATCAAACTTGGAGTATGGATAGCTAGTAGCTCCGGAAAAAAGGCACGGGCTCATCCTACCTTCTCTGCTAGTGTGAAAATATGAATTATCATAGATTATACTGTCATCATGTGCTAGTTAGTCATAAGGAAAGACAAATGGGAAGGTCAAGGACCAATACAGGCATTGCATATAGTGAAGTAAGGTATGTACACTAGTGGGATAATGGATGGGTACATGTGATTTGATTATAACCATAACTAACATCTATTTAAGCTTTTCCATTTGACTGCATAAAAAGAAATTTGCTTTCTAGATGGTCCGTCTAGTTCATAACTGGCATAGAAACTGATCATATTGGTATTAGAGAGATATTGGTTTACCATTTTGAGCATTTAATGAAAAAGTTAACCAATCAAAAAATATAAGAGATAATGAATACAAATTACTTGTGCAGGCTTACTTGGATAGGATGTCCATATCACATAATAAAGGATCATATATTATGCACTAAATTTTCAATCACATTTAAGCCGAAGTGCTTAAGTCTTTCAACTCAAGGGCATTAAGTATCAAAGTGACAAAAACATTACTTTTCAAATTTATGATGGCAATTCAATAAGCAATCTATAACTACCAAAGTTCCTCAGCATTTTATGTTTGTTTAAGTCACAAACAAGATGCTTTCCTCATATTCTAACAGTTAACAAGCAAATTTTTTCATCAATAATGCTGGAAAGAGATGTGCCGAAGCTTGACAGAGGAAGGGACTGACATTCTGTATCTTGTTGTCTGATGGTTTTAATGAGAGGAAAGAGGAAGAAACAAGTACAGGATGTTGAGGGTGGGACTAATTCTACAGTTTTGGATGTATCAGGCAAACCATCCAGTATGATGTGGTGCAGTTCAAAATAAACAACCAATCAGACAATCTCAATTCATTCTGGTGTGTTGACTAGACCATACCAGTTGGTATTGAATGAAATTGATATCTATGGATTTGGGCCCATGAAAAAAGGTATACCGATAGGGGCTCTGGCCTGTTATCTTTGACCTGATCTACCTGGATATTCTGCACACAGAGGCCATTATTGAGAGTCACTTGACCAAATCTACCATCTCCAGCACCTTGGTGGGGCTTTGACTGTCAATGGTAGGTCAATGTTGTCACCACTAGCCAACAGACTCAAGTACGAGGCTCATGACTACCAGGTCTCCAAGACACAATTCAATTTTCAGATCTTAGGTTTTTATATTTGTTTTGGAGTAAACATGATAATGGGAATTGAGTCCTTATCTATACTGTACCAAAGTGTAGCATCGCTTAAGGCTTAATGGCTAACACATTCGTAAGTAAGATCCATCAGGCACTTACATATGATTGGTGCATGACTTCATTTAAATACCTTGGCACATGTCAGATAGTGACTCCACACCTTAGAGGTGATAATTTGATCTAGAGGACAAGTATGCTGCTAAAGTGATGTGTGCCTTGACAACGAAATATCAGATAGTGGTCATTGCTTTTTGTTGTTCACGGAAATGTGGATAGTTTTGCACATGTATGCATGCAGTGATGTCGTCTCAGCTACGGCCTACGAAGTGGGAGAATGGGACTCAAAATGTGGTTGTACAACTGTAAATGTTAAGGAGTGTGCTTGTGTTGCTTGTAAGGATACGTTGTGGCATGCTCACATGCATATGCATGATGTTTTCAGCATCTGGATATTTTTGGAACCCAGGTACTTATTTATACATGCATGGAACCGTGAAAATGCAAAATCCACTTACTTAAAATTGTATGAAGATGATATGCATGTTTAGGCTGAGAGCAAATGAGCAATTCTCAATCAGGTGAAATTTCTTCACCTAGGTGACCTCACCTTAGGTACACAAGGAACACACACCGCACATCAAGTTGGAGAAAAAATGGTAGTAAATTTTAGAAACTCCAAAACCCAAATAGGCTATGTTAGGAATAGCATTTGTGATTAGCATCAAGATGAGATAATTCTTGAATGGTAGAGATAGCTTCTCCAAACCTCTAACACTAATTGCTGACATTTTCTGCCAAACAAAGCCATAGTTGCTGGTTCAAATTCTGATACGCTTAGGACACTAAATTCATTTGGGCCTATTTCAAACATTACAAAGTTAGGTCCTTGATACTCCCTCCTTATAGAAAGTTGTCCTACTTCATTATCTTAGCAAATCAAGAATAGAACAAAATGTTATAGCTGGAGCTTCCCTCTTTTTCTTGTCATATAGTGCACGGACATGTTTCATAAAAACACAAACAGTGCAAACGTGTATGCTTTCCAGAAGCCTATTTTTTTGCAAATTAATTGAACCGGAATGTAAACATTTCCTATCAATTTGTCCCCAGACTGATTTTCCACAAGCTAGCAGCAATTTGCTTCAGTATGAGGCTAAATTCAAATTCAAATGTATTCCTTCAACTAAAGATAATTTCACATGAACAATAAGACATAACGTGGAAGAAGATAAGGCTACCTTAACTGCAGCAGTAAACATGCCAAGCCGGTGGTAGGCAAGACCCAGAGCCTAATAGGGTAGACAAAAAGGAAGCAGTAAGCTAAGCAGACAAGATTTTCACATGCAGCTACCTAAAGGCGCAGTGAGTAGTGGAACTTACTTCCCACAGATCAGGAGAGGTGGGAAAGCCTCGAATGGCATGTTGTAGACTGGGTACAGCTTCAGACCACCTCCTCTGATGCACCTGCAAGTCCCCAAAAAGGATTTGAGAATTCATCGTAACCAAACCTATACAAGTACGCCTTGTGTGTGCGTGTTTGAAAGAGGAATGAATAGAAATTAGAAGAATGGTGAAAACCAGGAGGAAACCCAATTGACGAAAAGCCCAGAAAGCCCTGGGGGATCTTTCGGTAGCATCCTTGCAAATTGCCATCTCTACGCTCTCTTTGCCCGCTCGGTCCAACAACTCACACAAGGATTCCTGCAAGAATTATGGTAATACCAAAAGGATAAGAATAAGGACGTGTTACCAAACAGGCAATAAATCCTCTAAAACAGCAAAATATACCCCGGAACTGGAATCGTCAGGATTAAGAGAGACGGCTCTTTGATAACATTTGAGGGCTCTTTGAGGATCATGAGCAATGTTGGAGTAATAGTCGCCCAAGTAGTTGAAAACAGAAGCATTGTGAGGGTTTAACTTGGCGGATATAAGGAAATGCTCGGCGGCTTTCTCTTTGGATTCTGGTCCTTGATCCCACAAATGCACGCCCTGGTTGAACAATACGAATAGTGTACTCAATTAAACCCCAGTTAAAGAAACGGCAAAATCAATTCAGATCAAGGACTAGCAGTTGTCCTGACAATATCGAAATGAAGGGAAGGATTTTCTGGATCGACTTGTAAACTTTCCTCCACCCTTGTTATTGTGGTTCCCTCTTCCTGAAATCGACAACGTCAGAATAAAATCAACGTGAATTTGGCGGACAATAGAAGATAAGGGTAGGGTAGAGATAACCATCATGTATAAGAACAAAACCCTGGGTTGCTAGTTCATCCGCAATGGCGTCAGTCGTCGTTGAAACGCCGCCGGCCCACAAATTCCAAAGCAAGTTCACTTCACAGACCTATCGTCGGCGGTGGCGCTCGGAAGTCTGGGAGTGCATGCTAATTCTCGCGTACACTGGTCACCCATGTGGCCAGTGGACCGAGCCGATCCAGTCCGGAGCCAAAAATGGGCCTGGATCATTTCTGTTCTATTTGGATCCCCTCCACCCTCTAGGCTCATGTTCAGCTCATTTTTTCTGGACTTTTTCTGTGATGGGCCGAGCTTCGTTTTGACCGAGCTGGGTAGAGTTTGACCCGGGCCAGGCCAATCCGGCCCATTGGCCACCTCTGGTGGTCCTTAGCCTTCTTGTTCTGTTCCATTCTCGTCCCTACCCGTTTTCTATTAATATCCTCAACCTTTCAAAAGCCGTCCATTTTGGATTGTTGTTGGGTAAATGACAATTTGAGTGCTCAATCTTATTCATTTATACTAAATGAGTCCCCAAATTCAGTTTTATCTTAATAAAATCCTTTGATTTCCAAGATTTTCTTTAGGGTTATAAATGAAGATAACATTCAGTGAACATTCATTCATGAATGGTTTGGCACATGTAAGGATGACAACGGAGCGGGCGAGATTTGCAAACTATGGATATCCACCCATGATAGACGGGTAAACAGGTGAAAATACCCGCAATGGGGTGGGCATGGGTAGTAAATTTAACCCCGTCTGACGGTCGCGGATGAATGATGAATAAGGGGTATCTATCACGAATAAATTCACCCCGCCTACCCGTAAAACCCGCCAAGTATATGAAATTTCAATTTTACTCTCAATGTAAGTGTCACCTCTCCTGATTACTTGAATGGCTAATTTGGTAATTATTCCTTCACACTTCAGCTTTAGGCCTTCATGATTCTGGCCTTCACGCTTCACCGATTCATTTGGAATTGGGAGGTCTCGTCATGTCTCCTTCTTGCTGTTTCCCTTTCCTCTAGTTGCCTTCCTCTCATCCGTTTGCCTCTGGCCGCATCCATTTCTTTTGTCACCGATTAGCTCACCTTCTCTTTTGTCACCGATTAGGAGGTCTCGTCATGTCTGCTCATGGCTATGCACAACTGCTCCCGTCCGACACCAACGGCACCATAAAGAGATCTTGAAGTCATTTTGTTTGACGGATCCTTTGATCGAGAGGGAAAATCAAGCTCCAGAGGTGGGCGACTGTCAGCCGATCGTAGGAAAACTGATAGCCACATTTCCTTGCGAATACGAAAAGAGAACGACTGCCTGCTGTCACCCACTCTACAATATATATTCATTCATAATTTCCTCAGTCAATCAACCAATCATTAATCGATTAATTTCAGGCTAGTTACTTAACACACACACACACACACACACACACATATGTCTTTAATTAGCTAGCTTATGTATCATTGTATATGTAAGATGATCACTTTGTGTATTGGATTCATTGATGAATGTTTCTATGTGGCTTGATGAGTGAGTTCATGTTTCCTTGTTGAGTAATCTGTACAATAGTGGATTCTTTCTGCATGTTCTTTTTTTTTGGCAATTCTTAGGGTTTTTGTTTTCTTCTTTATTTATAAATTTAACTGGAAGAATTTTGAAGGGTGATTATATTCTTCTAAACTTGAAGATCTAACTTTTATTCCTTTGTTCTACATTGTAACTTGTTTTTCCAGTGTCAAGAGGAGCTACTCTACTGCTGAATCTCTAGACTCGATTGAATTGGTTATTTGTACTAAGGAAGTTCCATTTAGAAGTTTTCATTCCAAGTAATTAACAGAGCACATTTAAGTTTTTTTTTTTTTTTTTTTTTTTTTTTTGGGAATTCTTGAAGGCTGATGAGATGTATCTTGGTAACTTGGTGTATAGGCACATGGAGTAAAGATCTAGAGATCGTATAAGGTAGCAATTTGAGTCGAGTATTTAGATTGAACTGTTATTTTCTACTGGACTTATTCGGTGGGACTGTATCTCTTTGGTGCACAGACTGGGAATTTGCAAAGATTAAACTAGCATTATTTATTGTTCATTACTGGAGTAATGGGAACCCTGTTGCATTCCGAACCTAGGCATTCTCATTCTTGGAAGTAGGAGGGGCAGCCACATACCAAAAAATTCAAAATGGCTTCAAGAGAATCTCAGAGGTATACTTTTTCTGCTTAAATGAACTCTTGCAATACTATATGAGGGCTTTGTTTCCAGCATTTCTTGTTTATGAATGTGGGGAGACTTTCACTTGCTTGTTTATGAAGATGGACTTTTACTGGATCATGAAAATTATTTGTATCAATGAATGTTTCTTGTTTTATTGGATGTGATGTGGATATATGTAATTTATGAATTGAAGATGAATATTTCATGTATTTTTTATAAAATTTAGAAAACTAGCTTAAACTACGGATTCCCTGCGGGCAGGGTTTCTCCGTAGATTGTGGGCACGGGTGTTGTTTTCTACCCATTAGCAGATACCCACAAGTTGGCAGGTATGAAAAAACCGGCGGGTGCGGATGGCGGATAAATAGTATTTGTACCCGATCCACTCTGTTGCCAAGCCTAGGCACGCGGGAGTTCGTTATATTTATTTATTTAGTTAAACGAATGAACATGAATAATGTATCATTTGTTCATTTATATTATTGAACAATTCAATTAATGTTCATTTATTTATTCATTTGTTTATTTTTTTTTTCAGTTACTCAATTTTTTTATAAGTTCAATTATTTCTAATATTTTGCATGTTTTGGTTTCATGAATGCATTTTTTCACATTGTTCGAAAACATATTCATTTAATGGTGTTCATGAATGTATTTGTTTGATTCATGACAATATTATTGTTAATAAATAAACATAAATGAACAAAAACAATTGCATGTATAAAAGAATGAACATAAACAGAGAAAATGTGTTTGTTTATTGTTCATATTCATGTTTGTGTTTGTTTAGGGGATGTTCATTTTGCATTATAGCCATTAAACGAATCCAATTATTCCATCCATCCATATACAAGTTATGAAAATGAGTATAGGAATGGGAAAAATTACTACTGAATGCCACTACCTCAATTACAGACAAAAAGATAAGTTTATCTCTTTGAACAACTCCGTTTGATCATTTAAAAACATTTGCATCTCAATTTCAAGTCAATGAAAAATTCTAAAGCAAAACAAATACATTTCCTATAGCTAAATCTTAATACCATTGATCCATATTAGAACACAACAAATAATAATAATCAAGAAAATAACAATTAAAATATACAAGAGAAATTTTGCCAAATTTTTGCTAAGGTCTAACATGTTTTTTGGAGTACCGAGATGTTGATGAGTCTCTGAAATATTGAAACAGCGGTGTTGTTTTGGAAATTTTGAAGGCCACCACTTGGGTGGCATCTTTATTGTGATTGATCGAGATTTGACTTAATAGCAATCAACAAGCACTTTGCAGATTTGAAAGCACTATGTCTCAATTTCATCTTATTGAATTGGGCTACCAGACGGTCGGGGCCACATAGTGAACCAGTAGATAGGAAAGCAGGGTCAGGGTGTTTTGTTTGAGAGTGATGAGAGAGAAGCTTGTCTTTTATCTTTAATCATAGGAGTGGCATTTGGTGGTAATTTCCCTTATCCTCATCCTCATTTTCATAGCATATTTTTTACTAACATATGGAATAATTGGCCGTTTAATGGCTTTAATGCAAAATGAATAGCCTCTTAACTTTAAACGAACATAAACACGAACTAAGCTTATCCATGTTCATTCGATTTATTTGGCCCTAATTTTTTTTTTTCATTTCCCTCACTTTTTCTAATTCTTCTTTTCCATTTTGTTCTTCCTCTTTGCTTTCAAAAACCTTACCATAATCAACTGTTAATGGAAATGATTAAACAAAATTATTGCTAATATTACAATTTGTCTTTTCATTTTTTTAAAACATGTACTTTGCCCTCTTAAAATAAGAAGGAAAAAATTATTTTATATTTAAATAAAAGAAAAAACAATAATTTAAACTATTAACTAACTGTCAAATTATCATTAGACAATTTAAATTTGAGAAGTTTATGTCATGCACTATAAAAAAAGATTAATTCACACATTCCAAATTTATTGAATCACTCACTATTCATGCAATTAATCTATAATTTTTATCTTCAACATTTTGGTATATAAATTCAAAAGATTTATATAGAATTGATGAATGAAAACTTATAACTTTTAAATATAATTTCATGAAAATATTATTCATAAAAAAATGAAATAAAACAATAAAAGTGGGACAAATAAAGTACTATATAATAATCATCTTTTTTTTTTCCAAGTATCCAATTATTTCAATATACTAAAAGCGTTATTCTTTTCACTGTTCATTGAGCAATTTTGAAAAAATAATGCTTTTGATTGACTTGGTTTTTTTTCCTTTGGCACGTTCAAAATGATGTCATTTTTGTCTTAGCCTAGATAAGCTGCTCAATAGCTTTATCTCTTGGCTCCTACCATCAATTTATCCGAGGGATTTCCATTTTTTTGTTCTTTATTTAAGTTCCACCACCAAGAGAATTGATTATTTCCAAGGTTTGCACTTAGCCTTGCAATTTTGCATCAGCTAAGTGTGCTTGTCGATTAGCACATATCCTAGGTTGATTGTGGCCATTCACCTCTGCTAGTACTTATAGAGTCATCACCACTATGAGATCTGACAGGACCAGTGCACTTCTGCTTTCATCAAGTGCATCAAAGCTCTAGTTCATCTAGTAACAATTCTGTCTTATTGGCTAGCTTTTCTTTTTCCCTATTTGGACTAATTTCGATTTGTAATCATCTTTATTTCTAACTGGCAAATCTGATTAAGTTTAGTCATTGGTCAGATGATTCAATCAACCATAGAAAACGTCTGTGAATAGGTGCATCATGAAATGGACGTGGGAATTAGAAGTGTTAGAAATGTTAATGTCAAGTCTAGACTTATAGTGACCATTGATGCTGAAATACTAGAGTTTTTTTTATTACTAGGAGCACATTGTTGGCAACAAAATTATTGGCAATGATTACAGGCTCAAGGTACTATTTTTATTTGGTTCATTTTTCTGGCAGTTGAAATTATCTTGAGAATTCAATAAAATTAAGAATAAAATTAATAAATTTGTGTTGGGACTTAGATGAAATTGTCTTGTATATGTATCAGGGCCATGACCATGGAGTATCTTAGATGAAATTGATTTTTTCTAATATCTTGCAAAAAAAAATTCTTGATGTTCTTCACTTTGTTTTTTCCCCTTATTAACCTATAATAGATGATGGCCAAGGTATCCCTCCATGACCTTTATCTTGTCATTAGAACTCATCATCATTTACTTGCCGCATTAGATCAAAGCTAACTTAATCTCTTCATCATGATGTTTGAGCTTCTAAGAATTTCTCTATAGTATGGTTTCATTTAGTTAATTTTAGGTTTTTTGTTTTCTATTTAATTTTGGGATGATATAGCTTGTTAGGCGATTGTTAGTGATTTATTGTGTGTAACGGCTCTCCAAAAATTTGAGTTATAATTATTGAGGTAACATTAGTTATTTTAGTAATTTAATATACTTAGAATATTTAATGTAATCAAATTCTCGGTTTAATAAAATATAGTAGCTTAAAGATGAAAAAAATTGGTCATTTAAGTAAATCGGACTAAGAAAGGTATTTTTATCATTTTATAAAATGACCCTATTTATTTCACGGTTGGGTAGAGGATGGAAAAATATTACATTTGAGGTATCACGGTTTCTCAAGATTCCCGCTCTATCCCTGTGAAATTGTGACTCAACTATACTGCCTTATGTAATTAAAATGGAACCTAGAATGTGTTTATAACTTAGTTGCATAATTTGGAAAGCTTGAGGGCCGAATTGTGTGATTAAGCTAAGAGGGAATTGAGCTCGGACAATACCGGAATATGTCCTAAATTTTCTTCCTTGTTGCAATTGGAGACAAGAGTTGGAAAAGCTGTGCACATAGGTCAACACGTGTGTTGAACATGGGAGGCTGAAATTTGAGGTAAGTTTTTTACTTTTGCTCCATTTCTTCCACCTCCAGCCATCGAGACCTGAAATTATCTCTCCTAAAACCTCCATAAACGAAGCAAATTTAAGCCCAACTACGCTCAATCAACTATGAAAACTCAAGGGAAATTAAAGAAATTTTAGTTTTATCTCATGGGAAGCTTGATGTGGAGCTTGATTTTGCCAGTAAGTGGACGTTTTAATTTCCCCTGAATTTCTGGTGGTTTGTCTCGGTTAAGAATGAGTTAATCTCATTAGATAATCCAATCCCTTGCTTGTCTATTAGGTAAAACAAGCATAAGAGATTTGAATAACAAACAACAAAAGGCTAAGTCACGGTTTACTTGGAGTTGATAAGAAAATTCGGTCCTTTCCTTTAAGTCGCTGTGCTGGTTATGTCGGGATTAAATAAATGCTTTCAATTAGTTTTTATTGGTTTGTAAAAAAAAAATAAAGAAAAAAAAAAGTGATTAGGACCAAGCACAATCGATTGGAAGAAGGAAGGGTATAAACCGGGTATGTGTTGTTGTATAGTTGGTTGTGTTAATTTCTGAAATTTCTGGGATTAAAGAAGGGTGGTGGTGATGAGTTTTTATCAATTCTTGCTTGTTTAGAGCAGGAGCAAGTGTTTAAAAAAAAATTAGTTTCATTCTGGTTACAAAGTGGAACTAAGAACCGAATCAACCTAAGTGATTATGGTGCATAAGTGCATTCAATGCATAAGGTAATGTCCATAATTTTTTTCCAGCAAGCTTAAGGTTTCCATTTAAAATGCTTTAAGGCATGGAAATATGTAGTTTTAACTCATGAATGACCAATTTAGGTTTGATAAATAAGCTACTATAACCAAGACCATAAGGACATTGAAGTTGGTGCTTGTTTGCATTAATTATTCGAGGTAAGGGATTTTAAGTTCAAGTTTAAATTGATGCATTATGAGTTTTACAATGCATTAATTAAGGGAGTAAGAGGTGGAAAATAAATGGCTTAAGGACTAAGTAATTGAATAGCCCTTAAGTAAGTATACAAGGTACTAAGTATTCAAGATGGGTTTTGACGCTCAAGAGTATCCTAGCTAAGCTACCAAGCTTAATAAGAATGAGCCACCAAAAACTCCTACACAGTGTGAGTAAGGGTAAGTAATGGCAAGCCAAGCTTGCTAAGGCAAAAATTAAGCTCTTGTAAAAAGGACTAAGTCGATGATGGGTTCCCCGCCATAGAACCCATACTAGTGGCCGTTAGTCAAGGCCTCATAACGTTTTGAGCTCACGTTAAGATATGTATATATGTTATATATGCTGGGTCCTAAAGTTTATTTTATAGGTATTTAATTATCTACTGAGAATTTATGATTCTCATTCCCTTAAGTATCATATTGTGCAGATACTAATAGTGTGAAGCCTAACACCCACTGAAGGGTTGTTAAGCAAGGTTTTGGTACAAGTATTTAAAATATCATGAATATTTAATGATTCTAAGTTATTGGTTAGTAATATTATTGTACTAACTAAGTTATTTAAAATAACCTTGACAGATACAGGTAAACTGCACAGGGAGAAGTTGGACTTCTCATTTCTGGAGCTTCTATGCTCAGGTGGGAGTTATTTTGATAGTCTCAGATTTTGTACATATTTAATACTTAGGTACCAAGGAAATGCCTCTAGTATGATTAGTGTATATGGACTTACTTAGTGTATATATTTGTATATGCATTATGGTTGCTTATGGATGTACATAAGTTAAGTGTTATGTGTACATAAGTTAATGCTTGCAATTTAAATAAACATGTTTATATAAAGTTTTAAACAACACAAATATTAGCTTAGTCATTTGCAACTAAAAACAGGAATACTAAATCCTGATTATCCTAAGATCCTGGGAACACCCTATATCAGGGTAACCGAGAAGATTCCCTCACACTGTGGCTCTTAATTGAATGGGTAATGATACTAAATTATTTTCTTTCTCTTTTTGAGATGCCAAATTCTCATCATCCTTGCTTTTGCATTTGAATAATTATGCAGTCCTTGCATCACTTTGTCTTTAAAAGGCAGCAAAATTTTATGTGCATCTGCTTATATGATGTGAATTGTAGATCTCAATTAGGATATTTCTATTGGTTGGTTATTTTACACAATTATTTTGATTTAGTAAGCCCTATAAAAAATTAGCTTTGATTCAAAGTTCTAGAATAAACCAAGAAGCTTGATTTATAATTTGTTTGGGCATAGCAATGATGGAAGGCCAATGTCCACACACAACTACTCTCGGTTTTTTTTATGTTGTGGCAATAAACAATGGCAGAAGGAATAAGGTAATTATATATCTTAAACTTCCTTTTTGGTTTTTGTTAGCTGAATGTTTAGTTGGCAGTTATGTAGGTTACATTGATTATGTGAGTTTGTTTTAATCTATCATTTTTAACTTAAGAACAAAGATGTGTAAGATTTCGATATTCTTAGCTTAGTTTTCTATAGTTTACAAATGAGCCATTTCTTTTCTTATTTGTAATTATGTTCACCATTTTTTATGTACATTGTTAATATGTTTGATTCTCTTTATATTTTTTATCTTTCAATATAAGCAGTAGAGGTATAAAAAAGGAATAATTTTCAGGTCAAATAAATTCAAGTAATTGTCTTTATTTTTTATTGTTTGTCAACAGCATAAAATGACTCTTAACTATTTCTTTTTGTTTATAAAGATTTTTCATTTGTAAAAGTATCAAAGAATACAATCAAAAAAAGTGAAATCAAATAAACATTTGTTTCATCCTCTTTCCTCACTTAAAATGTGTGGTAGCCTTACTTGTTTTTTTTCTTTTGTGCTTTGTCTATCTAAGGATGATTTTGTTGGGTCTTTTGATTACCATGACGGCCTTACCCATGTTTTGATGTGAAATGAAAGATTCATATTATTCTTCTAACATAAACTTTTAAAATTGATGTGTTTAGGGAATTCATTAGGTTTGGCGGCTTAATTACATCATATGGTATTGTTTATAGCTTATGCCATTCATTCTCTCACACTCTCCCCCATTTCCTTCCATGTGCTGGAAAACTTATGTGTGTTTGTGGAATCATATTTGATTTTGTTATAAGTGAGATAGGTGCACATATTTTGTTTTTTTATTACCTCCCGTCACTTTTATTTTTCTCTTTTTTTTTTCTCTCTCATACACATTATCGAAATTTAAAATGTTTCCTTTTAGCTTAAGTATTTAATGTAGAACTAAGATTATGATTCCAAATCAATTCCTTCAGCCTTTCTATGTTGTGATTACTTCTATGACTAACTTACCTAAATCAAGTTTTTGTCAATTTAATGTGGATAAAGCTTTGTTTGTTAAATCAATAAAAAAAAATTGAACAAAAGCTTTGTTTAGTGTTGTTAATGTTCTGACCTCAAGTGAGCATTGTTTTTTTTTTTTTTTGTCAGTCTAACAATACTAGGATAGCTGCATAGGTATATAAGTTAGCCACAAATTTTTATTCAAAAAAATGGTCATGAATTTGAAGCATCGATGTTAAGTATATAGCATTTTAATTTTTGGGATTTTAAAGTGTTTAGACTCTTTATGTTTTTTAAGGACAAAAATTGAGTAATGTTCTTATTAATCGTGAATTTGGGTTTGTGAGATTTTTAGTTGTTGAATTGTGTTTCTATGGCAAGCTCTTGGATCAAGTACATTACAAAATAGTGATGGATGACAATGATGAATCTTGCAGCCATAAAAGATAAGGATGAAAAGATTGGGAATGTAGATCCAACCGATCAAATGTCTCTGTCTACTAAAATTTAAAGAGATTGAGTGGATACGAAAGGAAAGGATTAGATTGGACAAATGTTTTTGATGCATAATCAAAACAAATCTCCACTGCAATGTGTGAACTGTTTTCCTAGTATATTTTTAAAATTGAAAATGAATTATTATTTTTTATACTCAAAATAAAAAAGAGTGCAGAGATAAAATAGTTAAGGAATAATAAAAAAATAGGATGTAGCTAGTTGATTTGCTTTCTCGACTATTGTTTGACTGATTGCCACTAAAGATAGATGTCTAGGAGCCAATTCATTTTAACTTAAGTTAATTTAATCTAAAATAACTTATATATATGCCTAGAACTAATTTTATTTAAAAATTAATACTATATAGGCATAATGATCCATTGAAATTACAATTTTTATAATCTTTAAATTTTTATGAAATTTTATTCTTTAATGCCTTAAAAAAATTTATAAAAATTTAATAATATCATAAAATTTTATTTTCAAATGGATTATTACATCTATGCAATATTGACTTTCAAATAAAATTAGTTCAGCGTAAAAAAATATGTAAAAATGAAAATAAATTATTTTAGATTAAGTTGATTTAAGTTAAAATAAATTGGCTTTAAACCTTGGGAAAATAGTTCTCTCTTTGATAAAAGGCTACATCCAAAGATTTTTATTAACTAAAACAAATAATGAATTCTTTACACTGGATTAAACATGTTGCTTTCATTACCTTATTTTGGATGATCGACTCTTATTAAAATCGGCAGCCAGACTAAAGCCATTTAATGGGTAAAGTTATGGATGCTTTGTCATGAGTCGATTAGATTGTGCACTTTGATGTTTGCATTCTATACTGTTAACTTCCAAATAGCCAATGGAACAATTGCTAGCTATGGAACCAATAGTTCCTGATGGCCTTATCTTAAAGCAAAACATAGAATAGTTAGAGTAGAAACTCGAGTCATATTGACTATACCCTTAAAAGTGAGAGGGTTGATTAGATGTTATAACACTTTTAATCCTACTATCAACCTTCTTCCTAGCATACAGATTGACCTTTAGATGTTTTTGTATTGGCTTATTTATCTTTTCCTTTCCACTTTGAGTGTGAGTATTAAATTGAAAAATGTGACTAAAAATAAAAAATGGCTGATATATCTATTTTATATGGACAATGGTTGGGAATGACTGAAACAAGAACTAAGCATTTGACTGGTAGTAAACTATGAAGGTTCACTCAAGCATTGTTTCATAGAACCTTTGTTTAGATTACCTTGAATATACCAAGCTACTCTACCAGGAATAACAAGATTTATGAGTGAAAGAACAAAATCTCACGCAAATGGAACTTTTCATCACTTTCTTGAAAATGATGAACTTATCTTCATTAATTGATGTATTAATTATGCTACGTTGTCGATTTTTCCCATTGCAAACGAGCTTGAATAAGACCATGAATTGTAATGAATAATGAAGATGGCAGATATACTTAAAGGTCACTTCATTTAAATTAAAATTAATGCATTATTCTTTTAATAAGGATTATTTATCCAATTTATAAGTTTCAATTAATAAGTTTATTAAAATCTCACACTTTAAAAAGTTAAAAAAATAATAATAATATTTTATACATAATAAGTTTTTTTAAGAATAATGCATTAGTTATAATTTAAAATGAAATGATTGGAAATCGTTGTCTGCTACTCATATGCCAATAAGTAATTAGGTATAAATTAAAGGGAAAAGTTAAAAAAAAAAACTCACTATAGTTATAAGTCTGAAATCATTTACTCACTATAGTTTTGAGTGGTTCTAAATTCATTACTGAAGTCTTAGTTTGAGCCCAAATTCATCATTAAGCCATTACTAATGTTGACATGTAAACAGAATGTTAAATCGGCAAATGATATGACATTGCTTGTCTCTAAACCTTTGTACTACTTTCATTTCTTACGTTTTAGAATCTCAAACTTCTCAAATTATCTCAATCCACCACCCAAAACCCCGGAAATCTCACAATTCTTAGCAAACCTTTTTAAATTTGAAGGTCCCAATTTAGTGTTCTTATGACAGAATTGGAATCGGAACAATAGATCAAAATGAAAACCAAGGTTAGAGTTCTTTGTTATCTCTGACCAATACCTCTTTTTGGTTTGAGGAAGTTGTTTTTTATTTTTTTCTAATGGATTTAGATGGTAGAAACAAGCACATTTTCAATCGACTTGATGGTCCACACAGAGCATCGCCCTCTGATGGCAACAAGTAGAATAAATCAGCACCCTCCGATGGCAACAAGCAAAATAAAGTGTGTTTTCGTTGGCAAGCCAGGAAGTGTAATCGATTTCCATGTTCGTTCTTCCACCGATTGCTTCCCGCCTTCAAGAGTTGGTGTAGCTAATGGGTCAAGAACTCCTAAGCATTTCAATAATGACCAATTTAGCCCATAAACCCTAAGGTGCAAAAATCCCTAAATCAATTAAAACCACCATTTCCCAAATGAAACCTTCATCATCCACCATCTTCCACCACCTCCACTGACCACCCGTGCTCCTGAAAGTTGCCACCACACCAACAATAATAAACAGCCCATAAATCCTGCCAAAATCTTCGTCGTTTAGAGAATTAAAGGAGGTAGTATCCTGTTCGAACTTTTGAGCGCCACCGCCCTCCCCCATCACCAGTGTCCTATTCATTTGCCACACAATCATTGTTTATATGCTATGTAATCATATACCCTATTCATTTGCTACGCAATTTATAGTCATTTGCCACATAATCAAATCTAAACAGAATATTTTAGCATTTGATGGGAAGTTCTCTCCGTTAGTTACATTGATGATGTAATTAGTCGCAATTTCAAAACTTTACTTCTAAATTTGGCAAATTTCCTAAATTAAAATGTTTTAATTGGTTTTTGTCTTATAGATAGGAAATGTATTGGAAGAATGAGGAAATTAAGGAGGGTTAATGGTTGGAGCCTTAGTTTGAATGCAGGCGTACAACATAAAGTACAAGTCGCGCTTCATGGTGAAATATAAAAAGTCTCATAAACTGTTGAACACTTGAACGAAAAAAGAAAGAAATTGGGGGTCCGTACACAATTCCAGTGGATTTTGGAGATGTTGACTGGTGCAGTACAGACGCAACCAGCAAGAACAGAAACCCAGAACCAAAAGCCATATCCTCTAGCTCTCCATATCTTGTCAACAACAATTTCAAATTAATTTATTTTAAAATGCATTAATTCAGATTTCCTCTCAGATAAATTTCATAATGCATTAATTCAGATTTCCTCTCAGATAAATTTCATATATTATTCGATCCTCTGGTGCTCCTCCTCCTTGCCCTCAACATTCTGGATAAGGCAACTGTTCTGCTACTTTTTCTTCTACAGGAACTTAACTCGTATGCGTAGCCGCAAAACACAAATTGCCTTTCCGTTAAAGGAGCTGTCGCCACTCGCCACGCGTGAGGGGAATCCGAGGTGCCTAAACCAGCCCCTTAACGGCGTCAACGACTTCTAGCAGCAATGGCCGTCCATTTTGCGGGCGCATGGATCCCACGGCTAGGAACAGCTGGCGGCAACCAACAACATGACCGTGCGGTCAACTCCATAACCGCCCTCCATTTAGTGGCCCCCAGCGCCACCTTCACCCCGCGATCCACCGGCTTACCTGGAATTGCCGGTACCCAACCGTGTACCCACAATCCAAGTCTACCGGCAAAGCGAGCAACAGATTGCTTCTCTTCTCTCTCTCTCTCCGAGCCTTCCTTTCCTTTTCCTAAAGTTCCCTTCCCTGAATCGCTTCCCCTCATCGTCTGCTCTGCCCCGTCTCGCCTCGGCTGGGTTGACCCGTCCCGTCCCATCCCATCCCATCCATTAGGATTCCAATTCTTCCAACTCACTGCCTTCGATTCTGGTGTTTCAAAGCAAAAAATCTTAGCGTTGCTTAACTCCGCCTTCGATCGAGGGAGCTGCCCTCGTCGGTGTTTTGATCTGAAGCTTTCTTCTATCCGCGAGTGAGTGATTGGTTGTGGACGCCTCGATTGCATTTCAAGCTTGAATTTTGGGCGGTGCAAGGATCTGGGATTTATGATACCAAGGAAGGATGGCTGCGGGCACGGATTTTTCACCCCCGTTGACAGTTATAGACGGCGGCTACAATCTATCCTCCGCCGAGAATAGCAGCGCAGACAATCTGGATGGCCTCAAGCAAGTCATCAGCGCTAAACCTCCACGCCACCTCTCCGTTATGAGACACTGTGTTTCCTCTGCCAGGCTGCTTGCTGAGGCTAATTTGGTGAGCTCATCCTCCAGGATACTACTTTTAGGATGCTTTGCCCTGCCAATTTCCTTTTTTTTTTCTCTTCACTGGCTCTTGCTATTCCTGATTGTCTCTCTCCAGCTTTTCTTCTTACGTTGCTGGTAATTCCCTAGGAGACGCAAGCTTATGAACCATTTTGTTACTCTATTTATTTATTTATTCTTTTACTTTCCCGTTCCCTTCCTGGACAATTGGCTCACCATTTCCACCAGTCACGTGTGTAACTAGTCAGTGGCTTTTCTCTTCTCCAGGAATTGGATGTTGGTGTTGTTGTCCACAAGTCGTCTTCCGAAGAAAGTACAGAGTTTTTACCTGTGCTGAGATCAGGAAGTTGTGCAGAAAGAGGACCCAAGCAATATATGGAAGACGAGCACATCTGCATAGACAACCTCTGTGAGCATTTAGGTGCAACTGCGGAGTTCCCTTCACCTGGGGCTTTCTACGGGGTACATTACTTTCCTATGTCTCTACACTCTAGTTGTGTGACCTGCCTTCGCTTCATGCTTTGTCTCTTTTGTGGGCTGTTCGATACAAAGAGTTGGGTTAGTTAGGCTAGCGTCCGATCCTTCCTGAAGATGCATACTTTGCTGAAGATGCATCACCGTGATTAATTTCACCTGATATGGTTCATTCTTCATCTATGTCCATTGTTTGCTAAATGCACACTTTCCTGAAGATGCATCACCGTGATTAATTTCACCTGATACGTCTAGGTTTTTGATGGCCATGGAGGAACAGATGCCGCAACATTCGTTAGAAACAACATCCTTAAGTTTATAGTTGAGGACTCTCATTTTCCAATCTGTGTGGAAAAAGCACTAAAGGGTGCTTTTCTGAAAGCTGATTACGCATTTGCAGATGCTGCTTCTCTTGACATCTCTTCTGGAACCACTGCCCTTACTGCCCTAATTTTTGAAAGGTGAGTGAACTTCAAAACTCCTTCAGCTATTGTCTTTTGCAGTTCAGGTCATGTGACTGGTCAGTTTCCTTTCACAGGCACATTATTGTGGCCATAGGTTATCTTTATGGTGAATATTTTAGGTTCCTTGATATCCTGTATATTATGTTTTTGGCGTATAAGAGAGTTTGGGCATTGGATATCTTAGTTCTTGCTGGGCAGCATGAATGTTGAATTGATGTCTGGAAGATTTGTGGATTTGATGATGTTAACTTGCATGTCTGTTGCTTATAGTGGAGAGCGGGGACACTAATTTTTGTAGTTCATTTTTGGATTTTTCATTAGATGTTAGTTTGAACTATAATTGAAGCTAAACTTCACGCATGGCGAACTTTAGACATCACTCTTGAGGCTTCTTTTCTGATAGGTTCCCTTCTGATTTAAACCCTTCTTATAGGACCTTGATAATTGCAAATGCTGGAGATTGTCGAGCTGTTCTGGGCAGGCGAGGTAGAGCAATTGAGATGTCCAAAGACCACAAGCCCAACTGCACATCTGAAAGAGTGAGAATTGAAAAGCTGGGCGGGGTTATTTATGATGGGTACCTGAATGGTCAATTATCTGTAGCACGAGCAATTGGAGACTGGCACATGAAGGGCCCAAAGGGATCCGATTGCCCCTTAAGTGCTGAACCTGAATTGCAGGAGATAGAGTTGACAGAAGAAGATGAGTTCTTGATAATGGGGTGCGATGGCCTGTGGGATGTCATGAGCAGCCAGTGTGCTGTGACAATAGCAAGGAAGGAGCTGATGCTTCATAATGATCCTGAAAGATGCTCAAGAGAGCTTGTTAGGGAGGCACTTAAGCGTAACACGTGTGATAATTTAACAGTCATTATAGTATGTTTCTCCCCGGAACCTCCACCTCGTATAGAAATTCCTCAAGGCCAAGTTCGACGAAGTATATCCGTAGAGGGGTTGAATCTACTGAAGGGGGTCTTGGATTGTAACTCGTGAAAGGGAATGATGCCTGGTTGGAGACTGACGTGTTGGAAGAGAGCAACTACTTGGGACATTTCCCGAGGTTGCCTGGGCCATACGCTTTGCCATTTGCTGCCATGCCCGTTCACTTTCATCCGTGGTGTAATTCTTCTTGAGTTTCTGATCCCGGATGTGCGCCGCATTGCATTTCACCTATTACCCAGGACTTATGCTCCTCGCTCCCTTATTGCGCTGCGCTTTGTAAATAACATGAATATTGAGTAATGCTTTCTTCACCAGTTCTCATAAGTCAAATAATTTGTTTCACTGATCATTCGTCTTGTGCATCAGGCTAGTTGATTGTGTTGGGCTTCATACTTTAACTGTATTTTGTGCATCGAATGCTAATACTTTCCCGACATACCCGAATTAACTGAAAATCTTTGTTTGCTGTGAAAGCAGTTACTCTTTAGGTTAGATACGTTGCATTGCACCAAAAAGTAATAGCATGATCCAAGAGATATTCTGGGTTGCAGTTGAAATAGGTTCTTTTGGGCTTACAGTTGTGCACAGGCAAGAAATTTTGTTTGAACAAAGTATACTTTCTCCCAGCCTTGGGCAAGGGATCTGACATCAATGATGGACGATCCCCGTAGCTATAAAAATAGCAGAACAAGAAAAAAATGTTCAATTCGACTATCTTTTACAGACAAACTTTAGCAACCAATTCCAGGTTCCACAAAGGCCATACGCAAATGTGCATAGTTAAGTGGATATATCAGTATCACAAAAAAACTCCAGACGGAACTCTCCTGTTTAGCCTTTTCCATCTCTGTTGTGCTTTTTGGAGTTAACAACTGCAATGCGTTAAGCGATTTATGACGATTTAGAGTTCCTTGTCATCAGCACTCTCTGCCAGAAAGCCATCACTGAACATAAATCAATGATCAAACAGTCAGAATATAAGCCACTTAGCGAACTTCAGAATGTGAATGCATGATCCCTCCATTCAATAGGAGGTTTTAATACAATATTCAAGGAAAATCAACCTTGACTTGCTGCAGTGTTTGCTCAAATCATGACAAAGGACCTTGCTGACATCCCCTGCTTGCACAGATCCTTCCTTTATCAGTTCTGTCAACTAAAAAGGGTTTTTCATTGGAACAAAGATTCAGCATTTATCAATGCACAGCTATTACTTCAGCAACAGCACTATATAAGCAGGGGCAACAGATGTACCTCATCCTCAGTCTCCTCCAGTAACCTGCCCTCACAACAAGAGGTTTAAACTTGGTTAGTAGAGGACACTGGTATTTGGAAAATAGAGTCCACAAGTATCAACCGAAAATTGACACACAAGGGGGAGAAAGCAACCATCTGCAGCATTACCTTCCGCAATAAGATGATATGTCTTTTGCATAGGCTTTAGCCTCTTGTTTATCTATAAAAGAAAAAAAGAAAAACGAATGCTTCTTTAAGCTTTTCACAAATTTATAAACAATCTCAGAAGAAACATAATAAATCAGGACATCTTTGAGCAGAAAATAACTTAGATAGGTATAATACATCCTTGACAGAAAAGCTTAGCCTTGGAGGGAGGGAGGGAGGGAGGGAGAGAGAGAGAGAGAGAGAGAGAGTAAAGCTATAACTACCAGCACAAACTGCAGTGGAGTTCAACCATAAAAAAAATAACGCTTCCAAAAAAGTGGAGCAGATGAACGTCATCTTATCCACATAGGCCTTCTCTGATGCCTATAACAGAATTGGCAATTCACTACACTATTCTTTTGAAGAAGGCATCAGTCTTCCACCAGTGAGTGTTTTTTTTAATCCCATTGAAAGCAGATTGGAGTGGTCAGCACTTTGAAATAAGAATTCACCACAATGTAGAAGTCATGGATTCTGTTCAAGCAATGGTAGGCTCCAGCCAACACATAATAACATAAGGCTGCTAAAAGTTTGAGCACACAAACCTCCGCATCCTAAATGAGACAAGAAGTCAAGTTTTTTTTATGAGTCCTATTTTATTATATTTATTTCATTATATTCTGTGTATTTTGATGTCTTTTATTCCTAATTCCGCATTATAGAACTCTTCATAGGTTTATGTATGCTTTGAGAAGTTCTGAGAATGCTTGCTTTACACATGGAAAATTAAGCATTTTCTCAATTTTCGTCGGTGTTACTTGTTCAAGTTTTTCACTATCTTCGAGGTCCAGAATCAAATCAGGTCTTCTACAAGTTTAAACTAAACACTAAAAGCTTTTTAAGTGGGGTATAATGTCAAAATTAAAGATCAGTTAGGTCTTCAAATGTTGCTTGGAAGCCAAAAAGTGGAAAACTAAAGTTAAATCTTGATCAGAATAGAATTACTGTAGGGGAGAACTTATAAAAAGGAATATATCTGGAGCTCTGGACCTTAGAATTTGATGATTCTTGGCTCTGGTGAAACATATTCGGCACCCTACAATTTTTATCAAATCAGTTGTTTAGTGGTCCAAAACTGAAAAGCTAGAATAAAGTACAGTCACAGATATTCGACTCAGTCTCGGTCTATGGCACATAACTCGAGCTACAAAACTTTGTTTCAGGCAGGGTAAGTTCATTGGAAAGCTGCTTTAAAAGGTTCAACTTTGCTAAAGTCATTCCGCCAATGTCAAGGCATGATTTAAAGCTCGAATTCCACTAGGAATCCTAGAAATTATGGTATTGTATGTTCACACTAACATTTGGCCGTAGGTATGTTATTGCCATGCAAGGCTAATTTGTTAGTTTTTAGTTCAAGGGAGTTTCAAACTGTAGTTGTGTGAGATTGTGAGAATGGCTTCAGTTCTTATCTATTCTTGATTTTAGATATATATTTCTTAGGCATAATTGTTTAAGTTTTCATGGCACCTTAGTCAATTCTCTATATGATTAAGTGTTACACTCACTCATAATTTGTAATTGTTATATTAGTTAGTGGAAATAGTAATTAGGTGACACAATTAGATTCCCAATTCTTATTGTTTGCTCAAGAGAAACATAGAACTAATTAAACAAGTTATGCTGAATACTTTGTCATTCAACCTGCGCTTCTTCCTAGATCACAATGTTGTCACTACTATGTTCTGGATTTCTTAATACCAAAGTTAATAATAAGAGTTAAAGTGATGCTGGTCTGGAAATAATGACCTAAGGAAGATGATAGATTTACCTGGCTTTCAGGTAACTCTTGACTAAGCATTTGAATAAGGAATTGTAATTTCTATAGCCTATAATCAATCTATCAACTGAAGAGAGAACTCTTTTGATAGGAAGTTGCCTTCCATTGGAGTTTTTTTCATCTTGGTTAGGGAATAGTAATTTAAATAGTTTCTAAGGTTCAACTTGAACCTGCGAGTGCTACATAATGTTTCAACAATCATCAGCTTTTTGTCAAGACCAGAGGGCAAGCATAAAGCATTAATATTCAGCTTTTTGTTGAGACCAGAGGTCCAGAGTAGTCATTATATCAGTTGACATCAAACCGACTACAAAACCTATTTGACATTGGAGAAGAATCCCAAATTATTTATGTAGCAAACAAAAGTGCATACTTATCATGAGAATGTCCCAGTTATCTACTTTGAACCACACATTTTTGGTTGAATCTACCTGCAAAAAGAATTACATGATGAGTGGACCAGGTTGCTCAATGGCCTACAGATTATGAAACAACAATGAAACCACTGGCAAGCTGGCACAGAACTTTATGCTCGATTGTGTGTTAGTCCTAAGAAGCTCCTGCTGAAAAATCATTACTATTATTTTTTTTTTGTCCCAGCAAATAAAGTTCATGCATATAAACATTATCCATAAATTTTCCTTAGAATGAGAACGACTAGTTGAGAAGACTGAGCATCACCTTTTCAAGAGTGTAATCTTGCATTCTGTCACAAAGCCCATCCAAGAGCTCAACTACTCTCAGCTCACTGACTCTGATTACAAGAATGCACAAAGGTGTCATCAACAATGATATGGAGGGCCACTATTAGCAAGAAGGGTAACTATTGAGCCGAAAACCTATTGGTCACTGCAGAAGTTACTTGGGAGCAATATATTCATGTCATACAGCAGCAACAAACAGGAACATTTGGATTCTAAAGATCTTTTACATAAAGGGTCTTGGGAATCCAATCAAGAGGAAATGTTGAAAGCAACGAGAAGGGGCATTTGGAAAAAAAACTATGGAGAGGGCAAGAGATGCAGGTAATACACCTGTAGTCGATCAACTTCCCTTGGCGCTGGCCTTTGGAGTCCAAACGGTGTCTCATATCCAAGTGATTCCTGGGCTTTTCCTAGAAGTAGAGAGAGTACAGATCCAATATACTAAAATAGAAAACAAAGGAAAGACTCGACCAGACAATAAAAGGAGAAGCGAATTCCTTACTTTAGAAAGTTGAAGCACCAGCTCTCCCTGAAACAGTGAATCAGATCGCTTAAATATTCCGTCGAGGGAAGCAAACATTTCCAACTTGAAATCGCAAACGGACAGATGGAGAAAATTTTGGATATGATCGATTACACTGCTACGTATAGTTTGACAGTGACACAATCAAGACAAAAAGACGACGTTGGGGAGAGAGAATAGATGAATTTACCGCTACGGCATTGCAAGCAGCGCACTTGTCATCGACGGAGGTAGCGGCGGAGAAGATGGAGAATACGAGAATCAGAAGAAGCCACTGGCATTGCCCCATTCCCTCCTTCCAGCTGGATCGATTCGGCGAGGACTTACTGCTGGCTGGACGGAGAAAATTTTGTTGGTGGTTGGAATTACTGTAAATTGTATTTTAAAGTCCTCCAAATTTTAAAAAGTAGGTAAAGTTTCCTAAATTCTTTGATTAATTTCTGACACAACCACTAATGTTTTGGAACCAACTCAAATCGGCACTGATATTTATTTTTCAACCAAATAAACCACCAATGTTATTCAAATGGCTTAATTCACCCACTTGACTTTCAAATATTACAAAACTACTCCATAATCTTTTTGGAATTGAAAAAAAAATAGATCCGCTTAGTTTAAAACAATTCAAATAAGATATTTCTATCATTTACTTCTTTTTATAGGCAACATTTAACAAAGCTCCGGAACTTATCTGAGGCACCGGCTGGCAAGTTTGACTGTTTGAAAAAGTAAATTGCATAGATCAAAGTTACCCACTCAGGTCTCTAACTAAGTAGGAGGAATGAGAAATGACCCATGTAAATCTCCATCAAGGTGAGCCCTAAGTTGTAGATATTGTTGGCATAGCCACTGTAGTTGCCACCAAAAGTATCTAGGTCGAATAGTTCAGGGCTCATATAAGTACAGGTACCCATATAAGAATTCAAGCATCCAAGGTTTGACACATGATTTTGTTGATCATGAAATTCGTGATTTTAACTTCCATCTTCTCGTTGATCAACAAATTAGGGAAGGTTTAATATCACGGTGGGTGATTTTGTGGTTGTGCAAATAAGAGAGAGACCCATGAGAATTTTCAGGTAAAGTTGGTAAGCTCTAACTCTTAAAAGGTACTTGCTTTACAAAGGAGGTCGTCCAAAGAGCCATCATCCACGTACTCCATGAGAATCGTGATGTAGCTGGATGACTTCTCATAAATATCATGGCAGTGAATGACGAAAGGGAAATAGGTACAACGGAAGATCTTCATCTCTTGAAAAAACTTGTCTTTTCATGGTAGGGTCATTCTCATTGTGGACGATTTTGAGGACGTAGATTGGGAAGTGCGCTTTGTGTTGGACTTTGTAGACAGTGTTGTCGTTGTTGTGGCCTAAAACCTACAGCCTTTCAAGATCAATATACTGGATGGAGGAGGATGAAAAAGTGAAGGTGGCGGCTAGACAGTTAATCTGTTCTAATAAAGGCTCTCTAAGGTGGAAAGAGGTTGCAAATTTAATGATGGAGGAGCTGAAAGGAGAATAAAGTGAAGAAAGTGGCTGAAATGCTAAACCCACAAACCCTGGAGGCATTGAGAGCAAAAGAAAAAAATGTAGGGGCTAAATTGATATTTTATCTTAAAATTACGTTAGACATAACAATTAAAGTTACAAAAATTATTGATTTAAGTCAACTAAAAAGTATTAGTAATTTATTTGACCTAAAAATATATTAATGGATGAATTAGCCAACATGAAAACATTAGTTGTTCATTCATTTATTTTGCTCACCGAAATAACTTCAAGTTCCAAGTGTAGTCATTGGTCATTACACTAGTGGCCAGGAGGTTTTTGGACCCATAGAAGTATGGGTGATTATTCAGTTTGTTCGGTTCAAACCGAACCTAATTTTTCGGTTTATTCGGTTTTTGGTTTTGGATACTAAGAAACCGAAATAACTGAATTAGTCCATAAAACCGAATTCAAACCGAATTAACCAAAAAAATTGTAATTAAATTCTATAATATATGAAATGAGATAAAGATATTGTTTTTCTTTTCAAATTTCATTCAATATAGAAGATTCATTGTCCATGGAAAGAAAGAAAATAAGAATTCAAGCTAATTTGGGTTACTTGCTAGCATTATTGTTCATGAAACAAATAAAAAAAATTCGGTTACCGAATTAACCGAACTATAAAACCGAAACCGAAATTTGTGTTATTCGGTTTCAACCGAAACCAAACTGAATTACCGAATGAACCGAACCGAATTTTAAAATTTTTTCGGTTTTAACCGAATACTGATCACCCCTACATAGAAGGTCTGGCTTATTTATTGGCCTAAAACCATTAAATAGCCCTTGAACTTTAGTAAATCGTACACATAACTCCTTGGATTTTGAATCGGGTCAACTCACCCTTCAAACTTTGGTAAATGGGACACTTAAGCCCCTTGAATGACGGAAATGAGGCACGTGCCTACATGTTATTTAATTCAGTTACAGAATTGATGGAATCAATTGTACGATGATTGAAACAAAGATAATAAAAAACTCAAAGGACCTGACTTTGCAAATAAACCAAGAAGACGGCAGGGGTCAATTTTCTCAGCCAGGCTCCACCTATTCTCCGCCGGAAATCGCTGTCTTCCGGTCACGAACCCATGAAGTGCCCCTCACCATGAAATCAGCCATGAATGCCAAGCTGAACCAGATCAGAAGACCATACATCGTTGGGCGTGATGGATTCGGAAGACATCGACGAGATTTCATCGCCAAAATTTCCTAGCAGCTACGGCATAATCGTCGGCCCTGTTTTCCCCTGTTTCAACGGGGCCGTCAATGTGAAAAGCTGTTTGTCAACTTCGACCTCCATCTGACGCCATAGTTCCTGGCTGTTCCGATCACGGACTAAGAGGCTACGAAACCTTGGGTATTGAAGCATAAGGGAGGAGCCGAGGGCAGACTTTATGGTGGCTAAATCGATAGGGTTTTGGGGGCGGATTAAGCAGGGCTGATCGTGTCCATGTTTGGTTGGAGGAAGAGCTAGCCGGTTGAGGTCATTGGCTCGTCGGAGCTGGTGTCCGGCGAAGCCATGGGTGATGTTTGATGGATCAATGGCTTGTTAGGTCCTTTAATTTTTTTATGATTTTCATTTTAGTCATCATGTAAAAAATTTCATAAATTTTGTAACGGAATTCAATCATGTGTGAGCACGTGTATCATTTCCGTCATTCAAGGGGCTTAAGTGTTCCACTTACCGAAATTTGAGTGGCTAGTCCGCCCGATTCAAAGTTCAAGGGGTTATGTGTCTGAGTCACCAAAGTTCAGGGGCTATTTATGGTTTAGGCCTTATTTATTTTCTGGCCTTACCGAGCCCAATTTCCACGCAACTCCCACTCTTCTCGTCTTCAACCACTCGGTGGCCGGAATCTGATCCGAGTCTTGGTGATGGAATCGGAGGAGTTAGGACGCGAAGCACGCAGCCTGGAGAAAGGCGAGCAAGTGCCGGAGCAGCAATTGACGAATGAGAATCTTCTTCTGTTTCTAGATTCTATGGACGGCTATATTGCTCT
Source organism: Aquilaria yunnanensis (assembly GCA_039654915.1). Classification (NCBI taxonomy): domain Eukaryota; kingdom Viridiplantae; phylum Streptophyta; class Magnoliopsida; order Malvales; family Thymelaeaceae; genus Aquilaria; species Aquilaria yunnanensis. The sequence continues at coordinate 111,179,565 of CM077593.1, forward strand.
AATGGATTCTTTATCTTCCACGCTTCGCCAGGTGATGCCGACACATCCTTGTTTTTCACGATTGGTTTTTAAGTCCATGCTGTTCCTTTTTTTTTTTTTTTTTATATCATCTCATACGTAGCTTGTGCGTTACCTGCTGAATCTCAATTAAGTCATCAAGTTATTCGTTTAGCGAATCAAATGAACTCTTTAAGTTTCAAATTAAAGGGTTTTCTCTTCTCAAGTGTTTATGCTTTGTTGGGTTGCAATTGCATTAAAGAATTTCTTGGTATTTCTGGTGCAGGGATGGCTCCAGCTAGCGGGTGCTCGACATTCTATGGGCACTTCGCGTTTGAACCCCGCTCTCTTGGACCTCAATGTTCGCCCCGCTGCCACATCACTGCAACTGCATCAACGTGAGGGAGAGGGTAATTTTACTTCCTCCATTTCTTTTCTTTAGAAAGCAAAAACCCCCTCACCAAACTACACACCATGAAAGCAAAAAAACCAACTCACTGCGTTTACTTATAGACAAACATAATCAAAGCACAAAAACCAACTGATTCCCTCTACTTACTTGGTATATATTAGTCCGATATTCCTTTAGAATTTATACATTTTTCTATGAACTTACTGACGTGCAATTGCAATCTCTCGTAGTTGACTCCATTGAGATTGAGAAGCAGCCGCACTTCACCTTGTGCAGATGGGTGTCCTCTGACAATGGGAAATGCTCTTCAAAGGGTGAACCAGCAGAGGAGGACAAAGTTCTGCCACAATTACGACATAGAGGAAATTCCTTGCTTTCTGGTATAGTACCTAAACATCTGTTATTCTCACTTATCAAAATGCATCAGACGAATTCCTGGATAATCAACTTCAACTTCAGTGCAGCATACTGAAAAATTAACTACACCATCTTCATGACTTCAAAAGCTGTCTTTATCTGTCATTTCAACAATCAACAACAATTAACTAAGCCTTAGTACCAACTTTAACCAGTCATCTCATTCCGTGAAAGCTAGTTTTCTTGCAGCATGTCTTCTCACATTCTCTTTCTCTTATTTATCTGAAGAGGAGAAAACCAGGCATGAAAACAGAGATTCCCAGATTTGTGATGATCAAGTAAGAATTCCTCAATCCTTAATGTTCATTAGCTATGTTTGCTTGCATGATAGGAAGTTCCTACATTTGCTTTTCGAGTGATATCACCCTTTGACCTTATTGGTTATGAGCTGGATACCAGGGAGTCCTACACAATGTTTGATGAGTTGTACATTCCCCTCTTTTGTAGTTGCTTTTACTAGACTAGGGAGTTCCTTTTTGTTCTGCTTGTCTCTCATTATCAAATATACATACATACATATGTATGTATGTATATCCATAGCTAGACTTTGGGGCATGTTTTTGTAATTTTCAGGGTTTAATTTGGGATCCCTTGTTTCTGGCCTAGGTTCAGAAAGAGAGATCAAAACTGCTTTCAATGTTTGGAACTCTAGTTTCCCCAAAACTACGAGATGCTCAACTGTCATTTGAGGAAGGTGGGGTACTTTTTGCTTCACTGCTTGCCATCAGAATGTTTTTGAAATGTTGAGAGATGTGAACCATCATAGACTTTTACCTCTATGCAGCATTATACACACTTGTAGAGATAGCAAACATGCGCTCATCAATTCTATATGCCTTTGATCAAGCTGAAAAAGGAAATAGGGCTTGTGAGGGGTTATGAGGACCATGTTTAGGCAGGTATGTCTACACTGCTCTTGTTTCCTGGTTGTCTGTAAAAATGGGTCCGTATACCTGATATTGAGGCAAGTTATTCTTACCAGAAGGTCAACATATATTTTGGTACCTACCTTGGTGTGAAGTGGAAAAGTAATGTTGCAATGAGCAATTGTTCTTAGATTTTGGTCTGCTGAATTTTGTAGGATGAAGAGTGGATTGTACCATTTTTGGAGTTTGTGAGATGTGACCGTATTATGAATCAAGGGAGGTGGATGTTTGTTCGTGTTCTTACCAAATGCTGTGTTTTCATTTAGCTATCTATGGGCGGTCATCCATTTGGGTGCATATCAAGAAAGATGCAAAATTATTGTGCATTCGTTCTGCTTTAATTTCCTGATTCCTTCCCAGCTCATTCAGACTACAAGATTACTGTTTCCCATCCAGAAAAGGTAAACAGAAAATGCTGAAGGACAGCGGACAATCCCAGTGGCGAGGAGGACAATCCCTCTTTCCTATCAGGATAAAGGCATCGGAAATCGTGCAAGTTGTACCATTATCTACTGCAGCCAAGTCCTAAATCGTCAAAAACTTGATACAGATAAATGTTCAAACTAAAATATTCATTTTTATAAGTTTGATATGAGATGCAGTTCTTGCAAGCAGTTGAATATCGTCATTGCTTCATCGGAATGGTTAATCAAATGTTTCAAAGTCTTATACCTCATTTGGCATTAGCATTAGCTATTAGTGTTGGAATTTTAAAAAAGCTATGGTTAGCGGTTTGATCTTGACCCTTGATTAATTATCTAAAAACTCTCATGCTAATCATAGAAATTCTTCCCAAATGGGGCCTTGAATAAAAGAAATGAAACTTTTGGATAGCTACCTTCTTCAATAGTTATTATTATACCAAGATCCAGAACATGTGGTTATATGCATGGGCCCTCATTTGTATTTGAAGGAAAATGATGTTAGTGGTGCTTTGCATTTGGGTGAAAGTAGGCTAGTGGAGAAATGCTGGATTTCATGGAACGTAACAGAGCCTGTACAGATTAATTGTGTGCATGTATGTATGGGTGATGGGATCGCATCTAATTTATGATTAGCCGTGGGTAAGCAGCTGTGGAGCGATTCATGTTTCATCCGTTGATGAGCGTAAAGCGTGTATTCGCCAATCTAGTGTTGCATCCTAGTAGAGTAGCGTGAAATTGATTATGTATGCTGGTTTATTGTTTTCCTTCCTTCTTTTGTTTTTTTGTTTTTTTTTTGTTTTGTACTTTATATTAGTGAGTCTGGAGCATGAGCAGCAGAAATTAAGTAAGTTGGATTGTTAACGGAACTGCAAGATGGACTCCAGCAGCAGTAGTGTAAAACAAAGCAGCTGACTTTAGAAGACTAGGGCTCATATGATGTGTATTTACAATGAAAAACCTAGAACATGAAGTGAACTCAGAAAGTGAAGTGGGAAATGCAATGCTATACAAGGTGGCACTGACAGAAGAACAGAGGAGAATCTTGTTTATTGCTAGAATCTTTTTTCTTTTCTTTTCGTTTTTTTTTTTTTTGATAGAAATTTATTCATTCATGTATCTACTAGGTGGAAGGATTCGGAGTTAAGTGAGAATAGATTAGGGATGCGTCAATGGAAAGCGTCATCTTTGATCCATTTGATTTGCTCCAGGAGGTCGTAGGGATTGTAGTAGCTCTTGCTGGCTTCACTCCTGTCAAAGTTTGATCCTACAGAATGGAATTAATGGAGATTAAATGGCAGGTGCATGCAGTGGAGTGACGAGTCACAATCAAACCACACGATGAAAGTGAAAGTGTTGAACTAGTCCATACAATATGTGTAAAAGTATAGGAAAAAGGCAAAGAAAGCGGTACCTGTGTGTCGTTGTGCGGGTGCAGGGTCTAGGAGGGAGGAGCTTACTTGAGCGCCAAGAAGAGAGTTGGGTTTGGCGTTGTGTGGAGGCGGGGCAGAAGAGGAAGGGGGCAGGTGCTGCTTCCTTTTGGCACGAGCCCGACGGTTTTGGAACCAATTGTAGACGTTAGTGTCGGAGACGGGGCCGTAGGGGGTGAGCTGGGCGGTGATCTCCCTGATGCGCTGCTTGCCGGGAGTCCCGTTCCCCTCGGCGTAGATTCTCTCTAGTATCTGAAGCTGCAGCGCGGTCGGACTCCATCGCTGTCGGTTAGAGGACGTGGTCTTGCAGCTGCTCGCTAATACTGTATGATCTGTGCCTGTGCCTGTGCCTGACTGATCAGATTCATGAAGATATGGATGTGGAAATTGGCTTTGGTGGTGGGAAATGGAATTGGAATTGGTGAGAGATGCGTGCATGTGGGTGAGACGGTCGCATATGACTGCGAAAGCGGCGATCTGCTTCCTGAGTTGCTCTATTTGCTCCTCGCTCATCACCATCACCATCCCTCCTCCTCCGCCCTCTTCTTCCTCCATTCCAATGCTATAAACTTCCAAATCACAAACATCAGCAACCTTTTTCAATCAATTTCTTTACTTGTGTTGTTGACTGTATGACAACTCACGCTGCTCACTTATTTTTGGTAAATTGCCTACTTGCTCCTAATAGACTATATTGTTTCTTTTTTTTCTTTTCCTTTTACCCGAATTCGCAGTTACATTGCCGCATATCTTTCCAAACTAACACTTGTACTCATCACCTCCCCCAAAAAATTATTTCCAACGCTTGTAGTTTTGTTTTCCTTCTCACTCAGAGACCTACTAGTTACTTTTGCCTTGGCGTTTTGAGTCGACATTTCAACCGAAAAGAAAAGAAATGCATGCACGAGTTTATATCGTCTAAATCGAGCCCTGAGCCATAAACTTTTATTTTTCATTACACATCTATAGGGCAGTGGCATAGCTAAGAATTTGGGATTTTGTGTATGAAATCAGTCCATAATTTTTCTCTAGTTTTTTTTAATAATTTTCAATCATTTTCAGCATTTATTAAGTCTTTTGTCATCTTTAACCACTAGATTTGACGAGAATTTCAATAAAATTCTCACCACATATAAGTTAATTATATTGAGGTCTTATCTATGTAGAAACAAAAATTAATAGGCAAATTTGTAAAAAAATAAGCAAAGTGTAGGACGGCAATGGCATTTTTCAAAAATTTTGTGAAGTATACAAAAAGAGTCAATTTACAATTCTCTACAAAATTTGGGGATCATCAAACACATGAAAAATGAAGGTTATAGCCTTTTGGTGCAATTTACCTAGTAATAAAATGCGGTAATTATACATAATAATAATAATAATAATAATAATATATTATTATTATTATTATTATTATTATAAATTTGTGATAAATGTTTTTTACAATGTTTGTGATGCAGAAAAATAATTATAACCACTTTAAACTTTTTATTTGCCAATTAGAAAGATAATACCAAATAGTGTACGAATATCATAACAATGTAATAATAAATTATGGCATGAAAATTATTTTAAAATATAAGAAAAAAATATAGAATGTAATGCAAAAGATTTATGTTATATGTTTTTTCAATCAATAAATGAATTTAACATTTGAGTAGTAAAACTAGCCTGTCAACTAAGGGCATTTTTGTGTTTCAAATAAGTTGTTTGAGGGTGTTTTGTTCTACATAAAAGTTGAATAGAAAACTGGAACGAATTTAGAAATTATGAGCTCTCTTGGAATTCTACCTTTACTTATTATGTTATAAGTAAATTATTCTAACATTGTTGGGGATATAAAAATGTTCTATATAAATGTTGAAAAACAAAATAAATTGATTTGATAACATGAGTAGTTTTTTTTTTTGTAAATATATATTTACTAATATACCTTATAATTTATATTTTTCTAAATTGTTGGGGGTGTCGCGCACCTCCTTGCATCCTTAAGTACGCTTCTGCTATAGAAGTGAAAGAAAATACCTAAAGCTGACCCAAAAAAGGCAAGTTAAGGTTGAGTTAGAAAGTTGGCAAAAATATATTTCATGTTGACCTGAATTTGTCCTGTTCTCAACAAGCCAAAAATGGGTTGGGTTGGCCCTAACCTAAATATACCATAATTGAATCGGATATCATTCTAAACCCAACCTATATATCCCTAACCCTAACTCCTTAACCCCTTAGACTCACCCCACCCTTACTCTCACTTACACAGTTTCACACACACATACAAAGTTACTTACTACCTCTATCATTTGCCCTTAATGCTTTGCCCCTCACCCTAACGTCCCTTTATCTTGATTGCTCGCACTCTTGCAAGTCACAACCACTGCTAAGTCCAAAATCGTCATTGTGTTCTTTCCACCAGCTCAATCTATTAAGAATTACTATTAGACTCACAACCAACTCAATTTTTTAACATTTCCTGCCACATAAATCTCAACCGTCCAAGTTCTAAAGTCCAATTATGACACCACTCATTAGTCAAAATCCTCACTGCCTAGCTTAACCTTTACTGGCTGAGCAAACGGCTAATGGGGAGGAGGAGGGCAACATTGAAGCTGTTGTCATCTTGTGGAGGTTGATCAAAGATGATACGAAGCTAGTTGAGCAAAAAAAATAGAGGAGATGCGACCTCTAAAGGAATCAAGAAGGAAAATTTAATGTTTCTGGTGGAAAGGGATTGCAAAAGATGTCATGCTAGGAAGCAGTTAGGAAGAGTTGGCCATAAATGTTAGTCTAGACTGACCCAACTTGACCCTAACCCAATCATTTTTTTGTTAGGGTTGGTTTGAGTTTGATGCACAATTTGATTCAGTTTGGGCCATGAAATGGCAGCTATGAATGAGCCTAAAAATTTTAGGTTTGAGTCCAATCCTAACTCGATGTACTGAGCTTTTAGCCCTACACATCCTTCCCAAACCTTCAAGTCATTGCTTGATGGTCTCAAACCTTTATCGGCCATTATTAATTTATCCATGGCCTAAGTTGTTAACATTGATGGAAGTCTAGGTTAGATTTGCCCTTCAGGTGGCACAAGAATTCGAGCTCATTGTTAGAAAAATAGTTATACCATGTGTCAAGGCATAGGACATACACCCTTAACATTTTACTATTTATGAAACTGTCACTGCATCTTAAGTTGCTCTAAATTACGATAATGTTACTGTGCCACAACTATTTGTTATGCTAAAGTTGTTCATTCTCAGATTATTCATGTTCATGTTCTCTAGCTAAATTTATTGTTCATTTGACGTATATTATCATCTCCTAACAATCTACCTATTTCTTCAACTATTTAATGTCTGTTTGCTATGCCTGTAGTGGATGTTCATTATTAGATGATTTTTGTTCTCTTTTTGAATATAGTTGTTTATTTATATCATCTTGTTGTTTTCTCACAAATATGTATGTTCCTTTTGATTATGCGTATAGCAGTTGTTTCTTGTCACATGCTTCATATTTTCTTGCCACATATAATTATTCATTTATCTCATTTGTTGTTTCTTAATGAATTGGTTCGTTCATTTTAATATTTAATAACTGATTTTCATGCTTGTAATAATTGTTCCTTGTTATGTGCTTTGTGTTCCCTTGCTAAATACAGTTGGTTCTTTATCCCATCCTGATGTTCCATGTTAAATCTAAATGTTCATTTTGATATTCACTAATTGTTTCTTATGTTTGTAATAGTTGTTCCTTGTCAGTTATTTATTGTTCTCTTAATAAATATAGTTGTTCGTTTGTCTCATCTTATTGTTTGATGTTAAATCTACATGTTCCTTTGGATACTTAATAAATGGCTAATATGCTTGTACTACTTGTTTATTGTCATATTGTTTTTGTTCTTTAATTAAATTTAATTGTTCCTTCTATTGTTTCATTTTATATCTATTGGTTCTGATTATAATTGACTATTGTTCCCCTTTACACAAGTTATTATTTTATATTGAAAAACATTTGTTCCCTTATGTTTTCTTATTTTTTTGTGATATTTATATCCATGTTTCAATTCAGAGGAAAAAATGCAGAGTAAGTTGGGGGAGTGTTTTGAACCCTATCTAATAACCTTCCACTCAAGGCTTCATAACCACTCTGGCAACACGCTATTTTTGTTGGAAGTTGGAACTGTGGACAAATTGCTTTGAAGATAAAATTTTCAAGATGAACATACTCTTCAATATCTAATTAATGATTTAGACACAAAACCCAAACAAACAAAGAATAAAGTGAGAAATAGAGAACTGATTGAGGCCCAATGGTATTGGGTAATAACCACTAAGCCTGAAAAAGAGCTTGAAAGGCCTAAAGGCCCACATTGGAATGATAAAGGACGAGTTTTATATGGAAAGATACTCCCACTAAGGGGTGAGGGATCAAGGCTAAGTTTCATGGAGGCCAATGTATGATAAGATCTAGATCCCTAACAGTTATTGAGGCAACAAAGGATATACAATTTTTACCTTTTTTATCTCACTACTTTTCAAATATAATATCAAAATGACTTGACCATTGGAGGGCCCTCCCCAAACTCACAACTCTTGGAGCCTTCCATGATCCATTTGAATGTAAGAATAGATGACATTTTGGGCCTAATGGTCATAATGCTAGTTTGGTCATCTAGAAAGAAACACCCTAGAGTTTACAATCATTAATACAAATAAAGTGGAATCAGATAAAAAATTTAGGTGTGAGGTGGCTGATTATTGGCTTATCCTTTAAAATACAATGGTTTTTAATCATGAGTAAATATTTCTTTGAAGTTTAAAATTCAATCTTTAAGATATATTAAGTTTATTTTCAATTGTGGGTTTGTGTTTTTTTGTACAAATTTTTTGTGTAACTCAATTATTTAGGTGGGTTTGTATCTTGATTTTTCTATGAGCTAAAGTGACTAATATGGTGTTATTTTGAAGGAGAATGGATTAAAGAAAAAAAAATTGCACCATTTGTCTCTAAACTATATCCTCAATTACGAAACTGCGATAAAGTAACAGGCATAAAAAATCTATCCTTAGACCATTCTAAAATTGTCCCTCTATTTGCATGCCTTCGTCAAGCACCCAACTAACAAAGGTTGCAAAATTTGGTCCTTAGCCCTTAGATTTCCCATCTATCATTTTCATCACTGTCACCATTATGTTCTCTTCCTTGGAATGAGAGCGGATGTTGCTAATTTGCCATGATTTATGGGGGTTGGAATCAATTAATGAAGCAGGTTCTTGAGTGAAGTAGCTCTAGAGATTTTATGGACTTAAGTTGTTTTAAGCACATAATGTTGAGGAAGATGAAGATAAAGTAGATGACGATGACATTGGGAATGGGGAAGGAGATGAGGTTTGTGATGAGCAACCGAAGGCCATAAGAGTTGATTTAGATTTGCATGAGTGAGCCCTTGGTCTAGTTGAGCCTTATCAATTGAAGAAAATGGTTTAAGTAGTAAATTCAAAAAGTTGGGTATCTAAGGTATAAGGACCAAACTATTAGGGGCTAGTTTAAGAATTTTCTCAATTTTTGTGGTGTTGATGTCATTGATGTGTTGAGAACGTGGCACAAAATATTTTCAGGGTGGACAAAATATTCCTATGATTAGATAATTATTAGACACTTATTGATCAATTTGCTATCTTTTTTTTTACAACGTAGTGATAAATTTGCTCTTATGCCTTAATATTAATAGCAAATTTACACAAAAGAAAAATAGTGTGAAAATTGCTCCCTTGAGCTAACATCAATGGCTAGTTTTGCCCATCGTCTCTTTTTTCTTATTAGCCTTCACAAAACGATATTCACCTCCTATTTATGCCTTTATGTTTTCATAGTAATCCTACAATCTAGGTGGCAGAATACCCTTTCCTTTCCTGCCATTTCACCGTGACGGACACATTGGAACTGACCTAGACTTACCGTTTAGTTTAACGCCCTTTGTTGGGCAAGGGATGAATTTGCAACCGTAGACAGAGGTTTGGGACCATTAAGCAACTCAGATGAGAAGCTAGTGACGGGTTTGCAACAGAGAATATTAAGGTTTCAGATTTTTAGAGCAATATAGCCGTTCAAATCTGAACCAAACGATGTATTGAAAACGGGCTGGGAACCAAACCGATGAGAGGAAAGGGCTTGGGTTGGGTTTTATGTGAAGGGCCAGGGCCCGAGGCCCCCTTGGTAAAGTCAAGCAGCTCGGGAGAAGAAGCACAGAGAAAACACAAACATAGCAGGGAAGGAGGGTGGTAGCCAATGTAGTGAAACTGCGAGGATTGGTGACGTGGAATGAAGTTCCCAAATCCCGCCTAAACCCCCAATTTACATTTCGTGCGCAATTGAATTTCAATTTCCTTCCCAGCTTAATTTCTCCGTCTTTCCGCGTTTGTTTGGATCATCTCTCTCTTCTGCCCCAAACCCTAGGCCTCCCCGGACCCCCAACGCAACACAAGTGTATTGGTTTCGGCGTTTCTTCCTCTTCATCACATCCGACGCAGCGCAGGACTCGCCATGAAAGGAGGCAAATCCAAGTCCGACACTAAAAGCTCCAAGTAAGTTTTCCAGATCTTGACTCTCTTCGTCACTCACCTCATGCGATGCCTTCCTCTGTTTCTTCCTGATCCGCTTCTGCTTTGATAGGCTCTCCGTTAACAAGAAGGCTGCCAAGCCTGCGAAGAAATCCGGCAAAGCAGCCAAGGATCCAAACAAGCCCAAGCGTCCCGCCAGCGCCTTCTTCGTTTTCATGTGCGCTACTCACTTGCTGGTCAATTCGATCCCTAATTTTAAGATTTCGTATCCGGAGATCTGAGTTTCGTTTTCCTCCTGTCTGTTTTTATGATCTAAGGGAGGAATTCCGCGAACAGTACAAGAAGGACCATCCCAAGAACAAATCTGTGGCTGCCGTACGTTAATAAGCTGCCGGTATTTTTTTGTGCCTGATTTTCGAGTATTTGCTGTTGATGGTTCGTTTAATGTTTAGGTTGGCAAAGCCGGTGGGGACAAATGGAAGAGCATGTCGGAACCTGTAAGTTGTTTTCCATGCTCTCTCGCTCTGAGACATCAATTTTCAGTCATTTTTTAATACTCCCACTTGTTCCAATCCAAATGATTTTAGGAGAAAGCACCCTATGTGGGCAAAGCAGAGAAGCGCAAGGTTGAATACGAAAAGAACATGAAGGCCTACAATAAGAGACAGGTAATTCTTGTTCACTTGAGAGCTGGACTGTTGCGTTCTGATTTGTTGTAGTTGAATTTGCGGCTCCACGGTTGAGTATAGGCTGACCTAACTTCTTCAATTTCAATAAATCAACCAGGCTGAGGCACCCAAAGCTGATGAGGAAGAGGAGTCTGAGAAGTCAGAGTCTGAGGTGAATGATGAGGATGACAGGGAAGGAAGCGGAGAGGTGCATAATATGTTCTTATTGTTACAGGTTAAAATTAATCTGTTTAGGTCTGAATCACATGCTCTGACCCTCGTTTGTTGTGCTGCAGGATGATGATGATGAGTAGGTGGGGACAGTTTAGGCATGTAGGCTGTGGGCGATGTTTGGTCGTCTTTACATTGATGCTTTGTTGTTTATCCTCTTAGATGCGTTGCGTTTGCTATCTAAAGAAATGTACCTTTTGCTTGCCTTCTATTTCTGTTGATCCATTGGAAGGCCGTAGCTGTTGATGGATGATTACTACGCTTATGTATTTCAATTTTATAGCTTAATTACTTATCTTGACCAACAAGTTTATCTTGTAGAGGATGGCGTGCTATGTCTTGTTTGGATTATTTTCCTCTTCGTAATAGTCCAGATTTTAGTGGCGTAGTTCAATCCGCGTGTGGTGAAGCTAGTAAATTGCTCCTTTTGGGGCCATGTAATCGGTAGACAGTTACTATAGGGTGATCGTCTTGTCGTAATATGCTGATGGATGTGTTACCCACTGTTGAATGATCTTGCCATGCGTCTCCTATAGCTGTGGACACGGACCCCTTTAGGTTTCCAATAATGGTTGGACCTGGAGGTGAATCGTTGTCCCGCAATGCGTATAAGGTTTTGGGCGCGCCCAACATGGATTCGGTTTTTCTTTTGCTAGTCAACATGACGGGTGGTTAATGGTTTTGCGGCAATTGAAGTTCGTCGCCTGTGTTTTGTGGTTTTCATCTTCCGGATCTCTCTACGAATATTTTCTGACACACAGAGTGGTCAACCGGGTTTTTCTTTATGATTCAGGTGTTGATGTTCTTTGTATTTGACCGACTAAGGTTGTCTTCTTGGGAAGGCTCACACGGGTGAGGTCGTTGACGGAATATAATAGTCTTCGGAACGTGTAAAGGTGGGTGGCCAACGAAGTGTGGGAGGACACCGCGTTTGAGGCAGTAGTTTTATCGTTTGCTGCTTGGAAATATCTTGAGTTAGGATCGGCGGCTTGTCACTTATCTACTTCCTGAGATATTTCAGATTGGCGGCTTGGCTTGAATGTCAACATTAATTTGATCCAACGCGCCTTCTTGGCTTGGTAAAATGACACATTTAACCTTTTTTCTGTGTGCCGCTCGTGTGCTCGTTAAGACGATTAGAGTGCTTCTGTTTTGTTAAGTAAAATGCATTGGAAGTCTCCTAACTTTATTTTTCATTCATTTTTGTACCTAATCTTGTATCTTTACAAGATTACCTGGGTGTTTTCTGAACAAATGCTTTCATCGTTCTCTCTTTCTTAAAGTAGTCATGGATTAGTAATGGCCGAATGTTTCTTGTTTGGATCCCTCGAATTTGTTCTTGGCAGAGAGTTGAAAAATTTGAGAAGTTGGGAACAAATCAAGAGCAAGTAATATGTTGAGCCTGCAACAAGAACGGTCGGCACTCATTAACATAACAAATGATTTTCCGATTGTGGATTGGTTTTGGGGATGCCGTCATCAGGGCTGGCCAAGCAACGGAGCAGCTGGGCCAAGAATGTGATGATGCTTGATATTCCTTAACCTGCAAGGCCTTGTCTGTTCTTCAAGAGGACTTCTTAACCTTACTTTGGCAAACACACTGCAGATTGGAGATCTTTAGGTCGATGCTTCGGTGTGACATCCCCCAATTGTGGAGGAAGATATGACTATCACCTAGGTTAGGTTTTTGAAAGTTCCCCAATTTTATAAGTCCTATAAAAATGATATCTTTGATGTATTTCATTAATTTACTGATTCGATTTCAAAGGGAATTTCAGATGATGAATCAATCAATTTTGATAGGTTGCTCACAGCATCTAGATTTCTCAGACGAAACAAAATTTTCGTCAGTAGTGACTGATCGGGGTGTGATTTTGATTGCGACAGAAAACAGGTGATGTTCCAAATCAGAGGCGGATAGTTGCTCTATTTGGTCAATTCAGGGGAACGCAGGGACAAACGAAGAAGTGAAGGTTGAGGAAGAAGAAGAAGAGGAACATAACAACTATTGCAATAGTGAGGAAGAAGGTGAAGTTCATGAGGTTTGTGCAAGGGGATGAGGAACATGATTGAATTTCAAAGGGGTGCACAAGAGGTTTGTGTGCAACGACGATGGTGAAATGGAAGGAGAAGAGGAAGTGTCTGAAGGGGAGGATGTGTTGCAACGCTTGAAGGGAAGCATGTACATTTTTGCCAGGGGGATAATGATGATTGATGATGGCTAATATTTTCCTTTGATTTGGATCTTGTTTTTTTGGGGATTAGCTAACTTTTGTGGCGGTTCAAATGAGGAATAGAGCTTTTTTAAAATGTTGGAGAAAGATCATGAATTTACGAGGTTAGGGATGAAAATGAAAAAAAATTAAATCTAGGGGGCTTCTTACATATTTTATCCAACAGGGCAGAAGCGGAGTTAATAAGTTTTAGGGGCATGTGAGTGGCACATGGAGAAAAGGGGGTTAAGTGTCCATTTTACTAAGTTATGAGGTTGAGTTGGACTGAGTTGATATTTAAGAAATTAAGTATTTGAATCACCCGAATTTAAGGGTTAAAAAGGCCTTTAAGGCTTGAGTTTACTTAGTTTATCAATATATCATGTCTGGGCCAGGTTATTTGCCAAGTTGGGTGGTATTTCTAATTTGGGTTCATTTAGGTGAATTCAAATTCCTTTGTATCAGGTTAGTTTTTAGGTCAAGTTCAACTTTATCTCCTAACTATGTATTCTCTCCCCCTCTCTCCCTCTCTAGTATCCAGCAATAAACTTGAGATTAGACCACTATACTAAAGCTAAAGTTTGACTTTGTGTTCTTTAGTTTAATAGGTTGGGTGCTCATACAAAAAATATTGAATATGCATATGAAATATTCTCGACTTTGAAGAAAAAATGCTAAATTATACCTAATCTAAAAAATATATATGAATTTTCAAAGATTTTACGTTGATGTATGCAAACTACTAAACGAATCTACTTAGATCTTGACACCTCTTGCTTTTGTATGATCTCACATTGTTTTGTATCATATTATACGTATAATCAATGTGTAAAACTAAATATTTGAAGACAATGCATTCGGCTCAATTATTTGATGAAGTGTGGAACCTGTCTTGCAAAACTCGAAGTTGTTGAAATTTGCAGATGAAAATGCAATTATTAGATGATCAATCTACTGTTATAAAAAGTGTCAGGATATAATTCCGTGTAAGTCGATCACTTCTCTCCTCAACTTTAAGTGCTAACCGAAGATAGATTCGACATCAGTGGTGTTGAAAACATGCAGCCAACCCTAAACAGAATAAATAAATTAAAGATGGTTGCTGGAATTGTTATAGAATTTTTATTGGACAACTGCAAATTGAATTTCTTTCTCTAATATTTAGAATTTTGGTATTCCCAATTTGGCTATTTAAAATAGGATTATTTGGTAGAAATTAACTCGTGTTCTCGCTGACAATTTGCATGTTCGGGAGGAAATTGAGCTGAGCAGGAACCAGTCAAAACTCTGCAACCTTCATTTTAATTATAAGGCGCTGATTCATTTTAACTTAAGTTAACTCACTTATTTTTATTTATATATATATTTTTTTATCTGAAACTAATTTCATTTAAAATCTAATATTATATAAATATAATAATTTTTTTGAAAGTAAATTTTTATAATGTTATTAAATTTTTATGAATTTTTATTTTTTAATACCTTAAATTAAAAAAATTTATAAAAATTTAGTAAAATTACAAAAATTGTATTTTCAAATGAATTGTTAAAGTTACATAATATTGACTTTTAATTAAAATTGGTTTCAGATAAAAAATAAAAAAATAAAAATAAATCATTTTCAAATTATTCACTTAAGTTATAACGATTTTGAGTGTGTTGCAACTTTACTTGCTAGTGAGGGTGTCCGAGTTGTCCATCAGGTCCTCCAACACTGAATTTATCTTCTGTTACTCGCCTCGAACGTGCATGATTCCTGATCATTTTTCAATATTCTGTATTCAGCTTGAGCTTCCCAGTTATGCTTTATTTAGTTTGATGTTCAAATGTTATCTGGAAAGTAGTAAACTAATGTTGGTTCCAACAAAATATTTCCTTTAATGTAAGACTTTTCCGGATTGGCTGAAGTTCTGACATATTTTCCTAATATTTGGGGCAATATTTCTTACATAGCTCAGCGTTTCTACATTTACACACCACACGCGCACACACAAACACATATATATAGGAGAATTAACAATGGTTGATCACCTCTTTAGGCAAACTTAGCTTAGCAGGTCCGAGCTTCTGAAGGTGATAGTCCACTGCATGCTCCTTCCAGGTACCCTGCTCCAGGTACTTCTCATGGAAGCTCACTTTCCCACTTGCAGTTACAGTCAATGCAGCAGTACTTCTGGTCCCATAACACCCCTGTGTCGTAAGAATCAAGACTGGGGACGCTCAATACAGGTGTAACAGAAGAGCGAGAGTCAGATGACAAGCTAGTTCTCTTACCAGGGGGGTGTTGACTTGGACGAATATGGAGCTGAGATTGAATTCCCAATCAAGAGCACAAATGCTAGGCAAGTGGCTTTGATCAGCTTTGACTGTATCCTTCATGAGCTTGTCAGCCACCTCTTTGACTGGTATTTCACCCTTCCCATATTTGCTGAGCTGCGCTTGCAAACTTCTCCTCAGGCGCTGAGCCTGCAGAGGAGATCGTGTCGTGTGAGTAGATTGTAGAAAGAAAAGGTGAGTTGAGGGAAGTGATTCATATGTGGGTCTAGGCAGGTAGGTCGTAGGTGTTGCCTTAGGCCAGGGCGAGTCCAGTTTGGCGTTAGAAAGCACATGGAGGCCGGGAGAAACGTCCTGAACGAGGATAGGCTGTCCTTTGGGACGGTTGGAGACGTAAACCATGGAGTTGGAAGGCATGTCCGCGAGTATGAGGTTAAAGCCATTATATTGGTGTACCTCTGTGAGCAGCTCTTCTGCGAATGCCCTGGGGCTCTTTGCGCTCTGATTGAAGCACATGAATGAATTCAAACGAAAACATTTAGAGTCCCAATTAGCCTTGATGATGGCCTCGGATGAATGTTGACTATTTTTAAATATAACAGACAGACGAGATAGAGAGACAGTTACATTGCAAGTGTCTAGAACTGCACTAGCGGGCTTGTTACCTGTAAGAAAAGAGGAGGGAGATCTCCGCGGGTCTTGGCCTGAGGCAGAGTGTGAATTTCCAAGACATTGGTGAGGAAAGCAAGTCTGCCATTCCTGGAGCAAGCGAGCCATGTTCCTCCGGCAACCTCATCCCTCCCTCCCAAGGTCTCACCGTCCTCCCACCACGCCACTGCCTTCGTAGGTCTGCAACACGCACATAGCTGGTTATAGGGAATAGTAATGCATATCTTACACACAAGTAGGAAGGGGAGCGGCCCTGCCTGCTATGATATTCATCTCTGTTGTGAAGCAGAAGTAAAGGATACAGCGGGTGAGCCTGCCAGATGAAAGCAGCAATACACATTGGCTGGCTTAGGCTTAGCTTTCACACAAATTCAAAAGGAAGTTGTATAACCTAATCTGTTGGCAGTGCAAGGCATGAGGTATATCTACTTATACTTGCAAGCTAGTTAGTTTAGTTGTACATGTGTAAGCGTAAGCTAGCTCCCCACGCCCAGGTCTAGCTATTCGATTTGGCAACTCCTACGAAACTAATTAAGCTCGACCAGCATAAGAATACCAGACCCGGTTGGCCCACTCGATCCTTGTTGCTGGTTTCAAAAATCAGCTGGCCCGACATGCTTATCCCTAAACATCTGGTAATTAATTACTGTGGGAGCTCTAAGTAATACCACTAGCAATAGTACTCGATCCTGGGTCGGACTTGGGTAGTGTCAGGCTTTTCCCGGGCCTGGGTGGTCCTGGGCCTAAGCCGGGATTTTTTTGTTTAAAAAAAAAAAGATAAAGTTGATAAAAATTAACATGTTGCGCAGAGTATTGAGTCATATTCAGCAGATTTTTAAGACAAATTACTCAATTCTTGATAGTTTTCTTCTCATTATTGTTTTTCATGTAGATTTATTGGGTCTTTCTTGCTTTTTGGTATGATTAGAAAAATGACTTTATTACCTCTCTATTCTTGATAGTTTTCTTCTCATTATTGTTTTTCATGTAGATTTATTGGATGACCGTAAGGTGTAATTTGCCCACTTGTGCTCTCCCCGGGCTGGGTCGGATTTGACCCCCAGTCAGGCTCGAGTTAGATTGGGTTGGCCTAGCCCACTGCCCACCTTTATTGTCAACCATTTTTCAAGCATGTAAATGTATTTGCGTAGTGCCGCCCTTGGGCTCACTACTCCAACAAATATATAAGAACATCTCTTATCTCAACTTATCCATCTTAATTTAAATTTTAATTAATAAACATTCAATCTTTTTCTGAAAATCTACCAAGCTCATTTTGTCACGCTTGGGATTGAGGCAAGTATTAGGGTATGACTATTACACTATATATTTTTATTGTTGATGGTATTTGTCATCACTCTACTAAAGTAGATTACAACATGGTGAACTCATTCCATAATGTGCTCATCACTGAGGTGGAACTTTAAGCTCTAATAGTTGAAGCAATGGTATCAACATTGCAAGATGCAGACTATCACAATTCAAACAGACTGTTTGTAGGATCTTCAGGGACTTTGTAGACTAATATCTTAGCCCATATATATATATATATATATATATATATATATATAGAGAGAGAGAGAGAGAGAGAGAGAGAGAGAGAGAGAGAGAGAGAGAGAGAGAGAGAGAGAGCATAGTTAGCTAGTTCAAATACATCCAAATACATCATAAGAGTATATCTAACTAAATATCATATTCAAAAATATAAATTGATATGAATTCAAATATATATTTGATGTCTTAAGATATGGTACATGGTAGGGCCATACGAGCATTTTTTTTTTTCGCATTCAAAAGCATATGAAAGATATCTTAAAGGAATAGAGAAACCGCATACTTATAGATCAAATAGATACGTTGACGAGGCACGACAACCACCGAACAATGATTGAAATTCCTCATCTCATTAATCAGTTGTTGAACTATACTTACCAATTAAGGATTGAGAGCTAACGGCAATATTGGTAAGGTCTGCTAACAATCCGTTAAAATCATTATGTAGATAAGGAGGTTGCACGTGCTAGATCTGACCGTGCCAAGTAATGCAAATAAAGCCCAACGTGAAAATTTAAAATCTGGCTCTTATTTATATCACCAGCACATCCAGATTTGCAGCTTATTACTGTAGTGAAATTGAACCCAGGAAAATTGCAAGCAGCACGACAATTGGAATTCATTACGAAACATTTCTCACGAACACCGGTTAATCGCTTCAAACGAGCAAAAACACAAGGCCCGATTCGAAACAAGAACTAGAACAAAAGCAGCAAATAACATGTGAGCGTGAAAGTATGAATAAGAGGTAAATGGGAGAAAGGTTCACTCACCGGCCTGGAAGAAAAGGAAACGATTTAATCAGAAGCTAGCTAGCAGGGAAACCAAACATGGCTTCTGCCTTCTGGTTCTAGTTGCCGTAGGAGATTTAAGAGCAGTCGTACAGATAAAGTCACCTCGCACCGTGCCTAACCTAACCCTCCTTCAAGTTATTCTTAAATACGGTCAGAAAAGAAACTGGCGATGAACAAAAGAGGAGTTCCATTCGACTTCAGTGATCTCATCTCATGAATCATCTGACGACAAGTTTCTGGCGACGTAACATTAATTCACGGTTAGGGATAGTAGAAAGAGGGAGTTCCATCTTCCACTCCATTTTCATAAAACGTAGTGAGGATCTGGAATTGGTGAAGGTACAAAGAAACAGAGGATGAACAGAAGTTTGAAGCTAAGATGCGTTTATAAAGATTAAAAAATTGTAAATAATAAAAAAGTATTAGTGTAGGACGTGAGCTAGGTTGTATGTTATCATCAGCCTTCAAACAACACCCATCAATTTTTCTGGAATAACTACAATTGTCGGGTGACCTACGCCTTAATGGCGATCAGTGATTTTTTTGATCTTTTTTTTTTCCTGTTATTTGATGGGTTGTGCTTATTGGAGAAAAAAAGATCAAACAAATCACAAACAAAAGTCCACATCAGCGTACATTTGGATTGTCATAACATTGATGACTTATTTACACCCAACTAGTTTCATAACTCATCTAACGGACGGGAAAATAGTTCATATACAAACACGTGTTCTCATGTGCATATGAAAGAGATAATTAGTATTTCATCATATAGCATTAGTGTAATGATATATAAATTGTGAAGGAAGAGAAATCATATATTAGAAGGACACATAAATTTTTATGTAAAGGAAGGGAAAGTAAGAAAAATGAATTTGGTGACCAGGTAACGGTGTTTTAGAGAAAGCAATTAAGTACAATAATATATTAAATTGAGTAATTGAGAGTTTTTTTAACTCATGGGCTAATGTCAAAAATAATATATAAATGTAAGGGTAATTCGTGAAGAGGAAGACTAAAGTGAACATTGTTTTTAAAATCATGCGAATATAAAATATAACGAATATTAGACTTTATTCTTTAAAAAAAAAAGTAATGCGTTGTTGTTAACTGTGTAAACGGTTAACATAAATATGTTCATAAAGAAAGTCATTTGTATAATTCTTATAGTATATGAAATAACATTGACATGAACAAAAATGATGTAGTATCACTGAAATAAGCGTGCATGTTGATAATTAGTTAATATGTAAAAAAAGGGAATAACTATATCAGTTTTTGGTTGGAAAGAAAACAATTGTGGCCCAAATTTAAATAATAAAACTCGGCCCAGAAAGGGTGGGGTGTAAGAACAGTGAAGTGAAAGGCCCAGAATGAAATGTTGTGCCCCATAATTAGAATGGGCAAAAAACATAGACAAAATATGGTCGAAAAAGATCCCTGTAATGGAGGTGATTTTTGTTTTTTGGCTCCAGGAAGTAAAGGGGGTAAAACTTAAGTTTTGTGAGTAATATGGGTCATATTGCAGAGCGCCACAGACATGAGGGTCGTAAGTGAAAATGCGGAGAAAACACCAGGGAATAAAAAGGTAATTTTTTCAGCCCTAGTAGAGATAAAAACTTAAAAACCTTAAAAATCGGCCTTCGGATCGGCCATTTCAGTCACTCTTACTTTCTCTTTCTTCTCTCTCTCACTCTCTTGTCAGTCTCTAGAATTTTCTTGATTTGGAAGATGAACAGTTCATCCGAATGATATTTTGGCTAAGGTCCACCTGATTTTATAACTTTCCACCATAGGAGCTGCCATGATTTTGTGTTTTCCGGTGTAGTGGCCGTCGTGTACGGCGTTTTTTTACCAGAAATCGTGTTCCTTCCCATTCGTCCACTGATTTTCATCTACTCCCACCTTTTTTCTTTGGGCCCCTTTCAAAAAGCTAACATATTTTTGATTCATTATGGTGGCAGAGTAAGGTTCCTATTTTTTAAATATGGGTAAAGGAAAAACTTTTTGTCAATCTATATAAAATTTTTTGAAAATCCAATCATATTTCCTTGATTTAAAGTTATACATTGGATTTGAAGCACAACATACCCGACTGAGATTCACTATTTGTAAAAGCCCTAATGGTCTCGGTAAGCCTGATCCACGTCGTCTGAGGTCCGATCTCCTGGTTTATGGTTTGTCTGTTGAGATTGGACGGCGCACACATGTCCTCAAGATCTTTTGTTTCAAAACAGTAATTCTTAGGACGTTCGTAAGCCACCTTGTCTGGCTAGATGGAGAGGTAGGCCTGATTGTTCCAGAGTAACAAAAGGGAAGGGACGCTGGTGGGCCTTGCTTCGTCGCCTGAGAAGTGCGTGTCCGATACGCGCCGTCATAGGCTGCGGCTCTTGTCCACAAAAAGGAAAATGTATATTCAATCTTTCAATCTGTTCATTTCCTTCCTTTTAATACGTATAATCGAGCTAGGTATTGACATTTTCCTTTCATGGGTTACTTAATATGAGGACGTACTGTGAACCCCCAACAGACGGGAAAGTGGGAGATCCAATGGCAAAAGACAGCTAGAGGAGGCACAGAAGGGGAAATGGTAAGTATAGAGAAGTTTTTTTTTTTTGTATACCTAAATAACATGTACATCACCAGTAACATAGTTTTTTGTTGTTTGTGTGATAGGGAATAAGAGGGTAGATGGGGAGGAGGAAAGATTAAAGGACGTGGGCATCAACAAATAGGGAATAACATGATTAAGGTATAAAAAAAACCTACATGACCTAGCTATTTTCTGGATGACATCTTTGAGTGATTGCACTACCTGCCATACTCTAACTTTTGTTGTACGCTAACATGCATAAGACTTAGGTTACAGTGAAAGTTAGGAACTATTAATGATAATCCTGATTAGAACAGGTTATGGTAAAGGGAAAATGCAGTGTGGCGGAAAATTTTAGAAGATAGAATAATTGAAAACCAGGGGAAATAAGTGATTAATAACAAACCAACTCAGACAAAACAAAAAAAACTGAGAAGTCATAGTCTGAAAAAGATGTAAAAACAAACATCAAAGATTATAATGTAGTCTTAAGATGAAACCATAAATAAGTAGTGCCCCTTAGCCACTAAGGTCATTAGAACCATATCAAGCCTTGGAAGGGTCAGTGTCCAAAGCATTCTTGAGAATAAGTAGGCTTTCTTTTCTTAAGCTTGTCACAAACATGATCAAGAGTTTTGAAAAATGGAATTGAAATAATCTTTATCACATACATTAGAACTGGAAAATGAATTATAAATGTTATAAAAATAGGAAAAATATTTTAACAGCAAATATTTTGAGTCAATGCCAAAAAAAGGAAATAAATATGACATATGAACATCAATGTTGGCAGAGTAAAGGGGAAACGAAAATATAAGAGCATTGCACTTCCCCCCACCTAATTCCCATCATAAAATTGTTATGGTTATTTTAGTTCTCTTGACGCATAGTAAGAATACAAAAGAGAAAGTAACAGGAAAAAGATTATAATGACAAGCATATATGGCTTCATGAATACCAGCATACTAATTTACGTACACACAGCAGGAAATAAGGGTAAAATAACAGTAACAGGAGTAAAGTATATTAAAGTGGAACTTGTTTGTTCTTGGTAGTACATCTTCCTAGCTGTGATGTGTGTAGTTCTCTACAAAATTACCTGCGATGAACACATGAACCACCATTATGAGTTGAGTAGTTGGAAAGGGTCATCATTGTGAAAATCTAAAAAGTTATACCTGTGTGATTTCTGGTTTTCCCTTTTCGTTCCCGCTTCACTGTCGTGTGTGGGTTGCACAATGGGAAGTTATCTGCAAAATGGATGAATGAGTCAGATGGATTGCTAATGTGAATGAAATCAAGATTTATTGTAAAATGATAAAACCTATATCTTGTGTAGGGCGGTGGTGTGGGAGGATTGGTGTGGAAGGAAAAGATGCGGTGGGTGCACTGAATCATTGCCGGACAAAGGAGATAGCTTCTGGTAAGAGTCCTTTGCTGGATGGCCGGATCGTAGATGATACAAGCAATATTGGCAGCAGGAAGGTGCTGTAGGACTGGTGTCAAAGGAAGAGTTGATTTGGGTCGACAGAATATGATGAAAGTAGCATAGATTTCGTGGAAGCCCAAAAGTTAAAACGGTTCCGCTGTATATACAACCCATTGTAACTAACACATGTAACTAACAATAAATAGTGGATAACATGGTTGGTTGATGGTCGGGATAGTTGATAAAGCCTATAAGAAGTGGGGCAAGATGTAAGCTTAACCGTCTAGATAAACCGGTAGTTAATAGATTAGAAAATCGTGGGCCAAGAAGCAATTCTCTCCACGTAAGAAAATAATAAAAAAATAGGACGATGGACCTCTGAATTAGGAAGATTATTTAACACGTGTCATTTTCCAAATTAATCTGGCAACAAATTAAATATATTTTGAAGGCTTTTGAAGTCAAAATGTCCAATGAACAGTTAACACGTGTGTTGATGTAGGGGTAATCATGGAAATCGCCACGTGCCTTTGTCTGCTGCATTTTCTATTCCACGTGTCAATATTTCATTTGTTGTGAGAGGTTTTTTAACTGTGAAAAGACTATATTGCCAAGTTACCTGCATTCATATTTATTTATAGATTCGTTTTAACTTAAGTCAACTTAATTTAAAATGATTTTAAATCTTTTTCACTTAGAACCAATTTTATTTGAAAGTTAATATTATATAGGTGTAATAATCCATCTGAAACAAAATTTTTATCATGTTATTAAATTTCATAGAAATTTAATAGTATTATAAAAATTTTACAATCAATGGATTATTTCACCTAAATAATATTGACTTTCAAATAAAATTAATTTCAAGGAAAAATGATATAAATATAAAAATAAGTTATTTTGAATTAAGTTGGCTTAAGTTAAAACGAATTGACCTTTAGTTAAGAATAAAACATTAGTAGCAAATTTGTCTAAAGAAAATAAACTGGTGGTTGATTTGTCCCATGACCTAAGATGAGTGGCTTATGTGTCCTTTTGCCAAATAAAAAAATTACGAATAATTTTGGAAGTTGCCACTATTATTTGCTTGAATGGACAATGTTGCCACTATATTAGGGGTACAAGAGCAAATTTGCCTTTGATTTTAAAAACCGAGAACAAACTTACCACTGAGGTTGTAAAATAGAAACAAAATAACCATTCAATCATGGTGCAAATTTGAACGTGTGACAAATTTGGTCTGAATGGTAAATCTGCAAAAAAAAAAAAAAACATTGGCCTAAATCCATAATTCATCCCAAACTTTGCTGACTTAGACACTTAACCCCCAACTATAGCTCGAGGTAACTCAACCCCTAAATCTTATAAATTGAGACACGTAAACCCTTGTAACTGATGAAAATATTAGAGGTTAGAGAACTCATTGAAAAATTGGAAGCATCCTTAGTATACCAATTAGAGCTGTATAAGAAGACAATCTCTCAAATGTCAATATACTAAAATGCCAAATTTGACCTTCTTGTTCAATGTTATTATTATTCAAGTCCCAGTTTACCGCTAAAATTTTACTCATTCGAACAAACAGTAAATTTGCCCAGTATTTAAAAAAGAAAAAAAGAAAGAAAAGAAAAAGCACACGCCACAGTTAAAAAGAAAAAAAAGGGTGGGATGGGGTTCTGGGAAAATAAATTGATAATAATAACCAAAGATTGAAGCAAGGTGCTCCTCTGATCAAGTGGCTAATCGGAAGGACAAGTCGAATGGGCGGGGACGAGAGAATGACGAAGAAGAAGAAAAAAAAGGGGCGACCCTCCCTGCTAGAACTCCAGAAACGTTCTCTCAAACAAGAGCGAGAGCGACAAAACCAGATCCCCAATTCCCTCCATTCCGACCTTCCCCCCGCTCGCCGCAACCCTAATTTCTACGACGACGACGATGACCGCAAGCAAAAGAAGCACCGGCTCTTGCTTGGCCTTAACTCTTCCTCATCCTTTGGATCTAATTGGAATGCACCCGCTGACGACTCTGACACCGCTCCTAAGCGCCGGAAGATCACGGCCGTAAGCCCCCTTCCCCGATCTCATTTTCACCCATGCAGTTCTGTTATTCCAAAATTCCAGTGTTTTACCCCGAAAAGAGAAATCCCAGTATTTATTTTCTTTACCCTTTTTATGACTTTTGCTGATTTTTCGCGCGTAATCCAAAGTCGGTGATTGGTTCTGAGATGAGTGGATGTGTTTGACTGGACCAGTGGTTTTTTTTCCCTCCATTAATTTGCTTTAATGTGTT
Organism: Aquilaria yunnanensis; assembly: GCA_039654915.1. Lineage (NCBI taxonomy): Eukaryota > Viridiplantae > Streptophyta > Magnoliopsida > Malvales > Thymelaeaceae > Aquilaria > Aquilaria yunnanensis. Next base: position 111,204,434 of record CM077593.1, read on the forward strand.
CCATATATATGTAAGTTTTGATTTTTTTTTTTTTTTTGAACTTGGGGTGGGGTTGATTCCAGTTTTTGCTTCTCCTCCTTCACAATTTTGAATTTTTTATTTTATCTTTGCTTTTTTAAATAGTATTAATCTGGACTTCCCAAACAAAAGATGCACTGGCCTGGCCTGGCAAACACTTCTGAAAAAGCTTCAGTTTGTCTTTTCTTGAACAATTCTCTGTATTTTCTCCTGTACTTGCTTTCTTCTTTCACCGTGTACACTTGAGGAATTCTTCAACATATTTCCAAACTATATGGAGCGCAACTTTATTTACAATCTGTTGTCTTTTCGTTTTATTTGTTACTATTCATTTTGTTTTGTTTTGTTTTTTTTTTTATGGGTAGTTATCTGGTGGAGTATTAAATTAATTGAATGAAGATATTTCGGTGCAGGGGGGAAAGTTTTCGACAGCGACAGACACTCTTCATGGTATATACTTACATAAATCAGTACCAGTGTTCATGAAAAGGCACTTCTGGGAATTCTTAAGACAGCGTGGTTTAGACAGACTAATGTTGTTGTTGTAGCAGCAGTACATCATATTCCCCACAAAAATAAACTAGTGTTTCATTTTTATGTGGACAGGGTCACCGGTGGAGTCAGGCCCCACTACGCCTTTGCCAGACAAAAAGTTGTTGGTGTTCATTCTCGATAGGCTTCAAAAGTGAGTTGTTTTTAGTTTCTCGTTTTTGCTTCCCCCCCCTTTTTTTCGGTTCTCAGTCCCACATTTACCGCTCTGAGTTTCTATGCTTCCAGTTAGTTTTCTTTGGTTTGATAAGCGAAGTTCACTGTCACTCGCAGGAAGGACACTTACGGGGTGTTCTCTGAGCCCGTTGATCCCAACGAGGTGCAATTCCTCTCTAGTTTCTTCATGTGTAGATGATTGATGAAAACATAGTTGTGGCCATAGTGATCGGCTTGTTTTTTTTACAGCTTCCTGATTACCATGAAATAATAGCCAACCCAATGGATTTCGGGACGGTGAGGAAAAAGTTAGATGATGGAGCTTATGGCAGCTTGGAACACTTTGAGGTTGGTTTGGAGAAGAGTTTCTGCTTATTTTCTACAGTTTGTCCACTTATGATGTCAGCTGCTGAGTAGCCCCCTTGCCCTTGCAAACTAGCGGACTCGGTATCTGGTTGCTTATTCTGGAAATTAATTTTATCCTATAGGGACACATCACACAGTAGATGAGCATCCACGTAGCAGCTGTATAGTTTTGTAATTGAAACAGAAGTGGCATAGTGGGAGTTTGTTTTTACTGCTTTCATGTTTGAATCAACCAGACAAAAGCCGATCCCCAGGCTTTTAGCTGATCAGTGTGTAAATACAAGTCTTTCTTCTTCTTTTCCCCCCTTCTTAAGTCAGAAACTGCATTCAAGCTTGCATGAGCACAACCAAATTAACAAGTATTCTCCATTTGTACCCTCTGAAGGCAAATTGAACAATATCTCTTAGAGATGCTGTGTGTAAACGAAGTTTTTCTAGAATGATTATTGAATTGACATTCTGAGTTCTGACTGAATGACTAAGTTAAAAGTATGATGCTTTATCCATAAAAAAAAATCAATAATATAGCTGTTATCTAAATGTTCTGAATTCAAACGCATCCATTGGACATATCAATTTTTGTCTGACCTGGGTTGTTATACCCAGTAGTCTCATTTTAGAAGGCCAAATTTAATTTTGCTTTGAACAGGATCTGAATATTGTGAATTTGATTTGTGCAGAAAGATATCTTCCTGATCTGTTCAAATGCAATGGAGTATAATGCACCAGATACCATTTACTTTCGGCAGGTTTCACTCTTTCCTGGTTTTAGTGAACATTTGGTGTGCCAATTTCGTTTTTGTTACATCAAGATACAGTTATGATTGATTCCATAGGCAAGAATGATGCAAGAGCTGGCTAAAAAGGACTTTGAGAATTTGAGGCAAGACAGCGATGATAGTGAACCGCAAACACCAGCACAACCAAAAGTCACCAGGAGAGGGCGGCCACCTGGAAAAAATCCCAAAAAGTCATTGGAGTCGTCTTCTTTTGACCAGGTTGCTCCTGATTTTTCTTCAGATGTGACACTCGCTAATGGTGGAGACTCAGCAAGCTTGTTAAGTTCCTACAACTTGAGGAGAGGACCCAGCACCTACAGAGTCAGGCCTTCTGATTCAATAGTAAAAGCTTCATATGGTTCTGCAAGCAATGAGACTTGGTTATCCGAGTGGGAGAACGAGTTTCCAGGTGCAAATCTCAGACGATTCCATCTTTGTTCTTTGTATTATTTACCATGTCTTTCTTTGATAAGGTCTTTCCAGTGCTTCCTGGTTGCTGGTTCAGTATCTTGGCTGACCATAATTGAATCTTGTTATCCTTAAACGTTTTTTAAAGCTCTCCAGTTTATGTAATGCATGTTGACATGCTTCACTCTTGGCTTACAGCCTCCGTTGTGAAGGCTGTGATGAGGTACGGAATGAAACATTTTGTTGTTGATGAGAACAGGCGCAATACATATAACAACCCTTTGACATCTGGGTGTGATGAATCTACCAGGACCATCATCGATAGAGAATGGAAACAACTAGTTCCGGTTTGTATTTCCTGCATTTGTTTGCCTGCCTCATTTCCTTCACCAATGACTTGCCAGTTCATTATAGCAGTTTCACATTGCTAATCTTGTTTTCAATGTTACCAGGTTGGGCTGAATGTTGAGAATAGTTACTCGACAAGCCTGGGACGGTTTGCTGTGGATCTTGGGCCTGTTGTTTGGAAAGTTGCTTCTAAGAAATCTGCTAGCATTTTGCCACCAGGAAGTAAGTTCGGCCCTGGATGGGTGGGAGACAGTAGGACTGTTGAGCAGCAGCAACTTTTGTCTTGTGGAAGGCAATATTCATTAAACGATTCTCCATTTGATAGTCATTCCAGGAGACTTTTGTCTTCTGAAATTTCTGGCTCAAGTCCCAATCTTTTTAGCAGAGTTGCCACACAAGATGGAGAAAACACAGAATCAGTGGGACTAGTTAATTCTCAAACAGAGTGGACTCTACATAACCAGGGTGGTGAGACACAACCACCAGGCACTTGCCAGTTTCAGCGAGGGCCCTTAATTAATCCTGGTTCAGATGATTATAGTAGTGGGATTGGAGTGAATTGTCCTCAGAAGGGAGTAAGTACGGTGATAGCGAATAACAAGAATGCTTCTTCTCAGGTGTTTGGAGTGGTTTCAGTGAACAATGCTGCCGTCTGCTCGGTGAATGGGAACAATTTTGAAGATAAATCCAGTAATAGCTCAAGTAGATTGCGTTGGGGCAATGGGTTGGGCCCAGGAGCCGAGCTGGCATCGCAGACAGCAGTGGACAGCACGCCAGTGGATAAGCAGCAACAGTGGCATGGATTTTCAATGTACAACAGGGCAGAGGTGAAGTCATTTGTAAAGGAAGGGAATGCAAGACTGGGTGGAAAGGGTTCACCTAGTTCGAGCATGCAGATGGGGTCACCGCAGCAGCCAGATCTAGCATTACAGCTCTGATCTGATTATACAGAAAGGTAATTGGCAGATAGGGAGGTATTAAATTGTTGATACAGAAATGGTAGAAGGGCAGGAAGAGGAATAGATGAGAAATTGTACTTGCACAGGTTGGTATATTTCTTGGAGTGGAAATATAAGTGAGTTGTTTTCGCATGTGAAGAGGGAATGATCCGGGAGGGGGAGGGGGAGGGGGCACTGGGGATGGGTTGGGTAAAAGGGCTGGAAGCTCGTGGTGTAGGTGAGCAGAGAGCATCTCAATATAGGCTGTGCAAGTTCATCTGAAGGGTTTGGATTGGACGATTGGAGGAAAGGAAGGAATTTTAACTAGATACAGTTACAGTGGTACACGAGGCTTGGGGAAGGCAGCTCATCCATCTACCTGGTCTGGTTTTAATTTATTTTGATTTGATTCATTGTTGCATTTGATTTCAGTATCAGACTAGAACATGCTAACGTACCAAATCGATGGGTAAAGAAGATAGAGAAAGATCTTCCTGGTGCCGGTGTTGTGTTGGGACTCATGTCATGTATCTTGCCTCATTCGCAAACAACACCAGCCAACTTCTCATTCATAATAAAAAATTTGCTGCCTCCCTAAATCCCCGACAAATGTTCCAATGAGCTTTCCTTTCCATACTAGTTATTACTATAATTTACTAGTCCATGCCATTCACGCATTGCCAACCAGTTCAATTATTTGCTACTTAATCTTCTACCATATGATTACTTTAGAGAGCACACTCTAATCTTCTTTCATTTCAAAACCACAAAAACAAAACATTTGTTCCAATCACCCAAAAAAAAAAAATATATCATTTGTTTTTGTGCATGCATACAGGTGTTATCAATTATTATCCGCTTGGATTATGATACTGCTAGTATCTACTGTCATGTGGCGACGGTCTTGGCTCAGTCCTGATTGCCGATTGCCTATAATTTGCCATGCCATTGTATAGCCGCCGTTGGGTGTTGGCCGGGAGAACCATCTTCGGGTCAACCGCCGCAAGCGGTCGTCTCTCACCTCGGAAAATTTGTGGGCCCACCCCTCGGGCTCCACCACCTCTAACCCCAGCCCTGGCGTCCGATCCTTGGACTTCGTTTTCTCCCTCCTGCTCCAGTGCAGTCACTCACGTACGCCGAAGCCCTCCTCTGGAACTTGTTCTTGAACTCCGACCACGCCTGGTACTTGTAGTGGTTCACCACAGCCACCTCCACCCCGACCTCCTTCCATGTCCATCCCCCCTTCACCCCGAAATGATGCACCACGTTCACAAGCTATGACTCCACCACCTCTAGCCGCACGATTACTTGTGCCTCTGCTCCCTCCGCCTCCGCCACCTGTACCCTTGCGTCATCCCCTCGGGTGCTCCCTCTGCTTTGAAGGCCCGAACTCGTAACACTTGATCGACACCTGCCCCACAGAATCCCCACCTGCAAACAGTATTAACGATTTCAACATCTCCCTTGACGGCTCCCGAACGCGGACCCAACCGGGGGAGAATACGAATTCGTCCACATCAAGGTACATCATCCAGGCGCATAGATCCTTGGCCAGGAGAGTACTGTGGGAGAAGGCGCCCTCCTGCGTCGGCCAAACCCAGAAGACGGTCTCGATGTCATAACCTTCTCCCTTGAGTCCGGCGATCACTTGCTCCGAATGGTTGTTGCTGTCGTTGTCGTAGATGATGAACTTTTGGACTCCGATACGGGAGTGGTAAATCACCCATTCCCTCAAGAACTTGGCGGCGCTATAAACCATGGTACAGCCGCACAGGAGCGAACGTTTGTGCTCGACTTCTGTCGCGGCTCGCCTGCGGGGGCTGTAGTATGACACTGAAGGAATGGTCAGATTTTGATTTTTGAGCCGTAACTTGGAGCGATACCTTAATTTTCTTATCATTCGGAAAAAGTGTCCCATCTGGGCGGTGACAGCGTAAGACTTCTGGCACGGAGCTGCTGACGGCGGTCTCGACGAAGCCGTCGCCCAAAACGCAACGCAACTCTTGGGGAGAGCGGTTAACGAACTGGCGCTTGTTGACTCTTTTGACGAAAAGGACAACGTCATCGTTGGTTTCGAAGCACTCATAGGCCAAGAGATTCCAGAAGAGCAGCTTCCGGGGAGGCGGAAGACATTGGGGGTGCGGGCGAGGTGGAGAGAATTGGTTGGAGATAGGGCGGCCACCGGAGGTAGAGGTGAGGCAAAGAACACTTGAAGATGGGGGCGTGGCTGAAGGGGAGGATTGTGAGGAAGGTGGCGGGGGAAGAGCAGTTGTTGGAGAAGAGACAGAGAAGAGTGGCGACGAGGACGGGGGAATGGGGGTGGAGGACGACGAGAATCCGCCAGGAAGGGAGAAGAATGGAAAGGTCTGCTTTGGGGAGGAGCGGGTGTTGGCGTTGAAAAGTAGAGAGCGTGGAGGTGGGGTTGGGGGTCGGGTGGGGCGGAGGATGGCGGCGGGGGGAAGATGGAGAAAAGAAAGCAGAGGCAAGTAGAGGGAGGAAAAGGAGGAGGGAGATTTGACGAAGCATGGCGCCCAAGCCACGCGACAAACTACTTTTGAGGACTGAGCTGGGGTAATTCACTACTACTCGACTTGCTCGTACTCCCAGTCCAAGTCCAGTCCCGGCTCTCAGAATTAATTAATTATGATCCATATGGAACTCGCAGAAGCAGACAAAGTAATTAACGCAGATTAACACTACTTAATCACTGCTTTTATATATTATAGTTAAAAAGTCAAATTGCCTACTATAGTTTTATTAGTTTCTATAATCTTCTCATAGTTAAATCCATCACCAACATTTCATTTGTGTGAAATCTTCGGCTATCCTTCTCAATTCATACAAATTAGTCATTTTCATAAATATATCATATTCCTATGAAATACTCTTGACTCTTGAGGCGTAATGTTACCCCCCGTGGTAAATTACACCAATTTATACCTGAATTATACCCCTTATCCATATAGGTCCCTGAACTAAAAGTAATAACATTTCTTCATGTTTGTCCTTTATCGGCGATGGCCGCCAAGCAATCCTTGTGCAGGAAATAAATCAGCTTAACCCAATAACTAAAACGTCCGTTGAGCCTATACCACCAATTAGTCATTTTCCCACTTAACAGAATTGCTTGGCTAAAGTCAAGCTAGAGAATGGATGCGTCTTGGGGTGGCCTTTTCCGTGTTAGACTAAGTAGTGGTAGCTTCAACCGAACTTGGGAAAATGATCATAAGTGCCGAAACTGGCTATGGGCAATCAAGGGTGCATCTTGGGTAACAATTTGGGGCAACTTTAAATCTCCGTTTCTTTTGATTCCGCTAGTTGTGCAATCGAGTAATCAGATTGGTGGCAGAGGCAAACTAATGTCGAGGCGGCAAGGCAAGGCTTCTTGTTAAAGGGTCTTGAAAATGATCATCCCTTGCAGGCTTGCAGGGAGGTAAAGTCTAGCTAAATTGTCAGATGTAAAATCTTATTGAGGCTTTATAGTATTAGGTGAAAGTTTAGGAGTTAAGTTACGTGTTCTATCTTTTCTTGAACATAAACTTGCTGCATATATTTGTCACTTTAATCTCATCAAACAGATGGAAAATCATAACACAATAGTTTTCAAGTAAAATCAAGTTGTGGTAATATGTGTCTTGATTGTATACGCAATAGTTTAAATAAAAACACATGATTATACAATTAATAATAATGTGTTATTAGGTAAATTAGTAAGAAATGATATTCAAAATGAATAAAATATTATACTAATACTACATATTATTTTAACTTGTACATGGCTCGTAGTAGTAATAGATCATAAAATAGATAGGGAATTATAAAATTTCTAGATTAAGATAATTATATAATACATTACAAAAAAATATTAACAATTAATAAATTTTTGAGTATATTTTAGACGTTAGCATGAGGTGATATAAAAATTTATCTTTATACACTGTTTACAAAATTTTAGATTAGAGAGTAAGAAGAATATATATGCAAGAAAAGAAAAACAGAATTACCATGCTATGTCACGCTACTAAAACATATATGGAAAAAATATGAAAAAAAAAAATGAGTACAAATATTTTAAGTATTAGTTCTACAAACATAACCCCAATTCCCTAACACCGCCATTGGACACCTACTCCGGTTGCACTCCTCAAACTATCAATTTTATCTCGTATTCCCATAGATTTTGAGAAACATGGAAATTAGCCCACATACGCTACAACAACTTGTTAAAAGGAAGAACATAGCTATATCAAGGTGTTCAAATGGTGGGTTTTGATATAGGCTAAATGAGATATAAGACTAAGTATAATTAACTTAACTTGCCCCTACCAATAGAGATGCTAAAAATAACTCTACTGCCCTTATCCTACCTAAACTTGACCATCTGAACTCGGCCTTACCTGCAAAACTTATTGTGAGTTTAACTAATTTTACCCAAAATGTAAGAAAACATATTTATTGTGAAGTATCAAGCTACTAAAACATGTATGAGAAAAATAATAAACATAAAAAGAAAAGTATACGTATTAGTTTTAGGACCCAATTGTCATTCCCCTGAATTGCCAATTTTGGCTCGTATAAATATAAAGTATTAATTCCAGGAACATAGTCTTAGCCCTCTAGTGCAACTATCGTCAAGGGACACGGACCCAACTGCCATTGCCCTGAATTGCCAATTTTGGCTTGTATGCCCTCTAAGTTTTGAGAAACCAGCAAATTACCCATCATACTTTATAACGACTTATTAATAAAAAGAACATAGCTACTTCAAGACATTCAAATGATAAGATTTGGTATAAGATAAATCAAATATAAGATTAAGTATAATTTGCTGAGCTTAGCCTCTACCAATAAAGATGATAGAATTACCCTATTGCCCCTACTCTTCCTTTGAAGTGCTCAATCGATTTTTCAATATTAACTGTGTAACAACGCAAGTCCAGAACCGGTCAAAGAAACACCTGCCCACATCTCATGGGCTATCCTTTACAAAAAAGGATAAGCACTAGGTGCTTATGTTCTAGAACTTATGGGATATGAAGGTGTTACAAACTCCCCCTCCCCCTCTTATATACCTAACGTCCTCGTCGGGGTCAATCAGATTACTTGATTCCCCAGACCAAGTAATCTCTCTAATTGAACTACTTAGCCCCTAGCCAAATAGCCTCTCAAATCCAGGATTAGCCCTAGCAGACGATGCATGTGCACACTCACTATGCTATACCATCGTGGTCTTGGGTCAACTCTGATACTATCTGTAGTGACTCAGGTCCAGAATTGGTCAACGGAACACCTGCTCACACCACATGGGCTATCTTTTATAAAACAGATAAGCATTAGGTGCTTATGTTCTGGAACTAAATCCTATATATCCATATAAGATTTCCCACAATTCAACCATGTAGGATATGAGGGTGTTGCAAACCAAAACCAAATAACCAAATTTATTTAGTTTTCGGTTTTATGTACTAATGACCCAATAGATTGAATTACAAGAGAAAACTCAAATAACCGACAACTGAAATAAAAGAAAAAAAAATTCGGTTATTTAGTTATGAACTAAAATAACTGAATTTTACGCATATATATTTCAAACCTTAAACATTCATAACATATTTCAATCTAAACACACATTTTAATCACATGGCAAACATTTATTATCCATTCCAAATACAAACATAACATTCATACACATAACAAAGATCCATCACATATATATTCCTTTCTAAATCTCAAATATAAATACCAGTAAAGTAAAAATTCGGTTATTTCAGTCAACCGAAATTCAATTAAACCAAACCAAAAACAGAAACAAAATTATATATCATTTTTTTGTAATAATTAAAAACCAAAATTATACTTAAATATGGTAACTAAAAATTAAAATTTTTTTTGTTATTTGGTTATTTCGGATATAACCGAAATTTTGCTCACCCCTACCCTTCTCGAACCGGGCTACTCTAACTTGACCCTACCCACAAATTTTTTTAGAGGTTATGAGTTTAACTAATTCTACTGCATCTTACCCATCATAAATTAGTATATTTATCTCTAAAATTTTTTCTTTTATCTAAAAAAAGTTATAATTTAGTGTATAATTTTCTATGTTGCCTTATTTTATAAATTTTTATTTATTACATATTTGTAGACATGCATGTTTTTTTTTCAAACATTCATATAATAAATAGAAAAAATAAATTTAGTCACACCCCCCCCCCCAAATGGGTAAGTGTGTGTTATCCATCTTTTTATAGGAGCCAGGTATGAACTCACTTACATATTGAGAGGATTTGGATTTAACAATATCTTTCCCAAACCTCCCTTTTTACATCTCTATCAACCAAGGAAGACCCATGACGAATGTTGGCCTAACCCACCTCCTTCAATGAATACTTAAAAAACATTATACCAAAATAAATAATACTTTATATCAAAAAATTTGTACTTTAATGAAAATGTTGTTATTTTTATTTTGCAAAGAAAAAATGTTCATTACTTTTCAAGATGATTATTTAAAGAACCATTTATCTGTTACATATGCTAATGCTCTAGTCGAGCCAAGCCAAGTCCGAACACCATTAACCCGAGCTCGACTAAAACTTTTCATCAAAATCACAGTTTAATAACAATCACATATTAGGTGAGTCACAACTATTTCACAATTTCTATTTTAAAAAGTTGATAATGATAATAATTAATAAGCACATGAAAAAATAAAGGAAAAATTGATTTCCAACTTTATGGTTAAGATATAAATACCTAGCTAGGCTTTGAGTATTAAAAATAAAGTTGTAAATTGATAATATTTATAGGAAAATTAATCTAATAAAGATCATTATAATTAATAAATAGAAATAAAAAAATTGACCTATTCACCAAAGAAAAATACTTACCCTAAAATATGTAACCTGATCTTAATATTTTTATTACATTTCATGTTCGACCATCTTCATAATATAGCATTAGCCTATGTTAAGTAATCCTTAATATAGTGCTACTTTATTTCTTTAATTATTAATTTTTAGAAAAAATTAAAGAAGAAAATGAAGGTAATGGAAGCAAGTTATAATTTGAAGCTAACATAGAAAAGCTCCAATCAAGTGTAATGTATTTGCAGTAAATAAACATAATTGAGTGATGAGAATAATAATAACACCATTTAATGTAAAATATATTTATAAATTTAAAATGAAAAATGCAATAAAAATTAAAATATAAATCATTAGAAAAAGATTTAATAGTAACCAACAACACCACAAAAAAATCAAAATACTGAATGAAAAGAAAAAATGGAACAAAAAACTTCTCCACTATTATTTATTAGTTTTGATTTTGTTTTCAATTTTTTTTTGTATACATTGAAAAATTTATAATAGAAATGAGAAAGGTCTAAGGTGTGATAAAGGTAATAATACTAACACACATCATAATACAGTTTACTTTTATGTATCATGTATAGTTGATCAAATCAATTTAAAACAAAAAAATACTGCCATTAGTTTGATGCATTGATTCAACCAAAAAAGCATAATTATATAAAATTTTAGATTGAATTTAAGCATTTACAATTGCATAAAAACAAGTGCCTTTTACCATTGAGAATAATAAAACTATTTTTGGTTAGTGTTAAAGTATTTTCTATATTTTCCTAAAATGAATTAAATGTTAATAAATGTTTATTTGATTTCATTTTGTAAATAATTAATGTTGACATTCTCATTTATTTTAGAAAGTGATTCAAATTTACAATTATTTGAAAAATTAGTTATTTTATTTCTATGAAAATTGGTGCTAATTGATGTGATCTTTTTATTTTAGATAGTAAAATGGTTCCTCTTGAATAAATTATTATTGTTATTCAAAAATAGCTTGCCTATTAAATTTCTATAATAAAGAAGTGGTATGGATATGATATTGTTGCCAAAAATTAACTTTTCCTTACTAATTGCATTTTATGTACATGATTTTGAAGAACTTTTTCTTTTTTGTGTAAAGTTAATTTGTGAATTTATGTGAAAAAATACGATATAAAAACCTATTTTAATTGTGTTAATATGCGAAAGATCACAAGGAAGATAAAGGAATATTGAAAATTTTGTTCCCAAAAGAATTAAGATGGATATTTTATGTACCAAAATTATAAGACCTTGATATATATTAGTAAACTAAAAAGTATGCAAGAAAAATGCCTTTTACGGTGACAACATAACCATTACACATATATGAGTTTTACGTAATTATATTTATCATAGGTAAAATTTACTAAATAGTATAATTACAATAATAAAAATTTATGGGTTTACATAATGAAAATGACACAATTAGAAGATGTAAAAAGTGAAAAAGTAACATATTATCAAATATAAATAAAAAATTAAGATATATTATACAGCATAGATTTTTTTTCTTTTTTCTTATCTCTCATAAACTTGTCCCCATGTCTCTATCTCTTCTTTGCATCTTCTATGACATAGCTTTCAAGTTTATCTCTTAATATAAAAATGATAAAAAAAATCAATATTTTTTAAAAAAAGATCCAACAATATAGATAGAATTTAATTAAAGTTGCAATCTAAAAGACAAAATGTCATAATCTTGAAAACATACAAAATAAGAATTTCATAGGATTGAAATGTATCACTACACAATAATATTATGTCAATCAAAATAGATTCCAAAAATAAAAGAATACATACATACATATATAGAGAGAGATAGAAAAGAAGAATAATAATAGGCCTAAATCCAATACATCAATGAGAAAGAATCATGCATAATTTCATTCTTGGAAAATATGATTTTTCTAATTAAAAGATGATAGATGCTTATATTTGTATAGGTTTTGTAAGATTATGATGGAGTATTTATTTATGGAAGTTATATCTTTAAAAGATTGAGTTTTTAAATTCAGTTGATATGTATAAATTTTAGAATTAATAAATAGTTGACTTTGCTTTTTAAATATTATTGTAATTAAAAAAAAGAATGTAATTTTATAACTGTTAGATGGACAAAATTGAAATATCGTTGCAAAAAATAAGAGGTAACAACTTGAGAGTAAAAACACGAAAGCATGAGTTAAGGAAAAAAAACGTTTCTAGGTTTGAAAATAATTCTACTTTAGTAAATAATATTAGATTTCCAATACTTTCTTTATTATTATTATTATTTGCTAGAGAAGATGTACTTTATAAATTTTTGTAGCACTAGCGCATCTGTGTTTTTTCTGTGGTATTTAGAAGTATCATTATAAGAGTGTAAGGAAAGAAAGTACTACTACTGTAATTAAGGGTTATTAAAAAAGGGAGAATGTCAGCTATTGATATTGTGTATGGAGTGGAAAGATTAGGCACGAACTCTTAACCTCCCTCAATATCTCAGTGTATCTTAACCATTATATCATAGGGCCGGCTACAACCACTATTATTATATAGAGTATATTTATGCGATCTCCAACTTCTTGCATCTGCATACATACCATAAGAGTTAGCATTATTTATTCTATAACTCTTCCTCAAAGTTTAATTGGTTCGTGAAAATAGAAATGGCGATGCTTAGGTGGCGTTTAGTTGTAGAAAATTTCCCCATTTCTCTTTTTCAAATTTTCTTTGATGAAAGTTTGAGTGTATGACATGTTTTAAGGATATGGAAAACTTTGTTTTCTAAGCTTTGGAAAATTCATGTGTTAAAATGAAAAACATCTAAAACAAAGTTTTTTATTTTATAACATGAGTTTTCTAAAATTTAGAAAACAAGGTTTTCTACATTATTAAAACTACCTATGCACTCAAACTTTTACCAAAGAAAATTTGGAAAAGAAAAATAAGAAAAATTTTCACATCCAAACATCACCTTAATTTTTCTACATCAAAACACCTAGATGTCTTGTGAAATTTTTTTAAATTCTTTTATTCTTTCCTTTTCATATTAGTTGGTCTATTTTATTTTTCACATAGTTTTAGTAGAGTTTATTTTTTAATCCTTTTACAGAAAGGACAAAGATGAGTAGTTGTATTCTTTTTTAAGAAATAGTGTGAAATAGTTTAAAATTTCTCTTTTAAAAAAGAAAGAAAGAAAGGTCAAGTAATATGAAGTGAATGGAATAGCCCGTCCCATTCTAACAAAACCATTTTACGAATTACGGGCCACGAACTTTATAGTTTATTCGGTTTACACACCATGTAAGCTACAGCCTATGGGCCGATGAATCTTCTACGAAGTAGTTGGTTGGGCCTTTCAAACCAACCCCTCTGACAATCTATCACGCTTTGTTTTTATTTTTTTCTTTTTTGAAAAAAACTACTGTTTCAACTTTCAACTATAAGTTTGTGAGTCTATTACTCTATCTATCCCAAAGTTATTGCCATAATTTTTATTTTTGGATGTCCGAAAATATCACAAAAATTCATCAAAATAATTATTTCAGTTATTTTTACTTGAAAAACTTGTAAGACAGTTTTTCCTATTCATAACAATTAATTTATGATTTTATTTTTTAAAAAATTATCATAAAAATGTAAATTTTTTATTCAAAAATGGAACTTTAAATACTATAGTTTCTAAATATAATTTTTAAGAAATTTTTCAATACACATAAATATGAATATATTCAAGTTTAACTTTAGTAAAAAAGGTAAAAAAACCAACTAAAGCAAGATGATGGAGTATAAAATATATCATAGACCAAATGATGTAAATAAATTAATTTGGGATGTCCATAAAAAAAGGGCATAAAACTCTTTTTGCCCTCTGAACTTTGTCAACTTAGACATTTTACCACATGAATTTTGACTTAGATTCACTCTGCCCTCAAGTTTTGAAAATTAGTACCTTTTACCTCTTGACCGATGGAAATTGATGTTTAGGTCATATGAGTACTGAAAGGGAGATAAAAATTAATATAAAGGTTTAAGGCAAAATTGGTCTTTCTATCTTCTTTCGATCGATCTTATTACTACTTAAGGATGAGCATGGGTTAGATAAACACAAAACTCAACCTAAACCACCCTCATTGGATTGGTTAAGTTGGGTAAAAATAGACTATAATTCACTAGTTGGTAGTTGGTTCCATGTATAGGAAAACTGACGGTTTTGTAGTTGGTTTAAGTTCCATATGTAACCAAACCTGAAGTATATGTATAATTATATACCCCCTCAGTCTCAAAATTTTTGCTCAATTTATTTTCGGCAATTAATCTAAGATTTTTTATTTTCAACCTTTTAATATATAAATAAAAAATCATTATATATGGATGATAAATCAAGACATGTAGTTTATATATATATATATATATATATTCTAACAAATAATAATATGAATAAATTCAAATCAAAATACAACAAAAATTCAAATGGAGTAAAAGTTTTGGAATGAAATGAGTAATAAAAATTATAATATTACTAATATATCCTGTTATATGTGTATTTCTTTAAAGAATTATGAGGGTCATCTTGTGTTTTTATATTAAACTCTTAAACCAATGTCCGAAATTGAAATAATATGAAAGTTGTGGGATCATTAACAAAATTTCTCTATATTTCTTTGAATTACTTTGCCTCATAAACCAACTCCTCCTGAGTCATTTGGCTTTCAATCTCTACTCCAGATTACTCTCTATGACACAATTTCTCACTCTCCACCTCACCTTGCGCACCACCACTTCGTCTATGCCTCTCCTCTTGTTATCGTGCAGCTGACCTCAAAGCTTCCTTCTCTGGGTCTAATGCCTCAATTCCTAAGGTAAGGGCTCCTGTTTTTTATTTGTGTTTTTGAAAGTTAAGGTTTTGAAATTACTGGATGAAAGTAAACTCATTCAGATGAAATATATTCCATAAGCAACCCTTTTAAATCATTTTGATAACAACATGTTAAATTTTTTTAAATGTGTCCAAGTACATATATTTAAATGTTGATTTAATTTATATTATATTGATTATTTCATAAACTAATTATGAATGTAGTTTTATTAAATTTTAGTATTGTATAGGTATATGTTATAAGCAAAAACAATCTGAGAACCATAATTGAAACTCATAACTATGATTCTGGTTCTATTCAATTTTCAGTTATTAGATTATGTAGAAAAATTTTAAAATCGAAGCCATTTCAAATTGATTCAGTTTCACCATAAATTTGAACCAACCTCGAAACATGCTCACTCTTATCATTGTTAGGGTTCATACATAAGTTTGCACACGAATAGTGTTTTTGCGGGATTATACATCATCCATGCATACACCTAACTGCCCATGATTAGGATATAGGCATGTGTTTTCTCTCCTCCAGTTAAAAAATGATACCAACCATGACATTATTTTATCAACTAAGCATAATCCAACCCATACGAGCGATTTTTTTTCTCATCTTCAATCACTTTCACTAGTCTCTTTTTTAGTTGTTACTCGTTCGACTAGTTTTACGGCGTCAACAAGTTTCCCCTTTTCATAAAATTTAAGGATAATGTGTCATTTAATTAAATTGTGTATGTTTTATTCTTATTGATTTGAGATGATGTAATATGAAATTTTACTCCATCTTCCCATATTCATTGTACATTTACATATTCATACCTACGGTATGTCATAACCTACAGTTTGTCTCCTCTATTTTTAGAAACTTACATTTTACCCCAGTATGTTTTACAATGTCTGATAACAACTTCTGAAACTGTATTTAAACTATACGATAATTATCTTTCAATATTTTTAATCTTTCTAATATTTTTTTATAATTAATAGATATTTTAAATTATCAATTTTTCTTTTCTGTAAATATTTTTTTATTCTTGTAAATACATATCAATATTTTTTAAAGGTCAGTTGGTTGTGAAAAAAATATTAAAAATCTTGAAATTTCTGGAACATGATTATTAGATAGTTTAAATTAGGGTTTTAGAAGTTATTATCAGATATTGTAAAGGAAATAGGGGGTAAAATGTAAGTTTTAAAAAATAAGGGGGATAAAGTGTAGGTTGGACTAAACCAATTGGGTTTTGTAATTTTCCCCCAATTGAAATTGATCGAGGATTATTTTAGAAGGTGTACAGTGTACTGGGTTGGCGTGCAGAGCAGATTCGGTGAGCGATCGAGCTTGACTGGTTAGATTTGGTCAAAGCTAAAAGTAGCTCGGCTCTAAGCTGCTAGATTTGGTCAAAGCGGGTCGCACACAATCACGTGACTCTTCCAATCTGAACGCGATACTTTTTCACATAAATTCCAATCCTACCCCGACGTTTTGATTAAATTATAGTTTGCCTACACTTATCACCTGAATAACTAAAGACAGTTGATGAACGCTTAAAATATACGAAATGATGATAATAATCACATTTCCTATTCATGATTTCTCATGTAATTCCTCTGTATCCCAAAATTTGTCCACTTTACTGTTTATACTAATTAATTTATAATTTTTTTAACTTTTTTTATAGAAATATATATTTTTTATATGAAAATGGTATCTTAAAAATTTTAGTTTGTAAATATAATTTTTAAGAATTTTTTACTAAAAAACTATTATATTATTATAAAGGAAAGCAAACGAGTTTTCTGTAATTATTCAACTTGTTAGAGCCAAATTGAGCATCACATCAAATTTACCTTCATAAATGGTAAAATTATCCTCAAAATTATTAGTGTAATCTAAAAAATATATAATAAATATTCATATCAATTTTCACCAGATTTGACTTTCAATCCAAAATATTTAAATTTAATTTCACAATTCATGTTTTTACATTTACTATACCTCAAGTCCAAATCGTTATTTTCCCAAAGGTTTGGGGAAGAAAAAAAGTCCAAACAGTAATTTTTCCAAAAGTTTTGGCAAACCGTACCATTGCTTGCAACTTAACATAATTTCAATTTTTCCCCCCTTTTTCCACATTACTTTCATATTAAACTTCAACATTTATGGAAATTATTTAAAACATTAACATTAATTAGTTATAGATCAAATATTATACTAAAATCTTACTTAATTTCACTTTATATTATTACTAGCAACATTAACTTTTGTGAATGATTAGAAAATCCATTAAGGAAATAAAAATTACAACCACATAACTTGCAACTTTTGTTTCTTTTTTTGACTCAGTCCAACAAAAAGAATAATTAACTAACTTCATTTTTATACATTTTTCTATATTTTGTAATTTTTTACAATGTGTGAGGGCTTATGGTATGAAAAAAATATATAATGGTTAATCTGGAAAAGTAAACATATATCAGTACAATGAATGGTGCAAATTAGAAGATAAAAAAAATCTACATGCTAAGAAGTAAAGGGTACATCAAACATTGATAATAAAAGAAATAATTCAAATAAATGGTTTAGTTAAGTTTTAATAAAGTTATAAAGAATCAAAACAATAATAATATATGAAACAATTAAATAACCAATCTATTGCTCCATCTGTCTCTTTTTCTTTGAAATTTTAGGTTTTGCACAAAGTTTAATGCCAAGTCCTTTTTAGCATTTGCTTTTCAATTTTTCCTTTAGATTTTGCTCAGTATCTTTCCATCCGCTTGACTCGGCCTCAATCCCTAGCTCTCCAAAATTGAAATTGATGGGCATTTGTGATGCAGAAGTCAGATTAATAAATGTATATTATGACAGTTAAAGTTGTTAACTTTTTGATAACTTTGGCCACCAACTTTTTGTGGTGCCATATTTTTTTTTTAGTTTTTCTTGTTTTTTTCCCACTTTATGCAGGTTGGAGAATATCATGGATGTGTTGGAACGAAGCGAGATTGAGTAGAGCAAAAATTGGTCATACATAGGTCAAGGTTGAATGAAGCTTGTGGCAACGTGTCGCCAACATTGTCAACCCTCTAGCTATAGAACGCATCTGGTGATGTGGCACCGCGTTCAACACCCTGGTGATGCGGTGCCATCATATAATCTGTTTGGAGACGTGGCACCACTGTTTCCGGATTTTGTGGTCACCCACCCATATATTTGAATTCTAACTCACTATTGGTTTAGGGATTTTATCTAAAGTGTTAGGTGAGGCAAAGACAAGATTTGTAGCTGACTTTGAGCTGAAAATTCTGGAACTTTGGCTAGGTTTTTATCTCATTCACCATACTATTCTTTTCTTCATATCTTGAAGCCACCATTGAAGACTTGTGCTTGGAGCTTGCTTGAGGGTGCCAAAGTGATTCTTGAATGCTAAGGAGACTTGAGCTTCTAAGAGTTTTCAATGGTTCATTCTTCCCTTTTTCTTCTTGTATTCTCTTTTATGTTTGGATTGAACATTGGCAGGTTGTCTATATGGATAATATATGAAGTAGATTTTTTTGTATCTCTATAGGATTAAACTCTTGATACTTGGCATCTAATGTTTACTTGGGGTTTTCCATGGGTATTAATTTTCTTATGCTGCCTATTTTTGTGCTTAATGTTTAGTGTTGATTGGCCACTTTACACAACTCGCAATCTTACTTTATTCTCGAGAAAGAAAAAAAGAATGTGGAAATGAAGAATAGAGCATGATGGGTTTGGTTAATTAAAGGTAATCAATGAACCCATTAGGTATTTGAAAAGATGTTAGGTTTTAATCCATCTTAAATTAATATATGAACTTGAGAAATGCATAGTTAATCTTAGGTGAACAAAACTTGGTCTTGAGAAAGACAAAGTTTGAAGGTTGAATCCTTAAACCATATAGGAAGTTAGTAACCTAGTGCCTCAATTGACTAAGGTAACAAGTTAAATAGTGAATTTATAGGGAGATAGTCTTCTTAATTAAGTTAACTCATTCATATTTAGTATTAGTTAGTTCTAGTTTGGATTTTTTATCTTTAGCATTTTTCTCCTTAGTTGTAGTACTGGTTCACCCTTGTTACCTTAGTATTCACCTAGTTTAGATTTGAATTTAGCATTAGTTCATATTTAACTTAACTTTGTTAAGTGGGTAGTTAGGACTTGACTCCAGGTAAAATCTTTTCTATTTTTTGGGATGATACTCGTACTCACCACTTGCACACAATAACACTGTACACTTGTTTGTGAATAATGGTTATAAATTTAAAACTGTTGTGCTTACAACATGGAAGAGGAAGGGTAATTCCATATTCTTCTCTGCCACCTTCAGCAGTGCTATCTCGACAGCAACATGAGAAAGCAATAGGCAACTAAACCTATACAAGGATGAAGGCACAGAAGGATGATGTTGCTGGCAATGTGGACCTAGGCGAGGATAACGGGTGAATCAAACATTGATGAGGATGAAGGTGCAAGGGGAGAAGAAGATGAAAAACCAAACCCAGGTGACGATGAATCAAATCGAGCAACACCAAATCACACATTTGATGATGAAATCAAACTGGGCAATGACAAAGGCGGATCCCGGTAATGATGAAATTGCTTGGAAGAGGATTGCAGTGAATCCCAAGCAAGGTGTTGTCAGATGGGCCATCACACCCATTTTGGTTCTTCAAAGTGAAAGGGTATAATGGTAAAATTACATTATAAAACTCACTAAAAATGAAACGTAGCAAAGAATTTGCAATAACCCAAATTAAAAAAATGCTGCAAAGAATATGGGATGGAAGAAATATATTATTATAAAAAGGAAAACAACGGAGATTTTAGTAATTCTATACTCTATCGTAGCCTAATTGAATGTCATGTCAAATTTTTAATATAATCACAAAAATATCTACTTAATGTTCTTCCCATTTCGACCTAAGATTAGCTTTTAAATATTGATATTTGAGCTATAATTTTGTGTTTTAACCAAAACCATACCACGTATTCAAAAGTTTGAATTTGAACATAAATTATTCTGTCAAATTAATTTAAAAATCAAATCTCACGACTTATTAGCCGATTAAATGCATTTGAAAAGAATTTTTTAACCATATATACACACAAAGTATTAGGTAAAAATTCAAACTTCCATGCATAGCGACAGTTTTTAATTACCATATTATGTTTAATATATTTTGGAAACTAATATTATTCCTTTTAAATTTAGGTCTATATATACTAACACATCTACAAAACCCTATAACAAGGGAATTATCCTTTCCCATTATCTCTTATAAAATTCTGATTTGCCAACTTTTTTTGCTGGTAAACTTTTATTTGTATCAAATTTGTTATTATTTTATTTCATACTTTAGTGTTATTAATGTTTTTAAATTAATAGTTATTGCTTTAAATTAATTTTTATATTTTCTAACATTCAAGATTATTAATATTCCAATTCTATTTGAATATAGTGTTTGATTCTTAGGTTACATGAACTTATTTTCACTTTGTTTATTTTTAGGAAACAACGATTCTTACTCAACTGATTATACTATGCATGAAAGTAACATTGTATATCACTATGCCACTACAAGGTAGAAGCTTTAAAGCAATTGAAAAAAATAGTGACACTTAGTCACATGGTGTGACTAACAATCTATTGAGAAGCTTAGCCGCATAAACTATAATTGCTCTAGAATGAGCAACTGAAAAGCAACTATGACATATGACTGAGAAAAGCAATCACTTCATTTTTGACATGCAATAAATATAGCAAACTGATAGGTTCAGTTGCTCCTCATGCTATTGAACACTCAGTCACTAATTTAACAATTGTTTTTTTTGTTTACCTTTTTATTTAAAATATGTAATATTTAATTAAAACTAATTATTATAATTAATAAAAATAGTTAATAATTAATATAATAATTAAAAATATTTAATTATTAAAAAATAAGGGACAAATAGAAAAACAGAAAAAAAAGAAGTAGAGCAAGTAGAAACGTACATAAGGAGAAAGAAAGATGGAGAATGAGCAAGCAAAGAAGTAGAGTAGTAGAAGGAGAATAAGAAAAGTAGAGAAAGAAAAGGATAATGAGAATGAGAATGAGGTAAGCCAAAAAGTAGAAGAAGAAGGAGAAAAGTACAAGGAGAATGAGAAGTAGACAAAGAGAATGAGAGAAATAGAGAAGAATAGAGAGAAGTTGGGAAGTAGAATGAGAGAATGAGCAAGCAAGGAAGTAGAACCAAAGAACGAGGGCAAAGAAAGAGAACCAAATGAGGAAAGGAAGGGGTGTCGTATTTGCTTGTAAAAGTGATTGAACTAGCAACTAATGGTTTTGTGTGACTAAAGTTCAGTTTTTTTTCTTTTTTGAAAAAAATAACTAACAATCAATTAATAGAAATAGTATTTTATTTGGAGCGATTAAGGCTCGACTAGAGAAAAAAATATTTTAATTTAAGTGACTGAGAAGCAACTGATTATGGAGCTACTTTAGTCGCTCATTAGTCACTGGCCCATAATCATACTACTAGCATGTTACTGAAATATGGTGTTGTCGACTTTTGGTAGCTTCTATCAGTTGCCCCACTTGATTTTTCTTCTTGTGTACGTCAATATAGTTCCAATACCTTTTGTTAATGGAATTTTCTTTGCCAAGAAAGAAGATTATTCCTTTTCAATTCAAGCACATTCATAGTCAAGTCAAATATATTACAATATATTTTTCACAATAGCATTTTATTGGAACTACAGTTTCATGTTTTTGATGTTTTGTATTTTTATTCCTCAATATTATGTTATTTTATGTTTTTAAGTAATAATAAGTATTCATTTTTTTCTTTGTTTCTAATTTATGATGGAGTTGAACCAATATTATTCAATTATAGAATTGGAACCATAGCTTTTTCATGATTCCAGTAAATGAGAAAAACACAGAATAATGGTGAAAAATGGAGAAGCTAAAAAACCATGAAAATTCCTACATGAAATTAATATCATTGATTCATATGATGGGAAGTTTTAACTAATACACCATGTAGTTTATAGGCAGTTGATGTATTCGTTCATTTATAAGGTGAGAGGAAAGTGATCAAATGGGAAGGAAAAAAATTAATGAGGATAAATTTATGCATAATTCTAAAATCTACAATCACTTTCTTCAAATTACGGTATCTTAGAGATATAGACAGGTAAAATCTAGAAGTAATTATCTGATGTTGAAGTCAAAAAGTAAAGTAATTTTGAAATAAAAAATAAAATAAAATACATTAAATTATCACATTCTCAGCGATAATGAGACAATTTTGGTTGAATCTAGGTTACCATAGTAGCATAAATTAAAAAAAGAGTAAAAATAAATCAATTTAGATATATTTGGACACGGTATACAACAAAAATTTTGAAATGAAATAAATAAAAAATATTAGTAAATTATATCGTAATTGGATTATCAAATCAAAACTGTCTAAATTGTGATTTTATTTCAAAGTTGACTCACATTTGACAAGAAATTAATCATTATTTGCAAGTAAAGTAGTATCAATGTTAGAGAAGTTGTTGTTTAAAAAATGAGGGAAATTACAAAAAACCTCCTTATAGTTTGGCTTAATCTATATTTTACCTCATTTATTTTTAAGAACCTACACTTTATCTATATTTATAATTTTTCTGACCTGAAAAAAAATTTTAAAACATAAATTTAAATTGTCTGGTAACTATATTATACAAGTTTGAAAATTTTTAATATTTTTTAACAATTAGACAACATTTTAAAAATATTGATTTACCTTTACAAAGAAGAAAAAACATTTATAGAGAAGAAAAATTAACAATTTAAAATATATATTAATTGTAAGAAAAATATTGACGAGATTGAAGTCACTCAAATATGGCAATCACACAACTTAAATTAGAGTTTTAGAAGTTACTATTAGACAACGGCCTCATTTGGTATTAGTGTCAACGATTAGAGTTAGAGTTTCAAAAAATTTATTCAATGTTAGCTTTTAATTTTTAGCTTCAACATTTTCATCTTAATCATTAAGTAAATTATCTGAAACTCTAACGCTAATGATAAATGATAAAAGCTATTCCAAATGGGGGCAATATAAAAGAAGCAGAAGACAAAGTGTAGACTTTCAGAAATAAGTGAGGTAAAACATAGGCTAGGCTAAATCATAAAAGTTAGGCTAATTTGTACGATCTTCCCTTAAAATATAACTTATTTCACATATTTATTCATGAATTTTTGAATGTTGCAAAAATAGAATTAATATAATGTTTCATATAAAAAATGTCTCTCCTTTTGCTATCTCAGTTAGTGTTGACAGAAATTTGAGAAGAAAATAGAAAATTAGCCCCTGAATGCAAGCAAAATGGACATGAAACCCTTTGAATATAAATTTGGGACACATAACTTCTCAAATAGCAAAAAACCTTAAAATAGAATGAAAAATAAAAAAAACAATAAAAATTTAACATGTCCATTAAAAATTATTAAATTCATTTAAATAATTATAGAGAATATTTTATATGCTAAAAAAATATAATTTGACACACTTATCTATTTTCTTTTCTTTTAACTCAAACCTTAAAAGCTAAAAAAACCAAAAAATTGGATGAAAAGCTACCAATTCAGAGTGCTCTTCTTAAATTAAAGCATTCAATCTCCTAAAATAATTATAAACACTATTCTAGATTCCAAAGAAATAGAATTTGACATAGTTATCTATTTTTTTCAACTTAGACCATAAAATAGTAAAAAAACTAAAAAATAGAATGGAAAACTAAAAAATCACCAATTTGACACGTGCATCCAAAATTAAAGCAGGAAATCTATTTAAATAATTATACATACTATTATAGATGAAGAATAACTATAATTTGACACACATGTCTATTTTTTTCAACTTAAAACATAAAATAGCAAAAGAAGAAACAAAAAAACTAGAATGAAATTTTTTTTATCAATTTGACATGACCATACCAATTAAATAATAAAATACCATGAAATAATTATGAATAGGATTATAGATTCCAAAGAAATAAAATTTGATGCACTAGTCCATTTTTTCAACTTAAATAATAAAATAGAAAAAAAATAAAAAATAATGAAAAATAAAAAACTACCAATTCAACATGATCATCCCAAATTAAAGTATATAATCCATTTAAAATACCTTTAAATAATTATTGGGACTATTCTAGACTCTAAATAAATAGAATTTGACACAGTAATCTATTTTTTCCAACTTAAACCCTAACATAGCAAAAAATAATAATAATGGAAAAAAAATAACAAATTTGACATGACCATAAAAAATTAAAGCATAAAATCACTTGAAATAATTATTTAGACTATTCTAGATGCCGACAAAATAGAAGTTGACACACCTAGATATTTGTTTCCAACATAAACCATAAAATATCTAAAAAACCAAAAAAATAGAATGAGAAATAAAAAAAATTACCAATTCGGAATGCCCATCTCAAATTAAAGTATAAAATCCCTTTAAATAATTATTGATACTATTTTAGTGGCAAAAAAAAAAAAGAAGAATTTGACACACTTATATATTTTTTCAACTTAAACCATAAAATAGAAAAAGAAAACCAAAAAATAGAATAAAAAGTAAAAAAATAAAAATTCAACATGCCCATTTGAATTATCTATTTCATGGGATTTTATGGTTTAATATGTGATGGGCATGTTAAATTAGTAATTTTTTTATTTTTCATTCTATTTTTGGCTTTTTTTTTCTATTTTATTGTTTAAGTTGAAAAAAACACATAAGTGTGTCAAATTCTATTAGTTTTGCATCTAAAATTTCCTTCATAATTATTTTAAGGGATTTTATGTTTTATTTTTGGATGGTCATGTTGAATTGGTAATTTTTTATTTCTCATTCTATTTTTTGGTTTTTTTCTATTTTATGGTTTAAGTTGAAAAAAATAAATAAGTATGTCAAATTATATTTCTTCAGCATATGAGATAGTCTAGATAATTATTTCAAGGGATTTTATACTTTAATTTGGGATGGTCATGTCGAATTGGTAATGGTTTATTTTCCCATTCTATTTTTCATTGTTTTGCTATTTTATGGTTTAAGTTGGAAAAAAATAGGTAAGCATGTTGAATTATATTTATTTGGAGTCTATAATAGTCTCAATAATTATTTCAATGGATTATATGCTTTAATTTGGGATGGCCATGTTGAATTGGTAATTTTTAAAATTTTTCATTATACTTTTTCAATTTTTTTTGCTATTTTATGCTTTAAGTTCAAAAAATAATAGTATCCATAACTATTTCAAGATAATTTATGCTTTAATTTGGGATGGGCATGTCAATTTTTTTTTTAATTTTTCTTTCTAATTTTTTATTTTTTTTCCATTTTATGTTTTAAGGTGAAAAAAAAGATAAGTGAGTCAAATACTGTTTATTTTTTTTTTGTATAAATAGTATTCATAATAATTTCAATGGATTCTAATTTAATTTGAGATGGGCATGTCGAATTGGTGATTTTTTATTTCTCATTCTATTTTTTTAGATTTTTTTTCTATTTTATGGTTTAAGTTGGAAAAATAGATAAGTGTGTCAATTTCTATTTCTTTGGAATCTAGAATAGCATATATAATGATTTCAATAGATTGGATACTTTAATTTTAGATGGTCATGTCAAATTAGTAGTTTTTCATTCAACTCTTCAGGTTTTGTTGGCATTTAAGGTTTAAGTTATAAAAAAGTGTGTCAAATTATATTTTTTGATATCTAAAATATTGTTTATAATTATTTAAATGGATTGGATACTTTAATTTTGATGGGCTTGTTAAATTTGTAGTGTTTTTAAATTTTTGATGGGCATGTTAAATTTAAAGTTTTTTTTTTTTTTGCCATTTGAGGAGTTATTTGTCCCAAATTTATATTTAGGGTATTTTGTGTCCGTTTTGCTCCCATTCAGGGGCTAGTTTTGTATTTTTCCTTAAAATTTTCATTAACACTAACTGAGATAACAGAAAAAAAAGCATTTTTACTATAAAATATTATTTTAATTATATTTTTGCAACGTTCGATAATTCATGCATAAATATACCAAAAAAGGTATATTTTAAGGCTAGATCGTGCAATATAGCCTAAAAGTTATTATGAGTTTTCCTAAGAAATAAAGAAAGCGATAAATAAAGAAAGGGGGAAATATTAAGGATAGATAAAAAGCAAAAGTGTTTAATTGACAAAAGAAATTTGAAGGAATAAAAAATGTTAGTTACACTTTTTTCCTGTTCCTTTACGGTCTCTACTGCTCGATTAGCTTGGTCCTTGGCTTGTGCGTTTCTCACCTGGTCTCTTTCTTCCTCTTCTCCACGTCCTTTAGTAATAATCTCTACTCGACGTTGTTTCACTTTGCCGCAGAGCTCGCCCAAACTCTAAATGTCCGCTTCGCTATTTCTTCCAACATGATGCTGCCATTGTTCAACGGGACTGTGTCGAGTTCTCAAGTTGTAGTGGGGTGGCATGGGATCTGGATACGACCGTGGCCCCATTCACATCCGATTGAAGTTATGACGGCGCACTACATCATTGAGAGGGTTCAAAAGTAGTAGAGGATTCAATTTGGGATGAGGAGGGGAAGGATCAATAACTTTGCATGTTTGAGGGTGCCTTAAGAGAGAGGAATGAAATGTAGGGACCAAAGTTGACATTTTCTATTAAAATTTTATCAAATTTAATTATGAAAGTGCTGGAAAAACGACGATTAGGACACAAGTGGCTTTTAGGGACTTTAAGAGTACAATAAAATAAAAATTAGGAACTTATTTAGGATAATAAAAAAAATTAGAGATGATAAATAAATTTTACCTACTTTTGAACATGTAAGGGTAAATTGCAACTTTGCTCGTAATTTACCCTATTCTCTATTTTCTTGCAGTCTAGCAATATATGTTACTCGGCTAAATTGCACTCATGGCTCTTAACATTTTATTATTGTCTTATTTTAAACCATAACCTTAAAACCTTGCATGAAATGTCTTCAATCTCAAATTTTTTGTTCCATTTTAGACTTTTGGTAGACAGAAAATATTAAAATTAACCTAGTTAGCCATGTGGCATGCTACCTTGGGGCAATTAGCCACGTGACACAGTGAATCACCAGCTATAGATGCTCGCAATTAGCCAAATCAGATTTTTAGGACATATATTACAAAAAAAATGAAGAAATTTTGGGCTTATATAGGGTTAGCTCATATATCTCCTTCCTCCTGCCTCCCCCGCCACCAGCCCTCCCTTACCTCCTCCAACCTCAATTGATTGTGTACGATTACTGCCTAATTTCGTTCGATTCCAACCCCTTTCATGTTGCCATTTTGTACACCCTCAATGACACTGTCCGCAGCAGTGGCTCCACCATCTTCCTACAAGAATTGGAGTGATTTGACACCATCCCTCTTTGATTGATGAATCGGTACCCTTGAATCTCCTTCCCCTCTAATGAATTAGCGGAACAAAGACAAATTAGAGCAACAATGAGGGTGAATCTCCTTGGCTCTAACATCGTCGCTCTATCAAAGAGCTTCGAAAGTGGTGAATTGCCATTTGTTATGGTTATCGGCAGCAGTCGCTTGAATCATCACTTGATCTTTCTTGGTGTCCGTCGCTCGCATCATCGCCCGGTCTCCTCGACGCCAGAAGGGTTAGCACCAGGAAAGGTTAAGGGTGGAGTAACGGTAGTGGCAAAGATATCAGCTTCAATGGAGGGGGAAGAGGTGGTGAATTGGAGCCAGAAGAATCAGATGAAATCTTGCTGGATTGATGAAGGGGGAATGACATATGAGGGAACGAGAGAAGGTGGGGAGGAGGAGCAGTAGTCCAGTGGATGAGGTCGAGGTTCGAGGAGCCAAAGGAAGGCTGGAGGCTACGGGGGAGGGAGGAGGAATGAGAGATGTGGGCTAACCTCGTAAATGTCCTAAATTTCTTCATTTTTATGTAATATAGGCCCTAAATTTTTTATGTAGCCAATTGCAAGCATTTATAACTGATGATTCATTGTGCCACGTGGCTAATTGCCCCAAGCTGGCATATCACATGACTAGTTATGTTAATTTTAACACTTTTCGTCCATCAAAGATCTAAAATGGAACAAAAAATTGAGGTTGAGGACATCCCATGCAATATTTTAAGGTCAATGTCCAAAATAGGATAATAATAAAAGGTTATGGGCTATAGGTGTAAGTTACTTATGTTTCTCCCATACTCGTCGCGAGTCGTATGAATTGTTAAGTAAACAAGTAAATATGTTAAGTACAGTGATCCTTAATAATGAATTGTTTGTAATTGTTTTGGTGTATAGTGATTATTTACACAATTTACATACAAATTGATATTTTATTCTTTAAAAAAGATCATAAAATATTTTAAATATATTTCAAAAGCTTATGTATTTTTTATTGGTTTTTCCCTTTGTTAGATAAGCACGGCAAAATTTTATAAAAATTAATTATTTTCCAAACAAATTAGTGAAGTGATTATTAATTAGATAGAGTATTAATTTTAAAAAAACATTTATTTTAGACAAAAAATTCGGCAAAAAAGTGAACATAATTGATTATTTTAATGAAAAAAGGAACAAAAGGGAAAATTAGAAATCTTTAATTAATTTTTTTTCTTAGGCAGGGTAATAAATCTAAGTAATTATTGGTTGACAAGTGACAACTTCCGGGTGAGGTTTTAAAAATGGAAAACAAACTCCCCCCCCCCCCCCTCTCCAAAAAAAAAAAAAAAAACAAGAAAGAAAAATGCAGAAGAGGCGACTGATGGCATCTGGTCTCAAACTATGAGACCAATACGTCCAGCGCCCCAGGCACAGCCATTAGATTTGTCTGATTTTGAGAAATCACATGCACTTACTTTTGTTCTTGCATTATTGGAAATGGTAAACAGCCCAATCATCATCATCCTCAGAGACACAAATACGGCCAGAGATTTATTTCTCCCCTGAATCGTGTTGGTACTAGTTCATGTAAGTTCAACCAAGACCCACGATAAATTTAAGGGGTGTCCTTAACCTTTAACCTTTAACTTGTAAATCATTTTCGTCATCAACCACTTAATTGTTTTCTTTGGTCTGAAGTCTTTTAAAAAATGTTCAGTATTACATCCCAACTGAATGAAATCAATTAAATTAGATGAAAGTTATGATGTGACATATAAAACTCATAATTTAATTTTATTCAATAGTTGTAAAAAAAATATTACATAACTTAAATTTACTTGAAAATAATTACGAAATAATTTAAATCAGGATCTAATTTAAAATTGATATAATATTGTTGCTCTGGATTCACATTTGGGGACAGTATGAAGCATTTAAGAAAAAAAAGTGCAGGACGAAAAGACAAGGTAATATGTCAAAGATGAAAACGAAATGCAATTTCATGGGCGGGACCGGGACCTCACAAAAATTACCCAAAAATCAACACCGTTCGCATTTCCTGATTGTAATAAGAATTAGTGGTACTCAATCTAAATAAACAGGAGTTAAGTTGAACGTGAAGGGTGATGAAATCCCATCACTTTTTTCTTGTACTTCCTTAGTAGTTAACTCTTGAAGATACACACGTTAATCAAGTTGATTAAGCAGCATAGCGTTGCGTTGGAAGGAAAAATCAAATTTGATATGCGGAGGTTGAAAATCAAGCAAGCTAAACAAAACCTGGAAAAGTTGAATCCCCAGCCCCACCCCTACGCCAAAGAAAAGAAAAAGACAAAAGAAAACAGCTTGAATCTTGAATTAAACAAAGACGTAAAGTCAAGAAGAAATAGGAGGAATTAAGGTAGAAAATTAGGGCTGAAGAAGTTGGAAGGAAAGGCTAGGAGTTTACGCGCAAAGGCGGGGGGACCGCACCTTTATAGCCAGAGAGCTGGGGCGGGGGGTCAAGGGAAGTGAAGGCGAGTAGGTGGGTAGCACATCACACCACATGCGTAGGCACAGGCACAGGCACACTGTGATCGAGTGAGTGCCAAGCAAAGCCAAACCCAACTCGCATTCATTCATCTCATGTTCATTTTGTACTACTCATGGAGCACAGTGGATCAGTACTAATTTCTTTGTTTGAAGAAAAACAAAACTAAGATAAATAAATAAGGAGAGAAGGGTAAATTTGTCCTTTAAAGTTGTACAACCAGGCCATTTTGCCACTTTTATTTTTTTGGTGCAAATCCGACACTGGTGTTGAACTATGATTTCGTATTTGTCATTGAGGTAGCAGCATAACGAAAGCAAAATCACCACCGGAACTCTAACGGTAAGAATATTTTATAAAATGTGTAGATATTCCTTACCATAGCTAGTAGAATGAAGTGTTTGAGGAAACTTTTAACTTAGTCCCTAGAATTTTATACTATAGTACTCACAATCTCGACATGATGAAACGAGAGCGAGAATGAGAAGTTTAAGAACTTAGAGGGCTATGGTTATAAGCAAATAAATCTTGTGATCAAACCTGATATTTCTCCATATTTAACAAGGGGTGGCAAATTTGCTTCCACAATGTATATCACTATATCAGTGGTAAATTTGCAACCAAAAAAAAAAAGAGAATAAAGGCAAAATAAAATCCTCCTAACAGGCAAACATAATTGGCAAATTTGTTTTCCCATAAACAAGTATTACAGGGAAAAGAGAAAAGAAAATAAGCAATCCGACGCGTGAAAAAGGAAGAGAGATCAAAATTTAAGGCAAAGGCAATCATAATTAGTGATTAGCGCTAAGAAAGGAAGGAGGAGCCAAATATAGTGCGTGAAATCAAGGCAAACCATCTATCTAGAGGCTGAGATAGCTAGCTGTTGCTAACTTGCTCCCTTCTCGTCTTGTCTTGTCTTGCGGGTAGAGGCAGAGGGAGAGGGTTAGATTTTCTTTTTCTGTAGCGAGGATTGAAACTGGCTGCCATTTGTTGTCTTGTGTTCGGTTGAGCGCCGGTCTTCTCCATAAATCCAAATTCAGATATTCCTATTCCCATGCCTAGACCACTGCTGGTTTTGATACTGGTATAATTTTAGCCTATTCAGTTGGGGATTGGGGGATTATCATTTTTCTTGGAACCTCTCCCCATCTTCATTGCTACCTCACCAGGACAGGAGAGGAAACCCCAGGGAAGGAAAGCTCCCGTGCCCCCTTTGGGGAGGCTTAGGGCTGTCTTCCTTACTGCTGTTTCTGGGATTCAATTATGCCTCCTCTTGCCCTCCTTTTATCCTCCCCTTAATTTCCTGCCTATTTGCTGCGAATCGCCGGCCATGAGTTGCTTCTCTTGCTTCAGCGCCCGTTCCAAGGACATCAGGATCGACATTGATCATGGTCATGCCTCCCGATCCGATTCTCGTCTTTTTAGTTTTCCACCGACTACCATTCCCTTGTCTGATTTTTCCCTCCTCGGCCTGCAGGAACCGATAGAGCCAACGGCTCCAAAGGCAAAGCCTCAGCCACCGCCACCGCCCCCGCCGCCGCCCCCGCCGCCGCCTCTGGCCCCGCCCGGAGTTTCACCTTTCGGGAACTGGCCCATGCCACCCAGAATTTCAGGGACGCCAATCTGTTAGGCGAGGGAGGTTTTGGAAGGGTTTTCAAGGGTCGCTTTGATTCTGGCCAGGTTCTACTTCTGTCTTTTTACCTACCACCTATACTGCTTGCTGCTGCGCTGTTAACAAATACCTGCTTCGCTGCCTTACCAAATCCTTGTCTCCCACTCACACCATCTTGCTTTGCTCTGTTCCCTATTTCATTGGCTGGCTTGTTTGGCAGGAACGAATTGGGTATCCGCTTTCTCAATTTACAGTTTCTATGTTACTCTCATTGCTCCTCCTTCTCGTTTCTCTTATCAGATTGTTGCCGTGAAACAACTCAACCAAGAAGGTCTTCAAGGCCACCAGGAGTTCATCGTTGAAGTTCTCATGTTGAGCCTCCTCCACCATCGTCATCTCGTCACCTTGATCGGCTACTGCACCGCGGGTGACCAGAGGCTTTTGGTTTATGAATACATGTCCATGGGCAGTCTCGAAAATCATCTCTTTTGTACGTTTTCCTGATCGACACTCGTTTTTCCTTTTTCTTCTTTGGCTGTTCTTTCTGATGCCATGTCATTGTGAGGAAAGTGCTAAGCTTATTCTTATCGCTGCTCTATCCATACCATTGTATTTACCTTTTCATGCATGACCCTGTGCCCTCCTGGCGTGGCTCACTTTTCTTTTTGTTTCCCCCTCAAAATTGATGCCTCAGAATATTGCTAGATTTATATTTATTTTGTCCTTTTCGGTGTTTCTTCTTTTGGGTTTGAAATTCTAAATTCCCGAGGTTCTGGTTTCAGATTCGGACCCTGACAAAGAGCCTCTAAGTTGGCATACCCGTATGAAAATTGCTGTTGGTGCTGCTCAGGGCCTTGAATATCTGCACTGCAAAGCGAACCCACCAGTTATCTACCGTGATTTGAAGTCTGCAAATATTTTGCTAGATAATGATTTTAATCCAAAGCTCTCAGACTTTGGGCTTGCCAAACTGGGGCCTGTTGGTGATAACACTCATGTTTCAACCAGGGTGATGGGAACATATGGATACTGTGCTCCAGAGTATGCCATGAGCGGGAAACTGACTCTTAAATCTGACATATATAGCTTCGGTGTGGTGCTGTTGGAGCTAATAACAGGACGGAAGGCGATAGATTTGACTAAGAAACGGGAAGAGCAAAACCTTGTCTCTTGGGTGAGCATGTCCTCATTTCTTCCTCCGTCCATTTATAGCTTTGTTACCTGCTCCTAGCACATGCCTCTTGTTATGCACTCACACACATCCACCTACCTTATACACCTAATTAAACTATTCTTAGGCACGTTGTGCATATAAATAAACATTGGCCAGACTATAGCAGCAGGTGCCACTAACTGTCTACAAGGAAACCTTAGGATATTTCCTTATAAACAGCCACACACAAAATTGTTAAGCTAAATAAACTTGTTTAGCTAGGGAAAACCCTGTAATCTGATAACATATAGAATTAAGTAGTCAACAACTGAAATTACAGTAATTGCCTGCAGAAATGCAGTTTGTAGACAAAACTCATGGTTTAACTTGGAGAACCATTTCTTTAGGTTTAGGCGCATCCTAAACGTGGAAGATGATTTATGTACCAAGTTTGCTGATCAAACCATAACAGAAAGCAGAAAGTCAAACATTAGTCAACATAACTAATTTAAGTCATGTTCCTGCAGGAACAACTGAAATCTTTTTCAGGTGACAATGGAAGCTGGAATTTTCTTTGTAGATCATTACAAAATCATAACAAAACATTCCAGAAACTCCAAATTTATCAGATTACAGAAACAACCTTGACAAGTGTTCTTAGACCAAGTTACAGCAAAAACTGAAACTGAGCTGAAACTTCTTGTTACAAGCTGCATCCTAACTTGGTAGGTACTAAGTACAATAACTACAGGAACTAGGGTTCAAAAACCCTCATCCAAGACTTGCTCCTAAGTTTCTATCCACAAGAGAGATCTTCACCATCATCAACATAGCCCACAACAACTGAAATGGCAAACTAAGCCACAGTTTCATTAGTATTCCACTCAGTAAAATCTGTAATCAGGTGCAATATAACAACCCCATATTTGTATTCGTTTCTAACCTACATATAAAAACAATGAGAGCAGACATAAATGTGGTATTTTGTCAAGCTCTACATGTTCCTGCAAAAAGGGTCATAAGGGGATGAGTTTCCAGAGAAACCCGGTAAGAGACATATAAGTGACCAAGGACAGTTCATATGGTCAGAAAATCAAGGGTGTTCATAAGAAAAAAATCAGCTGCTGTCATTTACCTGCATCCAAAGAAAACAGAAAACAAGCAATACATACATAGCAAACAGCAAAACAAGCAGCAAAACAAGCAACATAGCAGTAAACAAATAAATCAAACAACAATTGGTTAGCATTAGGTAAACATCATACAAGGATTATTATATAAGCTACATAGCTCTGGCCATCATAAGCTATATCTTATAGCATTGCAAGCCTTAGTTCATACAAATGAGCTCAATTGTCCAATAGGGGTCATAGGCCTAACATATTGCTCCCAGTTGCACCTTTTCCCCTAGCTTGCCATTCATAATTCATCCTAGTTAATTATAAAATTCTTGGTTAAACATTAGCCTTCTCAGTTCCATAAGGCCAGGTTCCTACCTTGCCACAAATCTGTCATATGGCTCAATCATTATGAACCCATTTTCACCACTCCGGTAAAGCCAACCAGGCTTTGTTCCTGATTCCTAGAGAGCTCTTTACGGCTCAGATCATTAGGAACTTTCATATCCGAATCATTACCCCCTTTTTTGAAAGCCATGATCATTCAAACATTTGATGTCACATGGCCTCCTAACCTCTAGTTTAACATGCAAGGCTTTAATTACCAAGCAGTAATAAAATTTCATAAGAGGTCTGTGTCCCTTACCATAAAAACCTTGCTGTAGAAGTTCCAGCATCAATTTATGCCTTGAACATGAAGAAATCCCCATGTTCTTGTGTAACCTGAGCCAAATTTCCTTCAGAATAAGCCAATCTTGCTGCCTGTGTCAACGCCCTTCCAAGACCATCTCAAATACCACAACCTTCCTGAACCACCAGCTGCAACTCAAGCCAACAATAGTCTTACTTATCAAAGAAGTCAACTCCTTTCTTCTTTGCCGAGACAAAATTTGTTGTGCTTTGAAATCAATTGCTGCAGTTTCCCGAAATCCCAGTGTTTACTTCCTCTTTTTGGTCTAAGTCGAACTTCAGGAAAACATCCTAGCCAACCAAAGTCAACTATGTGGTGTCTGGCAGGGGCAGGAAGGAAACAGATAAGTGTTCATCATGCAATAATGGGATCAAATCCCTGCTTAGCCCCTGGTCAACTTAATTATTTGCAATTAAGTCCAAGGTTTCTAATTCTGACCAAATTCTTCCTTAAGCTTCTCTTATCAAGCTTTTCCATAATTTACAATTGGGTCCTTTGCCTTTTATCAAGTAAGTCCTTCTAATCTTTCCTTTTGAGGCAATTAAGTCCCTTGGTTCAAGATCTGTTCAAACCTTCTCTGGCTCATACAAACAGTCCCTTACCTTTCATAGGTTTCCAATGGACTTTATAAATAAGTCCTCAACTTAGCCTAAATAATCAATTAGGTAACTATCTTTTGACTTAATTAGGTGCGGTTACACCAATAGTTGTAGTTCATAAGGTAGATTTAACAGTCAGGGGTATTTTCCTAACACAAAACCTAATTAATTAAATAGGCAATTAATAAAATTTACCTCTTAAGCAAAACTTGTGCATGACACCTCTTGCTTGTATCATTTGTCTGTTTTCATGATCTCATTCCATTAAAATTTTCGGACTGTTTTGTTTGTTGGTGTGGTCTGTCATGTTTATGCTAGTATTACCGTTCTTCTCCCGGTACAATGATGTATTGTATTATGAAGTTCGTTGGTTAATGTATTTTAGACAAAAGCAAGAAGCACTGTTTATTCCTGCTAGAGTACCAGTTGAGTATCAAAGGTCATCACAATTAATGAATTTTATGGCCAATTGAACTTGTTGTACTTCTTTGCAGGCTCGTCCATTTTTAAAGGATCAAAAGAAGTACAGCCAATTGGTTGATCCACTGATGCGTGGACGCTTTCCCCGCCGTTGCTTGAACTATGCAATTGCAATTACTGCCATGTGTCTAAATGAAGAGGCTAATTTTCGCCCATTAATTACTGATATTGTTGTCGCACTTGAATACTTGGCCTCTCAGAGTTGAGGCCCAGAATCTGGAAAGCTTGCAGTTCACAGATGGAATGAGAAGTGCTTGACACACTGCATATGAAATCTGATTCCAGTATGAGTGTGCCTTCTGTTTAGAGGTTGTGGAGGAAGACTGTTGATACATACCATGCTGTAAGTTTCTGTTTATCATTTGTTCAGCAAAGTTGAGACACAGAGTCATTATCAGAGTAATTTTGAAGTAATCCTATTTTTGCGTGCATTTACTTTCATTAGTTCTGCATGGACTTTAGGCACTTGGAAAGTGCACCTTAAGAAAAGCGCATGTCCCAGCCCCTGAAAGTGCCAGGGGCCCTGAACCTTGCAGCTCAGGTGCTCCTTCATCGACATTCCCGTTCACGCACGGAGTTTCAAAATAATCAGCAGTTGTGTGTGAATTTGTTCCCGTTCTCTCATCCGTTTGCCTTTATTAGCCGTTATTAGGTGTATTTTTTGACCCTCGGGTCTAATGAAGCATTTGCTTGCAATATC
Organism: Aquilaria yunnanensis; assembly: GCA_039654915.1. Classification (NCBI taxonomy): domain Eukaryota; kingdom Viridiplantae; phylum Streptophyta; class Magnoliopsida; order Malvales; family Thymelaeaceae; genus Aquilaria; species Aquilaria yunnanensis. The sequence continues at coordinate 111,241,063 of CM077593.1, forward strand.
TGTAGTATTTTATGTTTTGCGGCTGCAATTTGCCTCCCTGATTGCATTTTGGATTTTGTTTTGTTTCGTAGCAAGAAGGTTATGTCGTTAAAAGAACCTGGCTCTAAGCATTGTGACTCTTTTCGATATTGTGAATGTCATGCCAACAATCTAAAGTTCTAACATTGTTGGAATGAAGGTGTACAATTATGATCTAATTTAGGGTTGTGATCTGGTAAAAAGAGCAGAAAATGCTGGATCATTGATAATATTTCACTTTAAAATGCTGGATCATTGGTATTGAGTAGTGTTGATTTTAAAAGAATACCATTGTGTGGATGGCAGGGTTTTGCAGTGAAGCAGATGGCTTTTGGTTTCATCATTTGGTTCAAACGCATGCGGGAAAAAAAGGGTATATTCATGTGTGTATATTCATCTGTATAATGGCAAAGTAAAAGGCATGCTCTTAAAAGGGAAAACAGTTGGATGAGCGAAAACAGGTGTTGAGGGCCCTCCCCTCCCATAACAATGTAGTGCCAAGCAGCATGAACATTTTATGTGAACCTAGGAATCAGAAGCTGGAGCATGTACATTTTACATTACGACTGCAGTTTTTGGTGTATATTGGTAGTTGTTTTAACTTTTAAGCCCTTGTGTTGCGGCTCAAATTAACCCAGTCTGTCTGCCTGAAACTCATACATATACATATACTTTGTGTAAGTGTCAAAAGGTAGAAGAAAAACGCTCAGTTGGAGCCCCGTTGGTTGTTCAAGACGGGTGTCGTGCCAGTGGATGTTATGGAAGGGCGTGGAATACCAATTTTTGGATCCCTTTATGGTAGGTAGATGGAGATGGGGCATGAAGTTAAGATGGGTAGTTAAATCAGGATATGTGGATGGGGGAGGGGGGGATTGGGATTACAACGATGGAGAGAAGCATGAGGTTTGCGTAAAGAAATGTCTGGGACGGGCATGATGGGTATCTGAGCTTTAAGCGCTGTTCTGCGATGCTAACGGTATATTGATGTTGGCTTTTTAGCGAGTAGAGGCCAGAGCTGAGAGAGTACAACTTCCAGTGGTGGTGGAACAAAATACATTACCCAGTTGGGTTTAAGAGTCAACTGGTTTTAACTGTAAATTTATTTCAAGATGGTTTGTTTTTATTTTTATATTTTTTTTTATGTGTAATCAATTTCATTTAAAAATTAATATTATGTAGGTGTAATAATTCATTGGAAATTCAATTTTTATAATCTTATTAAATTTTTATAAATTTTTTCCTTTTAGTCCCTAAAAGTAGAAAATTTCATAAAAATTTAATAACAACATAAAAATTTATTTTTAAATAGATTATTACATCTATATGATATTAGCTTTCAAGTGAACTTGGTTCAAGTAAAAAATGATATAAAAATAAAAATAAGCAATTTTGAATTAAGTTGACTCAAATTAAAATGAATTAGTTCTAAAAAAATAAGTGATTTCAAATTAAATTGGTTCCAATAAAAAACAACATAAAATTAAAAATAAGCAATTTTGAATTAAGTTGACTCAAGTTAAAATGAATTAGCTCTAAAAAAATTATGTCACGACTTGAATTTACTGAAATATATTTATTGAATAGTTTAATTAAATTTTAAAAATTTGATGCTTTACAGTTGCGTTAGAATTAACAAATTTTACAGAGTTAGGGGCAAATATGTAACACAAGAGAAGCTGGAGACTAATTTACAACAGTAATTATAGGTTTGGGACTTACATGAAATTTACACAATGTTTGGGAACCATTTTTTCTCACGTTATCTTTAATGGAGAGTCCTTAATCTTGAATTCTCATTCCATTTCATCCTCAACCTATTACCTGTTTTTTTTTTTTTTTTGGCTTGAACCTCTATAAAATGTTCCATACTAGTCTAACTTGATAAATCCCTAGTTTAGACATTTTAAATTCTAATTAAACATTCTGATAACAATTTTTCAAAGGATTTAAACAATGAAATTACTTTTCAATAACTAAAGAAAAATTTAGATTTTTTTTCTCTGTAAATCAGGTTTTATGTGTCATATATATACATATATGACAATTTCTATATGGATAAACGGCTTTTACAAATCATTTTGAAAATAATTAAAACCAAAAAAGAATAATTAGTAGATCACGGAAAAAAATTAAACGCAAATTAAAAGTTAGGACCTCCTTGATATTTACCTTTAATGGAGTCGAAAAGCTTTAGTATAGGTGCCACAGTGTAGCAAAATAGCATTCTACAACTCCCACCGGACCACAATGCATACAATACTTTCTAAGGTGTGGAGATTAAAATTTAATTTTTTATTTTTTATTTTTATCTTTGCCCCCATTAAAATGTCAATGATTAATCTGTCATTTCTTCAATTTAACAGCTCATTCAAAAATTTTATCAAAACTTTTGGGTTACTTTGCAATTTTTTGAAAAGTATATTGACTAAAATGAAAAGCATGAAAAAGCATAGGGACCAGATTATAATTCCTTAAAAAATAGGGCGTGTATTCTAATTTGAAGTGACTGTTGAAATGAATGTAGCATGATAAATCGACTAAAAGATTTATTCTACAACCTCCCTTCGGACCATTCCATGTGTTTTCTAGAAATTTGGTTTTGGCACCCAAAATTAAGGTGTGATAAATTTTGTTACTTTATTTCAATTTAGCCTCATAACAAGTTAGTACAGGTGAGTATGAGTTGGGTAAACCTGAATTAACTTCACTGAGTTGGGTAAAAATGAATCATGGTTCGCCAAGTTGGTTCTATATATAAAAGAACTGATAATTTTTTTCTTAGTTTTGGTTTCATATGGAACCAACCCGAGGTGTGTGTGTGTGTGTGTGCGCGCACGCGTGTGTATTTATGTATATATGTATGTATGTATATGTATTTCTTTGAAAAATTATGATGGTCATATTGTATTTTTATATTAAACCCTTAAATTGATGTCCTAAATTGAAACAATATAGAAGTTGTAGGATCATTCACGAAATTTCTCCATATTCACTTAAACAACTTCGCTTTCTAGCTAGACTGACTACTCCTGAATCATTTTGCTTTCGATATCTTTAATCCAGACTACTCTTTATGATACAATCCTTATGTTTTTTTTTTTAATTTATGAGCCATGTGAAATTGAAAATTCATCACATTGACATATTTTAGGTTTTGATAATAAAAAAGATGGTATTAAAGATTCAGCTTTCTATATTGAATGTTGTGTCAATGTTAGAATTACTAGAGGGAAGTAAATTGGTTGAGATGGAAGATACTTCACAAGCAACTCTTTTGAACTATTTTTTGTAACAACATATTAAACTCTTTTAAATGTGCATAAGTACATGTATTTAAATGATAATTTAGTTGTATATTATGTTGAATATTTTATAAACTGGTTATGGATGCAATTTTATTGAATTTTGGTATTGTTATAGGTATATGCCATAAAACAAAAAACCCAAAAATTAGAACAAAAATACCCAGAACTATGGTTCTGGTTTTATTCGGTTCTCAGTTCTCAGGTTAGGTAGAAAAATTTTAGAACCGATGCCATTTTGGGTTGGTTCGGTTATGCCATAAGACTAAACCAACCCGAACTATGCTCACTCCTACAAGTTAGTGAGTAAACTGTCAACATATTAAACTTTAGTGGCTTACATTTAAAAATTGTTGAAAAACATAAGGATTAAGGTGTAAATTTTTAAAAGTTATCTGGGCATAACCGTTGTTTTTGAAAAATATTAAGGGCTACTGTTTTGATTTTGAAGTGAGTGTTGAAAATAAAGATAATATGGTAATTTAAATGTAAAATTTTTTTTGCTAAAATTTGAAAATTGTGTAAAAAATTTGGGACAACTCAAAATAACAAATCTTGCAAAACATGCATGATAGGATAAATATATAAATACTACATACTGTAATGATTTTGAAAATTGTTGCAAGAAAATTAAGAAGAAGAAAAATAGATTGTTATCAATGAACTAGATGATTAGTGGGGTAGAAAATTCAACAATCATCACTCAAATTTATATATATATAATAAAAAAAGACTGATTACATTAACCAAATTGGTCACCATAGTTTTAAGTGGTTTCAATTGCATCACTAGAGATAGTTTGAGCTCAAATTGACCCATAATATTACAGTTTGATACTAGATATGCCGCTAGTTAGAGGTAAGTATTATTCAGATAAAACCAAAAAAATAAAAAAGACTTATTACATTCAGATAAAATGGTTTAGTTTCATTTATAGTTCGATTAGTTCGGATCAAAATCGAATTCCATATTTGGTTATCGGATCGGTTATTGGATCATACACTTAAAATGAAATAAACTGAATAGACCGAATAGTAATAAACATTTTACTATTATCCATAATGACCCTACATATATAAAGTTATTTCCTACTAATTTTTACCATTACCCATATTGACTTTAAATATATAAAATTATTGCCTACTAATTTTGGACAATATGTTGTCTATTTTTCTTTAATTTTGGGTATGAAAGGTAAGTTCTGACATGTTATTTGGACAATTCAAATACACTTTGTAAAAAATAAAAAATCAATCAGATCATTATGTTTGGTTTGGTTGGAAATTAAACCAACTGAATACTCACCCATGCCACCAGTCGTTAAAAACCTAACGGTAAATGTGAGAAGTTGTTGAATTTGAAATTTTGTGGTACTAATGCAACTTGTAACAAACTTTATGAATTTTATGTAATTTACCATTTTCATTTATTTTATGCGCTAACAACTCTATCAGTCACTATTGGATCTTCCACTGATGGCGGAGGAGGTAGCGTTGGACATCACTATCTGCAAATAAAAAAATGTCATGCCAAGAAGTGGATGATTAGAAACACTAATATTAGGTGAGTTTGTGAGTTTCATTTTATTGAGGTTTGGGTTATTTGTAGTATTAGAATGCGGCAACTAATTTCAATATTATTTATAGGGGGACCAGTGGCAAATCTAGTGAAAGATAAATGTGGTTGTCTTAAAAAAAAAAGAAAAATGGAAATGGTAAATTATATTGTTAGATTTTTAACGGCTGATGGTATATTCAGTACTAAACTGTAATATTAGTGACCAAATTGGTCTCAAGCTATGACTTTAGCAATACAGTTGGAACAACTCAAAACTACAGTGACTAAATCAGTCGAGAGCCGTAATTATGATGAGTTGTTTTGTACTTTCCCTTGAAAGTTAAGCACTATTTCATGCGTTTGGTACTTGTTGCTTTAATGGGCATACATGTAAAATGGGCAGCTCATTTTGTTTTTCCTTGGTAGATGGAATAAAGGGCAAAAGGGTGCAAGAAATTGGATATTGCTCATCATGGTACTAATTATAAGCCTATGGTAAATATGCCAAAGCTTACGTTGTTGGCAAGTCATATCGGATATTATGCGAGAACAACTATTGTGAAGATTTTCGGAGGGGTGCACTTTAAAAAAATATGAATTCACAATGTACTATTATAAATGATGCCGTTGGTTACGCTTGTGTATGACATTTGCAAACTTACACCTTACTGTTTTTTAAGGTTATTTGACATCTGTTCGTAAAATTTAATTTAAACTACTTGCTTAGTGTCTTTAATTAATTTTGAACATTCTAGTTAGGTTTTTTTTAATTATTACATTTTTCAATATTTCGGTGGTAAAAGAAAAGCAAAAAGATAAGTGTAGGTTTAGGAGACTGTAATTATAACCAAATGTAAATGTGAGTGGATAAACTGTCATTGACCCCAAATGAACGTAGGATACAAGCTAAGAGTAATGCAAAAAGAATTAAAAAAATGTGAGCACTAATGTACATTGATTTGTGGGTGGTCAAATCTGTTCAGACTTGGTAATAAGTTGCAACAATGCGTTTGCTTTTCTCTGTCCTCTGTTAGTTCCGCTCGTGGAGACCTCAACTAAATGCTCATACACCCCGAACTGGAGCGCCGCCAGGATGTGAGCTGAGTTGTTGGACCCCAACTCCAGAAGCACCGACACCGCGCACTCCCTGTTCTTAGCTGTTCCCTCCCTGATCAGATCAACCAGCACCTGGATGAAGGAGAGCTGTCCGATTGCCTGCCTTCCCTCCACATGCGTCGCCAGCAGCAAGAAGATGGACAGTGCCTCATCCACCATCCCCAGCTTTCTATCCTCTACCAGCCGCGTCAAGGGCACCGCTATGCCTGCCTCAATTGCCTTCCCCTTGTTGTGGTGATTCAGTGACAGGTTGAACAGTGCCGAGGCAGCATCCCTTTTCCCCCTTATCGTCCCATTTCGCAACAGCTCCACCAGCGGCGGAATCCCATTCCATGACCCCACTGCCACTTTGTTCTCGTCCAGCATCGACAGGCTAAACAGAGCCGCGGCTGAGTTCTCCCTGGCTTCCACGCTTCCATTCTTCAACACTTCTATTATTGCTGGTACGGCTCCTGCATCCGCTATCAATTTCTTGTTGGACTCGTCGATGGATAAGTTGAGCAACGCCGTTACAGCATGCTCTTGAATCTTGGTGTCTGGGTAAGGCAATACTTGGACCAACACAGGAATCGCCCCATATCTGGCAAACAAAACTCTGTTGGTGGGATTCTCTTTCGAGAGCAAGCGAATTCCCTTGGCTGCTCTCCTCTGCACGTCCAACTGACTGGAACACAGATGTTTGATTAGAGAATGGATTTCCTCGTCACTGGTGGATGATTCTTCTGCCGCTTCTTTCCTGGGGACTTTCAAGTCGTGCTTCTCGCACCATTGTAGGATGAGGGTTTTGAGGGCATAGTTCGGGGCCAGTGACAGGTCAGACAGGGTCTGCCTGGTCTTCGGGCAAGTTCGGTGGTTGGAGTCGAACCACTTCTGTATACTCTCTCTCTCATATGACTGCACCAACAACAAATAACCAGTTATATATTCCGTTGGTTCTACAAGTAGTGGTTACTGGTTAGTAGAATATACATGCATGGATCACCTGTCCGGTGGCGACAATAACAGGATCCATAATGATCTCCTGCGTGATCGGGCAGAGAAATTCGTTGGGGATCACCAAAGACGAGGGTTTGTCTAGCATCTTGGGTGGACCCGCAGGGTTGGCTACAAGTAGAAGGTCTGTCTCTTCCATGCCCAAAATTCGCTTGAATTTGTTGAGAAGCTCGACAACTTGGTGTAGGGTCTCCACCCCGCCTTTCTGTTCAACCAAATGCTTGATGGCAAGGGTCTCCGTCTTGACATCCTCCTCTGTGTGCAGTTCCAGCTTCTTGGCCAGCCTTTCAATGATGGCGCTGTCAGCATTCCGTTCATCTGTTTTCGAGCACACCACCATCATGTCCACCGCGAATTCTATATCTTGGGTATCAGTTCTCCTCTTGGCTCGCGTTAGCTGCGTCTGGAGTAGCTCCACCTACATATATGATACATATATATAGCTCATACTCATAATCATAATCATCCATGGATAGATATATAGATCAAGGGCGAGGATGGAGGAGCCTGCTCTTGTTTTAATTCCAACTAAATTTAATAGTGGTCGCTATATTAATAGATATACATGCTCTTTCACTTCATCCGACATGCCGAATTCGTGACACGACATAATATTGTTCAGGGCTTGGTGTATTTTGTCATTGACGACGTGAAATTTGATCATAAAACCCTCGCTCTCTAGTGCCTGAAATTGAGGAAGAAGAAATTGTGGATACAGGATTAGAAGAACAAAGTAAATTATTTATTCTTGGGAAATTAAAAGCTGACTGACCAAATAAATCTTGCTTCCCGCATTGCAGGTTGTCAGCAATTTGGTGGCCAGAAGAAGGGCCTTCTTGAGAAGGAGCAGGGCATGGAGAGGCTTGCGGGGAAGGGATTGCGGGGAAGGGAGAGCAAGGGGGGCGTGTCCCGGAGCTCCTCCAGAACGGGTAGGAGGAGCTTCAAACGCCTAACCAGGGCGAGGCACTCCTTCCTCTGCGTTCTTCGGAAATCCTCCAGTTGAGCCACGGATTCAATAATACCCACGAGATCTCGTATCAAAACCCCTCCCCTTCCACTTCCATTTCCATCCTCCGACCCGGACGAGGACGTGCCCACTTCCATCTCTTCCTCCCAAATCTCTGTTCGCTCTCCATCCATCACCATTTCTTTTGCTTTGCATTGGGACACCGATATCCTATCCAAAAACTGGATTTCTGAGGGATTAGATCACTGCCGGACCAGCCCAGGAATCTATCTCCCCCCTTCGCATCTTCCGCTCCTTTTTCCTTGGTTGCCGCGCGCTTTCAGGTCTCGACTCTTAAATTAGCTAGCCAGGTATATATTCGATATACAAATGCTACCTTTTCTAAACTTGATTCGCTTTTTGTTCCCCTAATTTCACTCCGACAACCACAGTCCAACTTGCAATATTTACGTATTGTTTGTCATTCCCATTCCCCATTTCCTGTAGCGCGTTGCGGTCACAATAGAGATTAATTCGGTCGTCCAAAATATATTAAAAAATTCCGTTGCCGGGACTCGACCCCGGGTCTCTCGGGTGAGAGCCGAGTATCCTAACCAACTAGACTACAACGGACTCCTGTTAGTTCGAGGAATATAACATCTCCTAGTATGTTAGTAGCTTTGCTGCTGTGGCACAGCCCACTTGCCCAAAAGATCTTCTTGCCTGTCCATCTCACATCACATCCCCCCAGCTGCCCTGCCCACGCACCCTCCATTTTTAGCCATAACTTTTTATCAGATTTTTCTGCAGGTTACCTTACGTTCTAAATACAAATCTTTTCTAATTTAAGCTCCTCCACCGTTAACCGAAGCCAGCCACAAAAATTCCCCCTTTAATTTTCATCCCTCTCGTCTTTTTCTGGGCTAGATATAGAATCTAGTAGAAGATAAGGTCGTCACTTTCCAGAGGGACTATTTAGTTTTCCTTTCAATTCGACTCCTTGACTAGTTGGCCGGGTTTGTGGCGTAGGATCGGCGTAGAGCTGACAAGCTGTCTGCTTTGGTTGCTGGGTTTAGATATTTGGCTCTCCTGGGCTGGACTAGACGATCAGCATATATACGTTGTGATTGATATTTCCGTTGTTGTCTCCGCAGCTTTTCGCTGTTTTATTTTAATTGTATTGTACATCTGCCCCCTCTGTTAGTTTCCTCGTTCACAACTTTTTTGTTTCTCTCCTCAGATCAATCTCAATATCAGCTTCTTAAACTCTTCTTGGTGATGCAACTTTCTTTCCTTCTGCGTGAGTGACAGGCGTTCAAGGCTTTTCTCCCCCGGGACAACGAAAAATGGACAAGAAAGATGACAACAAGTTCCTAACTGTAGCACCCTTCGAGTGTGCATGGAGGCAGGATCTAAAGTTCCCGGAAGCTGGAAGGGGATGTGTTGCTTTTGATGCTTTTGCCCACAATGATGTTACTGTGGTGTTTAGGGAGAATGTGGGCAGCAAACACTACCACTACAAGAGGGACAGTTGTCCCCATTACACCGTCATTCTTGGGAGTCACAGGAATCGTCGGTTCAAGATTGAGGTAGATGGCAAGACTGTGGTTGATGTAGAAGGCGCCGGCCTTTGTTGTTCCTCCGCGTTTCAGAGTTACTGGATCAGTATATATGACGGTTTGATTTGTGTTGGTAAAGGAAGGTACCCTTTCCAGAATCTTGTCTTCCGCTGGGTTGATTCCAATCCTAACTGTAATGTGCGTTACGTGGGACTCAGCAGTTGGGACAAGCATGTTGGCTATAGAAATATCAATGTGCTGCCTTTGACGCAGAATCATTTGTTCCTCTGGAAGCAAGTGGGCCTTGGGGAACATATTGCGGAGGAGGATGAAGATGAGGTGAAAAATAATCTTCCTTGCTACCAAAAATGCGGACTGCAAGTTTTTCTTGAGAATTCAGACTTATCGGATGTGTTCTTCATTGTCGGCGAGGAAGAAAGGCCTGTCCCTGCTCATAAGGTTATATTACAAGCATCTAGCAGTTTCCCAAATTTGACCTCATCGAATGGGAACATTGTACAGCTGCCGGAAGTTCGATATCCTATTCTCCATGCACTTCTTCAGTATGTATATACAGGCGAGACACAGGTTTACTAGCTACTACCACTAGAATCGTTTTTGTTCTTTTTATTGTTACCATTATTATTGAATTATCTGCTCTTTGAACTTAAACTTCTCCATTCACTCCCATGTTCCGGTTGACTTTTCACCTTGTTCTTTTTTCTTGCCCTTATGCAGGTGTCGGAGTCACAACTTGTTCCCCTACTGTCTTTGAGCTTAAAATTTGAGGTGATGCCATTAGTGAAGCAATGTGAGGAAGCTATCAAGCGGTTCAAACTAAATAAGAAGTTGTTCGGCTCAGGCAAGAATGTGGAATTATCATATTTGAGTCTTCGGCGCCATTCTGCTGCGTCCTTCCCCTTTGGACTCCCCATAAATGCACAAAAGCTCCAGAAACTGCATTTGACCTCTGAGTACAGTGATCTCAATCTTTATGTTGAGGGGCATGGCCTCATTGCACAAACTCACAAGCTTATACTAAGCCTTTATAGTGGCCCCTTTGCAAAGGTCAGATATTTCATACGTCTTATTTTACTAGCGCATGGTTCATGTGTCTTCTGTGTTTCAATTAACTGAACTTTAATTGTATGTGGATCCTATGTCTTTATTTTGCTCAATGGTGAGGCATGTTTCTCTCTTGTTGTGGATTGGAAAAAGGTTAAAACATCTGCATATCAGATGATTTTGGTTTATTCTGGGGCGAGTGCTTTGGTTCCGTGTTTGTTTCTAAATCATGGTGAGCTTTTCTGCAAACTTTATATCTAGTTTGGATCAGATTACCGAAGTTTGTTGGTTGCTTGTCCCCTAAATTTTCATAGACTGCTACTGATGTTATTATTTGCTTCTGACAGATGTTTACGAATGGAATGTCTGAAAGCAACTCTTCTGATGTTTGTATAAGAGATGTTTCACCAGAGGCATTAAAAGTGATGCTTGATTTCATGTACTCTGGGGAGCTGAATATAGAAGATGATGTGGATAAGTTTGCTCATCTGTTGCTTGAGCTTCTTCTTTTTTCAGACAAGTTTGGAATAACTCTCCTACATCAAGAATGCTGCAAAGTGCTTCTAGAATGTCTCTCAGAGGTAGTTCTGAAACCTGTATCTAGATGTTTAATTTGTATGTTTATTCGTGCCATCCCCCACACCCCTCTGTTTACATCCCTGTGATCTTGTATATATATCTATATATATTTTCTGTGTGTGGGATAAGAGAACGGAGAAGAGACTGGCTGTTTCGGACTTCTGAAAAGAAAAGAAGAGAACCAGTTTATATAGAATTATTGGATATTGATACTTTTCATGTGCATATTACATGCAGGGATGGAGTTCTCCTAGTGGAAGAAGGTCAAACAACACGATTTTTTCTATTATGCACAAGTTTAATGGACGAGGAAGCAGACAAATTTTGGCAATGTAGTGGACGTTGTTGTTTCAGATGCTAACTCTTTAACTTTGTTGCAGGACTCAGTCTGCGCAATCCTTCAAGCGATTTCTTCAATCCAATCATGTAGACTTATTCAAGAAACATGCGAGAGGAAATTTTCAATGCACTTTGATTACTGCACAACTGCAAGTCTCAACTTTATCTACTTAGATGATGAAATTTTTAGGAATATTATACAGGTGGGTCTTTTACCCCAGAAAAAAAATAAGCCCTTTGTTTTTAAGAATGAAAATTTAGTGGACATTGTAGTCTTTTAAGTGGTGCTATAGTAGACATTGTAGTCCTTTAAGTGGTGCTATCCCATATCATTAGTTCCAGGGGGTTGTTAGGGCTTTATTATTACGTTGAGCCCCTCCTCCTGTCAATCAGTTTTTGGATAGATGCTTTAATATGATATCATAGGCCCTTGTAATTGCTCTCTTCAAATTATGATGCAAGGGATGATAATATGGCATAGGATGAGCAATTAGCAATAGTTTCTGCATATGGTGTAGTTCTTTTCTTGAAGCTTGGAAGTGAGGCACTGACAACACATTGTTTAAACAGCTCTAAATTCCATACCAAAGAAAAAGAAAATTGCTTGTCTAGTAATTTTTTTTGTGAGAGGCTGCTTCTAATGTTGCATAAGCTAGACATTCAGTATTCTGCTAGGGCAGTTGTTTACTAAATTGGGCATGCATCGGTACTTTATATGTGAAGTCCCTTGTAGAAGTAATGGCATATGAATCCTCATTATTAATCATATGAATCTCATGTAGATATCATTTTGCAGCACTGTTAGACTGACAAGGTTTCCATAGTAACTTGGTGTTGCCTGTGGAGTTTCCTTATTATAAGTCTTACTGCTTCTTGCAACCTGTGGCTTGCAGCATCCAGACCTTAAAGTAACTTCTGAAGAAAGAGTTCTTGATGCAATTCTGATGTGGGGTGTGAAGGCAAAGAGAGTGTGTAATTGGGAGGTGATAGATGAGCTAATAATCAATTCAACTCCAGAATGTGTGTTCCAGGAGAGGCTTCAAGCAGTTATTGAGAATCTGCCTTTTGTGCGATTCCCATTACTTCCATACGGGTTGCTTGAGAAGGTAACCTAGGGAACATAGTAAAATGTACCAATTGCTATGCCCATGGTATGCATTTTGAACTCTTGATCTCCTCCCTCTTGCTAGCAGTTGGAGAGTTCCACCCTCAGCAGGCAACTTGCTGCTTTTGATGATCTTGTAAGTCCCTTTAGCTCTCCAAAAATATTTTGCTTTCTTGACAACAGCACAACGTGTCAAGGCGATGTTCTTCTACTCTGTACTCTCACATTAATGTCAATTTCTTTTGGCTCTTACATTAATCGTATTTCTGCAACAGGTTAAGGAGGCAATAAAGTACATAGAAAGTGCTTCTACACAACCCAATAATGAGCAAAAGTAAAGCATTATAATTGCTCTGAACAGTCTAAAGCAGCTTACATGTGTTTTTCTCATGTTCAAACTACTATTTATCTCACATCTGATTTGTAGTTTTAGGTGTCAGCACAGAAAATCCAGTTTCAAAGAGCTTCAGTATATTTGTGATGGCGATAGCAATGGAGTCCTATATTTTTCGGGTACATCATATGGGCAGCATCAGTGGGTAAATCCAGTTCTTGCTAAGGTGAAATACCCTTTTTTCATGCTGATAACTCTGACTAATCTACCGATTTTTATTTTTCAAATAAATATTAAATTTCAAATTATTGGTTATACTAACATCATAACTCTGTATAAATATAATGTTTCAGAGGATTACCATCACAGCTAGCAGTCCAGCATCAAGATTCACTGATCCGAAAGTTTTGGTATCAAGATCTTACCAGGTATGTGAATCAAGCTTCCCATTTGAGAGTAAGTTGACAAATTGAATTAACAGATTTTTTTGCATTAGGGGACATCCTTTGCTGGACCACGGTTGGAAGGTGGGCAAGCATGTGCATGGTGGATGGTTGACCTTGGCGAGGATCATCAGGTTTTGGCCTCTAAACTTGAACTGCTGCATTTAAGGATTATCCTTTTGCTGATTAGCACGTTGTGGTTTTTGTGGTGTTGTGATAAACATACACTATAAATGGGTCTGAAAGTTTGGTATAGTGTTTCACTGACTTGCTTCACCCAATTAATAAATTGCAGCTTATGTGCAATTACTACACGTTGAGACAGGATGGGTCTAGAACATATAGCAGGTTCTGGAGATTTGAGGTAATGTCTTTTCCGGTTGATCAAAACTTTGTTGGTTTCTAGTGATGAAAGTTTGTCAGAAGATTATGTGTTTGAAACTTTGCAGGGCTCCATGGATGGGGTGAATTGGGTAGAGCTAAGGGTACACGAGAATGACCAGAAGTTATGCAAACCGGGGCAGTTTGGGTCGTGGCCTGTGTTTGGTCCGAATTCCCTACGTCCCTTTAGATTCTTCAGAGTTGTCCTCACCGGCCCAACTACTGACGCTTCCAATCCATGGAACCTGTGTATTTGCTTCTTGGAGCTGTATGGTTATTTTCATTGATGTAATGTAATGCTGCTCAGGTGGTGGGTTTGTAATTTTGTTTCTATTAATAAAAATAAAACGTCTTGGCTCAACGTGGGGCTCATTGCCTTAGGCCTGGACATCACATTACATGCCTAGGTTAGATTAGAGAGCACCCCGTAGTTCTGTTGGCAAAATCTATGCAATCCTATTTCCAACTCTCTACACTTGCCGGTCACAACACAGTCTCAAAGCGCCGGGAATCAGTACTATTATTAAGGAATGAAAGATGGAGCAACAGTGACAAAATGCAGAATTAGATGAATGAAACCCTGCACTTGCATTGGCCCTTATTTAGTTATGCATGCAAAATCAGCACGCAAGGGCGTAGCCAGAAAGTATTAAATAATGTTACATGTAAACTCATTAAATTAAAAAAGTTTATAACTTAAGGGTGATTTTCACCAGTCATCTCTAAACTATATTCCTTATTACTTAATCGTCCCGAAACTATCAGGTATTATACCAATCGTTATCAAACTATTTAATTGTTGTTATCTCATCCTGTCATCTACCACATCATTAAGGATAAATGGAAAAGTGGCATCATATCAGTAGCCACATCATTTTTTCATGCCACATCATTTTTTCATGCATACTTAAAAGCTGTGAAGGATGGTGGGATGATTAAGCAACATTGAATAAAATTTAAAGACCATTAAGCAACACTTAATAGTTTCAAAACAATTAAGTAATATTAAATATTGTTTAGGGATGATAGATGCAGTTTACCCATAACTCAAAATTTAATACAATACTCATTCAAATCCCTAAAATCATAAATATTGAATTCACCTTAAAAACTTCTATAATATCTTTTCAATATATAAAAGCAATCTATCAACAAAAAAGTCATTGTCCATCTTATTTATCAATCTAGTCTTCACAAATTTTTTAGCTAAAAGAACACATTTTGTAATAACAATTGATATAGAAAAAGTCAATATTAAACGAATCAACCTCTTAATCCTAATCCTATACATCATCACCAAAACCTAGAAAATCATATTTTAGACACTTAAGAATTAATTTACCTAACTAGTTTGTATCATAATTACTTGGAAATCACAATACAATTAACCTGAATAATCTTAAAATTGTGCAGAACAATTATAATGAAAATTTGTCCGTAGAACTCTTTTTTTTTCCTATGATGAAGAGGTTGAAAACTGGTAAAGAAGTTGGGGATTGGTTATGATTAGTTGAGGGCAGTTTGAGAGTTGATGAGTAACAAATGAGCCTCTATATTCATAATAGTTAAATATAATATAAAATTATACTCCCTTTCTCCTATTTATTTTGCTCCATTTCAGTTTGCGTGTAATTTTAGACAATTGGCTGTTTTCTACTTGTGTTTCAATTTTACCCCTCTCAATCATCTCGTCATGGGAGCCTCATCCTGTCGTTGATTAGTCCATAGGTTGGTCCTCGCGCGTCTATTCATTGCTCGTCACCTCTCTCCATTCCTTAATTTGTTTCGTCCTCATCTTGTCTATCGATCTACACCTCCATCCGTTCCTCAATTTGCCGATCTTGACTCTCCATTCTTGATTTGTCGGCCTCACTCCGTCCTCAATTCGCCGGTCTTGCTCAATCCTTGATTCACCGTCCTTCTTCCCAATCGAAATCGTTGATCGTGCCGAAATTGAGACTGTTGATCGTGCTAAAATTGAAACCGTTGATAAGACCAAAATTGAGACCATCGACAACGGCGGAATTGCAATGAAATCTCATTGGTTTTTGGTTTTTATGACTACAGGTTAAGGATGATGAAACTAAGGATATGGTAAAATTTAAAGTATAAGGATAGTATGGCAAATTTTCTATAAAAAAAAACTTGCTAAAAGAGGAAATAATGCAATAGTTTTAGGACATTCCAAAAAAGGAAAATTGGGTAAAATTTCTGGGATAGAGAGAGCAAAAATTTTAAAGTTAGGTATTTGTTTGTAATTGTACAATTAATAATGGACTTTGGTATATTTTATCCTTTTCTATCATGCTCACACCACCACCACCGCGTCGACCACCACCAACATGGACACGGACAGGCTCATCCAAACTCTCCCTAGAACAGGAGGAGTTGGGCTAGTGGAGATTTAGCAGAAAGTTGGGCAACCAAACCAATTGCTTTGGCAGTAATAATACCCAAACCAACATTAATTTGCAATCATGGAGAGGACGATTAAACATGTACCTGTATAGTATGTATGTGCATTACTTGGTCTCAAGTCACAATGGAGAGAAACCAAGGAAAACAAGAAGCAAGAAGCAAGAAGCAACCCAGTTGAAGCACCCTCTAATTAAACCATCAAGACGAGGCAATTTTGTCTTAAAGAGATCTGAAAGAGACATGCCTAGTACTCCATACAGGATAGCAATATAAAATTATCACTTTCCCTAAAAATTAAAAAAGACTCCCTTCCGTCGGATCCTCCTGCTCCTGCTAGCCGTACGTACCCATACCCCTCCTCGCTCAAACTCCACTCCATCAGATCCTCCTGCTCCTGGTAGCCGTCCAAGCTCCAGCTTTCCTCTCACTGCCTCCAGCAACAGCAGATTTCACGCCCACACCCAGGGCCAGAGGAGGAGGAGCCTTCTTCTCTTTGCTCGCAGTCATGCTCCTCAGCAGATATCTGGGAGTGGGAGCTGGCGCCAGACTACAGGTCGAATTCCAGTGAATCCAATCCCTCTCACCCTCCACAGTTTTCCTCAAGCTCTCACTAGTCCTCTTGCCAGGCCCATCCAGTCGTCTCTTGCACGACTCCACCGTCACTCCTAGACTACGACTACGACTACGACTATGACTGTACGTACCGCTCTCTCCTCCTTTCTTCCTCTTGGCCAGCCTCTCGTTTCTTCTCGCCGAATACTCCTCGTAACACCTGCCTCTCTCGAACACAGCCGGCGAGTCCGCCCTCACCCCTCCTCCCTCTCCCTCTGCTCCGCTCCCCACTTCTTCTCTCACCATCCTCGCTAAAGCCCGAAGCTCGCATGAAATCGACCAGTATTCCGGCCGAATCTTTGATTCTTCCCCTTCATCCCATCGGATTGCCGCCTTCTGGGGTCTCATCAAATAACCTGACACAACACAAACATCACAGGAAGGATATTCATATATACAATCCTATCCTAGTGTGTAAGCAATTAGCACAAAACAGAGGATCGACCCGGACCAGACAGACAGGGGTATTTAATCCGGCCGTCCAACTGGAATCTAAAGAATTTGGTATAAATCAAATACCTGGAGGAGTCTGAGTCGATCGGACGACTCGGCGGGGCCGCAGCCGGATTGGCGATTTCGCCAGCGGGGGCTTGCCATCGTTCTTCATCTTCGGCATATCTGATCTGACGATCTCACCCAGTCCCAGGAGAGGATACGATACTATTTGGCGGGGCGGCTGAACAAAAGAGTGCTGGTAGCTTGCGATTTGAATTTGGAGGAATTCTTTTCAATCTTTATCTGGCCTCCTTGTTATCGGCTCCCAGTTCAACTGCCTTTTTTGCATTGCGTGTCCGGATACTGAAGTAAAAGAAATCGGATGTGGATCTTAAACTTGATTTTTTTAGGATCCGGATGGGCACCCTGGAGCGTCTTCAACGGTTATATTTCCTCATCCAACGGTAGCAAGTTGATTTTGGATTGAATCGGCAGGTTTTGTGTCACCAACGCGACAACGTCTCTCATTCTCTTTCCATTATTATATAGCCATGTAGGGTCCATCGGAATTTGCCCTGATCATACTTTGCCCAATCTACTCCCTTTTGTACTATAATAAGTAAAACATTTTTCTTGCCCGAAAATTAAAGTTTATGTAATTTATGCAATTTTTTTTAATTTTATTTATAAAATTAAAATAATTTTTTTAAAATTTTATATAGTAAGAGTTTAAATAATTATTAAAATAGTTTTATGTAGTAAGAGTTTAAATGAAGATTAAAAAAATTATTTATTAGATTTTGTGTAATAGAAGTTTAAGTGAGGATAGTAAGGTAAATTAAAAGTTGAAAACTTTCTTAAAAAAGAAATATTATATTTTTTCTACTAATTGTTCATGAGATAGTATTTAAATTAGAAAGTACTTAAATTATCCATCTTATTGTTCATGAGATAGTAGGATAGTGTTTGTAGTTTAACCTTTCATTTTCTTTGTTCATTAAATATATATAGATATACATATATTAAGGATTCCTGTATAGCTTTATATTTTCATTCTCACTATACATATGTGATACATGGGAATATGAAAAAAAACTCATTTAATTCATACTACATAAATAAAGAAATTCTAAAAAATATTGAATATATAACACAGAACAAATATAAATAAAATTATAATTACAACATCATATACTTTATTTATTTTTAAAACTTAAATTAATAATTCTAGAAATTTAATTAGCAATTATAGAATAATATGTGATTCAGGAGATATCTTTAGAGAATTAAAAGTTAGGATCAATATTTTGTGAAAGTATAATATGTGATTCCATATGGTGATGGATCAAAGTGAAACAACTACACCAAAAATCTCAAACCTTTAACTTTTGGGTTGCAAATGCATCCCTAATGTTTCACTTGTTGCTCAATGATCTCAAACATTTTCTCTTCATTATATATTCATCCATGTCCTCATTCTAGACCGAGTTGATACAGA
Source organism: Aquilaria yunnanensis (assembly GCA_039654915.1). NCBI lineage: Eukaryota > Viridiplantae > Streptophyta > Magnoliopsida > Malvales > Thymelaeaceae > Aquilaria > Aquilaria yunnanensis. Next base: position 111,259,763 of record CM077593.1, read on the forward strand.
AAATTGATTTGTAGGGAGGAAACAAATAATTTATATAATCCATTAACTATCAACAAATTATTGCAGACTAATACAATTTCCAAATACTTTAAATTGGAACTTGAAAAATTGATGTTAGATAGTTATGTTAAAGCTAATAAATTCAAACTATTTGAAAATTATTTTCTACTAAATTCAAAGTTATACTATAATTTGTTAATAGTTAATGGACCATGTAAATTATCTGATTTTTTCTCTTTATAAATCAAGTTTTTGTACCAAATTGGTCTAGCTTGAAGCCAGGGATGAATTTGTAATGGAAGGAAAAAAATTTGGAACCATTAAGTAACAATTGAAAGGTGGTTACAACCCAAATTAAAGATTTGATATTTTTTTTAATTTAATTTACTCATTAGACTAAAATATAATGGTTAATAAGTTAATGGCTTAAATAGTATGCCATTTAAAGTTAATAAAATGTTCTTGAAATTTACTCGTTTAATATATATATTTAAAAAATTAAATTAATAAATCTAAAAATTTAATTAACATTTATATAATATAATATGTGATTGGGGAAATGATATTTAGGGAAGTAAAAATTAGAAAGAAATTTTTTTAAAAGTCTAATCTATGGTATCATTTGGCGATAAACTAAACAGAAACATTTTTAATAGGTTTAGAATAAAAATAGAATGATTAATAAATTAGAGACTAAAATAATATGATATTTAAAATTAAGGGATTGATATAAAATTAAATCATCTAGTGTAATTATTGATAGCATTTATTACTGAACCGAACTTTTATATAAATATACATACTACATAGATACAAGACAATTTGGATGGGAGTGACATCTACCCAAGGAAACCCAAGGATCTTTCATTTGAGACCTCATCTATTTTTCTTTCTCCGGCTCTCATTTGTGTATATCTTGTCACTAGATATTTATAGGGGTGAAAAAATGAATAAACAGCTCGAGCTCGGCTTGAGTTCAACTCAATTTAAAGCTTATTCATGACTCGTTCGAATAATTATCAAGTTAAGCTTGAACAAAATTTAAAGCTCGATATAAAATTCTAAAAAAGCTCAAATTGCTTATTACTTGGCTTGATTCAATCAAATTTTAAATTTTTTCCTTAATTTAAATAAACAGCTCGAGCTCGACTAGAGTTCATTAAGATAAAAGCTAGTTCAAAACTCGTTCGTATTGTTTTCAATCCAAACACGAATAAAATATCAAGCTTGATAATTAATTCAAGCCGAACATGTTAGCCTACTACTCAACTCAGCTCATTTTTAGCCCTAGATATTTATGAAGGGAAAAATGGACAATTTTATCAGTTTCTTTTCTGATGTTGTAATTTTGTCACTATTATCTTTTTGTGCATAACTATCACTCATGTTATATTTTGGGAGTGAATCGTAAAAGTTATAAAAGAAGAGAGAAATAGTCACTAAATAGTCTAACAATAGAAATATTTTATCCAATTTGAAAATATTTTTTGCCCCATTAGTATCACATCGGCTACATAAACAACTTACAAGTTGAGAAACTCTTAACCTAATTTCTGAAAATTTTATCTTTAGATCCTAGCTACCCTAACTTACAAATATATTATTTGGATCATCTTCCTTATCTAGACATTTACTAGACTTCTTTTCACGACTTGCCACTATCAACAATCTCAATACAACAGATTGGGTCTTATCTGTTAATGAGTAGTGACAAGTAAGTAGCAAGTAGTAGTTGCCTTTGACTACTATAGTGATGAGATAGTTGACAAAATTGAAAAAGAGAACAGATTCATGCATGATTAGGTATTTGATTGGTATTATTGGTGGGAGAAGACATCTTATATAGATGGCACGGATTGAGGTAGAGAAGTAGCAGTAATTCACAACTAATGGGTTTTGAGTAATGGTTCTTATGGGTCAGACATGTTGAAGGTGATAGCAAGAATGCAAAAACTGAAAAAAAACATATAAGAGTAAGATTCTAGATAAAGAAAGCTTGATATCGAATCTTGAAACTTTTTCAGCCTTTTTTTATGATTGCCACCTAGGCAATTTTAACTATGATAAATTTTTTCTGTGAACTAAATGTAAGTGATAGGCTAGTACTGAGAAAAACAGCTACTCTAAAATTGTAACATTGAGTAAATATGAATAGTAGATTTTCTTTTTCCCCATTTTCCCCCTTGATGATCAATTTTTCATTCGGAGCTTCATATATATAAATGGGCTTAAATCCATAATCTGCCCCCAAAATTTTGTTCACTCGAACACTTGACCCTTTCAATTAGGGGTGAGCATGGGTCGGGTTTGCTCGGTTTTATGGTGGAACCGAACCAAACCGAAATGGCCTCGGTTCCAAAATTTTTCTACCCAACCCAGAACCGAGAACCGAACAGAACCAGAACCATGGTTCTGGGTTTCTCGGTTCTGATTCTCGGGTTTTTCGGTTTAGACCATATACCTATAACAACACCAAAATTCAATAAATCTACATCTATAATCAGTTTTATGACATATTCAACATAATATACAATTAAATTAATATTTAAATATATGTACTTAGATACATTCAAAAGAGTTTAAAATGTTGTTCTTACAAAAATGGTTCAAAAGTGTTGCTTGTGGGGCATCTTTATCTCAACTAGTTTACTTTATTCCAGTAATTCCAATATTTGTATTACATTCAATATAGAAAATTGAGCATTTAAGACCATCTTCTTCAGTATCAAAACCTAAAATATGTTGATGTCATAAATTTTTAATTTTACATGACTCAAATGAAAAAAATAGTATAATTGTGTCGTAAAGAGTAGTCTGGAATGAAAGATCGAAAGCAAAATGACTTAGGAGTGGTGGGTTTATGAAGTAAAGTGATTTAAGTAAATATGGAGAAATTTCGTAAATGATCCCACAACTTCCATACTATTTCAATTTAGAATATCAGTTTAAGAGTTTAATATAAAAACACAAAATAACCATCATAATACTTCAAAGAAATATGTGTGTGTGTGTGTGTGTGTGTATGGATATATTAGTAATACTATAATTTTTATTATATAATTATATATATATCTCGGATTCGGTTCCACCTCGGGTTGGTTCCATATGGAACCAGAACCAGCCCAAAAACTATTGGTTCTCCTATATGTGGAACCAACCTGAGAACCATGATCGATTTTTACCCAACCTAACCTAACCCAATGGGGGTGGTTCGGTTTCAGTTTCGGGTTTACTCAACCATGCTAACCCCTACTTTCAATAGTTCAACTATAAGTTGGGCAACTCAACCCCCAAACTTTGTAAATTCAAACTCATAACCCCTCTCCATGATAAAAAGTTATTCATGTGCTAAAATTTCATCATGCAATTCCATTATCTACATGTTCTCTTTTGTTTTGCAGGGACTTAAATGATAATAATATTGAATGGATGGGCCCAACCTAACGTTTTAACATAAGGGTTCACGTGTTTTAACACAATAGAGAAGAAAGTGAGCTCCAAGGAACGAGTTGACCTTATTTCATTTTTCGGATCCAAGCTTGAAAACTTAGAATGGTTCAAGCTTAATGTGGTCTATAATAAAAGATAATTTATTGATCTGGGTGAGCAAAAACTTCTTGCTCTGATGGATGACAATGCCGGGGAGGTTTATAGGGCTAGGAGCTTGAGGTTAGAGAATTTTTAGGACTTGCTCTGTTCAGCCAAGTTTAGATGACTTTGCTCTATTAGGCCAAGTCCTTACGAAACCAGAGAGAAAATTTACATGATGGAATATCAGCACATGATCACATGTGATGACTTTCCGTCAACAAAATGGGTTATATTTTTTAGTTTACAAAATTTGAAAGCTAAGTCACCTCAAGTCATAATTATATAAGGATTATATGTCACCGTTTACAAAAATTTGGAGGCTGAGTTACCCTAATCGCAGTGGAAGGAGCCGGGTGGTTTGGAGGCATAAACCTATATAAATACATCAGTTTCACTAGAAGAGAAGAGGAGCACAATTTTTCTTTTTCCTGACAGGAGTAGGGAGCTGATTCGGTCATTGATAACATAAAGGAAGTAGTGGCGGTGGCGGGGAAGATGGAAGTGGAGGTAATTCCACCGAGCAAATAAAACCAGCCTCTCCAACCCCTCACCATAGGACCAGTTCGTGGCTTCACCCTACCCTTTGGTCATCTTCTTTTATTCCAATCCCAATCCCAAACACCTCCATTATCCCACCATATTGCCTACCCTCAAAACCTTACGTTATCCCATAACTTGACCCGATTTAACCCGCTCGCCGGCACCGTCAATGACCACCTCTCCATCCTCTGCAACGACGTGGGAGCTCGTTTCCTCCAAGCCTTCCTCGCTCAACCCGACCTCGTCTTCCTCAACCGCCTTCTCCCCTGCCCCTTCCTTGCCCTCGAGACCGCTGGAACCCACGTCACCAACATCCAAGTCAACGTGTTTGACTGCGGCGCCCTGGCTATTGCTCTTTGCATTTCCCATCAGATCCTCGACGGTGCGGCCGTCGGCACCTTCTTCCGTGCTTGGACCTCCGCTGCTTGCGGCTGCTCCGATTCGATCATCGCCAATTTCGTTTCCAGTTGTCTGTTCCCAGTGGGAAAGGCAAAATAATAATAATAATAATAATCCAATAACTTTCAAAAAAAATTTAAGTCCTATATCTCAACTTTCTATCCGAGTCCTATATATTAAAAAATGTGATATCTGTTAGTTTTATAACTGAAAAATTTGACGGAAATCTTCTATGATGTGTAATTGATGTTAAAAATAAAGGAGAAATATCAAAATTTGTCATTTAACTTTGTAACTTTTATAATTAAGTTGTCAGGTTCTTATTTTCTCATAATTCACCCATAGGTTCAAAAAAAAATATAGAACTGTATAATTCAAATTAAAATGTGTAAGTTAGGTTATTGCTTTTGTGCTTGAAATTTTTAGAAAATGTTCAAAATAAATCATTTATTTTTCTCCTTCTTCTTCTTCTCTTTTTTTTTTTCCTAAATAAACTATTATATTTACTTTATTTTGAGATCTTTGATCGCCATTACGTCAATTGAATATGCCATGAGAATGGGAATATTATGTCAATTGAGCAATTTAAAAACTAGCACTTTACCTACTTAACAATCACTTTAAGAGTTTTTTTAGAAAGTAATTAATTATTTACGAGTTATCGAACCTAAAAATAAAATTTTAAAAAATATTTTAAAAATATTTTTTAAGCGTATTAAATTATAGAATTTTAATTGATGTACAAGTTAAATGAAAAATTAAAAATATTAATTAATAATAGTGTACTAAATAGCTCATTACTTAATATTTCATAACCAATTTTATAATATTTTATTGTACTTTTTGGAATCCAGGATAAGACGATACAATCTTCTTCACATTAATTCTTTATGCTTTTATATAAGCTTAAAAGAATAAACTACAAAATTTTGTTAAATGAGCCATATATATACTAAAAAAAGGATATATGTATATATATATCACCAATGACAGTGTAATGATGATGATTTTGCTGATGATAAAAAAAAAGGATTTATATAGATAAAAAAGAAGATTACTTAATTATAACATTTTAAGGCAATATAATCAAGTCATCAATATTTAGATCTAGATTGTGATTATTCAGCTTCCACTTTCTCACCGGAACATGATCTAATTGTTGCTTGGCTAGAGGTTTTTTTGTTTTACTTCCAACTAGAAATTATTCATTTCCAGAAGCTTTGTACCTTTTTAATTTTTCAATCATGATTAATGTTATCACTTAAAATTTGAGTAAATTTTGTAAATGATCTCTAACATTTAGTCATTGTTTTCTTTTAGTCTCTAACTTATTAAATGTTCTGTTTTAGCCCTAAACCTATTAAAACGTTTCATTTTATTCCTAAATCTACTAAAAACGTTCCATTTTTGTCCCAGTTTGATGAAATTTATTAGCTCAAAATATTTTTCTGATAATAATCTTTTAAATCATAATTTAAACTATTCGATAACTGTTTTATAATAAATTTAATCTGTATAATAATTTTTTCATAGTTAATAAAAATTTTAAATCATTTTTTCTTTTTGTAAATTGAACTTATGTTTATTTAGAAAGAAAAAAATATTAATTTAAATTGTCTATTTACTGTCAAAAAATATTAAATTATTTAAATTTACTGAAAGATAGTTACCAAATATTTAAATTAAAATTCTAAAAGTTTCTGATAGACAATTATTCTGAGTTAATGAATTTCATCTGGTGAGGGACTAAAATAAAACAATTTTAATAGGTTTAGGACCAAAATAGAACATTCAATAGGTTATGGACTAAAAGAAAACAATGACTAAAAGTTAGGGATCATTTATGCAACCTACTCCTTAAAATTTTGTATTTTTTAATTGAAAAGTATGAAAATTGTTCCTTATTCTTCACTCCAAGGGAGGAAGAAGAAGAGAAAATGCAACAGATTTGTGCTTGAAGGATAACAACAGTAGAAGAAAATATTTTAAGTTCTGATGGTGAGTTGCAAGAAAGCAAGAAATTGGTGACTTAATTAAAAAAGTTATAAAGTTAGATAACTAATTTTGATATTTTTCCTTATTTTTAATATCTGTTATATGCCATATAGGATTTCTGTCAAGTTTCCGGGTTGTAGGATTAACAGAGATCATGTTTTCGAAGTCATAGGACTTTTTTTAAGCTTTTCCCATTCTTAGCTGATGGTTATCTGTGGCATAGAGACTCTCTTGGGGTTTTATTTCAATAAAAAATATTTTAATAAATTTTTTTATTAATTGGTCTAACTAGCTATTTTTGTCATTTACACCTTTTAATGGTCTTAATGTTTTTCTTTGGGTAAATGGTGCAAACGGCTATTGGAAGGTTTTAATTTCTATAATTAGTTCTCTCTATATATATTTTTCTATGTATTCTCAAATAGTATTGGATAAAAAAAAAAGTGTGAGTAGAGCTTTACTTCACAACAGTACATATGTGTATGAAGTTATAATAAGATGGTTTGGTTGTTTTATTTTGATGGTGACGTGACCAAAGCTAATATACAGATATGACACAAAACATCTAAAAGAGATAATAATAATTTGTTGACATTTAGCCATAATAAAATTTATATTATTTTTTATAAAATTTGAGCATATTTAGGGCAACATAAATAAAGAAGGTCGGGATTTAAAGCAGCCGAATGAGAAATGGTGCTGGGATTTACTTCACAATCTGAGGTGTCATTCTTTTTTTTGGTGGTGAGACTAAACTGATCACAATGGCTAAAGGATTTGCGAAACTTAATATATATATATATATTCCTTTTTCGTTGATTCATAAATTCTGACCGGTTTGATTTCTTGGCAAGATTTCACACCAAAAGTTTTTATGGGATATTTGCAAAAAGTTTGTGCCCTGATTCTTGATTGTTTTCATCAAAATTTCCTATCAGGGTTGAAAGTGATGCTAACCTCAAAGACAAAAGCCACAAAATGAAGGAAAGTGATTTCGTCTTAAAGTAGTAACCGTTTTTGGCTTTGGCGCAAATGGCTAATTTTTTTGGTAAATACATGTTTCTTTTAGAAGCTCATAAATGTTCTTGTAATTCTCTCCAAACTGTTATCAGAATATTTCTCGATGCCTTTCTAAGTTTGATAATTTTCAAGAAAAGATATATGTCACAACTATTTTGGTTTGAGGAAACTGATCTTACAAAACATTTTGGTTTGAAAAGAAAAATCCGTTTTTGGAGAGTTTATTTGTGATGTGAAGGAAAAACTTTTGATAGGCTTTCACCATTTGTCTTGGGTTACTCCACACAAATATTTTTTTTTTGACTTGGTAATATTGCTCGCCGTCCGTGGCCAAGTAGTTTCTATGATTTTATTTTGGTTTGTGACTAGCTTTTAATTTTTATTTTTTTTTGCGAAAAAAAATATTAAATATCCGTGACGATTGGTGTTGTTAAATATATAATTTTCCTTGCCTATTTGGCACCAAAGTTCTTAAATTATTCTATTATACTTGTTGTTGCCGATTGCGATTCTGGATATAAAAAAAATGTGAAGTTATTGATTAACAAAAAAATAATAAAATTTTGTGGTTTAACATAGAAATTACGTTGAAAGATTTTGTTTGGTTTCTCTAGAATGAGAAAAAAATTCCTGGGAAAAATATTTTTCGGAAAACCTTTTTGCTGCACAAACAATTTTTTCTTAAGGAGGAGAAGGTTTTTTTTTTTTAAGGGTGAAAATATTTATTGAATTCTTTTTTAAATATCCTTTTTTATTTATATTTTGGTGTCTTCAGCGGCTGGAAAGATCTCTTTTGGAAAAAGAATTATTTGTTGTTTGGTGCTTCAGAAATGACAAAAATCTCTTTGTTTGAGAGCAAAGGTTGTTGCCTTCGATTTTCATTGTGAGTACACAAAAATTTGTTGTCTCATATTTCAATTGCAAGGATCAAAATTTGTACTTTGAATTCAAGTTGTAGGAACTTAAAATTTGGTGCCTTAGAACAAAAAATTGTGAGAAAAAATCACCTAAAAATTTAGACTTCAATATGAGTATAAATCAAGGCATCAATGTAGTGATCTTAGAAATTATGCGACATTGTAGCATAAATAAAGTTCCATTTATGGCTGTGTCAAAAGGCATAGACCCCAAAAAAAGTTGTCTTAAATGACATACTTATGTCCCAAGAAACGCGATGATGAGATGGATATATTTATGCTTAATTGAGAGATGCACATGATATAAAAGAAATAAAAAAATGAAAAAGATAGACTCCTAGTTATGCTCATTGAGAAATGCACATTGACTAAAACAAATATAAAAAAATAAGATGACCCCTGATTCACATATGTGCATACTCACTTAAACATATTTAAATATCCCATAAAATGAAAAATCATAAGGTATGCATTATCATTGAAGCATATCTAAATACCAATAAAATAAGAACATAAATTCAGGTGTATGTCAATTTTATTTGCCACAAGATATAGGTTGGTTGAGTATAAAAATTGTGGAATTGAAATTTGAGCTCTCACCACCTACAAACATGGACTTCATTGCTAGCAACATGTGCCATGTGATTAATATATCCTAACATTTGTCACTTATATTTTGTAAAATCTTCGATTAAAGTTAAAGGTTAAGAGGGTTACATCGATAGGGGATGGGTTAAGCCCAAATTAAATGAAAATTTCTATGAGGGAACCCAATCAAAAAGTCATAAATCATGGGGCTTAGGTTTTGAATGTGAAAAACGCATAATAGAGAAGCCGTTGAGAGATATATCATTTAAAATATTTATTTCTTGATCTCATTATTATGTTGTAGATGCATCTATCCTGTAATGATTAAGAGTTAAGTTTTTACTCTTAATGAGAATTTGTAGCTTTTTATTATGTGGAGTGTAAGAGTTACAAGAGTACCATTGATGAATTTTCATCTATATGAGCATTGAAGTGAGGTTAATCCTTAGGCTTTTCTTAAAATCACTCATGAAAAATTCAGTATATGCACATTACCATTAATCGTGCAGATTTATAACCTCAATGGATACCAGGTTGATTATGTGTGTTAGGTAAACTTGTACCCACAAATAACCATAATTCAAATTCGTACCGCTATCAGTTGTGGAACAAGTAAAATGACTTATTAAGTAAAGGTTTAAGGTATCACCACCTTTATTATGCATAATAAACTGTCTTTAACCATTTATATATTATTTTGGTTTTTATTAAAATAGAGAGGGAATTGTTGGAGTTTTATTTCAATAAAAAATAATTTAATAATTTTTTTGATTAATTGGTCCAACTAGCCGTTTTTGTCATTTACTCATTTTAATGATTTTAATGGTTTTTCTTTGGGTAAATGATGTAAACAGCTATTGGGAGGTTTTAATTTCTATAATTAGTTCTCTCTAATGTCATTCCATCTACATGGCTATATTTATGTGTGTTTTGTTTAGTTTTGACATCACTTCTTACAAGCTTCTCTCTCCATATATACCTTAGTTCTTCATCTACAAACATATATATATATATATATATATATATATATATATATATATATATAGTATTGCATAAATAAGGATGTGAGTGGAGTTTTGCTCTACAACAATGCAAGTGTGTGTGTAAAGTTACAATAAGATGGTTGGGTTATTTTATCCTGAAGATGACATAATTGAGGCTGATACACTAATATGGTAAGAAACGTCTAAAAAAAAGTGGGTAGACCCACGACTCATTCCAATTATTCTTGATATACAGGAGATATTTTTCCTATTCCCTACCTATTTCACTCTCTAGTATCTATTAATTTTGTGTTACAAAATTGGTTACTTTTGTTCTGTTGTGGATCAAAATTTGTTAAAAATTTTATATTTTATTATTTGTGAATTTTCTAATATTTTTATGGTGCAGGAACAACAAACTCGATAAACGCAACATAGGCTCTGTCCGTCAAGCGAAAAAATTTCATCACCAAGGCATTCGTGTTTGACATCTCAAGCATAAAAAGTCTAAAGGAAAGGTGAACAGAATGAGTGAAATTACCCACTTAGGTAAAGGTTGTCTTCACTTTTCTTTGGAAATCAGACATGGTTGGTTGGGAAAGGCTTTCTTTCTTGACCTAGATGGTGAATCTGCGTACAAGAATGGAGTCACCTCGGGTTGGCAACTTCTTATGGGTGGCCACGGCCACAACAATGACATTGGATTTAAATTTGGAAGATCTAGTAAAGAATATCAAGGGAGCAATCTCAAAGATCAATAAGGATTTTGTAAAAGAAATGGAGCATGGTGGCTGTAGGTGGAGGGCTAATGGGTGACTTTAGGAAATTAGGGACAAGGGAGGAGATCATAAGCGGTTGGCATTCAGCAATTGGTGTAAATTGGGGTTCTACGAAGTGGCAGATTTCGGGTAGGGAAAAGCCCTTTGGGTGAGCAATACCAGGGTGGAAGTTTCAATTTTCATGAACCTTGTCATACTAGTGGATATCAAGTCAGCAACGAAATCGAAGTTTGGGTGACTATGAATGAGCAAGGCATAGCAAGGCTTAAAAGTGATCGCCAACTCATTGAATTGACATTCGTGGATGACAACCTTTTGACTTAATTTGCTTATAACCCCTACCTCTCATCTTTTTCCTTTCCATGCATATGCACGACAAACAAATGCCTACATTTTATATAGGACCATGGATAGTAAAACATAGGAGGTGTTGAGGTTCTAGAACTAGCATCTCTATACTATGTGCCTTTTAATTAATGGATAGTTTGTTCATCATAGCTTCATTTGGGAATGACTCTAGTTTTTTTTTTCAAATCCTAAACACAAAATTCAAACAAGGGAAATGAAAATTTGTTACATGCTAAATTTACATAACTATGCTAAATTGTTTGAAGAGCCATTTGGGAGCTTTCCAAGAATAATGTTAGAGTTTTTTTTAATGATTTATTAGCTTTGTTTAAACAACTTTTATTATTAACATTAAATTTTTAAATAATTTATTAAGGCAGAAATATCAAATTTATTATTAATGTTTTGGGTAGGGAGCAGATATGCCATTACAGTTTTTTTTCCCAATCTCCTACTAATGTTTTAAGGTGGGCTAAATATGTCATTGCCAACTAGAAAATAACAGAAAATGATAAAAATAATATGTTTTGAAATCTTGATATTATTATGCATTTTTAAAAAAATATTAGGACCTTTGAGATTTTTGCTAAAAGACAGTTTAATCTTTGCCATCAGCACTTTAGCCATATCACTATTTCCATCACCAGCATCTCAGCCCCATCATCGCCTTCCCTTTGTCTCTACTGTCTAATCTCCTCACATTTGAAAGAAACAGAGTATAATTACAAAAAATCTTTGAAATTTGTTAAAACTTGCATTATCACTCTAAAATTAACACTTGTTATTTTTAACATTTTTTGTTTGTTTTTTAACATTTTCTATTAGATTTTTAACGGTCAGTGACACATTTACTCTTAATTTGAAATTTTAGTGGTATAGCTTGCTCATTTTAAAACATTAGTGAGAGATTGGGCAAGAAAAACTATAGTGATATATCCGCTTCCAACCTAAAATATTAATGACAAATTTGATATTTTTACCATTTATTAATGATAGAAATCAAACTGCTAAAGTTAAAAATTAAAAATCACTCTTAAATTATTTTCTAAAGCTCCAATATTAATCGTTAATGCTAATTCGAAACAGAACCACTAATAGTAAATGTTAGATCCTGGAACTAATAGTTAACAGTCAGTTCGATTCACTTTAATTGGAGCAAATTAACATGTTTTCTTACAGAACTCGGTCAAAAGTTATTGGCGTCACGTGCTTACAATAATTCTAGTCACCTATTTGGAAGAAAATTACATGTATGCCATGGGTTTGTTTATACTCTAATTTTGACCATGAGTTCAACTCCTACTTGCCCTACCTCTTTGCTCCCAGACTTCTTTATTGTCTAAAACCAGATCTTCACCCGCATCCTCCTCTACTAAGGTCTCGCCCCTTTGATTAGTGTCTCAGCTGCCCATGTTGTATGGCTAATGGTTGGATCTTTTACCCGGTGAGTTGGAACGCGACAAGGTTTCAACTAAATTTGGCACCTATTAGTCAATGGAGAAGCCATAAGAGTAGGATCTGGTAGAGGTGGCAACTGCTAGAGATTCACCTGTCACTCTCCACGGCTGAGCACTATTGTCTATGGTACTCGAACAAAAGATGCAGATGTGGCATGGAAGGAAAAAGGATGAGGGCAGCTCCAAGGGACTCAAAGATGACCTCTGTTGTTGTTGTAGGTTTATGGAGGAATGACGAGAGAGGGGAGATGGCAGTGAATCCACAACCGGAATAGAATATTTTGATGCGCAAGGTTAGGGATGGTTGTCGAATAATCAAGAGAAAAGAATGATGGCATAAAGTAATTTTTATGAACATTGGAGGCCAAAATTGTTCAAGTCAACATTGAGTTTGACCAAGAAACAAATAACACATTAACGGGGTAGAGTTAAAGCGAAACAAATTGGCCCTAAGAGCTACTGCATATGGCAAATAAGGCAAACGTGTCACTAATATTGTTTTTACCCAATTCACCATATAAGTTAGAATTTGGAAGTCAATATATCTGACTGTTAAAAAGCTAACGAAATGAAAAGTAATAGATTTTAAAATCTTACCATGATAGTATAATTTTTAGTAAACTTGTAGAACTTTAGGTAATTTGAACGAATGAAACCTAATTATATAGTATTATTTTTATTTGTTTATCACTTTCCGTTGATTTTCCCACAGAGTCATTTTGTTAGTGAAAATAATTGTCCACATGTGAGACGAAATTATAACTACACATATTAATTGATAAACAAGAATACTGAATAATGCTTTTTTTTCCCCCGAATATGATGGTCTAACCTCTCTTCCACCCTTTGAGATTTCTTTTTTCTTTTCCTCTTATTTTGGCCCCTAAATTGTTTTATTTGTCGGCCTTGAGCGGCAGGACGAGAGCTGTGGTGGGGTTGATAGATATGCAAGTTTGGGGATTGCAGTGGCCAAAGGAAAAAACTAAAAGAACTTTCTCCAGGTTTTGTTTGTTTTCGTCTTTTTGTGCTTAAATCCATTTCAGTCTCTGAGCTACTAATCTTTTTCATTTCGGTCTAAAAATTCAAATTATTTGCCAATTTGGTACCTTTTATTTTTCTTATTCTTCTTGTTTTGTTTTGTTTTGTTCTTTTGTTTGTTTGCATTTATTAAGTCAATGTTAAACCTTACCACCAATACTATTTGCATTTGTTCTATTGATCCTGAAACCTTTTTTTGATTTTTATGCCAATGCTTAAATATTACTTTTTGTGTGAAAGTTATTTCTATTGTCCAAAGAAAAACTTTTATCATTATAGCTTGTCCTATTTTGGTCATGGCTTGAATTGTTTCCAGACTTTCCTTGAGCTTTTTTATTTAAACTTCTAACTTATACCATTTTTTTATTACCTTTTGTCATGTCAATTGTTAAGTACCACTTTTAGTTGCTCAAATCTCACTCTTTATCTTATTAATCCCAAAAATTTATTAAATAGAGATCAAACGCTAATTTTTGGTCAACTTCAAATTTTAGTTTTTTTTTTTTTAAAAAAATCATGAAAATTTTTTTGCACAATGTTTTAAAAATCATTTCATTTCGCCTTATACCACCAAGTAGGGGTGAGCATGGGTCGGGTTGGTTTGGTTTTATGATGGAACCGAACCAACCCAAAATGACCTCGGTTCTAAAATTTTTCTACCCAACCCAGAACCGAGAACCGAACAGAACTAGAACCATGGTTCTGGATTTCTCGGTTCTGGTTCTCGGGTTTTTCGGTTTAGACCATATACCTATAGCAACACTAAAATTCAATAAATCTACATCCATAATCAGTTTTATGACATATTCAGCATAATATACAATTAAATTAATATTTAAATATATGTACTTAGATACATTCAAAAGAGTTTAAAATTTTGTTCTTACAAAAATGGTTCAAAAGTGTTGCTTGTGGGACATCTTTTATCTCAACTAGTTTACTTCATTCCAGTAATTCCAATATTGGTATGACATTCAATATAGAAAATTGAGCATTTAAGACCATCTTCTTCAGTATCAAAACCTAAAATATGTTGATGTCATAAATTTTTAATTTTACATGACTCAAATGAAAAAAATAGTATAATTGTGTCGTAAAGAGTAGTCTGGAATGAAAGATCGAAAGCAAAATGACTTAGGAGTGGTGGGTCTATGAAGCAAAGTGATTTAAGCAAATATGGAGAAATTTCGTAAATGATCCCACAACTTCCATACTGTTTCAATTTGGAACATCAGTTTAAGAGTTTAATATAAAAACACAAAATAACCATCATAATACTTCAAAGAAATATATGTGTGTGTGTGTGTGTGTAGATATATTAGTAATACTATATATATATATATATATACCAACCCAAAAATCGTCGGTTCTCCTATATATGGAACCCACCCGAGAACCATGATCAATTTTTACCCAACCCAACCCAACCCAACCCAATGGGGGTGGTTCGATTTCGGTTTCGGTTTTACCCAACCCATGCTCATCCCTACCACCAAGACATCTCGGTACTGGCAGCACAACCGTACAAGACACGTTAATATTGTTTTGTCTATTGTGCCGGATTGTATTGATTGGAGAATGCGTCTCGGCTATCTCACCACCTCGCGATAAACAAAATGTCCGTATGGTGAAGAAGAAAATGAAAACTGGACTAAAAAAATCAAAAGAAAATGGAATCAGTAGAGAGAGAGAGAGAAAAAGAGAGAGAGAGAGCTTCTAGCAAATCTGCAACCCATGATCAGTGGCGTAGCTACCCTTTGCTGGGGGGGCCCCCGGGAATTTTGAAAAAACGTAAATATGGGGTAGTAATTTGATGATTTTGTCAAAAGTTAAGGATTGTGTATGCATTTTGCCCCCCCAAATATTGTGGAAAAATATAAAGATGGGGGGCAATAAGGTAGGCGCTGAAGAAAGTAGGGACCCAGTAAGTAGTTATTCCCTCTACATTAAGGTGATATTCTAACATGGCCTAAATACACTATTAGTCCTCAAACGTTTCCAACTTGTACGATTTGCTCCTTGATCTTTGAATTAGTGTGAATTAGTCACAATTTACAGCTTTACCTAACCGCGACGTCGTCTCTCTCCTCCGGCTCCGCCAACTCTCCTCCGGGCTTGCCCCCCCGAACCAAAAATCCTGGTTCCGCCACTGTCCATGATGGCTAGAAAGAATAAAAGTCATATGTTGGAGCTAACAGAGAAAAAAGGATGATGGATGGATGAAGTAGTAGAAAAAAAGAGAGAAGACAAAGAGATAGGGAACGACTAAGATCTTGGAGAGGGAGGGTATTTGTCAAAAAGTGAATTAGCGGCAAACATTAGTAACATTTTTCTCGGCACTAGAGAAAGAAATTAAAAAAAAAAGTTTGGGGGAGGCAATTTTCTTTTTCCAATTAGTGGCAAACATGTGCTGCATTTTTTGGTTTGAAAATTGTTAAATCAAACTTTAGTGAAAAATAGTAAAAAGGGCTAGCCTTTACGAAGTGAAAGGAGTAGTAATATAATGTCGATATATATACTAATTCTAATACACACACCTAAAATTTATTGAAAACTGATATATTAAAGATGTACCACGAATATGATATTAAAATTCAATATTATACTGTATCATTGAAAAAATGGTAACATAACTGATACAAGATTCAAAATCTTGTTTTTGCATTAATGGTTAAATCCATTTTTAATTGTTCAAACTCTAGTTTTTCATATCTTTATCCACAAACTTTATTATTTTATAATTATTTTGTTATATTTATATTAAATGCTACCACAGATTGAAACGTTGCAATGCTTAGGGCAAATAAACCTCTTATATATCACAACCAATTCATTTTTCCGAGTACATATGAATCCTATTTTTCACAAGTTTTTCTATTTTTGATATTTTCCCTTTTTCTTCCTCTTCATTCACTTTTCCAAAAAAATAATAGTAAAAATATCAAAACATATGATTTACAACAATGGAAAAAAAAAAAAAAAGATGAAAGACGAAGTGATCTGAGAAAGGATACATGGTCGCAAACATTGACATGCATAAAACTTTGTAAATTTTAATGGATGAACTGATTAATAACACATCGTAAGTTCAATTTAAATGGTTAAGGTATGTACTTCTTAACCTTAATTTGAGTCTGAGTAACTTCAATAAAATGCAACTTCTTAGTGAATGTTGCAGGCAGTCCAATCGAGTCGAAGTCCAAAGATGCAACAAAAAGAAGAGGGAGAAGAAGAAGAAGGAGAAGAAGTAAGTAATAAAATAAAAACAGGAAGAGAAAATTTGTTGTTTGAATAAAGAGGGCAGAAACAACAGAAGTAGTTGTGGGCCATGTGATCAGTAGAGAATGGGCTCTGAATTAGTTTGAGCCCACCAGGTGAGGCTTGCGGTGCCGTTGTTGGTGGATTAAGAACACGAAAACATATACTACTCGTTTAGAGGTTGGAGGGGAAAGGAGGAGGACAATCTATCAGACAAAGACAAACTGACAAGGCAAAGGCAGTGAGCCTGCAAGAGTAGACCGTCCACGATCCACGGTGGATCGATCTATCGACGACTAGTGTTATTTTAGATGTAGAGTAGTACTAGTACTTAATAGTAATTGGTCAATGCCTGTAATTCGTCTCCGCAAAATGAAATGAAGCAGAGGAGAAGAATCCATGGGCATCACATTAGCATCACACAGCGCGTCTCCTCCATGG
Source organism: Aquilaria yunnanensis (assembly GCA_039654915.1). NCBI lineage: Eukaryota > Viridiplantae > Streptophyta > Magnoliopsida > Malvales > Thymelaeaceae > Aquilaria > Aquilaria yunnanensis. The sequence continues at coordinate 111,277,117 of CM077593.1, forward strand.
CCCTTCTCCTTTTCTCCCTCTTCCTCTTCGCTTACTTCACTCTCGCTCTCGCCCTCCCTCACGCCGATGCTAACCTCACCCTCACCCCAATCAATCGCGATCTTTATCATTCCAGGTTTCTGTCTCTTCTCCCTTTCTTTATTTTTCCCGCCGCTATCCAATCTAACCTAACCTCTTATTTCGCTTTGCAGTGCCGATTTGATGGAAGAGATCAAGTCTTTGGTCCATCGCCATCCGGACAAGCTCACTGTGCGCGCTTATCCTCTCTCCTCTTTCTTTCTTCTCGTTTACTCTTGATTCATTCATTCATTCATTTCCCTCCTCCTACGCTGCTGTCATGTAATATCAGATGGATTGTATTAAAGCTGGAAACAAAGGGTATGAAGCCCAGATCACGGTTGTTACCTTTTCCCGGGGAAGGGAAGCCGCTGACGACCGGTCAAAGTTCCGGATCCTCCTTGTAAGTTTCTCCCTTACCATCCACAACTAGGCCTCTCTATTCTCTTTCTTTTCCTCGTCCAATGGTGCTTACCTCCTACATCACATATCCCTCAGATTGCAATTGGTGACTGCTCCTGTTGTTGACAGATGATTCCTTGTCTTCCAGAGTTTTGGGCAGCATGGGAGGGAGCTCATTACCACCGAGCTTGCGCTGCGCATCCTCTCAATCTTAAGCGAGGAAGAGTTCCTACCCAACATGGATTCAGCTTCCTTGAACAATACCCTTGCCAGGGTTGTCATCAAGGTATTCATGTTTACACAACTAATTCTTACCCTTTGTTACTCATGCAGCTGCTTCTTGTAAATTCAAACACTAGTTAGGAGATTACAGGGCTTTTTACCCAGTCTCTGCTCTGCTTGGTAGGGGATATCATATACTATGTGTATATATCCTCCAGTGGAGATGCCTATCTGATTGCTTTTTTACCATGCTCTGGCAATTGATGTTTGGAGTTTTAACTAATTTTCAGGTGGTACCAATGGAAAATTTTAATGGTCGGAAGCGTGTTGAAGCCGGAGATCATTGTGAAAGAAGAAATGGTAATCCAGCTTGTTATGTAAATCTATACGATTTTATGATTGCCTCGTGAAGTTGAGATTCTTAGATTGACTTGTGGCAGGGAGAGGGGTTGATCTCAACCGGAATTGGAGCGTGGACTGGGGAAAGAAAGAAAAGGTTGGTTCACTTTACCTTATTTGTTGCATAGAATATGATTCGTGACCACCTCATGTTTGCTGTTATGGTAGCTTCTTGTTGCTGATCACATTTTGGTTCCCTGAACAATAGTAGCATGCCCATCAACAGGTTATTTGAGTAAGCTATAACTGGAATGTTATTGCATGGTCCTAACAACTGCCAGTATGTCCCATCACATACGAAGTGAAATGATATAGGACCGAAGGAGGGAGGTACAGGCAGGCATAAGATCACATGTAGAAGTGTCAAAGGAAAAAAGGCCTACTTTGTTAGAGTTTTTAAAGGAAGAGAAATCCAATTTACTTTGTCATGTAGCCATGCTCAATTAGGCTGATATTAAGGTTTAGTTAATTGGTTGGTTTTCTTTGTCTCCATTGTAGGATTATGACCCATATGAAGAGAATCCTGGAATTGCTCCTTTCAGTGAACCTGAAACACAGATTATGCGGAAACTTGCCATATCATTTGATCCTCATGTGTGGATAAATGTACATTCTGGTATGGAGGTAAGTACAATTTGACATCAATATTTACTTTCCTTTGATGCATTGTTTGACTAGTTGATTGTATAATGTTCTTTTTGTAATTTACTTGACCCTGTAGGCCCTATTTATGCCATATGACCATAAAAATACAACACCTGAAGGTTTGACATCACGTAAGATGAGGATGCTGCTTGAAGAATTGAATAAAGTTCATTGCCAAAAACGTTGCATGACAGGGTCAGGTGGTGGTTCTGTCGGGTCAGTATACCTCTATAATACCGGAAAAATTTTCTCCAATTTTCAGTGAAGCGATGTTAATGAAATTTCAGTTCCTTAATTGCAGTAACTTGAGGAATGTGCTGTTATGTTGCCTGGCAAAATGTCTATCCTATATATGTTCATATTCTTGTTTGTTTCTGTCTGTTAAGTTTGGCACAATTATTTGGCTGATTGCAGCTATCTTGCACACGGGACAGCTACTGATTATATGTATGATGTTGTGAGAGTCCCCATGGCATTTACATTTGAGGTCTGTCTGATGCTAGTTCTTCAAGATGAATCACGTCTGTTACATGTTTACATTACCTTATTCGTACACATGTTTGGCCTTCTACTGCAGATCTATGGAGACAGCTCTGCATCATCCAAAGATTGCTTTAAAATGTTCAATCCGATTGATCTTGTCACATTTAATGTATGTTCAATTTGCTCCAGATTTTCCAAAAGCCCCACTCTGTCTCTCCCTTTTTCCCCATATATGATACTTCCATGATTAACAGCTACCTAATTTTGCTTTTTTGTTCAGCGTGTCCTTAACAACTGGTCTGCTGTTCTATTCACAATTTTTAAGCTGGGGCCACACCAAGCTGATGTTCATTCAAAGGCTGTCATAACCAATTTGGAAAAATGGGTATCAATGGATGAATATCTGGATGGTTACCTGATGGAAAGGAGAAACAGATATGGTAAGAAGATGGAAATATTTGATCTGGGAATGCAGGAGATTAGAACATATTTCAGACTCTTCTTATTATCCTCGGTGCTACTGCTGTTCATGTTTTGTTCAAGAATTTCAAAGAGTAGCAGACAAATAGTTTCAGCCATGTCTCTGTGACACGTCTGTTTATGGACCTGGGATATAGAAATTTTCTCGGCCTGCCTATTCTTTGTAAGAGTGTGTGATATATGATTTGTAGAAACCGCAACAGATTATCTCACTCACCAATTTGTAACTCCTCACATTCTTTATATTTATATAGGTCTCTATAATAGCATTCTTTTTTTTGAAAAAAAAAATGCATATTGAGCCTGTTTCTCCAAGTCTAAATGGGGTTTGTGGCTTTCTTGGCAACTATTCATTCATGGAACATGATTTGGCTGTTGCTGGATAAGAGGGGCATGGGAAAGGAAACAAACGGCAAATACAAATAAGCAAAAGCAGAAGACCTTGTGCAGAAATTTTATCCTTTTTCCCCTGTGGTTTGAGCAAAAGCAGAAGACCTTGTGCAGAAAATTTATCCTTTTTGCCCTGTGGTTTGAATATCACTGTTAATGTCTGTGTTACACAATAGGCATGGGGAACAGTGAGTATCTCTTGTGCTCGAATGAAAATTGTCGCATACAATGGTTATACTTGTGCTAGACAAGAGAGATAACCCTGTCTGGTATCTCGAGTACGGTCTGGTCCTTCACGTCCCTGAGTATCCTGCTTTTCTTCACTCTTGACCTTCGAGGACAGTTTACTGAGTCCAGTTGTGTGTCCTACTCTACTCGAGGATGGATGCTTGACAGTTAACAGTAGTTCCTGCGAAACCATAACCCAAAACTTCCTACAAAGCAGAAAATGATACTCTTGAAACGCCGATTATTTTAATTCCCCACTACTTCAGCTCCGGGTCCACAAGACAAACTTGTGTTATGCAGTTTGCATTCCATCAGATAAAATCCCAGAGGCATAAATGGAAGTAGATCATGCCATGGGTGCTCTCCCCACATCAATACCTTTCCAAACTCGAATATGACAGCTATTCCATCATAGCTTTTCTGAACGAGTCATGCTTGCGAACTATGATCTTAGTCTCTGCTTCATGTACCTCAGTGCCGAGCGCAACATTGCTCTAGACTTCCTATCAGGAGTGCAGCCAGACATAATCATTTCCTCATAGACAGCAGGAACCTATCAGGGAAACCATAATCCACATATTACAATAGGCTCAAACATATGTTAGACATAAATAAACTCAGCTGTACTATATGTAGAATTTGTTTCCCCCCACATTGGCCGAAATGTTTCTGACAAAGTATATTTAGATGTAGAGATGGCATGCACTTCTCGAGAGGTAATCAGTAGCAAGGGAAATTGTTCGGTATCAGGGAAGGAAATGTGTTACTTTGGTTCATGCAATCATGTAAAGCCTTCTTCCAGGATTGCATGGTGGAGATACCCCATAACCTTGGTTCCTCAATTGCTGCTCTGTATTTAAGAAACGGGAAATCCATGTCTACATAGATACATTAACCAAGAGAACTCAATAAAAATCTTCTCTGCTGTAACAAAGTCATTCACCTCTTCTTCATTCCGAGCTAATAAGAGGAAAAGCAACTAAACAAGTGAACATGACATGTCCGGTCCTGCACTAGTAAAATCTTTCCATATTTTTCGTACATATTAGGGGCTAAGGGCAGAGCAGAGATTTGAATCTTGGACCTTGGATAACAACTTCAAAGCTTTGAAAACCAAACCAATGCTTGAGTTGTTGTACCCACTAGAAACATGCCATATGCAGCTCGAGAAATCACCAAATAGTTGGTCCATAATGTAAATTTAAGTATTTAACAACTGGACAGACCATTACTTTCAACAATTGCCAAACTATGTACGGAAACAGGAAGCGAGTAAACTATGTAAAACATTGTGCATGGTCTTCAGATCTAGTTTGTAAAGCTAAAAGGGATACCTTATGAAACTTTTCAACACGAATGAGGGCTTTCATCAATGTGGTGTATGTAATAACATCCGGCTTAATGTCCTGAAAGTGCGAGTAAATGGGACTGGTAAGAGCATAAGACAAACTAAAAGAACGTAATAGTGATAAAAAGAAAAAAAAAAAAAAAAAGGAAAACAAGTACAAGACAAAGTGATGAGAATAAGTATAAAAAAAGGCAGACGCTTACGTTTTCCTTCATGTACTGCAATACGGCAAAGGCTTCAACATCTCTTCTATCCTCCCCAAAAGCATTAATCAATGAATTAAGAGCCAACAAGCTAGGTTTTAAACCATCCACTTGCATGACCCTGAATGCATTTACTGCCTGCTCAGATAAACCCTGTTGAAAAACATACGAGCAGGGTAAATTGGTGGCGAAATATTTTATTCATGAGAAAGTCTGCATAAAATCTTCAGGACTGGTGAGCAGTGAATGCAGCAGTTAGTGGAACAGAAGACAGCCCATCTGATTAGAAAACACAATCATCAGGCCCTTTACAGTCTCAACACACATTTAACATCAGGAACTTGGGCACTTGAAGTCTTTGCCTTGGTGTCAACTTCAAGTGCACCAAGGTTGTCCCTGGCCTAAAGGCCAAAGTTCAAGCCTCCATTGAGGTACAAACCCCTCGTTATATTGTCCCATTTACCCCTCTCAAGATTTGTAACTTGTACTAATTCCAAGTTTTTTTTTATAAAAAAATCAGGTACTAGGAATTTTGTGTTCTTGAATCCATATCTGAAACCCACTGTCTCTTATTCCACCTTCCTCTCCCCTTTTTCTTTTGGGGTTCGTTGGACTGTGAATGCAAACAATATGGTAGACACAGTTATATAAAAGGGATGCAAGAAACAGTCACCAATATAGGGTAGTTAAGGATGATGCTACGGTCTGGTCAAATTATCAAGAGTGGCTCAAGAACGAAAGCAATAGCTGGAGAACATACCCTTTGTGCATAAGCATTTATCAAGGCATTATACATGGCCGAGGAAGGCTTCAACCCTGCAGACTTCAAGTCCTCTAAGCAGTCTATAGCCTCATTAAATCTCCCTGCTTTTCCAAAGACATCTACAAGCGTGGTGTATGTGACAGTATTTGGCAACATGCCATGGCCTTGCATCTTTCTCAACAGGCCCTTGAGATCATCCCACCTCTCCTGCTCCCCAAATGAATTAATCATAATGTTAAACGTAGTAGTGCACGGCGAGTACCCTTTCTCCAGCATCTCCTCAAACAATTCCTCAGCTCTGTGATGGTGTCCTGACTTACAGTGGCAATCTATCAGTGTATTCCAAGTGACAGTATCCGGTTCAACCCCCTCAGAGAGCATCCGATCGAAGGTATCCATGGCATGATCTAGGCAATTGTATTTCCCAAAAGCATCGATCATGACATTGAAAAAGTGCCTATCAGGTCTTATCCCACTACTTTTCATCTCCCTCAAAACCTGAAATGATCTCTGCCACTCCCCTTTGTTGCGATAACCAGCTAAAATCCTGCTATAAACAAAGGAATTGGGGTGCACGTTTTTAGCTTCCATTTCCTTGAGCACGATCCTTGCACTCTCCCACCTATCAGCAGAGGCGTATGCATCTATAAGGAGACTGTAAGTATGCTCATCCGGCAGCATCCCATTCCGCTCCATCTCCGATACAACCAACTCTGCGTCCTTCAACGAGCCCGCTTTTACGTACCCCTTGAGAAGAGCATTGTAGGCCCTCGTTCTCAAATCCAGCCCACTTCCTCGAATCTCCTCGAAAACAGCCTCTGCCTCAAGAATCCGACCGGAGTTGCTGAGGGAATTAATGACCGCCACAAGGGTAGGCGTCTTGGGATTGAGGCCAATCGCCTGCGCCATGGATAAGAAGCGCAGGGCTCGGGTGGGATCGTTGGCCCTGGCAAAACCGACAATGATGTCATTCAAAAGCTGCCCATCAAGCTCAATGTTGTCCAATCTGATCTCATTATAGAGCTTCTGCAGGAGGGCAGAGTCGATGTTGTTGGTGCGAGTGAGGGACTGAATAATCAAGCTGTGGTTGACGAAATCGGGCTGGAAGCCGTCAAGCCTCATCCTGGACATCAAATTGAGGGCCTTCTCGAGGTCGTTGTTGCGAGCGCAGGCGCTGATGAGGGCGTTGTAAGTCAAGGGGGTGAGGGTTTGCCTCTGGGAGAGCAAGAAAGCTTCGTAAAGCTTCTCGGAGCGGCCGAGGGCGTGGATAAGAATGGAATAGAGAAGCTCGTAGGAGAAACAGAGGTTGTGCTTCTGAAGCCAGGAAACTAGGGCGTAGGCGACGTGGAGGGAGGAGGAGGAAGAGCAAAGGGATTTGAGGAGAGAGTGCCAGAGGGGAGCGGGGACGGCGCGGAAAGACTCGGCGAGCTGGAACTCAGCGGGGTGGAGGGAGGTGGGTGAAGAAGCGGAATGGGAGGGGGAGGGGGTGGGGGACGACGCGAGGAAGGAGAGCAGCGGAGCAAAGTCATAGCGGCGTTTATGGAGGGCAAGAACATCTTGGGCATCCTGTTCAGCGTGCGTTTGGTGTTGCAGGCCGAGAGAGGCGGAGCGGGGGATGAGGTAGAGGCGTGGGAAGGGGATGGTCGTGGGCGTGGGAGAGGATGGATTTCGAGCTGGGAATGGGAATTGGGATGGGAGCAGTAGCATAGTAGTGTACTCTAGAATGGTAATAACACCGACCAAATCTCCTTGCTGTTTCCTTCCACCAGCTATGCTTCTACTCTGCAATGCTAGCGCCTGCGTTCTTGGCTGGGGCCTTGGGGTTGAGGGCGGGCGAACTATTGCAGTACAAACAACAAGAAATTCGTACTCGTACAAGATTTACGTATGGGTTATTACTTATTAGTATTTGCCTGCTGCTTCATTATTTCATTATATTTGTGGTGGTCGCTGCTTCACGATTGCTACTTGCTAGTGAGTGAGTGATTGAAAGAATTTGGATTGGAATTTTTCTTCAAGTCGAGCAAGATATTATTTTTTGCCAGACCAGGGCAAGTTCAAAGTGTTGAAACACAAACTAAACGGTATCCTTTCAGTGCTCGACTTCTACTGGTTTGTGTGTTTTTTTTTCGGCTATTGTTAATCGCTAAAACCTAGAAGTATAAAATAATAAAAAAAATAATATTAAATGTATTAAAAATTGTATAAATCTTATACAACATTTCAGGAAGCAGAATTTGATTGAATAAATAAAAGCTAACCGGTTCTACTCACCTTTTCAGTTGCCAACTAAATTTTATAATATAGAAGTTTGGGTTATTTTACGTTTTAAATTTTAAAAATTATGTGTTTGTATCAATTTTAGTTGGAAGTTTTTTACTCCTCTAGTATAGTTATTTATTGTTGTAAAAGTGGAGGTAATTTTACATAAGCAATTTCTATACAAAATAACTAAGAAATTGATAAAAGAAACTCACATAAAACACAATATATGAGGTAGAGGACTTTAAAAGAATAATTGAGAAATTGACAAAAGGAACTAACATAAAACACGATATATGAGTTAGAGGACTTTAAAAGACACTAGTTGAGATAGGGGAATACATTAGAACCATCGTTATATTTAGGGGATGATATAGAGTTAAATGCACTTACTTTTACCAATTAAATTGTGTAAATTTTTCCCTGCTTTTGAATAGACTATAAAATTCACTCTTACTCATTATTTATCTATCTCTCTAAATATACAATTCACTTTTACTTATTTTTTACAATTTTATTTAAAAGCTAATATTATATATGCATAAAATAATTTAAATAATATTTTTCAAAAACATTAAAAAAATATTAATTTTTATTAAAAAAATAAAAAAATTAAAACTATTTTGTAAGATTCAATAAATATATAATTTAGATAAATAGTTTCAATTATGTAAGAATGAACATTTAAATGTATGTGTATTAATAATCCCCAAAATAAATGACTCTTCGTACAAGGTTTTAATCTTTTACAATATGATGTAACATTTTTTCTAACGGTACTATACCATATTAGTATTGTATCATACCATCTCATATATAATAAAACCATAACTTTTAAAGCACAAAAAAAAAGTTCAAGTTTTTTTTTTCAAATATCAGTAAATATTTGTTGTAAAATTAATCAATTACACATATTTAGAACAAATTTTACATAAACATATCAAAAATTAAAAGAAAGGAAAAATAAAAAATTATTAAGCCAATACTAAGATGGTATAGCCAATATGATGCGAGACAATTGGTACAATTGGTATCAAAGGATACACATAGTACAAATGCACAACTTTTGTCTTGACTATCGTGTATCATTTATGCAATGGTACTGATACGTATCCTCTATACCGGATGGTACGATAAGAAATTCAGAATCATGTATCTCTTGCTTCCCTTATAGGAATATGGGTTGGCTGAGTTTTTTGGCTTGAATTCTTAGGGATAGAATTGTAAATGAATAGAGCAAACACTAACGAGGTTATGTTCGTATCCGTTCATTTAAGTTTAAACTAACACTAACAATAAATGAACAAATTTTTTCTGATTGTATTCATTCATGTTCATTGTTAACAATGATGTTGTTATGAACTAAATCAACTGGACAAATAAAAGTGTTTGTGAGCACCATAAATGAATATGTTCGTGAACAATATGATTTGTGAACTATATAAACAAACATAAACGGAGAAATAGACAAATAAATGAACAAAAAAAATCAAAAAATAGAAATAAATGAACTTACAAAAAAATAAATAAATGAGTAAACGAACAACAAATGGAGAAATAAATGATCTAACATAAACGAACATCAACCAAATTATTTGTACACATAAATGAATGAACAGCTTTTTGTTTATGTTCAATCATTTAACTTAAATGAACATAAAATTTTGTTTATGATCAGTCATTTAATTGAACAAATGAATATAAACAATTTTTTTGTCAAATAGTTCACCAAACACTCCGTTCATTTACAATTATACTAGGGAAAAATATGTTTTAAGTCTTAATATATTTTCCTAAATCATTCTTAAATTTTTTTGATTTGCCAAACAAATTCTAAAACTTAAAACTGTTAACTCTATTAGTTGTGCACCACATTCACATACATAACAAAACAATCCTCAAATGTTCACATACTTGTTTCAACTTTTACATGTCTTACATGTACATGCATCCATGCACTACATAATGGCTTTAACTCAGCTAAAACACATACCTAAGTTATAGGAGAGCTTTAGACACAATGCACTTCAGACACAAGATGCTGGACAACTGTTGCTTGGTATAGTAAGCATCATTACTAAAAATACCAAATGTGCTCCTAAAATCACCAAACTTTCTAGATCACAACTAAATACATTGAAGTTTAAATATCTAAAATTTTATATCAAAACTCAAACCATAAATGTCAGTTTGAATCAGATCTTTTTACTGAACCTGAAATAGGCAGATTTGAGATAAGTTTCATTATGAAACTTAGTAAGGAGAACACTTATACTCATAAGGTATGTAACCCATAGTATTACCTGCATCCAAAGACACTAAAATATAAGAAAACATTCACAACTTGTCTATAATGAAATAGAAACAATCACAACTAGTTTGGAATAGAAACATTAATAACTTATTTGGAATGAAATGGAAACATTCATAACTAGTATGGATTAAAAACATTCACAACTTGTTTAGAATAAAATGAAAACATTCACAATTTGTTTCGAATAAAATTAAAACATTCACAATTTGTTTCGAATAAAATGAAAATATTCACAATTTATTTGGAATGAAAACGCTCATAACTTGTTTAAAATGAAATGAAAACATTCACAATTAATTTGGAATGAAGACATTCACAACTTGTTTAGAATGAAATTGAAGCATTCACAATTAGTTTCGAATGGAAACATTCATAACTTGTTTGGATTGTAAACATTCACAACTTGTTTAGAATAAAACAGAAACATTGACAATTGATTTGGAATAGAAACATTTACAACTTGTTTAGAACGAAATGAAAACATTTAAAACTTATTTAGAATGAAATGAGAATATTCACAACTTGCTTGGAATGGAAACATTCACAACTTGTTTGGATTGGAAACATTCACAACTTGTTTGGGTCAAAAACATTCACAACATGTCCAGAATTAAATGGAAGCATTCATAACTTATTTGGAAATGAAACATTCATAACTTGTTTGAAATGAAATGGAGACATTCACAACATGTTTAGAATGAAATAGAAACATTCACAACTAGTTTAGAATAAAAACACAACTTGTTCAGAAGGAAGTGGAAACATTCACAACTTGTTTATAATAAAATGGAAACATTTCTAACTTGTTTGGAAATGAACCTTTCACAACTTGCTTGGAATGACATGGAAACAATCACAATTTGTTTATAATGAAATGGAAACATTTCTAACTTGTTTGGAAATGAACCTTTCACAACTTGCTTGGAATGACATGGAAACAATCAAAATTATTTAAAATGGAAACAATTATAACTTGCTTAGAAAGAAATAAAAATATTCACAGTTTGTTTAGAATGGAATCATTCACAATTTATTTAGAATGAAATGGAAATATTCACAATTAGTTTGGAATTGAAATATTCATAAAATTTTTAAAATGAAATAGAAACATTTACAACTTGTTTGGAGTCGAAGAATTCACAACTTGCTTCAAATGGAAACAATCATAACTTATTTGGAATGAAAATTTTAACAACTTATTTATAATGAAATGAAAACATTCACAACTAGTTTGGAGTAGAATCACTCACAACTTGTTTGGGTTGGAAACACTCACAACTTGTTTATAATGAAATATGAACATTCACAACTAATTTAGAATAGAAACATTCTTAACATGTTTAGAATAAAATAGAAACAATCCCAAATTGTTTCGAATGAAATAGAAACATTCACAACTTATTTGGAATGAAAACATTCATAATTTTTTAAGAATGAAATGAAAACAATCACAACTTGTTTGAAATGGAAACATTCACAACTTATCTATAATAAAAGAAAATTCACAATTTGTTTGGAATGAAATGAAAACATTCACAACTTATTTCAAATAAAATGAAAACATTCACAATTTATTTGGAATGGAAACATTTACATCCTGTTTAGAATAAAATAGAAATATTCAGAACTTGTTTGGAATTGAAATACTCACAACTTGTTTACAAAAAAGTAGAAATATTCACAATTAGTTTGGAATGCAAATGTTTACAACTAGTTTGGAATGCAAATGTTCACAACTTATTTAGAATAAAATGGAAACATTCATAACTTGTTTTCAATGAAATGGAAATGTTCAAAACTTATTTGAAATAAAAACATCAATCACTTGTTTAGATTAAAATGGAGACATTCACAACTTTGTTTAGAATGAATTAGAAACATTTACAACTAGTTTGTAATGTAAGAATTTGTAACTTGTTTATACCAAAATGGAAATATTTACAAATTTTTTCAAATGAAAAGGAATAATTCACAACTTATTTATAATGAAAACATTCACATCTTGTTTTGAATGAAATAGATACATTCACAACTTATTTAGAATGAAATAGAAACATTGACAACATATTTGGAATAGAAACCGTCACAACTTGTTTCAAATAAAATGAAAACATTCACAATTTGTTTGTAATAAAAATATTCACAACTTCTTTAGAATGAAATATAAACATTCACAATTTATTTTGAATAAAACAAAAACATTCGTAATTAGCTTGAAATGGAAACATTCACAAGTTTTTTTACATATAAACATTCACAACATGTTTACAATGAAATGGAAACATTCACAACTTTGTTTAGAATGAATTGGAAACATTTACAACTAGTTTGTAATGCAAGAATTTGTAACTTGTTTATAACAAAATGGAAATATTTACAAATTTTTTCAATTGAAAAGGAATAATTCACAACTTGTTTATAATAAAAACATTCACAACTTGTTTTGAATGAAATAGATACGTTCACAACTTATTTAGAATGAAATAGAAACATTGACAACATATTTGGAATATAAACCGTCACAACTTGTTTCAAATAAAATGAAAAAATTCACAACTTGTTTGTAATAAAAATATTCACAACTTCTTTAGAATAAAATATAAGCATTCACAATTTATTTTGAATAAAACAAAAACATTCATAATTAGCTTGAAATGGAAACATTCACAAGTTTTTTTACATATAAACATTCACAACATGTTTACAATGAAATGGAAACATTCACAACTTGGTTGGAATGGAAATATTTACAACTTGTTTGGAATCAAAACATTCATCACTTATGTTATGATGAAATGAAAATAATCACAACTAGTTTGAAATAGAAACATTCACAACTAGTTTAGAATAAAAATATTCACAACTTGTTTAGAGTGAAATGAAAACATTTACAACTTATTTAGAATGGAAACACTCATAAATTGTTTGGAAGGAAAAGGAAACATTTGCTACTAATTTGGAATAGAATCATTCACTACTTGTTTAGAACATTCACAACTTGTTTGGAATGGATACACTCGCATTTTGTTTAGAATGAAATTGAAACATTCATAACTAGTTTAGAATGAAATGAAAACGTGCGCAACTTATTTGGATTTAAAATATTTATAACTTGTTTAAAAAGAAATGAAAATATTCATAGTTAGTTTAGAATGGAATTATTCACAACTTATTTATAATGAAACAGAAACATTTACAACTAATTTAAAATGGAAACATTCACAACTTGTTTAGAATGAAATAGAAACATTCACAACCTATTTCGAATGAAATGGAAACATTCACAACTTGTTTTGAATGGAAACAATCACAATTTTTTTAGAATGAAAAGGAAACATTCACAACCTGTTTGAAATGGAAACATGTAGAACTTATTTAGAATAAAATTGAAACATTCCTAGCTAGTTTGGAATGGAAACTTTAACAAGTTGTTTAGAATGAAAATAAAACATTTAGAACTTGTTTCGAATGAAATGAAAACATCCATAACTTGCTTGGAATGAAAACATTTATAAGTTGTTTAAAATGAAATTGAAACATTCACAACTTATCAGGTATGGAAATGTTCAAAACTTGTTTTGAATGAAATTGAAACATTCCCAACCAGTTATGAATGGAAACATTGACAACTTTGTATAAAGTGAAACGGAAACACTCACAACTTGTTTCGAATAAAAAGGAAACATTTACAACTTGCTTGAAATGAAAACATTAACAACTTGTTTATAATTAAATGGAAACATTTAGAACTTGTTTGGAATAGAAACATCCAGAGCTTGTTTAGAATGAAATAGAAACATTTACAACTACTTTAGAATAGAATCATTCACAAGTTATTTAGAATGAAATGGAAACATTCACAACTAGTTTCAACTGAAATGGAAAGATTCACAACTTTTCTGAAATGAAAACATTTACAACTTACTTGGAATAATATGGAAACATTTACAACTCGTTTAGAATTGAATGAAAACATTTACAAGTAGTTTGTAATGGAAACATTCACAACTTGTTTTTAATGAAATGGAAACATTCACAACTTATTTCGAATGAAATGTAAACATTCACAGCTTGTTTGGAATGAAAACATTCAAAACTTATTTAAAATGAAATGAAAACCTTCATCACTTGTTTAGAATAAAATAGAAACATTCACAAATTTTTTTGAATGGAAACCTTCATAACTTGTTTCGAATAAAATGGAAATATTCACAAAATTTTGAAAAACATTTGGCCCTTAATTGTCATTTTAAAATAACTTAGGACTATTGTTATTTTTTTCAAATTTTGGAAAAGAAGTAATTTAAAGTTTGGTGGATAAGAGCGGGGCTCCAATATTTGAAGTAGTAAAAATTTATTTAACCTACTACACACCACTAGTAGATCAATAATAAAATCGAATATAATGGAGTGGACTTAGAAAGAATTCTGGTATATTATTTTGGTTCTATTATATTTAACCTAATATTTCTAAGATGGCCATTTGGGCTTAAACGCCAATTTGACTAGCCCTAGTTAAGGAAACTTTTTAGGGTTAGTTGTGTCTGTGGCCCCTAACCTTTTATTGTTGAACTGTTTTGGACCATAACCACATTTTCTTATATAGAAAGTCTCTAATCTCATTTAAGTATTCCATTTTAAATTTTTTGTAGATAGAAATAATTAGTATGGACAAAAAATACCACATGGCATGCCAACATGAATGATTAGCCATAGTGGCACAATGAATCAACTGATATCAATGGTGTGAAAAATTTTAAAGAAATAAAAAAAAACTTGAAAACCACTGCCAGCTCATCCCTCTTTTTGACAAGTCATCTGCTAGCGACAGCCTTTGCGATTTTCACCACTTGTTTATCCTTCATCGTTTGATGGCCCAAGAATCCCTTCCACAAAGGCTTGTGGCTCCTGACATCCATTTGATCATTGATTTGCTAGACTATCTCACTGAATGGGTCACCATTGACTTTTTGGCCTTTACTAACAACAGTTTGAGATTCACAAGATTTATAAAATGAGTGAAACCTAGAAACACAGAAAATCCATGGTAGTTAATAAAACCTAGAAACACAGAAATCCAAAGCTCCTGATTGTGCTCGAAATCAGTGTCGGCACTGTAGTTATGCTCCAATTTCTTCCTCTTCTCTACTATGGTTTTTCATTTGCTTCAATTTGCCCTTTCTATGCTCCAATTGGAATGGAGCATTTCTTGCTTTTGTTCTTGAATAATGAAGACCAACTTGAAGAAACCGGTGTCTGGTGTTTGGTGGAGGCATGCTTAATTCGCTAGTGGTTCTACCGTCTGGTTTAGCCAAAATGTGGATGAAAGAGGTGATTCGATCGTTGACTATCACTATCACCAGTTACAATTCAACCTCTCCTAACAACAAAACCTAAATTTGTGTTACCAAGAACTTCCTCGACAAATTTTTGGTAAAACTCAAAATGGCTTCTACTGGTCCTAGTAACATATATCAATAAAGAGAAAACAACACAATACTTTAAAATTAACGTGCACACAAGTGCACATATCTATGGGGAGCAAAATTTAGAGGTAATACGAGATAAACTAAACTTAAATTAAGTGGTTGATGACAGCGTTGCACTCTAAGCATTTGGCCGTGTTCTCAACCATGGTTTTGCCACAAGTCAAGCATAGCGCAATGTGCTTGCAACTGCTTTTCGTACAACTTTGTTGTGGATCTGCATCCGTTGTAAGATGATTTTAGAATTAGATCAAACGACATTTTTGGCCAATTTTTATGAGAATTAAGTCATTTAAGGGTATTTGTTCAATTGACGTTTTTTTTTTTGGTCAAATCATGGGTTTCAAGTGGGCTAGAGGTTAGGGATATTGGCTGATTATCACTTTCCACGCCATCGATAGCATATAGGTATATTTTTGAGTCATTGATAGTAGGTTGATGTATGTATGATTTATTATGCTACCATGGCAAATCGTCCACACTAGTGTGCCACGGGGCATTTTTCTTCCATGCTAACAGTTGTCATCCACAAAAGGACTAAAATAAACTACTTAAATGAGGCGATGTTAGGGTCCTAAATAGTACAAATAACAAAAGGTTAAAGCCATAAATGTAATTAACCAGATTTTTTATGATACACATGTGATAAAGGAAAGTAAGTTTGATCGGGTTTTAGTTTTTAAAATAAAGTAGCTCTACACACTCCATTGAACCCCAAATTGTTTCATTTGTAAATTTGGGATAATAACAATAAAGTCCCTAATTTTTTTGAAAATTGTAATTTGATTCTTTTTGTTGTGAAAATTTTCAGTTTAGTCCCTAGATTTGTTAAGAAAAAAATTACAAAGTGACCGTAAATATTTAGATAAAATTATCAAGTCAATCCCTAAAGTTGAAATGTGTTAGCTTAGTCACTGCAGATAATGGCCTACCACATTAGCATTTTATGTTAGAAACAAAAATCTTTAGGGCTGATTTGGCAAAACTTTAAACTTTTAAAGACTAAAGGTGTTAAAGGTAATTATATTTTAGGATTTGTTTGGCAAATCAATGAATTTTAAAACTGATTTGATGAAATGTAAAACGTTATTGACTTAATGTGTACTCATCACCGATATTATGCCCAGAATAAAGGTGTTAGGGGCCGGGCTGAACCCGACTCATTGGACTTGAGCTTTGTCCATTAACTTATCTGTATTACCTAGACTCGAGCTCAAATTGCTTACATCTAAATTTTGAGACTCGAGCTCAGTCCCTTAAGCTTGATAAGTTCAAATTATTGATAATTTGGTATTTTCAAATTGAAGAAATTAGATATTCAAGGTTCCTTGTGCTCATTAAGATACGTACATATGAGATACTTTTAAAACCCCTTAAGCTTGTTAGAATACGGAGCCAGACAGTACTCAACTCGGGCTTGACACTTTTGTTTTTTTAAGTTCAATAGTACACTTTAACTTAAGCTCGTACTCAATAAAATTTAATCCAATAAGCTTAAACTTGAGATAGAACTCAAGCCGTCCAAAAAAACTCAAGCTATCCAAGAAAAACCCCGCTATGCCCTTAGGGGAGTTTCTAAAATACGGGGGGTTGTACCAATACCCCCATTTTCCTGGCTCATCCCCCAACTTTTGGTCTTTGATCAATTAAGGACCCAAGTTTAGAAATATCACAAGAGTATACAAATTAAGAAAATAAAACTGTAACCTGTTGTTCAGGTTACAGGTTATACGGTATGTAATTAAGGCTAAACGGTATAATAATTAGGTTAGGTGGTAATTGATTTAGGTTAAATGGTATTAGATTCAGGTTCATGTGATATAAAATGTAGATGGTATGAAAATTAGGTTAATATGGTATGATATTCAGGTTTATGTGGCATATGGTTTATTTGGTATATGATTCAGGTTAAATGGCACGCAATTCGGGTTAAGTGGTATGAGATTCAGGTTAAATGGTATGATATTGAGGTTATGGTATAGGATTGAGGTTAAATGGTATGATATTCAGGTGTACTGGTATGAGATACAGGTTAAATGGTATGAGGTTAAGGTTAAGTGGTATGAGATTCGGGTTCATGTGGTATGAGATTTAGGTTGATATGGTATGGGAATCAGGGTATTTTGGTATGATAATTAGGTTACTATGGTATAGAATTCAGGTTAAGTGGTATGCGATTCAGGTTAACTGGTATGAGATTGAGGTTAAATGGTATCAAATTCAGGTTAACTGGTATGAGATTAAGGTTAGTGTGGTATGATAATTAAGTTTTTGCGGTATAGGATTCAGGTTAAGTGGTATGCGATTCGGGTTAACTGGTATGAGATTCAGGTCAAATGGTATGAGATTGAGGTTATGGTATAGGATTGAGGTTAAATGGTATGATATTCAGGTGTACTGGTATGAGATTCAGGTTAAATTGTATGAGGTTAAGGTTAAGTGGTATGAGATTCGAGTTCATGTGGTATGAGATTTAAGTTAATATGGTATGGTATTCAGGGTATTTTGGTATGATAATTAGGTTACTGTGGTATAGAATTCAGGTTAAGTGGTATGCGATTCAGGTTAACTGGTATGAGATTCAGGTCAAATGGTATCAAATTCAGGTTAACTGGTATGAGATTAAGGTTATTGTGGTATGATAATTAGGTTTTTGCGGTATAGAATTCAGGTTAAGTGGTATGCGATTCGGGTTAACTGGTATGAGATTCAGGTCAAATGGTATGAGATTGAGGTTATGGGATAGGATTGAGGTTAAATGGTATGATATTCAGGTGTACTGGTATGAGATTCAGGTTAAATGGTATGAGGTTAAGGTTAAGTGGTATGAGATTCGGGTTCATGTGGTATGAGATTTAGGTTGATATGGTATGGGAATCAGGGTATTTTGGTATGATAATTAGGTTACTGTGATATAGAATTCAGGTTAAGTGGTATGCGATTCAGGTTCACTGGTATGAGATTGAGGTTAAATGGTATCAAATTCAGGTTAACTGGTATAAGATTAAGGTTATTGTGGTATGATAATTAGGTTTTTGCGGTATAGGATTCAGGTTAAGTGGTATGCGATTCGGGTTAACTGGTATGAGATTCAGGTCAAATGGTATGAGATTGAGGTTATGGGATAGGATTGAGGTTAAATGGTATGATATTCAGGTGTATTGGTATGATAATCAGGTTAAATGGTATGAGGTTAAGGTTAAGTGGTATGAGATTCGGGTTCATGTGGTATAAGATTTAGGTTGTTATGGTATGGGAATCAGGGTATTTTGGTATGATAATTAGGTTACTATGGTATAGGATTCAGGTTAAGTGGTATGCGATTCAGGTTAACTGGTATAAGATTAAGGTTAGTGTGGTATGATAATTAGGTTTTTGCGGTATAGAATTCAGGTTAAATAGTATGCGATTCGGGTTAACTGGTATGAGATTCAGGTCAAATGGTATGGGATTGAGGTTATGGTATAGGATTGAGGTTAAATGGTATGATATTCAGGTGCACTGGTATGAGATTCAGGTTAAATGGTATGAGGTTAAGGTTGAGTGGTATGATATTCGGGTTTATGTGGTATGAGATTTAGGTTGATATGGTATGGTATTCAGGGTATTTTGGTATGATAATTAGGTTACTGTGGTATAGAATTTAGGTTAAGTGGTATGCGATTTCCGGTTAACTGGTATGAGATTGAGGTTAAATGGTATGAGATTCAAGTTATGGTATAGGATTGAGGCTAAATGGTATGATATTAAGGTTTAATGGTATGAGTTTCAGGTTGACTGGTATGATATTTAGGTTCATATGGTATGAGATTAAGGTTATTGTGGTATGATAATTAGGTTGTTTTGGTATAGGATTTAGGTTAAATGGTATGCGATTTAGGTTAAATGGTATGAGATTCAGGTTATGGTATAGGATTGAGGTTCATATGGTATGAGATTAAGGTTATTGTGGTATGATAATGAGGTTGTTGTGGTATGATAATGAGGTTGTTGTGGTATCGGATTCAGGTTAAGTGGTATGCGATTCAGATTAACTGGTATGAAATTGAACTAAAATGGTATGAGATTCAGGTTATGGTATAGGATTGAGGTTAAATGGTATGATATTAAGGTTTAATGGTATGAGATTCAGGTTAACCGGTATGAGATTCAGGTTCATATGGTATGAGATTAAGGTTATTGTGGTATGATAATTAGGTTGTTATGGTATAGGATTGAGGTTAAATGGTATGATATTAAGATTTAATGGTATGAGATTCAGGTTAAGTGATATGATAATTAAGGTTTAGGATTAAAATTTAAGGTTTAAGGTTAATGATTAGGAATTAGAGTTAGGGATCAGGGTTTATTATTCATTCAATTTTTGGATATTTATTACTATTTAATTCTAGTTCTTTGACATCCATAATAATCTTCATAATTACTCGTCCTAAATAACCTAGCCTAAAATTACCTAAGATAGAAATTGACATGACTTGTATTTAACTAGAACAAAAAAACCCGAACGTAAAATTTTGAGTTTTTGGATTATGTTATAGTTATGTTACGGTTAAAGTTTTATTTAGTATTAAATAAATATATAAACAGTATATATAATTATATAAAATTAATATTACTCCATATATCTAGATTATTTGCTTCATTTCTAAATAATACATAAATTAAGAAAAATGAAAAAAATTTATCTTTTTTAACATATGAAAAATAAAATTTCATAAGAAAATTAGCAGTAACATAAAAATATTACAATCAATGGATTATTGCAAATAAAATTTTATTCAAATTTATTTCTCAAAAATTGGCAACCAATATCTACACAATTAGGGTTTAATTTTCATTCAATTTGTTGGGTTTCGTTACTATTTTATAGTTTAATTTAGAAAAAATACATAATTGGATTTAATTATATTTTTTTGGCATACATAAGAGTTTCTATAATTGCCCGACCTAAATAACTTGGCGTAAAATTACCTAAGCTCGAAATTGACCTAACTTGTATTAAACTCAATCAAAAACCTGAATGTAGAATATGTATTCATAATAATAATATTAATATAATAATAAGTAGAAATATGTATTCAGTAAAAAGTATAGTTAATTAATAGAATTATATTTAATGATATAATTTATTAAATGTAATCATCACATATATAATTAAATTTATTGAAACCAATAAATCATTTATTTATAGGCCTAAAAAGTTTAATTATTAACTAATGATATAAATAATGTATATAATTATATAAAATAAATATTAAAATAATTTTTATGATGTTATTAAATTTCAATGAATTTATCTTTTTTAATGTTTAAAAAAATTCTTAAAAAAATTAATAGTATCAGACAAATATTACAATCAATGGATTGAGGTTTAGGTTTATAGATTAAGATAAGGTTTTTAGGGTTAGGGTTAAGTATAGGATCAATGGTTTGGGTTTAGGTTTATAGTTTAGATTCACACTTTTAAGTTTTAGGATTATGTTAGAGTTATGTTAGGGTTAAATTTTTATTTATTATTATTTTTTACATGACATTAAGGGCTTAGGGTTTAGAGTTATGGATTATAGTTAGAGTTTGAAATAAGTGCAGAAAGTAAATAAAGTGCGGCGCTTAACCATCCACGTAAAAATAAGTAAAGTGCATAAAGTAAATAAATGAAGAAAAGTAAATAAATAAAGAAAGTGGGCCTTTTAGCCATCCACTTGAAAAATAAAAGTGCATAAAGTAAATAAATGCAGAAAACTAATTAAATAAAAAAAGTGAGGCTTTTAGCCATCTATTTTAAAAAAATAAAGTGCATAAAGTAAGTAAATGTAAATAAAATGACAATAAATAAATACAAAAACAAGGTGGGGCTTTTGGCCATCCACATAAAAGTAGGAGGTATAACCTTCCATAAAAAAATAACAAGAAAGAAGACAAAAGGAAAAAAAATAAATAAATAAAAACCAAAGTTTATTGTTAGTTTTGCAAAAATTAAAAAAAAGTTAGTGACTTGTATGAAGGAATATGAGAAGATAAAGGGTTAAAAGAGAATTATACCCTAAGGGAAAAAAATTCAATTATGATATTAAGGTTTAATGGTATGAGATTTAATAATAATAATAATAATAATAAGTAGAAATATGTATTCAATAAAAAGTATAGTTAATTAATAGAATTATATTTAATGATATTCAATTTATTTAATGTAATCGTCACATATATAATTAAATATATTGAAACCAATAAATCATTTCTTTTGAGGCCTAAAAAGTATAATTTTTAACTAATGATATGAATAATGTATATAATTATATAAAATAAATATTACTTCATATATCTAGATTATTTGCATCATTTGTAAATAGTACATAAATTAAGAAAGATGAAAAAAATTATGTGTTATTTAGTAGTAATATAAAAAATACTCTCTCCATCCTGATTATTTTATAAAGGAAATTACATGATTAGGCATAAAAGGCTTATATTCAATGTTTTAGGGTTAAGATTTTGTATGGGATTAAGGTTTACGGTTTAGGGTTTAGGGTTAAGGTTAAAGTTTAGGGTTTAAGGTTAGGGTTAGGTTTAGGATTAAGATTCTGTTTGGGGTTAAGATTTAAGGTTTAGGATTAAGGTTTAAGGTTTAGGGTTTAGAGTTAAAGTTAAGGATTAAAATTTAAGGTTAGGGTTGGGTTTAGGGGTTAGGGGTTAGGGTTAGATTTAGGATTAAGATTAGGGTTTAGGGCTGAGTTCAGAGGTTAGAATTACATTTATGGTTAGTGTTAGGTTTAGGGCTTAGGTTTATGGATTAGTGTGAGCATTAGGTTTAGGCAAATATTAAGGTCCTATATAGGTTTAGGGTTTGGGGTTTAGGTTGGGTTTTGTGTTTGGGTTGGGTTTTGAGTTTTTGGTTAAGGTTAGGGTGAGTTTTAAGATTGTTTGAATTATACTAATTTTTAATATAACTGACATATTAACATATTTTGTAAATTTTCAAAGATTAAGGATAAACAATTTAACAAGGCCACAATTGAAAACCTAAATCTAAGCATGAACCCCAATTGTTGCCACCACCAAAACCCAGAAAAGCATATACAAGATAAATCAAGTCCTTAATCCCCCATTCTAATCTTCTCAATTTATATTTCATTGTCAATCCTTTTGGCCATGTTCCCATTTTTTTTTTACCTTTTCTCTAATCCTTAGTCTCATATTTCACCATTTTATATTGTTAGGTTTGCATCTCACACATTGCAACAGAGATAAACCGGGTTCCCAATTTTATTCATTTGATGATTGAGCTCCGAATTTTATTCATAACAGTAAAACAAATTAGGGACCCAATCATCAGATGAAGGTATTTGACCATTGATTGGGAAGAGAAAATCCTAAATCGAGAATTAAGATTTATAAAAGCCTTAAAATTTTAAAAACTATATAAGAGTCAAGGGGATATTCAGAATGAGTCAAGGTCATAACCATTCCGCCAATTGCATGACATTGTCTTGGGCATTAATTAATCAATACAATAGGTAAACAAGCGAGCTGAACTTACAAAATATACAGTAAAGTAGCTAAATACAGCACCTGCGCTCTATAAAAGGTATGTTTTCCTCAAAGGGTTTGCCAATAATATAATGGCAGTCAGCTTCAGTTAGAGTTTTCACAAAATTCAAGCCAACATCTGTACATGTCTCTAAACCCTTCCACAAGGGATTGTAACCTACCATTTTTGGTTTAACCAGGAAACACACACACACACACTTGCTTCTGCATTCTTAGTGCCATCAGAGGATAATGGAATTACCATGGCTCGGATTTAATACCAAGAAAATTTCTAGCATCTGCTGGCTTGCTCCAACCTTCCTCCATTGCAATAAGATTGAGACGCACCATCAGTTTCTGCACAACATCTTCTTCTAGACCACTAATGGAATCATGTGGTTGTTTTGGGGTGGGAGGAGTCTTCACAATAACCAGAAATAATTATTGCTTCATAGCAAATAATAAAAGGTCAAATTCCATCTAATGCCATATATATACCTTTGTTTCTTGATACAACTTCAGACACTGGAATGACTGCTCATACAATCCACAATGATATAGGAGAATACTGTCATCTCTTATTTCTTTGGGATCAACTCCCAGGAGAATCAGACGCTCACAAGCTGAATAAACAAGTGAAAATTAAAAACCAATGTGAGGCTAAATGAAAGAAAACAACATCACACTATTGTTATTCAAATAATCCACGTCCCAGGTTATGACTAAAACTGCACAGATTTTGTTATTCAAAGACAACTGCAAGGTGTCTCATTATCAGCCTTACTTTAGCTAATGGTCCATATGCACAGATTATGACTAAAACTCAACTATTATGTTCTACTGCTATTGAAGATAAAAACATGAGGAATAGAAAATAAAACAAGGTAAGGACATCATCCAAGCTACCTACCAGCCAAGGCACGTCTCATATCCCCAAAGCGTACGCTTGTCCATACACCACGATCTAGCCTATGTTGAGCTGCTTTTGCCGAAGCAAGCTTAAAAGCACTATAATATAACCTTATTAGTATGCTCAATTCCTGGAACAAATAAGCATTAATGTGCCAGAATATACATTAGCTACCTTTCCTCCAAACCATGCAATCTATCAGTGCAATTAGCAGCATCTGCCGCCTGTAAGAATAAGCTCCCAAAATGACCATACTGAAATGGCCAGAAAGCATCCTTCAAATTTCTAAGGATCTGCACTTATGGGAACTAAGATAAGGATCAGATAGAATATAATCAAAAGGTTGAAAAGAAACAGGTGAACTCTCGACAACCAATTGCAGGAGACATTTAAATTGAGACTCAGAAAGTGGAGATGTGCAAGAACAAGCAATTATGCCTGCCTTTTTGTAGGTATATTAAGTGATGCTTTGCTGACTATTCAAAATAAAAATCTTAATATTTGCCAAGTTCTTAAGTTCAAAGCAGGTATGACCAATTAAGACTTCAGAGAAAATAGAACATAAAATATTGAAAAAAAAGGTTACCGAGACATTAGAGCAGAAAGAAGTAACATTACAAGCAAAACTCACATATTGTTACATCATAAGAAAATGGTCCACCAGAAGGGGCAGAGTGCAGGAATACTGCATGGCAGAATTAAATTTACAGTGTCGTTAGGTATAATTGTAGTAAAAGAAGACGTGCACTGAGTATGACATTGACTGAAAATATTAGACACGTAGACATGTATTCGTGGTTAAAGGAAGAACCATATCAGCCTGATGAAATGTTCAGAGATTTGTGCACATGCACTAACTTGCATGGGAGGAGAAAAACTTTCTGCAAAAGAAACAGTTGAGCAACACTGTTCAAAGTGTAATCCAAGTACTGAAGATGATTGAAGATTGATAATCTCAGAATTTGGAGTAAAAGCCTGTGGTCTATCATTGTAGAATTCAGAACTACATAACCAAAATATGAGCTGATTTTCACCTAACCTGCAATAGACAGGACTGTTTACAGCTGTAACCTAACTAAGGAAAGATTACAAGATACCCTGAGAAAGAGAGAATAAAATATTACAAAAACAAAAGATAGCTATGAAAGATGTTCACGAATAAAATCTGATGTTAAAGTAGAATATAAGCTGGCTGTAAATGGTAAATTAATCACTTTGACATACCGAAGGGGAAAGAAGGTTTTATCCCAGAAGATACATTTAATTTTTGTCAAGGGAGTGCTTATTTAATTTTAAAACCAAGGAAGTCCTGCTTGTGCTTAAGAGTGGTAGAAGTTTAAATATTAGAAGTAAGCAAACAGCACCTCCACCAACATTGTTCTTTTGTACTCCTTAATCCCTTAGGATTGGGAAAAATTGAGAAGTAATGAGCAGACGTTTGAATCCTTGGTTCAAGTCAAACTGCCTTGCATGTTCCTTTTCAGCAGAATCCACCTCAATTCAGTCAAAAGTCAGTCTAAACCACTCTGTTCCACCGCCTTCTTGTCTGATCAGCCTCTGATATTGATCATCCATTAAAGGTAGCTGACACTCTGTCTGCAGCCAGGGTTTCACAGTGGAGAAATGAGTTGTAAGAGTGTATTTAAGCTCAAACAATCTTTGCTGCTAGTTTGTGTTTGTTTAACTTCCTTGCACTTCTAGTCTCTGAAGTAGATCATAATATGGGTCTGCTTGTGACACTTGAAAGTGAATTTGATTACCATCAGTGCTGATGTGCTTAAAAAGCATGTATCAAGCTTGTAGCTAATTGCTTTTTTATCTGATTACACAAAGAAGCAGAACCGGCAGACTAGCAGCTCTGTAGTGACGAGCATGTACTAATGCTTAACTGTTAAGGATTTTATAGATCATGCAGGGACATATAAGCCTATGGTTTTCTAAGTAAAGTACAGCTAATGAAGCATTATTGAGATTCTTTATCTCACAGTTTCGTTGTCTGTGCTCTACACATCACACATTGTAGTGAGGATTAGTTTCTGCTAGCAAGGGTGAAATCAGGACTTTCAACACTGCAGAATTGATACCCACTATAATTTTTACTAGTAGTAATGACAAGCAGGTAATGAACTGATGTGACAATGGACTAGTGGTTTGCATTCGTTGTCCAGGATGTGAACATCATGCAGAGTGGATGTTTGGTCGCATTACATACACACACAGTCTGGAGAAGGAAGTAGAACTATCAGATGCAAGAATGCATACATAAATGGAATTCCTGTGTTGAAATTGTACATTCTTATGTAGTTTCAGAGGTCTGTAGTGGCAGTGCATGGCAACTTATGTCTAATTTTGTAAGCTTTCTACTGTCACAACTTAAGTATTAATAGCTCGGCAGTTTCTAATTTTGAAATACTCTTTATCTTTTAGAACTGCTAAGGTGTCATTCTATAACGCTTCATTTTCTTGTTTTTTGTTTTTGTTTTCATTTTTTTTATAAATAGAACACGAAAACAAGTTTGTGCCAAAAAAGAAGAGGAAAACAAGTTTCTAAACTATTTTTCTTTTTTGTTTCTGAAAACAGGATGCCCAATTTAGGAAAAGAAACTAGACTATGAACATCTTGTTTTCAGTGTTTCTGAAAACATATTTCAAATTCTGAAACACATTGCATTCACTGAATCTTAATTCTCAAATTTTACTAAAAACATATTGTTTCCTAATTTTGGAAACATGGAATCAAACAGAAACCAAAATTTCAGAAACACACATTAGAAAACAACTGGCAGCATTACCAAATCAGCTCCACCAATCTCAAAACTTGTACAAGGTTGTCTTCTTGTCCTAATGTGGTATATGCCTCCTCTCTAGTTTGAGTTAAAGGGTCAAGTGAATACTCAATTAGGTAAATAAATAGTACTCCCTCCATCCCATGTTGTTTGCTCGATTTGAGATTGGCATGGAGATTAAGGAATGATGAAATTATGCATTTTTTGACAAATTAACCCCTGGAAACAAAAATTATTATTATTTACAAAAAAAAAACGTGTTCAGTTTAGTGGCAAAGCTGGCTTCCAGAGCTGTGAGATTGCGGCAGCACGCTTCATAATATTGGATGATGGAATATGGAATAAGATGTATTTGGTGCATGATTGTTTTTGAAGAAGACTGGCATTAACTCAAGAGAAGAAGCACATATTAAATTGAACTGAAAATTCAGTAGAAAGATCAAATGTTGGTACTAAAGGGTGAAAAATAAGATCAACACACTCAATCGAGCCCAATTTGTAATCCTCAACTTCCTCCTATGCCGCAGACTACCGGAATACCTCAACCCACTCTCTCCGAAGTCATGACCCTGCTAACCTCCCTCCATTGTGCCAGTGTTTCAAGGAAGGGAGAATTGAGAGAGACACCATTGGACTTGTTTGGTTTTCCCTCCAATCTATTGTCAGCTAACTAAACTTGCCATCATCAAAATCTGCTCGGGCTTCCCGGGAGCCATGCAGTTTGTTGAGACCGTCACTCAAAACCACTAACCCTACTCAATTTCATCACGAGAACTTGACAACAAGCTGCAAAACCTAACCAGCTTGATTTCATCACGAAAACATGACAACTCACATTGAAACTTCACTAGATCAATTCCAACATAGAATCACAAGAACTCACCACGAAACCACATTTTCTTCCCATTCTCTCCTAAGCTGAAGCCATTCACACCTTGTCAGAGTCCCAAAAGCCACTATCATAGAGTCTGCTCGTAGTGCTAGTATATTTTTGCGTTAAAAAATATCAAGGACAAAAGTAAACCAACAAATAGACCAAGAGCAGAAATCCTTGTAAGCAAGGACTAGCATTTTTAGTCAGCCGAGGGGTTGTGCGCAGCATTTTTTAAAGTTAGAGAACTAAGTCATACTAAATTGAACTTGTGGACCAAGTTGTGCAGGTCGGCAAAGTTCCAACCGTGCACTCAAGCCTAAAATGTTTGAGCAATCAGTCTTAGTAAACCAAGAATGAGGAGAGAACTGGACATTCAACAGGAAACAATGCATTTCAAAGGTCCTCTTTTCAGCAACTTTTTTATGAACAAAAAAAAAAGTAAAGAACAGTGGTTAGACAATTCTATTTGAGTAACAGTACTCACCTCCTCCAACAACATTTGTGTTGTAATTATGTGAGGCTGATCAGATTCTTTACTTTTCTGCTTCTCATAAGCTCTTGGAAGACTGTCAGCATCATGAGGGAAGAATATTTCTACATCAAAATTCAAAAGACCCCATAGGCGAAGCATTTTCAGAATTTCTGAGTAAATTAGTGACAGCATAACAGCAGAGCCTGATCAATGACTCAAAACCTGGTCAAAGTTCATGATTAAGTGATTGCTGACAAGATCCACAAATGATGTTTTCCACTTAACATAAAAGTAATATGCAGAAGGTGAATCTCATACAGAGTGAAGATATAATGCCCGTGGCTGTAATAGATTCCTCTCGTTGGTCCTTCGAAACCCCTGGGGAAAGGAAACATCCATTAGAAAGCACTACATGCTATATGCTACTAGGAGAAGAACAAACAACACTGAAAACTCAAAAGCAGTTTCATACAAATTTCAGGTCCCTTGAGGAGCCTCATCTGAGTATGAACATGTCCTAAATGCCTACCTTTTTTACATACATGTAGCGTTCTATACTCTCCAAGAAACTCTCTCTTGAGGCTCTGCAAGATGAGTTATAATGGGAGCAGTATCCGATAGAGAGATCATCCAATCTTTCGAGGAAAGCATCAACAGGCAGCGGAACTGATGAATGTGAGATGGGGGAATCATCCTCGGCTGCAATGAACAGAGCTGTTTTCCCTAAATCAACACATCTATTGATGCTAATGCTTGTTTCTCTCTCAATATTTGATAGTTTATCCACTTGAGACAAGAATCCCAGCGTAGCTTCCTTCCACAAAACATCCGAAAACGTTGGAATCAGGTCAAAATTCCATAACCCAAGCTAGTTCAACAAATTTTCCATTTCCTTGGTTATCCGAAACAATTACAGAACGCAAAACTAAAACCAGTGAGGGTTTGCATGAGTATGTATTTATCTATCTCGTGTTTGTGTGTGTTACTTACCTATCTTCTTATTTTTAAGGGATGGAGACAATCAAGTAACTTAGCATTTGTTATGAGGATAAGCAAATGCATGAAAAGTACAAAGCTAATTTCATACCACGATAACCTAAATTATACAAACAACGCAGAAGACAGAACTTACACTAATATTAGCATGGTCATCTATTTCACTAGCTTTGCTTAAGTTTAGCTGAAGTATCTTGCACTAGTTGGCAGTTGCCCGACGATAATTAGCTCAAAATCAACCAACTGTAGGAGAATCAAACTTAACACATTCACGGCACCCAAGCACCAAAAAATAGGAGAATCAAAACTCACATCCCAGCAATCAATCGATCAATTGAGAACAGACGGTTAGAGATTCAGCACAGCGAGAGGATGCGAATTAGTACCAGACTCTACAATCTCAGGGCGACGAACCGGTGAAGCAAGGAACAATCTTCTCTTAGTGTCGTGGAGAATGCGGGGGACCAGAACGTGGAAGAGACTGGCGGGAACGACGAGAGGGCAGCGGCGGGAACGAGGTCACTAGGGGCACTGCTGTCGGGCTGTGACTAGTGTGTGTGTCTCTGATGGTTCGCACGTGGTCACCGTAGAGGCCGGCTGGTATGAGCCATGAGGATTCTCACAGGAGCGAGAGCGACTTGGCTGGAAATATTTCGGATTTAAGGATGGAATGGTTAAGGAGGGAAGCAAATCGGCCACGGAGGGAAGAGAATTGGCGACGGAGGGAAGCGAATCGTCGAATCGGTGGCGAGGATGGTTTCACGAAGGAAATCGGTGATGGAGGGAAGAAGAGACGATGAGATTTCAGGCCATGTAACCGACTAACCAGTAGAACCGGGTGCTGCAACCCTTTCCCTTCTCATATCCCAATCTGCTGGCTGAATAAGAAAGAAATTAACATTTGGGACTAAAATGATTAAAAATGAAAAAATATAGTTATGGTGGTAATTTTGACCAAATATTAATCTGGAGGAATAGACGGCTGTAATTGGGGGGGGGGGGGGGGGGGGGGGGGGGGGGGGGTAACCCTTAGCCAATAACTTTGACAGTGCTACTGGCACGAGCGCTGTACTAGGAATTTGCTCATATCTTTTTGCGCCATGAGTAGTCAACGACTTTCTGAGTCCGTTACCCGCACCCCTCTCTCTTACTAACTCAGCATTCACTGGAGTAGGAGCAATGTCGGAATCGTATTACATGTAGGAGACAAAACTTTATTCTCCACTCCCTCCGCCAGCGGAGCGATGCCTCCTCCGCGCCGTCGCCTCCGCTCTCTCCTTCCACTTCTTTCCGCCATTTCCGCCTCTCTTCTTTTCCTCTTCCTTCTCCTTTCCTTCCTCGCGCCTCCTCCTCCCGATTCCGATCCCTTTCATGCTCCTCACCGCCAGATCTCCGTAATCTCTCGGGCGCCCTCTCTCTTTCACACACACACACACACAACACGCGTCGTTGTTTATTTTATGTTGAAGTTGGCTCATTTGACTTTTTTTTCCTCTGATTTTAGTCCAATTTCGGGCAAGCCGAAGCAAATGAAGAAGATGGAAACTCCGATTTTATTGTTCCGGTTAGGGTTTCGTTTTCTGGTTTCTGGTTATTTCTCTTTTCCTGATTATGTATGTTGCCTACTGGATCTGCTTCGTAAGGGGCTGATGTTCGTTTTGCCCAGTAGAACCATGGCGGGAGAAGCGATCGGGATATTTGGAGTTCCAGAAATTCCAATTTGTTTTATGGATGCAGTAATGCCAGCAACAAGTTTGCGAGTTCGTTTGCTTTTACTCCTTCACCTTTTTTTTTTTTCTCTGGGACGTTTTAGATGCTATTTGACGGTCTGCTCAATCTCAGAGCAGTTCTGTTTCAAAGACTTAGCTAGTCCTTTTTTCTTTTTCCTTTCTCGTCTTGTTTTTGATGAAAAGGTACTTCTAACAAGAGCGATTTGGTGGAATGAGTGAATAACTGAAGAAAAATGCTTAACGTGTTAAAACAGGTGTACAATAATTACCTTACTGAATCCTAGTTGTATATGATTGGAGGCAGGAAGATTAATTGGCCCAACTTGCTTTTTAAGGAACTAGTCAGACTGCGCCCACAAGAATTTAGGAAGTTTTAGTAGAAGATTCTTGGTACATCTAGCATTACTCAGAGTGGAAACAGAAACTGAAGATACATATATAATAGCCAATAGTTGATTCACTGTTCTATTTATTATTTCTGCAGATAGGTGACTCATATGCATGATGCTACCAATTTTAGTGTGGCCGATCAGATGATAATCTTTACTGTGGTCGATGTGTTGATAATCAATTTGTTGAATTTTGTATACTTTATGTTTGTGCACACTTTTGGTGATTGATATGTTTCCCTTTTGTTGAAGGTTCTGATGCAATTACAGTACCAAATCGCTACTTGGCAATAGTTACCAGTGGAGGCTTGAACCAACAAAGAACTGGGGTAACTTTTAGCACTAATCTTGCACTGTTAGATTTAAGGATATTTGACGACATCTGTGTTTGTTCTCATATTTTATTGTATAATTTAGCAGCACAGCACTAGCTCTATTGCTTAGGACTCATTTTGGTTTTTGAGGGGATGAGTTCATCAGGAAAATGCTTCTGTTGCTAGAAGTCCTTTTGGAACATGTACCTATTTACTTCTCAGTGCAAATAGCACAGAAATGTCAATGGAGCTGCAACATTGCATCTGATGGGCTATTGTATTAGTGGTTTTGGCCGTGCACGAGAACTGAACTAAGATTTTACGTAAGCACAATTCCCAGTGTTGGCATACAAAATTTACAGAAATTATAATGTTCTATCACAAACTTTCAACAGCTACTTCTCTTGAGATTCCAGCTCATAAATGAATTAGGTTCTCTATTTTAGACTATGTTCTTTCCTTCTGCTGCTAGGGTTCTGACTTCTTTATTCAGATTGTCATTATTGGTTTTGAATGCCTAATATTAAGTGCTCTTGGCAGATTACTGATGCTGTTGTTGCTACCCATATTTTGAACGCCACTCTTGTTGTGCCAAAGCTGGACCGAAACTCTTTCTGGAAAGATTCAAGGTGAATATAAAATGTTCTTGTGCTAATTTGGTTGAACCGGCTATGTGCATTGTTCTCATCTTTTGGTAATGTGGCAAGTATGTTAATTACTTCATCATCTTGCCTTTCCTTCCCTCATCAATGCAGTGACTTCTCAGAGATCTTTGATGTTGACTGGTTCGTATCATTTTTGTCAAAAGATGTTAAAATAGTAAAGCAGTACCCTTTAAAAGAAGGGAAAGCCTGGGCTCCATACAGGATGCGTGTTCCAAGGAAATGTAGTGAAAGATGCTACCAAAACCGTGTGCTGCCCGTTCTCTTGAAAAGGCATGTAAGTTTTCTTTTCATTCCGTGTTGATTAATTAGAATTGTAGTTTATACATGGTAATTGCCTCTTCGATATTGATTAGCTGAGTTTAAGAGCAGGGTGGGGAGAACCTGTACTGGAAATTATATCCTACTGAAATTCTATTTTTTGTTAGGAGGATGAATAAGAGAAAAAAATGGGGCGCTTTGTGATGGATCTTGTAGAATGGTGATGCTGTTGATTTGAGATCAGTGCTTTTGTCTCTTATATTCATGTTCTTAAATTGCAGTGCTTTTCTTTTTTCATAGTTTGCCTCTGCTTATCCTTTTAACTTTTTGTTGTTCATTCTTGTGTGTTTTTGTTTGAAAATTGGAATTTAGATTATTTGTAGGCACTTCCAGTTTGCATTTATGCCCTTGTCTTCAAGCGTAAGGTCTTTGGTTCATGAATCATGTTTGTAGCAGTTTGAATTTCAATGTATGCTACATTTTGAATGACCTTGTTCATAATAAGTATACCATTTTGAAGGTTGGGCCCTTTTTTCCCCTATGGCAGATGATCCAGCTTTCCAAGTTCGATTACAGGCTTGCGAACAAATTGAACACTGATTTGCAAAAATTGAGATGCAGAGTTAACTACCATGCCCTGAAGTTCACTGACAGTATTTCTGAAATGGGGAAAAAACTAGTCCATCGGATGAGGGTGAAAAGCAAGCATTTTATTGCCTTACACTTAAGGTGGGTCTTGATTCTTGAACTTTATGATCTTCCTATATTTGGAAATTGCTTTTGTTACATTCATTTGTGTTTTGTAGCTGTACCCTGCAGCTTTTCTTATTTCCTGTCGTGCATGTGAAAGTTGAAACTATTTGTATAATTTGACTTTGTTTGACAACAAATGTCTCTATAGCATAAAAACTTTGGGTTATTTCATGATGATAAGGATAGTCTCTTCCTATTGCTGAAATAAAAGCTACCAATGGATAGCTTTTCCAACTATTGATGCTAATGCCAAACAAACTCCTCAAGCAAATTGACTGACTTTTGTACCAGGATTATTTTCTGCGCGTAAATGTTAGTCCTTTGTGAAAGGCTGTATTTGCAGTCTGGTAATGCAAGTGTTTTTACTTGTTGCTGTTATGACACTTATAGTGATCCAGCACAGCCTTCTTGTGCAAGAAAAAAAAAAGGATTGATGAAGAAGCTCATAAGGGAAAACATGAGCTTTGGGGGTTTATACGTTATCTGAGACTAGGTATTTGATGAGTTCCCTACTCAATAATTATTAAGAACTTGAGTTAAGGATAAACATCAGAACGTCAGATGCGAATCAATCTATCAAAGTCAGTGCTAAATAATCAAATTTTGTCACTTTTTATGAATTTTGTATGCATAGCCAGGGCAGCCTGTCTAGCACCACATGATTAGGTGATAATTGGTTTGATCATTTGTAATTTAGGTGAAGTATATGGATGTATATGAACTTGTAGTTGTATGTTGTGAGCCTTCTTGTCTTCTATTCCCATTTGAAGTTGTGATTCGATATTTTAATTTATCTTATGATGATTCTAATGTACTATGCTTCATCTTTCTTCTTACGGAATGAATAGTAATAGAACCAGACCAATTCTGTAATTGCCTTTTTGGGTATTCCTCCACATAGCACTGAATGAAGCTGAAAGCCAGCTTTGCCCATGCTTGTAGATTTAAAATACATTTGAAGCAAGCACCCGATGACTTTTATAATAAAGGGTTCTGATGTTTGAAAAAAGAAGTGATCAACATTGCTGTAAACGTCAAGTAAGCAGAAGATACCTGTTAATTGACACTTCTTTTCTGTTTGTTGACTGGAAAACCAGTTTAAGTTAGGACCAGTGGAGGCCTAAACTCATATTCCAGGGCCAACTCAACCCTGGCCAAACAGAATGCTGGAATCTAGTGCCATGGGGCACCTAGTATGCAGAGTGTGCCCGTAGCACTGAACACTTTGCTGAAGAGAAATAATTTTATGGTCTAAACAATCTATGCAGATTGCTGATGTTTTACATTTGAAACATAAGGAGTGACCAATTTTTTGGACTTCAAATTTCATTTTCCCACTCAGAAGTGATGCTTTCTGGTGTGAATGGTACAAGTGTTTAAATGGTTTTGATGCAGCCAAATTTTTTCCTTGCAGGTTTGAACCTGATATGCTTGCATTCTCAGGATGTGATTATGGTGGAGGTGAGAAGGAAAAGAATGAGCTTGGCGCAATAAGGAGAAGGTGGAAAACTTTACATGTAAGGCTGAAAATCATGCCCGTTTGCATTGTTCTTTTGTTCTATCAATTAAAAAATTTTTAGCATGCAGCCAATACAAGCACATCTGTTTTTGTTTATTTCTCCAAAATGTTAAAATATGATAAAGTACAGGATGGGTGTAATTTTATTTTTGTAACTTACATAATTTGCCCCAAAGATATGGAAAATGAACCAACATAACAAAAATAAGAAGTTTTGCAAGAATGCTAGTCAATATGGCAGAACCTTCTATCGTTTTGCTCTCTGATTTGCTCAGGTCCCTTGGCATTTGTTTGTAGAACACTAATCCTGATAAGCAAAGGAGGCAAGGAAGGTGCCCACTCACTCCTGAGGAAGTTGGTCTAATGCTTAGAGCACTGGGCTATGGCCAGGATGTTCATATATATGTGGCATCAGGTGAAGTATATGGTGGGGAAGAGACACTGCGACCACTCAAGAAACTCTTCCCAAACTTCTATTCCAAAGATACGATAGCCTCAAAAGAGGAACTGGAGCAATTTTCTGCATTTTCTTCTAGGATGGCTGCACTTGACTTCACTGTCTGTGATGAGAGTGATGTATTCGTTACCAACAACAATGGTAATATGGCTAAAATTTTAGCTGGAAGAAGGTAGCTTGTCTAACTATTTCTCTCTATCCTGTACAGAGCAATGGAAGATTGAACTTTGATATATATATTTTTTTTAAAATTGCAGGAAATACTTTGGTCATAAGCCAACCATTCGTCCAAATGCTAAAAAACTTTATCGGTTGTTCATGGGTAGAAATAACATGACATGGGAAAGTTTTGCCTCTAAAGTCCGTAAATTCCAGAGAGGCTTCATGGGAGAGCCTAATGAGGTACGACCAGGCAGGGGTGAATTTCATGAAAACCCATCTTCCTGTATATGCGCAGATTTGAAAGCAAAGACTAACCCAAAGCCTGAGAAACTTGGCAAAGGTGATGATATGACCCGACAGGATGTCATTCTGAATGATCAAGTTGATGATGATGATTCAGAGTCGCATGAGACTGATGATGATGATCGACATATCCCTGAAGAGAAGGATGGGGAGGATGGAACTAGTTTGGATAATGACACATCCACTCTTGAAGTGCTTGAACTGGATGATATTCTTTCAGACTGAGAATGCCGTCATTCCTTTGTCAAAGTATGCTTCTCCTAGACCTTATCAGTCATTTTTTGTAGCTAGAGCTTTGTGGCAGGCAGCAACCCTGGACGAATGAGATAGATACCGGGAAGAAGTCGGTGCAGTGGGCGCCCATCCACCAGAATCATTGTCCGTGCAATGCTCTCCTCTCCAAGCCCAAAGGCAGATACAAAATTCTTTCAAGTGAGCAGCAGCCGATTGGAGTGATTGACATAATTTTCGGGTTATGGGAGAGCAACTGCTCAAGAATTCTGGTGCTGTTTTGGAATTGTATTATCGTTTTTTTATTCTTTTTTTACAAGTATCATTGCATTCGTATACCCTGTTTATTGCGAAAGAGATGGCTTGTATCGATCTTGATTTGGTACCCGAAACCGAACGATCTTAGAAGAACTCTCAATTAGCCATGTAAAGCCTTGAGCATGCTTTTGGTCTTAACTTCGAACCGTTTACAGTTTGGGCTCTGAAGGCCCTTAATATGGTCCATCTCAGGCTTGGAAGAAAAATACGTGCAACTTGGGGCAGAAATGAGCATGCTTTTAGGTGAAACTCAAGTGATTCCGAGCCTCGTACCGTGCCGAATGACTTTGTCAAGGGCATCGTTTGTGGCAATTTTAGGCAGGTAAGGTTTAGGCACATTTCGGGTTTCAATTTGGGCTCATTGGCCCACTTCAGGGTAAGCAGTTGGGGCTGGAATGGGCTCGATTTGGGTCTTTTATTCACTGAGCTGATTGTCCTTTTGGGTAATCTTGGGCGACATTGGAGTACATGTCCGTCTAGGGTCATTATTTAAATTGGGCCTATGTACCTAAAAATTTGTTGAAATTGGGCCTCATTGAGGTTTATATGGCCCCAGTTGTGCCTCAAAAAAGTGCTATCACCCATCAGACATCATGAAGGCTTCGGGCTCTGGAGTCTGGAGTTACTCATGTGGGCCCCAGTGTAGGGACAAGATACTTCAATGGTCCTCTAACTCTAAGTACAGCAGTCAGCTCCAAGCTTGGGCCTACACACCGCTGAACGGGGTATATTTGGGCGCGTCATTCGGCTACGTTGCTACTATTTTTATTTTGATGGAACGACGAACCTCGTTGTTCCCCTTTACTAATTATTCATCTTATTTCTTTGTTTTTCTGGGTTCTGTTGTTTTTTTTTTTTTCGACGAGGACGGGTTCAGAATCTAAATATAGAGAAAAGAAGACATGACCATACAAAGGAGATGAGATGGCAGAGGACACGCTAGATGAACCGAAAAATTAATACCGTTCATGGAATTACCTACCTAAAGAAGAAGCTGAGAGCTGAGAGTACCAGGCACTACCACCAAGTTCCGCTACAATAGACAACTACCACTGGCTGGGTGTCAACACTGGCAACTTTCAAGAAATTCAAAAGCCACTGCAAGGCAAAATCAGGCCAACTTGCAAGTAATTCAAAGAATGGAAAACACTATACAGCAATAATTCATAAAAACCAGTGACAGAGTTTCAATCAATATCGATCAAGTTTAACTAACTTAAAACCATCTAGCCAAAATATAGAGCTTGAATTAACTCCTTATCGTGAAGTGGGAGGCATGCCTGTCATGTCATCAGATTGAGGGGATGATCTGAATTCAAGGTTTGGATAGACACCAGGCGGTCTTTCCCGTGGTTGAATCGATAGCAACTGATTTGAATCACCCACAACATCTGCCCATCCATAGTGAGGTTCAGCCCTACAAGGTACAAACAAATTATGTTAATCTCTCTGAACACCTGCTGGTACCCATTGACATTGCATGCATGTTTCGAACTTTGAAATGACTCTGATTTTCAACTCTCGATTCACCAACAACCATAACTAGAATCATAAAAGAAAAAGATTGCATACTCATAGTAGGTTTCCTCATCTACAGTTATGTCCCAGCTTTCACCTGTAATGCTTTTCCCATATTTGTGAACCTTGCTGGTGAATAGAGACAGATGTATTAAAATCCACGATATGCATAAAAACAAATCATTGAAAAAGTAACTAAAATGACGGTCAATGAGCACAGAGCTGCATTATCTATACCCATTTCCAAAATGTTCCTCTCCCCATGTCCTCGACCAACCTACAGCAAGTAAACATAAATCTATCATATCAGAAAGCTCCATGTACCACTAAAATTTTAAATTATAGGAACTCCTAAAGAAAGGCTCAAGGCAAAAGCCAACGTGGCAAACTGACAAATTCAGCATCTGACACCAACCACATCTGTTGCCAACACGCTTACAGACAGCAAAGCATTGACTTGTTCATTGTACAGAAGAAAAGCTTGTCAAATCTAAGAGCTTCATTTTTAGTATTAAGCTTGTCAATATATGCGGTAAAGTGGATTTGAAGTCCAAGGCGCCAAACTGGTTCCAACACCCTGGCAAAGAACCATTCAACACTAAATCTCTAACTCTATACAAATAGATGGGAAAACTCTTAGCATTACATTTCTTCCAAGAAAGCACCCAACAGAAGGGGTACGGAAATAATTACACTTACGTTCCCCACCAGGTGATACATGCCATGTCTCCCCTTGACGTGAACCAATGCCAGCAAAAAAATTTTCTTCCCATTTGTCTCCCCATTTGGTTCCCAACTCAGTTTCAGCCCACTTATCAGTCCTGAGGAACAAAAGGTCAAAGCTTAATATAAATATCAAATTTTTTAATAGCATTAGAGAATTTGAGATCCAAAAATAGATTGAAATGCAAAGCAGAAGGCAGAATGTACAAACAATAGTTCAATTAAAGGCTAAATGAAGACTACCATTTGAGAACAGATCCTCTTCCATCATAATGCTCCCCCCACTTCTCCCACCATGATTGTTCATTCAATTTCCCATATTTATGGGCCCCTTTCTCCGTCCAGCCTTTTGCATCGTACTTCTCCCACCTATATCCACAAGATTTTATAAGAAGCAGACAGGACCTATGGCCCAACCATATAAGCAACATAGAAACAATTTACTGAATTGTGAATAGCATCCACTGTAATGTCCGACTCACCATTTCTCATACCACCCAGCATTTTCGTTACCTGAATTTGCTTGTTTCTGAGCACTTCTTTCTATCCTTGCTAGATTACTGTATGTTTTGGAGGACAAGTAGTTATTGTGAAGACATAAATCCACAGATGCAAACTACAAAGACTTAGGTCAAGTCATGGTAGCTGTGCATGAAAATCAAGCTTCAACTGGAATAACTGTTAAAGCAATACCTCCATTCATCTTGATGCAGCACCTCTTGCCATGTTTCCCACCAAGAATCTCCTTCAGCATTTTTCCCGGATTTTTCCACACCTGAAAATAGCATCTCCACTGTCAGTTAGACATGGTCAGGGGCAGGCCTTTTAACAGAGCCAAATATTAAAGAAAATTCAATTACACCAAAATACACACATGCGTGTCTGTGGGTGTGTGTCAGTGTGAGAGAGGAAGAGGCAAGGATAGGGGGGGCAGCCTCAAGGAAAAGTCGTAGGTTATTTAAGCTCAAAGAGATTGATGGGGTAGTGCAGACTTGCAGAAATGACAAATCTGTTACAGGCTACCGTAAAAAAGTTACAATGGCAGTTTTAAAATATATAGAATTGAGACTTTAAACTAATTGAATAAACAAATAAATAAGACTCCAGTTATAGCAGAGGGAAAAGAAATCAGTACCCAGCTCTTTGTATCCACTCCAGTCACTTTTCTCCCACCACTGCGAAGTAGATCAATAAATCCAATTAAATGCATCCACCTGGGATGATGCTAGACATCGTTATCAATGACAATGTGCCAAAGGGGGAATACAGGACCGGTTTCTCTGCTACCATATCTATTAATCTTCTCTCTTTTATTTTCTTCAGAATGAGCAGTTTTGTATACCTTACAAACAGTTTTAAAGCATATGATCTTTAGTTCTTACTAACCCGCTAAGGAAATCCCCTCACTCACTCTGTCACTCTGTTTCACTAGACTACTTTCAGCTGAATATCCAACTTGGCCTTTAAGACATCAGACGTATAACTCACAAGAGCGAGTTTCTCATCTGAGAGGCAGAATTATAATTTAAAATAACTAACAAGAAAAAAATTCTGAGGCAAATAGCAACATCTTAAGAATTACTTCCCCTGGTCTCCCACCCACAAGTAACCAAAGTCTACAGAATGACAATTAACAGGGAAATAACCGTACAGTCTCTTTCCACTCAGAGGAACCATCATGGGATCGACCACCCATTCTGGCCCATCTACAGCGGTAACCATTTTCACCTAGATCTTCTGCACTTTGTCGGTACCAAGTAGTGCCATCTTCATTTGTGCCAGACTCATTAACATTTTCACCTAAAAAGCTAACGCCCCAATCCTTCTCGTTTGCAATGCCAGTGTCTACAAAGAAAGAAACCAATAACACACCCGTAATTTGAGGACGTAGTAAAGAGCAATCACAACAAATTGGCCTACCAATACAAATTCAATAGATATGAGGCCAAGCACCGGGGAAAAGAACAGAGATGGGTAAATATTGACTACCTCTTTTTGGCGGAGTATCACGTGACTGTGGGCCAGAATTTCTTGGGGTGCAACGCGGAAAAAACTTTTCTCCTTTGGAAGTAAACCGAGAGCTGAAACAATCAGCGCATGTTAGTATCACAAATACCACTCCATTACACACCGCAAGCCATAATTCTAAAGTGAGATCAGGACAATAACATATGCGATAAATGGCTAGACGTATTGTTCTGAAGAAGACGAAGCAACCATGTATTTTCTCCCAGAAATTAAGCTAGGTTTTCGTTTCTGTGCCTCGACCATTTATATTTCACTGACGAAGAAGCTTGATACCTAAGATCACTGGAGTTATTATTATGATAATTATAGTTATTATCATCGACTTAAACTGCAGGAAAAAAACATGGCGAAAGAAAGAGACATTGGCATACCGGGAAGCAAGCAGCATGGGCGGCGGTGAGAGGACGGGCAGGCGGCAGCTCGAGCTGACGTTGCGCCACTCGTCGACATTAACTGGGGTCTGGGCGGATGCATTGGAGCAAGAACATGGGCGATGGGCGTGTAGAGAGAGTCTCCTGGGGAGCAATGCAGGGGAGATATCGGGGCGGATGAGCTTGAAGTGAAGGCGAGTGGCGAAGCCTCTGGAAGTGGAAGCCATTGATCAGGAGAAAGCAATGGCCATGGAAGGGGGAGAGAATAAAGCCCTGAAGGAGGGGAGGGGGAAAGTGGAAGAAAGGTCTGGAAGGGTTTAGTGAAATTAAGAATGGGGGCAAGGGGAGAATCGAATCGAAGGGAAAGCGCAAGAATCAGATTGGCTGGCCCTGGCCTGGAATCGATCACGGTGGTTGCCACCTCTAACTCAACTGCGGCTCCGAATCCCGGGCCGGGATTTTATCATCCCATTTCCACGTCACCTTGAGGCCCCACCGTCACTCCAGTCTTGCTCTACCCTTCTTTCCTTTCGATTTCATTCGTATCCTTGTCTCCCTCCCTGTCTCTCGCTCCCTCTCTCTCCATCCATCTTGCCACGTATTGCCCTCGAAGCCACGCTCCTTTTTTTTCTTTTATGTTTCCTTTATAGAGTTTTTCCCTGGTTAGGTGTATCCCAGAGTCAGGGGATACGGGATAGAGAGAGCGGGGGACATGGAAGTGCCTGCCCCTAGTAGTAGTAGTGGTGGTCAGTGGGCTGACCCGGCCTGGATCTGGACGGGCTTGGGTCAGAGTTTCCTGATCCGGGGCACGGCTCACGTCAAAGTAGGGTGGGCCTGGGTCGGGCCGAGTCCAAACTGGGGCAAGTTAATTCGATTTAAAAAAAATATATTTTTTAATATGTTTTCAATCGTTGTTTGATAGTAATTTTATGAAATATATATTTTTTTAGAAAAAAAATCACTGCTAGTGTAAATTTTATTAATAAAAAAATCAAACGGCACTTACATAATTTAAAACGTGTCTTACACTTGAAAAAGGTAAAACATTCTATGAAAAAAAATGAAAAGGTAAAACTTAAGATCTGTATTTAACAGCATAATCAGATCAATTACATTTTTTAAATTGTAATGAAAACCTACGATATACTCTTGTTGGTCATCATCGAAGCTTTTAACATGTTGTTTCCTTAGAGCAGCAAGCGCCCAATCCCAGTTACAGACGCAAACCTCAATGGCTTCAGGTGTGAGTCTTGCTCGTTTCTCCGAGATGACTCATTTCCCTACACTAAAGGCGGTCTCGGAGGTGACGGTTGAAACCGGAACTGCCAAAATCTCTTACGCCAGTATGGATAAGATTGAGAATCTTCCTCTTTTATTCTTCCACCACTCGAGGATATCTTCCTCATTGTTTTCAAATGAAGTGCGGAGGTAATCATTCCATTCTGCCAATCCCGGGTTTGTGGGTCTTGGTCGTTTGAGGATTCTCACCGCTGGGTTGAACCTTGATGATAATGAAAAGGTGAAATATCGTGCGAGTGTTGGATCGGATGACCTAACCTTATCAGAATGCTTAACGGAATAGAGTTTGTATAACTCTCTCAAATTGTGGTTAGCTTCAGCAGAAATAACAAGTGCAGAAACTTGTGCTTGACTTAAATATATATAATAATATGCTTCTAACAATTGCAGATAACTTGATGCACTATTGGGTAATAAACCCCAGAGAAAAAGTTTATTGCCTCATAAAAATATCTAAGCAATTCAACCAACTTAAAATATTTTTCCTAAATCTCGTCCGTTAGCCAGTCGCATTGAACTTTTGAGTTCACAAAGCGAGTCAAAAGATTTGCCCATGATTGAGCGTTATTTAACATTTCAAATGTTGAGTCCCATCGAGTGGGGCAATCGATTTTAAACATTGTCCAAGAAAAATTCACCCCATTTTCAATACAAAATATTTTAAATTCACGAGCCAATTTGTTTCTTGTTTTAACAAAAAGTAAAGTATTTCGAATTGGCTCAATTTGGTTTTGTAGTTGTTGTAAACCATTTTAGACACATAAATTCAAAATGTGACACAAGCAACGAACATGAAATTTTTTTCCATCAAACGGTGATTTTATTTCTTTTATCAATTCTCTCACCGCCGCATCATTGTTTGAAACATTGTCAAAAGAAATAGACAAAAATTTATCGGTAACAAAAAATTCACCCAAACTTTCAATAATGCAGTTAAAAATATTCCAACCCGTATGATCAGATGCCATACATTTAAAAGCAATTATCCATTTTTGAATAACCCATTCATCATCCATCCAATGAGCAATTACATAATAATAATTTTTTCCTATTGAAAATGTCTACATATCAGATGTAAATGACAGACAATGATCAACAGTAGAAAAATATATTTGTAAATCACTTATCTTAGCTTTATACAGTTTAAAGTTTTCTCTTCTAGCCGTTTGCCTAGACGTTTTTTTATAAGCAGGATTTAAATTTTCTTGGATGAATCTTTCTAAGTGTTCATCCTCAGCTTGTCTAAATGGTTTTTCAGTAATAATCATCAAATTAATTAAACATTGCCTAACAGTTTTTGGATTAAATTGAAAAATACCTGGACCGTTGGAGCTGCCAACACCCGTCAGTTGTGTTTGTTCATCGAAAATGTCACCGATGTCTCTATGGACTTTGCTCAAGTGCCTTATGAAGGTGCCCGTCTCGGAGTTCAATTTGTGTGCAAATTTGTTGTTGCAATATTTGTACTTGGCATACCTCGTTTCGCCTTCCCAAACTTAATCAAAATGTGCCCAAACGGAAGCCTTCACATTCCTGCTTTTCACTTGACTTTGCTCGGGTTGCTAGCTTTATGGCGTCGGTTGGGACCCCTCGGCACCGACTTAGGTTGATGAAATTTCTTCAACATCATCATTAGAGAGTTGATCGTTAAGGCCAAGGTCGTATGCTGCCATGTCGATATTTGGATCATTGTCGAGAATTTCTTGTGAATGCGAGTCTCAATTTTTGTGAAACACACATCCTCGGAAAAATGAACCAACCCCTGTGCCGGATGAGAATGAGGCAACATCTTTGCCCTTGCCGGAGTTCTTCCCTTATGAAGCCATTAGAGGAAGAAAATAATTGAAGAGATGGAGAGATGATTAAGAGGCAATTGAGAAGATATTAGTGAAAGATTAATAAACTTGGAAAGAGATAGTAGAGAGAATGAGAGAATATTATAGGAGATTGGAGAAGAGAAGATTGGTGTGAGTAAGTGTGGGAAGAAGGTTGCCTATTTATAGGAGAAGAAAAAATTCGTTTTCCCCAAAAAGCCCTAAAAAACTAGCCATTGATGGCTGTTAACTGGGGGTCAAAAAAAAAATGTTTAGAGCCGTTGGGGGGGGGGGGGGGGGGGGAGGGTGTAGTTTTGCCATTTTTTTGAAAAAATCTGAAACTGACTACGAAATGCAAATGGTCAACCCGGTCTGGGTTTGTGCGAATTGTGGGTTGGTCCGCCAACTTTGGGCTCCTCTCATCTTCTAGGCCCAAACTCGCCCATCTTCATCCGAGTCCAATCCATTCTGGGCCAAGCCCAGGTTTAACC
Organism: Aquilaria yunnanensis; assembly: GCA_039654915.1. NCBI lineage: Eukaryota > Viridiplantae > Streptophyta > Magnoliopsida > Malvales > Thymelaeaceae > Aquilaria > Aquilaria yunnanensis. Next base: position 111,321,707 of record CM077593.1, read on the forward strand.
GTGCCGGGCCGAGTTTGACCCGCTGGGTCCGGGTCGACCCGACCCAGTGGCCACCATTAGCCCCTAATATGTATATTACCCACGTGGATATAAAAATAAATTTTAAAAAATTTCATTGTTTTTATTGTGGTTCTTAATTTTTTTAACATTTTTAAAATGAACATCTACCTTAAAATTCTGTCTTTATCCCTGCCTGAATCTTTAATTTTTTTAATTAGGAGAGAAGCCAGAGAATTAAGGCTGACATGGCAATGATGACATTGAGGTTTTGGCACTTAAAAGTTAAAAGAAATGTCACTGATAGGGAAAATTATTAAAACCCTCCTGAGGGTTGATTGAATATATAGTTTTGTCCCATTATTTTTGAATACCTATATTTACTCTCCTGAAAATTTAATAAAATGATTGACCGTTAACATAAAAAATAAAAAATATTAACTTTGCTCTCCTAACTTTATTCTATAAAAATTCCACCCTTAACTATTAAAATTCTTTAAAATACAACCAATTAATTTAAAAAAAAATAATTAGAAAATGATCCTTCTCTCCCTATTTTGGACTTCTGAGAATGTGAATCATGAACGGACTTTTGACAATCATGAATCGTGAGACCTAGTACATACCCGAACTTCCGAGACTAGTGTCGATTTTGACAACACCATGCAGCCGCGCCTTGATCTCCGTTCATGATTCACGCATGATTCTGCCTCTTTGTTCATGCTGATTCATCTCCATTCATGATTCCGTTCACGATTCCCCTCGTCGTCTATGCCTCATCACCTCCCTATCAAGATTCGGCTCCAGCTGTCGCCTTCCCATCAAGGTTTGCCTCCAGCCTCAACAGCGTCATCAAGGAGTGTAGCTTCGGCATTTGGTGAGGATTCATACCGGAAGAGGATGGGGATAGGTTTAGGTTTAGGAAGAGGATGGGTTAGGTTTTTCTTAAAGATGAGGTAAATTGTTAGATGTAAAAGTTTGAGGGCTAAGTTTCCATGGAAAGAAGGTCCAAAGGCTTCCTTGGTGGACGACTCAATTCAGCGACGGACAACTCAACCGAAGTGCCCTGGTATGCTTTCCGCGGCAGACGGCTCGATTCAATGGCGATTCTAAAACCCACGAAACCGCCCTCCCCCGAAAGGCTACCAATCGCACCATCCTCTGTCCTACTTTCTACTCTGCCTTTTTCATATCGGAGAGATATTGGGGTGATTGATCTCCATTTGGTGATAGAGGGAATAGTGCATGATTAGATTGGGCACAGTGGCATGGACGACATCAATTTGTAATTTGATTTGTATTGATTCAAAAGTTGGTGGGCAAAGTTTCTATGAAAGAAGATTAAAAATGTAAAATTAGATGTTCTACCATTTTCTATCTAACAATAAATGACGAGTTAAGTTTTGAGGGATGAGTGTAAATATTTTTAAAAAATAGGATATACAATTGTAAGTTCACCCCAATCTCAAGGGTGAAAGTAAGTTCCTATTCTCATAAAAAAACTCGGCCCCAGGTACTCGTTGAACTGTTTTCGTCCTCTACTTTTTTTTTCGGCTTCTCTCTCTCTCTGATTTTCATCTCTTTTGCTGGCATTATGTTCTACATGATGAAGATACTCATGGAAGGTATTATAATTTTCGTGCGAGCAGTGACCATCATTTTTTGGGGTTGTCTTATTGGCTTTTGCAATTATTTTTTTAATATTTTTTTTGGATTTGGGCGATCTGGATTCTCTATTGTCATTGGACCGTCCCATAAGAATTCGTGACCCACATATTTTTCTGGTTTTCTTCATATATAATCTTGTTTTTATAAAGAAAGATACTCAATAAGCTAGGCTGAATAAAACATATCTAATATAGAAAAGTAAGTTTGGCTCAATTTGAAACACGAATTTAAACCGGCAAATAGTGAACTAGAGAGGAAGTGACCCGGATTGGAACCGTGACGCCCGGCACGAGTAGAGAAACAATCAGCGGTGGCGGGAAGCGGTGGCTGGTGGTGGGAGCGTGGTAGGGCAACGTGGCAAGCACACGTCAACCATGGAAGTGGAGGATAAGATTGAACGCTCGTAGCCTACGTGGGAAGCGGACAACTTGTGGAAAGATTGAAGGCCAGGTGTGAAGAGGAGAAGGGAGCCGAGTTTGAATCAAACACACGGCTCTCTTTCCCCTCAAGAGGAAACCAAACCAATTCATCGGATAAGTATCACCAAACTGTCTCTTTCTTTCTTTATTTTTTTTTTTGGCCTTTTTCCTGAAATAAACGGTCACTTTTCAGCTGTCACACTGTTTGTTTTGACAAGTAGATTAGAATAGTGTGGTTTTTTTTTTAAAGAAAAAAAATAATGTTATTAGTATTGTGGTGGAGTTAATATTTTGGTTTTGTAAGCACATCACAGGACGACAGGCACATCTAATATTTCTGTTGACATAGGATTTATATGGGCCCACAGTAATAGATACACAGGATGTGTTTATTATCCTTTAATAGATTCACACTTGCATTTCATTTATTACCCCTAAATTATATTTTATATAAATTATCAAGTATTGTAGCAATTATTCTCAGACTATTTAATTATTGTTGTCTCATCTTATCATTTATTATAGTCGTTAAATATAGATAAAAAAATGATATGGTTTCTGATGTGGTTTTGAAAGTTTATGTAGTTAATGATATGACATCACTTTTCTACTATTCTTATAGTTTGATGAACAGCAATACAAAACAATAATAATTAAAAAATTTGAAGACGATTGATATAACAATTGATAGTTTTGAGATGATTGAGTTTATTCAGTAAGCATGGCCAAAAGTTTATATCTTAGGTGGATTTTGTAGAATGAGTAATTCAAAAATTATCTTAAATTTTGCATGTTTCAGTTTAATTCGTTTCTGGGGAGCTAGTTAACTTTTTAATACCAACTTATACATTAGTATTACATCCTTTTTATCCTACTTTGTAGCACATTAGCTGGGGTACCACACTAACGTGTCTATTTTTTTTATTTTCCCTCCTTTTTGCCCCGTGGAAACGTCACTTGGGTCACATTGAAACTTTTTTAAAATACAAGCGTAGGATGAAAATTTTTCAAAGATTAGGGACCAAATTGCAATTTCTTAAAATATATAATTCCAGAATGAATGTTGAAATAAGGTAAGTACGTAATATGACACATTATTTGTAAATTCACAATTTGTTTTTGAACTATACCGATGTTGTGGATTCATCTCAAAATTACAAAATGTTATACTGTTCGTTCTCTAACTCTGAAAATGTTATACTATTTGTCATGCTGTTAATTGCAACAATTAAAATGGACAGAAGAAAATGTGAAAAACTAGTTTTAACCCCTTAAAAAATTCTATTTACCTCAGAAATCTCAAAATTTTTACATTTTACAATCAAATTACCTTCTCTTAACCGCCCTCCCTTTTCCCATTAATTTTTATTTCTTATTTTTTTTATCTAGGATCAATACCATGTAGCTAAAAATTATTTGAATAATATTTTTTAAAGGTAATTAAGTTTTTGTTGATTTTTTACCTATCTTAAAAGAAATAAATAATGTAACATTCTCATTTTTTAATTTATGTTTTACGTTTTCAAAAATTTTATTTTTGTTTTATTTTCATGATTCCAATAAAATTTTCATAATTTTAACCCCTATATCATTCCTTGATGCAAGAACTAATCTTCCTCCAGTGGTTCCTATTGACAACCTGATCCCTAAACCAACCCGAAAAATCATGGAGGTAATAGTTAAAGTAAGCCCGATGGAGCACGAGTCAACTTGAGCCCTTGTTGGTGATGATGCATGCAAACAAGATGAAGCAAAGGAGGGCGGTCGTGCCTAGGACCTAGATTCACGAAGCCCATTATCCTTTCACCCCGCCATCCATCTTGCTACCACCGGACGTCCACTACAACTACTAACCATTGTCAAGGGCCCCTACATAGTACTCCAGTAACCCAACCGGTAGCCATTGGCCCAAATTTGTGAGTCGTTCGTCCTCCTTCCCTGCAATTTGGTTTCAACGTAGATCGCAAACCCCAGCTAGCTTGTATCGAAACCCTAGTAATAGCAATTCAAGCCATGGCTGTTCCATGGCGGTTCTACAAGTTCGGTATGCACTGCCACATTTCTTTGGGCCATCAGTTGCTTCTACTTCTAGCCAGTTCTCTGCCAATTTTGCTTTCAATTTTATTCATGGATAGATTCATTCATTTACAATGGAGAAAGTGGTTTAAATGTGAGATGTAAAAGTTTTGAAGTTTCTCAGGCAAATGAAAATTTTTCAAAGGTTAAAACTAGTTTTTCACATTTTGTCCTTCCATTTTAATGGTTACAGTTAACGGCAGGATGAATAGTGTAACATTTTCATAGTTAGAGAACGAATAGTATAACATTTTGTAGTTTCAGGATGAATCCGTAACGTGAGCATTAGTTCAAGGACAATATGTGTCATTTACCCTTAAAATAACAATTTGTTATCCTTATATTTTCATATCTCTTATACGTATCCAACTGAAAAATATAAATAGTTCAAATAGAGTATGACTCTATGAGAAAACAAAAAAAAAAATCAAATGGATAAATTTTTTGTTACATAGATAATTTACTTACTAAATTTTCAAAATCTGCTTATGATTGTACAAACTACTAAGTTTATTAGCATTTTATTCTAGTGGTAGTAGCTTATATAAAATAATTTTTCAATGAAAAGTATTTCATTTAATATAATTTAGAAAAATGTAAAATATAAACTTTTAGGTTTTACAATTTGACAACTAATAGATGTCTGCAAATGAAATGTTGATTTTGTAACAAAATATCACTTTAAAGGTAGATTTGCTATGTTCATTAAACTAAGGATAGATTTGCAATTTGAGGTATAATTTAGGGACAATTAGAGTAATTTAGCCAAATGAAAAAATTGTAGTTGCAAATAATTTAGAGTTAATTGTGTCTGTGGCCCCTAACATTTTATTATTGTTTTATTTTAAACCCTAACCTTAAAACTTTGCATGGAAAGGTCATCAACATCGATTTATTGTTTCATTTTAAACATTTGAAGGAAGAAAAACGTTGAAATTGACAGAAAAAGAAAAAGCCATGCGCCATGCCACCGTAGGCGATTGGCTACCCTGGCACAATGAATCATAAATATAACTACCTTCATGTCAGCTGTTATGATGATGTGAAAAAAGAAAAGGAAAAAATAAATAACTAAATAAATTCTTCATCGTCCGTTGTCGAATTTGCCAATCTTCTTTACCGAATTTCACAGCTAAAATCCACGGGAAGTACCTTAGTTTTTTTTTTTTAAATCCTAATTGGGTACCTTACCTTCAAGTTGTCATAAAGAGATACCTTACCTCTTATTTCACGTCTTATATGGGTATTTTTCATTAATTTCAGAGTTAAGTCTAATAGAAAATATTGATGTGACATAAAAAAAAAAGCTATAAAATAACACTAGTAATCCTTAAACTGTTAAAATGACTAATTCTAATTCTTAAAATTCTATAAACTCTAATTAGGTATCTCTACTACCAGCCACCAGCCTAGTCGCCCTCTAGCCAACCCCACCGCCGGCCAACTACCCTACCCTCCAGTCGACTGCCCAAATCCCATAGCTTGAAGACCTAAACTCCATAATATAGCCCGTCCACTCTGTTGCTCCTTGCTCATCGTCACTGCCTTGTAAACTACCGCATCTATTACTGCCCCCGCCCAGCAACCCCATCCCCACTCCTCCTTCTAAGATAAATTTGTGAAATCCCAACAAATCCCCTATCACGTTATTGGCATTGCAATCGCACTACCTCCACCACCCTAAAGGCCGACGAGCGAGTGAGGAAGAAAGCCTTGATTTCTTCTAACCATCTCACTTTGCCTTTCCTCTCTAGCTTAGTCTTCGTTGCAAATTTGTAACCGAAAGTTTGATCGATCGTTCATCTGAATCCAGCCATGGTTCATGGCAATCGGAATGAGGCTAGGGGCAAGGCAGTAAATACGACAGTGGCAACGATGAGCAAGGAGCAAGCAGTAGCGGTGGAGAAGCAACAGAGAGTATTCGGACTAAGGGTGATCGTGGTGAAGCAATGGAGTGGAGCGGCTGCATTAGGGAGTTTGGGTCTTCGGGCTAGGGGATTCGGGCAGTCGGCTAGAGGGTTAGGTAGTCGGTTGGCTACGAGGTTGGCTGGAGGATGGTTAGGCTGGTGACTGGTAGTAAAGAAGCCTAATTAAGGTTTTAAGGGTACAATTGAGTTTAGTATAAGTTTAAGGGTTAGAATTAGTTATTTTAACTATATAAGGATTACTAGTGTTATTTTATGATTTATTTTATTATTTTTTATGTCACATTATCATTTTCCATCAGACATAACTATGAAATTAACGGAAAATAACCAAATAGGACATAAAATAATAGGTAAGGTGCTTCGTTAGGACAATTTAAAGGTAGAGTACCCAATTAGGAAAAAAAAAAAGCTAAGGTACCTTTGGTGGATTTTACCCCCAAATTTCACAATCGCCTCCACCTTCCTTCCTTGCCAGCCAATCCTATCCCCTTTGTCCGCTCACGCCAATCCCCTCATCCTTTCATGCCCTCTTGCCACCTCATGCCAATCTTTTTGTTAGATTTTGCCTTCATTTGACTGGTCACCACAAGAAACACTTTCATCTGATTCACCTTCACAAGAAATTCCAATCCATTCGCTTTGATTTCACCTTCAATTTCATCAAAACCTTCAATTTCGTCAGAACTTTTGATTTTGCCTTCGGTTTCCCTTACTTTGGGTCGACTTTAGAACAGATTTTGGCAGCTCAGGGCAATCCACCAATGCTCAGATTCTCCTTTGACAACCCGCCTCCACTGACCCAAGCAATTGAGTCAGGCAATTGATGTTGGCACTTCAGTCAAGCGGCAAGTTAGAGATTTTGAGTTTTTTTTTCAAGAATTTACCATTTAGGCAATCGAATTGTCTAGATTTCATTAGAGAGCTTCATTGGATTTGCATTAACATTTTTTACCCATTTTTCCTTTCTTTTCCACATCATCATTATTTTTTCCTTTCTATTCCGCATCATCATACCAGTTTTTTTTTTACTTTTTTTTCTTTTTCACATCATTTATAGCTAGTGATTCATTATACCACTATGACAAATCATCTATGCTGGCATGCCACATGACCAATTCCATCAATTTTAACGTTTTTCATCCTCTAAAGGTTTAAAATGAAATAATAAATTAAGGTTGAAGACTTTTCACACAAAGTTTTAAGGTTAAGATTCAAAATAGGATGATAATAAAATATTAGGGGCCATGGACGCAATTAACGCAAATAATTTAGGACAAAATAAATTTATTCAATAACTCCAAAAAAAATAATGAGAATTGAAAGTGATTTCTTGTCCTAATATCATCAATTTATAAACCCATTTCTACCCATGAAACCCGCACATGTTGCTCTTCATATAATTGGCGTTTCTCTCATCATTGAGTCCCTTTTAGTTTTTGTAGTCACTATTTAACAAAGGTCACCCGGATCTGTGTCTATAACCTAGCCATATAAAAATAAAGCTTAACTGAACAATTGAATCTTCCAAAAAGCCTCATGCACTCAAATGAGGTGTCTAATTCATCTAGGTGTAAATAGGTTAGTGGAGACTCCCAAATACTTCGTTATAACCATTGGAATTTAATGAAAAAAACAAGTATAAAAGTGTTAAGGGTTTGAATTTAAGGTTTATGGTTTACAGTATGAGTATAAGGAATACAACAGTCCTTTTGAGGTCCGTGATATGATAAATAGAGGTGTTCGCGAGGCAGGCATGATCGAGCTCTAACTCAATCTGGCCCTACTCACATTATTGACCGGGTTGCCCCACTTCCTAATCTTATTCTCATACCCTAAAAGATGGTGGAAACCTGAATTGCATAGAAAGTAGTTTGGGTTGCTTCGGTATAATCGAGTTTTCATAATCTCTTATAAGACAACAATTTTTATCCAAAATAATTATAAACCAGTAAAAAACAATAATTAACTTCAAAATATAATTTTTACAAAAACGTCTCAATCCAGTTAACTTCAAAAGTGTTGTATTCTGCTTCTAAATTAGTCATCCACAGCATGCAAACATCAAAATTTCAAATTTATTTTCATTAAAATTTTAGAGTTGATTTATTGCTAAAGTAATGATTAAAAGAAACAGATGAAGTAGACAGCAAGTAACCAACATTAGTCGGTTTGAGCCATTCATTTTCAAAGGCACGGTATCATTGGCAGTGACACTTGTAATTTCGATTGAAATTTACTGTAGGAACTGAAATGCAAACTTTTTGTAATATTCAGGGACTTGGTTGTATTTCCCATTGTTCACGGGCTAGCCTGGGAACAGTCTTTTTTGGGGCCCAACAGCATCAAAATTTTACTTTAACAAATTAGTCCGGGGACTGAATTACAAATTTCCAGAGAGTTGAGGGAACTAGTTGTAATTTTTCCAGTTTTCATGGGGCCGCTCAGAAATAGAGTTTTTGGAGCCCGAAAACAGCGTTTTTAGGGCCTGACTGCAACGAAATTCATTATTTAATGCTTATTAGTCCCGGAGTGATTACAAATTTCCACAAAGTTCAGAGACTTGGCTGTAATTTTCTCGGTTTTTATAGGGCAACCCGAAGAAAAAAAAAGAGTTTTTGGCGCCTGGTAGTATCAAGACTCTCAATTTTTATGAAAATTTAGATTGGAGTGAATTGCAAATTTGTGCAAAGTTTGGGAAGCTAGTCGTATGGTTTGCTGTTTTCATGGTCCATCGTGATCATGGAGTACCTCAACTAGGGATGAGCGCTGAATGTAGAAGTTTTATGTTCAGCCTTTTTTTTTCCCACTTTTTCCTCAAACATAAGTGATTTAAAAATTACTGACAATTCGTAAAACTAATGCAAGCATGTCAATTTGCATTTCCATATGCATTTGAGCTACTTGAAGTGGTGGGTATGATGCGATAGTTCATTTTTAAGCTATCGCTAATATTGTACATGTAGAACGTTGCACAGTCCTCATAATAAGTAGCGGCAGAAGAAACGAAATGCATGGATGATTTTCAGCGCTTGTATTCTTAATTCTACAATATTTTTATTGACTAGCAATTATTTAGATGTTTGTTCCAACCATCAAAAAAGAAAAAGAGAGATGTTAATTTGCTTGCGTTGTCTACGTTGTTAGCCTCTAAAACAATTGGGATGCTGTAAACTTCCCAGGATCAGCCAAACTGAATCTGCGGATTTCAAGAGCTAACACGACCGTTTCATCAAAATTTGCGGGCTGATGGTGCATTAAACCTAATTTTAAGGTTTAAGGCTTATGTATACCCCTCTCCTTGACTGAAATATATCAAAAGATCAAACTGGTACAGATATCGGAACACAAAATCGTTCCGCAGTCTACTAACTCATCTCTGGCAACCAATTTCTCATTGACCAAGGCGAACATAGTCGTATAATTGAACTCAATAAGAGGGGCAACAAACATTAAAATACATGAAAAGCAATAGAAATCTATAACCACCAGTGGCAACCAGCAGCCCGAGCTTCACTTATGACGCAATGAGAAGAAAAAACAGCCCGTAACGCTCAAAGGGAACGAAATGTATGACAATCACTTCAGAAGGGACCTAGTTAAGTGCTCCCGTGCCGTGGCCAACGCTTGAGTTATTGTCTGCATGGCATAAGGTGGGTCAATGGGGCAGATATAGAAATATCAATGTGTGTGTGTGTGTGTCTGCGCGTTGGAGCTTTGACAAAAGAAATAAACCTGCTCAGACAAAGAAGCTCCAGCATCAATACTGTTGCTGGCAACCTTTCCTGCGATCACATTTGCGTCGGTTTCAAGAATTATGCTGCATGGCAGAAGAAATAAAAAAAAGAACGGTGAATCGTGAATTCAAACATGGTATCAATGTCAGCTGAACCAACCAAAAGAATGCCAAGGGATAACTCTTCCTCTCTCCAGACAATATGAAACAAGAAAATTCATAGTAAACCACCTACTTTTTAATTAACTAGTCTATTTTCTCAAGTTGAAGCGAATATTCCCGTGGGCTTCTTAACCCAAAAAAAGTTTCTCCAGAAAACATATTGTGTACAGGGTTTTGTACTTTTTTTCTTTTAAAAGAATATTATATTGCAGCGTCAGACCACAGGTATCAGCTGCTAACAGTTGATGGCTCTAACTTGCATATAATTGACTATGACGAAAGAAATGCTTTCAAGTTCAGAGACGGCCAATGTTTGGCATCAAGCATATCCTGCATGTACTATAAACATCACAACACAAGATTGCATCTGCCCAGGGGGAAAAAAACACAAGATTGCACAGAACTGTGGCAAGATTGTCCACCTCCTACTCTTTTTCCATTTTGCACCTCTTGCAAATTTTTCATAGACAATATTTTGGCATGTTAATAATACTAAGAGACTTTGTTGAAGGACCAGATTTAGTTGACAGTCTGTCATAGGGACAGAAAATCTCAGCCCACAGGAATACTAATGCTAGGCTGAGATTTCTCTGTCCCTATGATAGACTGTCATATGATATTTTTCCTTTGTCAAATTGCGCAATTTGATTTTTAAAATTCTAAAGCGACATTTTATGTGTACACTACATTCATGACATTAACGTTAGCTATAGTAGAAATTATTTTGATCTTGTGAAGATTGCTGATGATTTTGAGGTCAACCTGCTCCTAAAATTCTTTTGACAACTAGAATTACATCCCAGAGGATTTATGTGAGAATAAATTTCCTTCTACACACTTGTTACAACCATATTCCTCCAATCTCTTTTTGAGATGCATAGTTCTAAAGCCCCTTCTCTTGATGGATTAAGAATGGTGCTTTTAAAGTCATAGAGCATTTTTCTGTACAAGGATTTTCTATGCCCTGGCTCTAATCAGTAATGTTGTCAACAAATGAAGCCTACATTTCCAGTTTTCTGAGTGCTCTTCTTTGAATATGAACCTCCAGAAAAATTCAAACTATTTTTGGGTTATGGCTTGTGATGTTGAGCTTCAGATTGCGCAGAGTACCAGTATTCCTAATGGTACCCCCACTGAGATACTCAGGAATGTTTGCTTCGAGATTGATCTCTAGTCATTATAATGTTCTCATTGAGAATATTTTGGGTCAAATAAAATGCTGGTCCTCTAAATGTCCCTCCTATGAAGCATTTGATGCTAAATACTGTTAATTTTGGCAACGTGAGCTAGTAGGCTCAAAAAGTTCCTGATTCCTAAGTGTGATTGATCAGATGATGAGAATGTGCCCTGTTCCTGGGGAAAGATTAGTAGGCACAAAGATCAAGGAGGCCTCGGCCACTTGAACCTGCATATTAGGAACAAAGCTGCTTTGGCTAAGATGATTTGCATTGTCTTTATAGAGTAGAGCTCTATGTGGTGGATTAGATGGGAGGAAGGTTATTATTTGAAAGATGATAACAAAAGACACTAGGCTGAGGGCTGATGTCGCCTTCTAGAGTGGTCTCTTGAAAATAAGGGACTTGATGAAAGAGGAAGTCCTTAATACGTCCTCCATTCCAAACTGTATGAGCTACTTTATATTTTTGGATTCCAAAAATGATAAACAATTTTCCTAAAGGAGCAATAAATTTTCATGCAATTTCCTATATTCTCCTCAGAAAGTTGATCTTTTACATGTAATAAATGCTTGTTGAGGGTAAAATTTAGAAAAGTGCTAAAAAATCAACATTTGCCTAAAACCGTGTCAAAACACAAATGGGTCAAAGAAATTGGGACAAAGGGAGTAATAATGATCGACAATATGAGCCCAAAGGTAATAAACCATCAAGAAAGCTTATGAGTGCTTGATACAGCACGTGGTCAAAGTCTTTTCGCAAAAACTCTTCCGGGTGATCCCAACCCATCCTAACATTCTCTTAATCTTAATGATCTAGAATAGGCTGCCCACTAGAGAAGCTTTTTAAGCAGGGCATAATTGTTGCTTCTGGGCATGTATTGTGCAGTCTGTTAATGGGAAATGGGTATCATGTCCCCCCATCTTTTAGTTTCTCTAGTTTTCTGGTTGCAGGGTATGCAGAAATCAGAATAAGAAACGCTCAAGTGTTTTGTGGTAAAGTGGCCGAAGGTTGGTCAGGGAAGGAGTTAAGAGTGATATCAGGAAGGCTTGTTTCACAGCAATTGTTTACCTCACGGGAGAGGAAAGAAAAAACTGGAGAATCTTTAGGAAGGGTTTTGCTCTTCTCAGCATCTGGAAGGTCAATTCGGAAATGAAGTTCAGGACTTTTTCTTGGAACATAAATGATAGTTGACCCATTTTGGCAATTCTGCAAGCCCTAGATTGGAACTGTAGATACCATGAAAGCTAATTTTTGGTAATAAATTTGTGTCCCAGTTGTGCTTCTTTAAAAAGGAAAGAAAATTACATGCCTAAATCTATAGGTAACTTACATCATTAAGTCATTTTTTTTTCATATTATATATTATTTTGCTAAACAGGAATTTTTTTTTATTTAAAACCAGTCATGTTATTTTATTCATAATCATTTTAATATGGGAACATCATCCTCAGTAAGACCACATGTACTTGTTTCTACTTAAAACCAGATAAATTATGAGTTATCAGGAAATAAACTCTCCTTGTTTGCTTAAAATTTTTAGCGTAAGTGATATTCATCTACTATCTTAGCATAAATACTTGAAAATAATATTTTAGCAAGCATTTTCATATTCACCACTCATATGAATGCACCAAATAGGTTAAAAATCTCAAGCTAAAATCTGAATATTACCATCCTTTTCTGATTAAACTCCCCTAACTCATCCAAATGAAAACAAAAATTTGAACTTTGCGGAGTCTTAAGTAGTTAAGTAGAGTTGTATTATTATTATTATTATTATTATTATTATTTTACGCCAAAAGAAAACTTACAAACTCGAACTTTTCACAAGCTTAAGATAAGCAGACTTGTGGACAAAACAGATTAAGAATACTATCTACGGAAGTCAAGCTTTTCAGAACATTAAATAAACATAAGCATCAAACAAAACATATTCAGCATGATTCTTCCCTATGTGTATTATCAGATGGTGTCATAAACATTAGGTAGTTAAGTAGAGGCTTTTTTTTCTTTTTCTTTTTTATTTTATTTTTTTTCATACCAAAAGAAAACTTACAAAATCAAACTTTTTAACAAACTTAAGATAAGCAGACTTGTGCAGAAAACAGATTTAGAATTGTCAAGCGTTTCAAAATATAAAATAAACAGAAGCATCAAACAGTACATATTCAACATGATCCTTTGATATGTGTATTATCACATTGTGTCATAAATCACTAAGTATGGAGGTACAAAGAGTACAAGATGTAAGGAAGAACTATAGAGAAGCATAAAGATTCTCAATGCAATTGGGAAGAAGTACAAATGGAGATTTTTTCAACTTGATTACCTAGGATAGCTATCGTTAAAAGAAATCAGTGTAAATATAGCAATATTGAACTATGATATCATGCTAGTGCATGGTCACATGCATGATGCAACTAGGCTAGCTAGCATCAACACTCTCTATGAACAGAAGAACTGCATCCTACCAAACCAAAACAGGAAGAAGGAAAGTTAGAATCTAGATTCATTTTAGGTAACAAGAGATTTAACAGGGGAAAATATAATCAAGAATCCAAAAACAGGATAAGGTAGAACTAGTGTATGATAAATAGCAGGATACCCGCCATCAACAATCTCATCCATGCATAGCAATATAAGATCCAAATTCTCCAGAGCCTCCTTCTTGTCAACAGTGCCTCTACAACAAATAATGAGAAACAATAAACATCAAATTTGACAGGCTCATACGACAAATCCAAAGCATAAAGGCAATCAAAGGATAGTGAGTTGAATTTTAAAATGACCTAAGGAGGAGCCCGACTGCATCGAAAAAGCCCTGAAGAACAGTGGCTAAGATAAGCTCATTTTCATTTTCACCCCCGGTAACAAAGAAGTGCAGGTCTTGGACAAACTTGTACACAACAATGTTGTTCTCAAACATTGCTATCTCCGCTGAAAATGAAGAATTAGCAACAAATTAGTATGGAACTATTCTACACCAAAAGGTAGTCAATAGCTTGCATCGTTCCTTGTCCTCACTAGCATAGGAATCGATGAAAGGTGAAGCCACTGCCCGAATGACTCCCCATGGCAATGGATAATATAAATTTATGGTCACAGAATAACTGGATCGAGAAATGCTTTAAAACTCAAATAAGAGCAGGTCTTAGAATAAAAAATTCAGCCTTTGCTGCTCCATTTGCATGTATGTGGCATCTTGCAAAATACGAACACACACAGCAGATATGAATAGAATAATGGCACACTAAATGAATGTATACTCAATGACATTGACACCAATCAGAGGGAAAATAACCTACAGGGAGAATATGAGCTGACGCTACATGGCCAGAACACAAACTGAGGTCCTTAAAGAAAACGAGTATACAGAAAGGAAAAAGCGATCCTAATAAAACAAAACATTTTTCCGATTTACCTTCTGTTCGAGCATTTGTTTTCTGGGTCTTGGTAAATACTGCCTTCTCAAAGGCTTCCTTAGCACTATTGGTCGGCCAGTCATCTGAATAGTACTTGACAGCAACACGTTTCCCTTCAGAATCCAGAAGAAGAATATTCCTAACAGTTGGGCATGACTCCTACACCCCCAATTGAAAGCAAAAGAAAAGAGAATAGAAATTAATTCCCCTAGCACCTTAGCAAATAAATTGCTCCTCTATGATCGTCCAATCTCAGATCCAGACATTTTGTAGTAATACTATTCAATAAGTTCAGGATCAAACGGGATCTAACCACATAAGCAAGTACATTCCCATCCTAAGCTTCTTAAACTATAAAAAAACCGTTCAGAGAAACAAGTTTCTGCTAGAAAATATGTAAGCCAGTGGTGGGTCTACGCTAAACAAAATTTTCAAACCCACAACTCAGATCATGAATCATAAAGAATCCACTAATTATTTCAGTGTGATACAGAAGGGCTGGATCTGAGTCCATTCAACTTAGAGAAAAACTGTAAATCATGAAGCAAAACATGATTCAAACTCTAGGGGAAGGGGCCGAGATCTGGACATATAGACGAAAAATTATCATCCCAAAGGTCGAAAAACCAACCATGATAAGGAACAGAAGAATCGCTGACCATTTTTCACAGCAATTTCCGGTGAAGAATCTGATGCACCCGACCGTCGCGTGAGAGCTCTCTATAGTCCAGGATTTCTACGTTCTAGGACCGACGACTATTGGAAGACCGAGGCGTTGCAGACTGCCGAGAGCCTATTATGCCTATACACATCGTAAGCGAGTTCGATTAATGACACTGAAAATCCTTAAGCATGACAAACACGTGCAATTAAGATCCCAAATATTTTTGGATTTTTCAAGTCTGTCCATATGTGAGCCTCCCATTGACTTACTTCACATAAGAATTTTTGTTGGGGTACATTTTGAAAAATTGGTGTTATGTTGGGTTTAATGACGCAAATTAGTTATGGTCTATGTACCAAAAAAATATATATATATGGTTCCTATTCTATCATCCATATTAGATGACATGAAGGGCAACTGCCTCATATTACAGGGTTCTAGCCATGGTAATATTAAATCAAAGCGCGTTGTAGTGGGTTTAATTTGTAATATACTAAGTAGGGTGAAAATGAGTCGAGCAGAGCCCGAATACCCTTGGCTCGAAGCTCGGCTAGTCAAGGATTGGCTCGGCTCAAGCTTGAGCTCAACAAGCTCGGAAAATGGGACTCGAAGCTCGGCTCGAAATGATTTGGGCTCAGTTCAGTGGCTTGATTGACTCGAAACTCAATTCAAGGTTTGAGCTTGATTTGAGATTCGAGCTTGATTTAGGGAATATAAATTAGAATTTTAAGATTTAGATATATTAAAAATAAAATTAATTTAGTTTTTACATTAAAAAATAATAGACTCGTTAGGCTCAATAAAAGTTCGAGTTGAACAGTGCAAACTTAAAACTTTGCTCATTAAAAGTTTGAACTTAAAATGAAGCTCGAAACTAAAAGTGGAAACAAGTCAAGCCTCTTATAGAACAATTTAAGTTTGAGCTCCATTTTTTTTTTATCAAGCTGAGTTTAATGAACTTTGAGCCAAGCTTTGAGGCTCATTTTAAGTTCGAACTCTTAACGAGCTAAGCTTCAAGCCGGGTACTATTCGACTCAAACTTTTATCGAACCTAACGAGCATATTATTTTTTAATGTAAAAACTAAACTAATTTTATTTTTAATATATCTAAACCCTAAAATTCTAATTTATATTCCTTAAATCGAGCTCGAATCTCGCATCGAGTTCAAACCTTGAATCCAGCTACCGAGCAGAGCCTGAACCATTTTGAGCCCCATTTTTTGAACTAGTCGAGCTCGAGCCTGAGCTAACCAATTATTAACTGGCCGAGCTTCAAGCCTAGGGTATTTGAGCTCAGGTCAACTCGTTTTCACCCCTAGTACTAGCTAAAGTAATGATTATCACATAAAGTCATTGTCAGGCTAATGTGAAGAACAATGGAACTCTTGTACAAGAAGATGACGTTAGAAGGCACCTAGGATGTTTATTCATGGGGAGAGCCTTTGATGCTCAAGTTAGCATTGGTTGTCTAAGAGAGAACAAAATGAAAGTTTAAGCATGAAGAGGTTGTAACTTGCCTTGCAAGTTCAATGGAGGCAAGCGATTGTGGCGATTATGGAGAATGAATCACAAAAGATACATAAAATTATAGGGATATTGAGGAAAATCTTCATGACATAAAAGTTACAGAGAAGATTGTGGAGGATCAACCACTGTAAGTGTGATTTACCTACTATTACTAGAGGTTAATCCTGGATTTCAGGCAATTTCTTAGAGATATGAATGTGATCAACACAATGGGCTGCAAAGGCCTCTCACAAGCTAGATAAGAGGATGGAAGTGACCTTATCTTGGTCAGTTATGCCTAATAAAGTCATCAATGGACTAGGTCTGCGAAGCTTCTTGAGCTTTGAATTTAGGTCAATATGGTACCAAAAGCCCCCTGGAAAAGCTAGAATTTGGAAGTATGCATAATAAGCAAAGAAGGTTTATACGTTCCGAGGTGTTTTTACTTGTAATCCTGAAGTGCAATAGTACTTTATGTATGGTCGAGGTCTTTGATAAATGTGTCTATAGAGGGAAAACTATGTCCATACTGAGGCGCAAAGGTCCATACGTAAAGTGATATAATGATGAGAGAAAGATCCTTGTTTGAGGATGCACAT
The DNA here is from genome assembly GCA_039654915.1 of Aquilaria yunnanensis. NCBI lineage: Eukaryota > Viridiplantae > Streptophyta > Magnoliopsida > Malvales > Thymelaeaceae > Aquilaria > Aquilaria yunnanensis. The sequence continues at coordinate 111,339,060 of CM077593.1, forward strand.
AAATGGAAGACTAAGTCCCTGGCAAGGGTGCCTATGGAGGTAGTGAAAAGCTTAAAATGGTAATTTGAGTTTTTATCGTGTAAGCCCAAGTAGGGTAACGAAGCAAAAAATCAATGTAAAGGTAGAGTAAGATTATGATGAGATTTGTATTAAGAAACAAGATGATGATGCTATAAAAATTTAAGAGATTAGATGGGAAGCTATTTAAGTAAAAACACGTAATGATAACCTAGATTAGATACAACTTACCCATTTGTCGGTGCATGAGCAAAATTGGACCTATCTCACAGAGTTTATGGCTCCGTGAGCTAATGGGGCTACATGGTAGAGCAAGTAAATGTTCGTTGGCTACCATCTTTTTGAGTTCCCTAAACTCCTTGCCTTTCAATTTTTCTTCTTTATGTATGTATATAAGCTACCTATTTTGGTGGTTTTTTTATTTACCCTAGCCTTTGGTTTCTCTTTTGTTTATATCAATATTATCAAGTTCTCCTATATTTACCAAGACATAGATAGATGCCTTGAAGATGATGTCAGTCAGACTGAAACCAAGTGAGTTAATGCTCAAGTGAAGCGCTGCCAATGTTTGCCTAAAGAAGATCTTAGTTAGTAATTCTTTAAAAGTTTTAATATTTACCTTTTACTTTATCTATGGGAGGTTTAACATTGTCCTTGTCTTTTTATAGGACATTTATCTTCCCAATGGCAATGTATAAGAATGTGTTAGATGATATTTGTGTTAGAGGATATTCACTTATTAAAGGTGGATATTCTAGAAAGGAGGTTGATGTACAATCTTGACAATGAATGGTCCATTTTCAAATATGACATTTCTATGTTGAAGGTTCTGAATGACCTAAAGCTGAAGATAGATGTTTATTATATTTTTTTTTTGTGAGAGTTGGGACACAAAAGTCATCATCAATACCTTTTTCCAATTTGCGGACTCATTGTTTATAGCTAGATGTTCTTTTTTTACTGTTTACTATCCTTATTTTGAGGGACACCCAAATGTCTAAACATGTAGTCTACCTTGGTGTGTTCACAAATGGCTACCTTTGTAGAAGGCTTGAGTGCTGATCTTTGTTGCCATACGCAACATTAAAGCATCTGAATGTTGTGTAGAAAATGAATGGGTGAAGGTGGAGGCCTTAAAGAAAGACTTGGACAACACCAATGCATTTATGGAAAAAGTCACAAAAATGAGTCCTCATTCATCATAAGGTGCCTGACCTTCTACTTCTAATCGACTCTTTGTGAACATATGAGAAAAGTGTCACTCATAGGCACTCTGGAAGGATAGTTTACACTTTTGGTATGTAAATCATTCCAAGCACTGCTGTAGACACAAAGACATCTCATCAGTAGCAGGTTTTTCAGTTTTGCAATTCATCCAAGTTCTACCACTGATTTTCACATTTAGGGAATTGGAATTAGTAGCTTGCCATAATAGAGAGCCTCTTGCTAAGGTTACATGGTTTGACTTAAGTTTTCTCTTCTCGTAGGGGCCATTACTGACTTAAGTATTGGATAGTCTTTCTTAGTCATACAACCCTGGAAGTCCTCTGACCTTATCCTTGGTTGCAAGCTTTGTGCATCTCTAAAGGTTTTGGGTATGCCACTTGATGGTTTATGTTTCAGTTGTTACCAAATGGTGGTGGTGGGGAAATCTAAACGATGAGTTGGTTCAAGCCAGTCCGCTTTATGCTATTGGATTGGTTGTTTGTGTGTCATTGTCCTATTAGTCTCCAAGCTTGCATTGGCATGTCAGTTATCACATGTTGGTTTGTTTGTCTTTCTGTTCTTTTGGCCTAACTCTACCAGTTTGTAGGTGCGAAATCTAGATTTTTAACAGAAATCTTCTTTACATTATTATGTATTCAAGACACAAAGATGGAAAACTTATAGTTGAGCCAATTATTCATTGTATGTCATGGATGTTTTTATTTTGTTGATATTGTACAACCTATAATTAATAAGATAAATAACATTCCATCATGTTAAAGGCCTTTACCCTTTCTCTTAGGGGTGATCATTCAGTTAATTCAGTTAAAATTGAACCAAATTTTTTCAGTTTGGTTTGATTTTAGACTAAAATAACTAAAATGTTATTTTATTTCTAATCTAGTGACTAAAATGTAAAAATTAATATATGGGTACCTTCTGTTAACTATTTAATGAGAAATAAAGGACTAAGTCATGGTTTTAGCCAAAGTTGAGTTTTAAAAGAAAGAGACGAACAAAAGGCTCCGTCGCAGGCAGGCAACGCTAATAATCCAACCAAATGACTTTTTTGGAGTCTCGATGCTTCCATGGCGCATCAATAATATCCTCTAGCACTAGCAACGTCGGTGCTTGACAAGAAACAGAACATAGTCCTCGATTATAGGACAGAAACTCGAATATATGAAAAAAAAAATTTAAGCAATCTTACCAAGACAGCGAAGTGGGCGGTGATGCGGTGGCCGGCGGGGTGAGGATTTGGAAATCGGGTTCGGGTTACTGATGGTTGGAGTTAATGGGTTCTTCCATTGGATAAAGATTAAAGAGAAAGGGGAAATAGAGGAAACCGACGTCGACCTACTGGGTGAATCTTCACTGGCTTTCGTGAATGGCCAAACCCCAATATAAGTTATCAATCTTTTATTTCTATTCCACTCAACCCCATTCCCTTTAAATCTGTCAACTTAACCACCAAAACAAAAAAATACTCCCTCCGTCCCAATTTACTTGAAACATATTCTTTTTTGGGAAGTCGCAAAAAGGTTGAAACATTTCCTCTTTTGGAAAAGTTTAAACAATGAAATTATTATTTTATACAAAACCTAATAAAGTCTCTTTTTTTAATTTCCATTCAATCTCTCACTGTACAAAACCCAAAAAAGAATCTTTTCTTTTTTAATCATTATTTAAACTTTTACTACATAAAAAAATAACACAAATTACATATACTTTAATCTCCATACCCAGACAAATGTTTCAACTAAAATGGGACGGAGGGAGTACAACATATCAAAATTTTAGTTTTTTCGGTTACCGAAATAATTGATACTTCAAACTAAAACCGAACTGAAATCGATCTTTTTTTCTATTCGATTTCAACCGAAACCAAACCCAAAAACCAAATTAACCGAACTGAATTTACAAACTATTTCTCAGTCTTTCAATTTTTTCGATTTTAACAAAAAAGTGATCAATATTCCTCAATCTTAGGGGGAAAAAAAAAAGAAACAAACTTATCCCACACATCCGATATTTGCACGGGCATGTTTTTGCTAGTATCTATATATAGATTCTTAGGACAATACCTCAGATTTATTTCTTTAATTACAAATTCCACTTATTAAGGAGACCGAATCTAACTCCACAGAAACCAAGCATCAACCACAAAACAAAACAGAAAAAATGAAAAATCATGAACAATTCACTGATATTAAGCCCCCGTTTGTTCAATTTGATCCCTCTCCGCTTCTAGTTGATAACCAATATTTCCTTAGCACAACTAAAATACGAGAAAATCATATTTTCCATGGTCCATCAGGATGGAGAAAGAGCCTTTGCTACTTGCAAGAAGCAATTCCCGAAAACAAAAACCGCCCCTGCCACCTCTTTTCATTCCCAGAAATAATGGTATCATCGAGGACGGTTCTCTTCCCATTCCTCTCACCCCATCACAACTTAAAGACAGACTAATTTTCGGCCCATCGCCAAGACAGGCACCACCTATTCTCGATGCTTTGTTTTCGCCACCCTCCAGCTCCGCCATTTCTTCCGAAAAATCGCCACTATCTCCTTTCAAACCCAGGTTCCTAGAACCCCAGATCATATCCCAAAAGAAATGCCTCCACCGTTCCAAAACTGCACCGGCCATGTCCATTCTAAACGATGCCATCATTAACCCGCCCATCCGGAAGCCCCAGTCCGGTTCCCAATCTGTCGTGAGGCAGACCGTCGCACTCTTGGTGATCTACCTGTTATTTGGAACGACAATTTACTGGTTCAACCGTGATGATTTCAAGGCCCACGAGACGCATCCAGTTGTCGATGCTCTGTATTTCTGCATCGTCACCATGTGCACGATCGGCTACGGAGACATCACACCCAACACTGTACCCACCAAATTGTTCTACATGCTCTTCGTGCTCGTCGGGTTCGGGTTCGTGGACATTTTGCTGAGCGGCATGGTCTGTTACGTCCTGGACCTACAAGAAAATTACTTGCTTAAAGCGGTTCAACAAAAGGGCACCGGCAACCAGGATAGCGGGAAGTCGTACATCGTGGACGTGAAGAAAGGGCGGATGAGGATAAGATTGAAGGTGGGATTGGCGTTGGGCGTCGTGGTGTTGTGTATTACAATTGGGGGCGTGGTGCTTCACTTTCTGGAGAGCCTTGGTTGGGTGGATTCCTTCTATCTCTCTGTCATGTCTGTGACGACGGTCGGATATGGCGACCGGGCATTCACGACGTTGAATGGTCGGATGTTCGCCATTGTTTGGCTGCTGGTGTCTACACTGGCAGTGGCGAGAGCGTTTCTGTTTCTGGCGGAGGCCAGGGTGGATAAACGTCATCGGAGAATGGCCAAATGGGTGCTTGGCCATAATATGACCGTTTCCGAGTTTCTTGCAGCTGATATGGATAACAATGGTTGTGTTAGGTACGTTGTGCTACCTCTTAATCAACTTTTTTTTGGCAATAATCTTTCCTTAAAACAAGCATCGAAATTTTCTAGTTTGGGCAATAGATCATGGGGCTCCCTTTTCCTTATGATTATCAGTCAATCAAACTTATAAAGATGAACCCCATAAATCGTATGGGGGCAAATTTCTCTAGTTGTCCCTAAACTATACCCACGTAATTTAATCATCCTGAAACTATCAAGTATTACACCAATTATTTTGAAACTATTTAATCGTTGCTATTTCATTCGGTTGTTAACTAAACCGTTAAATATAAAAAAAAAAATAATATGGCTGCTGATGTGGTATGGAAAAATGATATGACTGCTGATATAACACCATTTTTTCATTTGTATTTAACGGTTTAGTTGACGACAGGACAAAATACTAATAATTAAATAGTTTTAAGACAATTTTGTGCATAACCTTATAGTTTTAGAACGATTAAGCAATATATATGCATAGTTTAGGGAAATTGATGATATTTACCCGATCTTATATGTACCCCACTATAAAGGGAATGCAAAAATTCGATCAAGAACGAATATAATTTTTAGTAGCCAGTCATTCAGTCGCCAATTGACTGTGAAAAAAAAAATCTTTAATGACCTACATTGGTACATTGATCACTAGTCAGTTGCTTAAACGTTGGTGGCTAGGATTTTAGCGACTGATTATTTAATTGCTAGTCAGTCGTCCGGATGCTGGCGACTAGTATAGATTGCCAGTTAATCATCAAAAAGTTAAAAACAATCAATTATAAACTGAATCTTAAACTAAAAATTCACATGGAACATCAATATTTTTATGCCATGAGATTATATATTGATGGTACCACCAAATTAATGTGGAAATTTAAGAAACATTTTAATTTTCCAAATAATTTCCAAAATATATTATTATTATTTTGGTAATAAAAAATATCTATACAAGATAAAAGTAAGGAGATGAGAAATACCCATTTTTCAGTATCCAGAAAATACCTAAACTAATATTAGGATATTACATGAGAGAAAAGAAATGTTGATATTCAAATAGAGCCTCTAGATCAGAGGTCGGGGATAACACATCCTTAATTATGCTTCCCCAAAAGCAAATTCATTAAAGAATAGGAGCCAGATTTAACAATATTATACGCCCCATACTTTCTAAAAGAAAAAATAAATAAAAAAACATTATACTCCCTGCTCTCCACGTTAGTTGTATCCCCAAATAAATCAACCTAGCCTTGCCACCAATGTCACCGGCATCTAAAAAGTTAGAAATACACCACAAGGATTAAAAAAAGGCTTCCAACAAATTAAAGGCGTATTCGATATTTCTTGACTTGATAAAATCAAATTCGAAACTGAAACCCACGTTCTACCATGCATGTCAGGTTTAACTTCAGTACGTAATAGGTTGAAATAGCCACCGAAAGGAATGTCGTGTCTAATTAATATCTGAATAGATTTGATCTAGTTAAATTGGAGTATCAGAATTTCTATTAGAACGTGTTAATTTTTTTATTATCCCAAAAAAGTAACAAAAGAAGTAGCACTATATATTCAACTGAGCAATAATTTTCCACTTAGATCTTTACTATTTTTTCTTTTTTCGATTTCATCCGACTGGGTTTTTTGTGTTGGATTCATATACGGTGTGTGTATAATGCATGCCAATAGAAAGTTCAGCTTTATATTCTGCATCTCAGAACAAAAATCAAAATTCCATTTTAATATGAACTGTCAAACGCTGAATATTCATTACATATGACCGTATATATATGAACTGTTACAGTTGTTATTATTAGTATCATTATTAAATTTTACGTGTTTATAGATTTGTGTACTATTTCGATCGTTATTTTTATTTTAGTGGGATTTTCTTGGAATTTACATTACTTGCAGTAAATCAGAATTCGTTATATACAAGCTTAAAGAGATGGGGAAGATCTTGGAGAAAGATGTTCTGCAGATTTGTGAACAATTTGATAGACTTGACAGCGGTAACTGTGGGAAAATAACTTTAGCAGACCTAGACCTAGTGGTGGAGACTAATAAATAAAAGAATTTAGTTAGGTTAGTAAAGTTTTTTTTAAATTAAAAAGTAGTAACTTTTTGGGCTGGAATCTATTCTTATATATACCAAGAAAAAAAGTTGACGAATGCGATTTTGTAACTCAACTAATAAATCCACGAGTTTCGACCAAATTACGTACCCAAAGGGCAACTCCCCAGTATAATTAAGAAGAATGTTGTGTATGCATCTCTTTGTCGGGATTTTTATGGTGTAAATCTAAAATTCATTTTAGTCAACGGCTCGGATGCAACCAGGTCCTATAACCATAATTAAACAGTAGCGCATTTTGCTCTCTTAATTAACTCGGTCCACACGCCGTCACATGACGTTGCCTCCGTCCATATATCTTCTAACAATGCATGCATGAATGCAATCACCTAATTTTAAGAATTTAAAGATTTAGGCACAAATTATGAAAATACTTAACTTTATGGACTTAACGGTAATTTAATTAAGCGCAAAGTTCTCTTCCTTTCCTCGCATTCCTGTGCAGATGAATGAAACGAGAACGTACGCTTGCAGCCTTGAATTACTCATCGCCATCGTACCTTTCTCTGTGGCGATGATGCTCGCAATCATCGATCTCAGTTTGCGCGAAACCCAAACAATTTCCCAGCAGTTTTGATAGCAAATGCTGGCTGTCAACGGCGACTAGAAGGTCTCCGATCGAGGAGGTGGAATATTACTCATGAAGGAAGTGTACAGTGATGGCCAAGAAGAAGCCTTAGAAAGTGCTGTTTGAACCAAAGAGTTTATTCAGATGGCTGAAGAGACCGTTGGTGACGTTAAGCGGCAAAGAGAATTTGAGTTGGATCGATTTTGCTATTCTACGGTTCATGGCAACTTTAGCATTGTAAATGCAATGAGTGAGATTTTGAAATGTAGGCAAGATTTACGTACAAAATGCTAACATAGGCACTAGTGATGCTATACCGACACAATTGAATTGATTAAGGTTCTCAATGTCATCAACGCTAAGGTTATTGCATTATGTAAATTTTAGGTATATTGTATGATATATCGGGCTCATTTTTTAACGATATATATCATTTACCAATTAAATGAATTAAATTTCATTTTGAAATAAATAACATTAATTTTTATTTAAAGTATGTATATTAATTACATTGTTTTCTTTATATATGTACGCATGTAGTGCATTGATGTAAAATTGAAAAAGGAATTCTAACTCATGATACAAGTTCACATTGAGCCATGGCATGTGCAGTTATATGAAAAAAAAAGTACTCTGCAAAGCAAATAAATAGAAAATGGGTGTTGTTTTGCTTGACAACATAGAGATGTTTACTCTTGCACCTATAAATAATATAAAAGATCCTGACATAAAAAGTAGCTAGTAATACATTATTTCTATTGCTAAAAGCCTAATTAATTTGTTTCTTTTTCGTTTTTTCTTCTGTGACTACTACTAACCCCTTACAAATTTGTGTAGATAGATCAAGGCCAACAACTAGGAATCTGAAATTCCAAATTTCAGTTCCCAAATTAGCTTGCTCGATTTTGGAGAACAAATCAATGTCATCAAGCAGAGGAATAATTCCCAATCTTCTTGGAACTATGATGAGTCACTTGTGGATCTTTGTTCCATCTGCTTAATTATATATATTATGGATTGACTCCAGACAGCAGCAGGCAAATAAGAGAAGTTGTTGCCAAGAGCAGAACAAGGGAAGAGTGGAGAGAGTTGGAAGAGCTGGGTAACCCCGTCGGTTCCGCAGAGCCGAAAACTGGGCTACCGGGGACGGTGCTGTATGGAGGAGTCATGGTGTAGGGCGGAGCCATGCTTATTGGTGGCGACATCATCACCGGAGGAGTTAAGGTTGCCGGTGGGCTTACGCTGCATCAACAATATACAAGTCAGCATTTTGTAGGGAAAGAGAGAGAGAGAGAGAGAGAGAGATCCTCTCCACTTATTCCAGCATAACAATATTGATTTACCTTGTCGCGGAGGAGGATGCGTAATGGCAATTTCCATTGCCTGATAAATGAAGAAAAACATTAATTAATTATCTGGGAAGGGAAAGGATTTGGGACCCTTAATTGATGGTAATTACTGTAATAATTGAAGATGACTTACTTGGGTCAGTGTTGGTAAGTTGGGCAGTTCCTCCAAAGACACAGCTGGTGGGGGCTGGGTTCTTCTGGTAATAGTCATTAAAAGCGTAGGAAGCATGGTCTTTCACTGTGTTGGGATTGTAGCAACTCCCCCCGGGTTGTATTGTTGAGCAGTCTGCGCCTCCATATCCACAGGCGTAGTCGAGAGCTACTTGCAGGGCTGTCGGAGAAGCCGTTGAGCTTGCCACACACCATGCACCCGACGGACCCGCTGGAGTGGTCGTGGCTGGTGGTGGTGGGCTGCTCGCCGGCGTTGTGGGCCCCGTTCCCGGAGCTGTTGGGTTAACGATGGGGACGTCATCTAGTTCCTCCTCGGAAGACAATAGCATCCTCTGCTCTGCACCGCCGTGCTTTCCTTTTTCTTTTGTTCCTTGGGCTGGAACTTTGTGGGGGACGCTTGAGCCTGAAGAAACCAAACAGAATGATAATTTAACTTGCCTGTTTCCGAAAATTTTTTTTTCTCAAGCAACGGTGGAACCGGGCTAGGAACCATAATACAAGATAAAGCATAAAAATTGAAGTATCATGTTTTTTCTAAACTTCTCTTTCGTAAATCCCTATAACATGATCTTCGGATACAGTAGAGTATATAAATTTTTTATGATCATTTAGTATAGGAATCATGGCACTGAAAATATGTTACATACTTACATCCAAATCATATTTCCCTTGAATAAAATTTAAGGGTTAAAGTTTAATGCAAGCAGTATATATTTCCTACGACTACGTGACCACTAAAGTTTCGTTTGTTATTAGTTTCAGCAATTAGTGTTAAAATTTTTAAAAAATTATCTAATGATAGCTTTTAACTTTTAACTCCAGTAATTTTATTTACATCATTCAATAAATTATTTAAAATTTTAATATTAATTATAAAAATTGTTCTCAGACGAAGCATAGGAAATTCATTATTTCAGCGGGCAAATTAAAACTTGAGGTCTATAGTAATTGAGGCAAACCGTAACCTCTCCCGAATTGGAGGGTTTTTAGTTAGCCCCTTTTTTATGCATCCTTGCATAAAACCTCCGTTCCAAAAATAAGAGCCAAAACTCGTTTTGAGAAAATCGTAGCAAGTATACTGTCATTTTGATTTTTAATTAAAAGGTGACTTAAATCCGTATACTAAAATGAAAATGTTAAATATAAAAGCAAATCTTATAAAATAAAAGCAAGTATTGAACATTAATGTTGAACTTTCAATAACACAACTTGGGAAAAGCTAACGAGTACTTGAACCTTGATATGAATAAAAATGAAGGATTGTACACACGTAAAAATAACACAAGAATTTTCTGTATATTTGAAAATTCAGAAGCATTCTATATATTTGATACAATAAATTTTTCATAATTTAAAGGCACATAAAAAAAACCGAAAAAACAAAAAATGGAAATAAAAGCAATGACTCGGCCAAAACAAAACAAAATCACTGACCTGAAGAGAGAAGGAGACATTGTAAGAAAAGCAGGGTGAAAATATGGAGGAGTGATGAGCCTGAGCCCATATTAATGTCCAATGCGGCCTTTTCTAAACTTCTCTCTGAGAAAGAAGAAAGATGAAGACGGCTAGGCAAAGAGTATGGAAAAGAATAAGGGGAACCAATGGTGATCCTGGAAGAGAAGGGTCCATTTATGATCCCAAAAAACGTAATATAAATAAAACCCAAATAAAGAATCAAAGCTTCCTTAGATCTAAGATACAGAGGAGAGAATATGAGAAAACTTGAGAAAGGAGGCATTTGGTTGTTGGATTTGGCAAGCAAAGCGAAGGTGCAAAAACAGGGGAAAGGCTTCCCCTGGCTGGAGAAAGCATTTTTTATCCGTTTGGAATTTGAGATTTTTATTTTTATTTTTTGATGTTCTGTGTGGTGGGCTTGTTCTCTAGCTGCCTCTCTTTCTACTATTCATAGGACTGCATCAGAAAGCTAAAAGACTCAAAAACCATATATATCTGTATAACAATATTCTTATTTCTAAGGTTTGATGCACACAAAGGCTAGTGAAAGTACTCGTGACCAAAAAGTTCTCACCTGTGCTCAGATGTATAAACCAATCACTAATTATGGCGGTCTAGTTGCACAAAGATAAAAATCTAAACAGAGTGACTCGGATATAATCCAATCAAACATGACTTAGATCCATAATTTAACCAATCGATCAACCGAGTCTTAATTGCAACTAGTTATGATTGACCACACAAATTCTATGCATATTGCTGGATTGGTGGCAAACTCTTACCAGAGCTTTGGAATATAAGATCATTCTGTCCTGATTCTACCTACCCAAATAAGTTCAAGCTCGAATCTATAAACCCATCTGAATGTTTTAGTTTAAGGCATAGATTCATATTGTCTAAAGCGAAAGGGATAAAGGATAATATCTTGCTGGTATTATCATTAAGATCTGCCCAGAAATGAAACCAACTCTCACTTTAACCTCTGAGAAGATTGAAGTGCATGCAACTGTGGGTAGGCACATAGTACAGCCCCAATCCTTAACCTTTCCACGCGGGACAATTTAAATGGGAGAAACCCAAACTATGTGCCTTAAGGTTCATTGGAGAAGAAACATTTTAATCTATGTACTTCCTAGATAGAGCTTGCCCAATCATCTCTTTATACAGATCTGTGACTTTATGTGTGTGTCCTTTAGTTAAAGCCATATGAAGTAAGCAATATGAAGTTAAATGTCTTGATCAACATTTGCATGCGCCTGCCTGCCCACAAGACTGAAATCAATGTGTTATGCAAACAGTGTTATTCAGATGAGATTCAAGACAGTTCCTTTAGATTGTGGTTGGAAAGCCAAGTTACAGGGTGAGATTAAATCACTGCTTTAGTTTCAACAAACTTCGAAGAGTTTCTCTAGACATCAAACCAACGAGTGCCTGGCAAGTCTGTAGTATAATCTGGCCCCCCTTCAATTTTTACATTTGTAGTATTACGATTAGGGGTCACATATTTCACCACTGTAATACCTTACCAGATCCATCTATTCAGCCAGAAGGCAGCTTGAATCAGATAATGTTGGAAGTATACGGTGAAGAATGTAAAGGCCACAAGATAACTTAAGCGGCCCATAGGTTTCATAATCGATGCACCAGACCAGATATATGAAACACCTATAAAGCTCACTCCTGGCATGGAAGGCTGAGAAAAGACCAAACCAAAAACGTACTAACAAATGCGCTAACACAGCAACCGTTTGATCCAGAGGTGATGCTCAGCAACAAACTCTTCCATTCAACATTCCAATATCAATACAAACCATTCAAGTTACCCTTTCTTGATGAGAAAACTAGACTCATCATAGTGACATAAAAAGAAGAGAACTCAGAAACTACAACTAAAAGTTTACAAGTTGCGCTTATTCCTCTTCCCCGCAAGCACTCTCTGCAGTTATCATGAAGTGCAACATCAAGCTGATTTTTTTTTTCTTTTGGAAATTTAAAATACATTACCAGTTACAAGTTTGAAGGCCAGGAAGGCGAAACAGCCCATTTAAGGGATTGGGTGGGTTTTTTTTTCGCCTTTATATATGCTTGAACGCTAGCTCGTAGGCCAGGGGCAATCTTGGTGCCCTTAAAAGTTACCAGGTAGGCTAGACTTCTGATGCAGGTGACTGTGTGCTTCAAAACTGTGTTCTGAAAATGCTTCGGCTAAAGGTCTGGTTCGGAAAAGCCTGCAAGCTACAGCATCCACAAAACATCTTTGATGAAGCCCTTATCACCAATAAAATTGTTGATGACTCTCTAAAGCACTGACATCAAGGACCACTGACAGAAAGCTTACCATCATGCAGACTGAAGTTCTTAAAAATATGATTGAAAACGCATTGGTTTGGGGAAGATTGTGCTAAGATGATAGTATCCAGATTTTCCCATCCACGTTAGCGACCCAGTACTGGATTCATTTTTCAATTTCACAATTCTCTGATTGATGTATCTTATAGGAGCCTTACTTTTAAATCATATAAATACAATGTGGATAACTTTAACAAAAACCTGGTAACCATGGGCTCGAAAGATCTCCAAGAGCCTCCTCACCTTCATTTTTATTTTATTTTATATTTGGTGCACCTATGAGTATCTCCACCCAGTAGGTGAAGACTATTGTCTTCTAGGTACAGTTGGATGCTAAAGCAGAGACCTCTCTCAAGCAAGTCTTCTCCATACATATGGCCCTGGATCGAACCCAAAATCTCCTGCTTAAGGTGCCTGAGCCCCTTTCACTTTGACCAAGTTGTATTTTGTCCTCACCTTCATTTTATAGGTCAGCAATATTGTTACAAGCCCAATTTCTGTGGGTGGGGGTAAAGGAGGAATTGAAGATCACTGGTGACCAATCCAACAAACACTTGACCACATAGACTTGTGAGTATGGTAATGTTGGCAAAATGGTAATCTAGATACTCAAATAGTAATGTGGACTTTCTGGATAATCTTCAGAAAAGGAACTCTTACTTAATAATATTTTTTGCAAAAAAAAAATTGAGGCAGAGACCCTTGAGCACCTTCTTGTCAATCAGTAGTGTCGGAAGTAGAGCAGAATCAGTCTCTGCTTGGACAAATCTTTTATCATATAGAAACAAGGAGGTTTGTCTTCAATAGTTTAATGCCTGTTGTTTGGGTTCGTCTGGAAGGAGGGAGAGAGGGGCTTTCGAGAATTAATATTGATAGCCAAATGTTAGTACCTTAGTTTTTTGGATATTAGATAATGCAAGATGGGTGGAACTAAGTTGACACTGTGATCTCCTGCTTTGTCTTCAAATATTTTCTTCTTTCCTAATTGCTTAATGGTTTCATTTAGGGTTCTTATTGGGTAACAGGATGATGAATACATTCATCGTTGCAGGTTTCACGTGGAACTCACAATGACAGACACATGAGATGCATCCGTTAAACTTTAGCATTTTCCTTTCATTATTATCAAAATAATATAAAAAAAGAAAAAAAATCAAATAATAAGCTATCAGCTCCCCACCTAGAGGGCTCTTTTTGTAGTGGAAAGCTTCTCCAATTTTCACTAAAAATTTTCTTTAAAGAAAGCTTGGCAGTGTACATGTATATAGCATGAATGTATGGTCTTCTAAGATTTGGAGAAATACTTTGATAAACTAGGAAACAACTTTTTATGGTTCTCCCAGTTTCCTAGAAGACTAGCAAATACGGGATTCTGGTGATGTTTCAAATGTGGAAATTTTTCTCATTTTTCTTTAATAAAAGTTTGAGTGCATAACTTGTGTTAAGGATGTGGAAAACATTATTTTCTAAATTTTTAAAAACTAATTCATTAAAATGAAAAACATCTAAAACATGATTTTCTATTTTATAACATGAGTTTTTCAAAATTTAGAAAATAATATTTTTCACATCCTTATATCTTATGCACTCAAACTTTTAGCAAAGAAATTTTGAAAAAGAAAAATGAAACATTTTACACACTTGAACACCACCTTAATTTCTCAAGATGTGATGATATACCATATTGTAGCTCTGCATTTAGGAAAGAAAACTTGGAAAAGAAACATTAGCTTGTCCTTTTTCCTTCCCATTACTAACTTGCCCTTCCCCTTAAGCATTTTTCGTTAAAGTCAATCCCTTTACATCATTCTAGAGATTTTTTTAAAAGGTTATGCTCAGAATTGGTTAAAAATGCTAAACATAGCAAGGAGATCAATAAATATTGTGTGGAGGTTTTCTTTGTGGATTATTAGGTACTTTACCCTTCTTTGTGGATTCGTATATTCATCTTAAGAAGCTGGAGTACAATTTCAATCTCTCTATCCCATATTAGGATTACAAAGAATACCACAGAAGAATGAAGTGAAATTGGTAATATGAAAAACCAAACCTGCCATGTTTTGCTCTCCTAGGTAGGCCGGGGTCTTACCAAATGGTTGAAAGTGCATGTTTGGTCCTAAATTTTTACGTATTTTTTATTTTAATCCTAAAACTTCAAAATTATATAAACAATTAATTCCTAAATTTTTCACTTTTCTAAATGAGTCTTAAAATTTTACAACTATGTAAACAGTTAACCCTAAAATTGATCATTTTTTACTACATTCCTTCAAATTATAATTTAAATTATTCAGTAACTATCTTCCAGTAAATTTAAACTATAAAACTTAAATTGTATTCATGTTCATTAACTACCCTTTAGTAAGTGTAAGACTCACTATTAACTTTTAACCAAGGTTTTAAAATAAATTTAAAAACGTTAAGATAAGTTTTAGAACTAAAAATGTATTTTGCCTCAAAAAAACTTAAAAACCCGTCAAAGAAACTTTGACCTGGCAAAAACTGATTGAACCACTAAGCCAGTGGGAGATTCTCACAAACATTTCAAGGCAAAAGGGCAAACATGTCATTCACCTTTGACCAAGGGAACAATTTATCCACTAATGTTTTTGTTAAGGTAAATATGTAACTCATTTATTTAAATATGATAACTAATAGTATCTCCATCCAAAAACAAGAAAATGTATTCCTTTATCCTAAGTTCTTTGCAACATTCGCTATTCAGCAATTAATCTATAATTTTTTATTTTAAAATTTTAGTTTATAAATAAAAAAAACCTTTATATATAAATGATAAATAAAGACCTATAGTTTCTAAATATATTTTTTAAAATTTTTTATTATAAACAATAATATGAATAAATTTAAACTAAACTATTCAAAAAAATCAAATGTTTCAAAGAATATAGGACAGATGTAGTATTTCTTTTTGAGCTATCCAAAAAAGATTAAAATACTTTACTTTTTTGAAAAAGTTAAAACACTTTCTTTTTGTAAATTTTATTACTTTACTACATTCATTTAAATTCTTATTATATAAAATCCAATAAGAAAATCTTTTCTTTTTTAATTTTTATTTAAAATATTACTACTTAAAACCTAAAAAAGAATTTTTCTTTAATTATCATTTAAATTCTCACTACACAAACTTTAAAAAATAATTTTTTTAAATTTTAGTTTCAGGGGAAAAAATTAAAAAAATATCATAAATTACATTCACCTTATTCTTGTGCCTGTCCTTTACAAGACAATGGAATATAATAAATTAGGGATAGACTACCCATTGAAGGGTTTAATGATTAAGGAATTTTCCTCTAGAAGTAGGTTAACCTACCTTCAATGATGTCCGATTTCAAATCTTTTTCCTTGAACTGTATTAATTTAAAACTAGTTTATATACTTGGTATTGCCACGAGATTCCAGATTGTATTGAGTTTAAAAAAAGTATATATGTTTAAATGTTACAGAGAGATTACTATAAAAATATTACGATCAAACTAATTAACAATTTAAAAACTAACATTTTCTTCCAACATCATATTGAGTATCGCCAATAAATTTATCTATTGTATTAAAATTTATTAATTAACAAATTATCCAATATTATATTGTACAAATATCATAAAAATTATTAAACTTATTAATTTCTCTAGTAATAGTGAAATATTACAATTTAAATTAGAATGAATATAATTAATTTTTGTAACTTCAATTTTCAAAGTTAACAATTATCATGAATATTAAACCTAAAACAAATATCTAACTAATGCTCTAAAAACTAGACCGAATGAAATTTTTCAATATTTTTCTCTTTTTGATTTTTGTGCATGTTGTTATTGGAGTAAAAAATATTGGATCTTAGACACTAAAGCCCTTTTTTTATGTGCTCTTATTTTCATAGATCTCAACCATTTAACACGACCATCTTGTAATGAAATTTGATCATTACGAGCAAGAGTATCATTTTATTATGATATTTCTTGCATAACAAATATCTGTAATATTATAAAGCAATTAATTTAGATATAAATTGGAAGGCTTTTTTATTCTGATTAAATTTTTGTGTAATTTTTATTAGAATACATGAAAACATTGAAACATAAACTATATAATGATGCTGCAGTGAATATTGATCTATGTTTTAATAATGCAAAAAAATAAGGATAATTGATTGGGCCTATATTGGACTTGGCATGATTTGAGAGATACTTAGAAAGTACTACCTCATTCTCAAGTTATTTGCACCATTTTTAGTTTTTTTTTTATTTAAGTTTGACTTAAATTTATTTATATTGATATTTAATAATTTTTTAAAAAAGATATATTTAAAAATTGTAAGTATTGTAGTTTCTAAATATAAAATTTTTACAGTTTTTTAGAAAATATTAACATAAATAAAAGTCAAACTTAGGCAAAAAATCTGAAAATGCGCAAATAACTTGGGCAGAATGTAGTATTAAATAAAATGGCCTCAATTTATTTAGAAGCAACAAAAAAAAAGTAGAGTGAGCCCTCTTAACCACAAAGGATACATATCAATTGAGCATTGTTGCTTGCCTTGAGATTCCTCTGTTGCTTCCTTCTTCATACACGTATAAAATATGATTCAAAGAGTGTGAAAATCAAAATTTAGAATTAGTGATATAGAAATGACACAGAACACACTAAAGAAAAAGAAATTAAAGAGCATTTTAGTTGTGAAAATTTCAAAGTTTGCCTACATTTCAATCAAAAGAGAGTATTTTCGCGTTAAAATGCAAAGCAAAAATGTGGTATTTCAAAATTTAGGCGGACAGGGGTCAATCGGGTCAGGAAGAGGGAGAGCCGGGTTAAGGGATGAGTCGTAAAATACCCTGGGGATTCTGTTGAAATTACAACTTCTGCCATTGTGTAAGACCTAAGACAGGCCCTTTCCCCAACTTTCCCACAGTCCTCCTCCGAGGCTCTGTCGCGTAGCTGTGTTGCCGATCTCACCTTTCCGCTACCAAGCTGAGCGCCTCCTCCACCACGCTTCCTCCTCGTAGCCTTCTCCGCCGATGTCGCCTCTCCTCCGCATGTCCTCCTCCGTGAAGCCTGCTTAGCCCATCCTGCCTCTCTCCCGCGACCATTGCCATGGTTCCATCTTCCTGGCGCTCGTCACCTTTGTCCACCACGTAGCGGGATGCCAATTGCGGCAGGAGTCACCCAAGGTCTTACACAATGGCAGAAGTTGTAATTTCAACAGAATCCCCAGGGTATTTTACGACCCATCCCTTTAACCCAGCTCTCCCCCTTCCTGACCCGATTGACCCCTGCCCGCCTAAATTTTGAAATACCACATTTTTGCTTTGCATTTTAACGCAAAAAAACTTTTGGAGGAGAATGGATTTATTTTAGCAGAAGAAGTGCCTCTTATTTCACCATGAGGTGGCTTGCATCCCTACAAAATAAATCGAGCCAAAAACCAAATAACTAACCTAAATCAAACGAAAGATCCTACCAAAGCTTTTGATTCATAATTGTTCCAATACTCAATACTAGTTTGCTTACATGGGAAATATAAGTACATGACCACCACAATAACAGCAAAGGAAAATGAAACAATAAACGATTGACTAATTCATTTTAAAATATTAATCTTTAGCTGCAATTCAGATCAAAGATGAAGTAGTTAGCAAATCAAATGGCCAAATAAAAAGCAAGAAAAATCAGTCAAATTGTAAAGTCAAGAGTGCTGGGTGGATCGACGCAAATGCAAACAAAATGGAATCACAAAGGAAAGATGGGGAAAAAGAAATCAGAACTCATAAAAGAACAAAGCTAGAAGGAAAGAAATTACCATGCAACAAGTAGTCCCATCCTCCTCATCCTGAATATGCATTGGCTCAATCAATATAGTTGGTATCTGATACTGTTAAAATAAATTTTTCATACAAGATAACATAATCATTTTTTAAAAAAATAATATCAATATACCATTATCGTAATTAAATTTCATTATAAAAAATTATTTAGGAAAGTAATTTTATTATTTCTAACCACATTAATTCAAAATTTGGATGTAAGACAAAAATTACAGTTTTGACTGTTATATGTCACCACAGTATTAAATCAAAGAATCAGGGGTATTTGGTAAACCATGTATAAAAATTTGTAGTTAACTTACTAAAAAAGAAACATGTTACATATCAGCTCTACAATCACTCTCATTAAGAAAAAGATAAAATTATACTTTGATGCATTCTGCTTTATATATATATATAAAGAGAGAGAGAGAGAGAGAGAGAGATTAGAATCTAACCCAAATTCTAGCATTTAAAATAATTTAGATATTAATTAGATGCTGTTAATCAGCAATTAGATCAAGAAACATTGGGGCTTTTGCTATCCATACATGACCGAACAAACACTTCTTTTGTAGAAAAAAATTGTGTTAATAGCCGCTAGAATATGACTTTTTACTTCAACTTTTCGTTTTTAATATTTTTACATAAAATATATAATTATTATGTAAAACTGAATAATAATATTCACTCCATTTCACATCCTTCATAATATTTACTATTTTCAGCCATACCAAATCTTTAACACTTCTTTGAACAGTAAATTACTTTATCAAATTACTCTTCATACTTTCTCATCTTTTTTAATTTATAAAAAGTGAAGGGCAAAACTAAAATAACGCATAAACTTTTTCACCTTTATTAACTTCCAGATTAGATCCAAGTATTTTAGTAGATATTTTTTTCTCAAGGAAAAAAAAAAGATTACAAGAAGGAGCTTTAAACAGTAATGGGCCAGACGGTTCTTCAAGGCCCTTTGTTAGCCGGCCAAGAAATGGGACATACGTTTCTTACTTCCAAGGACATAGGAGTGTCAATTCGTCAAAATTTGAAAATCATACATACGCATATACAAGTGGGAGTGGCTAAAAGACGTGTATACTGACAAAGGCCACACAGGAGCTGAACCCGTCAACAAAAGCTTTAGAATCAAGCAAAAAAGTGGACATTCAAACTTACAAAGGAGCAAAATTTTAGGTTCTAACAACTTAAAAAGGAAAAATAAAAAATAAGAAAAAAGGGTGTCTCAAACCCAATGTTACAATCGCTGCAGTTCCTTTCAACAGTAAATCGTGTACCTTCAAGTACAAGAATAACTAGTGAACAGTGAGTATCGAAAAACTCCTAAGTTACAGCAAAAAGCATAATGCATGGAGCATATTTGATTGAACTGTGAAACAGCCAAGAATCTTCAGGAGAAGCCCAGCGAAGTTTTGCTTATCAACTAAGGTATTGACTCCAGATAGAGAAAAAGGGCGTGAATACCTAAAATCAGCCGCTTCCTTTCTGCTTTAGAGTGATCTTATCTCCGAGACTCAGAGCAATGCCCTGAGTCTTGCTCCTTATCCTGATGTACCCACTTAGCTTCCCATCTGCCTGTTTCTCAACACTAACATTGACCAGTGCGTCCTCCCCGAAAACACTCTTAGCGTACAGGTTAGCTGCCAGGAAACCACACTCACCATCAAGTGCAGATCTGCAACACCAAACCAACCGAAATCCCAGTTCAGCTAATGCATTAGCTGCTAACACTTGAGTTCTAAACAAGAAGATTACAATAACTTAAAACAGTGTTTCTGACAAATTTCCAAACGCTGGTTAGCACAACACAGGGGTATAGGCCAAATAAAAAAAATGAATGATTCATGTATCATGATTTTAATTACAATGTCGCAACATAAGTCCATTTATAACATTGTAATTGAGCATTCTCCAGTAACAAATAACAAATATGGACGTGTACAGTACATAGCTAATTACTATTCCAGCTAATATGAATTTCCAAATTGTTGTTAACTTTTCATCCTCCAAGTTTTAAACAGAACAAGAAACTAATAGTGAAGGAATTAACCAAGCCAAACTTACGGTGCAGTGAGGCACTTCATGTTGGTTGACCTGATAATATGCTCTAGGAATTCCTTCTCATTCTGAATCACTGTATTGACAGCAACCTGCACCACAAAAAAGACATGGATGAAATTTACCATTAGTTGTTAAGCAGACGGGTTGAAGCAAAAGCTAATTCTTAAATCATTGTAGGCAGTAAGCTAGCCTATGGGGTAAAAAGGGGAAAGCATAGGCATCTTCAACAAAACATAGCAATTGAAGTAAGCCAACATAAGTTCAGAAATGTGCTTAGTACAGTAAGCATAAAGCCGAAATCCCGTACTAAGCAACCATGCCAAATACTGCCCAAACTTGCCCCAGAGGTCTTTGTAGTTGATACCTCACCTCTGGAAAAAAAGGGATGAGAAAAGACAGGTGATACCTTGTTTTCCCACTCAAACTCTGCCCACATAGTTCTAAAAGCAGCATCTGAACAAACAGCAGGAGAGATGTAGTCCATGATATCTATATGGATGTCATTGAGCACAACCACCGTTCTTTCTAGCACATTGGATGTCTCATACACAATGTTTCCAAATATGACTCCAGTTTCAGTAGAAGAAACCTTGATATTTGCCTTTATTTGCTTGCTGGACTCAGGAGCCAGGGTATAATTTTGTGGCCGCTCAACAAGCTTTAGATCACCCATCGTGGCCAACTCCAGGCACAGATTTTGTAGGGTTTCCTTTGTTCGATTAATCACCGTGACATCAAGGACGATGTCATAGTGATGAACAGTGACATATGCCTCAGCATAAACAGGGTCACTGAATCCGGTAAGTTGGAGAATGCGATTGAGCTTGTTTGCGTCATCCCCATCCTTGACAAACTCTCCTGTTGCACGCTTAAGATCATCTTGAACCTCATCCTCCAATTCAAGCTGACTCATGCCCTGTTGTCAGAAAATTTAGTTCAGATAAATCAGCCATACAATGATATAGTACCAATTTAAAAAATCTGATACAAGCTTGAAGTAATGAAGAAAATTCAGTTTGAAGTAATGAACATCTGAGAAATGATTTAGTTGACAACTGAATAAAGAGAGTATGAAATATAAGGAAATCAAATAACCAAATATAACACGCTTGGTTTATCTGATAGAGTAGTACTTGCGAACCGAACAGTTCATAGCAGTCAATTCTGGTCAAAAGAGATAATCAACAAAAAAAAAAATTACATATTAAAGTTCCAAACAACTGCATGATGATAAACAAGTCA
This sequence comes from Aquilaria yunnanensis, assembly GCA_039654915.1. Taxonomy (NCBI): domain Eukaryota; kingdom Viridiplantae; phylum Streptophyta; class Magnoliopsida; order Malvales; family Thymelaeaceae; genus Aquilaria; species Aquilaria yunnanensis. The sequence continues at coordinate 111,360,880 of CM077593.1, forward strand.
AATGAGGTTAACTATCAAAAACTTCCCGAGGAAACCAAAACAGTGGGATCAGTAAATGCATGCAATGATAAACAGAATTCATTGAAAATGCATTATATAAAGATTGCTAAGCTTAATGAACATCTTTTCTTGAATCAAATACCAAGAACTTGATTGCTTGTTCACCTTCCTACTCTTCAAATGGTAGAAATCAATAAGATCGTCAGGTTGTGCATGAGAAATCTGAGCCTTGGCCTTCAACTCCTCAGTTTCTTGCAATTGTTTTTCCGAAAGCATTTTCACAAAACTTTGTCGGCAAGACTTCAACCATATCTGCCTGATCTCACCGCCTGTGTTGCACAATAATCTTATACACATAACAATCCTGTCATAAGAATCATTGTCAATTGGGTGCGAAAGAGCAGATGACTGTCCTAATTGCAGCATAGAAACCATGACCAATAAAGCCTGTGTTGCAGCTTTATTCACTTCAACTTTTGATGGCTGCACCTCTTCCAATCTTAGAACAAGTTTTGCCAATGTGGTGGCAACAACTGCCCCAAGGAAGAAATCACCTGTGAGAAGAAGGGATCTAAGATTTCCAGAAGCCAATGAGCCCTGAACAATAGTAGGAGGGGAAAAAGCTGTTTCAGAAGCGGCACTCTGAGTGGCATATGTGCCATCAGCAAGTATAGCCGGTCTTCTAGATGATACTGTGATGGAGTTTGCTTGTTGAACTTTTTTTGAACTGTCAGCTGCTTCCCCTTCTTCTGAAACAGAATAGAAAGGTAAATCTCCAAGACACTGCTTGATGGCAGCTAAGCCACTCTCAACTTCAGAGAGGGATAGGCAATACTCTCCAATTATCCAGAGAGCACAAGAGCAAACACGTGCTGCTCGAATCTGGTAAAATGTGTCCAACAACCTTGTTATTATGGAAACCCTTAGTTTAGGATTGGTTTCAATAATCTCTCTAACAAAAGCAATAACATCAAGAGCAGAGGCTACGTTGCTGTCCCCCAAGAAATCCATCAGCAGATGCACCACTGTGCTTGCAACTTCAGGGAATTTAACTGCACAAGAATGTATGGCTTGAATGAGCATTTGCCTATATTCAGCATTCTTTTCAAGCTCCCCACTCTGAGTCTTAACAACTTCCTTCTTTAACATAAGAACAACTTCATTGATATTACGAGGTGTTATTAACTCAAGAACTATATCAAGAGTCTTCCTCCGTATGTCAAGATTTGGACTGGAGAGTGCTCTAAGGACATCCATGATTATATCAACCATAACATCTCTATGAGAAGTCCTGAGCTCATTCAGTCTATCAAGAACAATGAGCTTTACATTGTTGTCACTCTGAGAAAGAAGAAGCTGACAATAGGTGTTAGCAGCAGCTCTGATAGCAGTAGGGGCAGAAGAGAGAGAAACAAGAGTCCCAGCACACTCATAAATTACAGCAGCTGAAGGTGCATTCAGTAGAGATATAATGATCTTAATGTACTTTCCCTTCTCTCCAGGATTTGTTCTGCACACTTTTCGAATCAATTCCAGTACAACCATCTGAAGCAGTTCACCCCATTCAGAAACCCTGTCCACATGTGTCAATAGGTAATTAACAGCTCGATCCTGTGCACAAGTAAATAGCATGAGAAATGCATTGCGCTTGGCAGATGCATCCTGCTCCGTTGAAAGTACCTTCTCAATCATATCAGGTGCATCAGCCAAGAGCTGCTCACCTTGGGGAAGTTTATATATTGCCATTACAGCAAGTATAGCATTCCTACGAATATACGGATGCCGATGCTCAAGATTTAGTAAAACTGAAGGGATAAGAGGCTCAATAATATCACTTTCACTCAACCGGCAGAGAAACCTCAATGTCACCCCACGAATATATTCATTTGGATGCTGAAGGTTGTTCCTAAGATTTTGGCAGATTAAAATCATTTCAGGCAATACCTTTCCTTTTGCATCCTTTTTCTCAATAATCTCTAGATATAAAAGCAGCAGTTTCTGAATTGTGTGATCCTCTGACGGCAAAACATATCTAACAATGGTAATAAAGAGCTGTGGTAGGGTTTCACCATTCAACAAAAGCATGATAGCTTTCTTCATCGCATCAACCTTTGCAGGCACATCATTGCCCTCAAGAGCTTCCTTGATCTCATTTGCAATTGCAGGTGTTCCTTTGTCAAAGTGAACTAAAAGGGTGCAGGACTTCTCCATGTGTTTCCTTCTCCTGTCTGTCTATAAAAGGGATATACAAAATCAAAATGATAACCCAGTAAAAGTATAGGGATAATTTTAAGAATGAATTTCAGCCACAAGCTCAACAAATTAAATGCTGGTAATGCACCGTAAGTAACTTTCTATTTTCCCTTCCCAATATTCACAGATATCAAAATAATCTCAGGGGATAACTGCGGGTATGTAGTAACTCTGGGACAAAACTATGTGACACAGTAAGCAAATAAAAGAGTCATCAAGCTGGGGCAAGTCAGGTCAGTTTCCTTTTGCACCTAGTGAACTAAGGAGCGAAGAAAAAAATTGTGCAATACTTTACTGTTAAAAAGGAGATATACTGGTCAACTCATTACTGCAACAACTGAAAGATTTCACAACTTTTTATAAAATGTTCTTCCAATTACACATTCTCATGAATGTTGCAGTGAAATTATACAATTCCATAAAATCCATATAGAAAAATGGTCTTATCTCCAGATATACATTGTCATATCTCAAAAAATGTCAAAGTTGCCAAGCCAAATGGAAAAAATCCAAAGGTCCCTCTGAAAGTATATTACATACTCCAATAAACCAGTAAAACTCTATTAACGAACCAGGCACTATCAAGTAAAGCAGCTACACGACAAATCACCTCTATACATACCAGACAAATGAAAGAGATTTGCTAATAGAATATACTTATTACATAGACCTAACCTTCCTACAATCCCATAGCACTGATCCAAAAACAATATGCAACGAATGTAAACACGTACTGATCTGAATCAACTACAGTCGAGATTGAGTCATTCATAAGAGGATTCTTAGATCAGCCAACTTAACGCAAAATCAAACATTCCACACACTAAAACCCTAAATTTCCCAAACAGAACAACTTTCAGTTCCCTTAATTGACAAATGGGTATACAGATCAGCAAATTTCCCGCTAGATATAGGCAAACGGAATCCAAATTCTAAGATTTTTACGAAAACATAACAAAATGATCAGTATTATAATTAAGCTTGATCAAAACAATCAAAGGAAAACGACAACTGAGAAGAAATACCTCGATTCGTAAGCTATCTCGAAGATCTAAATGAACAGAGACACAATTTGAACAAAAGAGGCGCAAACCTAGAACGCGATGCCGATGCCGATGCGACGCGTGAGATGAAACGACGCAGCGAAACTAATAGAGGGTAGCCAGCTAAAATGAACGACGGGCAGCGGATATGAACGAGATCTCAGATCAGAGCATCCCGTCGCTGAGAGAAAGTTATAAGCAGCTGATTCACTTACCAGCCAACTAAACGAGGCTTGGTCGATCCTGATACCGCTTAGGCAGCAAGCGTGTAGAGGCCTAAATCCACATTTTACCCCTAAACTCTGTCAATTACGACACATTATATATTAACTTTGAATCGTACCAATTCACCCCAAACGTTACAGCGCGTTACATATAACCCCTCCATCTAATGGTGTTACTCTCCTCCATTATAAAAGGTGATCCAATTGAAGTGGGTTAGCTCAAACTACTTAAGATTGAACCGTACCAGGCTACATTGACTTAGTTTAATAATTAAAGGCCTGTTTGTTTAATGTTAGTATGGGCTAGTTACTACATTGTCTATCCCGAGCCCATTTTTAGTGTGTGGGGTCTCGACTTTTTCTGTCTTATCAGCCCTTCGTGTTTTGTTTATTTATGATGCCCAACGAACAAGTGGAGGACGATGCCTAATGAACAAGAGAGGGAGGACGAACAATCATGCAATCGATTGAGGAAGAAGCGACTAAGAATGAACAATCAAGGGTTGCGATGGTAGTGGAATCTGGGCGAAGGGGGTTCTGACTGAACATGGTTGCAGGACACCGATCAAATGATGGCGGCGTCCCAATGCGATCTTCAGGAACATGCTTGTAGGACACTGATCAAATGCATTCCGAGCATTACTACTCTAGTATCGTGGGGGAGGCGAACAAGAGGGCAAGAGAGAACTGGGCTCTTGATTCGTCAGGCCTGGGGACAAATTGGGGGCTTTGTACAGAAACGTCAATTGGAAAATTGGGGGATCGCTCTAGATTTGCTCTATGATTCTTATTTAATTGTCAACCATTTTTATAAATTGTTTTGCTTTTGGATTTTGAATAGTTTTGTAAATTGACTTGCTCTTGATATTTGAATCTTTTTGCTCTGAATTTGGGAATTGACCTAATTGGGTTTGCAAATCGTTGCCATTAAGGGTAGCATATTGGGTCGGGAAACTAGTAGATGGATGATGAAGTCACCTACTACCCAGACGTTGCATTGATAGAGGAACAACTCATTGGATCCAATGAAATTTAAGGATGATCTCGTTTTTGCCTGAACCAGGTTGCGGGTGTGACCCAACCTATAAAGCAAAAATGCATTAATCAGGTTGTGATAACATGAAACAAATTGGCCATATACCTAAACTATATTTTTCTATTTTCTTTGTCTTAGCTTAACAATGGGTGGCATCTACTCTAGCTTTTTTTTTTGTTAATTTTCACGTACATATTTTGCTTTTTACTCATTTCAAAACATAAATCAAAATTTTCATCCGATTTGAAGCTACAATCCCTATTCTAGAATTATTTTATCATTCCTTATCTTTTCAAAAGTAGCCCAAGAATATGCAAAAAATTTTGACTATATGAAAAAAATACCAATATTAATTTTTTTTAAAAAAAATGAAAAAGATAAAAATTATAGATCAAAATCATCAATTGAGCAATACAAAAACTATATCATAATAAATTTCATGTAATGAACATTGAGATTTGTGATCCATTCTCAAACTTGGCCAAAGCCACTTAGGCATATTCTAAGCTTTCTCCAAAAGTTACTTCCTATCACTGCATCAAACCTATACTTGTTGAATCCAACTTCACACGCCAAACTTATGGGTCATGGATATTTGTTTCACAACTCAAGCTTGTCTGAGTGTCATGCAGATGGAGGTGGAACATGATAAAGACTTTCTAAATATGAATACAAGAGATAGCAAAGGTTTTGGTTTAATTACTAAGTAAGCACTAAAATTTTGGTACTCAGTATTTGCTAACTTAGTTCAACTGGATCACTTTTTATAGTGAAGAAAAGCCAAACCAACCATTAGGTAGAAGGGATATGTGTACCACTTTGCAAAGTTGAATAGGGAGAATTGGATTGAGTTAAAGTAAAAGGAGTTATGTTTTAAAGATAACAAGGTTCAGGGGTGAAATGTATGAAAACTTTCATTCATCAAAATATGCCAAACATTATAAATAGAAGTAGTAAAACATTTAAATGATCAAAAAACACTACATCTCAACTGTTCATATAGATGTGCTAATTCATGAGTAACACGATTACATTAATGATTTACATCTCAACCGTTCATATAGATGTGCTAATTCATGAGTAACACGATTACATTAATGATTTACATCTCAACCGTTCATATAGATGTGCTAATTCATGAGTAACACGATTACATAAACGATATAAATAAAAAAAATGAACAAGATTGTAAAAGAGAAGCTAAATAATGAATGTGTTTAAGACAACACCAAAAGAATAAGAAACCTCTGTTCCTAGTGACTAAAACAGATTAATCAAAATGAGAGAATTAGACTCAAGAATAACATCTTCCTAACTATAAACAACAGCTTCATACAATGCTTGCAAAACAGTCAATGTTTCATTATAAACCCCAGAATCAACAAAGCGAAATGAAAAAAATATAAGGCCACAAACACAGTATAACCATCATTATCTCGAACAACAACTCATACTCTGGCCATTAATGAGAAACAAATGAAGTTGCATCTACAAGGATCTTTAAACACCATACAGCCAATATCAACCACTGCAACTCACACACCATTTGCCATCTCGAGACTTAAAAGGAAACAAGGTGACTTACTTTGCCAACTTTGAAGTTGAACTAGAAATGTGGCAGCACAAAAAAAAAAAAAAAGTAAAATCATGCACACTTGGATCCTGATTCAACCACATAAGTCATCAAATAGTAAGAATAAAGAATCACAATTCTTTTGGGGCTACCTTACTAAGCACAAAACATTGATGCATGAGAGAAAAAGAGTCAAAATGCACCTGATGAATACCAAAAGGATGCCATAATAACTTTGTTGATGGACAAGAAAAAGAAGCTATTTGAGGGACTCAATCCCACATCCACATACAGTACATTCTTCTAGAAGTTTGACTTGATAGAATTACAAATTTGTTATAGTTGGCAAATGATCATGCAACACTCACCATAAAAAAATTTTAATCTTTGAAGAAAGTTTCAAAAGCCAAACCTCTATCCAAAATCAACGCACATCCAATTGTTCTCAACTTGTCATGCAAAAGGGAAATGAAAATATAATACCTCAACTAAGTGAATTATAGTTATAAAACTTGATTACTTAAAGATAGTTTTCTCTATGTCCCATAAATGGATGAATCATTTCTCTTATTATAGAGATTAAGGTGTGTGTTAAAACTAAAATTTGAGCAAAAAAATTTTTCTTTTAGAATTTTATGTAGTAAAATTTTAAATGATAATTAAAAAAGAGATCCCTTTTAGATTTTGTGAGGTGAGATTTTAAATGATAATAGTGAAATAAATTAGATGTTAAAAACTCTATAGAAAGGAAACCTTCAAATTTTACGAAACAACCTATAAGAAAGTATTATTCATCATTTCTAATACGGAGGAAGTAATTTTTATCTTTTATAGGTGCCACATCAAATAAACTTTAATATTAAAAAATAAAGAAAACCAACAGCCATGGTTATGCTCAATTAACCTATAGTTTCTCAATCAATAGTTAGGAAAAAGAAATAGTTTTTTGACAATAAAAACTACAGAACCTAGATTAAGCGCTTCCCATAACTACAAATGGAACTTTGTTTTTAAATAAATGCATATGCAATTGGAAGATTTAAGATCCCCTTTAAAGGTGCAATTCATTTAACATTAAGTCAAATTAATTTAAAATAGTTTATTTTCATTTTTACAGCTTTTTTTTTGAACTAATTTCATTTGAAATTTAATATCCCAACAACAGGGAAATTTTGATAAAAATGATTTTCTGATTGTATAATCAAATGAGTTGTTTAGGAAAAACCTCGGATTGACTAGTGGAGTTGGTATTCAGAATATTTTTACAGCTTTTTTATTCAAAACCAATGTAACTTGAAGCTAATCCTAGATAGGTTTAATAATCCGTTAATAAATAAAATTGTTAAAATAATTAAATTATTATAATAATTAAAATTTTATTAATTTTTCCTTTCTTAAGTTACATAAGCAGAAAATCAATAGAAATTCAATGACATTATAAGAGAATGTTATTCAATAGGTTATTATACATCTATAGTATTAGCTTTTAAATGACATTTTTCTATCACAAAAAATCTATAAAAATAAAAATAAACTATTTTGGATTTATCTGACTTAATAAAAAATGAATGCACCTTAAATTTTGCAAATTTCAATGGTTTAGTGACTTGATTTTGTATTAACAATGTTATGTTGCTAGCTTGTTAATTGATATTTGATTATTTTACTAAATTAAAAAGAGAGAAATGCTTTGTCTGCTTGAATTAAGGGGTAGCATGTTTTTTTTTGTGTGAAAGTGCCTTAGAATTTATATGCCTGTGTTAAGGGAGAGTTTGTCACATATTATGGTAATCATGCATAAAAATTTACATGACTTATGTTGATATTTTAATTATGACAAAAGAGGTGAAAGATAGAATTGGATAATCTTTAATAAAATAGGATAATCAATCATGCTTGTTAATTGTTTGCTTGTTATATATACTTTTTGGAAGGCAGTTTTGTTGCCATAAAAAAGGGGATTGTTGGATTGGTTCAAATCAATTAACCTAGAGTTTCAATGATAATAAAAAATTTATGATGGACTATAATGTGTTTATTTTAGTGAGCAAGGTAATTAGATAAATTCATATGTTTCTTAATGATGTTTAGTATCTAGAAAGTGCATTTGGAAGTTGATCTTAAACCAAGATGGAGGCTAAGTTTTAAAGGAAGCAAAATATCATATTAAAAAAATTCAACTAGTTGAAATGGTAAGCATTTCTTTTACTTGAAAACATGTTTGTCCCTAGCAGAAAAAAAAACAGGTTGAAAGAAACCAACCAAGTCGAACTGTGGTATTAGAGAAAAGTCTACTTTTGGATAAGCAAAAACAACCGAGTTGAAATAGCTAACTAGTTGGAAACTGTAAAAGCATTAGAAGACAAAATAATGACTAGTTTCTTCAAAGTTGATCTCAAGGCTTCAAGAAAGTTGATTAAGTTGATTTTGCCAAAATTCTTAAAACAATTAATTCACCTCTATTCTTTGCACTTGGGCCAACAATTTTTATTTATGACTTAATTTTCAAATCAAATTAAAATACTATACATGTATAAATACATTGAAATTAAGAGAATTTTATACTCCATCCGTCCCATAAATTTTGATACATTTGACTTTTTGTTGTATTTTGACTCAATTTTATTCATATTATTGTTTGTTAAAAAAAATTAAAACAAATATATTTAAAAACTACATATCTTGAATTATCATTCATATAAAAAGATTTTGTATTTATATATTAAAATGTTGAAAATAAAAAATTATAGATTAATTGCCAAAAACAAATGGAGCACAACTTTTGGGACGGAGGGAGTATAAAATTATTGACAATGAAATATTGTCACAAGAGGCAAAACTGGTTGAACTTTTCTATATGAAGAAATATACACTAATAAGATTGCTCTAATGAGCGCCAATAAGAACATAATTTTTGTATTTCGACTATAAAGTTATCTAGTCATTATATATGTGTACTGTAGATTCATATATAGTATTTATATTAATAATCAAGTTTATTTATTGTTAGACTTGATTTTTATTTATTGTTAAAACCCAACTTTTGCTGATATAGCATAATGTCACTTTTGGAGATACTTCTTAATTTTTTTATTATTATTATTCTATTTTGGTTCCTAACTTATTGACTATATTGTTGTAGTCTTAAAACTATTAAAAATACTTTTTTTGGCCTTACACTTGTTAAAATTTCATTTGAATTGAATCTATTAACTCAAAGTTATTGAAGAATTTAAATTATTACTGTGTAAATTGTGTTTATTTCATTCAAAAAGAACAACTAATACTTTAAATTCTCCATTAATATTTAAAAAATTATGCCTATTTAAATTTATTGCAAGAAACTTTGCAAACGGTTTAAATCAAGATATAAAAAGTTGATGTTGAACAATTACTCTTGAGTTAATGATTCCATTTGATTAGGAGCCAAAATGAAACGTTTTTAATATATTTAGAACCAAAATAGAACTATTAATGAGCTAGGAATTAAAACAATATGATACTTAAATTTAAAAACTATCCAAAAACTTTATCCATCTACCATATTTATTGCTAGCATCCAACTTATATATATATGTATATATATTTGTGTGTGTATGTGTGCGCACATATATATATATATATACACATGCTAGAATTTTAACCCATTCGCTCGACGTAACGACTTTTTATTTTCAACAACTCAAAATCAAGACATCGGTCTTATTAACATTTTTGGGTACAAATCTTATTAAATATATTATGTATATTGAAGAATACGCACCAATGCCATCTCTACGTGGTTTGTCGCTTTATGTGCTGTGCAAGTAGAGTTTTCAGATTTATTTTTCTTCAAGAAACAAATTTGTTTAGGTAATTCAATAGTTAGAACCAAAATAAATATTTTTTTTTCACTATTAGTACGCTTTTACGTAAAATCAGAATTTTGGGCTTTTAGAAAACCATCGATTCTTAATAGGAAACTTGAAAATGCCATGAAGTCTGATTTTATATCTACCACGTGATGATATTGAGCCCATTGTGATTTGAGCATGCATCAGATTGCAATAATGTCCTGGAAAAAGGGTATGGTACATGGGTTACAGGCCCTGTGTTCTGAGAAAAATGGACAATAAATTTTAATTTCCAAAAGGGACATGCATGGAAGGTTCTAGTCTGGGCTCAGATGAGACCGAGAAGGTTGGCTCATGATTATGTACATCATACGCAGCAACGTGAGGAGCTTTAACAAGCCTAAAAAAAATGCATGAAGTGTGAAGTTAGCTGAAATGGTAACTGTCAGAACTAATAGAAAGCCTGGATCTTCAGTTGTAGTGTCCTTTTGTGTTTGTAGCTAACTCACCTGAACAGAGAAAGAAGTCGTGGACAGAGATGAGGAGAGACTGTAACAATGTGCCTTGGTTAGTATCCGGTGATTTTAGTTCTAATGCAGTCAGTGCGAGGGAAATTGCTGGTATAAACAGCTTTTGTTGATGATTTAGACATGAAATATCAACAAGTTAATTACAATTTATTCTCCAAGGTTTAAGTGGAATTACATTTTGCTTTCTTCTATTTCAATAATAAACACTTTCTCCCTATCTTTTTAATTAATTCTGCTAGCAACTTTTGAAATATTAATTTAGATATTACAGTAATTATATTTTAGTAATTTCAATTTATATGACATTTTTTTTACAGTTAACAAACATTTTAAATTATTAATTTTTTTTACTGTAAATGCAGAAAAGTATTTTTTTTTAATGTCAATTAAATATAAAAAATAGCCTATAAATTAAAATTACCTAAAGATGACTATTGTTTAGTCTCAATTAAGATTTTAGAAACTGTTTGGAAAGTGTATTAAAAAGGTATGAGATAAAATATATATTTCTAAAATAAAATAAACAAATTGTAATTCTACCTAAATTTTATGGGGCAAATTGTAATTATCCACGTATTAACCAGCAAGAGTTACTGAATGTAGCAAATTGTAATTATCCACGTATTAACCAGCAAGAGTTACTGAATGTAGCAAACTGTATAGGATATTTGCTAATTGTCGAATGGGTGCAGGCTTTCAAAATGTAGGTTGACTTTTATTTTTATTTTTTTGATAAAATGTACGTTGAGTTTTAAATCCTATGTTTTCTCATCAGCCTCCAATGCTTGTTAATGTCCATGAATATTTTTAGGAAGCACAAGACAAGAGTCCGTTTAAATTTTTAATTCTTCGGACATCTGATGCTGGATTCATAAACATTGTGAAAGAAAGACTAAACAAGGTTTTTAATACCGCTACCACTAAGGATACTGTTACCACTAAATATACTGTACATAGTAAATTATAGATAACCATCTCCCCTCGCATTAAATTACCAAATCTGAAAAAAGAAAATTAAAATATTATTTTAAGATATAAAATACAAAGATAATTTTTTGTGAAAATGGTGTCTATTTTGGAAAATATCACACGTAATGCATCCAATTTGTGAAATATTTTGCTCATAAAAGTAGCTGCAGCTCATCTTTAAGTGTGACTGAATGAGAGACAAAGATCAAGTGAAGGTTAAAATAAAATGACACTAAAAGAAAAGAATTACACAATTTCCAAATCTTACTCATGAAAATATTTAACAATTGAATTCTGTTCTAAACAAAAAGGAAATGACATCAATATTTATATTAGAATGTGTACAATTATGTTTATCATTTATATATGTGTTGATAGTACATTGATGTAAATGATTTAAAATAAAATAAGAAAAAAATATCATTTTTTTTAATGTATTGCGGTATATGGGTGGTATAGTGCATGGTATACTGCAGTAATTAAAAAAAAAATATGAAAATGCAGCATTACACGAAATACTGTACAGTAAATTAACAAAATGCAAAATTATGCCGTACACAGTGAACCTCGCAATATACCACCGTTTACCACAAAATCGAGGACCATGGGGTTATGACATGGAGTAACAGGATGCAATATCTTCCAACAGGTGAAAAAACTGCAGCAGGTTAAATTCCATTTGAAAGGTCCCAATATGATAAAGTACAATAACATCCAGGAAAGTCTTGAGAGCATATAAGATAAGCTCCAGCAAGATAGACACAACGAGACAATTATGGGTGAGAAAAGAGATACCAGGGTCGAGTATTCGAAGCTGGTGAAAGCTGAGATGATCTACTTGAAGCAAAAATATAGACTTACATGGATAGAAGAAGCTAATACAAATAGCAAATATTTCCATGCTAAGATTCAGAAGAGAAAAGCCGAGCCCAGAATTTGGATATGGGAAGATTCTGATGCAGCAATCAGAGAAAATCCTGCCGAAATTGAAAAGGCCTTCAATACTATAAAAATCTGTTGGGCAAGAACGACATCCTGAAGTGCAAATTCCATGTGAGGAAAGTCCAGATGGGAACTTGTCTGACCCAGAGCACCAAGTCAAGCTACTTAGGCCTTTTACTAGAGAGAGAGAAAATATTGTCATTAATAACCACAGAATCAATAACGAAAGAGGCAAAATCAGTATCAACGATGCAAGCAATTCTCAATTAATGGACGAAAACTGCTTCCGATCAGGGGACTAGCCGTAGCACGTTCCGAGATGAAGGAAGACTTACAACGTAGAGGGATTCACCGGAAGAGAGAAGAGAAACAGAAGAGGGAAGGAGTCACAATTTCTCAGCTACTAACAATGAGCTACATCCCAGCTCATATAGGCTAACCGAACGTAATTAAGAAAAGGTAAAAAATAAAGGATAGCTGGATTTGCGGGCGTCCGTCCACATCAGAACTTAGCTTGCACGTAATCGCCTGAGGTCTCCCGCCAACTGCGTTCCGTGACAATCCCCTCTCCTTAACAGAATTCTTGACCTCAAGAATCAAAAAACTCCGGGAACTTCCTTTGGATCTCTGAGTAGCTTTCCCAAGTTGCATCTTCCGGTGCTGAGTTAGACCAGTGAACCAAGACCTTGGTGACAGCTGTGTGGCCTTTCTTCTCTATTTTGCGATCCAAAATAGCCATTGGTTTCTTGATGACAGTGGCTTCTTCATCCGGCAGGGTGGGCTAAATTACAGCATCGCCAACCTTCTTCTTCAGCAAGGATACATGGAAGACATCATGTATGCGTGCCTCTGGAGGAAGTCTGAGTCGATAAGCCACTGCTCCCACAACTTCTACTATCTCGAAGGGTCCGCAGTACTTAGGACTCAGTTTGTGTGAACCTAGAGGCCTTACAAAATACTGTTTATAAGGTTGTAACTTCAAATAGACCCAGTCTCCCACTTCAAATTGTCTCTCTGTCCGATGCCTATCTGCCATCATCTTCATTCTATGCTGAGCTCGTTCCAATTGTTGCTTAAGCTGTCTGATCATTGCCTCCAGAGACGTCAGACTCCTGTCGACTGATTCAACCTTGGAGTCTTCAGCTACATACGGAACATGAAGCGGAGGTGGTTGCCCATATAAAACCTCAAATGGAGTGAGGGCAGTAGAGGTGTGATAGTTAGTATTATACCACCACTTAGCTAGAAAGAGCCATTTAGACCACTCCTGGGTCTCTCTCCTGTCATGCACCTTAGGTAAGCTTCCAGGCATTGATTCACACGTTTCGTTTGGCCGTCAGTTTGCGGATGATAGGCAATCGACAGCTGTAGCTTAACCCCTTGAACCTTCATCAATTCTTGCCAAAACGTGCTCATAAAGATGGCATCACGATCTGAAGTGATAGTAAGGGGCATCCCATGCAATTTAAAAACATGGTCGAGGAACACCCTGGCGACACTGGTAGCCGTATAAGGGTGAGATAAGGGAGCAAAATGTGCATATTTACTGAGTCGATCGACTACTACCAGGATGGCGTTAAACCTCTCCGATTTGGGTACCGCCGTAATGAAATCCATGGTGAGGTGCTCCCAAACCTTATCGGGTATGGGCAAAGGTTGCAAGAGTCCCGACGAGGTAGAGTTCTCATGCTTAAACAGCTGGCAAATGTGACATTGTCTCACATAATTTCTCACATCCTTTGCCAAAACCTTCCAACAACAGAAACTCAAGAGTTTCTTCCTGGTGACTTGGGCTCCAGAATGCCCACCTGAAGCACCACAATGAACCATTTCAATTATTTTATGGCGCAGACTTTGGTCATGTCCAACCACCAATCTTCCCCTCTTCTTAAGTCCTTGACTATCGGTCACATAGTGGGGATGGCAGTGAGGATCAGCTCGCAATTTTGAAATAATCCTTTGCAACTCTGGATCCTTGTCCACACTGTCCTTGATTTCCAGCATCAAGGGCGTTGTAAACGTAGTAATGGCCAGCATGAACAGCTCAAAACTATGCACTCGAGACAGAGCATCAGCCGCGACATTTTCCTTTCCCTTACGATACTGGATCTCAAAATCATATGGCAGGAGCTTAATAATGAACCTTTGTTGTAATGGAGTTGTTATTCTCTGCTCTAGGAGGTGCTTCAAACTTTTTTGATCTGTTTTGATGATGAAGTGCCGCCCCAGTAAATAGGCACGCTATTTGTCTACTGCGAACACCACGGCGAGGAACTCCTTTTCATAGGTGGAGAGGCTCGAGTATTTGATGGATAGCCCCTTACTTATAAAAGCAATAGGATGTCCGTCTTGTTGTAGAACAGCCCCAATCCCATCTTTGCACGCATCTGTTTCTATGACAAAAGGGTCATTAAAGTTAGGTAACACCAAAACTGGAGTTGTTACCATTGCTTGTTTCAGAATGTCAAACGCTTCCTTTGCTGCCGCATCCCATTTGAAATGGTTCTTCTTCAAGAGTTTGGTCAATGGACGGCTAATAACTCCATAATGCCTCACAAAGCATCGATAATACCCAGTTAGCCCCAAAAACCCTCGGAGTTGCTTGACGGTCCTTGGTTCAGGCCAATTCACCATTGCCTCTATCTTATTGGGATCAGTCGACAGTCCCTGCTGAGAAATGATATGGCCCAAGTAATCTACTTGTGTGACGCCAAAAAGACACTTATTCTTCTTTAGGAACAAGGTGTGCTCTAGTAAGGTCTCAAACACCCCCATTAAGTGCTTCATTGAAGAGCAGGTCCTTCCATGTGTATGGAAGCCATCTGGATTTTGCGTTCTTCAGGGATGCCATCCAAATCGAAAATCTGGTTACAGCGGAAAAGCCACCCCTCGACATCCTCTTCCAGGAAACGGGGAAAATCGATCCAGCCCACCCTAGTTAAGTTCGCGCCACCTCCTGGGTTTAGGTAGCTGGACCCATTGTTGCTAGAGCTGGCCTCTCGATAATGGGTCCCTACCTCCTGAGCTCTCTGGAGATTCGCCATAAACTGACGAAGAACATCGAACTGTTGTTCTTGCCGAGATACCAGATCATCGTGTTTTTGCTCCAATCGAGCAAGCTCCTGCTCGTGTCTGCTTGCGTGCTCGTGAAGGCTCTTGGTGATCTGTTCTTCCAATCCTCTTCGCAGTTCTTGGAGCCTAGTGCCCTCAGCCATTTTTGAGCCCAGATTGTGCTCTGATACCACTGTCATCAATAACCACAGAATCAATGACGAAAGAGGCAAAATCAGTATCAACGATGCAAGCAATTCTCAATTAATGGACGAAAACTGCTTCCGATCAGGGGACTAGCTGTAGCACGTTCCGAGATGGAGGAAGACTTACAATGCAGAGGGATTCACCGGAAGAGAGAAGAGAAACAGAAGAGGGAAGGGGTCACAATTTCTCAGCTACTAACAATGAGCTACATCCAAGCTCATATAGGCTAACCGAACGTAATTAAGAAAAGGTAAAAAATAAAGGATAGTTGGATTTGCGGGCGTCTGTCCACGTCAGAACGTAGCCTGCACGTAATCGCCTGAGGTCTCCCGCCAACTGCGTTCCGTGACAAAGATCCACGTGGCCAATACCTTAGGAGAGCAGAATCTGGAGGGCAGGCAATTGGGTGCAAAAGGTTTTCTTTATTAGGTTTGTTGTGGTAGCAAGTTGAAGGGAAGACGTTCTTGGGTTTAAGAGGCTTACAATTCAATTGGTGTAACCATAGGAGTTGGTCAGAAAATCCCATTTCCCTAACTTTATTAGTCTCGGCCATGCAAACCTAGACTTCTTTGGGGTCGAGTAGAGCGAGTAGAGCATAATCAGATATCCAATCAACCAATTTGTCAACAAATCCAGCAGTGTGAATTAAATAGATTTTCACCACAGAACACCATGTTCTATTCAGTCTAGACAATTGTACATACACAAGAGAGTCCATGCACTTGCTTAGCAATATGCCTCTCTAATTTCATAAACAGAAAGCTATCCTGTTCCACTAATTCTGTCCAGTTGCATGAGTGCACACACATACACATACACATACATATACTTTCTCAGTTTCTATTCTACAAAATCAGATTATTCTGTTTTTACGCTCCACAAAGACAGCCTAACAGGTCAACTTTGGAGTTGTACAATTAACAACTTCAATTTTAGAAATAAGGCTAAATTATATTCTAGACAGTAGAGGGGTGTTGCATCCTAAGTTTCATTCTCACTTGAAAAGAGCGCTTGACCACTACTTGCAACATCAGTCTTAGTACCTAACCAAGGAAATCTAAAATTTTCTATATATTTAAGTATGCGTATGGAGATTAAGCATCCTATTTTGAGTATTTCAATGAGGGCGATCTACCAGCTAATACTTGGATAAGCAGTACTCAGGAATGCTGCTTACTCATCGATAAATTCATCACTAAAATCAATGGTTGGACAAATAAATTGCTCTCTTATTCAGGAGGGATTAACTTAATCATCTATTTCCTTAGTAATGTTCAACTTTACTGGAACCACATGTTAATTTCCTCATCTGTCATTAACAAAGTGATCCAGCTTTGCAAGAACTTTGAATGGAAAGCTGATGCTGAGAACAAAGAACGGTAGTGTATGGAATAAGAGAATTACCAAGTTTTATCTGGCTGCTTCAACAAATATAAAAGTGTGGAACATGATGCTCGTGACAAACACCTTGTGGGCAATCATCAAGGACTCCATCCGGATGCCATGGATCCAAGCTTCTCATCTAAATCACAAAAACTTGCGGGGACTGTCAAGAAGTCTGCAGCAGATGGGAATTTTGAGACAAGAGCTGGATAGTTTGAAGTGACAAAGTCCTTTACGTTCCAAGACTGTATGTGAGAGAAAATTCAAAGAAGAACAGGTATAGAGGTTTTGGTGCCTGGGAATGCCTAACTTTAGTGCCAACTGATTCTGTACAATCTTTTTTATAAACAGTTCTATAAATCCTCTTACTGTATTTGGGAGTTGTTTTCGGTGATTTGTGGTCCTAAGTATACCTGTGTGTGCTGTGTATTTCTTTCCTTGGTAAGTAAAGAAATCCGTAGCTTTCAATAAATATGTCCATTGTTTTCCAGATAACTAGGTTGAGTGTTTTTGTTTGTGAACTATTTATTTATAGCTCAAATATCAACTGTTTATTAAAATGAAACTGGTGTATATAACTGAAATAACATGCCAAAATTTTATTAACGGATGAATGGATTTACAAGTGGAAAACATGTAATGAAAGCAGAAAAAATTAAAAAAAAAATTTGGAACAGAGAGAATATTATAATGTGCCACCATCAATGAGGCAATTATTGACTATGGCTGATCTGAATTTGTTCCAGAAAGAGAAGCATATAACTCTTCTTTTCCTAAAAACTAAAGTAAAATAAAGCCAACACTTTCCACAAAAGGCGTGCAGGAAAATCAGATCAGAAGCAAGAAAGATACGGCAGTAATACAAACAATGGCACCAGAGGCAATGATTGAGTCTTGATCAAATGCCTTCTGCAAGCTACTAGATCGTGAGAAATGCTGGAATGCCAGGTATGCTGCAACCACCAAGGCTATTATAGCACCTTCTTGTGATCCTCTGCCAGTTAACAGAATCCAATACAACATCAATATCTTGAGAAAATCAAGGTATGTTTCTTCAATTCTACTGAGCTCTACGCTCGTTATCACATCACATGCAGGGATTTTGTTAAGAATAAAACAGCGTTAGAAAGAAGCAAGTACATTATACTAATCATCTCCAGATCCTTTACAGATTTGTTTCATCGACTAATATGCTAATCAAATGCAAACCCCAAAAGATTTGAGGCACAACAGATAGAGAGCGGGATATAGAGATTGATATGAAGCGCCAACCTTAATCTCATAACTTGACCAGGGGCTATAATCACCATAAGTAGGGCAAAAAAGGGCAACTCAAGCTCACCTGAAATACAGGCACAATTTTTAGTACTTTTTTATCTATCCAAATTGCAAAGGCTAAGCATAAAATAAATATAAAACCTTCAAGCTTTTAGCTCTGTTTCAGTCTGTCACATCTTGTAGAAGTCCAATAAATTTGCTGGTAAAAGGATAAGCCAAAAATGAAATGTAAAGGACCAGTTTTTGTATCTCGAGCAACTTCAATGTTATTCAAGCAGGTTGGGTAGATCAAAAGCTTTTTGGTCTCAAAGGCTAATGAAATTCCACAGCACTCACTACACTGACTCAGCTTTTTAGTTGTCGGGCTTAGCGGTAGTCAAAATCTATTTGGGACAAAACCAGAAATTTATACAGATGTTTCAGAAAATAAGCAATGATCTAGATACCAAACAAGTACTTGCCAGGAATGTGGAAGAAGAGTCGAACAATAAGTGCCAAAAATGCTGACCAAAGACCATATTCACCCCTGAAAAACAAACATAATTTGGGTTGAACTAATTGGATCACATTTCACAGAGAAATTTCACTCAGTGCTTTGTTCAAGGCTCAGAAGCAGAAAACATGCTTGCTTCAATAAGAAAAGAGAAAAATTAGAAACGCTTGCTTACTTGATCCATGAGACAATACTGGATGGAGCTTGAAGTAAAAAAATGGGAGCTAAGAAGGACTTGTGAATAGCAGTACCTCTCGCAATCATCAATATCCTATCAAATTATTCATCAAACATTGATTAGTTTGTTTCCCATTCCTAAATTAAATAAACCAAATATCAATAATCAGAAAAAAAATAAAATTGTAGCAACCATATCCATATCAACAACAAAGTCCCATTTCAAGTAAGTCTACCAAAATATGAGCTCAAAAAAGAAAAAGTGAAATGCAACGACAAATAAGACACTTACGAAGAGGCAATGGCGGAGATCCACTGAAGATTGTGGGGGGAAACGGGGGAAGCTGAGCAAACCACACCAGATCCTCTCTTCGCTTTCTTCGTCTCAACATACTTCACTGAAAATCTGCATTTCACAACATTAGAAATCAGACTTCTCCTCCTTTAAAATCGGAAAAAAAAAATTACAAAAATATCTGAAATGGGAAAAATCTCCAGTCACCGGAGAGGATTGAAGGTAAAAAAAGCGGCGGAGTGAGGAAGAGGATTGAGCTTGGTTGAGGTGGCGGCTGCGGCAGAGGAGACGCGAAACGAGGCATTTTGAAGAGAGAGGGATGGCCCGCTCTTCTTGCGGCAGATGAAGAGAGTCTGAGAGGCGGCAAGAGAAGAGGACATCGCCATTTCCGTCCGAATCGAGGAGGTTGGGCACAGATGACTGAACTGGATAGTCGTTGCTCTTCATTCACTCTGAATTGCCTCAAGATTTATATTGTGCCTCCGAAAATTGAAGGTTGTACACGTGGCCAGAAATCCTCGAAAGGCGGCTTCCCGTTCAATTCACGTCGTTGGTTCCGCAATCCAATAGGACGTAACCATGTCAAGTGTCCGAGATACGATGTTGCCCTCCGATCCGCCAGATGTGCTGGGTCTAGAAAATTTGGTGCAAAACTTTTGGAAGATTCTAAAATACCCAAGGGGGTACGGTGTCCCCCCAAATCACAGCCGTCCATTCTCCAGATTAATATTTGGTCAAAATTATCACCATAACTATATTTTTTATTTTTTAATCATTTTAGTCCCAAACGTTTATTTCTTTCTTATTCAGCCATCAAATTGGGATCTGAGAAGAGAAAGCGTATGGCACCTTGGTAGAACCGATTAATCGGTTACATGTGTCATCTCTTCTTCCCTCAGCCACCGATTTTCGTCGCGAAACCATTCTCATCATCGATTTGCCAATTCGCACGAATCTCCATCTCCGATTCGCTTCCCTCCGTCGCCAATTCGCTTCCTTTAGTCGCTGATTCGCACTTCCTTCCGTCTCCGATTCGCACGTCTCTCCCATCCGCCGTTGCTTCTGCACTTCCACGCTTCGATTCACCGTCGCTTCACAACTTCCACGCTCCATTCGCCATTCTTTCTCCACTTCCATGTTTCGATTCGCAGTCGCTTATCAACTTCCATCTGCCCTCACGTCTCCACTTCAGAACCCGTTTGACCAAGTCCACTATTGTTTTTCGCTACAAAAGTGCCTTTAGCGCTCCTATTTCTACGCTAGTTTGTTTTCGTCCTAAATGTTTCTGTGTTCGTAGAATAGTCACTACCAGCATTGGTAATTTGTATTTTTGTTTTTTTTTTTTTTGTTTATTTCTTGTTTTAGCCACAAATTAATTTGGTAAAATTTAAAATACATAGAATTATAATTTTAAGCTAGTTATTCAATTATTTAAATAATTTAATTTACTTAACCTTTTTAAAAAAGTTAAAATTTTATTGAATTAATGCGTTAAAATACTTAATAAATATTTAAGCAAATTGTTCATGGTAGACTTGGTAAAGTTCCAAGACTTATCTTATATTTTTTATGTACTTTCACTATTTAAAATTTTAGAAACATTTGTACTAATTGCATACATGTTATTTACATTAGAAGAACTAGTTAGTTTATTTCATTCAAATCTGATTAGTATTGTAGACCATATAAGTTGCCCAACAACCTAGGAAAATGGAATACTAGTAACTCCTAAAATGTAAGGCAAATGCCAAGTTTTTTAATGATTTTTTTTTTTTAATTACACTTATCTCCCACCTATTTTATAAACACTAATCTGTAATCTAAAACCTTAATCCCTATCCCTAAACCCTAATCCATAAGCCCTAAACTCTAATCATTAACCCTACACCCTAATCCCATACCCTTTACCATATACCCTAATTCTAATCCCTAACCTTATACCCTATACCCCAATCCTAATTCTTAACCCTAATTTGTAATTTTATTTGATTTTTTATTTGTTGTTTTAGCCACAAATTAAGAGTTAATTTGTTTTAATTTAAATCAACTTAATCAAATATAACTTATTTTATTTTTAATCCGTAATCTTAATATTTAAAATTTTAGATAAATTTACACTAATCTATAACCCCAAACCCTAAACCAAATGCGTAATCTTATTCCCTATCCTAAACCCTAATCCGTAGCCCTAATCTTAACCTTAAACCCAAACCCGTAACCCTAAACCCTAATCCTAAATCCTAACCGTATTGTTTAGGCTAGTTGCCCAATTATTTAAATAATTTAATTTACTTAATCTTTTTAAGAAGTCAAAAATTAGTTGAATTAAGGTGCTAAAATACTTAATAAATCTTTAAGTATAAGAAAAAAAAGGAAAATAATACATAATTTGTTTTCATCTTTCTTAATTTATGTACTATTTACAAATGGTGCAAATAATCTAGATACATGGAGTAATTTTTATTTTATATAATTATATACATTGTTCATATCATTAGTTAATAATTATACTTTTTAGGCCTAAAAAGAAATGATTTATTGGTTTCAAGATATTTAATTATATATGTGATGATTACATTAAATAAATTGAATATCATTAAATATAATTCTATTAATTAACTATACTTTTTACTGAATACATATTTCTAATTATTACTATATTATTATTATTATTATTATTATTATTATTATTATTATTATTATTATTATTATTATTATTATTATTATTATTATTATTATTATTATTACTACTACTACTACTACTATAAAAAATAATAATAAGAACAAATTACATGAATTATATATTCCAATTTTTTGACAAGCAATTAACTAGTAACAATGAACAATTTGTTATTTCATTTTGGGAAAAAAAAAAGTACACATTTTAAGCAAAAACCCCTAATACCAATTCCTAATCAACAACCTTAAACCTCAAACCTCAAACTTAATCTTAAACCGTAACCTTAAACCCTAATCCTTAACCCCAACCCTTAATCTTAATCCTTAACCTAACCCTAATCCTTAGTCTCTAATCCTAAACCCTAATCCTAAACCCTGAACCTTAAATCCAAAAACGATAATAGTTTGATCTTATTAATGTGGAAAAAATAGTTAGTTTGCTCAATCCCTAACCCTAATTCCAACCCTAATCATTAACAATAAATCACTAACACTAAATAAATTGGCTTAGCCATTTAGATTAAGTTAAAATGAATTGGCTCAGTCAACTAATACATAATTATGTAATTTTCTTTATCATTTTTAATCCACAAAAATTAAAATAATAACTTAATGGTAATATATATATATATATATATTACCATTAAGTTATTATTTTCATTTTTATTTTCATTTTTTTAATCCAAACTTTTTATATATGTATTTAATACTAAATAAAACTTTAACCGTAACATAACTATAACATAATAAAAAAACCCAAAATTTTACGTTTGGGTTTTTTTGTTTAAGTTCAATACAAGTCAGATCAATTTTTATCTCAGGTAACTTTAGGCCAGGTTATTTAGGATGGGTAATTATGGAGACTATTATGGATGCCAAAGAACTAGAATTAAATAGTAACACAAATCAAAAAAATAGAATGAAAAATAAACTGTAATCGCTAACTTCAATTCCTAGTCATTAACCCTAAACCTTAAATTTTAATCCTAAACCTTAACCCTAAACCTTAACATAATCTTAATCCTTAATCCCTAACCCTAAATCCTATTCCCTAATCTTAAACCCTAACATTAAATCTCTAACCCTAAACATAATCTTAATCCTAAACTCTTAATCCTTAACCCTAATCCTAAACCTAAACCCTAATATTAATCCCTAATCCCTAACCCTAAAATCTACTATTAATACATAATCCTAAACCATAACCCTAAACCCTAATCCTTAACCTTAACCATAACTTTACTCCCTAAAACCTAATCCTTACTCCTAAACCCTAACATTAAATCCCTAACCCTAATTATCATAAAACATAAACCTGAATCTCATACCACTTAACCTGAATCCTATACCACAACAACCTAATTATTATACCACAATAACCTGAATCTCATACCAATTAACCTGAATCTCATACCACATGAACCTGAATTTCATAACACTTAACCTGAATCCTATACTACAACAACCTAATTCTCATACCATAATAACCTGAATCTCATACCACTTAACCTGAATCCTATACCACAATAACTTGAATCTTAACCAGTTGGCCTAAATTTCATACAACATGAACCTGAATCTCATACCACTTAACTTGAATCTTATACCATTTAATCTGAATCGCATACCACTTAACCTGAATCCCATACCATACTAACCATAATGTCATACCACATGAACCTGAATCTTACACTACTTAACCTCAATCCCATACCACAACCTGAATCTTATACCATACCAGTTAACATAAATTGCATACCACTTAATTTGAATCCTATACCACAACAACCAAAATCTCATACTATTTTACCTAATTCCTATACCACAATAACCAGAATCTCATACCACATAACCTGAATCTCACACCACTTAACCTCAATCGTATACCACAACCTGAATCTCATATCATACCAGTTAACCTGAATCGGATACCACTTAACCTGAATGCTATACCACAACACCTAGAATCTTATATTATTTTACCTTATTCGTATACCACAATAACCAGAATCTAACACCACATAACCTAAATCTCATATCATTTAACCTGAATCTTATACCACAACCTGAATCTCATATCATACTAATGAACCTAAATCGCATGCCACTTAACTTGAATCTCATACCACAAGAACCTGAATCTTATATCATTTAATCTTAATGCAATACCGTAATAACCTGAATCTTATACCACTTAACCTTAATCTCACACCACAATAACTTGAATCTTATACCACTTAACCTAAACCCTATACCATAATAACCTGAATCTCATATCACATGAACCTGAATCTCATACCACAATAACCATAATCTAATACCACATATATACCATATAACCAGGATTTGAAAAATAATCAGGATGAATGGAGTATTTTTATATTACCAATAAATTATCATTTTAAGTTTTATTTTCATCTTTTTTTTTTATTTTCAGGCAAAAGAACAAGAAAAAAGTTAAAATAATACATAAATTTTTTCATCTTTCTTAATTTATGTACTATTTAAAAATGGTGCAAATAATCTAGATATATGTAGTAATATATTTTATATAATTCTATAATTTTTTTTTTTGCCTAAAAAGAGATAATTTATTGGTTTCAAGATATTTAATTATATATGTGATACATACACTTAATAAACTGAATATTATTAAATATTTAATAAACTGAATAACCTGAATCTCATACCACTTAACCTGAATCATATACCACAACAACCTGAATCTCATATCAGAGAAACCTGAATCGTATATCAATTAACCAGAATCTCATATCATTTAACCTTAATATCATATCACTTAACCTAAATCCCACACCATAATAACCAGAATCTGTTACCACTTAATCTGAATCTCATACCACTTAAGTTGAATCCTACACCACAACAACCTCAATCTCATATCACAAAAACCTGAATATCATACCATTTAACCTAAATCTCATACTAATTAACCTGAATCTCATACCACAATAACCTAAATTTCATACCACTTAACCTGAATCCGATACCACAATAACCTGAATCTCATACCACTTAACCTGAATCCAATACCATAACAACCTGAATCTCATACCACTTAACCTGAATTCTATACCACAACAACCTGAATCTCATACCAATTAACCTGACTCTTATACCATTTAACCTGAATCTCATACCACTTAACCTGAATACCATAACATAACCACCAAAATCTTATACCACAAGAACCTGAATCTCATACTATTTAACCTGAATCGCATACTACATGAATTTGAATCTCATACCAATTAACCTCAATCTCATACCACTACAACCAGAATCTTATACCACAATAATCAAAATCTTATATCACCTAAATCTAATACCACATAAACCTGAATCTCATACCACATAAACCTGATTTTTATACCATCTGAATTTTATACCACATTAATCTGAATCAAATACCATTTAACTTGAATTCAATATTATCTAACCTAAATATCATACCATTTAACCTAAATTACATACCGCATAACCTGTAACCTACTGTTCAGGTTACATTGTGATTTTTTTATTTTGTATATTTTTGTTGCATTTCTAAACTTAGTACCTTAATTGATCAAAGAGCAAAAGTTTAGGGATGACCCATGAAAATGGCGTATTGGTGTGACAGCCCTCGAAGCTATAAGTTTAATTAGCCAGGTGATTAGTTAATTTAATAAATTAATATTTTAGATAATTTATTTACAATCCAAGCCTCGATATTAAACGGTCTATTAGTTTAAAAGAGGTAAAAATTGATTATTTTAACTGGCCGGACCAAGAAGAGCATTTTGGCCATTCCACATAATGACATATTTTGTTGCACGGTTGGATAGAACATGAGAAAATATTAAATTTGTGGTACCACAGTTTTTTGTAATTCCCGCTCTATCATCATGAATTTGTGAATTGACTAGATTGTCTATAAATGGTTTATGTGTAACCTTGAGAAAAGTAGGGAAAAAATTGAATATAACTGAAAGACTAAGTACTCGAAGCTTGCAAACTAAGTTATCTAAGATAAGAGTTATTTAATTTGTATGTTTATGTGTTAAATAAATTTGGCTATGATACTTGTATATCAAGTGGCCGAATTATTGATAAATTTAACAAGCATATGATTTGAGTATTGATGACTATATAAGAAACTTATATGATTGGGTTTGGTAAGAAGCCAAACTATAAAGTGCATATGATGTATGTAAGTGCATATCTGTAAACTTGTATCTATAGGCATAAAGGATCTTAATATGGTCTAATTTACGATGAGTATGATGAGTTAGGAACCTATGATACCTAAGGTCACCATGATGGACTAAGACCTGACCTGGGTGGACCTAAGAGGGGGAGGTGTCATTAACTATTCACAAAATCTTATAAAGCTAGCACTAACACATGCACTAAATAAGCAAATAGTTCATTCCTGTACGTAAAATAAAGGATACTGGCAAATACTAAGAAGATTTCAAAGCCGTATTTGTATGGATAAGTTGGACTTGTCAATTGCAGGACAAATGGGTAAAGAATTATGGGAATTAGTTATTTCCATAATTATTGGCTAATAATACGAGTTCCTAGCACTAATATCTTTATAGATAATATGCATGGTCCTATATGAATGTTTTTCTTACAGACTCATAACCCTTACTGGGAACTTTTGGTTCTCACATCCCTTACATATTTTGTGTGCAGATCTTGGTGAACCTGAGGCTAATAACCAATAAAAGAACTGATTGTTAGTATTTTGATACTAGGTGTGCAGAAGTTAATTACTATTGTACATTGTTGTTAAGTTTTTTTCTTACAGGTTCCTAATTACTGGAATACTAACTTACTGACCTTTGTTGTACAGAGGTAAGGAACAAAGAATACCTGAACAATGTAGTGATCCCTTTTTGGCAGTGTAACTCAGGTGAGATTGGATCCCAAGATTTTCAGTGTGTAGCATATGTATGACACTTTTGTGTATGATGTATATATGTGTGTCAAACTTATGCCTCTAGTAAATGCTATGGAACTATTGGTTATGTTCTCTGGTAGCTTGTATGGATTCACAGTAAATAACAGTATATTTTATATGAATGCATATTTTGAAATACTGGCCAGTTGCACCAAGTATATATTATTTTTATGGTCATTGACCTATAGTCATAGTAAGACATAGTATAAAACAATAATGCATTGAGGATGTAATTAATTAGCAAGCATAGCGCTAAATTAGTGTAAGTTTCTTAGGGTTCTATATGACTTAGATAAGATTATAGGTTAATGCCTGTGACAATTGGTGCCCCTTATGTATTTTAGAACGCTCTAAAACTTTTGGAAGGAACTGACGACAATAAAATTTACCTTAAAAGAATTGGTTTATGCAATAACTCAAATGAGGGAAAATTACCAAAATCCCCTGAGCTCTAGTTGAACCTATACTTTTATCTCAACTGTTTCAAATACTTATACTTACCCCTCAAAGGTTAGTACTGTTATTCATTGTTAAAAATGAAAATACCAGATTTTGTCCTCATAACATTCTTTCATAGAAACTTTGTCCTTTAACTTTCATTTCAATATAAGTCAGTCCCAGATTTACCATTACAAGCATCACTCATCATTATGGTTTTGTCCCTATTACATCTATGAACCCTTGAACCTCTATAAGACATATTCCCATGGCGGCTTTTCCTCACCAACCACTATCTTCGTCGCTTCTCAACCCCATTTACATTATCCAACTTTTCAAAAGTTAGAAAATAGAGTTATCTTTCTTACTTCTAAAACCGTGAATTCATCTCTTTTGTGTTTGTCTCTCTCAACTTGAGCTTCAACTATGGCCTCTCTTCCTCTACCTCCTACAACACCCCCTCTTTCCTCACTCAATCTCTACACAAGTTATGGGCTGGTTGATGGTGAGGTCTTGGTGGAGTTATGCCATTTTATTTTTTCTTATTGTCTCCATCCTTCTCAAGTCTTAACTTACAATGAAAAAGAAAGAAAATACGATGGAGTAAAGAGCTCCAATCATGGTAGATTCAAGGCTCGAGACAATCTTGAGACTTTCCTAGTGGAAAATCAAGAACTTTGACCCTTGCTTTTATAAGAAATATGACCCTTTCATGGTTGGTATTGGGAACTAATATTTTTTATTGATCCTGACCTCTACACAATTGTGGGATCTGAATGTTCATTAATTTGTAAGTGTTTCTAAGTGATTGTTCATTTTTTCGATTTGGGTTTTGATCACCAGACACTTTTCAATAGAGAAGAATCCTTACCTCTACGTTCATTTGTTTCCAGAGCCTTCTTAGGCTTCAAAGGAGTAACTACCCATTGTAAGATTTGTTCTTTGTGTCTCTACTTTTGGGTTTAATAAAAAAAAACCCTACATACTCCCAGGTATGCATGTGGTTTTCTGGATGTTGGTATTTGTTAGTAGAATTGAAAGCCAAAATGTGATTGATCTAGCTCACAAGATTCTTTCATCTGGATTAATTAGCTCTTTTGTGATGCTTTAAGAAAATGAACTTGAATTTAGAAGCAAGATGGATGAAGTGCTGCATAATTTTAAGTGGATTAGGTTTTTAGTTGAATGCTCCAACTGGCAAATAATGAAGGGCATTAAAAGATGTAAATGAAAAGACGGAGGTAAGGCCAGTTTTCCTTGGTAGATGAGTTGGCGGATGGCCGCAAATGTGAGGTCTTGGTGGAAGCGGAGGCAGAGGAAGATAGGAGTAGGGAAGGATGAAGGGAAATGGGATTTAGCATGTTAGATGTAAAAGTTGGTGGAGCAAAATTTTTAGGGAAGAAAGTCAGGAGAGCAAAAGTTGGTATTTTCTCTTTTATACCATAATTGTGAATGACAAAGTTAAATTTTTAGAGGGTAAGTGTAGATATTTGAAAAAAAAAAAAGACAAAAGTGTAGGTTTGTCTATACCCCAGGGGGTCAAGGTAATTTTCCTGTTATTACGTAATTTTCTTAATAATGGGCTCAAGATTACATGTTTAGTTCAAGTCACAAAACTATCAATTTTCACATTAGTTCTCCAACTCTTACTAATGTTACAAAATAAAGATTGAAACAATAAAATTTTGTAATTACACCATTTTTCTCCAAGAAAATTACCTTAACCCCTTAGGGGTTTACCCTAACCTACCCTTTTATCCATTGTTTCTAGGATACTTCAATTTACTTCCTTAAAAACCTAACATTGTTAGACAATTTAACAGTCAAACGGTCAAAAATTAATTAATTTACCCTTAATTTTCTTGAATTTTTCAAATTGATTCATCTACTCTTAATCACTCCAACAGTGTTACATTCTTCAATGACATCTCGACTACCTCATTCTCTCATTATTTGTCGTAAGTTCCTCCATGAATAACCAATTCTCACCTTAGTCATCAACCATTGTTGCTCTAATCTTCTTCATCTATTTTCAAATTCCTTTTCAACCATCTTAACAATTGTTACTTGTGAGAGCATATACTCAATTTGGGTAATTGAGTAAAACCCCATTAGGGTAATTTTTTTATTATATAATTTCATTTATATTGTAAGTCAAAATAACTTTATTTTCAAACAATTTTTTATTTTAATATTTTATTGATTTTGGGTAGTTATTTCTGTTGTTTTCTAAAGGGGAGAAAAAATTATTTTTTTCCTGTTTAGCCATTTAACTACTTTCTTACATTTTTTTTTTGAATTTTTCTTCTTTATTGATATCATACTGGTTAGAATATAAGTCAAATATGGTTCATACCCTTTATGCTTGTATATATAAATATATTCCAATACTACCATTCACGAAATAAAATAAGTGTGAATACATTAAATATTATGTCAACATAAACTAAGAGATATGTATAAATCAAATATCAGACATGTATAAATTTGATATACAAATAAAGCAAGAGATCTATATAAATAATATGTGGCATATGTATAAAGAGATCATATATACATTACAGATATATTCAATAGTATGTACATGTTTAACCTTATATAAAAAACAGGTGTGAATGTATCAAATCTCATATCCCACAAAAATTAGAGACGTGTACAAATTAAATGATATATATGTATAAATATTGATGCATAAAGTAAATAATGGATATGTACAAAATATGTAACATATATGTATAGATGAGATTAAAGATATATTAGAGATATGTTCAATTGTATGCATAAGTTCAATCGTTCTAATATTTACATCAACAAGTTAGAATAAATACATATGACCTAAAATTAAAAATAAGAGAAAATTAAAGTTTGAAATATTAATCATAGATGTTTGTACGTATGACTTATACTACATTAGGTATAACTATGAATAAATATACAGACACATATGTATAAATAAAACCTTTAAATCAACAATCTCTTGTGTAATTAGCTTTTATTTTCTTATATTAAAATAGTGACATATGTGTATTAATTGGTCACAAGTATGTTCAAATTCAATGTACAAAAAATATGAAGGATATACAAATCATATAAGATATGTGTATAAATGAGATAACAACTTATTACTGATATATTTAATTGTCTGTACAAATTTCAAACATTTTAATTTTAATGCATGAATACAATGTGTAAATAAAATGGAAGATATATATAAACCATATAATATTGCAACTGTCCTTATATTATTGTTTCGATGCACAAAGCATGAGAATTGGGTCAACTTGATTAACACCAACCCAAACCCTATCAAATCATGTTCTAGTCGAGTCGGGTTCTATACTTATTCCTATTAGTTTTGGGTTATGTAATAAAGAGAAGAGTAGTTATAATTCAGGTTGGTTTTAATCCAAACCTGACATTTATGACCTAACTTTCACCTCTATACCTGTATAGATATACATGCCTAGAAAAACATAAGGGGTCCATATGCAAAAGTGTAAAAAATCACGATAGAAAAATATTAAGGAAAAATACTTGGACTTCTTTAAGGTTTAAGTGAACATACATTTGTGTTCCAAATTTTTCAAATACCTACACTCACCCTTTTAAAAGCTAACTCTATTAATGACCGTTTAAAAAAAAAGGAAATTTTTTTTTTATCCTCCTAAACTTCTTCACTTCTTCACTTCATAACTTTGACCCCCAAACTTTGCTCTTTGTTTCCATCATTCCTTTTTGGCTCCCAAAACTCATTTTATCCACCAAGGATGGCTATAATGGCTCTGGTGTCATTGGAAAGGAAGATCTGAACAGCGTTGGCCAACGTGACTGCTCCAATTTCACTTGATTTGATTCTAACACAATTGGTTCACTTCTGCTTGCTCTGATTCATTGACCATTTGCTCTCCTATTGCCACTTCGCCACCTTATCTGACAACCTCGACATTCCCATCCACCCTCTACCAAGCCAACCCAGCTTGAAAAAGGGAGTGAATTTATTTGGCTTGCGGAATAAGATCGACAAACCTAAAAGCACTAATTCAAACACAAATGCAGGAGTGGTCACCGACGAGTTCAAACATAAATTCAAATGTTCATTCAAATGCTGATTCAAATGCATAAGTAGGAACAGTTGCCAACAGGTTTTATTAGGCATGGGTTTTGAAGGTTTAAGGTTTTCCATCAAGACGATTGAGCAATGATGCTCCGGCAAACCCACGAGTCATCTCACAATCAACTGAATCAAGCATTCGATTTTGACCAGGTTCGATTTCAATCCTATTCAATTTTAATTGTGTTAATTTCAATTGGGTGTGTTCGACTGCAAATAGTTCAACCGTGTTCGACTTCTAGGCTTTTTTTGTCTTAATTTCTGGTTCAATTTCTGGTTTGATTTATTATTTGATTTCTAGGTTGTTCCCTTGTTCTCTTGCCGAATTGGCACTACTTCAAATGACTGAAGATTTCTAGAACATGTTGGTGTATGAGATATCACAAGTTTGGGGTAGCTTGTTTGATGGCAAAGTTTAGGGGGGGATTTATCGAGTGAAAAAAACTGGGAATATAGAACGAGTTTTTCTTTTTTAAAAAAAAAGTCATTAATAGAGCTATATTTGAAAGAAGGTAACTGTAGGTATGTCAACTTTTAAGGGAGGTAAGGGTAGGCATTAGAAAAATGGAGAACACAAGTATAAGTTCGTCTATACCTTAGGGGGGTTTTTGGTAAGTATCTCAATATTTAGCCCAAACCTTAAAACTAATTAGAGCAAGCACCATGTGAGGGAACCTTCTCGTTTACCCTGATATAGGGTGTACCTAGGATCTTAGGATAATCAGGATTTAGTATTCCTGCTCTTAGTTGCAAATTGCTAAGCTAATACTTGCGTTGTTTAAAACTTTATACTACTTGATTTTCTTATGACATGAATCCATGCATGCTTAACTTCGACATTTGGAAAGAACTAATAAATAAAACTTTTCAAAACAGTTTCCATGGTATTCATAAAACACTTGAAACACATACTGAAGTCATATAAACATGTTTATTTAAACTGCAAGCATTAACTTATGTACACATAACACTTAACTTATGTACATCCATAAGCAACCATAGTGCACATACAGATATATACACTAAGTAAGTCCATGCACACTAGTCAAACTAGAGGCATTTCATTGGTACCTAAGTACCCAATACATACATAGTCTGAGACTATAAAAATAACTCCCACTTGAGCACAGAAGCTCCAGAAAATGAGAGATCACACTTCTCTTTGTGCACTTTACCCGTATCTGTCAAGGCTATTTTAAATAACTTAGTTAGTACAATAATATTACTAACCAATAACTTAGAATCATTAAAGATTCATGGTATTTTAAATACCTACATCAAAATCTTGCTTGACAACCTTTCAGTGGGTGTTAGGCCTCACATTACTAGTATCTGCACAATATGATACTTAAGAGAGTGAGAATCATAAATTCTCAGAAAAGAATTAAATACCTACAAAATAAACTTTAGGACCCAGCATATATAACATATATACACATCTTAACGTGAGCTCAAAACGTTATGAGGTTTTGACTAATGGCCACTAGTACAGGTTCTATGGTAGGGAACCCATCCTCAACCTAGTCTTTCTTACAAGAGCTTAACTCTTGCCTTAGCAAGCTTGGCTTGCTATTATTTACCCTTGCTCACATTGTACAGGAGTTTTTGGTGGCTCAGTCTTACTAAGCTTAATAGCTTAGCTAGGGTTCTCTTGAGCGTCAAAGCCCATCTTGAATACTTAGTACTCTGTATACTTATTTAAGGGTTTTTTAATTACATAGTCCTTAAGTTACTTATTGTCCACCTCTTACTCTCTTAATTAATGCATTGTAAAAATACATAATGCATCAATTTTAATTTGAACTTAAAATCCCTTACCTTGAATAATTAATGTAAGCAAACACCAACTTCAGTGTCCTTATGGTCTTAGTTTTATATCCTTCTTTGTACCTTTATAGTAGCTTGAGTATTTTTCTTTTAATTGATCATTTAGCTACATAAATAAACCATAATTAGGACAATATTATAACATTCTTTATGGTTTAAATGGTTAGGAATAACCCTCTCATTGGATTCCAATTAATCTGCCCTTTACCTAACACACTACAACACCGGTTTCGGTGTTGTATTCTTTCAACTCCAAAACCGAAAAATCTAGGTTCCTATTGATTATTTGTCTTATAATCAACTAGGAACCAATATAAACACATTAAATTCAACCATTTTTCAACACAAATAACAAAAAAAATCTGGACACATCTGAACCAAATCAACATATAACTGGGCCTTTAACCTTCTTTCAGTAACTTTGTTCAAATGAGTTTTAAATGTATTTTTGCCTTCACAAGATAACATAAACTAAGTATAACACACTTAATTTCAGATTTATAAACCCAAAAAAATTCTGGAATTAATCAAAAATAAGGAAAAATTGAATTAGTTCTTACCTTTCTTACTTAAGCTTAATTCCCAAGCTTTTCTTGTTATTTTTCCCTTAATAAACAAACAAGAACTAAGCTCAAATCAGTAAAATCCAGCATCTATGGAGCCTAATGAAGCTCAGAAATAGGGCAAGAACAAAACAACACTTACTTAAACAAGTAACTTGAAATTCAAGTCTAGGATGGTTCCATACTTGATTTTCCTTCAAAAATTTGCTTAATTGTGCTTGAATTTGATGGATTAGAGCTTGGATATGGTTTAGGTATGGAATTTCGAGGGGGGCAGAGAGGTTTTGGGTAGTTTGGAGCTGGAGGAAGAAGATGGCCGGGCAAAACATTGGAAGTCAACTTATGTAGGCTTAAATGGCACATGCCACACACCTGGTCCCTTCTTTGTACACAATAGTACATTGGGGACTTATACAGGACCGAACAAAAAAATTAGGACCAAAACCAGCATTATGCCTCGCCTGAATCCTTATTTACCTTAATTACACGCCCAGTCCTCAGCTTTGACATACATACAATTTAGGTCAGATACTTTTGAAGGTTACATATAAACCATTCACAGACAATTTAATCAAGTTACAATTTTACATGGGTAGAGCGGGAATCACAAAAAATTGTGATACCTTAAATTTAATATTTTTTCCATCCTCTACCCAGCCGTGAAATAAAAATGGGTCACTATATGAAATGACTAAAATGCCCTTCTTTGTCCGGTTTTCTTAAATGACCAATTTTGTCATCTTTAAGCTACTATACTTTATTAAACCGAGAATTTGCCTGCATTAAATATTCTAAGTATATTAAATTACTAAAATAACTAACGTTACCTCAGTAACTATGATTCAAATTTTTGGAGAGCTGTTACACACCACCTCCTTCCCCTTTGTTGTTATGTGTCAATCATTATCCTTCTTCTAGTAGCCACTTCTTCCTTTCTGCCATTAAACACCGTGCAGCCTTTGGCTCCGGCATCTTCCTCCCCTTCATTTGGTTGGTTTCATCTATACATTCCCCATCGCTAATTATGCAACGGTAGCTAGGTAAAAGTGCAAGCTAATCAGCTTTGTTGATGTCGCTTTGAACTTTAGTGGGGAAAGGACGATGGCGTAGGTCAGGGCGATGTTGATGAATGCGCTGTTGAAGGAAAGAGCATGGTGTGAGATGAGTGAAAGTAGTGATACAGTGGTAAGGTCACTGTTCATGGAAGTGGTGAGAGGAACAATAGCCATATCAGGTGAGAGAAATAAATGACATGTTGGTGATTAAGTAATTATAATGAGGGTATGATGATAATAATTATAGAAGTAGAACATACCTAAGATATGAACTATTTTTGCTAGTTAAATTACAAAACTCTTGGAGCTGAGGAAAAAACAATTTTAGTATTGAAACTTTAACCATTTGTCTATTTAAATCCTAAAATTTTCAAAATTTAAACAGTTAGTCCTACACTTACCCCCAAAATCTTTACCTCCAGTTGTCTCAACATAAATTCTGGTAACAGGAGCAATGTTGGCCATTGAGGATGGCTAGGGAGCTTTCTACAATACCCCCCTGAGAAATGGGATAAAGTTACCCCCTAATCAATACCGTTGATCAAGGCTGATGGGATAAGGGAGAAGGGCTGGACAGAAAGTGCCAGTAGAGATAGAGGAAAGAAAAGAAAAAAAAGAGAGGAGGGAGGAGAGAGAAAATAATAAAGGGAAAAAAAATTGAGAATGGAGGAGAAAGAAGAAACTGGAGAGGAAAAAAAAGAAGCAAAAATGCAAAGAGGAGAGAAGAGAGAAAAAAAAAATAGAGAAAAAAAAGTAGGGAGAAAAGGAGAAGAAAAAAAAATTAAAAGAATGTATTTTATTATATACAAATTATTTTTATGGTACTAAGAACCCAATGTAATAAAAGACATCACAAAGTTAACCGGAGGAAATTAGGGAATAGGTGAGTCTTTTTGCTTCAGTGAGGGTTGAACTCTACCTTAAGGGTCAAAGGCAACCTTAGTGTATACTGAAATAACCATTGGTTCAATCGTTCAAACGTAAATTTATTAAAAAATATGAAAAATATTTTTTAAAATATTAGATGTATAAAAAAAATAATTTTTGAATAATACACTTATTAAAATATTATTTTATATTATTCAAAAATTATTTTTGGCATATACCAATGATACTCAAAAGATAAAATTTGTGTATACTGATTAACTTAGTAAAGCAAATTAAAAGTAATAATAACATAGGAAGAAATTTAAAATCCAGTTTGTTATTCAATAATTTTAGTTCATTATCATACATTAATCTTATATAAAATAATTATTTAGAAAAAAACCAATTTATTGAGATTTTAAATTTAAAGAAGTCCAAAAAAAATTATTCACACTTTCTATGAAAATAAAATATTTTTAATTTTTTTTATCATTTTAATTTATTTAAGTTAAAAATTTACAACAAATAATTAATTTGGAAAAAATATAAAAATTACTTTTTAGACTTTTTGAAGTGCAAATTATCAATAAAATTATAATTTGGGAAATAATATCCTACTATAAAAATAATATACAATAATAGACTAAATTAATACTAAATATCCAAAACCCTAAACTGACCAATAGTAGCGTGACCAGGTGATCTTAAAGATAACCTAAAAATGTGACATAAAAAATTAATAACTTAAAGATCTAGTCACCTTGAAGATATCTAAAATATAGAAAAAAAATCTAATTTCATGCGCCCACATCTCAATATAGTCATCAGCAACACAATAATCAATTACTCCCCCTAAAGCAATCTTCGTTGGCCAAATGCATGAACTTCTACAAATTTTTAAAAAGAAGGAAAATAATTTTTAAAAAATATTAGAGGTGTAAAAAATATTAATTATTGAATAATAAATGTAACAAAACATTATTTCATATGCCAATTATACTCAAAATATAAAATATGTGTATATTGATCAACGTAGTAAAACAAATGAAAAATATTTTACAAAGTAATTGTAGCATAGCAAGGATAATGATAAATTTTACTAGTGACTAGTTTTGCAATTTCTATGATATAAAAAAATTAATAATTTAAAATCAGATACCTAAATATAAAATAAGTCAAAAATTTAAGAATATAATAGGTTAAGTGAATTTCAATTTCAGTTAGTTTTGGGCCGGATTCAAGTTGACAGACAGGTTTACTGAGGTTACTAGCTTAAATGACTAGATAGATTCTATTTTTTATATGATTTTTTAAAAAATTTTAAATTAAAAAATTCAATATTTATGCAATTTATTTTGGTTAATTTCCCTTCTTTTAGTATGTTTAACTAAAAAAATTCATAAAAAAATCTTAATTATATTCCAACAAAGTTACTACAATTTGCAACTTTTACTATGAAAGATAAGTCCAATTGACTATTGTCCATAGTACTAAATTGTTGAATTGCAAAATTTTGGGTGAAAATGTAAAAAATTTATATTTTTAAAAATTTAGGTATTTTATTGCACCGCACTTAAAATTTTGGATATCAAAGCTAAAATATTGGCATTTGCTAATGAAAATCATTAAAGTTCCTACATATGGAAGGTTGCTTGTTTTGGAAAAACCCATAAATCCAAAATTTAACCAGATCCCTATACCCAATCCTAACCTTAAAATGGGGAAAGTTCAAAAAAATTTGGTAATGCTTTTTATGAGAAAAAAAAATATATTTTTTATTAATTTTTATCCTTTTGAATTGTTAAGTTAAAAAATGTATAAAAAAACTACTTTGGACAAAAATATTTTAAAATTACTTTTAAGACATTTTGAGTTGCAAATTATCAATAAATTATAATTTGGGTGAATAATCACCTCCTATAAAAATAATATACAATAATAGATAAAATTAATGCTAAATGATCAAAACCCTAATTGAGCAATAGTAGTAAAAGTGTAACCAAGTCACCTTAAAGGTACCTAAAGGGTGATCGGGTCACATTAAAAATAGTCTAAAAAGATTTCCGGGTAATGAAGCAACCAAAAGTGTAATTGGGTTACGTTGAAAGGTAATCTAAAAAAATTACCGGGTCACCTTGAATGTACCAAAATTGTGACCGGGTCACATTGAAGGTAACCTAAAAAGGTGACCGGGTCATATTGAAGGCACCTTAAGTGTGATCGGGTCAAGTTGAAGGTACCTTAAATGCAACTGAGTCACTTTGAAGGTAACCTAAAAAGGTAGCTGAGTCACATTGAAGGTAAATTAAAAAGGTGACCGAGTCACATTAAAAGTAACTTAAAAAGGTGACCGGGTCGCATTGAATGTACCTTAAGTGTGACTGGGTCACGTTGAAGGTAACCTAAAAAGGTGACCGGGTCGCATTGAATGTACCTTAAGTGTGACCGGGTCACGTTGAAGGTAACCTAAAAAGGTGACCGGGTCACGCTGAAGGTATCTTAAATGTGACTAGGTTACTTCGAAGGTAACCTAAAAACATGACCGGGTCACGTTGAAATTACCTTAAGTGTGATCGGATCATATTGAAGGTAACATAAAAAGGTGACCAGGTCACCATGAAGGTACCTTAATCGTGACTAGGTCACATTGAAGGTAACTTAAAAATGTGATCGGGTCACGTTGAAGGCACCTTAAGTGTGATTGAGTTACATTAAAAGTAACCTAAAAATGTGACGAGGTCACATTGAACGTACCTTAAGTATAACCGGGTCACGTTAAAGGTAACCTAAAAAGGTGACCGGGTCACCTTGAAGGTACTTTCGTTGTGACCGAGTCACGTTGAAGGTAACCTAAAAAGGTGATTGGGTCACGATGAAGGTACCTTAAGTGTGACCGGGTCACGTTGAAGGTAACCTAAAAAGGTGACCGGGTCACGTTGAAGGTAACCTAAAAATGTGACCGGGTCATGTTGAAGGTACATTTGTTGTGACCGGGTCACATTTTTTGGTTACCTTCAACGTGATCTGGTCACATTTTTAGGTTACCTTTAACGTGTACCTTCAACGTGACCCGGTTACCTTCAACATGACTCGGTCACAACAAAGGTACCTTCAACGTGATTCGGTCACATTTTTAGGTTACCTTCAACGTGACCCGGTCACAACGAATGTACCTTCAATGTAACCCGGTCATATTTTTAGGTTACCTTCAATGTGACTCGGTCACAACGAAGGTACCTTCAACGTGACCCAGTCACCTTTTTAGGGTACCTTCAACGTGACCCGGTCACACTTAAGGTACCTTCAACGTGACCCGATCACTTTTTTAGGTTACCTTCAATGTGACCTGGTCACACTTAACGTATCTTAAATATGACCCGGTCACACTTAAGGCACCTTCAACGTGATCTGGTTACCTTTTTAAGTTGCCTTCAAAGTTACCCCGTCACAATTAAGGTATCTTCAATGTGACCCAATTACCTTTTTAGGTTACCTTCAATGTGACCCAGTTACCTTTTTAGGTTAT
Source organism: Aquilaria yunnanensis (assembly GCA_039654915.1). Classification (NCBI taxonomy): domain Eukaryota; kingdom Viridiplantae; phylum Streptophyta; class Magnoliopsida; order Malvales; family Thymelaeaceae; genus Aquilaria; species Aquilaria yunnanensis. The sequence continues at coordinate 111,400,202 of CM077593.1, forward strand.
CTTCAATGTGATCTGGTCACAATTAAGGTACTTTAACGTGACTCGATCATTTATTTGCGATTGAATCTTGGTTGTAATAAGCAACTAAAACTTTCAGTCAAGAATCAGTCGAGGAACTTATGGGTGACATAAATTTTGCAACTAAATATATTTTAATTAATATAATGTTTATTTAATTAATATTATATAATCTAATTGGTTATTTATTTCATTTTTTATTTAATTGATAATTACATTAAAGTTGTATGAATATTAACTTATTATTAATTATTATTAGTAATAAAATATTCAAATAATGAAATTAAAATTTAAATAAAATATATTTAAATTAATATGAAAGTCAATACACATACCAAATATGCGTGTGTGTACATGCATGAATATAATTACAAATGTGATACAGTTATAAATATATATAAGCTTATGAAATTTTATATAAGCTTATGAAATTTTCTCCATATACATAATTTCAAAAGTTAAAATTAATAAAGAAATTATATCATATAAAGGGAAGTAAGAACTATAAGAACACTTCTCATATCTTAATAATTAATTAGAATTTAAACATGCAAACCCTAAATTAAACCCTAAACATAAAACCCATACCCTCTGAGACCCTAATTCTATATCCTGAAATTGTAAACCTTAAACCTAATTATATACCATTAACCTTAATCCCTAAATCTTCAAGACAAACCTTAAATCCTAAACCATTATTAAACCCTAAAACAACTGCAAACCTTAACTACATACATATACAAAAACCTTAAACCCTAAATCCTATACCATAACTTAAACCCTAAATCCTATACCATAATTAAACCCTAAACTCTAATTCCATATCCTTAAACCCAAGACATTTAACATAAACCCTAATTAAACCATAACCCTAAACCTTAATTAAAACTAAAACCTTAATTAAACCTTAAACCCTAAACCCAACTACTATTAACCCTAAACCCTAAATATAAACCCTAGTAATTAAACCCTAAACCCTAACCCTAACCATAACTACTGTTAATCATAAACTTTAAACCACAAATACAAACCCTAAACCTTAATTATACCCTAAACCTTAAATATAAACCCTAATTAAAACCTAAACCTAACTAAACCCTAAACCCTAAACCCTAAATACAAACCCTATTCATTAAACCCTAAACCCTAACCCTAATGACCATTAATCCTAAACTCTAAACCTTAAATACAAACCCTAATTAAACCTTAAACCCTAATTATATCCCAAACCTTAAATATAAACCCTAATTAAACCGTAAACCCTAGATATAAACCTAATTAAACCCTAAACCCTAACCTTAACTACCATTAAACTTTAAATCCTAAATACAAACCCTAATTAAAGCTTAAACCCTAAACCTAACTACCATTAACCCTAAAACCTAAACTCTAAATACAAAGCCTAATTACACCCTAAACCCTAAATACTAACTAAACACTAAACCGTAATTAAATCCAAAACCCTAAATATAAACCCTAATTAAACTCTAAACGCTAAACCTAATTTATACCATTAACCATAAACCTGAAGCCCTAAACTATAAAAAAACCCAAACCCTAAAAACCTAAAACTTCTAAATCAACTTAGCCACGGAGAATGCAAATAAGGCAAATTGAATACCTAAAAAATTGACTAAAGGGCAAATATAATCAAATCTATAAAAAAATTTTGACTGAAAAACGACTAATATGTGAGTGACTGAAACTTTCAATCGCCTATCAGTCACAATTAAAAGTGCACTTTTTTACTTCCAATTGTTTAGTAACTGAAACACTTGGCAACTAACCTTTAGTCGCTATTTTGCATCCGTCTTGTACTGTGGTTTGAAAAATATGATTTAGGTCGTAGAGTTTAGGTTATGTGGGAAGATTGTTTTACTATTTAGGGTTACTGTATGGGTTTTGGGTTTAGGATTTTACCATTTAAAAATATGATTGAGGTTTAGGGTTTGTTGTGTTTTGAGAATATGATTTTATGGAGGCACACTTAAAAGTTTTATGGATTAATGGCTTTTTGGAATATTTTTTTTTTAAAATCCTAGTTTCCTACTCTACTTATAATATTACAGAATATATGTAAATGGCTTACAAATTTGAAGCATCATTTATATGTAGATAGTCTTACTCTAAAGTACTTAAATTAGTTATGGAATTAAGGTTTAGGCACCTGAATAAAAATTAATAATTTCCTCATCAAAGAGCTATGTTTAAAAATCATCTATAACTCATTTTTTTTTGTTAAAATTTAAAGTAAAGAATTTAATTTTTGATGTAATGGACACTATAATAATTGTACTTATCTTTAAGTATTTTAAAAAAAATTCATAAAAAAGTAAACTTTTCTTTTTCTTTTTAGGTATTTTCAAGATGAGTCGTTCATATTTTTAGGTTATTTAAAAGGTAACTCGGTCACATTTTTAGGTTACTTTAAAAGTGACACAATGTAACCGATTATGATTTTATGTATCTAGTTTTATGTATTTGGTTTTATGAAGTCTCTTCCATACCTAATTTAATAAAAGAAATAAAATCAATTAATTGAACTTACTTTTATGGAAAAAATTATTTTTCATGTTCTTTTCAAGTTGAGTGGACAAGAATTTTTTATTTGTATAAAATTCATAAATTTTTGTGGCATTCCTTTTAAAAAATTTTCTTAAGGATCAATTTAAATGGTGACCGAGTCAACTTCAGGGTACTTAAATGGTTATTGGATCTTTTGGGCAAATATGAAATCTCTGCAAGTTTAGGGTCACAATTGACGTATTCACAAAAGGTTTGGTACAAACCATGTAATATTTAAAGACTTTATTGAAAATGAAAAATCACGTTCATAGTCCCTAAATTGTTACAAATTCTAAGGGAAACACCCCAACATTTCCTCTATGTCGCCCTTCACTGTCAACCTTACTAACGCCATCGTCGCCGTCGATTAGCCTCTGCCAACCATTTCCGATGTTTGTCGCGATGCCACCAGAACCCTCAGTACCTATTTTAAGCTTCGCCGACATCCACAAACGTGGAATCGACGATCTAAGGCCACTGGACTCACACATACCTATCACCGCCATTCCTTTGGCCATCACTGTCCAAAGACCAAGTAGCATCTCCCATCATCGCTACAACCGACCCACGCTGAGACCTAGCTCAAATTTGCCACCTATGATCGCAATCAATAAGTAGAAGATTGGATCTCAACCAGGTCCGTTCGTGACCCGAACGTGACCCGGACTTCGACCCGAAAAAATTCAACTCTCCCCTTATTAACTTATTCAACCGGTTACAGGTGCTCCATCGGACTACTAAGATTTGTTTAGGAATATTGAATGGCTCTAATCTGGGGGTGTATTTATACTCCCTTTCCTGGAGGGTATTGTAGAAAGGTCCGGATGGCTAGGATTCATAGAGCAAGGTTGCTCATTTCTAGGCCTAAGATTTCAGACATAAATAGTGTTTCCTGAGGCTGAATTTGATTCTAAATCATTTAGGATTCTAAGGTTTGTTTAAGAACACTAGGTACAATTTAAGCAATTTGGGAGCTTTTGGAGAAATTGGAATTTGATTCCATATGGGCCACTATTAAACGACATTAGGATGCAAGAAATACCAACCCAAGAAAGGCGTGACATTTCCTAGCTTTCGGGTTTCTGCCACTATCGAGGCAGCAACGCCATTGGAGAGGATCCTCAAGGGTCATTGGCTCCTAGGCCGCCACTCCCCACCGGCCGTCTGCTTCTTGTGGCTGAGAGGAGGGTAAATCGAGGGATATGGGCGACGCATCGAGGAGCTTACGATTTGAGGGGTAAATGTAGGTTTTCAAAAATAATGGGAGAAAGTGTAGCTTAGGCCAAAACCAGGGGGGCTCATGTAGTTTTTCCAATATCACTTCAAGCCGAAGGCCTGTTGCCCCTGCTGACATGGACGCCCGCAGCCAAAATGTATTGCTTGCAAGCTTTTTCTTGGGGATGCACTCTAAAATCTTCGCATCTCATATCGATTTGGCTTGAGTTGATTCGATGGGTTGAGGTGTTTGTGACGCCGTTCTGCTTGTTATTTTGGCAATTGACGAGTGACAGTTTGCGGCCGTTCCAGTTACTGTACCGGTACTCCAGAGAACGGCACTGCCAGTCCTTCTCGTGCTACCGCCGCCGCCTGTAGATTTCAGGGCTCCGGGGATCGGAAAGAATTACCGATGGAATTGCAAGTTTCAGAAACCGAAGCAGATACACAGATCAAAGAAGGATGTTCTGCGGGTAAGCCCTTCCTTTCTGGCTCTTAGAACTTTTACTCCCATCCCACTTAAATTGTATCTCCCAAGACTAGAGGTTTTTAACTGATCTGGTTGTCCTTGCGGATTAGCAGTTGGTTTTGATGAACTTAAGCAAGCAATTGATGAAGCTGCCTTGGATTTTGACGGATGGACTTCTCTGATCTCGGAAGTTGAGAAACTATTCCATGCAAGTTCCGTCTTCTTAGATGATTTTCGAGCTGCCTGTGTTTTTCATCTTCAATGTTAATCTTCCTTATCGTCTGTCCCCTAGTTTTACTAGTCTAAGAGCATGTTTTGTAATAGAATCGAAATGATACGGAATGGTAACACAATTTCAGTAAGTAACTGAAGTATGTTGGAACCAAAATTCTGTTCTAATTCCGGTGCTAGGTTGCCAAAACACAATCAACTCTCTTTCCTAACAAAGTCTCTTATTGGAGTGAAAATTGTATGGCATCACACTAAAGATACTCATCTCATCTTTATGAGTACCATTACGTGTTATATAAACCATATAGTGATAAATGGATTAAAAGATCATGAAATTGATCAATATTGGGGTAATTTTTTTATTATTATTTAAAAGTAATAAAGATCTTTGGAAAACCTCATGTAGCATATTAGATTGAAGTTACAGATACTAGGCAAGCTTTTTGCACAAGACTTTATTTTATTTTTTGTATAGTAGATTCTAAACTTTATTGAAATCTTGGTTGGCTTTTCGTTTCCTAAAAAATACCTAAAAGACATGTGATTATTGTTGGATCAATGGGATTATTTTAAGTTATTTTATTTTCTTTTACAGAGGGTGGGAACTTTTCAAGGGATGAGTGTTTTGTGGAATTCTAAGAAAAGTTTTGTTATTCATCTGATGGCTGCTTTTCCAGCTGTGATCCAAATTTAAGGCTTTTGTTGGAGTTCAATTTCCACCATGTTATGGTACCCAAAAAGAGGAAATACCTCTCTCTAAATTTATAAAATGACATTGTGGGAAAATTATCTTTTTCTCTTCCATGGCTTAGCATCTTTTTCCCTTCTTTTTGACTGTAAAGATATTACATGGAAGAGAGAAAAAATTACTGTGAATCATTCTCGGGTTATTTCAGTCTCTCCTATTTTAGGTTGATCTGTTAATTTTTTTATTGTATTAATATAGGAAAAAATCATACTTTTTTACTTATAGTGATTCCTCTATCGGAGAACATTGTTTTAATGAATTAAAACATGTTTTGGACTATAATCAGTATGCATAAATGACTTTTAATAGCTTGTGTATGATTAACTAATTTTTGTACATAAACAGAAAAAGCACATGTGAGGAATGTGCTGGCATGTATGAACCCAAAAAATTCTGTTACATTTTTACTCTCCTTAATTTGGCAAGAAAACTGTTATCATAAAAAATACAAGAAAGCTGCCATCAATCTAGACTATAAATTCCATTGAAAGACAGGGCTAGAAGGCTAGAAAGAAGAATACGATATGACAGACAATTAACTGCAGCAAACACATTTTGGTTATGGGGAGTGTATAGTATTTTGTACCCGTTTAATTATAAAAGGAGAGGAAAAGACGACTCACAAGCATTAGCTTTAGGTGCATGTTGAAGGGCTAGAGTTCACTAGATGGATTTCTCATCTCTCATAGTTTATTGAGTTTGTATTCATGCATTTCGTTTTAAGATCCTTGCACTCATTGTTGCAGGATGACAGAGAGAAAATACAATTAGCTTATGATGCCTTCTTGTCCGAGTTTCCTTTGTGCCATGGTTATTGGAGGAAGTATGCATTTCACATTGCACGCTTATGCCCTGTGGGTGAGGTAGTCAAAATATTTGAACGAGCAATCCAATCTGCAACATACTCTGTTGGTGCATGGCTTGATTATTGCAGTTTTGGTATTTCAGTTTTTAAAGATCCTAATGATGTTCGAAGGTAATCCTGACTTCTGGAGAACAACACGTCTATAGTTATCCTCGATGTCTAGTGTTTAGAAACAATATGTGTGACGTGCATCTCTTAAGTGACACTAATTCAGTCTTGTGAGCTTGGCGATGATTGCTACCTTCCTGTTTGTATTAGATGAGATACTGGAATAGCTTATTGCCATGTTATTAGAAAAAAATTCACTTGACCTCTCAAGTTCTGCATTCTTACTGCAGAGACCTGTGATTACAAATTTTTTGTTGAGATGAGGATTTCACCAATGTATCTCCTGAAAAGCTTGATGATGAAATTTTTGGTTGATTGTTTAATTTTTATCTTACTTTCACTAAAAATGGAGATTCAAATGATATAATATGTACTGATTCATGAATCAGAAAGTATATTACTTACTGATGGTATTATGATATACAAGTTATAAAGTGAACATTATATAATGTTTGTTTCTGTTGGAGCTCACAATTCTTAAATCCCTCTGTAATTTTTGACAGGCTATTTAAAAGGGCAATGTCCGTTGTTGGAAAAGATTACTTATGTCATACTTTGTGGGATAAGTACATTGAGTTTGAGTTTTCTCAGCAGCAGTGGAGTTCTCTAGCCCATGTATATATTCAAACTCTGAGATTTCCATCAAAGAAGTTACATCGTTATTATGAGAAGTATGTCACACTTATTTGGTTCAAAATTTAACTACTGGATCTCGTGAAACTTCCTATTTATTTGTGTGATATGCTTCACTATTATGCTTAAGGCTAAGCTACGCTGTGCTTCAAAACACAGAAAAGTGTGGTGGAACTTGTAACATTTAGGATATGCAATTGAGTTTGAGCCTCCAAGGCTAGTGTTGACTCCTCCTCAAATCCCTGGGACCAATTTATTGAGAAAAATATTAAAGAGATGAATGCATTTTTGCTAGCAGTATATTCGTCAACAGAGCATCTTATGGTAGTATTATAAGAGCAGCTATAAAGACATGTACATGATGACTGTTGGTGCATTAGCTTGGTGTGAATTTTTACCATTATAATTTCTATACCATCTCCATTGGTAACCACTGTATCCATTCTCTTCCATGTGGTTTGATTCCATGGTTTTGCTATTCTAAGTCCAACATCACACTGTTTCAGTTTCAGGAAGTTGTCTTCCATTTGGAAAGAGGAGAGTGAATGTCTTAACATTTCTTCAATTGACATACAGTCAGACTCAGGAGAACGAAACAAAGTTTCTAAATGTTACACATATGAAGACATTTCCCATATCATCAAAGATTTACTGGATTGTTCCAATTATCAAGCTGGGACAGAAGCTCTACAAAAATATCTATCAATTGGAAAGCAATTTTATGAAGATTCCTGTAAGTTGGATATGGAAATCAATGGATTTGAGACAAACATTCAGAGATCTTATTTCCATGCAAAGCCCCTTGATGTCTGCCAACTGGAGAATTGGCATGAATATTTGAACTTTGCTGAGAATCAAGATGACTTTGACTGGGTATGTATATCAAATACTCAATCAATTACCATTTTCTGCTTCCTACTGTTTTTCCCTGTATTGAAATTTCTGTATTATTTTAGGCAGTTAAAATATTTGAGAGATGTCTAATCCCGTGTGCAAACTATGCTGAGTTCTGGATGCGTTATGTGGATTTTGCGGAAAGTAAAGGAGGACGAGAAATAGCCAGATTCGCATTGGCACGAGCAGTGCAAATATATCTGAAGGTATTTCTCAGAGTTGGTGATACCTTGAGCCATGAAATACTTAGTGATTGACTGGTCTTACATTGGTATTGGGTAATTTACAAAAGAGCCTACCTTTCAATTTATTGTCACTATTTCTCAGGGATGAGTTTGGGGTGCTGGTTTGATATAACAAATTGTTGTAGTCTTGCTCTTAAGCCAAAAAAGAAAAGGAAAGAAGTGGCTTTACACCAAGTTCTTCAACCTGCATTTTTCTGCTGCAGCTAACAGGCAGTGAAACCTGAAATTGATTTTTACTTCTATGTATTTATTACCATCAATTTTATTACTTTCGTTTTATGATTTCAGTGAGCATATATAGTTGATATCTTGATTTCAACATGTACAAGCAATCATATTCTTGAGAATGTAGCAAAAGAACATGGTAATTCTGAATTGAGAAAGATGCTTTATTGTCGCTGAGGAGCACCACACAAAGAAGTTGTTTGCTTCCTATGAATTATTTATATATTAATCATTGTTTTACTTTTCAGTTCATACATGGAATAAAGCATTTAAAGAAACCTTCAAAGCAAAATATTAGAGACATGATTTATTCCGCTTAGATTTAACATCATTCAGGCGATGTGAATGTTTCAGTCTCTCAGTGCCCTGATCTAGTTATTGTCTCAGTTATTAAAGCAGATTCCTACCACTTTGAAGTATATTCTAGGGATTATATTTTATGGGTGCTTGAAGGGTGCTTTACATAGGGCAAATTCTACACATGTTTGTTGCAGAGAATGCCGATCATCCACATCTTCCATGCAAGGTATCATGAGCAAATAGGAGACGTAACCAGTGCACGTTCTGCCTTTCTTCCATATGATGCAACATCAGAGTCTCGCTTTGTTGAAAATGTTATAAGTAAGGCTAATATGGAGAGACGTCTGGTAAGCAATTCCCTGGTCTTGTTTATGTTACAAATATTGCTCAAGCTATTATGTATGTAAGCGATTACTTGTAAAATTTGTTAGGGTAATTTTAGCACAGCTTCTAGTATATACAAAGAAGCACTAGAAATTGCTGCCACAAAGGGCGGGCTGCAGAGTCTTCCTACCCTATATATTCAATTTTACCGGCACCAGTACATGGTGAGTACAAGGTTAGCATATGCCAATCTAACAACCTTTTTACTACCTTTCTGTTTGTTTGTTTGTTCCTTTTTTATTACCTTTGAAATTCTTATTTGCTGTGAACGAGTTCATTTCCTTTTTCAACGTTATTTCCAAAATTGCATCCTTACCCCTCTGAATTCAGAAGGAAAACCTACTTTTGGTACAAAGTTTATTTTTTCAAGTGCCCTTTGGCACTGAAATTTTATTAAAACCAAAAAGGCCATCCCAGCAGTTACATAAAAAGCCAACCTCAGGCAAAAACAAAACGCCAGGTGAAAGGAGGCTGCAAAACAAAATAAGCAAATTGAAATACAATAATCTAAATAACTAACAAAGCAAAGAGAACACAGCACTACCCTAAACTGCCAGGCTAGAGACTAACTCCAGGGTAGGTCATTAAGTTTCAACTGAACTCACACTACTTCTAAGATTCTAGCATTTCATTCCATTAGATTAAGTATATTATGGCAACCAAAGCAGCCCTTCGAATTTTCGATTTAAATTGCTTTCCTTTTCCTGATCTTCTAAACCAGTATATGATATCATCCTTCTTCTGACCTCTTTTGCATTCCAAGTGGATAGCTCGATACACTCCCTGCAAAATTGAACTAGAAATGCACACGCCGAATATGGATGGTCTTGTCTTTCTTCATCTGCATCACAAAAAACACAACACAACAAGTTTGCATTGAAGGCATATATTTAGCAATCTCTCCTTGGTTCGCAACCACATGTAGCAAACTGAGCCATAGAAGAGTGTGAGGGTTTTGTATTTCTCCACAAACCACTTTATGTGAATTCACCACATCAAATTGCCCCATGATATGACAATATGCCTCCTTGGTATTAAACTTTCATTCAAATCACATGCCAATGCTACCATGCTCAGTCACCATATCAGCTCACTAAAATTCTTTATTGTCCTGCAACTTTAACCAGAGATTATATAAGGCACTTTTAGGCCTACTTTCCCACAAGTTAGTGCTTTTATAATCAATAAGACTTATCCACTTCACCCAGAGGATCTACTTTTTCATGTCAATCTTGCAAACTAGGTTTCGCATCAAAGTTTTTTCCCACTTTTGAAGATCAAGTATACCAAGCGCAACCTGTTTCTTATTCTTATGAAAACTCCATACCACATACTGCTGCGGAATCTGAAAGAGAACTGGACCACACAAAATGTCTGCGATCTTTCTTAATTTCAAAGGAGACTTTCACTTCGCTTGGGAACAACATTAGCGTTCAGTGTTAGAGGTTGGCAAAGCTGCCCAACAGTGGCTTCTAGCGTCAGAGGTTTGGGAAAGTTATCACAGCCGTTGATAATTTATTCCAACCTCTAATGCTAATTTTAGACATTATTGCCAAACAAAGCCTTTATGAGTTAGAGGGGAAATTTGAGACCAGTGAACTTGTATAATAAAAGACAACAGCTTTTACTAATTGTGCCCTGCCAGTGTAAGACAACAGTTTAGCACCCTAATCCTTCATCTGACCACATTTATGATCAACTAGCGGGTTGAGATCAGTGGTGTTGTTTCTTGGTGCATTCAAGAGGATGGCCCAAATACTTAAACTGGAAGTGGCCTTTCTAATACCAAACTGAGCTACTATACCTTTGTACTTCTGATCATTAACACCCCCAAAAAATACTGAACTTTTTTCCATGGTAACCAGTAAACCACTACTCCTAGTTAACTAATGCAAGCAGTTAAATAAGACACCACCAGATGCTCTCTCCTTTAAAGAACAACATTACACTATCAGTGAAAAATAAATTTTAGTTCCCTTTTACAAATGAATCAAATAAGTTCAAATTTTTGTAAAGATGAATAAAAAGGCTTATATAAAAGGGATGCTATAAATATTCCAAAAAAGCTATGCTGCCTGATTTTGTACCTGTCACTCAATGAGAAAATGGGTATGATTCTATAGGATCAAACCAATGAGACTTGAGGAATGGTGGAAGGGATAAAATAAAAAAAAAAGAAGAAGGAAACAAAAGAAAAAAAGGAGGGGAAAAATAATAAAAATAAATAAGTAAATAAAAATGAAGTATAAGAACCCAAATGTCAAATGAACAAATTCAAACCTGAAAAGGATCTTTCTGATTCTCTTCAACTATCAGATAGAGTTCTTTCTTTGGCAATTCAAATGTCGTAGAAGGTTTTTCACTAATGTATCAATGTTCAAAATCATTACATTCTAGATCCCTCTCTCTACCAAAGCATCGGATTTCTAAATTTTCATAGGGACCCCCTAAGGTCATGCTTTGTCCACCCTTGCTCATGCTGGTGCTCCCCCCTAAGGTGGAACACTACCCTACCGATGCGTTTTTTCATCCCACAGCTTTGAGAGATTGGTTAGGCCTGTTCATCTTCGGCACAAGAGCGCTCGATCATTGAGCTATTATGCATTCTTTCAAAATGGATTCATCTATTTTATTCTTATCAACATATGCTAGATATTTTTTATTCCTTTGGTATTTATTCTTATGAACCAAAGAATTACCTACAGTTTGAGATAGAGTCAATTATCCATCGTTTTCTCTAGACAGATAAGCCAGTTTGATAATCAATACTCCACATGTACTTAATTCTTTAAGGGTGTGCCTATTTATAGTCCAAATATCTATCTCAGTTTGGCACGTTTGGATGTAGGTCAAATTTCTTCTCTTTAATTGTTGAAATCCGAGACTAGTATTCGATGGCCAACAAAAGCAATGTGGAGACATTGGATGACCCTGCCTTATTCCACTAGCCCCTCTAAAATAGCCACATAAACCAACATTCACCATGCAAAACATGTTGCAGTGGAGATACAATTCAGAATCCAATTGACAAAACACCATAGGGAATTCTGGGCCAATTAATACTCTCTTTAAAACTTTCAATCCGAAAGGTCATAAGCCTTCTTAAGGTCTAATCTTACCAGAAATCTAGGAGAAATGTTTTTTCTGTTGTAACCTCTAGCCCATTCCTGATAGGAGAAGGTAACCAAACTATGGACCTACCCTTCACAAATGCAGCTTGATTAAAAGCAACAATAGAAGGCAACACACCTGGGATTCTATTAGCAAGAATATTAGCTGTTTGTATATCAGATTACAGCATAAAACAGGCCTATATTCAGTCACTGGAGATGCATGACATGTCTTACACACCAAGTGAATTATTATGGCATTCTCAAATTCAGGAAGAATTCCAGATTGAGAAAAGCTAACTACAGCAGCACTTACCTCTTTCTCAACCACTTCCCCTTTTGATTAGAAAAACTCTGCAGTATATCCATTCTTCCCAGGAGCTTTGATTGCTGGCATAGAGAAGATAGCATCCTTAACTTCCTCCAATTGACTGGGATAACAAAGCTTCCTCTTCCGTTCATCATTTAGAAGAGGACCAATTATCAAAATCCCTTCCCTTATTGGACTTCTAGATTTTTTTTTATTCTGCCCCAGTAAACCTTCATAATACTTAACAATAGCTTCCTTTTCTTCCACCGATTTGGTCTTCAATTCCCCTGTGCCATCATAAATTCTTTTAATGATTGAATGTTGCTTCCAATTCTTCATCACTGTAGGGAATTATTTAGTATTATTGTCCCCCTAACTTCAGCAGTCACATCTTGCCTTTTGGGCATAAAATTGTTCCTCAGCTACCATCAGGTCCTCAAGTTGCTCAATTGCCGTCTTTGATTGCTTCCACTCACTTCCTTCAACTTGAATGCACCATCCCTCTTCAACAAGCATATCAAATTCAGGACATTTCATCCACAATCTCTGGAACCTAAATGGGCGATGAATCCCTCAACATTTTCATCAAAAGACAAAATCCTAGCAGAATGATCTGATATATCAGCAATCAAACAATTCATTGTTGGAGAACCATGAGCCTCAAAGTTCCTGATTTCCCAAGCACTGATCAAGGTTGAAAAAACAAAGAAGGAAAGGAAAGGAAAAATCTTTAACCATCTTGAAGATTGCTCCAGGTTGAATTTGTATCCTATGCTTGGGAGATCTCTGAACCTGAAAATGTAAAATACTCACCGTCATCAGTATGCACTTCTTGTTCCACAGATAATACCTCATTAAAGTTGCCCAACACCATCCAAGGAACATCCACACCACTAGCAAACCGAACCAGATCTCCCCACAATCTTCTCCATTCAACAGCACTGTTTGGTGCATAGACAGCAGATACTGAACTTCTTCATGTGAACCTAGAATTTGCACTTTACAGTGGATTACTTTGTCATTTCTTTACAAAATTTTACCATAAATGCTTCTGCCAGAAAAAATTGCTCTATTTCATTTATTTGATATGCAAATCATGCCGTGCTAGCACTCTACAATGGCATTGAATTCTTTGCTTTTATTCTGTTCTTCTTGTTCATTTCATTTTCGATTCTCTTGGAACTTTGCATTAGCCATATACTCTTTTTGAAAAACTTGTGCTTTTGATTCTACATATTGGTTGTTAATGTCCTAAACTCTAGTAAACGATTGTTCTCACAGCATCCTGTTCTTAGATCACAAACGATGTGGATGCTGCAAGAGACATCTTGGTGGATGCTAACAAAAGTGTCCCTAATTGCAAACTACTTCTAGAGGTATATCTTTCCAACTGCATCTTAGTAATTTGTTTCAACAAATATATGTTGGGAACATGGTTGAATTGAGGACGTCAGTTTGGTGCAGTGCTCGGGGCATTGTCAGGATTTTGTAGCTTCCGTTCTATGCCACTGAAGCCAAGTCCTGGATTGATGATTTGCATGCACCATGATCATAATATTTGTGAAAGTACATGGTGATCTTTTTCCCTTTTTTTTTTTAACAGGAATTGATAAACTTTGAAATGTTGCATGGAAGTCCTAGTCATATTCATGTTGTAGATTCCATAGTTGACAGTGCAATATCTGGAGGGAGAAGTTTGAGTGCTGAAGATGCAGAATGCGTATCAAAATTGTACTTACAGGTAAATCTCGACCAAAACAATTTTCCACTAGCTTGCATCTAGAACAATGTTATGCATCATTGTACTAAATCATACCTCTGCTTTAAAGCATTGGAATCAGTACCTAATACAAAATATTTGTTTATGACAGCTTGCCGACCTTCGTGGAACAATTGATGATGTTAGGAAAGCATGGCTTCGGCACCTAAAATTGTTTCCCTACTCCATGAGAACCACTGGTTCTCATGGGTTCTCGGCTGCAGGAACAAGACCTTTAAGAGTGACTCTTAGAGGAAGGCAGGAAACTCTTGACATTATGTCTCTTCAGCCATCTGAAGATCATAGTTCTGACAGCCAAATGAACTTTTGTCAGGACAAGAATTCAGAAATTGATGCTATCCTCCCTAGAAAGGCTACTGATGAACAGGTATCAGCTGGCCACAAAATGTCATTGCTGTGTAGTCATGAAATTGTTTCTGATCAGAATAGAGCAAACCTCTGCCAACCTGAGCAGCAGGAAGAAATTTCATCTCAGATGGAGCAACATCGTTGTGAAACTTCAGGGCTGCAGGAAGGAGAGGCAATGAATCCAAACTATTCAGGTCTTAAGTTGACACATGAAACGCATAATGACATCGAAGCTTCACAAACTTCTCAAGAAATTTCCAGAAACAATGATTTGAACCAGGAGCATGATAAAGAGCCTGAGAAAGAGGTCAACTCTCTAGCTCTAGAAAGACTTGCACTAAACCATTTGGATAGTAGCAGTGGTGCAGTTCATGATAATGAAAGTCTGCATCGAAGCAGTTTGTCCACTGGCATTGTGAAGACTGAAAATTGTGAAGAAAAAAGTCTATCCAAGGGAAGGTTGCCAGAGGATGGTCAGGAAACGGAAAGAGATCACTTTGTGTATAGCCGATTGGATAGTTGTGCATCTGCTGTGTCTGCTTGTGATAATGTAACAGATAGTCCTTCTGGAGCTCATCAAAGTGTAATTGCTCGGGCAGGTTTACACAAAGAAACACGAACATGCAGTGGAAGGAACTGGCATCAAAGAAGAAATTTTGACAGAGTGCGCCGAGAAGATGAATTTGGTTTTCGAGGGCACCCTCGCAAGAAATTTAATCAGAAGCAGCAAACATTTCCAAAACAGCAAGATTTTCAAAATGAAGCGGGCACCAAGATGGCTACAAGTCAAGGTTCCCCCTGTCAACAAATGTTCTCAACAAGCCCACAGATTCAACAAGGTAGCCAAGCACCAAGCCGACACTCCAAATTTGCGGCTCATGCTAATTTAGATGCAACTGAAATCTTCAGTACACAGAATGGACAACAAAACTTTGTCTCAACTCAATTACCCTTGACGCCCATCCTGTCTGAAGCACAATGTTCACAAAATCCAGGTCAGGGTAATGCTCAAGTACAAAATAACCAAGAATACAATCAGATGTGGCAATACTACTACTACCAGCAGCAGCAGCAATTGCTTTGGCAGCAGCAGCAGCTGCAACAAATGCAGTTCCAGTATATGCAGCAGCAGCAGCAGCAAAATCAACAGCAAGAGCCTCAGCAGCAGGCACTTCTGCAGCAGCAATACCATCAGCAGCTCCAAATGCAACAGCAATATTTTCTTCAGCAACAGCAGTTCCTACAGCAGCAACAACATACTCTGCAGCAACCGTATCAGCAGCAGCAGCAGCTTCAGCAACAAAATTATAACCTCTACCTGCAGCAACAGCAGCAACTGCAACTACAGCAAATGCAGTATCAGCAGTGGCAGCAGCAGCAGCTCCTGCAGCAAAATGAGCAAGGACAGGACAAGGACCAGGTGTGCTTTTATTGCTGTCTTGATTTTCTGGACTTTCTAGTTGGTAAATAGTTGGACGGAATTAGCAATTTAATGTGGAAAGGGGAGAGTTGGTCATAAATTTAAAACAAGTAGGTGGCTATGAACGAAAGTGTTGTGATTAATGAGCATGTGACGACAGCTTATATTGCTCTGCAGGGAGACAAAATGAACGGGGTGGCAGATGAACTTGATTCAGGCTTAGCTGTAGCATCACCACAATCCCAACAGCAATCTTGAAGCAGATGGTGTCGGGCATAGGTCTATGATGTACTGTAACTTGTTTGCACTGGAAATTGGAATAGACAAACCAAAATATGTAGTTCAAGGTTATTGAATGGTTATACCCACAATAGTCATTAGATATAATAAGTTGTGAAGCTAATGAGTTGTTAGTGCTATGCAGCTTGAAAGTAAATTTAGGGCCTTTGGTGCAACAGAGCTGAAGCCCATCATTTTGATATAGTTTAATCTACATGAAGATCACAGATAAGATTCATAGCTCCCAGAGCAGCGGTGCAGAAGAGCTAAAGCATAGCATTTTACCCCACGTTTGAAGTGTATCATCATTCGATTCGTTTGTGCTCGTGAAATCTCAGGTGTCAAGAAAACCATTTAATAATGAAGCGAAAGCTGTTAATCTCTAACTGAAGTCGTCTTGTAAGGTGGAGCTCAGAACTCCATCGGGGAAGAACAGCCTCAGTTCATTAATAAATGGGTATCTTGAGCATAATGACCAGTAAACTACGCAAGTGAGTCGACTCTTTCCGGCTCTCTTTCTCTAGCTTGACTTCTTTTTCTTCTCAAATCTCCGGCCTAGCATAGGCAATGAGCAAATATCATTTCTCCGGCTTTGAACGAACATAATTCCAGTGAATTGACATGATATTGCAGAACTGTGTTACTATTTTTTGTTTGTTTGTTTTCAAACCACTCCATCTCTCTTTTGATTGGATCTTCCATACTCTACATTATAGTTATTGCTTTTGTGCAAGCTGGTTATACATTTGATGCAACATCTATTCTTTGAGGTCGAAGTGTCATGCAAAGAGTTGGCAATGAGATTGTTCCAGTGCGGCAACTGATGGACTGTGCAACTTGTGGTCCTGAAGTGACGACAACAATCCAGAATCGGACGCATTCTGCATTTATATGAAAGTTTGGTTTGATGGATCGTATAGTATACACGATTTTTGTTTCTTTGTTTAGAAGCACAGATATTCTTGCTTAGGTTGGAAGAAAGAAGGGGGAAAAAACGAGCTAACCTAGCAGTGAATTATCATATGATTGCTTTTAGTTGATTGAAAAGTGAAAGTCTATCAAAGGAGAAATCAGATCTTGGTTTCTAACAAGCAGAAAAAACTCCAAATGTTAACAGTACTGCCAAGTAAATTCAACAGTCCAAAGCAGGCACTTCTGATTGCATTTTCATTTCTATCGGGTAACTAAACTTGCCTTCTCTTTTGTAACAGATCTCGTCCGTTGCAGATAGACTCTTGTACTAGTGAAAAGTGGAGGCAAGCCTAGCATGACTCTGAACATGTTTGGGCTTGGCACTCACAAAACTAGTATTTCGACAGTCATGTGTTATGTGCCTATTTTTCTTAGAATTTTTAACATTTAATTATAATCAATATTTAGTTTTATTAGGATATACATTAGCTTAGTTTGGGGATATAGGTTAAGTGGTTTAGGAGATTAGTCTTCCAATTCATTTTTTTAACCTCTTATTTCCTAGTTTTAGGCGATTTGTTTTTCCACTAAATAAACAAGCAGCTGAGCTTTATATTAATGGATGCAGCGGCTGGTTATATCGCAGAAAATTTCTATCCAGTTATATATATATATTGACGGAGGTATGGTTTTCTTCAAATTAAACCACTCTTCTCTTCTCTGTGAGGCGTTGGAGATGATCAAGGTTACTCGAAGTTGACTAAATTCTTTCTTCTCTCGTCCTCTTTCGACCACACCATCATGTCTTGCACCATGTTTTTTAGGCTCACAAAGTGCAGCTGAAATTTTGACTTGCTACAGAAAAAAAAAATGTGAAAAGGTCAATTAAACTTCTACTCGAGATTTCATTCTAATTACAATTTTATTCTCAAGTTTAGAAACCCACTCGTATCCTGCTTTTTCCAATTGCAATGGAGCAAAAATTATTTTGCATTTACTAGTCATACCAAGCAAGCCTTTAAAGGATGTTTTGGGTGATTCCATATTTTTTTCCCCTTGCATGCGAATTCAAGCAAGGAAAGCCTTAAGTTATAAGTGAAATTATAGATTTGCACTGAAAAACGAGTCTTTATGGAGCAATTTTCACTGCTTATAGACCAAAACCTAGGTGATCTATCTGTGATCAAGATGAAGCTTTGGTGAAACTAACAGACTGATGCTGAATGGGGATTCTAAAGAAAGTTCAATCTCTAAGGGGAGAATTGTTGGGTCAAGTCTGTACAAATTTTCTCTGAGAATGAAATTGGCTCTCCCTCAACTCAGAGAATAGCATAAACAAATTATTTGTCCTCTCCAGAAATAGATTGCCGAGTTAGAGAAAGACCTTCAAGACTTGCAGTTGAATCCTGATGTGGCATCTTTAAGCTCGGTTGTTTTAGAAAACTGAACAGAACTTTGTGAGTTATTATCTAACTAAAAGAAGTTTTTTCTTTTTTTGATCAGCAATGAAAATTTATTAAAAAAAAGAGGAAAAAAAAAATTACAAGCATCATCTTAGAGAGTAAGATGAAGGAACAAGCACCCTCACCCCAAGACTCTGACCTTTGCAAAGAAACCCACAAGCTCAAGCCCCAAAATATAAAGCGAACCCCTAGACCCAACAAGGAACAAAGCACTCATAAAAAAATCCCACAGTACAGTTTGAAAACAACCTTATCTTGGGAGAAAATAAAACATTGGCCGGCTTTTTATAGGTGCCTCATTTGCAATCTCTGATCTCCTTAACAGAGATTCCTTTCCTAGTATCATAATTTATATTGCTCTCTAACTTTTTTAGTTCCCAACTTATAACATCTTCTTTTCACTGCATAATTTGTCTATTCTGTACTGAACCCTTCAAGAGAAGTTGTAGGCACAGAAGTGTCAGATAAATTAGTTGGTTGTGCGGAATAATAATACAATTTTTTTTTGTATCGTGACTAGGGAAAGAAGGAATGTTAATAAAATATCCTTGTTGAACGATCAAGGTTAGAGCTTAACAAATATCAACAACATTTCAAACCATGTTCACTCTTATTTTTTCGGACCCTACAAAGTTCAAAGTATTATAGACCTTGCTGCTCAAGATCCGCTATGCTCACACGTTATTGGGAAGCTTTCTCCTAGTCATATTGAATGTCTATACCAGCCTTTTACAAATGATGAAATTAGAAAGGTGTTATTTAAGATGAAAAATGAGAACACCCTAGGGTTGGATGGTTTTAAGGCTTTTATCTTTAAAAAATCTTGCCATTGTATGAGTTCTTCTCGATGTGTTCTGGCATTTCTCAATGATGGGTATTTGCCTAAGGAGAAGAATCAGACTTATATCACTTTGATTCTGAGAGTGAAGCACCTAACTATTGTCTTAGAGTATCGGCCAACAAGTCTTCGCAATACTCTGTACAAGGTTATGTAAAGACTCTTATTAATCATTTGACACCTGTTATGCCATCTTTGATCTCTAAAACACAAAATGCCTTTATCCTTGGCCGCAATATTCAATAGTGTAGTCATCGCTTAAGAAATGTTTTCAGCCCTCAAATATAAAGCTGAGCAATTTGGACCTGTGCCTCTAAATTAGTTGTTAAACTTAATATCCGTAAGGCCTATGATCAATTAGATTGGAGTTTCATTAAGAAGGTTCTGAGAACAATGCAATTTTCAATGAGTGCAATTAATCATGCAATGTGTATTCACAATTTTGTACTCTATGCTTGTCAATGGTTGTAGCACAAATTGGTTTGCATCTTGACGAGGAATTGGCTTAGGAGACCCTTTATCTCCTTAGTTATTCCTTTTATGTGTAGAGGCATTCTCTTCTTATCTATCCAATTTGCAAAATGCCAGGGGTCCCCCAGCCCCTAGGATTCCAAGTAGGTCGTTATACCTCTTCCGTTAACCACCTTTTTTTTTTTCAGATGCTTGCTTGATTTTCTTCAAGCCTTAGTTGCAAAGTGTGATGGCTTTAAAGCATGTCTTATGAATACATAAACAAAGTTATTGCCTTATTGGGCAGGAATTTAATTTCTAGAAGTTCAAATTGTGCTTCAGCCAAAAAGTAACTTTTCAACTCATTCAAAGATTTTTCTCAAAGTTCTTCCATTCACCCTAAATATGGCCATCACCAAGTATTTGGGTATGCCTCTCAATCAAGCTGTGGGTACTACTTCTTCCTAACACTTTCTTGATCAAAAGATTAAAAATTGCCTAAAAGCCTCAAAATGGAAGCTTGTAAACAATGCAAGGGGACTGACTTTGATACAATCTTCACTTTTATCTCTGCCAATTTACACAATGTCATTATACAAAGTACCTGTTATAACTTGTGATAAGTTCTCAAAAATGGTTGTCAAATTTTGACGGCATGGAGCAAAAGAAAGAGATAGATTCATATTGTGAATCAGTACCTTCTACATCCCCTCAAGGCTTTAGGTGGACTTGGCATTAGAGATAGAACCCTCCTCACCAAGATCGTTTGGATACTAATGCAAGTTGGAGAAAATTCTCTCATATATCGAGTTCTTAGATCAAAATATAGGCTATGGGAATCGTTATGAAAAGAAAGGCTAATTCGAACTCTTCGGTCATATAGAGAAGTTTGGTGTATCAAAGGAATCTTATTACTCATTTTCTTCAGTGGCAGGTTAGAGATGAAGTTTGCATTAATGTATAGAATAACTATTGGCTTCTTATTCCCAGCAGGGATGGAAGATGGAATATGTCTTTAATAAGGATGATCTTTGATGAGAAAGCCTACAATACCATTTGGCAATGTAAATTGCCTCTTCATTTAGATTCTTCATATAAAATTCTTTGCACACTAGCAGGTAAAGGTAACTATAGAACGAAAATGGGATGTATGAGGTCAATTTTAGTGCATCTTGAAGCTGAAAGCCAATGTCTCCTTTAAGGGTGAACATTCGGCTGGTTCAGTTTGGAACCAATCTAAAAACAACAATATGATTTTTTTTTACAAAGTGTATCTATTACATATTAGAATCGATCCAAATTATCCGAATTACATTTCAGTTTATTCGATTTTTTTTTCTAAGATCTAGACACATGGTAAATAAAAAATAAGATAAATATTCAAAATTTTACCTCTTGTATCCAAAATTAAAGAAGGATAAATAACATATAGTTCAAAATTAGTAGGAAACAACTTTCTATATGTAGGATTAATATAGACAATGGTAAAATATTTATTACTAGTTAGTTTATTCCATTTCAAGTGTATAATTCAATAATCAATCTGATAACCGAACATGAAACTTGGTTTGGTTCAAAACTGATAGAACTAGAAAAACAACTGAATTATTTTATCCAAATGTAATCGACTTTTTTTTTTTTGTTTTTTCAGTTTTTTCTTGTATAATTCTCACCCATACTCTCCTTTAGTGAATAGGCAAAAAATTTTTTTTGACATTTATGGGCTTCCAACATTTCTAAAAAGTTCAAATTATTGGTATAGAAGAGTCTCCAAGATGCTTTGCCAGTGGATTCTACTTTAGCAATAAGCAGTACCTTGGTTTCATTGTTATGTCTGTGATGTCCCCAAGTTTATGAAACAATATATCATCTTTTTCTATATCACCCTGGTTCACAGTTTGTTTGCAGACATACCCTTGTTCTTTCATTCCCTAATCAAAATGTGGAATGGGAAGCCTGGTTGGAATCTATGTTACAGTATTAGACCAACTGGAGCATTGAGTTCCAAGAGTCGTTGATTTCTGCAATGTGGATTATATGGATGAGGAGAAATAACTAGGTCTTTAATAATACTCTCTTCCATCTAAGTAAAGTGCTTTTTCAATGAGATGATCTCTTGCAATTATTAAGAAGAGCAAACTAGCTTAGGAGGACATCTTAGCTCCCTTTGCTCTACATACCAATTTAACTTGTGCATACTTCGGGTGGGCAAACTCACATTCACCCACCCTTAGTGATTGTAGTGGATGAGGCGTCAGTTTCTAACTTTCACCATGGTGCTTTAGAGCAGGTGATAATCTATAATATTGTTAGCCATCTGCTAACAAGGATGGAGCCCTCGTACAAATAACCAAAACCAAAGAAGAAAATGTAACCCACCCGAAGCTATGATAGATTCAGACAAATTGGGGTCCGTATAATATATAGTATACAACTATTAAATCCTAACCATAAAGAATGAAAACCATAACTTTGCATATATTATAATATAATGATGAAAAAAAAGATCTATTTTATTATTATATTATTATTTTTTGAAATACGCACAAATGAACTACTTCCTTTATCCTTTATTCTTTAAACCATTTGATTTTTCTGAATAGTTTGACTTGAATTTATTCATATTATTGTTTGTTAGAAAAAAATTTAAAAAAATATATTCAAAAACTGTAGGTCTTTATTTATCATTTATATATAAGATTTTTTTATTTATATACTAAAATATTAAAAATAGAAAAATTATAAACTAATTATTGAATAATAAATATTTCAAAAAATTAGGGATGAATGAAATATTTTACATTTAAACAAATGAACTTGACAATGTAAACAATTTGCATAATGAGACGGTTTACGTCAGCACTGTTTTGCATTGACTGATAATAAAATAACATTCAACCCTTAAAGCAGGTTTCTACTTGAAACGTAACTGCTTTTTTGTGCACAAACGTGAACAACGCTAACTTCCATTGACGATTTCAATTTCAAAGCCATCCATACTATAGGCATTTGCTCGAATGCAAGTATTGGACATTTAAATTAACATCCGAAAAGCTAATGTCAGCAACTAACAAAAACAGTAAAAGAAAGTTCACACAGTTGGAGGTAAGAAGTATGGGTTTTTTAAATGGAGGGATACACTACATTACCACCCAAATCTCAGGCCTTTTTTTATTTTTTGGGGGTAATCTGCCCAGTCTCTGAGGCAATCCATTGGGAATCGCCCAGGCAAAGCTGGTTCAAGTTGAATCCCGATAGAACAGTTGCAGGTGGTGTGATCAGATAAAAATGGAGACTTCGTAATAGCTTTTGAAAGGAGGGTTAAGAGACAGCTGTCCCTTCTTTAGACAACTAAACGGATTGCCCTTTACGCGACCAGTCTAGCAAAACGAGTTCAGCTAGAATCACTGACCAAAATCAACAACGCAAGCTTCAACATAAATCCCAACTTGTTCTCACGCAGATTGAAAGCTACAAAGGAAGTAGCACAAGGGACACGCTACACAGTTAAAAACTACTCGTGCGCGCTCGCTTGTACTAGTTTACCAAAACAAGTTTGGACAAACAGCAGCTCATTCACACAGACAAACCAAGCTCAAATAAATCAACACACTGTTCGTTTGGTCTGGTTACGATCCTAATGTGTACGAGGCCAAAACATAAGTATCTGTTGCACGGATCAAAAGGTAAAAGAGCGCTTCTCCATTGCGAATTTCATATCCCCCATGGTTTAGAGTCTTCCTATGTTGCTTGGACTCCAGGAAACAATAAGTATTCAAACATCAGTTGGAGAGTCTCTAGCCAGAAAAGAAACTAGTCAGGTGAGAGACTCTGGATGGACTTCTAATAAGTCTCTTCAGAACCCATACACCGCATCCCAATAAATCTTTAACAACGAAAAACTTATTACTCTTGTAATGCCAAATTATCCAAGAGAACCTGAACGATAACCTGTAAAAGTTCTCAGTACATCTTCCAATTCTGATTGCAGGCTTTTGAAGAAGCAGCAACCATTTGCTACAAAACCACAGCCTCTACAAGTAGCAATAACAAGGCTTAGCCTTGTTGCACAGTCGCAAGCATGTTGTTCTTACACAGGGAAAGAAAAGGCACCAGGCAGCAGGACAAATGATGCAATAAGCTACAAGTTGTTTAATCTTAAATTCTCTTATTTACATCAATAGATCTAGTAGTTGCATCAGATACACACGATTGAATTGGAGGGGGATAAAAGAACCAAAAGCTCCTATTAAAATATCGGCAGAGAAAAGCTGTACAGTTAATATTCCAGGGGTTAGCGGAAGTGCAACAGAAACTTTGCGTACCTATTACCTTTGCCATTGGCAGATTATTTAGAAATTTTCGCATATGACCTGCATACAAGGTATGCAAACATGTAAATTTGCAAAAGTAACAGAGATACATATTTATCACAAGCACTGATATGGCATTTCATTGACTGACATTTTCATGATTCTCTGATACAGCTGCCTCCCTCACCAACCCGAACCCTATTACTGCAACTTCTAAATTGAAGCTAAGAGCTATCTGAATCAGAAAATTGAATTGGAGACTCCAATGCAACTTCCATCTCGCCCAATGGGATTGATATACAAGGCACTAGATCAAGATAAGGTCCTGAGATTTCTTTAGTCTATCCTAACTCAGCTTCAATTAGGGCTAAGAACCTAGTTGGCTTCTTCTAGCTGTACCTCCACTATTAATGGTTCCTGAATAATCTGCTGGTTTTTTTACTGAAGGAATCAGCATTGCCAGTTAATCCAAATTTTCCTAATAACTTTCCCAAGGAGAGATCCTATCCCCTCTATCTTGCATTGCCAGCAATCATCCCAAAATCTTGTCCTTATCCTTGTGCCTCTCTTATTCACAGAGCACTAAGTACCTCCATAACAAAGCTGTTTATTACATTAAACTAACATATAGAACAGTACAAAGTCCCAAGTATAACCTCACCGAGGTTCGATTCTTAGCTAGTAATAGAAATGTCTATAATGTTATATAAGTGAAGCAGTCATCAAGAGAGCTACAGATTCCCTAAAATCTAGTGTCCAGAATTTAGTTTCATAGTTCAAGAATAATGCAGTCTTATGTTTTCTCATTTTTTTCATGTGAACATAGTTAAGAATCCAGAAAGATAACCATGATAAAGAATGTAAGAATCAAAGGATCGCAAAAAGGAAATAGAAAAATTATATTTCACAACATAATGCTCCATATACACCCCCTTATATAACCGAAAATATCAACTGTACATCAGCAATAAATCTACCTCTTGTAATGGAATTAGCCAAGACACTCAGGAGTTGAAAAGCGAGGAAGAGAATGGAGAGAAAAGCACCAAAGAGCTGACTCAAACAATGAGACAAACAATAGCTTCTAGTAAATCATACGAAGTAATCAAAGAGAAAGGAGAACTGAGCTTCAAGTTAGAGGCTAGTTTTTCTTAAAAACAAATCAAAAGAGGAGCTGCAGTAAAAGGGACGAAAGGACGCTTATTCCTTGTTACCAAATCTCTTGGCGATGATAGGACGGACGTCCTCAACATCAACAAGAGTCTCCAAGAACGGGAGTAATGAAATCAGGGCACAATCAGATGGATCATCAAACCAACTTGAAATAGGAATTCCATTATTAATTTGCAACCTGAAAACCTGAAAATAACAAACAAAAAAAAACCAAGAATAGTCAGGCAATCCAGAGCTTGCTTTTTCATACTCTCTAAACCAGTAAAAACAATGTCTCCCAACTCTTCCATTGTTCTCTATGAGTACACTAACAATTTTTTTTTTTTTCAATCTACAAGAAAGAAATCGCGTATCACTACTTCAAAAGCAAATTTAAAACCTAGTGTGTGCCTGGTACTTGATAACCGAACCTTTTTATCTCAAAGTGTGCCTCTAATGTGTACAAAATTGCAAGGAGAAGAATGAAGTTGCTGACTTGAACAAGTTAGCAGATTTTGTGACCAACAGTTTGAAATACATTACTAAAGAGCTTCGTTTTTATTTTTTTGTTTCAACTTCTTTTTTTTCCTTAAAAAAAACCCTTTGATAGTTACTGCTTTGGTTTTTCAATAGGCTACAATTTCTTGGATACCTTTGAAAGCCTCGAGATTTTTTATCTTGCAGGAATAAGACTTTCAAGGCCTGTTTGCCTTGAAATGGGTCCAGGTCCTCCATCCTAGTAAAGAAGAACCACCGCTTGCTACCTTTTAACCACTAACGGAACCATGACATGATGTTTTTCTCTATTCCAACAATGGTTCTTCCTCCTAGACGAAAGGATTATTCAAGAATTGAAATAAATTCACTTAACTATGATTTCTCTTTCAGAAAGTAATGAACTTTGTTAAGTTGTTCCATCCCTAGCTTTAAAAATAAAATAAGATGAATACTAAAAGTGCTTATTGGACTTCTTGAAGCGTCAGGTTTCAATTGGTTTAGATTTTGAATTCTCCATATATAGAAATAAGCACTTCAAGTTACTTCTCAAAAAAAAAAAAAAAAAAGATATGATGTGCTAGGCAGGTTAAGAGAGGAACTGTAAATACAAAATTGCTTGTACATGCTGATTTCAGGATGAATGTATGTGGCGGGTGCAGAGTCATTTTGAAGAGGGTTTGCACTAGTGGAAAAAGCCAACAACTAAACTGAAATAGCTGAAGTATGTGATATGCATCAAGTGCTGCCTTTCTATGATCTCCTTAGCCCTGCAATCAGCAGACAGACTTGATTCTGCAATTTCAAGTGTTAATTTGGGCGATGTACTACATAAACTTTAGTAGCAGTAGTCATACTTGTACATAAATATGACACAAACCTCACTCGGACTAGTACATAAATATGATCCTGGAATTCATTACAGTAGGTTGAGTTGCACTTTTGTACTAGTACACCATAGCATACTCGAGTAGAACAAAAAGAGAAGGTAATGCACTTAGAAAAGAACATAGCCACTACGTATATAAAGGAACTGTAAAAGTAGTACATGTGTTGATCTTCACTACCAAGGGTTTGTCTTTGAGAAAATTTGAGATTCTTCAACCAAACTTGTTTTCAGAATTTGTTACCTAACAAATTAAACTTTTGGAAAGCGTTGGTTTGGAAATTTATTCATTTCCTGGCATCTTGACAAGTTTTGAAGTATTAAGCATGAACTTCAAGTTGCCGGTTTTTAGCAGCAAGTTCGTTGGCTTGGTTGCACATGAGTGAAGTTCACAGATATATTAGTTTCATAGTTTACCAATGTAAAATCTGGTATTCCGATGAATTTTGAAAGATGCAGGCCACAGAAATAAGCTCACTGGGTTAGTAAAATAAGATTAAGTCTCCCTATTTATATAATGCTTTTGTGCAGGGCTCATGTCAGTGTTACCTCCCCCAAATGACCGTGACATTTTCCTTAGTGGGCATAACATATCCAACTAAAACAGTTAGAACGAAGGAATTGACTACCATGGTGACAACGAAGAGATTTGCAACCATGGTAACAAAAGATAAAAGGAATATAAACATCTTAACTGCTAGACTGCCAAGTCAAATACCTGTGGAGAATTATCAATTATTGCAACTTTTGCAAGATCAATACCAAAGACAGTCAGATCTTTAGTGTAGCCTTCATCAGAGAAAATGCACGCTTCACGATAAACTCTCCGGGATATGAGCTTTCCATCTGGATCCAAAATATCCAAAAGCTGCTCTGCATAAATGCTTTGGCTGGCAGTGAAGACAACAACTTCAAACAGTTCTGCAACTCTCTCCAAGAATGTATGGAGGTAAGGTCTCTGCTTTACATACACTGTGTGCTCTTTCATATTGAAAAAGACTGTAAATGTGAAGTCTGCATCATCACGATGCTCCAATGTTGAATGCACAAGAGTTTCTGTACATAGAAGCAAAAAAAAATATATATGTTATACCCTAAACTTGTGATCATCAAATCTCTTTGATGGAAGATATGAAACAAAAACATCATGAAACTCAGGGTACCATCATAAAAATAGCACAAGGAAAGAACTGTGCTATAAAGTGAAGAATCAGAAACGCAATCCTTTCCTATCATCACCCAATCAGCTTAAAAACTCAAGAATTTTTTAATCAACAAAAAAAATTGTGTAATACCACCAAGAGGGTGCATTCATGCACATAAAAAATATCATGTAAAAAATCTAATAGTTTATCATGAAGCATGCATTTTCTCCACAGGTATTTGACTTGAACTCGCATATCATACAAGATGCCCATAATGAATACTGATTGACATCTTTATTTGAACTGAGGACAAGAGAAATATTTCTAATAGTTTTTCCAAATCCCGATTACTGAAAGCAAAACCACACTCCAGGTTCTAGCATGCAAGGCCTACTTTGTGCAGAAGAGACAAGATTAAGAACTTCATAAGCTTTTTTTCTTGATTAACCTTTTTGTTAAAAAAAAAAACACTAATATTGCATGCCACAAGTCCAGGATTCCTACAATGATATAATGAATGACAGATATGAATAAGTAGCTATAACTGCTGTCTGCTGATCATGAAAACACTAGAATAGCAAGCTCACAAACAGATAATACAAAGTGATAAAGAAAATGGCAGGAAGCATCCTCATACCATCCAAATCAAGAACAAGAGTCACTTCTTTCCTGCTTTGACTCCCCTTTGGAACCATAGTGGGCTGAAAACTTGACACCACATCAGATAGTTCTGGTAAACTCTTTATAAATGAATGTGGATCAAAGTCCTCTACTTGATCCAAGTCATTGGCATCAGATTCCTGGTTGCATGATCTCCTTCGTTCAACCGCTAGGTAAAAGCTTGTGTTATTATTTTCTTCTATCATCACTTCTTCACACGACTTAAGATCATGTAGGTCACTAGATTTGACAGTCTCCTCAAGGTAAGGCAATATCATGCATTCATTGGCCACATCAAACAACATACTAGGTTCCGGACATTTGTAATCAGGAAAGAAATTGTTCTCAGTAATATTCCCATCAACCACATTTCCTTCAAAAGGTATGCTTGCAATAATCATATCAGAAATAAAGAAATCTGATATATTACAAGTTTGACCATTAGATAAGCTTTTGTTATCACCAATCTCCTCAACTCCCAAAGCTGGCATTTCAGCTCCTTCATTATCCCCTACACAAATTAAAAGACAGGCATTCACCTCAGATACTGTACCTTTTAAGTCTTTATAAATTGGTGACAAAAAATCTTGTTAATAGGTGACATGCACAACCAGGGACGAAGCATATTGTTAAGGGAGAACAATCAGGCCTGTAAGCAGAACACATTTCAGAACACAAGTTTCACAAGGTAGTAAGAGATCCCCCGTACCCTCTAATAAATGCACAAACAAAAACCTTCTCACGTGTTTCCCAGGTGTGTTCAAACAAGAAACAGGAGAATATGCAGAAGATGAAGACTAAGCATTTGAATTTTATTAGCTCTCGTAAGAATAAAGGGTTTCTTTTATATGTTTCATTAGGAAAAGATGGGAAAGAGAAATTTCAAAAAAAAAAAAAAATCTCATTTCAAAACCAGAGAACTTTAAACACGAGAACAAAAAAACCAATAAAACAAAAAAGTACCTAGTGAACTTCTATCAAAATCACCTCCATCATTTTCAACATCTGGTTCATTATGGGCATCCGTTGGCTCCAGAGCAGGGGAGAAAATTGTCCCCAAGTCTGGAGAACAGGTGTGTTCCTACACAGAAGAAAAACCATATGCTTGCCTATGAACAGATCTCAACAATAATCAAATCATAAGCAGGAACAAGAGGGGGAATGCTGTGAAAGAAATTTACAGATGTGCTGAATAGCACCTGAAATGTCAAAACAGATACCAACATAATGCTAAAAACTTCTATAACAATCAATGAAGTAACAAATACCAGTCTCCCATCAAGAGAATTATCAACAAAAACTGGTTGCTGCCTTTCTAACTCAGAATCTCCTCCAAAAGTTACTGGCTGGTCTGTCAATTCATCAGTTTGAAATTCTTGCAGCAGCTCCATGTGGGAAGCATCTGCACAGAGTAACCAACAAGCACATCAGAGAACCAAATGTTCTCACTCTTTTCTTGGAAGAAAGAGCACTGAAGATGATGTTACAAACGAGGGACTTTGACAAATGAGTACAATATATGAACAAATTAGCTGCAAGATCCACACTCTGTATTAACCTATTCTCTCTGCCTTTCAGTATTTATACCATTGCATGAACTCCTATTTTTTGAAAAATCAGCAAAATAATTGACTTAGAACTGAGCATCCAATAAAATAGCAGCGAACAAAGATGTTCTAAAGGTCTTGTTTCTTCTCCATCCTTGCATGAGTCACAGAATGCTTTAATATTCACTGACCAAATTTTGCTATACCAATAAAAGGACAGAGCCAATGCTAAGATACTGGAGACAATTCTCATCTGGGCCAGCCAGACTATACATGCATAAGAATAAACTCATTCACATACCACCATGACAATCTTGAAAACATGTATCAAATTCTGCTTCCAACGTGGAAACTGAGAAATGAGAGGATGGCCTTTTGGAAACCATGCAAGATTTCTGACACACACGAAGACCATTTTTCCCTCTTGAAGGGCCCATGCTCAGTTTGGTCTTCATTCTTAATGATGGCATTTGATCTGCACTTGTTATACTTAATGCGACGTTGATGCAAGAACATCAGTGGGAAGAAAATATCCCTTTAAACAATCAAAGCAGCAGATCTGTGCCACAAAATGTACTGGTTTTCAAAAGCTGAGATTAGGAATGATAAAAAATATATTGCAGGAAATAAACTTGACATGATTTATTCATCAGTTTAGCATTCTGCCAAACTCTATGGATGAATTATATACAGGTTGAACTTCTCATTATCATTGATGCATAGCTATGCACATGAAAAAGGAAAAGCTTATTTATAACTATGCAACAAAACAAATTATGACACAGTCAAAGAACTATATAAAGAAACAAGGACTACAATTTATCACCTCCAGTGAACACATCATACAGCAATAGAACCACAAAGTAACAGCAGCATTGAAACACTGACAATACAAGCCCCATTTTGAAGTACAGTATACTCATTTATTAAAAATTTTAGGAACTTTTTACGCCTACTTGCTATTTTTACTGTTTTGTTCTCACTTATGCCATAAAAAGCATTAAGCAGACATAATATACTACAATATTATAAATTCTATACAGAAGAAACGAGCTTTAATGCTTTCAACTTGCATGGAAAACAGAACACTACTGTCCAAAACCGTTTCAGATCATAAACAATAGAAAAAGACAGAACTCTCCGTTAAACAGCTTTTAATTGTCCAGATCTCGTATATGGTAATAAAGATACGAGCTTTCCACATTCAGTTGGAACTTGGAAGACTTAAGAGGAATCAGAAGGAGGACAAATCCAGTTCATTCAAAGGCATTAAACCCGAAATTCACATGAATCAACATCAAATATTAAAAAAAAGTTCCCATAACATAAAAGTCAACCAAACACATCAATCCCCGTGAAGCACTCCCATAACGCATAATTTACATCCTAATTACAGAACCCAGGACCAAACTTTCGGAAAACTCACATCAGAACAGAATCTAAGATCATAAATTCGGAATAAACCCTAGCTAGAAACGAGCTCAAAATTGAAGTTACACGATTTCAACCATCATTCAAAGTAAAAAAATCACAACAAGAAGTAGCAAAAAGAGGTACAGGAAAGCAAAAATCAGCTTAAAAACTAAAAAGGGAGACAAAAATGGGTTCAGAAAAAGTGAAATTAAGAGGGAGAGGAGGGAAAAACATACCAGTTTAGAAACAAAAGATGGGTCTTCGTCTAAAGTCCAAAGGACTCGTGTTTGTGTTTACTTTCTTTTATATTTGTCCCTCAACGTCCACAAACGGTTCAGGACAAAGGAGCTATGTCGGCTCCCATTGGATGAGACGGACGGCTGGGATCACATCTTGTGGGGAGGAACTTGTTTTCGACCGCTATAGTTCCGACACGCGTCCACTGAAGCCAGCTCACCCTTCGCGCGTGTATTTGGCTTGAAACCCGTCGAGCCCTTCAATTTTTATGTATAGCTCACTTAATCCCCTAAACTATGATTTTGGGCATTTGAGTCAAGCAGTATAAAATTACAAAGAGCACATAAGCCTCTCAAGTCTCGCCCACGAGCTTCGAGATCTGACTCCAGTGCTACGATGTTGAAGCTTCATTGATGGTCGAATCAGCTCGAGCTTGAGAGCTTGAACTGCTTAACCAGATATAGTCCTATTTAAATTTTACTGTAATTCATATTTCAAATAGAAATTACAAAAACCTAGCTTGAGGTATGGTATTAGTTACACGGATCCCATCCTGTTTTGAAGATATACATTTATCTCCTCATACCAAGCACATCTTAAATCACTTAACCCGTCAACGAATTAAAACAAATGAAATGATCAAATTGACCCTCGAAAGCCTTTTCAGATTACCTGCTAATCCTATCAAAGGCCACAAATAAACCACTTATATTTTTTAGTAAGTCCAAATTAGTCAATATTGGTTTTTTTAAGCCAAATAAATCACTTTGATCTTTTAATTTAGCTCATGTCATCCATCGGTTGTTAAATTAATAGAATATCATGTTATAAATGTATAATAGTCTGTTTATATAATTACCCACTAGTCCTCAATAAGTTTTTTCTCTAACAAAAAAGAAAAAAAATTATAGTGATTGCAATCAAATAATTTCTACTTTTAAATTTAAAACTTACTTCTATTGAATGGCAAAGTCAAGGCCAATTGGTTCCTTGCTAACCTTGGAATGCCCAAGGACCCCGAAAGACCAAGAATGAATTCTTGCTAGGGTTTTATAACATACATCATGGTATTGAGGACTTGCAGTTGACATGAAATATATTCTTGTTCTTGCATACTAATCACCGAGATCACGAAAGATTCAAGGATGGAAAATTTCAATCAATATATCCAATTGAGCCAATGAGATTACACCTAAATGCCTACAAAAGCGTGAATCCTTTAACCTAAAATGTATCTTGTCTTCTCTTCTTCTCTTACACTTCGATTCCTAACTTTGTTATCAGTTGACTTGATCATCAGATGATCATTTCTCAAACACAACACCTAGGTCATTTAATATTGTCTTCTTTTATATCAATTTGTCCAAAAGGTTACTTTGAGTCCATTGAAATCTCTCTACACCAACACATTTGATTATTGGACTATCAAATTGGCACAATCTATGGAAAATGATAATCATGGCAACTACGAGGCCCTAGATGAACAAGAACACTAATAGAAACAATGCAGAATACTAGTATGATGTCTTTACAAAAGACACCCAATGCTTGCAAATAAAGTTATAAATGAATATAGTGTTTGATGAACCGTTTATGAACTATTCAATAGAAGTTTATTTATGTTTGTTTATTAAGCTAAATGAACAAACACAGACAACAATTTTTTGTTCATTCATTTAAACAACAAACACAAGTACACTCATGTTCATTTATTTATGTTTATGAACAGTTCGATTATCATTTATTTATGTTTGTTCGTTTGTTCATTTTTTGTTTATTTAATTATTAATTTATTATTTATATTAATATATATACCCATTTATGTCTACATAGACCATCCACATATGACCCCCATCCCCTTTTAACTTTAGATTTTTGTTGGTCACTTGAACCAACATAAATGTTTGTTTGCATTTATGTATGTGTTCATTTGTTTAAGTTTGTTCATTTATGTTTGTTTATGTTCATTTAAATTATTCAAAAATTTGTTCATATAAATTGTTTGAGGACGTGTTCATTTATTTTTGTTTACAAACTTGTTCATTCATTTGATTTGTTTATTATTGTTCATGAATCAACACGAGCACACTTTTTTACCAAACAAACACAAATAGAGCTTGTTCGTATTTAGTTAAAACTTAAAGAAACAAACATGAATAGAGCTCGTTCGTGTTCGTTTACAGCTTTACTTACAAATAAACTGTTCATATGCCTGAATTACTCATTGGCCAAATAAATCATTCTTCTTTTAAATTTTGCTCAAATCACTCATTGGCTATTTAATTAATAAAATATTCCATTACAAATATTTGATTTTTTTGGTTTACATAATTACCACTAATCCTGAATAAGTTTTCTATCTTACAAAAAAGGCATGTAAGTTTAGAATGTTTGCAATTGATAGGGGTGTAAGAAAAACCCGAAACTGAAATGTTGGTGCAAACCCAAACCTAAAATGTCGGGTGTGTTCAAAGTGAAGAAATGAGTGTTTTGGGTTAACCCAAACCTGATAAAAAAAAATGTGCTTAAATTCATGTTAGGGTTAGGCCAAATCCTAAATTAGCCCAAAATTATGTAGGCTGCAGTTAATATCAACAGATTCAATGGATTCAATGGCCATATTCCTATAACCCGACTCAGAAGCTAGGTTAGTCTTGAAGGCGCGAGCCCAATTCCTCGCCAGTGAGACCTCTGCCATCTTAGTCGTGATTTATGTCGTCGGCCTCCTCTAATACAAAATCATCCGCAGGTTTGCTTCCTCACGAGCACCTTCCTTTCAGTGAAAGCATTTGGATTCATTGCCCAAATCTAGAAGATGCAAGGTTCTGTCGATCGTCCTGCAACGTCTCTGTTTCAGAAATGGAAAATTAATTCTCTCATCTAATCATCTCCCAATACCAAAAACAGATAGCCCAAAGTTCCTACCTGATGGATTTCATCAACAAAACCACCCACGACGTCTCCAGTACAGCGTGGTTGGGGAGGAGAGCGGAAAAGGACCGAAGAATTTCGGGATAAACAAGTAAATAGTTTGAGAAATTTTTTTTGTTTTGATTTGTATTTTATCCCTTTTATCTTTTGTTTTATTTTTGGTAATCATCTTTTTTTTTTTCTTTTGTGAATTTGTGTTTATCTTAACTTCCTCTGTCTAAGTCCAACAGCACTTATGGGAAAAAAAAAAAAAAGAGAATATTGTATTACATGTTCAGGAGGGAAACAAGTCAACAACCCCCAAGAAAAAAAAGCAGTCAGGTAACTTTTTAATTTTATAAATAAAATACAACTATAAACGAGAGAAAACTAGTTTTTAATTTTATTCATGTACATCTACATATAATGCCTAAGTTACATGCGAAAAAAATTCCATGGGAGAAAAATAAAGAAAAGGATTGAAAAAGTAATCATCTACAAAATGAGAATTGAGACGAAAAATTGAGAACGAAATTTGAGATTTTACTCATAAATCATAATGGTAAAAATTAAATAAAAGCTAAACCTCTAATTAATGGGAGCTAAAAATATATTCTATCTTTCAATTATTAATAATGAGAACTAATAGTTAATGAGGTTGTTCGGGCAAGCCCCAATAGCTTGATGTGAGGTGAATGAAGATCCTGTAAACAAAGATAATGTCAAAGCCCGACATATTTTTTTGGAGAAAACTTTGTAACGATAAAGTTAATTTCTGGTGAGTAAATAGGTAACAAAATACATAGCGGAAATCTCATATCTTGGGATCTGTGAATAAGACGGGTTTATATAGTTGAGAAAAGGCTCAGAAGAATCGCTTTTGGATGGAATTCCTCTAATCAATTCCGTAATTTTGGGATTTCCTTTCCTTTTTAAGTGGGTTACTTACTTATTTGTTCTACTGGGCCTCTTAATCTTCAATCCGTCTATCATGGACTTACTCATTGTGGGCTTACCACCAAGTTTTTTATTTAAAGAGAAAATTGAAAACATTAGTAGTTTGTTTCATTATTTTTATCTTTTGTTAAAATATGAGATATTTTATTTAAATGATTTCTCAATAAATTATTTATCTTACCAAAATGAGATAAAAGTTATAACGCTCATAATAGGATTACTTTGACTAACTAAGATTAAGAAATCATCATCCCAAGCCATCATCATTATTGATGTAATATATGGTGTATCTAGCGGTGTAGGGAATAGTTGATAATGAGGTTTCATGTTTTGACTTTAGAGTCTATAGAGAGAGAATAATCCACGATCGATCAAAATATTAGTAAATTTTTCACTGCGATAATGAATGTAGCGTATTTGTGATATTTTAAATTAAAAATATCAAATGTATGAAAGTTACAAAAATGGTGATGAGTTTTGTAACATTTTTATTGAATTTTATCACTTGGTGAGTGGATTTAGTAATTTGAATAATGTTAATGGTTTATTCAGTTATTTAAATGACATTAGTAGTTTATTGGCAAAAAAAATTAGTGACCAATTCGAGCTGATCCCAAAAAATTACTGACCGATTCGAGCTAATCAGTTATATTTGGAAATATTTTAATAGAGCTTAGAAATGAGATATTAATAAATTGAGTGTTGAAACTGAATCGTGTAGGGAAGATAATTCATTTGGACCAACTTACAAAGGATCACGGCATATAATGAGTCAGACAACAATAATTTAAATCATCGCTCATGAAGCATTTCACACGAAATATGCATATAAAATCTGTGTTGTGGATTGTAGTGAGTCCTGCTGCATTTTAATTTTTAAGGGCTTAAATCAATCCATCAGGATGATAAACTGAAACCCAAAGTCTAAACTTGTAGAACGTCACCTTATGCGAAAATGTGCAATAAAGTACCTAAATTAACATCAAATATCTGCCTGAATCAAGCTGCTTCTGCTTCTGGGCTGGTCTTTATCCCTCAATTTCTTCTGATTCCCAAGCTTCACCTGCCCGATAAAAAACACAGCGGCAGCAGCTAAAGCCCCAGCTCCAATGGTGGCCAAAATCGAGCCCCAATTCAACTTCAACTCCTCATTTTCCCCCAATTTCTCATCCACTTCTTCCTCTTCTTCTGCTTCGATTTCTTTTGCCTTCCCTTTGTTTCCCAATTTTTGGACTTCCGCCCTCGCAACCCACCGAACTAGCTCTCTGGTCTTCTTCTCCTTCAACTCCATAATCGACCGCTTTACCTCCCATAAACCCTCCTGCAACTCGCCGGCCTTCCCTTCCAAATCAGACGCCTTCAGATCCTCGATCTCCTCCCTCATCACGTACAAATCCAGAAGTCCGGCCGTCCCCTTCGACAGCATCAGCTCCAGCAACTTGATCTCCGCCCTCAGTTCGCGCGCTCTCTTCTCTCCGATCGCTCCCACTTCCTCCCCTGCATCGCGCTCCTCTTGGCACGCCTTCACGTTCTTGACCTCCGCTTCTGCATCGCTGTCGTCGCTCCAGTCAGGATGAGTCCTCCTAGACGACGACGCGGCGCCGGTGGCGGCAGCGCTCGCCATTTTACATGTGGACGAGATTGGGATTCTGACTTTCTCGATGTTTTTCTCGGGAAAATACGCAGGTAGAGAGAGAGAGAGGTGGGGTAGGACTACGGAAACTGTTTCGCGCCTAAATGCTAGGGATTTGATCCAGGGTTGGTGGAGGCGTCCAACATGGCAATCCGCAATTCGTTTAGATAATGATATCGTGAATTGGAGGATGCTTAAGTTGGGACTTGGGGGAAATGCAATGAATAGTCTTAGGTTCATAACATTCATTTATTTATTTTCTCTTGTAATCACGAGTATATATTTCAGAGTTTAGGATATACAAACAGAAATAAGGGATGGGAGACTTAAACTCAAGATTAGTTGGTAGAAAGGGGACCAACATTCATTTATGTGTGTGAAACAATTTTATTTCTCTTGGTTTGAGGAAGAAAAAATAATCATCTAATATATTTACAATTATCTTTTAGACAGCTTGTAATACATTACATATATATGAAGTGGTTGTATTTAATACCATTAATTTAAGAATGTAGATGAGTAAAGTTGAGTTTGAGTAGTATCTTGGTTAAACTCATAGTACTTTGTATGGCTTTGAGTTTGATGACCTTTTTATTTATAGGATTAAGCTCAATTAGAAAAGACTCTATAAAACTTTGAGCTTGACAAACACAAGACTATAACATATTACTTCATCAATAGCTTAAATAAATACCGCTCAAAATGGTTATAGGGCATGGATTTCATATTTTTGCTGAGGTGTTGTGTCATATTTTGGTAGTGACATTGTCTAGATGAAGAACAGTTTGATAATATCTACTCCAACTCCACATACCTTTTTGTCAAATTCATTTTGTTTAGGATGCTATAAGGAGCTCCTCTATTTAAACAACATAATCTATGAAATGAAAGCACCATAAATTTCAGAATGTGAATATACCATATTAGCCAATTCTATTGTTGGTACAAAAAAAAAAAAATACAAGGTTAGCTACCATATCTCCAAGATGTGAACACAAAGGCCCATGTTTTACCTAGGTGTGGGTATGGCTTGTCGAATCAAGTTAGGAACATCAGCACCATAATCACTATGTGCACTTAATGCTTTTTGGTGTTATCTTTCCATTTATATTTTATATTTGATTACTATTAAAATGAAAAAGATGGAAGAAGGACTAACTCTTTCCCCATCCTAGTTGCCAATTATCTCTCAAAAAGTCTTTCTAACCTTCAACCATAATTAGACGAATTTGGCCATCTCTCTTTAATTTCTATGCTAGTTCTTTAAATAATTGGCTTCCTCAATTGAGCTTTTCTCTTTGCTTTGTTTGCCTAGTCTGACGTTCTTCTTTCTCCTGATTTTCTTGCTTCATCATGAGCAAATTCAAAGTCCTTGATGTTGTGAGGTTGTTTCCCCCAATTTCAATTTTACTGAGTGTTTGGCTTTGGTAGTTTCTATGTATGGGAACTTTGGCTTTTGTCCATTACCATAGTGGGGTAAAAGAGTTATATGTAGAAAATGTGACATTGGGGAATTTTATTAGGTATGGTCGGCCAATTTACTTTCTCTTAGTAGATCAGGTGTTAGTGTCTTTATACTTTTTTCAGTTGTTTGTTTGTTAGTCCAAACATTATACTATATTTGTTTCCATTATTTTTCAGGTTATTTTCTGCTAGTTTGTAATTATGAACATCAGGTATATTCATATATTCACTATAATTTTTTGCATTATGCTGTATTATAAAGACTATGAATGACATAAGTTGAGCTATTGCTCTTTAAGGTTTAGTAGCTATTGTTTCTTTAAAGTTTAGTGTTTTACTTTGTTAGCAGATGTTATATGACCTATAGTTAATGAAATGAATTTTCATTAAAAAAAAAAAAGAAAACCGGATTATAGGATCACCTAAAACATTGTTTCCAAGGTTGGTCTTTAACCCATTTCCAAAACCCTCAATGCTCTTTAACAAAGTGATTGGCTAAATTAGGATAATGCAACCATCCCTTTACTATTTAGCTTCTAATGACTCTGAAATCTAGACTCTTGAAAATGCATCTAGATTGTAACTTAACACCGTCATATTCTTTCTTTCTTTTTCCCTTTAAAATTTACTGTCTCAACAAGCTTCAAGTATGTTGAAGTTTTCTATTATTCCTCATGCTTCATTTTTAATGCTTTTTTGTTCATCTTGCTTTTGTCCTCTTCCTCCCCTTCCAAATCAACCTCTCAATCATTAAGCGTTGCCTTTTTACTTGTCTTGTTATCTTTCTCATACCAAGGCTTTTCAAAAATATTTTCTTCTTCATGCTTGTTTCTTGGAAAATGTCATCTAGCAAAGGTTGATAACTATGGATAAAGAGCAAAAGAGGTAAAAACCTTGTTCATTTTCTATCAGAATATGATACCAACTTTGGGCCTTGTCAATTAGAAAAATGACATTGTAAATAAAATAACCACTCTAGCAACATTATTTTCAGTACCTAACCACACATTTGGATTATATATGATTAGAGAAAAAGAATAAAATAAGAAGATTTAGTAAAACAAATGTTCTTGACATAAACTTGGCAAACTTGTTTGGTTGGAGCCTTCCTCCCCTAATAATCCTTGATATGATGTGTAAAAACTATGAAGCCTCATACTATTGATGATCATCTTTGTTCAACACCACCATGAAAAGCTACATGGTGACTACTAGTCCAACAATTAACATGTTTCTCCAAACAAAACATTCAAATATAAATAATATGTTTATTTGACTATACAAACTACTATCTGCATCCACTTTGTTTTTATGATTCTCTCTCTTCTCATCGGTACTCTTATTCTTGCAACATTATCCTACTTACTGTTGAGAATTGTAAATAGTTTCATGTTATTAAATTAGCATGCATCAAGATTATATTACAGAAATAATCACATAGGCACATTGTTTTTTGCAAATTTCATAAGCATAGAATCTTCAAATTTCACATGCTTGAATTCATTTTCCCTCAGTTTGCTTTATGCATGATTTCCCTAGTGAAGAGATTTCATGTATGTCCCTTGTATGTTTTTGTCAATGCATAATAACTTTATTTATAAGCAAATATAGGTAAAGACTAGAATGTAACGTGGGACGTGTTGAGATCTTTTATTCTATCAAATTAGCCTTAGACTAATTTATTGTTTACAACTTAGTATAACATTTTATATGATATTGTAAAATCAACAATGAGTCTAGAGATATTCATAAGAAGCCATATGCTTTAATTTATTTTGTTCATCATCCAATATTGTTACGCATAGTTCGGACTAAACCAACTACATTCAGAATTATGGCACTGTCAATTCAGAATTAAATATGTGCACATCTTTTCAAGTTTATCCGAAGTTAAACAATTTAGAAAAAACAAATATTTATAAAATTTATATATCTTACATATATAATTTTATATACAAAATAATATTTTTCTAAACCAATCACATGGATTTCTTAATCCAAAAAATCAAGAGACATATTTCATAATATTCACTCTTAATTTAAGAACGGTGAATTTCAAGTTGAATAATCATAAACTTAACATGTTAATATTTACATAATCAAATATGTGCAAGTATATCTAATATTAGATATCATTGGTTAGCATATTAAAATCACATAATGTATACATTTAAGTTCATATTATTCTCAGGTCCATTGAATAAATAACATTTACTCTATTCTCAAGTGTAAGGGCAAAAGAAGTAAATTTGCCACTAAACTATAGATGAAAGAGTAATTTTTCCATTTAATTTTTTTTTTTTTTAGAAAACTTAGTCATTAATGTTTTTGTTATGGGCAATTTCGTCACTAGCTGTTAAATGATAGAAATATTT
Organism: Aquilaria yunnanensis; assembly: GCA_039654915.1. NCBI lineage: Eukaryota > Viridiplantae > Streptophyta > Magnoliopsida > Malvales > Thymelaeaceae > Aquilaria > Aquilaria yunnanensis. The sequence goes on from CM077593.1 coordinate 111,441,199, forward strand.
CATTTGTTGAAAGAATACTCCATGAAACAACTCTTAAACTAGTCCATGAAATTTTTTTTCTCTTAACCTTGAGCTATCCAAACATTTCACAACACCTAAATGAGTCAAAATATTGTATTTGACCACATACCTCCATTACTGAACCTTCTTATTTTCACTTTCCTCATTGTCAATGAACAACCCTTCATTGCTATTGTTATTGATTCTTTATTCTAAAACTGCAACACATTTAAATTTGTCTCATTTGCATCAATCAAACCCTGATTTTGGAGACTAGGGTATTAGGTAAAGAAAATTTGGAATTGAAACTTGTACTTTTCTCATTGTTTCACATTTGCCACGTTATACAATTTGTACATTTTGAAAAGATTAATAGCAAATTTGTTAGTAAAAAAAAAAATAGCAGTAAAATTACTTTGCTCCCTATAGTTTGGTGACAAATTTGACCATTTTGCCAAGGTCTAAGAGTAATTGATTCGGTCTTATTCAAATATTTATCTACATAAATATTTACATACATATTAGGAATTAATATTCCAATGATTAGGACAAATCACTCTATCTCATATAATAATGTAATATTTACAATCTTTCACAAGCATTTAACATTGCATGCATATATTTATAAATTGTAAACATTTTTTAAGAAGGGTAAATAACACTAGTTGTCCATAAATTATACTCATGTTGCTTAATTATCCCGAAACTATCAGGCGTTGCACCAATTATCCTTAAACTATTTAATTATTTTTATTTTATCCTGTTGTCAACTAAACCGTTAAATATAGATGAAAAAGTGGTGCCACATCAGCAGTCACGTCATTTTTTCATATCACATTAGCTGTCACGTCATTTTTTCATCTATATTTAACGGTTTAGTTAACAGCATGACGAAATAGTAATAATTAAATAGTTTGAGGATGATTGGTACAACACCTAATAGTTTCGGAACGATTAAGCAACATGAGTATAGTTTAAGGACAACTGGTGATATTTACCCTTTTAAGAACTATAAAGATAGATCAAGTCTTATTTGGCATGATCTTCATCATCCATCAATCTATATATAATATAGTTTTAGACAGGGGTGTAAAGGGGCCAAGCTGAGCCCGAGCTCACTAAGCTTGACTCGGCTCCTTAAGTTATTGGTGCCATTCAGGTTTAAGCTTGAATTTTGAGACTCGAGCTTGGTTTGAATAGGGCTCAAACTCAACTCAAAAGATTGCTAGGCTTGAATGAAAAACTTTTTACAGAATTTATTATGTTTAATTTAACGATTTAAACCAATAACTCTCTGATTAGTTAGATAATTAAAATATCATATATGTTATTATTGAAAGTCTCTTAGGCCCCTTAACAAAAGGGGCTTAGTACTTACAATCTCAGATTTGGCCCTTTAAGGCATTAGGCTCATTTTCAGGCTTGAGTTTGAGCTTAAGCTCGAACTCGATAAGGCTTGGCTTGATAAACCTTCAGTTGAGCTTGAGCTTGAGCTACTCGATGAAGGCTTGACCCGTTTACACCTCTAGTTTTAAGGGTTATCATAGTAAGAGATAAAACAATGTTATAAAATGAAAAATAACAACATAACTTTATTAAAATTAATAACAAAGTTCAATTCAGCTCCAAAAAACACACAAATCTTTCATGTACCAGTAGAAGCATAAATGTTAGACAACAAATGGTTACAAAACAACAACTTGGATCAGTATTAAAATTACAACCGTTTCAGCTATCTTTAAACTAGTATGCATCCTACGAGCTCTAAGGTAAAGACAAAAATATCTTAGAGTTTGTTTTCATTGGCATATTTTTTTTATAAACTCTTCTTATTTTTCTTTTTCCAACTTCCTGCACATACCAAAAGACATCAATCATACAAGCATATTGCTGAAGCAATTGAAAATAACAATTTGTAATTTTATTTAATGATGAAGAAAGCCAAGATTGTTAGCAAATGCATTGGCAGCAGATAGCAAGTCATATAGGTGGTAAAGATGAAATCTTAATTCTTAACTATGATGGATTTTTGTTTAACCAATAGCAGAGAATGAGCTGAAAACTATATAGATAATTGCTAAGGCTCAACAATTTCAGCTCTTGTTGCATGGCTATCCCTAGTTGTCAATAACTTAGCATTACAGGTTATATCAGTTGTAAATCAGTCATAAGGTTAGTTATATTGCTATATAAGTAGCTGAGCATATCATTTGTATGAGGATGTCTCCATGAATTTAAAAAAGAATAGAGTTTTTTTTTCTCTATCTCCTCGCAAAACCCTCTCAGCAAAACATCACCAAAACAAAACACTTGCACAAAATTTCCTTAATTCCGATATTGCACACAATAGGAACTTTACCTCAATGGATATATAGTAAAGAATATATACTCTTGCAACTGTTCCTTTTCATGTTCACATGAGAATGAGTAGTAAATGTTGCATGGCTAGGTGAGAAAAGACATCGATCGGCTAGAGACTTTCCTGGACATTTGTTTACCATTTGTTAAAATTGTCTCCCCCAATTAAGCCCTTGATCATGGTAAAAGTAATTGGCCTCCAAGCTTTATAAATGGAGCTAATTCATTGGGCTAAAGTCAAGCCAATTGAAGGTTTTGAGCGTATAGAGATAATTGAAGCTTTTGTCCTTTAGAGCTAGTAGAAAACATATTATCTAAGTGATTGAGTATAATTGTGTTAAAGGTTATCAAGACTTTCTCTTGTGTAATTCTTTTCGTTCATTTATAGTAGAACTATTCTCTTGCTTATGCCTACGTTGTTGGTCTGTCGACCGATTGAATCACGTAAATATTATGTGTCATTTTTTTCTCTTAATTTCTTACCATCTCTTTCTTTTTCCAAGCTTTTGCTGCTACACCCTGACTGCAAACACCTTGCCTTCTACAACATCCTATAATAGTTGTAAGTAGCAAGCAACCTAATAAAGGTAATTTTTATCTAAATTAATTTCAACATTAATATTTTCATCAAGAAAACATAAAACCCACATACCATGGCTCTATTGTGCCCATGCAACAATAATAGAGTTGAATAGTGTACAATATTATTCTCTCAAAATATTCTTGAACAAATGGGAATCAAGGAATTACTTACATATGAATCAATTCCAAAGCCTAGCATGATAGACATGGAATGTATCTAAAGATGATTGATTTGGAAGATCACCTGTTGTGACTGCGTCTCTATTAGAAACCATTAGAGTCTATCCATGTTTGCCATTTTAGACGGCAACCAAACAAGAAAGCTATCTATATGATTACATTTACATTGTGGCTATTTTATAGGTATTTTCTATCTACTTGCAACTAGCATGGAATGATACTCCCCCATCATGAAAAGTGCAAGTCATATTCATTTTCAAGGAAAAGGTTGAATTGTTTTCATTTTTAGAAAGTTTTTACTATCTAATTTAATTTACTGTCCCTATTTCAACTCTTACCATACAAAACCTAAAAGAAATTTTTTTTAACTCTCATTTAAATGCTCACTATACAAGACCCAAAAAGGATTTTTTTTATTTTAATTTTAGGGGTAAAAATTGAAAAAAAAATAATATAAAATATACATATATTGATTTTCATGTCCAAAAAAAATGCTTCATCCATTATGTGATAGATAGAGTATCATTTAAGCACATTTAAATTCATCAAAATAGTAAAAACCTGTAAAATTGAAAACATTGTTTAAGTAGAAAGGGCATCTAGGTACCTAACAAATAATTGAATATGATAATTTACCAAATATAGATGATTGAATGTGATGATTTAGTAATGATAATTACATTTTCTGATTTTGAAAAAAAATCAGATTCAACGGTTTTATGTCTAACTAGATGTTCTTCCTGGTTAATAATATTTTCTATTTAACATTTCTTGAACTGATTACTAGGTTTTTAATAGTAAATTTTATAGGTGGTTGTTTAGTTAGTCTTCATTCTCTTTGACTAATTAAATTTTTTGAAAATGTTCTATATTAGCACACATTTGTTGGAATCCATTAGTTCACAGTATCTGTCTAATAACAATTTTTAAAATCTTAATTTAAATATTCAATTAATTTTCTTTCAGTCAGTTTAAATTAGAGTACTAATAAATATTTAAATTATTATTTTTTTAATTTGTAAATCGAGTTTCATGTGCTAAATATATATTAATGGTAACTTTAGCTTAAGTCGACAATTCTATTCTTTGAAAATTTTAGGATATGGAACATTTCGGAAATTTTTTTAAATTATTTGATGATAAAAAGGAAACAGGAATTAAACGTTAGGTGCGTCAAAAATTTAGCCGGAAAAATAAGAGAAAATTGAAACTTATTACGCTATTATTAATGTTTCTAGAAGCGAGAAGGCAGTGTGAGGAGAATAAAAGAAATTTGAAGAGAACCGAATCTCTTAAGGAAAACGGAATTCCGGAACAAAAAAAGCGGCTATGATGTTAAGTTTGCATCAAACACATTGTGTCTCTCACTCTGCCTCCACAGCTCCCCTACCCGCATTGGCCATTTTCAGCCGCCGGGAGTCCGACGGACGACGATCTCCAAGAAACCAAGAAACGGGCAAAGAACAGCGTGGTTCAGAGTTTGGGCTTCTATGGCGGAACAGCAGACTGAAGTGCCGAAAAAGCAGAACAAATCAGAGCATAATGTGTCCTTCTACAAGCTCTTCTCCTTTGCCGACCGGAAGGACGTCATCCTGATGGCCGTAGGAACCGTCGCCGCCATCGCCAACGGCCTGGCTCAGCCGCTTATGACGGTCATTATCGGTCAGGCCATCAACTCTTTCGCATCCACCCCGCGATCCCACGTCGTTGCCGTCGTCTCCGAGGTGAACGACAATTATCACTTTGGTTTTTGGTTTCCCTTTCCTTGGTCTATTTCTTTACTGATTCTTACCGGAACTTAATCTGGGTCGTTGTTAGCTTCTGCTTTTCCCTGTTCTTCACGTTTTAGTGACCACTATGTTATAGAATTTCGTTTTGGCTTTCAGGTAGCCTTTAAATTTCTGTACTTGGCTGCATACTCATGCGTAGCAGCGTTTCTGGGTAAGTAGAAAATCAATAGTAATCAAATTTCGATTCACAAGTTGCTCATCGAACGTCAAGCGCACCTGTTAGTTACATTTCATATATTTTTTTTTCAGTATGTAACTTCGATCCTTTTTTCTTTTCGGTTACAGCTGTGTCATGTTGGATGGTGACTGGCGAGAGACAGGCAGCTAGGATTCGTGGGCTGTACCTGAAAACCATTCTCCAGCAGGACATTGCCTTCTTCGATTCAGAAACTAGCACCGGAGAAGTCATCGGGAGGATGGCTGGTGACACCGTTCTCATACAAGACGCGATGGGTGAGAAGGTGGGGAGGTTCATACAGTTTATGTCCACTTTCCTTGGCGGCTTCGCTGTTGCCTTCGCTAAAGGATGGCAGCTGGCTTTGCTTCTGTGCGCCAGCATCCCCCTGTTGGTCGGCTGCACCGGGATCACAGCGTCTATCATAACCAAGATGTCTAGTCGGGGACAACTTGCTTACGCTGAAGCGGGAAATGTAGTGGATCAAATTGTGGGTGCTATTAGAACGGTATAAACCTCAACTCTTGGATCTTCGTGACGAAAATGAATTAATTTGAATGTTTTCTTGCTTCTGAAGTAATCTATATATTTTTCAGGTGGCATCTTTCACCGGAGAGAAGAAAGCAATTGAAAAATACGAAAGCAAGTTGCAGATTGCTTATAGAGCTGCTGTGAAACAAGCCCTGGGCTCAGGGTTAGGAATGGGCGCCGTTTTGCTGGTTGTGTATGGTACTTATGCACTGGCTGTTTGGTTTGGCTCAAAAATGATCATACATCACGGTTACAGTGGGGGACAAGTTATCAATATTGTGACAGCATTCATGGCTGGAGGACTGTAAGTACAGTGTGCTGTTTGCATTAATTTTATGGAACTGAAATTGTTGCTAATTATGTTTTTGTTCTTGTTATTCAGTTCATTGGGACAGACATCTCCATGCATAAATGCATTTGCAGCAGGAAAGGCTGCAGCCTATAAGATGTTTGAGACAATCAAACGAAAGCCAAAAATAGATGCCTATGACAGAAATGGAGTTGTGCTAGAAGACATCTGTGGGGATATTGATCTTAAGGATGTCTATTTCCAGTACCCAGCCAGGCCGGATGTGCAGATATTTGATGGGTTAACATTGCACATCGCAAGGGGCACAACGGCAGCCTTGGTTGGGCAGAGTGGGAGCGGGAAATCAACAGTGATTGCACTGTTGGAGAGATTCTATGACCCTAATGCTGGTGCGGTGCTTATAGATGAGATTGATCTGAAGAAGATGCAGCTTAAATGGATAAGGGAGAAAATCGGATTGGTTAGTCAAGAGCCTAATCTGTTCACAACTACCATCAAAGAAAATATAGCATATGGAAAGGAAAATGCAACGGATGCGGAGATTAGGTCGGCAATTGAGCTTGCCAATGCTGCCAAATTCATTGACAGGTTGCCTCAGGTTAGTTGAAAAATCGCAATTTCTAAGCATTCTAGCAAGTTTAGGAGCTATGGCATGATTTACTGAATATGTATGCTTAACTTATCCTGGTTATTATTGTAGGGATTGGACACAATGGTTGGTGAGCATGGAACTCAACTTTCTGGTGGACAGAAGCAAAGAATTGCGATAGCAAGGGCCATACTGAAGAATCCTAAGATCCTTCTCCTTGATGAGGCCACAAGTGCCCTGGATGCTGAATCGGAGCATATTGTTCAGGAAGCATTGGAAAGTGTCATGTTGAATAGGACAACTGTGGTGGTTGCACATCGTTTGACCACTGTCAGGAATGCAGATATGATAGCAGTGCTGCATCAAGGGAAGCTTGTAGAACAAGGTAATCATGAACACTAGCTCACCATCTATCTATTTGATTAGTTTACATTTTGTAATGTCTATTTGATTAGTTTACATTTTGTAATGTTTGTGTTTTCAAACATAGGGACACATGATGAGCTGATCAAAGACCCAGAAGGGGCCTACTCCCAGCTGGTTAAACTCCAGAGAGGAGCTAAAGATTCTGAAGAAGTGGTAGGCACTGCTAGAAAAGCAGAGAGGCCTGATGATGTAGAAGCTGCCACCACAAGTAGGTCTCAAAGCTGTAGCTTATCTTGGAAGAGGTCAATGAGCACAGGTTCTTCGGGTAGCAGACAGTCATTCAAACTTACAGCTGGTGTTCCTGGGCATATCAACATCCACGAGACCAATGAAATGGATGATGACAGTTCAACAAGAGGTGGAGTGAGCGAAAAGAGGAACATTTCAGTTTCTATCAAACGGCTGGCCTACCTGAACAGACCTGAAATTCAAGTTCTGTTAGTGGGATCATTTGCTGCCGGTGTTGCGGGATTGTTCCCCCCTCTATTTGGCTTCTTCTTTTCTTCAGCCATCAAATCATTTTTTGAACCACCACATATGCTAAGCCAAGATTCTAAGAAGTGGGCCCTTCTATATGCTGGCATGGGCCTCGTTAGTTTGGTAATTGCACCCATTCAGTATTACTTTTTTGGTATTGCTGGTGGAAGATTGGTAAAGAGAATCCGTTCCTTGACATTTGAGAAAGTTGTGCATGAAGAAATCAGTTGGTTTGATGATCCTGCAAATTCAAGGTTCCATGGGTTTTATAATTAATCTGTAGCTCTTTCAAGACTAAATACGTCTATACTTGACTGATGTTTTTCTGAACTTTCTAGTGGTGCAATCGGAGCAAGGCTATCAACTGATGCATCAACGGTGAATACTCTGGTGGGTGATTCTCTGTCCTTAGTTGTCCAGAACATGTCAACCATCGTAGCGGCATTTGCCATAGCATTTTCTGCCAACTGGAGATTAACTGTTGTTGTCCTAGTCGCATTGCCTTTTATGATGTTGCAAGCTATAGCTCAGAGGAAGTTTGCTAAAGGGTTTAGCTCAGATGCCAAGGTCAGTTTTATTTATTTCCCTATCCTTTGAGTTCTTTTTCAAATAACTAGCTATACTGCATGTTGCAACAAACACTAGGTGAGATTAGCTTCCATTTTCTTGCCCAGGTTAGACTTTTTGTTATAAAATAGCTAATTGTTTCAACAGTCATGTAAGAGAGCTGTGATCATTAAACATATTGTTTTTTGCTTAAAACTGAATTCACAAAACTTTGGATATGCTATGAAATGATTAAATGGAAAACTGAAATAAAATGGATAAACCCAATTGCAAATTATGTGAAAATTCAAATTAGAATAAATGATAAGTTCTCCAAACAGAATCATATGCACCAACTCCGTAACAGGCTATGTACGAGGAAGCAAGCCAAGTCGCTAGTGATGCTGTAGGAAGCATCAGAACTATTGCATCCTTTTGTGCAGAGGAGAAAGTAATGGGTATGTATCCAGAGAAATGTGAAGCCCCATTGAAACATGGCATCCGCTTGGGAGTTGTGAGCGGTTCTGGTTTCGGTTTCACTTTCTTAGCACTCTACTGTGCGATGGCCTTCTGTTTCTACATTGGAGCTGTCTTAGTTCGTGATGGCAAAGCTACATTTGGGGAAGTCTTCAAGGTAAAACATCGGAATTTGTTTTGATTCTTTAACTTGGTTCTTAGGGAGGCTTTTTTATGAAGTCTACGTAAAGTGTTTGCTTTCTTTTTCTTGCAGGTTTTTTATGCATTGACCATTTCAGCCATGAGTATTTCACAGTCATTAAGTTCATGGGCTGCCGACCTCACCAAGGCCACTGATTCATCAGCTTCAATATTTGGAATTCTAGATAGAAAACCCAAAATTGACACCAGTGGCAATGAGGGGATAACTCTTCCGACAATTGCTGGAAATATTGATCTAGACCATGTCAGTTTCAAGTACCCCACACGTCCAAATCTGCAAATTTTCAGAGACCTATGTTTAAGCATCCCCTCTGGGAAGGTATGAACTTCTCACCACTTCTTAACTTTTATGGTTTCCAGCCCACGTACTTGAAGTGTCTTCATGTCCTTTGATCAGATGGTTGCACTTGTTGGCGAGAGTGGCAGTGGAAAATCCACTGTCATAAGCTTGATAGAGAGGTTTTATGATCCTGACGCTGGCCAAGTATATCTTGATGGCACTGATATTAAGAGGCTTAAACTAAGCTGGCTGAGGCACCAAATCGGGTTGGTCAGCCAGGAACCAACACTCTTTAACGAGACAATCCGCAACAATATAGCATATGGCAAGGAAGGTGATGTCACGGAAGAAGAGATCATAGCTGCGACAACAGCATCAAACGCACATAACTTCATCAGTGCGTTGCCTCAAGGATACGAAACTTCAGTAGGAGACAGAGGTGTCCAGTTGTCTGGTGGGCAGAAACAAAGAATAGCCATAGCACGAGCAATACTCAAAGACCCAAAGATCCTTCTGCTCGATGAGGCAACGAGCGCACTTGATGCTGAATCAGAGCGTGTCGTGCAGGAGGCACTGGAGAAGGTCACGGTCAACCGAACAAGTGTTGTCATCGCTCATAGGCTAAGCACCATTAAGAATGCCGATATTATTGCAGTTGTGAGGAATGGAGTGATAGCTGAGAAAGGAAGGCACGATGAACTGATGAAGATTCTTCATGGGGCTTATGCGTCTCTGGTTGCACTTCATATGAGTTCAACATGAGAGTTGTTAGACAGCCAAGATTTTTTCTGCAATTTCTTTCTTCAAATTTATTCTATTTATCACATTATTTTTATGAAGATACACATACACATATAACAGATAAAATTTTGCACATAGGAAAAAAATTGTGATTCAATTATATGGAAATGAAAATGTTATCATCGGCATACAGGTGTTTCCTATAGAAATAAATATCATTACAAAATCACATTAGTTATATGTATATGTGTGTGTGCATGGTACAAAAGCACATGGAATTAAATACTTAAGTAAACTTCACCAGCCTTGTTAGATAGTTGAAGGAAGCCTCTGGCGTCTCTCTACATAAGCTGATGGAAACCATCCTGCTTTACCTTTGCACTCTCCTTCTGACCACCCTGAGGGGCTCACCTGAGTATTTAGAATATTGTCAAATATATTGCAAAGTACAATAAACAGAGAAAATCTCCAATTTCACAAAGACAAACGCAGCAGGAAATAAACATTTAAGTTGAAAAAGAGTATCAAATTAACAAGGTACTTCTTATGTATAATAGGCTGTGTTATGCTTACTGACGTAGTGATTTCCCAATTTTACATGAAAAATTTTCAGTTAAGACTTGTTTGTTCGGTTTTTTGTTCTCTATTTTACCAGTGCAAAGTCAAGAAAGTTGCACCTCTTTAAAATTTTAGTTGCAGTCAAATGCCATAAACAGTTCTTGTAAAAATAAAAAGTAAAACCTTCATACTTCTAAATATAATTGTGTGTGCTTCTCTCTCTCTTTCTTTCTCTCTGTGTGTGAGTATTTGTCCGTTGGTAAACGGAGGGGATTCTGTTTGTCTGATGCCCAAAGAAAAGGTATTGAAGAATATATTTTTCTAGAATTTCTGCTCTGAACCCTAGCTCTAAGTGATTCTAAAAAACAATGACCCAAAGTCAATGGTGAATCAAAGGTTAAAATATTCACAAGCAATTCGGACATAAGACTTAGGTCAGAGTGGCAATACCTGTCGAATAACAACAAAGTCCCCCATTTCCAAGCTCAATTCCCTCTCGGATTCAGCAACAAATGGATGAATAGCCTGCAACGGATAAAAGGAAAACTAGGAACGTTTAAGCTGAAACTCCCAAAGTATGGCATGTGATTGCTGTGAACCCTAGTCATAAAGGTCTCTACAGCACATTTCCGCCAAAAGGAAAGGTTATGGAAATCACAATCATTATTGCTTACTACACTGATATTATGAAACGATAGTAAGTATACTTCACTCTTGTTTCAAACAAAGGGGTAACTATGACATCCCCCCACCCCCCAAGAATTTGAGTGAAATTACACCCCCTTTGGTTTGAGAAACCTACACTTTACACCCTGCAATAAGGGAATAAAACAGTTTTACATTGAGATGGAGGAAAAATTGATAATTTAAACCGTTAACTAATTGTCAAACAGTTACTAGATAATTTAAATTTACTATGAGACAGGTAGTGTACAATTTATTTTAGATTTTGAAAAGTTGATGCCAGAAATTGTATTAAAAAAATGCTCCTTTTCAAGGGGCAAAGTAAACAGCAGAGCAAACCGTAATTTCACCCAAATATTGAAGGGGTATTTGTAATTAGCCCTTCAAACAAATGTTCTGTTTGACCCTTTAGAAAGTCACTTCCATTGAAATAATGAATCACTTTTAACATACTAGTAGATACATCTTTGGTGTTCCAAGATGATTTACACTTACTTCGACCAAGTGGTATTTTGTCTTCCCTAAGCCGTTCTCTAATTCAACCACAGGAGGAACAGATGAAGCAGTCATAGGAGCAGATTCTTTGCGTTGTTTCTCTGAGACCATCTGTCACAACTTTCACATGAACACAAGCTCACATAACTCAAAAGTATTTCTTGAATAAAACAGAGAAACCAGCACTGACCTCAGCTTCAACCTCACTAAGAATAGCAGCCACTCTCAGATGGTAAGTCTTTTCTCCTTCAACCTTTGAAAGTATAAATCAGATTAGAGATGAATAAACAAATTCCAATTGTTTCTTTAGTGAAGTTTGAATAATGAGAGGAGTTTGAACAAATACCATTGCTACAAGTCGTTGAAAAGTCAGTCTTTGTTGCTGTGATTCAACAGCCGCCAATGCAGAAGCAGCCTCTTTACCAAGAACTGCCATATTTGCCTTCAGTTCCTTCATCTTTGCTTCTGCTGTGTGCAGCTTGGCAACATTTTCTGGAATTGGAGCTTCTCTTATCCTTGCTTGTCTTTTGGAAATTTCCGCTGCCTGTTTACACTTTACAGGGCAAACTCATCAGAAATGCCTAATACTTAATCAATGCTAGCTTCCACATGTCAATTACCTGAGCCTCAGCTTCCTGTCTCATTCGACTATAACGTTGTGCAAGATGACGAGCATCCTCCAAAGGAGCACCAGTACTCATTGCTCTTAAAGGTTCCAGGACCTAAAAGTTGAAAACACAAGCCTATAATATATGCATGACAACAACAGTTCAAACAATCTTACATTCTGACATTTTTAAGGACAAATCACACATTCCAGTCAGAATATTGTGGGATGTTTTACTTGTGATGACAGCATATTATTATACTCTTCTTGTTCCTTTTCAATGTGTTTCTGAGCATCACCGTACACAGCAGCAGCCTTTGCCAGAATGTTTTCGTTGATATTTTCACTGTTTTCAGCTCCATATTTGCAGGACTCCTCAGATAACTTGGTACCTGGAAAAGATTTTAACAATAATAAATGAAACAAATAAGGGTTTCAGAAAATAAGTTCAAAGGTCACCGATTTTGAAACAGTCCTATGATCAAAATTCCACAGGTATTCTAGCTTGATGAGTAACAACATGACTGTACAACATATCAGAAAATACACACACACACACACATACACACACATATACATACGTACCTGTTTCAATATGCTTAAACCCTATGGCTGCAAATCCTTCTGCTGCTTTAATAACAACTTTCTGAAATTCCTGAAGAAAGGGAAATTGTAGACAATAAGAAAAAAAATTCCAACAGCTCTAGTAACCAAAGTGAGTCAGTAACCTCTCTACTAGACAATTTGTCCAATCTCAAGAAAGCCTTAGTCAGGATCACAAAACATCAGTTTTGTTCATGAAGCTAAGTTAGACATAAGACAGAAACATATTAAACACCCATAAAGACTAAAAAGGAAAAGATATTACTCTTCCGGCACGCGTTGACCTGTACAGCTTCTCCAGCTGATGATGCCTTTGCATCTCAACCTCATCAGTGACCATCACATCGGAGCTTTCATAGCCACTGCTACTAAGTTGCTTTATCACAGCCTGGATTTCAAAGATACTAACTCAATTAACACCTGCTACCATAATAAAACACAAGTAGCCAAGGTGATAAACTTCGAAAGTACAATTTGCAGGTGACCAAGTAAACCACTCTATCTGTCCCATACAAAATAATGCTCTTTAAAATAGTTTGTGTCACACAAATGAAAGGCACTAGCATGTATTTGTCAATATGGTCTTCTAACTTTAGCCATACCATGTAAACTACCGATGCTTCATTTGCATAATTTATATGCACAAGGATAAGGGACTGAAAGGGAATTTTACACTAAAAAGGATTATGTGGAAAAACATCATTAAATTTTGTGAAAATGATTTTAAAGTGTCATTCTTTTTGGGAAAAAAATGAGTATAAGAGAATTTCAGACTGCAACTTGATGTCAGAGAAAGTTTAGAAGGTAAAGGAGTTAGCTGAAGGAGGCAACCATTTGAAAATTCAACACTACTACAATCTCATAGTCATTGAGTGGGAAGAAGTACCACGAGACCAAGTCTACACAAACTGAACTGCCTATCAGATAACTAGGGTGGTAAAACATTTTTTACATTTCATTTATTCATCAAGATATAGGATAATGCTTGAAGACTTACACATTTCAACCTCTAAACCGTTTTTCAAGAAAAAAATGGAATAAACGATAAGATTCAAGTCGCGAAACTGCAAATGGTGTCAATCAGCTTAACGTGGTTCTGTGCTCTTTCGGAATGTACAGTGCAGTACATGAAAATGTATCCTAATAGTATACCTAAGAGAAGTTCCATTTAGCACTCTAAAAAACCAGCAAAATACAACAATCTAACTGGAAATTCAAAATAACCTGTAATTCCAGCTTCTACACCTGAAGTAAAAGCGATTACAGACTTGGCCAGCTAATTCTACAACTTTAATGGACTATAGGGCATCTATAGATTCCAATCGAAGTGGTTTCAAGATACCAAATACGAATAGTAACACAACATATCTGCTCTGTGTGTGTGTGTGAAATTTAACACCCAAAGGAAAACGCAAAAGATGTTAACTTGTGAAGATCCTTCCAATTCCAAAACAATATTTCACAAATATTCATAAAATGTGTACCATACTTTTCAAGCTTAACCTCAGTATACCATATAACCTGCAAACAAAATCGGGCATCGTCCAAATCCAATTCAAACTCAAAGGTCGTTCATAATCAAGAGAAACAAAAAGAATTTCCCTTTATTTCCCTCAACTAACCCACCGGCCAAACAAAAGAAAACCAGATACGAAACAGAGAAAAAGGCATGATTTTTAATGGGAATACAAATGGCAAGTGATTAGAATCACCTGCTGTTGCTTTGCAACTTGTTCTCTGATCTTAAAGGCTTGCTTTCTCAGAGCATCCATGGCTGCTCTCTTCACGACGGGGAGGACGGGGATGAGCAACAACAATTGTGTTTGAATCGGTGCTTGTTTGCAGAAAGGGTCAGATCCGACGCTAAAGCAAAACTGTGCTACTATTATCCTCAAGTCCTTAGCTCGTTTTTTTTTTCTTTTCAAAATCGCCCATTCAACTTTACAATTTTGACTAAACCTTCCACTTTGCTTTCTTTTAGGCCAAATCTTCCATTAACTTTTTAAAAATGTCCGGAATGCAGAGAAGTGTCCGTTAGATACGCCAAGTTGGCGTCTTGTTGGCAATGAGCTGGGCGGAGAAGAAAGTCGCTACTAAGTTCTTAAGTGAAATTATACCTGGGAAAATAAATTCATATTAGGAAGAGGATTTTGCTAAAGGCTGGGAAAATTTTGTACAAACACTTCAATAGATTTGATATATAAGTGTACTAGGTATAAAAAAGAAAGTTAACTGGTCTCATTAATTTTTTAAGAGATTAGTCAAATTATTTATGACAGAAAAAATCTAGTGGAGTTTCTAATATATATAGCACTAGTTGTTTTGCCCTATAATGTGCGGGTTTAATTTTTATACTCCCTTAATTTCATATTAATTGGTCATTTTATCATTTTTAACTGAAATTTGACTAAACATATTCATATTAATATGTATTGAAAAAAAATTTATAATATTTAGAAATTATAATATTTAAAGTTTCATTTTCATATAAACTATTCGTGTTTTTATAATATATTTTGAAATAAATAAAATTATAAATTAATTTCTGTGAATAGTAAAAGAGTTAATATTTGTGAAATGGATAAAATATATTTTAAATGTATATATAGTTGCCTAATTATTTTTTATAATAATAATAGTAATATGTAAAAAATTGAAGATAAATCTATATTTCATACATTTAATAAAATTTAGCTATTTTTAATTGTTTATAAAGAAATGAATGTAACAATTAATAATGATCTATTTAAAATCTAAAAAGTGAATTCAATTTTCAACATTTTTCTTTCTTAAGTTTTTCCAAAACCAAATAAAGAATAGAATATCAAACTTACAGGAAAAATAAAACATATACAGTTGAGATGATATTTTATATTTTATATTTTTATATTAATAAGCATTTAATAGAAAATGTAAATTAGTTGTTAGTAGGCAAAGAGAATTAAAAGAAAAATGGAAATTGTAAAAAATAGATTATTTTTTTAGCTAAACAAAAGAGAAAAGAATAGTGTAGTAAAAATAAAAATAACATAATTAATTGCATCTAACCATATCTCAAACTATTTTAAGAAAAAACATAAATCCATCACCACTAATGCAAAAATGATAGAAGTATTAGATAGTATGTGAAGTTTTTTTCAACTAAAAAAATAAAATAAGAGAAATAAAGGATCAAAATGATTGTGGATAGAATTAGAATTACCTGAAGTTATATATCCAAAACATAATCATTTTGGCATCACGTAGACTTGAAAGTTTTTTGTTCTTTCATCTAACTCACAAGAATAGGCTAATTTATACTAATTGTTTTTCTCTAATTACTATGTAATTAATTTTAGTTTAAAGAATTGAATTACACATTCAATATATAAGTTTCGCATAATTAGTATATCAAAATTGTTGCCTAATAAATGTTAGTAACTGAAATATTAAATAAAATAATACATAATTACAATAGAATTACTACCATAACACTCTACTTGGTAACAATAACTCTTGAAAAAACCTCATAAAGAGTCCAATTATATCAATCATCAAATTGAGAGGCCATGTAAGTAAATAATTAACTATAAATCTAATAGTGTACTTTAATTGATAGAATTATGTTTAAAATAAGCAGAAATAAAAGATAATGATCAAATTATAACTTAACAAATATTCATGAGAATGTCAATGCAATAAAAATTCAAATGATAGAGTGTAGTTAAAAGGTCCCAAAAATATTTTGACATTGAAAAGTGAGTAAAATTTTTTTTAAAAAGTTAAAAAAGTTTCATAGTTAATTATTCCAACCTATTATCTAGGTTTTTCCTTTATATATGAACTAAGAAGACTAATGAGTACTCTAATGCCCAACACATAACCGTGCCCATCATTAGTCTTGTCTATTCTATTTGCATTTCTTCATTCCCTTTCATCTCTCAAGCTCTAAACCTCTTAAACACTTAGATAGGCCAGGTTTTTTGACCCAAATTTCACTTAGAAAAATCTTTTGAGAAAATCAACCAAGTTTGGACATACCCATACATTATTGGCCAAAAATGAAGGGAACCTAAGAACTAGTTGAAATTGACAACTATATGAAAGAAATTATCCACTACAAAAAAAATGTGCTTTTCTAATTACTATTTTTTTATGGCCAGTTGTTGGAAAACTACTTTTTTTTATGGCGACAGTAAAAAAAGTGCCTCTTAACCAATTGTTCGCTGGAAAAAAACTTGACAGAAAGTCTTGGATGACCATTGTCATAGTGTTCTCTAAAGGATGGAAATTGGAAAAGTTATCAGAGCATTTCTGATA
The DNA here is from genome assembly GCA_039654915.1 of Aquilaria yunnanensis. Lineage (NCBI taxonomy): Eukaryota > Viridiplantae > Streptophyta > Magnoliopsida > Malvales > Thymelaeaceae > Aquilaria > Aquilaria yunnanensis. The sequence continues at coordinate 111,458,108 of CM077593.1, forward strand.
GTTGACCGTCAGAAAAAGTCACTAAATAATTGTCCAATGGTCATATGTCAAAAAATGCCATTAGAAAATGCAATGGGTGACTTTCCATCTAACGGTCATTGAATTTTTTTTTTAATTAAAATAATCTCAGGAAGAAATGAATAAGAAAATTAAAAAATAAGGTGGTGGGAAAGAGAGTGTAGGAGAGAAAATGAAAACAAAGAGGAAGAAGAAGAAGATGGTGAGAAAATAGAGGATAGAAGAAGATGATGATGACGAGGAAAGATGGAGGGAAGAAGAAGAAAAAGAAGATTATATAGTGGAGTGGGAGGGAGATAATTTTTAAGAAAATGGGAGAGAGAAGGGTGAGAGTGAAAAAAGGAGATTTAGGTGCAGTACCAAAAAATTTAAAATTATTTTTTTGGTAGAAAACTTTGGAGAGAAAATAGTTCAATTTTGGACAGCCAATGGTTGGAAATTGGTGTTCAGAAATTTTTCTCATCTTCCGACAGCAAGCTTTAGACTTTGCCTAGAGGTCGCTAATAAAATTTACAATGGCTTGTCATAAAGAATTCTTTATGGCTGGCCATCGGAATTTGTTTGGAAGACTTGGCAAACTTTTTGATAGCATTTTCCGATGGATGGCTATTAGAATTTATCCAAAAGCTTTCGATGAATTTTTCAACTACTTCTCATCAGAAATTTCGATGCTCAACTATAAAAATTTATCCAAAAACCTCTAGCAAACTTTCTAATGGATTATCATTGGAAGTTTCCAATTGCCGGCCTTTAAAATTTCCACGGAAGATTGCTAAAAAACTTAAAGTTATATATGATGGCTTGTTGCTGGAAACTTTTTTTTCCCAACAGCTACTAGAAAACTTCCAATAATGTGCGGCTGTTTTCCAAAAAACCATCAAAACAGGGCCTTCTTTTAGTAGTGATCTTGTACTTACATAAATTCATCATCAACAACTTTTTTTTTGTAATAGAATGGAAAGAAAACCAACTACAAGGCAAAAGCAGAGGGTAAACAGCTGCTGGCTAAGTTAGGGGTCATCCCAAGGGCATGCAGCTGGACTTTAAATAGGAATCACTGTAATGAGCATGCTAGATCTCAAATGTTAATTATCAGCAACTTAAAATGGGCTCACAACCCATAGAGGGAAACAAATCCAACAAAAACATAGAACCTACAATAGCTATAAATATTACATGAAAAATGGGTATACAAAGAGATAGAACACCTTGAACGACAAAGAAGTGATTAATTAATATTACCTACTGGGTTAGAACAAGAGAGGCAGGAAGAGGGGGAGAGAGACAGAGATTTGGAGAAAACTTGAAGAAGATGAAGTATATATCCACTACAAGAAAGTCTTTAGATCACACTTCAAATTGATAAAAAAATTTCAAGGAATTTACCTATCTCTAGAAACCGTCTCTCTCTCTCTCTCTCTCTCTCTCTGTCTCCCTAACTTATGATAGATGCTATTGTTGAAATGAATTTGGAATGTCGTTTAACTGCTGTAGAGGGCTGGGGCTCATTGTGGTGAGAATATTTTTCTTGCTGAAGTAAGCGGGGCATGCAGAAAGCAAAATGACAGGATTTTCCAAAAAACTCTCTGCATCAGGAAATTTATTTGGCTGCTGTGAGCGGCCCAGTGTAACAACTTGTTCCAAAATCTTTTTTAACTTCAATCCAAATTTGATTCATTCATCACACACCTGCATGAAACACGAGAAGAATTAAGACAAAATGGTAACAGAACTCATAACTGAACTGATGTGAAATATACCTTGAAAAAGCACTTACCCTTATGCGTCTTTTGGGGTTCTAGAGAAAGAACTAGGAGCTTCTGTCTAAAATTTTTTTTAGGAATGAGATTTTTATTCCTATTAAGAAATTAAAAATCTTTCTTTCGGGGGAAAAGTGAAGATGTCATCTGCATAATCGAATTGGGATGTAGAAACCGAGGGTCAATTGATCTAAGAGGAGAAGATATCATATGGTTTACGACCATATGGAGAAAAATCATTGGATTTTCACCGGAAGTGAACGTAGTTGAGATGGCAGGACGCTATTTTTCGGATTTAAAAGGAACTTTCACGGACAATTTGGAACTGGTGGAGGCAAGGAAGCCTAATCGTTCGCGTACCATTTTTCCCAAGGGAAGGAATTCTCTAGTGGGTGGAAAGCGTATCTATCAACTGTTGGACGCCCTGTCAAGTGACAAACGGAAACCTGATCAATATCCTAGCCGAAAACTAGATGGTGGGAGGACTATGGTGGTTTCAAATTCAATTCTCAGCAGTGGTGGCCTAAGGAGATTATGGTGAGCAATGGGCGTCCAATGGAATTGGAAAGGAGATGCAAGGTGGACCTAGTTTCAGCGGCAAGGTCGAAGGAGGAAAGGATGAAAAGGTGCGGCTGTGTCTGGCAAAAGGGCAAAAAGGCTGCACAGTCAGCAGCGTAGTCCTCTGGTGATTGAAAGGGAGAACAAAGAATCGAGAGATACGGCGTCTGAGAGGTGCAGCGCGGTTGGAGAGGCGAAGTCTTTGGTTTGGAGGTGAGGAAGCAACCGGAGTGGAGGTTGTTTCGGTGGCGTCCGGTGGTGGAGAAGGCGAACGATATACGTTTTTTGTAGCCGAAGAGAAATTCGCATCATGTGGCTAGTAATTCCAAAGGTCAGTTTAACCTTTTGAGGCCATGGGTTGGGTTAAAACTTGTAGTGGGCTTGATAAGTATGGTGTATCTGGTGGGCCTATAAGTGATGCTGGTGGGCTTATGAATGGATCTCAGAAGGAGTTTTTTGGGTCAAAATTTTCTTATAGGGTTACACCATTAAATCTCTTTAAATTTGTAATTTCTTTTATTGTGAATGAGTGTATATTTTAAAAATTAGTATTTATAAAATCCGTATTTGTTGACCTTCGATCATTTATAATATATTGTCTCTCTTTTTTACGATATGTATAAACACCTATAAATATAAATTAATTTGTATATATGGTTTATGTCATTAATTTTAAGTGTAAATCTAAAATTAGTTTTAAGTCTTCAAATATTTAGTCCATTTCAGATCAATTGGATATGTTAATTTCGGAAAAATGTTGAAATTTAGTGGTTATTAAATTGTGATTTGAAGGTGAATGCGTATAAATTGATCAATTAAAAGTTGAGCAATCACTTGTGATTTATCACGCATTTAGATTCACTCATAAATTCAAATAAATAGTATGATAAATCAAATTGAATAACTAAAGCTTATACCATTTTGTAAACGTTGTAAAGTTGTACCATGCCTCTAAATATTTCATGTATAGTTGCATTACTGTAAGATTATAAATATAGAAGAATGAAGTTTAAGAGATGCGGATAATATATATAGGTAGCAATTAAGGGTTAGTAGAACAAATGGGTACGAGGACGAAATATAATGTTAGAGACGTAGGCGTGGCTAATCATATCAACTAGCAGCGGAAACTGCAGCAAGGCAAATAGGCTGACAGGAACAGAAGCAGCCAAAGCCATGAGGATGGCAACCCAAGCGTATCTCCTTCCAATAACGATGAAAAGAGCGGCACAGAAGGAGACCATCATGGTAGCTATGGATACAAAGAGGGTTATGAGGCCGGTGACCAGCTTGTTGGGCAGCGAGTGGAGGAAATCTTCGTCAGTGTAACGGGACGTGAGGATGGAGAGGAACATGAGGATGGAGGTGGCGGAGGAGAAGAGAGACAAGGCGTCGGAACTGATGAAGACCATGAAGGTGGCGTGGAGAACCGGCTCGTCTCCGCCTCCAGGAACAGTGAAGGCCGCCGGGAACATGACGGTGGCAATGAGGGCTGCGGCCACCATGCATGAGGATGCTGTGTTTCGCATCCAGCTCTCGCCGTCTCTTACCAGCGTCTTGTGTTCTTCAGCGAACAAGGCGCTGGGTGTTTTCCCCTCGGTGTTCTTCATTTGCTTGTAAGAAGGCTCCACGATCTTCTCCACTTCCTGTCATTTTTTTTTACGATTAAGGCTCGAAGTTATAAAAGATCTCATTGTATGATCATGATCAGATGGAAGAGGCCCAGATAGACCTAGGGACCTTGAACCATTGAAGCTCCCGTCGTAACTGAAAGGCAGCACCGGAATCGGTATTAAGGCGATGCGAAGGAGCGAGTTTGCCAGCCAAATGGAGCAAATTGTTATTGGCTCTATCTTTATAAGCGGCAATGAAGTTGCGGAGAGCGCCGATCTCATATATGAGGTTGAAAATCTTCTCCTGGCGATGCAACACGGCGATGTGAAAGATGCTGCGGCTCTGGTCGTCAACTTTCCAGATGAGATCCGGATACGAGCCAATAAGCACCGTCACGAACTCCACGATCCCCAACTCCGCCGCCACGAACAGCAACCTCGTCGGGTGCTTCATCAGATCCGTTATCTTTGAGTCATCCAAGCCAAGCACTTGTTCCCATAGTCGCTTTGTTAGCTCCAGGGCTTGCAAATGTTTTAGCTTTTCCTCGTATATGGTTTTGATCCCTGACCCGCAATAATTATTTAATCAATTAATTGTTATATTCGATTCAATCTTAATATCCATATATATAGCTAGGACACCGGTGTGTCTACGCCGGGCTGCGAACCTAGCTAGCTAAAAATTATTCAATTACATAAATTAATTACGTACCTATCAAGTTCAAAACCTTCCAGCCCAGATCTTTCAGCAAAGGAATTACTGCACCACAAACGAAACGAGTCCATATGTAGTTATAACGTATGTCAACTGTTAAGAAACGATGAGAGGAACTGATATTTATCACTAAGAAGTTAATATGAAGGAATTTGAATTAATTAACCTGATCTGACTGGCCTTAAGAAATTACATGCAGCTGGTATTAGTTAATGTTAATGAGCTAGCTCATGCATGACAACGATGAAGTGAAGTGTTGTTAATTTCAAAAAATTACCTTGCCAAGTATTTGTCCTTGGGAAAACTGGCTTGTGGTTACTGGAACCAGAAACATTTGTTGGCAACTCCACTCGAAGATCTGCAATAATCCCAACTCAGTCTCTGATGACAAATTGATCGATCAGCGAAATAAAAAAAAAAAAAATTGCATGTTCCTTGAACAGTTGGGATATAAGTATATAATCAGAATTACAAAAGTTTAATTACGTGAGTAGATAAATCTGGGTAAGGCACTAAGTCGGCTTCCGCTGAAGAAGGCAGAAGGCTTCCGAGCTAACACATGGAGGGCCGTCTCTCCATTGCCATCTCTTGCTATTGCCAAACTTGGGTTCGAATCAATGATCTCCAAAGCTACGTCTGTCGATTGTTGATCATCACAAAAAGTTATTTTTAATTAATAATTAAAATTAGAATAAGCTCAGAGAGCTTTCATTTTAACAAGAATATAATGGGTTTCATTAATACTGATGATTACCAAATAAATTAGCAGTGATGCATGCGACAAGAAGTCCGACGAGGTCAATTTCGTGCAAGTGATCTTGGGTGAGAGCATATAGATACCAAACCATTTCCCTGTGCCCCAAAAGCGTAGCCATGTAGAGCGGCGTGGCCCCCTGACTTCCTCGAATCTCTGGCAACCTACTGTTCTTCTCCACCATCACCTCTGCAATTCTTCGGATTCCCGAAGCGGCGGCGAAGCACAGAGCCGTGTTCCCCACCCTATTCTGTATCGCCAGTTCCTCGGGAGCCATCTCTCGCACCAGCTCCTCCACAAAACCAGCATGCCTTGCACCCGCCGCTATGTGAAGAGCTGTCTCTAGGCCTCGCGTTATCTGAGCCGACCGCGCTTCCGGATGCCTCTCTATGTATGCTTTGGCGTCACTCCAGTCGCCTTTCAGCGCCGCAAGATACAAAGGCACGTGTCTCCTCACTCCCAACGTTCTTATTTCACCTGCCCAGCCTCCATTCTTAATTATTAATTTCAACGGCTTTAAGGTTCCAAAATTATTACTTGGTTGAACTTCAATTCCATAAGTCTTAGCATTACTGGGGCGTCCCTGCTGGCATTAATTTGACCCGACTTATAATATAATTATATATCAATACCGGACCCATGTGCTTTTTGTTTGACAATTAATCGTATCCTGTAGTGTCTACCAAATTGTTGTTAGCGTGTTTGTTTCTCACTCTCTAACAACCTGACAAATCAATTGACTTTATCTGTAACTTTTCTTTTCTAAAAAAGGATAACACTACCACCATCCTATATTCTTTATACTATTTAAATTTTTTATATAGTTTAACTTAAATTTATTTATATTTATTAAAAAAATTTTAAAAATATATATTTAAAAATTATATATCTTGATTTATCGTTATTATATAAAAATTCTTCATTTATATACTAAAATATTGAAAATAAAAAATTATAGATTAATTACTAAAAGGTGAATGGTACAAAAAATATGGGACGGAGGAAGTAATTTAACTTGCATTCTATTTAATTTGGAGGAGCTCTCCACTATTTTAGGGTAAAAAACTGCATCTTCATACAAAGGTTAAAGAAAATAAATTAGTAATCACTTTTTTTTGGGTATACGAAGTAGTATATGATTTAGGAGGGGAGAGCTCAACTCTTGATTGAGAGCAAAAAACTCAATATTTCAGTACTATACCAACACAATCACTTTTCATAAAGTTGTTTGCATGTACCCTTAATAGATTGTTCATAAGGTACAACTTCCAAGTATAATTACGTAATGAGAGGGTCAAAATATAACGCACAACAAAATGACCAATATTATTTGGAAACTATACATTCATATTTTGCCCCTGAACAAGAATTTACCAAGTTCCATACCTAATATATATATTAGGATCGGCAATAAATTAATTTGGATTCCATTCACATTGATCAAGAATTCATGGTCAAATACAATTGGTTTCGGTGATGGTAAGATCCAGCATACATGCGCTTGGTTCATAATGTTTTTAAGTATTTTACAATTCTATTTTTGTTGAATAGTGTACACGAGTTCAAGTCATGATCCAGCTCTTTTTGTACATGTATACACTGAACATATGATTCGAGAATTTCGCCCACACACTTGCATAACTCTCCTCTCCGATTATTTAATTGATAGAATCTCTGCATGTTTGTTGCAATATTAATTTTAAAGATCAACTAAATTTCTTGTTTTCCTCCACTTGTGAAAAAATATGTAGAGAGAACCTATAGGGCGCAATAAAAAAGTGTTATAAGTACCGAATTATTATTTTAAAGGTGAAAAAAATGCAATTTACCCTAATTTTAGAAATTTAACTCTGCGAACTTAACATATCCAATCTATAAGAAATTAAGACCTTAAGTGATTGCTTTGTTGTTTTTTTCTCATAATTTTTTTCTTCCCCGGCGTTCTTTGATCTTGTCTTTCAGTCAAGTATCTATTCGGATTTTCTGATAACTTACCAATATAGGCATAATGTAGAAAGGAAAAATTTTAGGCAAATTAGTTTTGCTAAGATTATTCACATAAATTACTCTAGCATCCTTGTTTGTTATTATAAGTTATCATATATAACAACACATACACACAGAACATATACACATATAATGTTCATAACACTATAAATAGAAACACATTTTTGTTTATATATGTCATTGCACACAGATGCTCTTACAAGATAATATCATTATTCATTATATGGTTTTTTAACCAATTGTATGAACAGTTTCGTTATTTACTTCTATATCTTAGGTTTCTTAACACTCAAGTGTATGATAGAGTTAGTTAACTAAACAAGAAATTAATTAATGAGTAAAATTTAAAGGGAAATACAGAAATATATATCTGTAGTGAACCCAATTTGAAATTACCGCTATTGAAGGTTTAAATTATTAATTCATACTACTATCCTGTCATAATTAATATGTCATTTTTTGGCTTCTTAAAAATTAAGTTTGATTGTGTGTGTGTGTGTGTATATTGTAATTCATGATACATGAGCATGTAAAATTTGGATGTACATAATAATTAAATTGTAGTTCTTAAATAGTGTTTAGAAAATTGATAACGAGTAATAAAAGAAATAATAATAATCAGCCACACTCAATTTAATTAGTACACCGATGGAGCAAATGATTGGAAAAATAAAACCAATTACCCGAAAAAGGAAGAGCAGCAAGCGGAGAAGCCGGGGTTTGGGCGGACGATCGGGAAGGGCAGCTGTCGTCGGAAGACGCGTCGAGGGTGAGAGTGAGATGATAGTCTTCCACCATCGGTGCCGCAGGCGGTCCAGGGAATGGAATAGAGGAAGGGTCAGAATCATGTTCAGGCGGGAGCTGGTCGTTGGCTGGGAAGTTGAAGTCGCCACCTCGGAGGGAATTCTCCGGCGAGTGGTCGTCGGGGAACAACGATTTGATGGATGGATTTCTTCCCTGGGAAAAAGTCGACCCTCTGGACAACGACATTGGTACGAATTTTGCAAACACAAATTAACAATTACAAGCTTGGGATGTCCATAAATTGTAGGTAGCTAATATTTATATGTTTGATGACCATTAATGCGAGGAGTACTATCCAACTCAAGTTTTTCTGGCGAAACTGAGCTGGAAATTTCTCTGAAATTATTGTGCGCAAACATATATTCTAATTAACAGCTTGCTTCTTCAACCTGACAGCTTCCTCCACCGACCTTTCTTCTCAAGCGATATATCGTCATGAGTTTTTATATTGCTCAATGTTCTTTTTTTAAAAAATAAAACAACTTTCTTTATTAATTAAGGTTAACTTGCCTTGATTGAGAGGCTTTGTCAGCTGCTACATTTTCCCCCTACTTCTTCAACGCCTCCAATCATAATCAACCCTTACTCAGCCCTATAAATCAAGCAAAAATTATGAAAATTTCATTGAGGTTTTGCCCTACCATTGCCCCCTCATATTTTTAGAAATATGTTACTATTACTCTACTCAATTTTTTTTTGAAACGTATAGTTACATATCCCGTAATTTATTTTGGATATTGAAAACTTTATTTTTTTAAACTCTACCGAGTTGATGACCAATATGGCAACCGGGACAAAGTTGGTCACCATAATTAGTCGCCAACCAGTCACATGTTGATCGGCCTTTGTCCCCATATTGGCAATCTGCAAGAAATGATTGCAATTTGTGAGAAGCAAGATTAACTAATCAAGTTCCATAACCTTTGTGACATATAAGTTCAAATTTGATCTCTTTTTCATACCTCCAACTCTTTGTCTTCATTTTGGAGCAAGCTACTCTTTCCTTTTCTTTCTAGTAACTTTCACTTCATGAGAATTAAGTTACAACTTCCATAAGCTCTTCTTGTTGGTTGATTTTGTAGCAGCTTGTATAAGGTTAGAATTCTTTAACAAAGAGAGTATTGTTTGATCTTTTTAATAGAAGGGAAAAGCTGATCTCTTCTTCAAGAACCTCAGAGCTTGACACTACTAAAAAAACAGATAATTCCAACTGCCATTATTTCCAACGGCTAGGCAGTTGGAAAACCGTTGGAAGGAACACAAAACTTTTTCCAACAGCTTAGCAGTTGGAACTTTTAAGACATTAAATTTAGATGTATATATATAATATTTTCAACGGCTTTAACCATTGAAAAATGGGGAAAATAATGGGATTTTTTAACAAATTATATATATATAATAGTTCCAACGGCTGTAGCCGTTGGAAAATGGGAAAATAATGGGATTTTTTTACAAATTATATATATATAATAGTTCCAACGGCTGTAGCCGTTGGAAAATGGGAAAATAATGCGATTTTTTTGTAAATTTTATATATATAATAGTTCCAACGGCTGTAACCGTTGGAAAATATTTAGTATGAGTTACAATTAATGTGTTTTTTTCAAATCGGTGTGGATAATTTTTTCAATGGCTAATTAGGGGTTTTTAGGTGAATTTATGCTCAAATTGTTCCAACGGCTAAAACCGTTGATATTTAGGGTTTAGGAAAAAATGTTCTCGAATTAAAGCCGTTGGAAAATAGATGTTGGCATGGGGAATAAGTTTTCTAATTTTTCGAACGGCTTTAAACATTGGAAGTGATTTCAGGAGTTTAGGATTTAATTGTTTTATTTCCAACGGCTTTAACCGTTGGAAATAACTGCATATAATTTTTGTGTGATTCTCTGTTTCCAACGGCTTAAGCCGTTGGAAAAATAATTAATGCATCCTGCAACTTCCAACGGCTTCAACAGTTGGAAATTCATTTAATGAAACGGTTCGTTTTGCAAATTTTTTTCCAACGGCTAAGGCCATTGGAAATTTCTAATTTAAATCCCCCCCCCCAGCCCTGTCGTCTTCTTCATTGAGTAACCAGTCTCGTCTTTCTCCTCTCTGCGATTTTCTTCCTCCCACACGCACACACAACACCTTCGTTTGTTCGATTAAGGGGTTAATCAACTTCCTGGAGCTTATTTTGACATGGATCTGGTCTCGTTTTCCTTTATCTGTAGGCTAGTTTTGATTTGTTTTCATTTTTTTTCATTTTTTTCGCGGATTTGCGTTCTTTGATGTTGTTTGTTGATAATGGGTTTTGATTTTGCTTGTTGTAGTTGATTTGAAGCTATTTCGAGGCATTTGAAGCAAGTAAACTGTCGGATTTGAGGTAAGTTGGTTTAATACGTATTTTTAATTTTTTTTTTCAAAAAATAGTTAAAATCCGGATTATTTCATGGTATTTTGGTTTGAAATATGTGAAATTTATGTGATTTGTAGTTGTTGATGGTTTGATGTGAAGTATTTGGGTTACCCATTATAATTTAACATTTATGTCCATTTTCTTACTTTTTTTCTTAATTTTGGGATTAATTAAAAAATAGAAAATTTTTAGTTTTAAGTAAATTGTTTAGGTAGTATATTTATGTGTGAAATTAGTTAGTATAATTAAAAATAGTTAATAATTACTTTTAAGTAAATTGCTTAGGTAGTATATTTATGTGTAAAATTAGTTAGTATATTTACAAATAATAAATAATTAGTTTGAAGTAAATTGTTTAGGTTGTATATTTATGTGTGAAATTAGTTAGTATATTTAAAAATATAAAATGATTAGTTTTCTATAAATTGTTTAGGTAGTATTTTTTTTTGTAAAATTAGTTATTATATTTAAAAATAGGAAATAATTAGTTTTAAGTAAATTGTTTAGGTAGTATTTTTATGTATCAAATTAGTTAGTATATTTAAAAATAATAATTAATTAGTTTTATGTAAATTATTTATGTAGTATATTTATGTGTGAAATTAGTTAGTATCTTTAAGAATAGAAAATAATTAGTTTTAAGTAAATTGTTTAGGTAGTATATTTGTGTGTGAAATTAGTTAGTATATTTAAAAATACCAAATCTTTAGTTTGAAGTCAATTGTTTAGGTAATATATTTTTTTAGTACGTACAATGTTTAATTAGATTTATTCTTACAATGTTTTCAGAATTGGAATTAATATAAAGGTACTAAATATTTCTATTTAAATAAGTTTATTTGATTAAGTTTGACCTTGAATAATAATATATGTCAATAATAATAATAATAGTAATAATATATAATACTTGAAAGAATAAATATTATTGTAAGATTAGTAGTAAAGTCATAGTAATAATAATAATAATTATTATTATTATAATTATACTAATAATTAATCAAATACGAGTAATAATAAGTATATTAATAATAATAATAATAATAATAATAATAATAATAATAATAATAATAATAGTAATAATATATAATAATTGAAACAATAAATATTATTGTAAAAGTAGTAGTAAAGTAACAGTAATAATAATAATAATAATTATTATTATAATTATACTAATAATAAATCCAATAACACTAATAATAATAATAATAATAATAATAATAATAATAATAATAATAATAATAATAATAATATTATTATTATTATTATTATTATTATTATTATTATTATTATTATTATTATTATTATTATTATTAACAATAGTAGGTGTAGTAGTACTACTAATAGTAATAATAATAATAATAATAAGTATTATTATAATTATGGTAATAATAAATCCAATCAGAGTAATAATAATTATAATAAAAATAGTAATAATATTTAATAATTGAAAGAATAAATTTTATTCTAAGAGTAGTACTAAAGTAATAGTAATAATAAGAGTTGTAGTAATAGTAATTATATGGATAAAATATTTATATGTAATAGTAATAACTGTGATTCGTGGATTTAATTGGTTATATGATTTAATTTATGAAATTAATTATTATTATAATTATACTAATAATTAATCAAATACGAGTAATAATAAGTATATTAATAATTATAATAATAATAATCATAGTAATAATATATAATAATTGAAACAATAAATATTATTCTAAAAGTATTAGTAAAGTAATAGTAATAATAATTATTATTATTATTATAATTATACTAATAATAAATCCAATAACACTAATAATAATAATAATAATAGTAGTAGTAGTAGAAGTAGTAGGTGTAGTAGTACTACTAATAGTAATAATAATAGTAATAAGTATTATTATAATTATGGTAATAATAAATCCAATCAAAGTAATAATAATTATAATAAAAATAGAAATAATATATAATAATTGAAAGAATAAATTTTATTCTAAGAGTAGTACTAAAGTAATAGTAATAATAAGAGTAGTAGTAATAGTAATTATATGGGTAAAATATTTATATGTAATAGTAATACCTGCAATTTGTGGATTTAATTATTTATATGATTTAATTTACGAAATTAATTTTATGTGTTCATGCTTTCCTAAATGTCATAAAGGTAAATATATAATTTCCATTGGTAGGCCTCCATGGATCAAGAACGTAGTTGGATGTATAATAGTCGTTATTTACCTGGTCGAGTTGGGTACAAAGAGGAGTGGAAGACAGGGGTTGAGCAAACTGCACAACAAGCATCACATTATGAGCGGAAGCTAGAGCGTCTGAAGAGGAGACAACGAGTTGAGCTCGAGTACATATGTAAGTCAATTGGCATTCTTCTGCTCGCGCCTCCTGCAGATGATGATGATGCCTCGGGATCGGATTAATAATAGATCAGGTATATCATGCTACTATGTGTCTTTATTAACAAACAAACACTTAGTTGGAGAATGAAACTATGTAATTTCTAGTATAAATGTTTTTATGTGGATTCATTCATACATTTATGTCATGAATTAGTACTTTCAATTGTGTAGGTTTTTATGTGGTTACATATATATTTTTATGTAATTTCAGTAAAAAACTTGACTACATACCATAATAATTAACTGGAAAATAACAGGTTAACATTTAAACTAAACATTCAATTGGAATGAACAGTGATTAATAATATAAATAAAAAAAAATTCCAATGGCTAAACTTTTAATATTGGGAAATTTCCAACTGCCTAAGCAGTTGGAAAAAGGCGTTGGAACACCAAAAATATAAAATTATAATTACAGCCGTTGGAAATTCTCCAACTGCTTATTTTCCAACGGCTGATAGTAGGAAATTCTAACTGCTAAGATCTGGGCCGTTGAAAGTAAAACTTCCAGTGAATGGATTTCCAACTGCCAAATTTCCAACGGTTGGCAGTTGGAAACGAAAATTTTCCAATTGACAGCCATTGGAAATGACAGTTGGAAAAAGGCTAATTTTTAGTAGTGTGAAATGCTCTGTCCCTCTCCTTGTTCTATTGTTTGAAGGCCTCTATTTCTTTCTCATCCGGTAGAATATAAAGATTCACAATAGCTAAAAATTAGTATATAAAGAATAAAAGAAATGTGAAGAAATGTAATTTTTCCTATAGAAAATATTTACCTTTAGATAAATAAATAATAATAATAATAATGAAAATTCTCAGTTTTAATTATTAATAATTACAGAAATTTTTGTTTTCTTTCCTCCACTCAAAAACAAGCAGATAGCAACAGAAATAAGTATATGTTTGCGTTGAATGATGGATGGGGGACGTACGTACGTACATACATACATACATACATACATACATATATATCAGACCCCTTCACTGCACAATATATATCAGCATCAAACTAAAATTCAAGCGCATCAAATACAAGAATTAACTCATCATACTTGAAAAGAACCACCAAATCATCAGCTTTTTCCACATCCTGATCCAGAGACGATATAATACGGAAGGAAAAAGCCATGGAGATGGAATTTGAGTTTCTGAGAGATATATAAGCGTAGCCCTTGGAGATTTTTGTCAACCAACCGATGGATATGTCGAAACAATGCAGCAAGATCCCTCCACTTCCGGCCTCAAATGTGTGTCTGTGTCAATGCAGCTGTGTTTTTTGTTAATTAAAACTTCTAATTTCATGGTATTTATTTTACCAGCTTCTCATTATGTAAATTAAAACCCATGACATTGCAATATTACATATTAACTAACGCCCCTTTTTATAATTATATGCATGCTATTTAATGATTGAGAAACATGCATGGTCAATATATATGGTTTTCCATAACTTATAATTATAAAAAGCGCAAAAATGACAAATATTATGGGACAGCTAGCGGGAGTGAAAAAAAGTAATTGAAATTCTAAATTTAACAAACAAATTATGCTACCAGAAGTTTTTAATTTTATGGTGTCCTATCTCTCTTTCTGCTGTACTACATATATATAGCTTAGGGCGGCATAGCTCAATTATCAAGAAAAGCCGAAGACAGAAGCCTTATATGTATTTCCTGATATCATGAAGGAAACGAATTAAGTAAAAGAATTATCCTAATTATTAGGAAACCAATGCTCCATAGTATATCAAAGAAAAAGGATATAGAATAAGTACATGGTGATCAGACAAAGGTATGTTATAGTAAACACAGAAGCAATATGAGAAGAGAGAATTAAGATTATGGTGTGCAAGAGCAACCAAATCTAAACATATTTAAGATCAATTCGTTTTAATTTAAATCAACTAACTTATTTTTATTTTTATATTTTTTTTATTTAAAATCAATTTCATTTAAAAGTCAATATTATGTAGATATAATAATCCATTTGAAAGTAAATTTTTATGAATTTTTTTAATACTTTAAATTAGAAAAATTCATAAAAATTTAATAAGATTACAAAAATTTTATTTTCAATAAATTATTACAACTACATAATATTAACTTTTAATTAAAAATAACTTCAAATAAAAATAACATAAAAATAAAAATAAATTATTTTAAAGTTAATTGACTTAAGTTACAACAAATTGTGTATAAGACTTTGACAATTGAGGTGTGCATGGCAGAAATTAAAAAACAATTTATAATGGAGAGTTTAAGCAGCACAATTTGCACAGGAACTCTCCCAAAAACACATGATGATTACCATTAAATTTTATACAAGTTGAGGAAAGAATAATATATTATTTATCACATTAATATCCTCGGTTATTTTCTCACTATGTATATTTATGGTTGTTAGTTGTACTCTTCTCTATATATCGCTTAATTGCTATATAATCCCTCCGTCCAAAAAAGAAAGAATGTAAAATTTTTTTGTTAAAAAAAAAATAAAATATTTTCTTATTTAATAATTTTTTATGTTCAATTTCTTATTTTGCCCTTATAATTGATTACATGCATCTCTGCTCTTCCTCCACCACCATCAACTCTATATAATCACTTCCACCGCTGCCGCCTCAACCGCTACCGCCCCCATCCCTTGTCTTCCCTTCTTACAGCCGATCATCAAGGCGGGAAGCAAGAGGACAAAATCGATGCCGGAGATCGACAATGGTGCGAGAACAAGTGGCGGAGATCGACGATGGTGCGACATCGACGTTAGAGATTGACGATTCTATTGTTGCTGGAGATTGACGAATTTGATTGACGCCAGAGATTGTCGAATGGTGCGAAATTGACGATTCGGAGTTTTGGCACCAGAGATTGACGAAGAGGGAGGAAATCAATGCTAGAGATCGACTAAATCAATTGGCGCTAAAGATCGAGGAAATCGACTGACATTGGAGAAATCAAATGGCGTTGGAGAGAAGGTTCGTCAACAGGTCGAGTGCTGGGCAATGGAAGATTTGCCTCTAGGAAGATGCATCGAAAGGTAGAACAGGAAACAAAAAAGGAAAAAAAAATGAAAGCCTTAAAAACCATGGCTAGATAAACGTTTCAATTAAAATGAGACAAAGGAGTATATCTTAGCAATTGATTATCTATTCTCCTGTATATAATTTAATGATGGCAACTGCAGCACGTTGGAGCTAGCTGTCTATACCAGCCACTCCTAAGCGATCGAGTAATTATATAAAGAGTATATATGTATGGACAACCAAATCATATTCTCATTGCCAAACCTAGCCAGGCAACATTATATGTGTGTGTGTGTGTTGCACTAGAAATTCCCTCGGCTCTTCAACGACAATGGGTGATACAAGGTTACCCTCGCCTACATTTTGTGCAGTACGTCTTGCTTTCATATATGATGAGAGTAGCAAACAAAGGTGAAAGAATAAACCAACAGTTCAAGCTTGATTTAGATTAAATCTCATTTGTTGCTCGTTTAAATTGTTACCACATCAAAACTTGAACAAAATTTCAAACTTCATATACAATTCAAATGAAGTACGATATATTTATTTATCAGTTTGGCTTAGCTTAATCTTGGCATTTCCCCCTTAATTTAAACAAAAAGCTTGAGCTTGACTTAAATTCAATTAGTTAAAAACTTATTTATGACTCATTTATATTATTTTCAATCAAAATATAAACAAAAATTTCAAACCCAATGGTTATTTTAAGTTGAACATGATTAACCTACTACTTAATTCGGCTTAGGTCATTCTCTGCCTAGTAGTAAAGGTCTTCACTGGATTGGTTGTACGTAGATGTTTAAGAGCCATAAAACTTATCCTACTTGACTACGTACCTAAGCCCCAAAACCTTAACTTGTATTCTTCAACCCATTGAACTTTTTAAAATGAAACATATGCAAGTTATCACTTCACTGTCCAAATTGTGCATGATTTTAAAGTTAGACCCTTGGGTTGCCCATGGTCGATGTCCTTTCCAACCTCGCTGAGATATTGTTGACCTGATTGTTCTATAAAGTAAAATCTGTAACAAGATTCAAAAGGTTTATATCGAAGGTACCGAGAAAGCCAGCAACACAAACCACAGCCTTTGAGCTTTACTTCACCATCGATGTGTTGGGAATCCGAACGAGTTTCACGCTATTAACTTAGCGTACACCAGGATCGGATTGTAGAAATAATCACACGGGTACCTTGTTTTCGAAATTCCACAAATGCAGAATTCTCCAAGCTTAACACGCTCGAATTCCTTCTCTTCCGGTTGCACTATATGAGTGTTTGTGCTATTATTGTTTCTGGACTAATTATCTCCCTTATTCAATAATACACAACCACTCCTTTTATAGGCAAAAGGTACAGTAGCTTCTCTCAGAAGCTAAAGCACAACTTCTCTTAGAAGTTAAGTACAATAGCTTCTCTCAGAAGCTGAAGTACAACTTCTTTTAGAAGTTTGACCGGGTAGAGTTTAGAATGTGGCGTGGGACCCTTGGGATCTCTTAATCCTGTCAAATTAGTCCTCAACTAATTTATTGTTTACAAGTCAGTACAACATATTATACGACCTTGTAAAATCTCCTAGGATTTCAGAGACAATTCACAAGTACCCATTTTATTCTATTCTGTTCACCGTCCAATATTGTTGCACATAATCCGGACTAGACCAACCACATCCAAAACGTGGTACTGTCAATACGGAATTAAATATGTGCACGTCTCTTCAAGTTTATTCGGACTTTAAACAATTTAGAAAAACATTTATAAAATCTATATATACCATATATATAATTTTATATATAGAAAATAATATTTCCAAAACAATATTTTTCTAAATCGACCACGTGGATTTCTTAATCCGAAAAACCAAGAGACTTACTCCACAATATTCACTCTTATTTCAAGAGCGGTGAATTCTATGTTGAATAATCATGAACTTAACATGTTACATTTATGTGATCCAACATGTCCAAGTATATCCTATAGTAGGCATCATTGGTTGACATATCAAAATCACATAAAGTATACATTTAAATTCATATTATTCTCAAGTCTACGGAATAAATAACATTTACTCTTTCTCAACAGTTGAAGGTCTAAGAGTAATTGATTTGGTCCTGTTCAAATATTTATCTCCATAAATATCCACATACACATTAGGAATCAATATTCCAGTGATTGAGACAAATCACTCTATCTCATATAGTAATGTCATATGTGCAATCTTTTATGAGTAATCAACCCATGTATATACTCATAGATTGTGAACACCTTTTAAAGAACTACAAAGATGAATTAAGTCTCATGTGACATAATCTCCATCATCCATCAATTCATATATAATATAGTTCTTATGGGTTTATCACAGTAGGAGATAAGTTGGCTTTGATGAGCATAACAAATCTTTCAATCTCCCACTTGCGATTCAAAGCCAATCAGCAACTATTCTAAGACCCATTTCCTTTACATGTTTCTCAAAAACCTTTTGAGATAACGGTTTAGTCAGTGGGTCTGCCACGTTCTCCGCTGAAGCAATCTTTATGATGCTTACATCTCCTCTTTTGACAATTTCTCTTATCAAGTGAAATTTCCTCTGTACGTGCTTCATGCGTTGATGAGCACGGGGCTCTTTGACTTGAGCAACAGCCCCAGTGTTATCACAGTACAGAGTAATTGGAGATTCTATGTTTGGAACAACTCCAAGTTCCTGAATGAACTTTTTGATCCAAACAGCCTCTTTTGCTGCTTCAGAAGCGGCAATGTATTCGGCTTCAGTTGTAGAGTCAGCTACAGTACTTTGCTTAAAGCTCCTCCAACTGAAAGCCCCACCATTTAGTCCATAAACGAATCCAGAATTCGATTTACCGTCATCTGGATCAGATTGGAAGTCAGAATCAACATATCCTTTTACTTCCAATGAACCACCACCATAGACTAAGCAATAATGCTTTGTCCTGTTAAGATATTTCAAAATATGCTTAACAGCGGTCCAATGACCTTCCCCAGGGTTGGATTGGTACCTACTTACAACACTCACTGCTTGTGCTATATCGGGCCTAGTACACAACATTGCATACATGATGCTGCCAACAGCAGAAGCATAAGGGCAGCGTTTCATTTTATCCAATTCCTCATCAGTCTTAGGAGACATCTTTTCGGAAAGGATGATTCCATGACGAGAAGGCACGAAGCCTTTCTTGGAATCTTGCATGTTGTACTTAGCCACGATCTTATCAATGTAAGTAGATTGAGATAACCCCAACAATCTTCGGCTTCTATCTCTATAGAGCTTAAGACCAAGGACATATGATGCCTCACCCAAATCCTTCATAGAAAAATGAGTGGACAACCATAGCTTCACTGCTGATAACATTTCTACATCATTCCCAATGAGTAGAATATCATCAACATATAGGACAAGGAATGTGATAGCACTCCCTTGTGTCTTCTTATAGACACAAGCTTCATCCGGATTTTGTGAGAAGCCAAATTGTTTAACTGTCTCATCAAAACGGATGTTCCAACTTCTGGAAGCCTGTTTAAGTCCATAAATGGACCTATTCAGCTTACATACTGACTGTTCCTCCCCACTAGATACAAATCCTGCAGGTTGGTTCATATAGATATCTTCATCAAGATACCCATTCAAGAAGGCAGTTTTTACATCCATCTGCCATATCTCGTAGTCATAGTATGCAGCTACGGCTAACAGAATTCTGATGGATTTAAGCATGACCACTGGCGAAAAGGTTTCCTCATAATCAATTCCTTCCTTTTGATTATACCCCTTTGCCACTAATCTTGCTTTAAAGGTTTCCACCTTTCCATCAGGTCCTCGTTTTCTCTTATAAATCCATTTACAACCAATAGTCTTAATATTGATTGGTGGATCTACAAGAGTCCAGACCTGATTCTTATGCATAGAATCCATTTCTGAATTCATAGCATCAATCCATCTATCCCTGTCAATATCCTTCATTGCCTCATCATATGTTCTAGGATCTTGTTCGCAATCTTCTGAAATCATCATGAATGATTCATTCAGAAGTGTCAACCTTTGAGGCGGACGAATGATCCTTGAACTTCTTCGAATAGGCTCTAAAGGAATATTAACTCGAGTACTATCATTAGAAGCAGTACTATCAGATGTTTCAGTTAACTCTTGTAAGATAATCCCATTATCTTTCCTAGAGTCAACCACAAAATCTTCTTCCAAGAAGACCGCATCTCTACTAATGAACACCTTTTGTTCATTTGGATTATAGAAATAATAACCCATAGTGTCTTTTGGGTATCCTACAAATAGGCATCTTTCTGTTCTAGATTCCAACTTTGTAAATTTTTGCTTCCTAACATGTGCAGGACAGCCCCAAATTTTCAAGTGTCTCACACTCGGTCTTTTGTTAGTCCATAACTCGTATGGAGTTTTTGGGACTGATTTAGTTGGAACTCTATTCAACAGATAGACAGCGGTCTCTAACGCATATCCCCAAAAAGACACTGGCAGATCGGCCATGTTTATCATTGAGCGCACCATATCCAATAAGGTACGATTTCTTCTCTCAGAAACACCATTGAGTTGTGGTGTTCCCGGTGGTGTCAATTGTGAGAGAATTCCATTATCTTTAAGATAACCTTTGAACTCATCGGAGAGGTACTCGCCTCCTCTATCGGAGCGAAGGCACTTGATACTTCTACCTTTTTGTTTCTCAACTTCATTTCGAAATTCTTTGAACTTTTCAAAGGCTTCCGATTTATGATGTAACAGGTAGATGTACCCGTATCTAGAAAAGTCATCAGTGAAAGTGATGAAATAATAGATACACCTCTTCCCATGTGGTTCATAGGTCCACATACATCAGTATGTATGAGATCTAATACATTTGAGCTTCTTTCACCTTTTCCAGAAAAAGGTAATCTGGTCATCTTTCCTTGAACGCAAGATTCACAGGTTGGATAAGTTTCTAGTGTTAAGAAACTCAAAGGACCATCCTTAATCAACCTTTGAATTCTTTTGGCGTTAATATGACCAAGTCTCAAATGCCAAAGATAAGTGGGAACTATCTCTTCCCTTTTTCGCTTTGTTGAACCATTTCCATCACATGGTTTAGATTCAACATTCATGCTGCTTTCATGAAGGGTATGCAAGAAATAAAGACCATCATTTTTGAAACCACTTGCCACAAATTTGTTACGAAATTTAATCGTAACTTTACTACGAAATAGGAATGAATATCCCATATCATCCAATTTCGAAACAGAAATTAAATTTCTCCTAACTTGCGGCACATAAAGACAATCTTTCAAATAAAGAGTGGTTCCATCTAAAAGAACTAATTTAAAAGTTCCTAAAGATATGGCTGCAACTCTTGCATCTGATCTCATCAACAATGAGATCTCTCCTTCACTTAGCCTTCTTGTTTCCTGGAACCCCTGCCATGTGTTACACACATGAGTGGTTGCCCCGGAATCAAGACACCAGGAATTCGTAATTCCATGCATTAAGTTTGTCTCAATGATAAAGACAGAAGACTTACCATCTGATGGTTTCTTGTTCACTGTAGCAATGTAATGTTTACAATTACGCTTCCAGTGACCTTTCTTTCCACAGAAATGACATTCATCTCTGGACTTGTCCTTCCCCTTCTTTTTAGACTCATTCCTAACTTGAAGAGGGTTCTTGCCCTTGTTCTTTTTGTTATTCTTGCGCCTGGTCGTGGAGGACTGTCCTTCCATGACCATGATGGGCTTATCCTTCTTAAGCAACTCTTCCGCTCTTTGCAACATATTGCGCAGTTCAGGAAGTGTCACTACCTTGTCATTCATATGAAAGTTCAAAACAAAGTTATTGAATGACTTAGGCAACGAGCACAAGATAATGTCTATCTTGGTCGTATGGTCCATCTCAGCGCCAAGGGAATCCAACACATTGATATACCCAATCATGGTCATCACATGATCATGAATAGGTGTTCCCTCAACCATTTTGGTGGACATAAGCCCTTGCATGGCATTCATCCTAGCAGAACGATTCTGCATCTCAAACATCTCTTTTAGGCTATTCATAATTTCTTTAGCAGTTGGCATCTTTTCATACTGCTGCTGAAGCCTATTCTCAAGAGATGCCAAGATATAGCACTTAGCCAAGGAATCATGCTCATGCCAAACATCATATGCTTTCTTTTCCTCTTTATGATCATCATCAAGAGGGGGAAGTATAGGTGGCAACTCGTTCAAAACATGTGCCAACTTCCCTGCAGTGAGCGCAATGTCAAGGTTTCTCTTCCAATCACAATAGTTTGCCCCATTAAGGCGGTTCTCTTCCAGATTCTTAGCAAACTGAGGACTAATGTTGTTCATGATTCTATAAAAGAACACACAAACAAAATACATAAGGCATAGCGGAGAAAATCAGTATTTTCTTTAAATGTATCATATACAAGAAAGTATTAATTGCATTCAAAGTCACCCTCATGACCATATCATATCACATATGAGCAATTAGAAAAACAAGAACTTCATTTAATTGTAAGACTACTCCTTTTGGCATTAATCTAACAATAATGAAGCAAATATCATGCTATATTTATCTTATAACATTTATAAGATTCTTATTTTTAATTTTGGCTTCTAAAGACAATATACCCACCATCCATTTTAGATCGGCATATCTCTTTAGTCAAGTGTACACCCATTGTCTAGATGTATCATATTGCTGTGAGAAACTAAATCATTTTAATTAAGCCCCCACTTGGCTATAACACATCCATTATCACCATAAAGTAAATCAATAAGCACAAATTATCATCAACTTAATCATCTCCTTTTGGTATCAAACTAAGTCAACAATATCCATACTTATTATTTACGACAATGGAAAGCCTTTAGAAAATTAATCTTCTAAAGATATAATTTTCTATCTCTCACACTTGATATTTAAATACTGAGGGAATTTATTTTGTATTTTGAACAATTCAAAAACACAAATTAATTTTCTCAATTATCACCATAACTGTAAAATATATTGCAACACTTGCACAAGCATGCATAATAATTCTCAACAATAAATTCAAGCAATTATCATGCATTCATCCATATTTGCAAAAATTCAATAAATGAAATAATCATGCAAATAAGCTCCCACTGAATAAAGCATCCAATTATTCAGAAATAAATCATTCCAGAAAAATAAATATTCAAAATATTTAATTTCTGAAATTAATAAATAAATTGGGAACTTGGAATAAATCAAGAAAACCATTTCACTTAAAAGAAATATGCATTTGGGCCATGTAAACGAAATTTAAAAAACTGGCCCATTTGGGCCTTTTTCTGAAAGGGCCCGAAAAACCCTTTTAATTTTTTTTTCGGTGGCCTGGTGGACTCAGGCCTAGTTTAATGGGCCTGTTTGTGCGAGGCCCACCAGCCCCCTCTCCTCTTCTCCTTCGCTCGCGACGCACCAGCAGGCAGCAGGAGCTTCGCCGCCAGCAGCCGCCGCACCGCCAGCCTTCACCGCCGCTGATCGTCTCCGGTCCGGAGGTCCTGCCGGCGTCGTCCCACGACCGGCATCCCTCAGTCCCAGCCCGGTGGCTACCCGGCGACGCGGCTTTCCGTTTTCTAATCGTGACCATCGCGATTCTCCGGCGACGCTATCGCCGTCAAACGGCTACAAATTTATATGGGTTTAGTTCCCCAGAGGCCGATGATCACAATGGAACAATTCCTTTTGATCAATTTCGCACACACAACACTTAATTTCGAAAATTAATGTTAGGGTTCTTGAACTTTTCATAAACCCAGATTCGAAACGAATCAAAATTCAATCCGATTGAAGCGAAATCAGGCCTCCAAACCATGGGGCTATTGACCTTCGGCCTTGATACTTCAAAACCGAGTCATCCGCCAGCGACTTTCACGGACGGTGGTGGCCGGGGAGCGTCGGGATCAAATCGGGCAATTTTGGTTAGTCTCAAAAAACAACCAGATCTTCTTTTCTCAAAAACCAGAGTTGTTTCGATGTATTCTTGTTCTCAACAAAAATCCAGTAACATCGAAACAACAAGATCATTCAAAAACAAGCAAGGATTCAGATCCGTGTGGGTTTTTGTGTGTTTGTGTTCATCATATGAACAATACACGAAAATCAAGAAAATAAATTCGTGAAAAACACACAAAATATTATTCCACAATCATAAACATGCTCTGATACCACTGTTGGGAATCCGAACGAGTTTCACGCTATTAACTTAGCGTACACCAGGATCGGATTGTAGAAATAATCACACGGGTACCTTGTTTTCGAAATTCCACAAATGCAGAATTCTCCAAGCTTAACACGCTCGAATTCCTTCTCTTCCGGTTGCACTATATGAGTGTTTGTGCTATTATTGTTTCTGGACTAATTATCTCCCTTATTCAATAATACACAACCACTCCTTTTATAGGCAAAAGGTACAGTAGCTTCTCTCAGAAGCTAAAGCACAACTTCTCTTAGAAGTTAAGTACAATAGCTTCTCTCAGAAGCTGAAGTACAACTTCTTTTAGAAGTTTGACCGGGTAGAGTTTAGAATGTGGCGTGGGACCCTTGGGATCTCTTAATCCTGTCAAATTAGTCCTCAACTAATTTATTGTTTACAAGTCAGTACAACATATTATACGACCTTGTAAAATCTCCTAGGATTTCAGAGACAATTCACAAGTACCCATTTTATTCTATTCTGTTCACCGTCCAATATTGTTGCACATAATCCGGACTAGACCAACCACATCCAAAACGTGGTACTGTCAATACGGAATTAAATATGTGCACGTCTCTTCAAGTTTATTCGGACTTTAAACAATTTAGAAAAACATTTATAAAATCTATATATACCATATATATAATTTTATATATAGAAAATAATATTTCCAAAACAATATTTTTCTAAATCGACCACGTGGATTTCTTAATCCGAAAAACCAAGAGACTTACTCCACAATATTCACTCTTATTTCAAGAGCGGTGAATTCTATGTTGAATAATCATGAACTTAACATGTTACATTTATGTGATCCAACATGTCCAAGTATATCCTATAGTAGGCATCATTGGTTGACATATCAAAATCACATAAAGTATACATTTAAATTCATATTATTCTCAAGTCTACGGAATAAATAACATTTACTCTTTCTCAACAGTTGAAGGTCTAAGAGTAATTGATTTGGTCCTGTTCAAATATTTATCTCCATAAATATCCACATACACATTAGGAATCAATATTCCAGTGATTGAGACAAATCACTCTATCTCATATAGTAATGTCATATGTGCAATCTTTTATGAGTAATCAACCCATGTATATACTCATAGATTGTGAACACCTTTTAAAGAACTACAAAAATGAATTAAGTCTCATGTGACATAATCTCCATCATCCATCAATTCATATATAATATAGTTCTTATGGGTTTATCACAGTAGGAGATAAGTTGGCTTTGATGAGCATAACAAATCTTTCACGATGGTCACCAGCCGAGCATCAATAGCTGCACAGTTGTGGAAGCCACTTTTCCCTGCTTCATCAAAATAAACAGCTCCTAAGGTTATTGAAGTTGTTGTGAACCCTCCTTAATTACTTCGAATTCGAACCAATTAAGGGCTTTATCGTTTTTGGGATGAATCAAGTTAAAGTTAGCTACTATATATGTTTTGTTGTGCTTTGTGCTCACGGAGTGGTAACTTTTGCCATTGCTGGTGCTTAATGTTGCTTAGGTGCCAGAACAGGTGTGACACAAGGATCTAACATCACCATATTATAATATCATTAAAGGCTCTACAAACACATTCCAACCCCAAGGTTGAGCTTGAACACACAAGCTCAAAGCTTGGCTCAATAAAATACTGAAACTCCAGCTACTTGATAAAAACTCAATTTGGTAAGAGGCGCCCCTAAGTTACAACATCTTAAAGAGAATTTCCGCATTCAACTGAAATTGCTTCTCTTAAGACAGACGAGAAATTAATGCATATAATAAAAACCAAAAGTTTTGAAATACATGTGGAGATACAGGGAAACAAATATGTGAGAATATTCCTTTAGTAAACTGTTTTTTACAGTATCGAACTGTGTAGGCTGTAACTCGTTCTCCTGGCTATTGTTTTCCATATGCTTGTGAAACATCCTCGTGCCTCAAGCGAATCTGCTGGAATTGCTTGAAAAAAGATGAACAAACTTCCAACAGTACCTCGTAGCATGATACATTGACATCAATCGGAGCCGAAAAGTTAAACCTCATCCAACGTAATGAAAGTGACACTGTTGAATGTGCAAGTACCATCAAACTGGAAAAGCTCAGCTTGTGTTGACTCAAGATCCAACCAATCCCTTATACCGAGCATAGGACATTATTAGCACAAACAGACTGGCGCATAATACTCCCGAGAGGATCACTACCTACGTGTGGAAGACAACAAAAGATCACCAAAGGAACTTTTCATTTTGCTGGCCTCTGATTTAACAAAAGAATAAACATTTGCATACCCATTTAAACAAGTATCCATGGCCTTGATTCCAAGTATATGGGATGTTCACGCCAAATATTCCAGCTATCAACGAGTAGACAGATAGACAAACAGTCCCAGAACTTAGAAAGAGCTCCAACTGTGGTCATGCCGGAAGACAAGAAAGAATATACGGATCAATAAAACTTAAATTCATAAACTGTCACACTTTCATATTATAGCATCTTTATTTCTCTGTTCAACTCTTCCTGATAGGGCTAACCTGAATCAGCTGATTACGATGGTTGTCAAGCTGCATTAAAAAGGAAAGCATAACAGGTGAATCTAAAAAATTTACATGATGGTGTGAAAAAATTAACGAAATCATTTGAGTTTTGACATCCCCCCGGGTTACCTGAATATTAATGTAATCTTCTGTATCATCAATATATTCACGGAGCTGCAAAATTAAATACTAAGCAATTCAAAAGGTTGAAAGTATAAATCCAGATTCAAGAGCTAAAAAGAGACTAGACGGGGGGAAGCAAAAGGCAACAATCAGATTAGTTTAAAAAGTGGAGAGTGAGAAGAGGACAGGACAAGAAAAAGGGGGTACCGTGGTTAATTTGTTCAATGTACTATCAATTTGCATGAAGTAAGCCTGCAATAGAGATACTGAACCTTTAGAGTTCAGATTTTGATGGCAACTGTTAAAAAGGAACATCAATAACTCTACCTCCAACAACATTTCAAGCTCTTCAACATCATCCTCATCTCCACGTAATGTAGCTACACTTGCTCTACTAGCTCTAGAAATTTTGGATCCTATTGTAGGAGAAGCAGGATACCAATTGGCAGCACCTGATCCACTAACAGGTGAAGATGAACCAACCATTTTCCTTGACAAGTAAAGATCAGCCATATCATCATCATCATCTAGCAGTTGCTCAAGTTCATCCCTCACCTACAGAACAGGGACAACTGCAAGATTAACTGCATAATATTGTAATAGCTTAAAAGAAGTATGTATATATTTCCTTCCAGAATGATATGGCTAAGGAGCCTGTCTGAACACTCAATCCTTCTACTTATTCAATTGGATGTTTCTTCAGTTTCTTTTCTTCAATAGAAGGAAGAACTTTCTGAGTGTAGAGCATGTGTCTAAAACTAAGATATCTCAACTTAGAGCTCCAGTTTCAACTATCAGTTTTCCAGAGATACCTCCCAAAGCCATACCTATCAAAAGAAAGGGACAGATAAAACTGAAGAAAAGGTTGATACAGCAGTAGGTGGACTTCCACATCTGGTCATCAACCCATCCAATAAAATTAAACATATTACCTTTTGTACACGAGCAGTCAATCTTGTCATGGCACTCTTCAGTTTACGCACTCTATCCAAGTTGCGACTACTAATCTGTATGACAAGAAAATAAGCGTGAAACTGTGAACATAAGATACGACCAAACACAAACAGAACATTTGTCATTACTGTCTACTGCACATTGCAAGCATAAGTAACTGTAAAACAGCAATTACAAGAAACAAGAAGAAACTGTAGACAGAAAACAAAATAAAAACAAAGATCGCATGCACGCAAACCCTTAAAATTGCTCTTCAACACTTGAAGCAATCAATCCTTCAGAAACCAGACACTTTTAGTCAACCCAAATTTTTTGACAAGATCAACTACTCGATTTAAGAGGCCTAAAAGTTGGTTGGATGCAGGAAAAAAAAACATTAGACATTTAAGGTCAAAGAATAAATCCTTATATGCTCTGCGACCTGACAGAAGTCCTACACTTCTACTTCCATCTTGGTTGCTGGTAAGTCTACTCTGCAACACTTCTCAGCTTGGAATGAGTTTATATCCAATGAGAACTTGAAGGAACTAAGGTCAGGACAGTTTAAAACAGAAACACATGACAAAGTTGATCACTCTGAAGATAGCATAAGTGAGGAGCAGATCGCTGCCTGGACATTGAAACCTGAACCATAAATAGCAGAATGTAAATATGGTGTTATAGCCCCTTTGTTGTCCTCGAACGAACTGGTGTCATAACCATGACTCCATGAGTGATGAGACCAACAACCAAGCAATTAGATAGATGTGCAGGACGCTTAACATGAGCCACCAACAAGAATATTTTAAAGGGAAATTGTGACGTCTCAGATGGAGGTGCAAGAATTCTGAAAGCACCATTACCTTGGAAGTAAGCTCATCTAAAGCAGGATAAGCAGCAGTTTCCAGTTCCGCTGTACGTGCAGCTAGAAAGCTGCATATGTGTGGCAACGTCGGAACGTTTCGGGAGTCGCCACCAATCAGTTTTCTTAGGTCGATTGGTCACCTTAAAATTGGTCTGCGAGAGTTCGGGGGTTCGGAAGTACGGTTACGTTAAAACAACTTTGTTAAAACGCCCAAAAATTGGCACCTTAGTTGATTTTAATTTTGTTTCGCTTTGCTTTTAAATAATTTTCAGTTAATTTAGAGATTTTAACTGAATTAGTCGAAATGTGAATTTTTAAGTTAATTTGTATAAAATTTTATACTTCCGAACCATGGACTCTGCCGAGTCATTTGGACACGGAAGATTTTGATTCCGAACCATGGACTCTGCCGAGTCATTTGGACACGGAATTTGGTGAAATTTTAAACAATTTTATCCATATTGTAAAAATATGGATTTTTTTATCTTTTTATTTAATTTATTTATTTTAAAAAGTTTGATATTTTCCAAACCGTAGATCCTGCCGGATCATCCGGATATGGAAATTAAATTTAATTTATTGTTAGTTATATAATTATTACTTTTATGGAATTAATTATTAGTTTAATTACTAATTCGTAATTCTTTTTGTTATAGAATTTTTAGATAAAAAAATTTTATTTTTTATTTTCTTTCTTTTCTTTTCTCTCTTTTCTTTCTTATATTTTTCTTTTCTTTTTGATTTAATCTTTCCTTTCTTTTCTTTCTTTTCTTTCTTTTCTTTTTCTTATCTTTCTTATCTTTTTCTTATCTTTCTTTTCTTTTCTTTTTCTTGTCTTTCTTATCTTTTTCTTATCTTGTTTTAGTTTTCTTTTTGTTTTCTTGTTTAATGAAAAATATTTATTATTTTAGTGGATTTAAAAGTTATATTTTAAATAAATCAGTAAAATATAAAGTCTTAATTTTCATGTATTTTTTTTAAACAGGTTTTATTTTTATTTTTTTATTATTTTTACTGGATAAAAATAACTATTAAAATTAATTTTAACTTTTTGTTATCTTTAAAGAATTAAAAACATGTATATAAAAATAAAAATAATTGGCTTTTTAAAAATGATTTTTATTAGCCTTAATAATTAATTACAAAATAATCTTCTTTTAATTTTCATTTATTTATTAATTAGTAAAGGGTAAAGGTGAATTAAATAAAAAATTATATAAAGAAAAAAAAAATTAATAATAATAAAGTGGGGCTTTTTGGCCATCCACTTTAAAAATAATAATAAATGTTAGCAAAGTTAATTAAATTAATTGTTAAACAACAATAATAAAAAGTTAGTCAAGTTAATTAAATTAATTAATTAACAACAATAATAAAAAGTTAGCCAAGTTAATTAAATTAATTAATTAACAACAGTAAAAAGTTAGCCAAGTTAATTAAATTAATTAATTAACAACAATAATAAAAAGTTAGCCAAATTAATTAAATTAATTAATTAACAACAATAATAAAAAGTTAGCCAAGTTAATTAAATTAATTAATTATCAACAATAATAAAAAGTTAGCCAAATTAATTAAATTAATTAATTAACAACAATAATAAAAAGCTAGCCAAGT
This sequence comes from Aquilaria yunnanensis, assembly GCA_039654915.1. Lineage (NCBI taxonomy): Eukaryota > Viridiplantae > Streptophyta > Magnoliopsida > Malvales > Thymelaeaceae > Aquilaria > Aquilaria yunnanensis. The sequence goes on from CM077593.1 coordinate 111,488,451, forward strand.
TAATTAGATTAATTAATTAACAACAATAATAAAAGTTAGCCAAGTTAATTAAATTAATTAATTAACAACAATAATAAAAGTTAATTAATTGTTAACAACAATTATAAAAGTTAGTAATAATGCAAAAATTAAAAGGTTAGTAACAATAATAGTATTAAAAGTTAGTTGTTAGTAAGTTAATAACAACAATAAAAAAAAGGGGTTAGTAATAAACAAATAATAAACAAACAAGTAAAAATTAAAAGGGTTAGTAATTAATTCTGCAAGAATAAAATACAAAGTTAGTGACCAAAGTGAAAGAAATTGAAAAGATAGAGGACAAAACAAGGGTTGTACCCTTTAAAAATTAATTTGAATATGCTGAAACAGAGGTAACGGACGCGCGAAGCGCAGGGGCAGGGGGGAGGCGGAGTTGGACGGGGGGCGCGATCAGGGGCACGGTGGCGAAGGTGCAGGGTAGCTAGGCGGAGGGCGAATCGGCGGGCGTGACAGAGTAAAAGAGAAGAGAGAGAAAGAGAAGGAAGAAGGAAGAAGATGGTCAATTCGTAAGGAAATAAAATTTGGGAATTTCTGGGCAGAGGGAAGATAAGCTAGGGAATAAGGCTGTAATTTTATCTTTTTCTTGAAACGGAGCTCTAAGCTTTCTTTCTATTTTTTTCTGTGTTCAGCACAAAATTTGGGGGGCTATTTATAGAGGAAGTTTGGCTGAACTGTTGATGGATAAATTAATAAAAAATTTCAAACTTATCTTTTAAATTGGTAAAATGACAATTTTAGTCCTTTACGTCTCTCAGCCTCTGGATAAGTTCCTGAAGCTTCTGATTTTGACAATTTTGTCGTTTTAAATTTCTCTTAAATATTTTAGACTTATTAATTAGATGCATTTTTAGACTTATAAATTAAAAAAAAAATCTTTTATCAAACAAAAAGAACATAAAAATAAATTATATAAATATCAAAACTTTTCTTTTTGTTTAAATATACATATAAATTTTTAGTTTCTTTATTAAATAATCACTTTTGGTTAATTTTTTATCAAAAATAAAACAAATCAAATATTAAGACTTTACTTTTATTTTAAAATAAATATATAAATCTTTAGTTTTCTTCATTAAATAAATAAAACCTTGATTAAGTAATTCCTTTTTGGTTTATCTTCTATCAAATAAAAAGAATAAACATAAAATAAAAATATAAATATTTCCGTTATAAAACCTTGATTAATTTATTTTTTTGGAATGAACATAAAATAAATATCAGGATTTTTTTAACTTTTTAATTTCTTTAAAGTAACTTTTTATTAAATAAAAATAAAAAATTACTTTTTAATTCTTTTATAAATTAAGTAATTATTTAAATAATAAATATCCTTCATTAAACAAGAAAAATAAAAAAAAAAGGAAAGATAAGAAAAAGAAAAGAAAGAAAAGAAGAAAAATATAAAAATAAACAATAAAAAAAATAAACAAAATAAATTTTTAGATCATTAACAAAAAACCATCCTTAAAACCCCGATGATGAAAATAGATTATGTGTAAATGATAATTATTTACAATATGGATTAAATTATTTAAAAGTTAGACAGAAAGATTAGAGCTCCGTTTTAGAAAAAAATAAAAATTACAGACTTAGTCCCTGGCCCTCTTTCCTTTTCCCAGAAAGTCCCAAAAGTTTCTATTCTGACGTATAGACCATCTTCTTCCTCCGTTTTTTTTCTGTTTCTTCCTTCTCCTTCTTATCTTTCTTATCTTATCTTATCTTTCTTATCTTTATTATCTTTTTCTTATCTTTCTTATCTTTTTCTTATCTTGTTTTAATTTTCTTTTTGTTTTCTTGTTTAATGAAAAATATTTATTATTTTAGTGGATTTAAAAGTTATATTTTAAATAAATCAGTAAAATATAAAGTCTTAATTTTCATGTATTTTTTTTAAACAGGTTTTATTTTTATTTTTTTATTATTTTTACTGGATAAAAATAACTATTAAAATTAATTTTAACTTTTTGTTATCTTTAAAGAATTAAAAACATGTATATAAAAATAAAAATAATTGGCTTTTTTAAAAATAATTTTTATTAGCCTTAATAATTAATTACAAAATAATCTTCTTTTAATTTTCATTTATTTATTAATTAGTAAAGGGTAAAGGTGAATTAAATAAAAAAATTATATAAAGAAAAAAAATTAATAATAATAAAGTGGGGCTTTTTGGCCATCCACTTTAAAAATAATAATAAATGTTAGCAAAGTTAATTAAATTAATTGTTAAACAACAATAATAAAAAGTTAGTCAAGTTAATTAAATTAATTAATTAACCACAATAATAAAAAGTTAGCCAAGTTAATTAAATTAATTAATTAACAACAGTAAAAAGTTAGCCAAGTTAATTAAATTAATTAATTAACAACAATAATAAAAAGTTAGCCAAATTAATTAAATTAATTAACAACAATAAATAAAAAGTTAGCCAAATTAATTAAATTAATTAACAACAATAAATAAAAAGTTAGCCAAATTAATTAAATTAATTAATTAACAAAAATAATAAAAAGCTAGCCAAGTTAATTAAATTAATTAATTAACAACAATAATAAAAGTTAGCCAAGTTAATTAAATTAATTAATTAACAATAATAATAAAAGTTAGCCAAGTTAATTAAATTAATTAATTAACAACAATAATAAAAGTTAATTAATTGTTAACAACAATTATAAAAGTTAGTAATAATGCAAAAATTAAAAGGTTAGTAACAATAATAGTATTAAAATTTAGTTGTTAGTAAGTTAATAACAACAATAAAAAAAGGGGTTAGTAATAAACAAATAATAAATAAACAAGTAAAAATTAAAACGGTTAGTAATTAATTCTGCAAGAATAAAATACAAAGTTAGTGACCAAAGTGAAAGAAATTGAAAAGATGAAGGATTAAATGAGAGTTGTACCCTTGATTTTAAATTCTGAATTCTGAGAAATGGAAACAGAGGGCGCGCGGGGGGGGGGAAGAAGATGGCTTAATCGTCAAAATGAAAAGTTTTGAGATTTTCTGAGGAAAGGAAGGAGAGCTAGGGACTAAGGCTGTAATTTTTTCTATTTTAAAAACGGAGCTCTAAGCTTTTCTTTCTATTTTTCTCTCTGTTCAGCACAAAATTTGGGGGGCTATTTATAGAGGAAGTTTAGCTGAACTGTTGATGGATAAATTAATAAAAAATTTCAAACTTATCTCTTAAATTGGTAAAATGACAATTTTAGTCCTTTACGTCTCTCAGCCTCAGGATAAGTTCCTGAAGCTTCTGATTTTGACAATTTTGTCGTTTTCTGTCAATTTGAGCCAAAAACGTCGGCAGGCTCAAAATTTTATGTGACAAACTACCAAATGCTCCTGGAACTTTTAGAATTTGTCAATTTTTTTCGAAACTTCTCAATTTTGTCATTTTTACCTCAAACTTTTAATTTTTTGTCATTTTTTTCATGAAATTTTATTTTATTTCAAACATACACATATTCACACATATATCATTTTAAATCAAATTTTCACAAAACAAAAATATATTTTAAACTAATTAAATTTTTTTTAATAATAATAGTAATATATTTTCTTTTTTAAATTAATTTTTTTTAATAAAATTTTTTTCAAAATTTTAAAACACCCGGACGAAATTGAGTGTCAACAATATGGCTTCCAAAGCAACCTCTAGAGCCCGAAATTCAAAGGGAGATTCTGAGGGTAAAAAGAGGATAGTTTCAGAATGACAGTTAGGGTTTCTGATATTCCATAAATTTCTTGATCTGTTGACAGCTTACCATCATTTTCACCAGCCTCAACCTCATTCTGCCCACTTATGTAGTCTTTTCCATCTGCCTGACCTTGGTTAATGTCATTTGTAAGAGGCAATCGCCTTCGAAGCTCTTCAACCACCGGGATCACATTTTCATCTGATGGATCCCGAAGCAAAACCTATTTAATCACAAGTCTTGATGCTCAAATGGCATTTAAGCAGCCCCAAAATAAATTTATCCGAGATTCTCACCAAACATATAAAGGTTTTGAAGTTGACAGCAAATTCAGTCCATAGAGAAAGAAGATTAATGTGGCATACTAAGACAAACATCAGAAAATTCACTGTAACATAATAATTTTACGAGTCAACTCTTGTTTTGACAACTTCATTGGTTCTACTTCACACATGCACTTCCTAAGCAATACGGATACCAACAAAAGAGCTCTGCTTCAACAATCTTCCCTGCTGAATCAGAAATATTAACATCCAACACCAGGTGTTGACTTGTGAAGAGTAACGTCAGTGCTCCTTTACCAACAAACAAGTGTATCTTCATGCTGCAGATTTTCAGCCTTAAATTCTCTTAGCATCCAAACATAAAACGAACCAGAAGCTCTAAAGACGAAAATTAGAACTAAGTCGTACTCCAGCTTTCACAGCAAACAAAACACAAGCACAAAGGATGAGAAATTCGAAATCAACTGACCTCATCAGCAGTAATGATCGCCTTGATATGCTGCAAACCCAGAAAACAAAAACAAGAACAAAATTTATTAGCAAATCAATGGGGGAAAAACCCATAAGACCAAAACCAAAAAGCGAGAAACGGGTACCTCTAAATTCAACACAATGGCCGTATCTCTGCCCAGAATGGTGGAAGGATAAGACAACAGTGGGTCGAGGATGCGGAGATCGCGGGCATGGATGCGGACCCGGTGCATGATGGCGTACTTGTCAACATCGAGAACGGTGGCCTGGCCATTGGAATCGAGCAAAAGCCAGCTCCGAGCAGACTGGGTCTTCTTCTTCACAGGCACCACCGCTTGCGGGTCCGCGGGCACCACGTGGGCCATCGTTGACCATCACAGTGCCGCCGCAGCGCCTCCAAATACCAATCCGATCGCCACAACAACAAGACGCGAGTAATTCACTTGGGGTTGACCCAAGTTAGGTTTTTAATAAATTCGGAAATCGGGTTGCATTGGGTGGCAGCCGCAGGACTAACTGGGGGAGCAGGTTTATTTGCTGCTTGCTTCAGCCTGCCTGCAGTAGTGTTTGATTCCCCGGGGAGGGAGAGCCGCAAATAGCAAATAGGAAGCAACTTTCTACCATGCATTGCGTGCGCTGGAACGCGCATGCGACGTCTAGTCGTTTTCAAGTGGTTGGAGTAAGATTTGTGGTTACAAAAGTGTTATGGAGTTACGTTTGATTCCACGTCAGGAAGATGCCAGACCAACTTATTGTTGGGAAATTTACAAAAAAGAGTAATACGCAATTCGTTTTTACTTAAATTAACTTACTTATTTTTTATTTTTATATCTTTTTTACTTAAAATTTTATTTAAAAATTAATATTTTTTAGATAGAATAATTCATTTAAAAGTAACTTTTTTTAATGTTACTAAATTTTTATAAATTTTTCTTTTTTAAAGCCTTAAACTAGAAAATTTCATAAAAATTTAATAAAATTACAAAAGTTATATTTTCAATGGATTATTGTAACTATATAATATTGGCTTTTAATTAAAAATTAGTTTCAGGTAAAAAGACATAAGAATAAAAAAAGTCATTTTAAAATCAATTAACTTAAGTTAAAATGAATTAGGTGTTCTTTGTGTGCACTAACCATATCTTTTTTTAATCAAATTATATGTATTTTTTATTGGATATATATTTTTACAAGTAATTTTTGTACTTTTATGCATTATTATTTTGTTTTTTTGTGTTTCTATATGTTCCCATTGATATTTGGTATATTCTCATTTTTTTCATTTTTTATTATCAAACAATATATGTTCTTTTATTCTGAACTGATTATTACTTGTTGTTTGTCCAACATACATTCATATGTAAAAAAAATATGCATAGTTTAAAAAATATATATACTTAATGAAACAGAACATTGAGTCTTATTACATTATCTAATGTTATTTTTTTCAGTTTTTGTACATTTTTTATGCATTTCTATTTATTCTTTTGTAAACTTGTTCTTTTTTTAATTCCTATATGTTATTTTGTTTATGTTCTTTTTCAGTTTCTATATATTTTTTTATGCATTTTTTGTTTTTTTATAAAAAAAAAATCTATTCTTTTCAATTTTTACATATTCTTTTATCAATTGCTATTTTTTTCTAATTTTTTTTTCACTTTATATATTCTTTTACCTCTATAATTTTTTAATTTTTATATATTCTTTTACTATTAACTTTTTTTTTTGCTCAACTAGTGAAAACTAAAATTGAAAAACAATTCAAAAAATAGAAAAAGTGAAATATGAAATATGAAATAAAGGAGGATAAAACATATTATGGAAGAAAGAAGAAAACAGAAAAATAAAAGTAAAAAAAGTACTGAAATAGAAGAGAGAGCAAACAGGAAAACAAAAAGAACAAAGACAAGAAAGGGGATAAAACAAACAAGAAAAGACAAAAAAAAAAAAAAAACAAAGAAACACGAAGGTAGAGGGCACAGGGAGTCAAACTCAAAGACAGAAAAAACAAAGAAACACGAAGGCAGGAGGCACTGGGAATCGAACTCATGCCCATACCCAAGTATTTACCTCTCCATGCCTCTACCACTCAACTGAAGCAAAAGAATTGTCCAATCATGTCGTTAGGTGCATACTTGCACAAAGTGCACACAAGATTATTCTTTTATACAAAATTCCTTTGGTATGTTATAATCTACACTTGCTCACTCACATATTCCAAAACCTATACTTATCTCCCTCCCTAGCTAACTCCGTCAGGTTGTCCCCATGTAGGACCAGAGCTAAAATTTTAAGTTTAGGGACTAGACTTTTATTTTGAAAAGTTAAAAGAGTAGGATGCTGAAGTAGAAATAATAGGGTTTTTTTAGCTCTATCTTTCCATATACATATGTGTAATATACACAATTTAAAATTTGGGGGGGGGGGGGGGCAGCCCCTATTGCCTCCTCCACTGCTTGCATGTGTCAATAAAAGGATAAAAATGCCCTTGAGATGATTTCAAAACCAACAGGAAGCTTAACCTCAACATGCCTAATAAGAGGACATGTCAAATCAACTTTGATCAAAACCCAGGGATAGGTGATTTTTCTCCCTTCAAATTCGTCAGTTTATCCCTTACTACCAGTTTCTCAATTTTACTAGAAATATTGCTCAAAAACTTTATGTTCCATAGCACTACAGCACCCTTCAATTTGAGAGACATGGCATATTCCTTAAAAACCATGGCCCTTGTTGCAGTACAACATCTCTATCTTGGGGTTTTTGAAACTTGAAGTGAAACCGCCCAACTCATAGCCATAAACCTTAGGTTTGATCATTATACCAGAATTATAATTTTCATCCACAAATTTTTGTACAGCAACAAAGGAAATTCCCCCAATAACATTGCTCGCCAATGATGCCTCCCATTATTTCACATCATCTTTAATCTTAGTAAATTCAGTTTATACTAGATCATCTTCAAATTGCTCAACAAAGTTTAGGGACATATTGTTCTCCATTTTGCAGTTTTCAGAAACATAATTCAGTGAACAATTTATTTCGATCTGTTGAATCTGTTACCAAATTCTAGGATTCCAAAGGTTGGTCTTTATGAACTTCATCTATTGTCTCCATTTTGCCTTCCTCCCTCTTCACTCTATCAACCTAAGCACTAGCTTCCTTTAGATACCCCTTATCTTTGTCACCAGTTTCTTTTATCATGAGCTTTCCCTAAAGATCCTTATTTGAAAGTGCCTCTAACTCTATCACGCTTGGAATCACCAACAACTCTTTGGCACTTTTTAGTATGATCGGATTTTTTTACGGCCGTCCACACTGCTTTGTCATCTCTAGTTTTCACAAACACGCTGAAGAGATAAAGTGAAAGCAAACCCCATACTTAGCAAACGGTCTCTGAGCAAAGCCTAAGGGCATTTTCAATTTACAAACTCTTATTATGTTATGGGCCTATTGCCAAGCGAACAACATGATAAAGTTAGTTAGGGATGGGGTTAAGTGTAGGTTTTGAAATTTATGAGAGGTAAGTGTATGTTATGGCATATCACAGGGGATTTTTATAAAATTTCCCTTATTCCGCGTGGAAGGAAACAATAAGCTTTGACAATCAATTAGGAAGGTTTATCTTGCCTTATACTCGAGGCACCATTTTGTATTCTCTTCAATTATTTTTAACATATTTTTATTTTGAATTGTTTAAAATTTGTGCTATAATTTATTCTTTTTTTATTTTCATACCAAACCAAAATATTTCAACCAAATGGAGAAAGTACTTTGCACCTGTGTTAAGTATTAATTTCAAAATATAACAATATTATAAAAAAATTCCTCCTGTAAAGAATATGTTAACATCAAATCACACCATTATAAACATTAACATTTAAGGGTAAATTGTAAAATTCTGCAGAATCTCATCTATTTTTTACAATATTTTACATCAAATTTTTAATTTTTAATTTAAATTATATAATATTAATCTTAGTAAATTCAAACTGTTTAAGAATGGATTGATTGTGATTTATCTGTTTAAATTACCAATTTCTCAATTTAATATAAAAAATTTTCTCCATCATTTTAGAACGTAAGTATAAACTTACGAAAAATGGGGTACAAACTGTAATTGTATATAAACTTCAAGTGTTCTTATAGATAACTAGAATTTAAAGCCACTTATGGCTTAGCTAGGCCTTGAGCAATAGCTCATCTCCTTCTCCAATCACATACCTAATCGAAATTAAGGGACATCATAAAATGTTGTTACATAAGAGTAAATTACACAAATACTCTCAAGTCGGTTAAAAACTATACTGTCCTACATTGAGGCAGTGCACCTCAAGATTGACAATGTAATATGCTAGTAGACATCAAGAAGGCTGTAAAAATGGTGTGTTCACATTCTCATTCCAAGAGTGCAATAACTGTTAACCAACTTTAGGCGATTTTGATTTACAACATGAGTTGTAATTTGCTGATTAACTATAAATTATGATTTTATAGAAGCATGAATAAGATTTTGTCAAGTCATTAGATATAATTTTTTTAGGGTTATGTGGAACGAGTTGATCAAGACTCGCTCGGTTCTTAACCTTTGATCACCTATTTTATTTTATTCTGATCGAAGTTTTGAGGTTAATTCATTTTAATTTAAGTTTTATTAATTTAAAATATTTTTGTATATGGTATATAATAATTCATTAAATTATATTTTTTATAGTGCAATTGAATTTTATTAATTTTATTTTTTTAGGTTAAGTGAGTAATAAATTCTTAAAAATTTAATTAGAATATGGAAAATATTATTTAACTGATTGTTATATCTAGGTGGTACATTAGTTTTCAAATGATATTGATTCCGGATAGAAAATCATAAAAATAAAAATAAATTATTTTAAATTAATCTAATATAAATTAGAACAAATTAACCATTCCTCTAAGCATTATAATGCTCTTGAGTTGAACTTCACTTTAACACTACAAAAATATTAGTTTTGACATCAATCTTTTATAGAGATTGCAATCTGGCCTCCACCAATTCCTTAAGTTCTTAAAAGAAAGCTCTTCTTAATTCGTAGAAGTTGGTTCAAGCCTTCATCTAATTTAGCAAACCCTACATGCTAGAGGGCTAGTGACTAAGGCCCAAGTCGTTTCATGCAAACTCAGTCAAATTAACATGTTTTTTGTATAATCTCACTATGCCATTGTGGGTCCTTTTTTGTTTTGCTCTAAAAGTTGTAGCTTATTACAATTAGGCCACATTTCTGGCACCTTCCCCGTTTTCCCAAGTAATGGAATCCAAAGCAATTACAGGTTTTGGGAGTGAAGGGACAAAAGCCAAAAGGACGATTGAGAATGTTGCAATTAATGGTGTATCAACAGGGAATCGGAAAGTAAACTTGTCCGGTAGCGATGGCTGGATCTACTACGTCCCTATCACCAAACTAAATCCATGATGGTTATCGTATCTCCATAACAGCCATGAGATCTCCACATCTATAACAGCGAGAACGGATCTCTACATCTACAGCGACGATGACCGGATCTCCACATCTAAGACGGCGATGATTGGATCTCTACTTTTACTTCGGCGAGATTGAATCTCCACATCTATGACGCGTAAGAATGGATGTCTACATATACTGCAGTGGATGATCGGATCGCCGCGACGCCTCTCCCCAAATCGGCTAGGGGTAGAATCCATTTGTCTATATCAGTTAATATTAATTTAAAAAGCAATGTCCGAGTAGCTGGTCAAACTTCGTGGTAGGGCAGACATAAAACGTATTGGCTTTCTCGTCTCTATGGACTATGATCGTCGAGCTCACTGTAATCCATCATGGTCGGATCACTGAAATAGGTGGAGAGGATGTAGCATGGAATAAGCTTTGAGTTGAAGGGCAAAATAGACAGCTATAGTGTAGTACCCACATTTAGAACAAAGAGAGTAGTTGCAAATAATACGTTAACGCGAGTGGCCACTTTTTACCTCCAATGAAATAATTATGGCCAATTCATTTTGCGTACATGCATTTGCGTTAACATATTAAGTGACCGGGTCGATGCTTGATGCGTGGATCTCACATGGCCCATTTTAGTGTGCGAGTAAACCATCCTTGAAGTTAGTCGTTATTACAATTTGCCCATTCTCAAAAGCGAAACTGCCACATGCAGTAAAATGCCTGGTGCGATTCACTAGAAGCAAGAGTCAACCCAAGACGAATTCACCCTATAAGCTCAGCCATGCATCATCCCACTGCTCCTGCTACCCACCCCATGGTTCCCGACTAGATCCTTGCTCGTCCCCTAATTGGTGTGCCGTTTGACGCATCTAGCATGCGGCCAAATTGTGCACTGAAGGCCTCATATGCCAATTATACTTGGAGTGGTGCAAGCAAGGCTCAAAGAAGGGCATACGGGTCGGATCTAGTTTGGGTTTGTAGAGTAAGAAGCAGAGGCAAAGGCATAAGCCGAGGAGCAGGAGAAGCGCAGAACCAAGAGCAGCGTTCAGCGACTTGAGCTTTACTCAGGTGGAGGGTGATCAACTGCAACAGGGCATGATGTTTGTGAATGGGTTTATAGTGATGGGTTGGTGTATGAGCAAAAGTGAAGCGGACGATTGGGGTGACTTTGTGCGGGTGGCATACATTCGTAAATTACTAAAAAACAATGGACTATTTGTGAACTCATAGGGTGGGTTTTCCTTACCCGCATTATTACTCGCCCCAATCAGTGATTAACGTATTTCCTTCAACCACGTTAATGAGAAATGAACTGGCAGTTAATGATTTCAAAGGAGGGTTTGGTTAGGTTTTCTGCTTTTTTTTCCTGTTTTTAGTTTTAGTTCGTGAAAAAAAACATTTTTGGTAACTATTTTGAAAAGTGGAAATAAAATTTAAAAGAAAAAATTAGGAAGTATAAAAATCTTATTTTCAAGGTTTTTATTTTTTTTAATTTTTTTTTCCTTTTTTACTCAAAAGCATTATAAGGAATATATTTAAAGGATAAAAAAGGGTATTAGGGAAAGTTGAGAGGGAATTTGCATGTTTCTTAAAAGTTAAAGGATTTTAAGTTACAATTTGCAAAATTGACACAATACGTTGTTAACGGGAGTCAAACCCAATTCAAGGTTGGAAATATCCAAGCATTTTGCCATTTTACTCTCTATTGTGCACTATGAAAAATGTTTTCTTTTTTGTACTTAGAATCTTAATCTTTACAAGTATAAAAGTATATAGGTTTAAAGGGCTTATAGAAAAGCTAAAAACGTTAACTACATGAAACCTTGGAAAAGTCATCTGCAATTAGACCACTTCTTGTTTTGAAGTGTGATGCCACTAGAACTCAAATTTCCTAAATGAGATGTCTCATTCGTCACCAGCTAAACTGAAAATATGGGACATAAAAAGTGATTTCAACCCTAGGAAGCATACACTTTAAAATTTTAATAAAATGTCTCGCATTGCTAGTTCAACTGGCAAATATAAGAAATATAGAGCTCTCCCACGTGCTAGTTCCGGGTTCAAGCGCTCGCTTCCTCCTTCATCTGCTTTGAAAACTTTAATTTATAGTGTAGAGATTATGAATAAATAATAATAATAATAAAATATATTATTATGAAGTTTTAAATATATAAAATGAAACAAAACAAAATTTTCAAAAACACCAAATATATACTGAGAAACGTCTACGTAGTACGTATCAACAGCCGAGCAAGGCAACCCGAGCCCGCCCTCAATCTCCCGTCTCTAATCTAGTCTCTCTTGCCATCTGCGTTCACGGCCATGGCCCATGGGAGGACCTCGCCGTTCAGGCCGGCGCCGGCGTCAGTGCTAACCTAACTCGGATACGGTATTCTCATTCCTCTTTTCTAATCTATTTCTTGTTCGTTGTCAGCGAGACTAAACCAAAGAAACCCCTTTTTGCAGCCTTACCATTTTCAGCAATCCCTAACCTAATTGATTTGTTTTTACATGGCAGTTGTTATTGGATTTGATTTGACCATGCATCCTTGGCTGTGGAATTGGATTCCAAGCTTATGCTGAACTCTTAAATTCTTTAGGAATTTGGTTACTTTACTGTGCTTCTGCAATGATTCTAAGTTCTAGCACCTAATGTTTATTTCTGTAGGTTGTGGCTCTGGAATTGAATCTAAGAGACTGCTTGGAGTTGAAGCAACTCCAAAACTTGAGCTGATTGTTGTTCCTGTTGTTACCTATGACATGCCGTTGAAGTTGCCAACCAATTTTAGTGAAAGAACAACTTGGTTTCAATGTACATTTATTGAATATATCCTAGGTAAGTTGTACTCTGAGTTTATACTTCTGGTTATTCTGAGTGGGTGGCAGCTTGGGCCTATAGTTCAATCACTACAAAATTAAGTGTTTTAGTGGAGTTCAAGTCCTTCAAATGTGAAACATGTTCTTGTAAGTGTTGTTACTCTCTTTTGTTGATTTAATTTTGCAACTCTTCCCCGACTTCGCTGTTCATTGTTGTGCTAGGGAGAGTTTATCTGTGTAAGTGCCGGGATGGCTTATTTTGGTGGAATGAAATGGTGCCTAATAATTGCTTCTCAAAAAAGAAAAAAAATAATAAAGCAAACGATGAAGCGTAGTGCTAGAATTAAAGGCCAATTCATAGATATTGTAGCAAGTATAGTTTGTAACTACGGGGAAATGTTTGCTACGATGAGCTATGCTTACCCCAATATCTTTCCAATTTGCTACAAACTTGAATTCCAATGGTAATTATACATGATTTTAGCTATATGATTGGGGTGTAGCTAACTCTACAGTCTCGTTGCAAAGAAATATCATTTGTAACTAAATGGCCTTTTTACTTGCTACACAGTTAGTTGTTGTAGCTTATCTTTTTAATCTTAGCTAGCTTAGAACTATACATGTAGCTAACTTGATACAATCAATTGTTACCTTCTAGCTTGATATCTAGCAAGAGATACAAACTGTTTGCCACAGATTGAAAAAGTTATGCAGCTAACATTTAGCTGAGGCACTTCTTGCTGCACCAAGCTACAGAAACTATTTTTGTAGCAAAATGATTTAGCTATGAGAAGTTTTCATATTAGCTACAGTCTTTGGGGTGGCTATATGTCATCAATGGCATATGGTTAATGACTTTGCTTGGTGGAGCTCCATGGCAACAACAATAAATGAAGCTGAAGAAAGGGGAGTACGTACTTGTTGGGATTGATACTACTGAATGCCATTTTATACTTGTTTAACTTTTATTCAAATTTTTTGACCTAGTAATATGCTAGTATTATTTGTTGATGTTAATCAAGCTAAAATACCAAAGATGGCAGAATTCTTCAGTTGAGCCAAATTATAATAGTTGACTTCAAGCAATATACTACTTGGAGCAGGTACATAATTTTTTTTTCGTACTGTCATGTTGTTCCCCTGTCAAAGTAGGGAGATGTGGAATCGTAATACTAATAAAAGTAGTTCAAATGAACTTTGGAGTTATTTTCTGAAATCATTTTTTAGTCCATAAATCATTGTTTACATTTTTCTTGGGTACCTAGTTCTGTGAGGAGTGCTGCATATGTGGAGCTGAAAATGGTGAAAATATCAAAGAAAACATTCTGGCAAAGGTGGCTGCTGTATATGATGACCCAATAAACATGTTGAAAATGAGTAAGATTCTAATTGTATGAAATTGTCTTGAACAATAGTTGCCTAGCATTTACAATAGGCTTATGTTTTCAACTCTAGATGTTAGAGCCTTTAAGAGCAATGAGTACAGGTGCTCCTCCGGAGGAAGCTCATCATCTTGCTCAACAATAGTGGAATGAGACAGGAGCAGAGCCAAGTACGCGCATGAAGCTCCAATTCCTAAAAATGTTGCCAAGCTGCATGCAGCCGAAGCTAAGATGAAGGAACTAAAAGTGCAAATAAAGCAGTTCTTGGCATAGAACTGCAGGTGCATTGGCTGCTCTAGAATCACAGCAACAAAGACTGACTTTTGAGCAACATATTGAAATGGTACGTGTTCGAACTTCAAACTGTTCTCAGGATTCAAGCTTTATGGAAGGAACACATTGTCTTTGTGCATTCATCTATGATCTGGTGTGTACTTCGAAGGTTGAAGTAGAAAATACTCATCATATTTGAGAGTGGCTGCTACTCTTAGTGAGGCTAAAGCAAGGTTAGTCCTGGGTTCTCTGTTTTTTTTTTTTTTTGAGAAATTCTTTAAATTCATCTGAGCTTACGTTCCATTTGAAATATGTAATTGATGGTCTTAGAGAAAATGCTCAAAAAATCTGCCCCAATAACTGCATCATCTGTTCCTTCTCTGCGATTGTTTTAGAGAATTGCTCTGGGACAACAACATATCGCCTGGCCAAGTAAGTCTAATTCATCTTGGAACATGATACATGTATTTACAAATCTAATTCATCTTGGCCAACACATTGTCTTGGAACATGATACATGTATTTACAAGTACCTGTAAAGTAATACGGTAGTTTCTTTCTAATGCAAGTGAATTTGTAAAGGAGAGTGACTTGCACTTCTACTGTTTCATGATATTGACGTAATAATGGTTGTGGTTTTGTGATGGAAATTTGCTGCGGAAACTTTTTATGACTTAGTTATGCTGTGATTATCGAGTATATGCCTTGGAGCTTCACCTCTAATGTTTATGGTCTTCGTTTGACATCTTGCAGGCTCTTCATCGAATTGTAGCGGAACCTGAGAAGTAATTTGGGCTTGGAAAAGGGCTTGGAAAAGGGGGACTTGGTTGTCGTTCAAAAGGTTTTGCGACTCTGATGCACGTTTTATGTTTGAATTGTATATGAATGCTTTGCCTTTGATTTGCTGTTGGATTTGGGTCATCATTTTTACAATTAGAAAACTACATATGCTAAATGAAATTTCATTTTACAACTGAATAACAATCTAACTGCCCATATTTTGTAGCTTGTAAATGGTTTACCACTGTTTCGGCTTAAATATTTATTTCCCTGCATTTCTATCTTAAGAAATTGGAATGTTTCTTTATACTAACAAAAGAAGAAAAAAAAACAAAAGTTCCAGCAGTCCATTCATTGGTTACATGGTTTTGTTTGACAGAATTATAACCTATATGGAGCTTTCTGTGCATATCATGTTCTTTCCATATCATCCCAATGTGCACAGTTTGTTCCGTACTTCCAATCTTCTATGAACGACCGGACTCTAAGGTCTTGATTAGATGCCGCCGTTTGGTTTAGTTCACAATTTTTCCCCTTCTGCGAGGATTCTGTCCGTGTCTGTGTTGATAAATGGATCAAAACTGAAGTAAAAAATCTCAGCTCTGTGATCACGCTCATGTCGAACTCATATGAAGTGCAACCAGAGAAGCATAGGCTCCATTAGGAATCTTCATCAGTTCATCATGTCGTCCTTTCTCAGCTACCACTCCATTTTTAACCACCGCAATAATGTGAGCATTCTTGATGGTGCTTAGCCTATGAGCGACCACGACACTTGTTCGGTTCACCATGACCTTGTCCAATGCCTCCTGCACCACACGCTCTGATTCAGCATCAAGTGCGCTTGTTGCCTCATCAAGCAGAAGGATTTTTGGGTCTTTGAGTATGGCACGTGCAATGGCTATTCTTTGTTTCTGCCCACCGGACAACTGCACACCCCTTTCTCCCACCGATGTTTTGTATCCATGCGGCAACGAGCTGATAAAGCTGTGTGCGTTAGATGCTGTTGCTGCAGCCATAATCTCCTCTTCCGTCGCCTGACCTTGCTTGCCGTAGGCTATATTGCTGTGTATTGTCTCGTTGAAGAGTGCTGGTTCTTGGCTGACCAGCCCCATTTGTTGCCTTAGCCAGCTGATTTTTAGCTTCTTGAGATCAGTTCTATCAAGACGTACTTCGCCGGAATCTGGATCATAAAACCTCTCTATCAAACTTATGACAGTTGATTTCCCACTGCCACTCTCCCCAACAAGTGCAACCACCTGACCAAAGGACACGAGTAAGTAGAAAGATTTTCTTCTTGTGTAAATAACAAAAATATGCCTTGTGCTTTAAGGCTTTTGCTCAAATGGCCACCTCCGCTAAAAGTTGTAATAAATCACTAATCAGCACCCAAGGATAGCTTCTGACAATAACTAGACACCTATTAAATTTTTTATGGAACAGCATTCACATGTTTTCAAAGTCCGAACACGAAAATCTTCTAAATTTGCTATATGCTTTGTTTCCTGGTCCAGGGAACAAATAGCAATCCCGTTTTTGTTTGGCAAATTTAGCTCGACTTTTCAAAAATTTACATTTTAATAATTTATTTTCTTTTTTAATTTGAAAAATGAAAAAAAATTACACATAGAAATGCTTTCTGAAAATTTCATAAATTATTTTAATAAATAGAATATTAACTTAAATTTTGGAAAAAAATCATATTTTAAAAATCTGAAACCAACAAACTCTATGTCTAACTAAAAACCAGTACTATAACAAAAAGGCATATTAATTAGTCAATCAATTAGGGGCTCTCTCTCGTAATTTATTTTTTTATATTTAGATTCCTTATATAAGTAAGGGTACAAGTTGATTATACTGCTAATTTGGAAATTACTGATAGAAACACAACTAGCTGAAATGCCACCTGCAGTTGGTGTTGTTGTTTTCGTCAGGCATACGGGGAACAGAGGGGTTAATTAATTTGCAAGGAATTAACCTCAAGGGGTGATTTTTCAGAACTCTTAGCAGTTAAAGCGGACATTTAATAAACACATAAAAAGCGACAAGGTGTGGAGAAAATGTTCATACCTTTCCAGAGGGGATGCTTAAACACAGGTCTTTGAAAATTTGCACATCCGGGCGTGTCGGGTACTTGAAACTAACATGTTCGAGCTCAATATTTCCAACAACGTTTGGAAGAGTTGTCCCTTCATCGCTGCTCGAATCGATCTTCGGTTTCCTATCTAGGATTTGAAATATTGAAGCTGTTGAATCCTTGGCTTTATTGGTGTCAGCAACCGTCGAGCTTGTTTGGGAGAGGCCAATTGCAGAAATTGTCAATGCAAAGAAAACCTACAAGCCAAGAAACACAACCCTTGACATGACTTCATCAACAAGTCACAAATTTTTCACAAGTTAAAGAGTGAACCCAAAATTTTAAGGACTTTCACCTTGAAGACTTCTCCAAATGTAGCTAATCCATGTCGAACTAGTACTGCTCCAATGTAGAAACAAAAGGCATCTGTGCAATAGAGTGCCAAGAAAGCAAAACCGAAACCTGTACCGCTGACCACTCCTACACGGACGCCTTGTTTCATCGGTGCCTCACATTTCTTTTGGTACATATCCATTACTTTCTCTTGTGCACAAAAGGATGCTATAGTTCGGATGCTGCCTACAGCGTCATTAGCAACTTGGCTCGCTTCCTCATACATAACCTAATATGGAATTACATTAGTAACGATTCCACATGAATTCATGAATTATAATCGTTCAACTATGAAACTCACCTTGGCATCTGCACTAAATCCTTTTAGAAACTTTGTCTGGATTGCACCTTGCCCCACCAAAATAGGTGATACAGCTATGATACAAAGAGCTAGAATCCAGTTGGCGGTGAGTGCTATGATCAACCCTGCTACCAGTGTTGATGTGTTCTGGACAATCAAGGCTAAAGTATCACCCACCATAGTTCTCACTGTTGATGCATCAGTTGAGAGTCTAGCACCGATTGCTCCGCTATAGAGTTAAAAAAAAAAAACCTCACAGTTAAGTAGAAACATAGACATAGTCTTGAAAACTATAAATTGATTCTAAAGCGAAATGTTGGACCTTGAGTTTGCAGGATCATCAAACCAACTAATTTCTTCGTGCACAACTTTCTCAAATGTCAAGGAACGGATTCTCTGTATCAATCTTCCACCAGCAATGCTGAAAAAGTAATTCTGTAAAGGTGCGACTACTAAAGTTATGAGGCCCATGCCGACATACAGAAGTGCCCACTTCGTAGCATCTCTACGTAGAATATATGGTGGCTCAAAAAATGAGCTAATGGCTGAAGAAAATAACAGGCCAAATATAGGGAAAACCAAGCCATGAACAGATGCACCTAATGATCCGGCTAATAAAGCTAGAATTTCAGGTCTGTTCAGGTAGGCCAGTCGCTTGATAGAGACATTTTTGCGCATTTCTATGCCTATTGCACCTTTCCTAGAACCCTCACCATCCCTTTCTATGGTCTCATTGACATTGATAGGCCCGGGAACAGTAGCAGCCATGGTAAAAGAGTGTTTGCTACCCGAAGAACTCATAGACCTCTTCAAAGAGATACTGCGGCTTTTAGATCCAGTTGAGACTATGGCTTCTACATCATCAGTAGGTTCAGACTTCCCTGCATCTCTAGCCATGACTCCAATATCTTCAGGATCTGTAGCTCCTTTTTGGAGCTGGATCAGCTGTGAGTAAGCCCCTTTTGGGTCTTTGATCAAGTCATCATGTGTTCCTATATTTGAAAACACAAACATTATAGAATGAACATTGGATGACTGATGCAAACAGATGGCGAGCTAGTGTTTACAATTACCTTTTTCCACAAGCTTCCCTTGATGCAACACTGCTATCATATCTGAGTTCCTAACAGTGGTCAAACGATGTGCAACCACCACAGTTGTTCTATTTGACATGACTTTATCCAATGCATCCTGTACAATACGCTCTGATTCGGCATCCAATGCACTTGTTGCTTCATCAAGAAGAAGGATCTTAGGGTCCTTCAATATGGCCCTTGATATTGCAATTCTTTGCTTTTGTCCACCAGAGAGTTGAGTTCCATGCTCACCAACCATTGTGTTCAATCCCTACAGTAAAAACAAGGAAACAATAAGCATGGGTTTTTTTATAAAGCATACAACAACACCTAAACATGCTAGAATACTTCGCAACTCGCAATTTTTTTGACTTACTTGAGGCAACCTGTCAATGAATTTGGCTGCATTGGCAAGCTCAATGGCGGACCTAATCTCCTCATCAGTTGCATTTTCCTTTCCATACACTATGTTCTCTTTGATGGTTGTTGTGAATAAATTAGGCTCCTGACTAACCAAGCCTATTTTCTCCCTCAACCATTTGAGCTGCATCTTTTTTAGGTCAACCCCATCTATAATCACCTCACCAGAATCAGGGTCATAAAATCTCTCCAACAATGCAATCACTGTTGATTTCCCACTCCCACTTTGCCCAACCATGGCTGTGGTGGTGCCACTTGGGATGTGCAATGTGAACCCATTAAATATTTGCACGTCCGGCCTGGCTGGATACCGGAAATACACATCCTTGAGATCAATATCCCCACACAAGTCTTCTAATACAACTCCATTCATGTCATATGCATCTATTTTTGGTTTTCGTTTGATGGTCTCGAACATCTTATAGGATGCAGCCTTCCCAACCGCAAATGCATTCACACACGGGGATGTTTGTCCCAGTGACCTAGACGACAATAACAAAGTATTAGGACCAATTTCAACTATCGTAAAAAGAAAAGGAAAGAAAAACAAGAAAAGAATTTCACTTACATTCCACCAGCCATGACTGCTATGACAACATTGATAACTTGTCCTCCATTGTAACCTTTATGTATGATGAGTTTTGCTCCATACCAAACAGCTAGTCCGTAAGTACCAAATATAACTCCCATCAGTGCGCCAAGTCCTGCCCCTGAGGCAAGCCCTTGCTTAGCCACTACTCTGTAAGCAATTTCCAACTTGCTGTCATATGTTTCAATTGCTTTTCTCTCTCTTGTAAACGATGCCACCTGAAAAATTGATTCAGACACAAGCAAACCTCCAACTTCATTCAATTTTCTTCCCTAAGGATCAATAACTTGAAGTTACCGTTCTAATAGCGCCAATCGTTTGTTCTACTACATTCCCAGCTTCTGCATAAGCAAGTTGTTCCTTGCCAGACATTTTGGATTGGACCTTGGCCATGGCAGCGGCACACATGGCCACCAGAGGAATGCAGGCGCACATCACCAGAGTCAGTTGCCACCCTTTGACAAAGGCAATGGTGAAACCGCCGATGAAAGTTGTGATGAGCTGCAGGAACTTGCCTACCTTCTCTCCCATTGCATCTTGTATAAGAATGGTGTCTCCTGACATCCGTCCGATGACTTCTCCCGTGGTCATTTCGGTATCAAAGAAGGCAATGTCTTGCCGGAGTATCGTTTTCAAGTACAACCCACGAATCCGAGTTGCCTGTCTTTCACCGGTAACCATCCAACATGAGACCTCTGCAACATGCACATCAGTTAACAACACACACACACACACACATATGTGTATAATATAAAAAGTATGAAGGTACACAAATTTTGAACAACCCTTTTACCCATACATTATAAGTTATTTTATTCTTTTAATAAAACCCAATTTTGTCATTATTAATTTAATTGGAGTTATATTAGCACTAGAACACTAAACGAGACCTTTAAGTTGTCACTAAATTTTATTTTTTGCTTCAAACTTATTTGCTCTTGATTTTATATAATTAGGTATTATATGTAATTTTTTTGTGTTAATCTTCTTTAATATCTAAAATTCCTAGATTGCCACTAAATTTTTTTTTTTTTGGCATCAAACATGCTACCTTTTATTCTATATTACTATCAAATAATTATCTCAAGTATAATAAATATTTTATAAAAAATTAAAATTTTAACTTAACAAGTATGACTTAAGTTTGTTCTACTATAAAAAAATATCTTTAAATACAATTTTTTTTCAATTAAGTATATTTCTAAGTTGGATATATATATACTATATATGAAATCTTACATATTTGGTCAATTTTAATGTAATAATATAATTCAAGTATGACTCAAGCACTTATTATAAAAAAAAAAAATTATCATTGTCACAAATGTCATTGGAAAGAAATTTAGGAAAAATATGTTCTTAACTATTAGAATTAGTTGCTTATATTTAATAAGGGGACTTTTAACGACAAGTCTTTACATTTTCCAATGTTTTGAAATATTGAAAAAATTATAGTAATTATTGTTTCAACATGATCATCCCTTTTAATATTATAACACAAATTTTCATTTTTAGCAACTAGCTGTTTTTCTATGCTAAATAATACTATTAAAATATTGTTTTCATATCTAGCCTTTTTATAGCCAATCAAATGTTACAAGTTGTTTAAAAAATTAGAAGCAATTTTTGTTGTATATTATATTTCATGGTAGAGGCTTATAGTCATGAAACTCAATTTTATCATTATATATTTAATTAGAGTTATATTAGCACTAAAATACTAAAAGAGACCTTTAAGTTGTTACTAAACTTTACTTTTTGCTTCAAACTTGCTCACTTTTAATTATATATTACATAACCAAGTATTGTATATAATTTTTTTGTGTTAATCTTCTTTAATACCTAAAACTCCTAGATTGCCACTAATTTTTTTTTTCTCTTTTTCTTTTGCATCAAACATGTTGCCTTTTGTTCTATATTACTATAATATAATTATTTCAAGTATAATAAATATTTTATAAAAATTAAAATTTCAACTTAACAAGTATGACCTAAGTTTGTTCTACTATAAAAAAATGTCTTTAAATATAAAATTTTTTTCAATTAAGTATTTTTTCCAACTTGGATGAATATATACTATATAAAAGCTTACGTAAATGGTCCATCTTAGAGTAATAATATAATTCAAGTATGACTCAAGAACCTATTATAAAAAAATAAAAAGTTGTCATTCTAGCAAAGGTTATTGAGAAGAAATTTAGGAAAAAAAATGTTCTTAACTATTAGAATTAATTGCTTATATTATAATAAGGGGACTTTTAGCAACAAGTTTTTACATTTTCCAATGTTTTGAAATATTGGAAAAATTATAATAATTATTTTTTCAACATGATCTTCCCTTTTAATATTATGACACAAATTTTGATTCTTAGCAACTAACTCTTTTTCTATGCTAAATAATATTAAAATATTATTTTTCATTTTAAGTTTTTTTAGAAGCAATCTAATGTTACAAGTTGTTTAAAAAATTAGAAGTAATTTTTGTTTAAATATTATATTTCATGGTCGAGGTTCATAGTCTAAAAATAGTTTTAGAGTTATTAAGAGATGAAGTTAATAATTTTATGTTATCATTGCAAGTTTTTATTTTATCTGAGATTAATTAAGTACATTAAGAATAGAAGCTTAGAGGTTTATTTGTTCAAAATTTATAATTAAATTATATATTTTTAGGCTCTGACTACAAGTTTTGACCATATAAGAGATTATATGACAAAGGCAAAAGTTGAAGGATTCTTAGGAGGACATATACTAAGTTTTAGTAAAACCAAAAAAATTCCTAACATGTACTGTATGTATTGGATCAAAATTTTCATTTTTATCCAAAATATAATTTTATTATGATTTTATCATTTTTTTCATTGTCGTAATATTGAATTCCTATAATTTCATATTTGAAATTAATACACAAAATTTTTTAATTATGAAACATATTTTGAGAATTTCTATTTTTTTTTTTGAAAAATAGTATTATTATGTTCAGTTTCTTAGTTAATATTTTTCTTTATTTGTTCAAGAGTTGTAATTAAATTTTATATTTTAGGTTCTGATTGCAAGTTCTTACTATATAAGGGACTATATGACAAGGAAGAAGTTGGAGGATTCTTAGGAGGACATATACTAAGTTTTAGTAGAACCAAAAAAATTCCTGACATGTATTATATGTACTGGATCAAAATTTTTCATTTTTATCCAAAATATAATTTTTTTTATGACTTTATCATTTTTTCATTGTTGTAATACCGAATTCCTGTACTTTAATATTTGAAATTAATACAAAAAATTCTTTAACTATGAAACATATTTTGATAATTTCTATTTTTTCTTTTGAAAAATAGTATTGTTATATTTAGTTTACTAATATTTTTTTATTTGCTTAATCAAAATTTTATACTACTTCTAATATTTAAAATTTAAACACATTTGTAACATTTAAAAATTTTGTATGAGGAAAAATAAGATTAGTATTTGAAAAGGAAAAAAATAGAAAACAAAATCAATGATTGTTTTCTATGTTTTATATAAGTCATTTTTATGGCAAAAAAATGAAAAATGCCAATAAGTTTAAAATTTTGTCTTTGATTTATATGAATATTAAACATAGCTTAAAACATGATGTTTATCAATTTAGTTACTTTTTTTACTTTAATTTTTTTTATCAGAACCAAAAAACATAACTTAATATATATATAAAGTGCAAAGATATAAAGTGACTAAACCCTAAATTATAAGTTATTAGTTTTCTTTTAGGTAATAGAAATTTATTCTATTTTAAGGAGTCTATTTTCATATGATTGACTAATTATGTTATAATAACAATTGGTAAGATTATATTTTTAAACTTTAGTGATGTGAGTATAATTTCTATTCCAATGTGTATGCATTAATTACCCACAAAAATAAATCTATACAAGACTTGACCTCGATCTTTGGAACAATCACATTGACTTGGTTATAAAATAGAGGGTAAGTATAGATTTAAGACCTTGGGATGAATGTATTTTTTAGTCAGGTAATTAAGCTTTTTTTTGTAATGTATAATTACTTGTAGTTACATGTCTTTGGAAAAACTTGATGTTTACTTACTAAGTCTATCCTTTGACATTATGGCTCATATTTGTGTCATACTTATTGGATGAATTTTATTTTTGCTTAGGTTTCTTATTAAAATGTCTCACCTATAGACTTAGCATATGTCTTTTTTTTTTTCTTTTCTATTTCAACAAAACCTCAAAATATTTATTAAAAACTTTGCTTATATCTATTTAAAAAGTCAATACATTTAATGGTACTATATTAATGGTAAATACATTTAATTGTTTGAGCCAACCAATATAAGATTTTTAGTTTAATCATTAGATTTTTTAATCTAAATTACAAAATGTAAGACAAAATGTACTAACTACATAATACCATTAAGTCCATTAAATTAAGATCTTTTCTTAATGAATTGCATACTATTAATTTTAAATTTTACACTAAGAAGAAAAATTTTAATATCCTTGATAAGATATTAAATGTACAAGGAAGAAATTTTTATATGTACTCTACCATCAAAAATAAAAAATTTCTATCATTTTTTTGCAACCAATATTATCTATGGCATATCCTACATTGCATCATCATCATCAGTATTATTATTATTATTATTATTACATAAATAGAAATCAAATACAATAAGTAATCTATTATAATGGATGACACAAATGATAATATTTATGATAAAATATTATAATAGAAAATTATGTAAAATATAGAAAAATGAAACTAAAAAAAATATATCTAAACTAAAAAAATAAAAATCATTGTTGTTACCATTTATTTTGAACAAGATAACTAAAATTATAATTATCTAAATAAAAAATAACTTAGTTTCTTTGTTCATGTGTAATGCACGTGTGGAGTTACTAGTATATATATACCAGTGTAAATTTGAACGGCAGGTCAACCATTCATAAATCAATTTCTTACGTAAAAATGCTGCGACACATGTGTAAGCGGCCAAGTACAGAAATTTCACCGCTACCTGAAAATCGAAACAAATACAATAATTGAATTCAGTACAGTATAGAAACCGTATTTATACACATATGTACACGTATCCGCCAAGAAAAGACGTCGGCAGTAACTGGTTGTCACAGTCGCCCCCCCTCCCCAAAAGGAGGAAAAAAAAGGGCAGAAGAAGAAGAATTGACATAGACCAATTCATTTGAGCTAAAATTAATTTTTTTTTAGTTTTTATATTTTTTTTACTTGAAATTAATTTTATTTGAAAGTTAATATTATGTAGATACAATAATTAATTTGAAAGTAAATTTTTAGGATATTGTTAAATTTTTATGAATTTTTTTTTAAGGCTTGAAACTAAAAAAATTCATAAAAATTTAGTAAAATTATAAAAATCATATTTTCAATTGATTATTGTAACTACATAATATTGACTTTTAATTAAAATTAGTTTCAAGTAAAAAAAAATATAAAAATAAAAATAAATCATTTTGTAGTCAATTAACTAAAGTTAAAATAAATTTGGTGTATAACTTTATTCTATAATTTCTATTTTCACGTCGTCAACAAATCATGTCATAATAATTGGGCTCTGTCGGCCATTTAAAGCAAAAAGCAGATCAAAGCTATGAGCATTCGATTCCGCACGTACATTTATAAAAAATCTAAAAAAGTCTGGCCGAAGAAATCCTCAAACTAATTACAAGTCTTTTTTGGCTGACAAGAGGTATAAGCTGGTACGGCAGCTAAATCAAATTCGTATTGGTGTATCTATTATTAATCACTCACACCTAGCTCACTTTCTGTGGACATTAAAATTCCAAGTCTCGATTCTTGCAACACTACTAATCCGGATCATTAATTAAATCACCAGAGTAACTAACTATACCGAAAATAAAATCGAGCTAGTTCTCAGCAAGGTATAGGAGGCATTGATTTTTCCTGCTCTTTATTTTTAATTATCACTTAGAAATTTACAAATAAAGTGTTTATAAGAAATATCTTATAAACCAACCTATCCGATTCTTACACTCAACTTCGGCTTCTAATTGTAAGATGAGAATTCCTTACAAATCATAATTTAAACCCTAACAGGCTACATGATGTAATAGTTTTTATGCTAAATGGGTAAGATTGGATCAACAGTTTTCTATGTCTATTTATTGTTTCGATCCTTGCATGGATTGCCGTCTTCTTTTCTTTCTAACATAATTCTCCAAATCTCTAGGCCTCTCCCAAAACTAATCTTGCTTCAATAGTGTGCGGTAAGCATTACATTTCCTTGGAAGCTAGGCCTCGTCAGGAACACAAAATAAAATAAAATCGATCCACAGGGTTAGGTTTCAACAAGAATTAATTTGGAAAGCAATTCCAAGGTAGGGGAAAATGATCATAATTGTGGTTCATCATCACCTTGGAAACGGTGGCAACGACGTGGGAGCGCTGGGTGGCGCCGAAGGTGTTGATGAGCTGTCCAAAAATGAGCGTCATGAGCGGCTGCGAGACACCATTGGCGATAGCGCCGACGGTCCCAACAGCCATCAGGATCACATCCTTCCTGTCGGCAAAGGAGAAGAGCTTGTAGAAGGATACCTTCTCTTCTGGTTTCCTGTCCCTTCCCCTCACTTCCGCCGCCATCAATATCCCAACTGATCTTCACCAATCTGCTGGCTACACAATATACTTTCTTCCGTTTGGTAGTTGATATCGTTCTCCGGTGGAAGATCGATGTCCGGTCTTTGTCCGAACTCCGGTAGGGAAAGACTGAGAGAAAGAATGTGTGTTTGTGTTTGTTTCTTAGGGAGGAGATGAAAAAGCGAGTGTGTGCATAAATAAGAGGTTGAAAGTTGATGCAGTCTTAACAGCCTACGTGACTCTCGCTGCTTTACTTTTTACGTGTTCTTTTACTTTTTTGTTTTCTATTTTCTAGTGACGTACGTTCTTCTAGTTCTATAGAAACATTTATTAATTAACAAACATTTATTAAAATATCAAGTAGTATACTATACTGTGATGTATCACGTTCACTGTTAATTTTAATGTGTGTTTGGTCAATTTATCACAATATATTATGATATACTGTAAGCATACTGTTGACAACCAATTTCGTCCGACCATAAAAAATTTTAAAAGAAATTAAATAAAAGAAATTAAATAAAAAAAAATTATTATTTTTATCATTATTATTATTACTAAAAATTTTAATTAGTTTAAAATACATTTTTTTTTTGTGAAGATTTTATTTAAAATGATATATGTGTGTATTTGAAAGAAAAAAAGAAAACTCCAAAAAAATGGCAAAATTTAAAAGTTTGAGGTAAAAATGACAACATTAAGAAGTTTCGGGAAAAATTGACAAATTCTGAAAGTTCCAGGAGCATTTGGTAGTTTGTCACATAAAATTTTGGGCCTGCCGACGTTTCTGGCGCAAATTGACAGAAAACGACAAAATTGTCAAAATCAGAAGCTTCAGGAACTTATCCAGAGGCTGAGAGACGTAAAGGACTAAAATTGTCATTTTACCAATTTAAAAGATAAGTTTGAAATTTTTTATTAATTTATCCATCAACAGTTCAGCCAAAATTCCTCTATAAATAGCCCCCCAAATTTTGTGCTGAACACAGAAAAAAATAGAAAGAAAACTTAGAGCTCCGTTTCAAAAAAAAGATAAAATTACAGCCTTATTCCCTAGCTTATCCTTTCTCTGCCCAGAAAGTCCCAAAAATTCCTTTTCTTACGATTCGACCATCTTCTTCGTTTGTTTTTTTTTCTTTTCTTCCGTTTTCTCTCTCTCTCTCCGTTCACCGTTTTTCTCTCCTCTGCCGCCGTCGTCCGGCCCAGCCACGCCCGCCGTCGTCATCCCGCCGCCGCCGGTAGCTCCCACGCCGTCCCGCCACCGTCCGCTTCCCTTCCCGTCGTGTCCCGTCTCTCCCTCCGCCGCGTCTCTCTCTCCTAGTTCGCCGGCCGCCGCCCCTCGCCTGGCCCGCCGTCACGCCGCCGTCCTTCGCCTGGCCCGCCATCGCCTCGCCGCCCCATTCCTGGCCCACCGTTGCCTCGCCGTCCCTCGCCTGGCGTGCCGTCACCCAGCTCCGCCCCCTTTCCCCCTCGTGCGCGCGCGCGTCCCTGTTTTCCTGTTCTCAGAATTCAAGTTTTAATTTGAAGGGTACAACTCTCATTTAATCCTTCATCTTTTTAATTTCTTTCACTTTGGTCACTAACCTTTTATTTTGTTCTTGCAGAATTAATTACTAACTCTTTTAATTTTTACTTGTTTATTTATTTGTTTATTGTTATTATTATTACTAACCTTTTTTTCTTTTTGTTGTTATTAATTAACTTACTTACTAATTCAACTAACCTTACTAACTTTACTAACTTTTATTTTTTTGCACAACTAACCTTACTAACTTTACTAATTTTTAATTTTTGCACAACTAACCTTACTAACTTTACTAATTTTTAATTTTTGCACAACTAACTTTACTAATTTTGCTAATTTTTATTATTGTTGTTATTATTATTGTGTTATTAAAGTGGATGGCCAAAAAGCCCCACTTTATTATTATTAATTGTCTTTTTTGGTAGTTAAATTTAATTCACTTTTAATTGTTATTAAAAAAAATAATAACAAATTATTATACAAAAATAAAAAAAATAGAGAATTTTATGTGAATATTTATTAAGGCTGATAAAAAAAAATCATTTTTTAAAAGCCAATTATCTTTTATTTTGGAACACATGTTTTTATTATTTCTTTATTATTAACAAAAAGTTAACTTTTTATTCCTTTTGTTAAAAATTAATAAACAAACATAATTAGATAATTCTAAAAAAATATACAAAACAATTTTTAAACATAACTTTAAAATAATGATATTAAAAATTTAAAAGTTCAAGGAAAATAATAATAAAATTATGATTAAAATTAATAATTAATTAATTAATTAAAAAAATTTAATAAAAATTAAACTCCATGTCCAAATGATCTGCCAGGATCCAATGGTTTGGAGAATAAAAAATATTTTTAAAAATATAAAATATAAAATTAATTTTAATAGTTACTTTAATTCAGTAAAAATAATAAAAAATTAAAAGAAATACATGAAAATTAAGACTTTCTATTTTACTTATTTCTTTTAAACTAAAATATAACTTTTTAATTTCTTTATTGAATAAATAAAAATCTAAGCCAAATGATTTCAAAAATTCAAAATAAAATAAATAAAAAAGAATTAAATTTCTCTTAAATATTTTAGACTTATTAATTAGATGCATTTTTAGACTTATAAATTAAACAAAAAATCTTTTATCAAACAAAAAGAACATAAAAATAAATTATATAAATATCAAAACTTTTCTTTTTGTTTAAATATACATATAAATTTTTAGTTTCTTTATTAAATAATCACTTTTGGTTAATTTTTTATCAAAAATAAAACAAATCAAATATTAAGACTTTACTTTTATTTTAAAATAAATATATAAATCTTTAGTTTTCTTCATTAAATAAATAAAACCTTGATTAAGTAATTCCTTTTTGGTTTATCTTCTATCAAATAAAAAGAATAAACATAAAATAAAAATATAAATATTTCCGTTATAAAACCTTGATTAATTTATTTTTTTGGAATGAACATAAAATAAATATCAGGATTTTTTTAACTTTTTAATTTCTTTAAAGTAACTTTTTATTAAATAAAAATAAAAAATTACTTTTTAATTCTTTTATAAATTAAGTAATTATTTAAATAATAAATATCCTTCATTAAACAAGAAAAATAAAAAAAAAAGGAAAGATAAGAAAAAGAAAAGAAAGAAAAGAAGAAAAATATAAAAATAAACAATAAAAAAAATAAACAAAATAAATTTTTAGATCATTAACAAAAAACCTAAAATTTCATAAACAAAAGAATTAAAAAAATAATCATTAAACTAATAATTAATTCTATAATAAATAAGAATTAAATAATTAATTAACATTAAATAATTTCCATGTCCGGATGATCCGGCAGAATCTACGGTTTGAAAAATATCAAAATTTTTTAATTAAATAAATTAAATAAATACAAAAGATAAAAATTCATATTTTACGATATGGATTAAATTATTTAAAATATCATCAACATTCCGTGTCCGGGTGACTCGGCAGAGTCCATGGTTCGGAATCAAAATCTTCCGTGTCCAAATGACTCGGCAGAGTCCATGGTTCGGAAGTATAAAATTTCATACAAATTAATTAATTTAAAAAAATCCACATTTCGACTAATCCAGTTAAAATTTCTAATTTTGAAAATTAACTGAAAATTATTTAAAAGCAAAGCAAAACAAAATTAAAATCAACTAAGGTGCCAATTTTTGGGCGTTTTAACAAAGTTGTTTTAACGTAACCGTACTCCCGATCCCCGAACTCTCGCAGACCATATTTTAGGTATCCAATCGACCTAAGAAAAACAGATTGGTGGCGACTCCCGAAAACGATCCGCACGTTGCCACACATACTACATAGCAAGTTAGCAATTTTTCCCATTAATATACCACATACATACATATATAAAATAAGAAAGTATAATTAATATACATATATAAAATGACAAAATATAATTAATACCCAATTTTTTCTTTCATTTTCATTTTCACCGTTTCATTATGCATAAAAAAAAAATCATGTGAACGTGGTACATCTCTTTGAATTAGGCTTTCATCCTTTTCAGGTCACTTTATTTTAGTAAATTAATTTTTTTACTGGATAATATTTATTTTATTCTATATATACAATTTTTTATATTTTTGTATAAAAAATATCATCTTTCATATGTATTCGATTTATATTAGGAAGATTACGATAAAAATAATTAGAATACATATAAAATATATAAAAAAATTATATTTGATATTTTTCATCTTAAAATATTTTTTTTTTTTTGTGAAAACAGTAATAGTATGTATTACAATATATCATACGATATATCTATAATTTACAGTATGCGATATAACAAGTGATAATAGTACTAAATACTTGGGTGAAGGTTAATTTTCTTAAGGTTTATTTAGTCGAATGTCATACTATAGGAATGCACAAGCACTTGAATCAAATCCAATATCTTATACTTAAGTTATAATTATAGTTATTGTTGGTGTTGTTGTTATATAGATTTAACTAGAATTATTGGTCTACATAAAGCCTCCATCACATTCCTAGAAATTAGAATCCAGATCTTTAATTTCACTTTAAGCTTAATTTAGTTGGTAGAGGTGCAAGCACTCTTATCCTGAAGTAGTTAAACTTCAAATCGTTCATCATTTATGAAGGCATTTGTTAAAATAGTCAAAACTCCAAAGAATGAAGGCTTGGGGCCAAACCCATGGAGAGAGCTCAAGGCTCACCCTGAACCAATGAATCAATTATGTAGTTTGTAACTTTGTCTGTGTGCATTATTGTTGAGTACAAGAAAAAGATCCTTCGAAATTTAGAAATCAAAGAAAAGAGAAAACTTTTATAGTTCCATCCAAGTTTCCTTGCAATAGTGGCAAGGGGCAAACATTGAAAAATGAATGATTTAATACATTAAATAACAAATTGTTTAATATACTAGTTTCAATTTTGTTTTTTTTATTTAATTTTTATATCAATTGAAACTCTATATTTTAAGAGTCTAGAAAGTATTTTAAAATGTTTTTTTTAAACAGCAAGTATTTTTTAAGTTGAGTATGGAAAAAAAATTGTAGAATAATTAGTTTCTATAAAATTATTATTCAAGTGATTAGCTAGGTAGATAAGATACTAGCTTTTAAATGATACTGTTTCTAGACAAAAAAAATTAATAAAATTAAAAATAATGAATTTCTAATGAGATCTTGAATTAAAATTATTTATTTTTTTATCACATTTCTTTACCCCACGAAAATGCCAATGATAAATTTTCACTCTTCTAACTTTAGTGACTCAATTGAAAATTTATGAAAGCTTAAGGGTCAGTTTAAAATTTTTCAGAAAAATATAAGAAATACATATATAATGCAAATCTTTTAGAAGTATCATCTTTAGTAGAATGCAAATGTTTCTCTTTTCTGCAGCCAAAAGATGAGTTTAGGTAGGGTGGGGTGAGATTTACAATAAACTTATTAATAGGATTTATCTTTCTCTTGTAACCATATCTTATAATATAATCTTGAGTATTAGCAAAAAATAAAAAAAAATAAAAAACACCACTGCTCTTGGAAGAATTCCATACAAAGGCCATAAAGCTTTATGAAGTTTACAGTTTCAACGCAGTGAAATTTTTATTTTGACCTCAGTCATTCTAATCCAATGACAATAAGAGAGAGTATGTAACCGCAATGTAATATTAACATTACATTGTTTTATTTGTTAAATTACCAATACATAATATTAACATTAAACTGTGTTATTTTTAACCTTTTCATCTTGAAAGGGCAAAACCTAACTTAAGCAACCAACTTTTATGAAAGTCCTTCAAATTGATTTCTCCGCCTTTTTTTTACTTGATGGAATTGATTTCTCTTAATTCTTAACCCAATTCCATTTAGTAACTCTTTTATGATTTAGTATATTTTACTTCTTTAACTTTTTTTTGTGTGTTATTTTTAGAGAAAAACGTCTTTGAATTCATAATATTTTAAAATCACAGCACTATAAATATATAACTTCATTTTTCATATACATTTAGAGTTTCATCGCAAAATTAAGAATTCACAAACCTTAAGCAAATTTGTGTGAAAATAGTGGTTTGTTCGGTGCCATAGCTAGGCAAATTAGTGGTTAATTTTATTCAATTTTATGGTTGCCTTCATATTGGTAATATATAGTTACTAAATTTTAGGCCCAAATATACAATTGGCCCCTGAACTTGTCTAACTCCTATAAGTTTGCTTGAAACTCAGTACTCAGTTAAAGTTAACTCCCAACTTTGTAAAATTTAGTGTGTTAGTTCATTGCATACTGGTGTTGGCTGATGTGGCTATTGGCTGCTAATGTCGCATTGCCAAATGGCTCATAAACATGATGTGCCGGTGACTATTGGTGGTGAGGTGGCAGTGGTTGCTTGTGCAGGGATGAAAATGTGTCAGGCCAAGCCTGAGCTCATTAGGCTCGAGCTTAGCCCATTTTTTTTTCGGGACTACTGGGGCTCGAGCTCAAATTGCTCAAGCCCAATTTTTCATGCTCAGGCTCAACTCGAGACAGGCTCAAGCTTGACCTGAGGGCTTGTCAGACTCAAATGATGCATTCAAATCTTTAGTCTTAGAGCTATAATTTAGATGAAAGATGGGAACTAAATCTGTAATTTTGTACTTGAATAACTAGGCAAGGGAAAATTACAATCCTATCCCAAACTTTCTGATCGTTTTACTACTTTACCCTAATTTCATAAACTTTGCAAAAGAGTCATCTTCTTCCTTAAGCAGCTAGACTGTAAAGTTTGGCGATCGTCGGCTCGAGGCACTTTGGCAATAGAGAATCCAACTGATCTTGTGGTTTAGGGAAATTTGTAGCAAAAAAGTTGTTAACCAAACGAATCAAACCCATTTTCAATGAATTGGACCCAAAGGATTCGACTTCCGATCAATGACCGAAGGCCTCAGATTTCGATGATTGAATGAGAGCTGAAGCAACTGAAGCTTATTGCAACCAGTAGTAACAACGATAGAGAAGAAAAGAGAAGATGTGACCAAGATTAACCACTCACGAACATTAATCGCCGTCGACCTTGACTCAGAGGGGTCTCATCATTGTCATGCTTTCACCATCTGGTGGTGGCCTATTAGGAGCCCAGACTCGCGAAGGCTAAGATTGAAACTTATGAGCGTAAGGGGCAGGGGGACTAAGGGTTAGAAATCGGACCTGGTGAGAAAGAGACAATAGATGAGGCTTGTTAGGCTCGCGAGCCTGCACGGGCCGAGTTCCTTTAGGCTCAAGCTTAGGCCGAAAAGTGTTCGAGCCTATTTTTCGGGCCTAGCTTAAATTGGCCTGGCTAAAAAAGCCTACCCGAAAAAGATTCGGTTCTTTTTCACCCCTACTTGTATGATGTTTAATTCAGAAAGGAAGAGAACATTGGCCATTGTGAGACTCTAAATTGTGAATTTACATATTAAAATTACATAACATTTTACATATTAAAATATGTAATTTAAAATATTTACGTATATACATATGGTTTGAAAACTTCATTGTTTTTGAGCAAATAGATACTTCAAATACTGAAGTAATTTACTGTAATAAGTATATAGGTAAATTTTATGAGGTCCCTAACATTTAATCTGTAAAGATAGCTAATTCATTCAAGATGAAACCAAAAATAAAATTAGATGTATGGTGTCCCCATGAAAATTATCCTAAATATAATTTTCTAGTTTGTTTGCTTTTTAACTTTGATAAAATATACTATTAGAGTATACAACTAACACAAAAAAATTTATTCTCTTTCAATACCCATGAATTATGTGAGATGAATTTCACACTAAAATTTTGATTATTCTCTTGTCATTCTAAATATATTAAAAACATTTTAATTTTCTATCCACTAGGTGCAATTTGTTAACACAACCAAAAGCTGTTACACAATAAGTACAAATATTATGCACAACTATTTCCTATATAGGAAAATTTGATCATGTAAATTTTTTTTAATTGTCAAAAATTATTTTCTTATTCAAATTTCTTAGAGGGAAATTGCTAGATATTTTAAAATAATTTCAAAAAAAATTGATTTTATATAGGCATAATTATTTTTGAGTGATAGATTTCATCTAATAGAGGATTCATATGGAATATTTTTAACTTGTATAAAATATAATACTCTATCTTTTTTCCCTTCAACACCACCAAAGCAAATAATAGCCAACTCATTCATGCCCCACAGCCATGTAAGCCATAAACGATATGTAATGAACTAACACGCCAAATTTTGCAAAGCCAGGGGGCAAACTTTAATTGAATGTTGAGTTTTGGATTAACTCATGCAAATTAGTCAAGTTCAGGGGCCATTTATATATTTAGGCCTAAACTTTATCCTATATATTTTAATTAGTTCCTCAACCTTTTATGACTTAAAGATCATAAAAGATGGTTAATTAACAACATTGTCCATTGTTAGAAAAAATAGCAAAATTGTTCGTTTCTTGCATTTGTATTTTTTTGTCATTTCACCATATATGTGTATAATTTATGTTATTTATCTAAATTTGACTTTGAAAAGTATATCCGTAGTAGTATTATATTTATACTTAAAAGAATGGCCTGAATCGCGTCGATTATCATTTGCCTTAAGAACGCATTGTCATTGTTTGTCCCCAGATCCTTTGGTTATGGCCTCAAAATTGTGTTGGTCTCCAGTTTCCATTCGCTTTGATTTCAGCCACACTAGGTCGTCGCTATGCCATTCTTCCTTTGTCTTTTGTTACCGAATTGTGTGCAGAAACATATGTTATAAGTGTCTAAATAATAGAAAAAAAGTGTCTGAAAAAGTATATAAAACCGTCTGAATCAATATGCAGGCAGTTAGCTCCCTTTAGATAATATACAAATAATGTGTTCTCTTTAAAATAATATGTAAAAGTGGAAAAAAGTCCGAGGGAATATGTAAAAGTATTTGAAGGAATACGTAAAAGTGTCTGAAGTAATATATGAAAGTGTCTAAAATAATATGCAGATAATTTATTCTATTTAGAAATAAAATGTCTAAAGTAATAAGTAAAAATGTCTGAATGAATATGTAAAAATATTTGAAGCAATATGCAGACAATTTCTTTTTGTTTAGAAATAAAAGTGGTAAATTTCATTTATGGTCCTTAACCTTTTGAAAATGTCTTAAATGAGTCCTTAACATTCATTTTACCTTCTTAAAGTCCCTAACCTCTCTATTTTGTCCCAATCGTAGTCTTTCCATTAATTTCGTAGTTAAATGTGATAAAATTACAAGGAAAAATAATAAAATTAATCCTATATTTTTTTATTCCCACTTAAATCACCCTTAACCTAGTAGTTCTAACTCTTTAACCACTATCTTCCTCTCTCTACCTCCCTCACCATACCTAGTTGCCATCATCCCAAATCCAAATCAAACCCTCGGATGATCTTCAAGTTCAAGGCACTCAATCTCACAGTCCCATAGGCGTTGTCCATCCCTTTTCTAATGTATGTATCAATGAATCACTATGGCTAGTGGCTTACTGCTATCAACCTATTGCCATGACACGTGTGAACCACTTGTATAACCCAAAATCTGATGTTACCCGACACACTGGAAGCTTTCTAAAGTCTTACCACCCTACAATTACTATGGGATTGCCATTTGGTCATAATTGGTTCACTGTTGTCATTCTTATTGTCACAAAATCCTATACCGAACGTAATTGGTTCACAAGATTGAAGATTGGACAACGATTGGTTCCAAATCTCCATCCAATCCCTAAGGCATTTGATTTGGGCTCCAATTTGGCCCCAGTGCCTCATCCTAAGGACTCCGATGGTGGGTGATGAAGCGGAAAATGAAGTCGACCTAGGCACGGGTTAGGGGAGCGAGGTTGTGATTAGACGAATCACGTAATCCCAAGATGGCGATAGAGGTCATGTTGAAGCAATAGTAGCGATGGTTTGGAAGGATAATGGGTAAGGTGAGTCACGGAGGACTCCTTCCTTCAAATGGCATTGCTAGTGGCCGATAGTACTTGGGAATATGAAACCAAGGCAATGCGCGACAATAGAGGCAAGCTAGGATAAACTATTGGTGCTGGAGGATAGGAGCTGAAGGTAGGCACATTTCTCTAGGAATGGATAAGAGAGAAGATGTTAAATTTAGAAATTTAAGGTACTTTGAGTAGGAAGAAGAAAATGTAAGGATCAAAGTTGGTATTTTTCATGAGATTCTGTTAAATTTAATTATAAAATTAACAGAAGAATCATGACTGGGACAAAAATAGAGAGGTTAGGGACTTTAAGAGGACAAAATAAATAAAATTAATGTTAGAGACCCCATTTAGGACATTTCAAAAGGTTAGGGATCATAGATAAAATTTACCCAAAATAAAAGTATCTAAAATAATAAGTAAAAGTATGAGAATGAATATGTAAAAGGGTTTAAAGCAATATGTAAAAGTATTTTGAGCAATATGCCAAAAATTTATTATCTTTAGAAATGAAGGTGTCTGAATAAATATGTAAAGTGTTTAAATTAATATGTAGATAATTTGTCTCTTCAAAAATAAAAGTATACGAAGTATGTCTGAATGAATATGTAAAAGTGTTTGAGGTAATATGTAAAATTGCTTTTTGGACATGACAGATCACTGGCAACATGATCTCTTCATTAATTTCTAAAATTTGATAGGGAAATGAGCAAGTGCGACTTGAAGTTATTTTGCAATGGTTACCACCACTTTTGATCAGGATTGAATGGTAGAGACAATGCTACAAGGTAACTACTAGCCTCAATTTGTGGTAGAGCGGTAGAGACAACGACTTTTCCTTAGATCTAATATGGTCAAACAACACCTAAATATGAGGTGACTAATATTTAGCGGTTTTGGTGTAGTTAGGTCATTGATGTGAAGTGCCGAAATCGTCTTTTGCAGATGGTGGCAACAACAAAGAAAAATGTTTTTGATCTAGAAAAGGCAACATTTGCTATGCAATATGAAGAAGACAAAGAATAATAGCAAACATGTAGATCTGTCGGCTTTTCTAGTACCATGCCAACATTGCCACTAGAAATGTTGTTGGAGGCAATGGCGGCCGAAGAAGATAGAGGTTCACAATCTAGAAAAGCCACTGCTGGCGGCGGGAGAAGAAGAAGACACAATTTACACTAAGATACAGGATGAGAATTAGTTAAAAAAATTAAGAGGTAAATTTAAAAATTACTGGCATGCCTAATCGGACATATGCATAAAATAACCTCCGTAGCAACTAAGCGCTGCCCATATTACATGATTGATGAATAAAACCAACGCTCTCTTCTTTAACATTAAATTGTGTGTTTTTTATGCCTCTTGAATGTGAAAATTTTCGCCTGTTTGTTTCTCTGTATTGGTGAGCGTGCACTCTCAGTCTCTCTGCCTATGTCATGTGCCCCCTGCCGCGCGAGGGCTGAAGAAAGAACCTTACTTTCCTTCAACCCCTAAAATATACTTATAAACTGATGCACGATGTCTTCGTTTCCTGTGGCCCCTCGTTTGGTCAGTTTGTCTCTATGTTGACAATGTTAGGGTTTTAAACTTTAGAGATGGGTTCTGTTCCTGGTTTTCCTTCTTCACACAGGCTATGGTTCTCGACAGAGATTTTTCTTACCAAAGAGGTACTCGTGCTCTCTTCTTCTTCTGGGTTCTTTCTCTTACAGTTCATTTTCTTTTTATCTTCTGAGTATGTAATTGAATAGTAGTTACATTTGAAAAAATGGGATGGCGAGAAAATCTCTAGAACTACCTCCAAGTTTGATATCTGTACTTGGTCGACTCCTGTGTCATGTGCTATGAGGTCTCTTTGCCCTTGCAAACATTTGACTCATATTGTCGAAAGAATGGTTTATTTGTTCCGTTTTAGTTGGCTTCTTGTTTTTATGTTTGTCCTTTGAATTTTGGAGCTTCAGGTAGAAACCTTGCCACTGTTTCAGAACCTATGAAGTTGACGC
Organism: Aquilaria yunnanensis; assembly: GCA_039654915.1. NCBI lineage: Eukaryota > Viridiplantae > Streptophyta > Magnoliopsida > Malvales > Thymelaeaceae > Aquilaria > Aquilaria yunnanensis. The sequence goes on from CM077593.1 coordinate 111,527,156, forward strand.
TGGGAGGGAGATGTCTGAACTTGGAGGTTTCTGGTTTAATGCCCAATTATTTTCGTATCTTTGTTTAAGAGCATAGTTATTTAGATTTGAGACTACTGTAGTTTGTATATAAGTTTGCCTTAGGGAGGCTTTCGCTGTCCATGGGAAAAGGTGTGAAGAAAACATTATGCAGGGTGAAGAGAATTCTCTCTAATTGTGGAGCAGAAGATATCTATTTCATGAAACGATAAATTGGATGCCTTGAGATTCATTATAGCTAGGAGCTTCAACTACTAGTTCCCTATGTAATTATGGCTTCTTGAGTGCGTCTTGGTCCCAATTTTTAATTGGAGGAACTGATTCTTTTCAAACCTCCAAGTTTCCTTCTTTTGTTTTTTGGCTTGTTCTGTTTTTCTTTTTGGTTTAGTTCTGGGTGGCAGAGCATGTGCTGGTTCACTGAGAATGAATTTTCCTTTTGTTAATAATCCAGTTAGCATCTGAGTCTGACCATTAGATACTGACTTGAGAATGAAAACAGCAGCATCGACTTCAAGTTTTAGGACCCGGATAGAGGAACTATTTCCTCTTATCGAGCTAAAGTTTCTGAAAAACAAACTCTAATAATCGAGTTCCAGCACTTCCCTCGAGTTTCAGGCCCCAGCCATAGCCCTATTTCTAGAAGGATGCTGTTTGTGCAATTATTTAGCGTAGGTTCCAGTAGAGCAGGAGAGATAGGGCTATTTGTGGTAGGATACTGTTTCTGCAACGACAGTGTAGCACTAAAGGAAAAGAGAAGAAAAATGAACTTTTACCAGTATTAGAAGTCAATGTTACGCTTCATTTTCAATGTTGTTACCCTTCTTAGTTCTTGATACAGCTACTTCTAGCATGACAGCAATTAGTCCTTTTGATGCTAGATTTTAGACTGATGTGTCCTAGGTTTGTCTTTGTCTATGTTACTTCCACTCTAATTGCCTAGGTGTACTGATGTAGGAGCAAGTAGAAACTAAAAACAATGAGAGAACACACGAGAGAGAAGAAGAAAAATAGGGGAGGGGAAATTTCACTCAATTCAATATCATCTGAAAACTCAATTCAATTTTTTAGGTGCTGCATCACATACCCGTTTTGATGCTCATATGGACATGGTCAATCTGTCATCATCGGACACTGAAGTTAACTTCAGGTCATTCATTTTGATGACTGTTTGAAATCCTAGGAATGTGGTTTTGGGAGAGCAGTGAGAGGAGGGTAAGGCATCTAAAGCAACAGAGGAGGGCCCTAAGGTCTATCCTTAGAAGAATGAAATGAGAAGTGGATAAAATTGATGACACAATTTTGTTCCATTTTTGGAGGACACAAGGATTCATAGACTTGTCTTGGGACCCATATCTGCTATGTCAACTTTTATTTCTGGCGAGTCAGGTACATGCACTAATACTTCCAAGACTTGTACCCAGTCCAAGTAACATAAAAGCATATTCTTTCTTTCTTTTGTCATAAAGAAAAAGTGGATCTTGTCATCATACTTATACACATGAACTTAAATAATAAATAGGAAGTGTGTACGTTATAATTTTTCATTTTTTGACTTGAAAGATGTATTCAGTTATATCTACTGTCTCGAGGGGAAGACAAACAATACTGAAACGTCCTGCATTTGTGGCCATTTGAAAATAAATATGCATATTTTGGTTGACTCAATCATGCTCAACAGTAGTTGTTTTATCTTTCAGGTTGAGAGACTGTATCCGTGCAGGCTCGTGCCTGTGTCTGCCCTAATTGAACATTAGAAGCCAGAGCCCTGTATCTCAAAGGTACTTTTGCAATTCCTGGATTGATATAATAGTGGTTTGGAGTAGGGAATGAAGCCATTGGTCCGTATAGCATAGGATAAATGTATTATATCAGATACGAATTGTAGGTTGTTGCTTTATTTTGGATTGTTAGATGGAAGGAGATTTTCTTCGATTAGCATGTTTGTCTTTCCTTTTTCATTTCATTAGCTATTTAGCTAAATTTTCTGTCCTTCCATCTATATGTGCAGCAGACGCTTGCATTCTGATAAACAATTAAGAACTTATCAATGTCGGCCCTTATCTGTTACCCCATTTCATATTCTACATACATGCACTCCCATGTTTGGGCATACACAATCACGTTTAGTGTAAGGGCCATTATAGCATGAGGATCCGACATTTCCATTTTGTATGAGGGGCAGAGGGTATCGTTCAAGTTAGGTGGCCCCTTGGTAATTCAAGAGGGGTCCGTGTAGTTTTGTGGTTGTGGGTACATTGTCATTCTCTTTTTGGGATGATAGACTCAGGACAATAAAACTTGGCTTTGTTCAAATTATTCATGTATGAAAAATATAACACTTCACATATAGAAAGAGAAAATGGTATCATCTTGTAAACCCAATGAATAAAATAAACACCCCATATGCATGAACATACTGCAAAATTTTGTGTTTCAGAACCTTGAGCCATCCTTTGCATTCCTTTGGATTACCCTGAGGAAATCGTTTAAGATCGGTACAATAACTGTAAACCGTGATGTCAGTGTAGTATTTTTGCACCCATCTCAGCCTTGTGTCGTGCTTGAGATGGCCAGGTGGTGGTTCTGGCAGTGTGGTGCTCCTGGCGTTGCACGCCAATTAGGCTACGTTCAGCCAAGTGCAAGCGTCGAATGTTCAGGTTGGAAAAGTAGGCAGTGAAAGGGGAATTGGTCCAGTCGGTTTAAAATTGTCCGCCCATCGTAGCCAATTGCTCTGTGTCCCATATGCTTGAATAGACACGCATGGGGTTGCCCTTGGGGAAGGGGACCGGACGACTCCTTATCCTCATTGTTGAAGGCTCGTAATGGGATGTCATCTACCAAGAAACTAATGAACAACATATCAGTAGCGCTATAATTACAAATGATTCTAATAACGTGATTGCTAAAATTTATGTGAGATAGAAATCAGTGATTGTCTATTTGTCAAAATGTAGAATTGTAGTATTGCACAGCCTACTTAGCCGGTAAAGATTATCGAAGAGTTATTGAAAATGATATGTAACTTTGCACTATGATCCAATTAACCCTATTAATAACTAATAAACAAAAAGAGAAGAAAATTGATATATTTGAGAGATAGTAACACATGGAAAGCAGTGAGAATGCCAGCAGAATTCCCACGGACAAGCTTGATTTCCATGTCAACTCTTCCAATGAGGAACTTTGTTTTGGACTAAAATCCAGAGCTAGGGGTCTGGTCAAAGGTAAGATTTACAAGCTTTCCTTCACTTAAGATCCTATTTCTTTATTTAGGGCTATAAACAAACAAGATGGTTCGATGAAACATTCGTGAATTATTCAGCAGGAGTTTGTTTATTTAGGTAAATGAATGAACATGAATAGATTTTTTTGTTTGATTAGTTAAACGAACAAACACAAATCTTTTTCACTCATTTATGTTCGTTTATGTTTGCGAACTATTGATTTAGGGTTTAGGAACATGTTTTTTTGTATATTTTTGTTTAATATTGTTTATGGATGCAATCATTCATATATATTCGTGTGAATCATGATAATGTTATTATCAACAAATGAATATGAACACTGTATGGTTATAAACGAACAAATACGAATAAAGTAAGTATGTTCATTTATTGTTTATGTTTATGTTTGTGTTCTTTAAAAGTTAAAGGGAAAAACAGGACCACGGCTTGTTCATGTTCATTCAGTTTGTTTATAACCCTAGCTCTATTGTCATCCCAATTTAAGTCTACCTGGTTTCTACCGGTTGAAACTATATACTATCAGTTGAATACCAATTTTTCTACTTACTATTGTGTTGAATATCAATTTGAAAGTCGTTTGCAACCTATGGTTGTAATAGCTGGATTGGACCAGCCGGTTCAATAGAGAATTGATTCTCCTTCCGGCTCGATTATATGCTCATTTAGTGTTTAATCAAAACCGGCCTAAACAAGGAAAAAAACTCTTTTTTTTTTTTTTTTGAACCGCCGTATGGTAAAAATTGCAAGCATATAAACATAAACTAGTTTTATGCTCATCTCATGGTTTAATTTTAGGAGTAATTAAACATAAAAATACAATTAAATATTATTGTATAAGTACTACATGTATGTATATGTATGTATGTATGTATGTATGTTGAAATCATTAATTCTGGACTTTCTTTGACCCTTTTAAACGTTTTTGACTCACTTTTTAACGCAAAAATATTTTTGAGTCCCTTTGACTATACCTTGTTATTTGAATTTTTATTACATTGATGTCCTCATGAATTTTTGTTAAGTTATAATTTGGCCATCCTCTTCTATTACTACCAATCTTGAACATAATTCTACCTATTAAAAGTATACCAATAGATTTATAGTTTATTATTTACTCACATGGCCTATCAATTTTTTTTTTAATTTTTGAAATAACATGGTTCATCAATTTAATGATTTATACAATTGGACTCTTTAAGGTTTTTTTCGAGAATTATTGTTACCAATTTGAGTGTTACGGGGGTAATACTACTAAAATTACTTATTATTTATTTAATATTTTAGTATTTAATAGTTTAGTTACCAACATTTATTAGGCAAAAAATTTGATCCAGTAATTATGCCAATTCTACATGTTGAATGTGGAATTCAATTCTTTAAGCCATGACTAATTATATGGTAATTAGAAAAAAAAACAATAAGTATAAATTAGCCTAATCTTGTTTGTTAGAAGAAGGAACAAAAACTTTAAGTCTATATGGTGCAAAAATGGCTAGGTTTTGGATATATAATTTCACGTAATTCTAATTCTATCTATAATCATTTCAATTTTTTGTTTCTTTTATTTTATTTTTTTAAAAAAGAAAACTTCTCATACTATCTAATATGTCTATTCATTTTGCATTGGTGGTGATGGGTTTGTACTTTTTTTATATAATAGCTTTAGTTATTTCATAAAATTGTTTGTGATATGTTTAGATGTATTTAATTGTGTTATTTTTAATTTTACTACACTAATCTTTTCTCCCTTGTTTAGTTAAAAAAATAAAACTAATTAATTTTACAATTTTTATTTCTCTTTGCATTCTCTTTACCTGCTAACAACTAATTTAATCAACTTTTTTATTAAATACTCATTGATATAAAAATAAAAAATATCAGCTCAATAGTACATATTTTATTTTTACCATTTAAGTTTCAAGAATAAATTGAAATTTACATTTCCAAGTTTGATAATTGGTGATTGATGTGCTATTCTTTATTTGGTTTTTTGTGGAACTTAATAAAAGAAAAGAAAAATATTGAAGGTCGAATTCACCTTTTAGATTTTAAATAGATCACTATTCTTTAATTGTTATATTCATTGCTTTATGAAAAAAAAAGTTAAAAATAGCTAAATTGTATTAAATTTATGAATATAGATTTATTCTGAATCTCTTATATTATAATAATAATAATAAATAAATAAATAATAATTAGGAAATTACATATACAATTAAAATGTATAAAAAAATAAATTCATACATCATACCGACCAAAAAAATTTGTGCAAATATAAATAAAAAACTTAAAAATTTCATTACTGAACAAAAAGTACATATTAAAAGTCTAGTGCATCTTCATTAAGATAGGAGGATCCACCGTAAAGCGGAGGCTTCGCCAATTCCTATCTCGGTTTGTTTCTTACACAATTGTCTTTCATTCAACAAAATATTCTTGGGTTAGTGGTAGTCACTGCCCAAGAAACATAAGCGGGGATCAGTTTGACTCATTAAATTATGAAATCTAATGTTAGTATAAAGAAAGAAGGTTATACCAAGACGAATAAAAAAAATTTTGTTTATATTTCTCGCTCTGCCAATTCAGTTGCCCATACTCTTGTTTCACTATCAAATGGCGTATCTGGTCGTGTTGGGGGGGAAGTCCCATACCCACATCGTTTGGCCGCAGCTCTTCATGTTGATTCTGCTTAACTTCCAATGAATTCCATTTTACCACCTAAAAGAAAAATGGGCCTACTTGATCGTTAGGAGAGACATTGTAACGCCGAAGCCGGTTGCATAAAACGCAAGGGGAATTGTGAATTTCATACACAATTAACGCTTAAAATTTTCATTTTTTTGACATCATTTTAAAAAAAAAAAATTAATTTAAACTAATTGGTAACTATCTTCCAAAAAGCTTCAGCTATGCAATTAAATAATTAAATTTTTTTTTTCTATCTATAACTGTAAGTCATGTTCCTGTTTAGTATAACTGTCTTTCAGTCCAATTACCACTAATAGTTAACAGCTTAATAAAGTTTAAAATGTATCAGGACTGAAACTGAAAAGGAGTACAAGTTTGGGACTTAAAATTTTCCGTTCCCGTGAAAGTTTCATCATTTTGTCAAATTGTTTTCAAAACAGTGGTAGTTTTTAATTTTAATTGCATAATAGAGGTACTTATAATTTTATTTTCAAATGAGGGGTTACAAGTTGCCACGTCATCGAATTTTTGGTGAGTCTACATACACCCTACACATCAGGCCCTGCCCCGCACGTAAGGTGCCCAATTTGTTTCCTTTTTCTACTGTTTCGCATCTTGTTAATTGGGAGCAAGTGTGTTCTTCCGAGTCTAATGGTGGTCTTGGCTTGCGGCAAACCAGAGAGATTGGCCTTCTCTCTCCTCGTCTTTCATGTCATTTCTCCCTTTTGGCATTTAGTGAGTCGAGCGGACAGCTTTGGCGCTCTCCGGCGACGTGGCTCTGCCGGTTGGCGGCACAGCTTGCATGGAGGTCAACCTTTGTGCCTGTTGGTCCAACTCCAGCAAACATTGGAGCTCGCACTCAGATCTGAAGGGCCCTCACGTGGTTTTTGGTGTGTTGAATCCTGTTTTGCGCCAGTCTCCTGAGACCAGCGAAGGGTATCGAGCTCTGGCTTGGGGAGGAGCTTGACTTTTTTCGATTTTATCCTTGTTTACCATTTAGTCGGAGTGCTTTTGTTTTGTGCCTTCCAATGGATTAGGCTCCTGTGTTGCCTGTCCCTGTCTAAGGCTCATTCGATTGCTTCAGCCTCGTTGAAACTCGGAACTGGAGGCTGAGAGAACAGAATTACGGCTCTAAACAAGGTCTAGCATATCGTCTCCTGCAATCCAGTTGTCGTCTTCAGGTACCATCTCAGGTTCGCTGCAGTCTATTCCACCAAACAAAACGATTAAAATTGAATTCACTAGCTGAAACTTCATGGGTTTGAATTAAATTTTGCTATCTAAGTAGTTGGAATCTAACCCCTGAAAATTGAATTTCACTACCTGATGCTTTGAGTAGTTGCATCAAGGAGAACTTTTCGTTTCATATGATTATGATTATTTCCAAATAGCATATGTTGGCACAAGTGCAACGGGTGGATTGGTTGGGTTTAAAAAATAAAGTACAAATAAATTCTTGAAACCCCAAACTCAAATTCAATTTGAGGAACAATGATTAACTCTATTTTACTTAGAAAATGACTATCACAATCCACCTAGAATTTGCTTTGAAAGCTATCTTTGAAGTAGTTTTGAAAACAAGCAAGTTCAACCAAAACAAATTGCATAAAACATCTACCAAAACTCAAGTATGTAGAGAGAAGAAGAAACTTGGACAAGAGAATTTTTATAGAGGTTCGAACTCTCCTTTTGAGAGCCTATTCCTCTCCTCAAACTCACCACTTGAGAGTTTTCTTCTCTACTATAAAACACAATAATACACAATAGCCTTTAAAGGCATACAACACTTTGGTAGATCCTTCTACCTTCACCTCTCACTAGTTTTGCCAAAGACTAACTAGAAACCCTTCTAACCATTTTTCCCTTGTAAGGAAATCACTCAACCACTCAAGACAAGCTCAACAATTCGTGGTTACAAGGTAAGAACTAAGCAACCAATGCTAGATAAGCCAATGAAAGCACAAGCACAAGTTCTTGGCAACTTTTCTAATTTAAGCTCTTTGATGGAGGATTCCTTTTTTCTAGTTGCTAAGTTAGGTTTACAACATGTTTCTTAGTGTAAATATACTCTTTAGGAAGCTATTAGACTGTTGAAGCCCTGCTGTAAGTACCTGAAAAGTTTCTTTAAAATCTGGAGAGCCGTTGCTCTGTTTTTACCCAAAAATCCAGCATTCCCAGATTTCGCGTTAAGTCCTGAGTTTAACGGGTTAAACTCGACTTCTCTATTCAACGGTCAAAAGCAGCAGGAGACAACGCATTTAATGCGCGGCAGAGCTATATAGGTGGCGTCTCCTGATTCGTCCAAGTTCCATTTGAATTTCTGGCTAAAAATGCGCCATTTGAAACATTTGAACGCAATCTTTCAGACTTTAACTTAACAGGTTAAAGCCGAGTTTTAACGCGTCATCTGAAGCTTGAAAAGTCACAGGAAACTCAACCCTCAAATTAACCCAGTTTAACGTATTAAAGTGTAAACTTGGGAGCAAGTTAAACTTAGGTGAAACAAATACCTGTTAAACTGTGACTTTAATGGATTAAACTTAAAACAACTCGAAAACACTTGTCATTTGGAAATCAAACTTGATTCAAATTAGTTTCTTTTCAAAAGCAATTTTTCCTCAATATTCTTAAAACATATTTTTTGAGATAATCACTTGACACACTTGGAAATTAAGTATAAGTTCAATTAAACTTATTTTGACCAAAGAAGTGAGATTAAAAATATTAACACACATCATTTGTCATCATCAAAATTAAAGTTTTCTTTGGAACAAATCCAACAGCATCTATATCCTGTGATGCTTTGTAAATATCACAGTCCAAACCTGGATCGGTGATCAGTTTCAAGGATTGGGGTAGTAGATGGGTTGGTCGCAGGTTCTAGTACTATAGATAACTGAAACACTTCGATTTTCAAGTATAGTTATTTAGGATCTTCCTTACGGAGGATTCAGAGCTCCGAGATCAAAATTCTCAGACCGATAATGGATAAGACAATAAACCGTAGTGCCTATCATCCAATGGACTTGCTGTGATAATAGCCATTCTAATCTTGAATCTGGTTGTTCAAAATATGAATTTGAATGTTGCAGACTGTTGTTCTGCATTTGCCCTTGCTAGGCTTATTATCAATATTATTTAAGATGTTCTGGTTTCTTCTTTTCTCTTCCTGTCTGGTGTGAGAATTTGAATGGAGCATGGAGAGAAGCTGTTTAATTCATCAGAAGTTATTAATACTTCATTTTTTCCTTTTGAAGGAGGTATCAGTTACACTTTTACTTGCTTTTTCCTTGTTACTTGTTGTGGTGACTGTCATATATTGATGTTGCCCTCATATTTGAAATAGATTGTAAATGTTAATGTCGTACCAGTTTCTGTACTTTGACTTACTACACTTTTTCCTTCAAAAGATGAGATTGGCAGTCAGAAGACAATCAGGAGTTACCGAAGTATGGATAGGTGACATGTGAAAGAAATTTTGAAAGAAAAGGTATCTTTTGATGCCTGTGACCAAATCGTAAGGTTCTTCCTGCTTGTCATTTAATATTGCAAATTTGACACCAGAGATGTTAATTGGAGCTGAGGGAGCAGAATTGGGTGGATATGCATTGACGGTGGTGTACTCCAGACTGGATGGTTGGGGTTGGGTAACAGGGGGTAATGACAATTTGGGTAGAAAGTTCTAGATAGAGTAAAAAGGATATACAATTTGCTTGTTGACAAACTGGCACTTTGTAACAGAAATTGTGAAGAAAATTTTGGTGGGAGGACCAACTTGTTTTCGATCTAGGAAGTCGAAGTTGATGGACTAAATTGTCTAACATATGAAGTTTGAGAATCGAATCAGTCTGTGTCATAGTTGGAAGTAGTTTCTTTCTGATGCAAGTGAATGTGTAAACGAGAGTGAACTCTATTGCTTCATGATATTGATGTAATATTGGTTATGGTTTTTGCGAGCTTTACTGTGCTGGAAATGTGCTGTGGAAACTTTTTATGACTTGGTTATGCTGTGAGGATCGAGTACAGGTCTTGGAGTTTCACCTCTAATGTTCATGGTCTTTGTTTTACATCTTGCAGGCTCTTTATCAAAATGTAGCGCAGCCTGACAAGGGTTTGATTGAGCTTAGGAAAGGGGGACTTGGTTGTTATTCAGGAGGTATTGCGACTCTGATGTAGGTTTATGTTTGAATTGTATATGAATATTTCACCTCTAATTGCTGTTGGATTTAGGTCATCATTTTTACAATCACTTTAGAGCTACTGCAAAGCATAAATCAGAAAACTATATATGCTCAATGAAATTTCATTTTATAGCTGGAGACCTTGTCCATATCTAGCATGTAGCTTGTTAATGGGATGCTTCTGTTTCAGCTTAAATATTTATTTCATGCATTTCTATCTTGAGAAATTGGAATATTTCTTTATACTAACAAAAGGAGGGGGAAAAAAAAAGGTTGTATCATTCCAATGTACAGAGTTCGTTTCGAACCTCCAGTTTTCTCTGAATGACCAGACTCTTAATGTCTTGATTAGATCCTGCTCTTTGGTTTAATTCACAATTTCCCCCTTTTTGCTGGAATTTATCTGTGCCAAAGTTGATAAATGGATCAAAATTGAAGGAAAAAAATCTCCACTCTGTTACTACCCTCATTTCAAACTCGTATGGAGTGCAACCAGAGACGCATAAGCTCCATTAGGAATCCTCATCAGTTCATCATGCCGTCCTACCTCAGCTACGACTCCATTCTTTACCACTGCAATAATATCAGCATTCTTGATGGTGCTTAGCCTATGAGCGACCACGACACATGTTCGGTTGACCATGACCTTGTCCAACGCCTTCTGAACCACACGCTCTGATTCAGCATCAAGCGCGCTTGTCGCCTCATCAAGCAAAAGGATTTTCGGGTCTTTTAGTATTGCACGTGCAATGGCTATTCTTTGTTTCTGGCCCCCAGACAACTGCACACCCCTTTCTCCCACTGAAGTTTTGTATCCATGCGGCAACGAGCTGATAAAGTTGTGTGCATTCGATGCTGTTGTTGCAGCTGTTGAAGATTGCCTCAACTTTGTTCTTAACCTTCATCCCACATGGACTAGGAAACAAAGGCTTAATGCCTTAGCTCCATATTTCACCCTTCATCCCACATTGGCCATAGAAAGGGCCTTGGTATCTTCAACTCCTTATATAAGGAGCTTAGTTGTGACAATTAGAATTCGTCCCACAATCTAGTAGTCACTTAGATTGTATTCTTCTTCTTTCTTAGTGAATTCTTTCTTCCGGCTTGCCGCCCGAGGTTTTTCCCCGATTTGGGGTTTTCCTCGTAAATTCTCGTGTCTCTTTTCTTTGTGCTTACGTTCTGATTCCTAACAAACTGGTATCAGAGCCAAGGTTAGGTTAGTGATAGCTGCTTATAGTATGCTCTGTGGTTGCCCCTAATAGGCGGATCCTCCACATCAGAAATAAGTAGTTTATCAATTCATCTTGTGGTGTTGGGTACTATTCTCGTATACAGTTACTATTCCCGTATATGATCACTATTCCTGTATACGGTTACTACACATACTGTTTCTGTATACGAGTATTATTTCTGTATACGATCACTATTCCCGTATACGGATACTGTTCCCATATACGGTCACTATTCACGTGTACGGTTACTATTCACGTGAAATTGTCAGAGCTTATTTTTGCTCAGAAAGCTCGTTGCAGAGCTGTGATGGCTTCGACATCGACAAAGCTTGATATAGCACCACTCACGTATAGCACAAAGTTTTCAATTTGGAAAATCAAGATGAAAGCAATTCTCATAAGTCTTGATTTGGATGAGGCACTACTCGGGATGGAGAATATGTCCGGAACAGAGCAGGAGAAGGAGAGAAAGAATCTGAAGGCACTCGCTCAAATTCAGTTGCACTTATCAACGGAGATTCTTCAAGAGGTCAGTAAGGAGACAACTGCTGCCAGCTTATGGTTGAAGCTTGAATCGCTTCTTATGACAAAAAGTCCAGCAAGTCGCTTGTACGCTAAATCCAGGCTGTACTCGCATAAGCTGTCAGAAGGTAAGTCTATTAAATCATATCTTGAAGAATTCAGAGAGATCATCAATGATTTAGAAAATCTTGATATTAAGACCGATGGTGAGGATTTGGCTATGCTTTTATTATATCATCTGCCAACATCATACAATAGTTTCCGTGATACCATGCTTTATGGAAAAGATACAATAACTTTAGATGAAGTCTGTTCCAGTTTATTGTCAAGAGATAGGATGGACACTTCAAAGCGTGAGGAAAGCGGAGAAGGCTTGTATTCAAGAGGCAGATCAGTTGAAAGAAAGAATGATAAAGGATCATCTTCAAGGTCCAAGTCAAAACATCGGAATCTTTATTGCAACTATTGTAAGAAGAAAGGTCACATTAAGGACGATTGTCACAAATTAAAGAAGAAGAATCAAAGTGGTGGAAATGGAGACAAGAACAAGCAGAGACCACCAGATGAGGCTAGTATTGCCACCAATGAAGATGATTTTGCTTTAGTTGCTGAAAACTCATCTATAAACAGCACAGAAGCTCATATAACTGCACAAGCAGAAAGTAGCAGGAGTGGCGAATGGACCATGGATTCTGCTTGCTCATTCCATTTGACTCCCCATAAGGACTGGTTTTACACATATGAACCGGTCAATCGAGGAGTAGTCATGATGGGGAATGACAATGCATGTAGAATTGCAGGCATCGGTGACATCAAAATTCGAATGCATGATGGGATAGTGAGAACACTATCAAATGTTCGCCATGTCCCTGATATGAGAAGAAATTTAATTTCTTTGAGTACATTGGAAGAAAATGGTTGTTCCTTTATTGGCAGGGATGGTTCGCTGAAAATCGTCAAAGGATCATTGGTAGTCATGAAAGGCCAGCGGAAAGGAAAGCTCTACATTTTGGATGGCAAGACCGTGGAAGGCCAATCTGCAGTTGCTGAATCATCTATGTCTGAAGAGGAGGTGACAAAATTGTGGCACATGAGGCTAGGCCATATGAGTGAAAGAGGCATTTCTGAGCTGAGCAAAAGAGGACTACTCGGAGAACAAAAGGTCAGTAAGTTAGATTTCTGCGAACATTGCTTATTTGGAAAGCAAAAGAGAATCTCTTTTACTACTCCTGCAAAACATAACACTAAAGGAACTCTTGATTATATTCATGCTGATGTTTGGGGACCGTCTCGTGAGGCATCTCTTGGTGGAGCTCGTTACATGGTTACCTTCATTGATGATTTTTCAAGGAAGGTTTGGGCATATTTCTTGAAGCATAAGAATGAAGCCTTTGTCGCATTTAAGCAGTGGAAGACTCTGATCGAGAAGCAGACCGGGAAGCAGGTGAAACGGCTAAGGACAGATAATGGTTTGGAATTCTGTTCGGGAGAATTCAAACAATACTGCAAGGATCAAGGTATTGTTCGCCATCTGACCGTTCCAGGGACTCCACAACAAAATGGTGTAGCAGAACGGATGAACAGAACCTTGTTGGAAAAGGCAAGATGCATGCTTTCAAACTCTAGATTGGGGAAGAAATTTTGGGCAGAGGCAGTCTCTACAGCTTGTTTTCTGGTAAACAGATCTCCTCATACTTTTATTGGTTTAAAGACACCTGAAGAAGTTTGGTCGGGCAGTCCGGCTAACTATAATGATCTTAAGATATTTGGATGTCCTGCTTATGCATATGTGAATGAAGGGAAGTTAGATCCTAGATCGATTAAATGTGTCTTTCTAGGATACACTACAGGAGTTAAAGGGTATAAATTATGGAATCCTCATACTTCCAAAGTTTTCACAGCCAGGAATGTTATGTTTGACGAGACATCCATGTTGCATCAAAAGGAGGAGTTGACTGTCGCTGATCCAAGCATTGAGAAGGAAAAGATTGGAAGCAAGGTGGAGCTCCAAATACATCCTGAAAGTCATGATCAGGATGTCAAGGATACAGAAGTTGAGGTGGAGCAACAAGCCTCAACTGATGACATTCAGCCTTCTCATTCTATTGCTATCAATCGTCCCCGTCGTAGCAATCAAGGTATGCCTCGAAAGAGGTTAATTGAGGAAGCAGACTTTGTTGGGTTTGCTTTTGCAGCTGCTGAAGAGACAGAGAGTTGTTTTGAACCTGCAAATTATAAAGATGCAACTAACTGTCCAGATTCTTCTAAGTGGGTTGTAGCTATGCAAGAAGAGATGGAATCGCTTCAAAAGAATGACACTTGGACACTAGCTAAACTACCCAAAGGTAAAAGAACTGTCAAGTGCAAGTGGGTGTTCAAGAAGAAAGAAGGAATTCCCGGAGTTGAAGAACCAAGGTATAAAGCTAGACTAGTTGCAAAAGGCTTTAGCCAGGTACCGGGAGTTGACTTTAATGATATTTATTCTCCTGTTGTGAAGCATAGTTCTATCCGACTGTTTCTTGGTCTTGTTGCGTTAGATGATCTTGAGTTGGAGCAACTTGATGTTAAAACAGCTTTTCTGCATGGTGATTTAAAGGAAGAAATCTATATGGAGCAACCCGAAGGTTTTAAGGTCGAGGGGAAGGAGGACCATGTCTGCAAACTCCAGAAGTCATTATATGGCCTCAAACAATCACCTCGACAATGGTATAAATGCTTTGATATGTTTGCTTTGAATCTTGGTTTCAGGAGAAGCAGTTATGATTCATGTGTCTACATGAGACCGGTTGGAGATGGTTCATTTACATACTTACTGCTTTATGTGGATGACATGCTTATCGCAGCAAGGAGCAAGTCAGAAATTGCCAAGATTAAGGCGCAATTAAGTGCAGAATTTGATATGAAGGATTTAGGTGCAGCAAAACGCATCCTAGGCATGGAGATCAGGCGTGATCGTAAGGCTAGGAAGCTTTATCTTTCACAGGAGGGTTATGTACGCAAAGTTCTGGAAAGGTTTGACATGAGCAAAGCCAAATCAGTTTCTACACCTCTTGCTGCACACTTCAAGTTATCATCGCATCAATGTCCGACAACAAATGAAGAAATTAAGAAGATGGAGAAAATACCATATGCAAGTGCTGTTGGGAGCATTATGTATGCAATGGTTTGCACGCGTCCCGACTTAGCACATGCAGTTAGCGTTGTGAGCCGTTACATGGCTAATCCAGGACAAGAGCATTGGCAAGCAGTAAAATGGATATTAAGGTATCTAAAAGGTACAACTACGGCTTATCTTGAGTTTGGTGGTTCTAAAGCTGGATTGATTGGATATGTGGATTCTGACTACGCGGGTAATCTTGACACTCGACGATCCACATCAGGATACGTTTTTACATTCGGTGGTTGTGCTGTGAGCTGGAAGGCTTGCCTACAAGCAACAGTTGCTCTTTCAACTGCAGAAGCAGAGTATATGGCAATCACTGAAGCAACGAAGGAAGCAATTTGGCTTAGAAATATTTATACAGAGCTTACTCAAGATGATCGCAGGCTGGAGATATATTGTGATAGCCAAAGTGCTATTTTCTTGACAAAAGATAGTATGTTCCATGAGCGTACTAAACATATTGGGGTCAAATATCACTTTGTTCGTGAAATTGTTGATAAAGGTGATATTGTGATCATGAAGGTTAGTACGCTGGATAATGCTGCTGATATGATGACGAAGACTCTTCCTGGATCTAAGTTCAAACATTGTTTGGACTTAGTAAATCTTATTTGTTGATTATCACTTATTTGGAGGTGGCTGTGAAGATCAGAGAAGAAGGTTACAGATCAATTTGGTATGAAGGTGGAGTTTTGTTCATGTACAACAAAATTGATGCAAGGTGGAGATTGTTGAAGATTGCCTCAACTTTGTTCTTAACCTTCATCCCACATGGACTAGGAAACAAAGGCTTAATGCCTTAGCTCCATATTTCACCCTTCATCCCACATTGGCCATAGAAAGGGCCTTGGTATCTTCAACTCCTTATATAAGGAGCTTAGTTGTGACAATTAGAATTCGTCCCACAATCTAGTAGTCACTTAGATTGTATTCTTCTTCTTTCTTAGTGAATTCTTTCTTCCGGCTTGCCGCCCGAGGTTTTTCCCCGATTTGGGGTTTTCCTCGTAAATTCTCGTGTCTCTTTTCTTTGTGCTTACGTTCTGATTCCTAACAGCAGCTATGATCTCTTCTTCCGTCACCTGACCTTGCTTACCATAGGCTATATTGCTTTGTATTGACTTGTTGAAGAGTGCTGGTTCTTGGCTGACCAGCCCTATTTGTTGCCTTAGCCAGCTTATTTTTAGCGTCTTGAGATCTGCTCCATCAAGACGTACTATGCCGGAATCTGGATCATAAAACCTCTCTATCAAACTTATGACAGTTGACTTCCCACTGCCACTCTCCCCAACAAGTGCAACCACCTGAGCAGAGGACATCAAGAAAATCGAGTAAATAGGTCAATGAAAAAATTTACTTCTGGTGCAAAATAACATAAATACGCCTTGTGCTTTAAGGTTTTTGCTCAAATGGCCAACCTATGCTAAAAGTCGTACTAAATCAGCACACAAGGATCACTTTTGACAATAAATAGAGGACCTAATAGAATTTTTATGGACCCACACATTCATATTAAACGTCAAAGTTTTCCCTTTCTTATTGTGAAGCTTTAATGCTTAAAGTAGCAAAAAAAATTCTTACCTTTCCAGACGGGATATTTAAACACAGGTCTCTAAAAATTTGCACCTCCGGGCGTGTCGGGTACTTGAAACTAACATGTTCGAGCTCAATATTTCCAACAAGGTATGGAAGAGTTGTCCCGTTCTCATTGCTCGAATCAATTTTCGGTTTCCTATCTAGGATTTGAAATATTGAAGCTGCTGAATCCTTGGCTTTGTTGGTGTCAGCAATCGTCGAGCTTGTTTGTGAGAGGCCAATTGCTGAAATTGTCAATGCAAGGAAAACCTGCAAGCCAAGAAATGTGACCCTTGACATGGCTTCATCAAGTCACAAAGTTTTCACAAGTTAAATAGTGAATGCAAATTCTAAGGGCTTTCACCTTGAAGACTTCTCCAAATGTAGCTAATCCATGCTGAACTAGGACTGCTCCAATGTAGAAACAAAATGCATCTATGCAGTAGAGTGCCAAGAAAGCAAAACCGAAACCTGTTCCACTGACAAGTCCTGCACGGACACCTTGTTTCATCGGCGCCTCACATTTCTTTTGGTACATATCCATTACTTTCTCTTCTGCACAAAAAGATGCTATAGTTCGGATGCTGCCTACAGCATCGTTAGCAACCTGGCTTGCTTCCTCATACATAACCTGATATGGAATTACATTAGAAATGATTCCACACGACTTATAATCATTCAATTATGAAACTCACCTTGGCGTCTGCACTAAATCCTTGTAGAAACTTTGTCTGGATTGTGCCTTGCCCCACTAAAATAGGTGATACAGCTATGATACAAAGAGCTAGAATCCAGTTTGCAGTGAGTGCTATGATCAATCCTGCTGCCAGTGTTGATGTGTTCTGGACGATCAAGGCTAAAGTATCACCCACCATAGTTCTCACCGTTGATGCATCAGTCGAGAGTCTAGCACCGATTGCTCCACTATAGAGTTCAGAAAAACCTCACAGTCAAGTAGAAACATAGACATAGTCATGAAAACTACAGAATGATTATAAAATGAAATGGACCTTGAGTTTGCTGGATCATCAAACCAACTGATTTCTTCATGCACAACTTTCTCAAATGTCAAGGAACGGATTCTCTGTATCAATCTTCCACCAGCAATGCCGAAAGAGTAATTCTGTAAGGGTGCGACCACTAGAGTTATGAGGCCCATACCGACATACAGAAGTGCCCACTTCTTAGCATCTTTACGCAGAATATATGGTGGTTCGAAAAATGAGCTAATGGCAGAAGACAATAAGAGGCCAAATATAGGGAAAACCAAGCCATTAACAGATGCACCTAATGATCCAGTTAATAAAAATAGAGTTTCAGGTCTGTTGAGGTAGGCCAGCCGCTTGATAGAGACCTTTTTGTGCCTTTCTGCACCTACTTCACAGCTTGTAGAACCCTCGTCATCCTTTTCTCTGGTCTCACTGATATTGATAGGCCCAGGAATAGTAGCATCCACGGTAAAAAAGTGTTTGCTACCCAAAGAACTCATAGAGTATTTGCTATGCGAAGAACTCATAGACCTTTTCAAAGAGATACTGCGGCTTTTAGATCCACTTGAGATTTCAGCTTTTACATAATCAGCAGCTTCAGACTTCCCTGCATCTCTAGCCCCGACTCTTGCTTCTTCAGGATCTTTAGCTCCTTTTTGGAGCTGAATCAGTTGTGAGTAAGCCCCTTCTGGGTCTTTGATCAGCTCATCATGTGTGCCTATATTTGAAAACATAAACATTATAGATTGAAGATTAGATGACGCAAACTAATGGTGAGCTAGTGTTTATGCTCACCTTTTTCCACAAGCTTCCCTTGATGCAACACTGCTATCATATCTGCGTTCCTAACAGTGGTCAAACGATGTGCAACCACCACAGTTGTCCTATTTGACATGACTTTATCCAATGCATCCTGAACAATACGCTCTGATTCGACATCCAGGGCACTTGTTGCTTCATCGAGAAGAAGGATCTTGGGGTCCTTCAGTATGGCCCTTGCTATTGCAATTCTTTGCTTTTGTCCACCAGAGAGTTGAGTTCCATGCTCACCAACCATTGTGTTCAATCCCTACAATAAGAACCAATAAGCACAAGTTTTCGACAAATCACGCAACACCACTTAACTGCGCTAGAATGCTTGACAACTCACAATTCTTTTGACCAACCTGAGGCAAATTCTCAATGAAGTTGGCAGCATTGGCGAGCTCAATGGCGGACCTAATCTCCTCATCAGTTGCATTTTCCTTTCCATATGCTATGTTCTCTTTGATGGTTGTTGTGAACAGATTTGGCTCCTGACTGACCAACCCTATTTTCTCCCTCAACCATTTGAGCTGCATCTTTTTCAGATCAACCCCATCTATAAGCACCTCACCAGAGTCAGGGTCATAAAATCTCTCTAACAACGCAATCACTGTTGATTTCCCACTCCCACTTTGCCCAACCATGGCCATGGTGGTGCCACTTGGGACGTGCATTGTGAAGCCATTAAATATTTGGATGTCAGGCCTACCTGGGTACCGGAAATGCACATCCTTGAGATCAATATCCCCATGAAGGTCTTCCAACACAACTCCACTCATGTCATATGCATCTATTTTCGGTTTTCGTTTGATGGTCTCAAACATCTGGTAGGCTGCAGCCCTCCCAGCCGCAAATGCATTGACACATGGGGATGCCTGTCCCAATGACCTAGATAGCAATTACAAAATATTAGAAGCAATTTCAACTGTCCTGAAAAGAAAAAGAAAGGAAAACAAGAAAAGAATTTCACTTACATTCCACCGGTCATGACAGCTATGACAACATTAATAACTTGTCCTCCATTGTAACCTTTATGGATGATGAGTTTTGCCCCATACCAAACTGCTAATCCGTAAGTACTAAATACAACTACCATCAGTGCACCAAGTCCTACCCCTGATACTAGCCCTTGCTTAGCCACTACCTTGTAAGCAATTTCCAACTTGTTGTCATATGCTTCTATTGCTTTTCTCTCTCCCGTAAAGGATGCCACCTGGAAAATTACTTTAGACCCAAGCAAACATCTAACTTCATTCAATTTTCATCCGAAGTATCAAGAGCTTGAATTTACCGTTCTTATAGTGCCAACTGTTTGCTCTACTACATCCCCAGCTTCCGCATATGCAAGTTGTTCCTTGCTGGACATTTTGGATTGGACCTTGGCCATGGCCGCAGCACAGATGGCCACCAGGGGGATGCAAGCGCACATCACTAGAGCCAATTGCCACCCTTTGACAAAGGCAGTGGCGAAACCACCGATGAAAGTTGTGATAAGCTGCAGGAACTTGCCTACCTTCTCTCCCATTGCATCTTGTATAAGGATAGTGTCTCCGGACATCCGTCCGATGACTTCTCCCGTGGTCATCTCGGTGTCAAAGAAGGCAATGTCTTGTTGGAGTATGGTTTTAAGATACAGCCCGCGAATCCGAGTTGCCTGTCTCTCACCGGTTACCATCCAACATGACACCTCTGCAATGTACGTATATGCCAATTAACAATACATATAACAATGTAAATCAACAATTCGTGAACCAATCTACTCACGTAAAAATGCAGCGACACATGTGTACACCGCTAAATACAGAAATTTCACCGCTACCTGAAAAACAAAACAAATTAATAGTACTATTATTATTATTATTAAGTTGGGCACTGAATTCGGTCAGCATTACATTGCTTAGGTAAACATAATGAAAATAAGCGCGGTTAGGTTTGAAAGCAGAGTACGAGGTAGGGGATAATGATCGTAATTGTGGTTCATATATCAGTCACCTTGGAGATGGTGGGTACGACGTGGGAGGGCTTGGTGGCGCCGAAGGAGTTAATAAGCTGTCCGACAATAACCGTCATGAGCGGCTGCGATAGGCCGTTGGCGACAGCGGCTATGGTCCCGACGGTCATCAGCATTATATCCTTACGGTCGGAGAAGGAGAAGAGCTTGTAGAAGGCTACTTGCCTCTGTCGTTCCGCCATCAATATTCAATCTGTTCGCTACTCAAGGTGCTTGCTTATTCCGTTTGGTTCCTCGTTCTCCGAAGTTGGTCCGAATTACGGCTGAGAAACAGTCTGTGTCTTCGTGTCCATTGTGCATAAATATATAAGAGGTTGAAAGTCGACGCAGTTTCAACAGCCTACGTGACTCTCGATCGCCGCTTTACTTGTTGCGTGACCTTTGTGGACAACTTACAATATGCAAACCGCCTTATTTGGTTGCAACACAATCTTTGCGTTTCTTTTTTCCTTAACATTGTTTCTAGTTACATTCTTTTATGAGTTAGCTAGTCATCTGGCACATATGAAAGTATAATTACGGATGTAATTAAAAATAATATATGAAAGGTATACACAAGATCTTAAACATTAAATTTCAAGAAAAAAAATGTAATTTGTTCAATATTATATATTGTGCGAAGGAGGGGAAGACATATGTTGAAAGGGAAAAATCTTAGATAGACCAGGGTCGACCTCAACCCATTATTTTTGTGACCATGATACCCTTTTGCCTTTTGAAACGGTAAATAGAGTTACATAATTATGGTTCATAAAAAAGACAACTATTATACATATATTTGGTAAGTATATTTGGTAACTATTAGATACATGTATCTAATAAATTTGTATTGATTCGATTTGGAATGTGAACTTTATTGCTATTTTATTAAAATGAAAAATTTGGTGCAAGTGTATAATTCTATATTATAATTGTCTATTTTTTATTCTAAAAATAATTAGAGTAAAAATGCTATTTATATATTTTTCTAATGCAGACTAAACACATATTAAAATCTATCATGTACACACACATATATAGATGCACAAAGAAATTGATGTCAAAACATACTTGTACTATTATGTACGTGGAAATTGTAGAATATACATGTATAAATATATACACAAAAATATCATACCGTACATGAATGTACAAGAATGTACATAGAAATTGTAAAACACAAATGTACAAATATGTACATAGAAATATCATACAATATATGTATATAGACAAATATATACAACATATATAAAAAAAATATATGCAGATGAATTTGTGCAAAACAAATACATAAATATATAGTAGAATATCAAAGGTAGAACTATTAACTTGTGCATAATATACATATGCATATTAATATATTTATGTAATATTCTACACATATAATGTCATGCGTGCAAAAATTTTAAAATTATATATATTTGGAATGTATTGGTTGTTAATTCTCAATTAATTCTTTATTTCAAAGCATATTACCATAACTTCTCTTCAAACAGTTTCTTATTTCAAATTTCCACATTAATTACATATGTAACTCCTTCCATGTCATCTAATGTTTTGGTTTGTAATTAATGGGGGTAAGTTGGTCACATTTCTAATGGGCTCATGAAGACCTTGGTGTATGGTGGAGAGCCTCTGTTATAAGGGTAATCTGTTTTTATGTATTCAGCAATAACATCACAATTTTCTAGAAGCTTGTTAGTGCTAAAACAGAAAGTGAGGTACGTGTTTACCACTTTAGATGATTAGCAAAATTTTGTTATAAGTTGTGTATATGGAGTTAAATAAATATAAATCTAAGAAGAAAGAGAATTACAATTTACATCCATGTCGCAACCATGTCATGCAAACACAAGATGCTTATTTAAAGCATGACAAGTCAGAGGGGGAATAAATAAAGAATCTGTGATAAATCAATTCTATAATGCATGACTAAAGAAATGTACAATGTGGTAATTTAGATGGCATGTGCCCAATAAAACAAATAACATTGAAAGTTTGACATAAAACCCCGAAAAAGAAATAATGTAAATATTAAAACAGATTTAAGTTTGACACATTGAAATGGGGGGAACAAAAAGGAATAAAGGTGAAAATATTTATAAATTTAAAACGTAGCCCTAAAATTTTTTATTTAATTTAAAATTAATAGTTTAAAAAGAAAACAAAAAAAAATCAAATGAATGAAAAAAATTTATCAATTACTTCAATAAAAATTTTATATTAAGTTCACCCAATATATTTAGGAAACAATAATTAAAGTTTTTAATAATTTGTACTTCGATAAAAATTTTAATGAAAGTAAGGTGAAAAAAAAGAGGGGAAAATGGCATAAACGAAAAGCAAAAGAATCAAAAGCTAGAGGAAAAAGAAATACTCCCTCCGTTTCATAATATTTGGCTTCTATTGTTCTTTTATAGTTTCAAAATAGTTGTCTCCTTCTTATTTTTCTAAATAAGGTAACTTTTTATTATTTTACATATGTATAAATCATTGAAAGAAGATAAGTTGAGAAAATTAAAGAGTAAAAGTACTTAGAACCCATTAAAAAGTACAAATGCCGGTAACTTTTTTTAGATAAGGACATGTACTTTATATAAAAATAAATAAGTTAATAATTTTATATTAAAAGAAGGAAGTGAAAAATAGAAAAGTTTTAATTTGGTGCATTATCAAAGAGGATAGGTTTTATGAGACGGGGGGAGTAAAAGGTTTGTACCATAATAGTTTTCCAGTACTGCCAAACCCATATGCATGTTAATTATGAAAGCAAAAACAATCTTACGGTGGCTAAAAAAACCATTAGATTGGCCCCAAGAGAATCAAGTTGACCCTGGCCCAAAAGGACAAATCACAAATGTGTCTATGGGAATTGCGAACAATGACATTTAGAAACTGGCACAAAGGTGGATTAAGGAGGCAAGACTATGGGTGAAAATGGGCCGGGCTTCTTTTGGGTAGCTCGAACTCGAGCTCGAGTTGAAGCATTTTGAGTTGGGCCTACTTGAGTTCAACCTTGAGCTTGAGCCAAAAAATGGGCTCAAACGTTTTTAGGACTCGAGCTCGAGCCTAAGCAAACCCGACCCCAAAGGCTCGCAGGCCTAACAGGCCCCTTTCATCGTTTATTCCATCAGGCCCTAAACTCTTCCCACCCACAATCGATTAATCCCATTTCCACCCACACAGGCAGCCACCACCTAGAGCACTACCTACACCGTCAGCCACCATCGACCACAAGAGCAGAATGTCAATGGGGAGAGCAATCGACGCTAATGTGCCGCGAGATAAATTGATAGGAGAGCAATCAACAATGCAAAATCGGGCAATCTAGCAGAAAATCGACACCAGTGCTTGATTGCACCCACCTAATCAGTTGTTGGCTAGTCCCACCAGACCACGCTAATGTTCAATAATGAAATCAGTGCCGACAATACCCCACCCAAGATCCAGGGACGATAGCTCTCACCACTACCAACAATAGCCTCACCCAAGATTGACAATGCCGCCATCAACGCTTGAAGCAGACGTCGGAGACCAGATTGACACCTCAAGGATGGATTACAGTGGCTCTACTGTCGAATTAAGGGAGACGATGCCTCATTTGTTAAGTTCACAAAATCAAGCCATAATCGCAAAACAATTACAAAATTTAGAACAAGTTTTCTACTTTCCCTTCTTTGGTTATCAATGTCAGAAAAATTACAGATTTAGTCCTTATCTTTTATCTAAGTTGTAGTTGGGGTACTAAATATTTATGTGTCATTCGAGCTTCACGGGCTTTCGAACCAAGCTCAAGCCCGTGTCGAGCCTAGCTTGAGCTTAAAAAATTGAGCTGAAGAAATTCGAGTTTGAGCCTGAGTAGTACCGAATAGTGAAGGGGCCGAGCTCGAGCTTAGTGGGCTCCATTAGGCCAAGCTCATTTTCACCCGGGTTAGGGTCGGGACCCGAAATTCACAACCAATTTGGCCATCCGAAATTTGAAACCCGAACTGACCCTAATCCGAAAAAAATCAGGTTGGGTCAGGTTAGGTCGAGTCTGAAGCTTGGAAAGGTGTAAAAAAAATGCACACACATATATCAAGAATTCAACACATTAGCTAAAAGCAACTTTATAAGTTAATCTAAAAATGCACATTCTATAACCTAAAAGCAACTTCATAACACATAATAGTCATAAGTTAATCCAACATATACACATTAGACATTACATTTGCCAAGGCCCAATATTTTTAAATAGCACTTATTCAGGTTCAGGTTGGATTCGGGTTCTAACTGAACCATCCCAATTTCTGACATTTTAAACGGGTCGGGTTCGGGTTGACCCGAATAGCCCTTATTTATCTCTTTAACCTGACCCTAACCCATAAAATAGGGTCGAGTTTCGGGTTAGGGCCAACCACTTACACCCCTAGGCAAGACTACTAAGAATGTCAATTTATAAACAATGAGGGCTTATATGGCATGTGGAGATAAATGGGGTACTTAAGTGTGTAATTTTGCATTTTAAGAATCTATCTAAAAGGCTCCTTTGTTACCCAATTGTTGTCCTTTTAATAATTGATTAATAAAAAACGATTTATGTCTTTTTATATTGGCCTAAATATGCATATGGTCCCTTAACTATGGTGACTCACACGAGTTAGTCCCTAATGCGTGACTTATCACAACTTAGTCCTCTAAGTTTGATAAATATTATGACTTAGTCCCTAATTGGATGGTAAGATGGATGACATTACTTAGCCTACTCGGACAAAGCGGGAGGAATCAGGCTAGAATTTAGGTTACCAAACAACCATGGAACTTGAAAATTTTCCTTTGAGGCTGAATGCTTCCGAAGCTTTCTGGGCACCATTGTTCCCGAAAATCACCAGTGCATGACCTGGTTATGTAGAATTCAGGCCACAAAACAATAGCCACATGGTTTCGGGTCTCAATTTTGCATGGTTTGCTTCAATTATGATTCAATTCAAATTTGGTTTTTGAAAGTTGCTTATGAACCCTAACTTTAATTTTTTAAATTGAGTATTATGTGTGTGAAATTGATAAAAATGAATGATTCTTTGGTGTTCATCGATTAGTGGACAGTGACGCCCCTCTATTTCCAATCGCTGATTGATGGAGTATGTGCATCGGGTGGAATTGCGACGGTCGCGATTCTTGGAAGAGTCACCAAATAGAGACGGCAATTACATGCCAAGGTAATGCGCTGGTTCCTTGCTGGCCTTGCCGCCCCAAGCCAAAGGTGTCCTATGGAAAAAGGCAGCATCGGATTCAATGGAGAGAGGATGCAAAGCCACGATGATGGCGTTAGATTCCCTGATGGCACCAATTTCCTGCTGTAGCGTCACGAAGATGGAGAGCTTGACTTGGGATTTGTTGAAACAGAGGCTGACGGTGAAAAGCAAGGCCAGATTTTATGGAGAAGAGGTCGCCGGCAAGGCATGAGGCTGAATTTGCTTGAAAGATCGCCAAAAATTGGTGGCGAGGGAAAGAAGCCCTAACGGCATCGCGGTCACGTGATGGCCTGTGTCATTTAAGGGACTAAGTCGCACACACTTTCACAATTTCAAAACTAAGTTGCATATTTATTTAACTTGAAGGACTAAGTTGCAATGATTCAATCTTTAAGGACTAACTCGTGCGAGTCACCAAAGTTAAGGGACCATAGATGATTTAGGCCTTTTATATTTTAAAAAACCATCAGTCTCCTTTAACCTTTTTTTTTTTTTTATAATGTGTTTTTTAATGCCCTTTGGGACTTGGGGAAAAGAGGGGGAAATGCGTTTGTTTCTCTCTGTGCCCGGTGAGTGTGCACTTTTATAGTCTTATACCCAATTTATTTTAACTTAAATTAATTGATATTAAAATAATTTATTTTTATTTTTATATATATTTTATCTAAAATTAATTTTAATTAAAAGTTAATATTATATAGTTATAATAATTCATTGAAAATATAATTTTTTTTATTTTAAGGCATTAAAATTTTTTTATAAAAATTTAACAATATTATGAAAATTTATTTTTAAATAGATTATTACATTTACATAATATTAACTTTCAAATGAAATTAGTCTCATAATAAAAAAATATAAAAATAAAAATAAATTAATTAATTTAAATTAAAACGAATTAGCGATTACTCTCACTTGCTTGTGTGCTGTCTCTCTGCCCAGCCAGAACTGAAGAAAGAACCTTACTTTCTCAACCCCTAAATTACATAAACTGATGCAGAACATTTTTGTTTTCTGTGGCCCATCTTTTGGTCAGCTTGTCTCTATGTTCACAATGTTAGGGTTTTAAACTTAAGAGATGGGTTCTGTTTCTGGTTTTCCTTCTTCACACAGGCTATGGCTCTCGCCAGAAACTTTTTTTACTAAAGAGGTACTCTTGCTCTCTTCTTCTTCTTCTGGGTTCTTTATCTTACATTTTTTTAATATGTAACTGAATAGTAGTCACATAAGAGAAAATGAGATGGCGAAAAAAATGTCTGAAACCGCCACCAAGTTTGAGATCTGTACTTGGTCCGCTTCTATGTCTTGTGGCTATCAGTTATCCTTGCCCATTGAAACATTTGACTCGCATTGTTGAAAAATGGTTGATTTGTTTTCTGTTTGAGTCGGCTTCTTGTTTGTATGTTTGTCCTTCGAATTTTGGAGCTTCAAGTAGGAACCTTGCTACTGTTTCAGAACTTATATAAAGTGGATGCTGCGAAGGGACATGGAGCATTTCTGGTTTAATGCCCAGTTAATTTGGTATATTTTTCCAATAGTATTTTAATAAATTCTGGAGAGAACAGTTATTGAGATTTGAGACTACTGTAGTTTGCATATAAGTTATGCCTTATGGAGGCTGTTGCTGTCCATGGAAAAAAGCGTGAAGAAAAATGATGCAGGGTGAGGAAAATTCTCTCTAATTGTGGAGCAGAAGAGATCTATTTTATAAAATGATAGACTGGATGCCTCAAGATTCATTATAGCCAGGCGCTTCAAGAACTAGTTCCCTGCATAATTGTGGACTTTTTGCGTGCTTCTTGGTCTCTATTTTTAATTGGACGAACTGATACCTCTCATACCTCCAATTTTCCTTCTTTTGCTTGTGGTGTTTTTCAATTCGAGGTAGTAGAGCATGTGCTTCTTCATTGAGAATGAATTTTCCTATTGTTAATAATCCAGTTAGCATCTGAGTATGACCACTAGATACTGACTGGAGAATGAAATCAGCAGCATCTACTTCAGGTTTTAGTGCCCTGGATAGAGGAACTATTTCCTCTTATCAAGCTAAAATTTTTTATAAAACACACTTCAATGGTTGAGGTCCAGCACTCTCCTTGAGTTTCAAACCCCAGAGAGAGCCTATTTCTAGAGGGATGCCATTTGTGCAATTATTCAGTATAGGTTCCAGTAGAGCAGGAGTGACATGCCTATTTGTGGTAGGATACTGTTTGTGCAAGTAAAGTGTAGCATTAGCTAAAGGAAAAGCAAAAAAAAAACTTTTAACAGCATTAGAAGCAGATGTTTTGTTGCATTTTTTATGTTGCTACCCTTCTTGAAACAGCTATTTCTAGCAAGACAGCAATTACTCCTTTTGATACTAAATTTTAGAATGATGTCTCCTAGGTTTCTCTTTGTCTTTGTTACTTCCACTCTAATTGCCTAGGCATAACTATGTTGATGCTTATAGGAACATGGTCAATTTATCGTCATCGGACACTGAATTAACTTCAGGTCATTTATTTTCATGGCTGTTTGAAATCCTAGGGATGTGGTTTTGTAAGAGCGGTGCGAGGGGGGTAAGTCATCTAAAGCAACAGAGGAAGACCCTAAGGTATCCTTAGAAGAACGAAATGAGAAGTGGATAAAATTTGTGACACAATTTTGTTCCCTTTTGGAGGATACAAGGATTCATAGACTTGTCTTGGGACACATATCTGCCGTGTCAACTTTTGTTTCTGACCATTCAGGTGCATGCACTAATACTACCAAGACTTGTGCCCGGTTCTGTAACGTAAAAACATATGCTTTTCCTTTTCATAAAGAAAAAGAGGATCTTGTCATCATACTAACCTTAATTTGCTTGTCTCATGATCTTGTGTGTTGCTAGGTGAATTTGAAAGCAAATGCTTTTCTTTGCCACAAAGAAAAAGAAGATTTTCTTGTCATATTCTCCAACTCAGGATTTGTATTAGGTTTTGGGGTTTAACAGACCAAATGAATTATGGATATAGAAATTGGTCCTGTCCTGAACTCTATAGTAATTACTTTCTTATATGCATGAACTTGAATAACGAATAAGAAGTGCGCATGTTATAATTTTCTTTTTTTCAAGTTGGAAGATGAATTCAGTTATATCGACTGTCTCAAAGGGAAGACAAACAATACTGAAACGTCCTGTAATTGTGGCCATTTGAAAATATGTATGCATGTTTTAGTTGACTCAATTATGCTCAACAGTTGTTTGGTTGTCTTTCAGGTTGAGAGACTATTGGTGCACCCTCTCGCCTGCGTGTGCCCTAATCTAACGTTAGAAGCCAGAGCCCTGTATCTATAAGGTACTTTCAGAATTCCTGGATTGTTTGGAGTAGGGAATGAAGCCATTGGTCCGTATAGCATAGGATAAATGTAGTATATTAGATATGAATTGTAGATTGTTGCTTATTTTGGGATTGTTAGATAGAAGGAGATTTTCTTCGACTATCATGTTAGCTATTTAGCTAAATTTTCTTTCATTCCATCTACATGTGCAGTAGACGCTTGCATTCTGATAAACAATTAAGAACTTATCAATATCAGCCCTTGCATACATGCACTCCCATGTTCACGTGCACACAATCACGTTTTGTTCAAGGGCCATTGTAGCATGAGGGTCCAACATATCCATTTTGGATGAAGGGCACAGGTTAGTCGTTCAATTTAGGTGGCCCCTTGGTCGTTAAGGAGGATCCCATGTACTTTTGTGGCTGTGATACATCGTCGTTCTTGTTTTGGATGATAGGCTGTTACATGAGCATTTTCCTTCAAATTGTTCATTTATGAAAGATATATTGATTAACATAGTATCATCCTGTAAACCTAATGAATAAAACAAACACCCCATATGCGTGATTACAGTGAAAATTTTGTGGCTCAGAACCTTGAGCGCTTGCATTCCCTGGGATGACCCTGAGGAAATCGTTTAAGATCCGTACAGTAATTGTAAACCATGAAGTATTTTTGCACCCATCTCAGCCTTCTTCTACCTGTGGCATCGAGCTCTTGAGATAGCCATGTGGTGGTTCTGGCAGTTGCAGAAGCGCTCTTGGTCTCACATGCCGAGTAGCCTCCATTCGACCAAGTGCAAGCTTCGATTTTGAGGTTGCGAAAGTAGGCAGTGAAAGGGGCATTTGACCAGTCCGTTTTAACTCTCCCACCCATTGTAGCCCACTGCTCTGCGTCCCATAGGCTTGAGTAGACTCGCATAGGCTTGGTCTTGGGGAAGGGGATACCCAACAATTCATCACTGCTGAAGACTCGTAATGGGATGCTATCTACCAAGAAACTAATGAATAGCATACTTATCAGTGGAGCTATAATCACAAAAAGAATTTTTTTAATAAAGTGATTTCTACCAATTTATGTGAAATAGAAATCAGTGATGGTCTATCTGTTAAAATGTAGGATTGCAGTTCTCATATGTTGTTCGACATGGTTTTAAATAATTTCATTTTGGTCCCCAAGCTTCAATATATGTGTCTGATTTACCTACAAAAAAATCATATAACTAGATAGGTCAGTGTGATAAGAGGGTAGCATGTATCTTACATTATGCGGCGAGGATTCCAAACAATGGAGTAAGTGTGAAAGTCCTTCCTGGGATCAAACCAGAGGTAGAACTGCTGCTCTCTGTTCCCTTTTCCTTCTGTGTAGATGTTCGTATGCACGATATAGGGCTGTCCACTCAAGTTGCCCAAGAACTCAAAATCAATCTCATGCTGGTTTGGCCATTCAGAGGACAGCTGCAACATTACAGGGCAATGCAGTTAAGAAAACATGCCTCTAGTATCAATTTATCACCATCAATAACAAGAAAGAAAAAGAAAAGTATGTGAACACGATGTGAATCATGATTGTGACTCATTTCATTTATCCAAAAATGAGCAAATTACTGAAGGCATTTGCAGTATTGTGTAGCTTGCTTAGCTGGTATAGATTATTGAAGAGTTATCGAAAGGTTTTGCACTATGATCAACCATAAAGAAAAAGAAAGGAAAATTACAATGGTTGAGAGATACATACATAGAAGGCAGTGACAGTGCCAGCAGAATTCCCAGGGACAAGTTTGATTTCCATGTCAACTCTTCCAAAGAGGAACTCTGTTTTGGACTGAAACCCAGAGCCAGAGGTCTGGTCAAGGGTGAGGCTTGCAAGCTTTCCTCCATCAAGAACCTGTGCTCTGTTGCCACCCCAGTTCATGTCCACCTCCTTGTTAAAATCACTACCAGCGGCAACTAATATTATCGGTGCAACAAATATTAGGGAACTGCCAACAAAAACAGAGAAAATAAGTACAAAAGTTGGAGACATTTTGTTTCTTCCCCATTTTCTTTGAAAAAAAAAAATTGGTCAAATATAGGAGGCATCCAAAGGCCCCTTTATATGCCATGTGGGAAAAAGATTTGACCCTAAGAAAATAGCTGGAGATTGGGTGGTGCAAGCTAGTTAAGCTTGGGTGTAAAGCTTATTAACGCCAGTTTAAAGCTAATTTGTAGTATCATATGAACTGTGCAAATGAACTGGTCTATGTATGGCCACACCACATATATTCGTAATCTGTACGGCACATTTTAATTCTACATGAAAAGTACTCAGAAAGGAATTCTTCTTAATAATTTAACAATATTTAGTTAATTTTTTTCAGAGAATTTATTTACTTGGTTATTTCTAAACATTAGAAAACTTATTTGATGCCAAGGTCCCAATATTCATTGTGTGAATGCAACTTCTGCCTAACAAATTTCCTGAATTCAAGCTCTCTTTCACTTCACGGCAACCATGGACTTATGTTCGGCGGAAACGGGCCATGAAAAACAAAAATAAAAATAAAAAAGCTAAAAACAGAAAATAAAACCTTTGGAAATTAAGCAATGGTAAAGTCCCAAAGAAAAGGGGAGGTAAACTATTTGCGCGATTATAAACTATGTCTCTATTGTGTCAGATTCACAAAGATAATAGGTGGCCTTTGTAATATTTTAATTGGAATTTTATGCGGATTGATTGAAGTGAATCATTTTAATAACGCTAGTGATTTATTCAGTAGGTATATGTCATCAGCCTATTGGTGGCTAATTCTTTCCAAAGAATTATTTGGTTTTTTTTTTAATTGAGAAATTTCAGAGGAAAACATGCTGCTGCAGTGCATTTCATCATGGTGTCAACTGTGGTGTGCCGAGCACAGGCATCAACTATCAGATGGATAAAGCTACTAATTATTATTATTTATTATTATTTCTTGGATTAAGAGAAAAAAACAAAAGACTCTAATTTTCTTTTAAATGCATCACAATAGATGATGGAATAGAACTAAGAAAAAGAAGTTTGTATTTTCTTAGAAACGCAACTTCAGCTTTGATTCGATGGAGGAAAAAGGGTCACGCATCAAAAGATGCGCCGCGTGAGCGTGAGGGGGAGTTTTGTTTGGAGTATAGTATTAAATATCCTAGTATACTATTTATTGCAGGTACTCAGTATGCGGTATAAATATTTTTATATTTTATTATTTTACTGCATGATATATCATTATACTATTTTGTATACCGCTAACCTTTTGTATATATCTTATAAAAAAAAAGTCATGATATATTGTAAATACCGCTTAGTACATACCATGGTATTTTTTTTTATGGCTATTTTTTTTCATTTTACATCAAAATATTATAAATATATAAAATATTAAAATATAAATAATATATATATATCATAAAATAAACATATTTTTTTATATTTTTTATTACTTTTCTTAGTTAATATAAAATTTTAATAAATGGTAGCAACTTAAATGTCACAATATAAGTTCAATTGATTGTAGTGGCTCCATGGTATATGGATCATATTGATATCTACAACAAGTGTCATCATCATTAACCGAAAATTCATCATCATTGGCCCCCATCTTTTTCAATAATCTATTCAGTGACAATTATTACATTTTTCAGCCATGTTGACACCCAATTTCGTCCGACTAAAATTTCTTTAAAAAAAAAAAAAATACATATATTATTTTAGGGGTATTTTTATTCTAAATATGTGTGTATAAAAAAAATTGATTAAATTAATTAAAAAAAACTAAAAATTAAAATATTATTAGTTAATTTTTATTTTAAAAAAAAAAAGTGGCTCTCGAGAGGCTTCGGGAGGCTTCTCCCTTCTTCTTTTTCTAGTTAAAAGAGAAGCCCCTGGGCTCCAGCGAGAGGGGAGAGCCGTCCATCTTTCTCTCTTCTCCCTCCACCTGCTCCCTTCTCGATTCTTCTTCCCTTTCTACATAAACAATTTCTCTCCTTCACGCTCTCAGCTCTCTCTCTCTCGGCCTATAGCTGAGTTATCTTTCTCTCTCTCCCTCCCGGTTTCGATCTTTTCTCTCTCTCCCTCTCTGAGTTATCTTTCTCTCTCTCTCCCTCTCTGTTTCTTCTCCCTCTCTGTTTCTATTCTCTCTCTCTCAGGCAGAACGCACACACACAGAAAAAAAAATTCTCTCTCTCTTCTCCCTTTTCTCTCCGCGCCAGCCTCCCTCTAGCCTTCTTCCGCGTCGCCGTCCGACACCATCCTAGCTTCGTATCGCCATCACCTCCGGTTTCCATCCCCGACGTCCCAGCCTTCATCTTCTCTCCTCCGTTCGCCTCTGCTCCCGTCGCTCACCTCCGATCTCCCCTGCTGCTCGCCTGCCGCCGTGCTCCCGTCAGCTCCCGTCGCGCCCTCTGCTCTCCGCGTCGTGCCCCCTGCCGTCACGTCGCCTCCCTCGCTGCGACGCCATCTGCAGCTCCTCCCTTCACTCTTCGCCCGCCGCGTCAACGCCGTGCAACCCCCCACCTCTCACGCCGTTGCGTTCCAGATCCGGTTGCAACGCCAGTGAGAGGTTGAAGACGAAGACAAGCGCGTCTGTTTTGTTTGACTAAGTCAAATTCTTTTTCTTTTGGGGGGTGGATACGTATGGCTAATATGCATCTCACTTGGTGGTGTTTCATGAGTTGAATTTTGATATAGAAATTTGATACCTGGATGCAATTATATCAGTTTATTGTACCCTTTAAAATCAGTAGATCAGTTTCAGAATTACGGGTGTTTATTCAAAAAAAAAATGAATGATAAAATTCTGAGATTTCGAGGGTGTTTATGTCCATGACCGGGTGATCTGGTAAGATCCATGGCTTGGATAATTATTTAAAAATATTTCAAAACAATAGAAAATATATAAAGGGGATTTATGAAAATCCTTAGAAGATAATCACCGCACCACTCGATAAGCCCAGCACTGATCGTTGATCAATCGCCCACTGCCGAACGATATCAAAACAGGACAAAAATCTGTTCTGGAATCCATAGCTCGATTAAAAGTCGACTCAAATCTCGGTACAATTCCTCTTATATTCTTCAACTTTTCTATTTCACATAAGTTACTAACTAACTAACTTTAATTATTATTATTATTATTATTATTATTATTATAAGGGAAGGTTATGCCTCCTATTTATTATTTTTAAAAAAAAGTGGATGGCCGAAAAGCCCTACTTTATTCATTTATATATCATCTTTTGATATTCTTTTGTTTACTTTATGTGTTTTCCCTTTATCTATTTGCATGTGTTATTTAATTTATGCATCTCTTTTTTTTAATGGATGTTCAAAACAAAAATAAATAAATAAAAAAAATAAGAAAACCTCCACTTTATTTATTGTTATTTAATTTTTCTTTATTTTATGGTTAAACTCATTTCATTTAAAGAAATTAGCCATAAAAAAATATATATGTAAAATAAATTTGAACCATGTTGTTAAGTCAAAAAATTTTTTTTTTTAGTTCATGGTATATTGGCTGGAAACTGTCTCGTGCCCGCTTTTGAGCTGCTTCACCTGGTGAAGAGGGTCTGGCTGAGTAACAACGCCCCGTACCATGATCAAAGATTTTTATTTTTAAACTCTTTGATTCCTTTAAATTAACTTCTTATTAAATAAAAAAATTAATTATTTTTTTATTCTTTTATAAATTGAGTAATTCTTTAAATAATAAATATCCTTCATTAAACAAGAAAAATCAGATAAGAAAAAGAAAAGAAAGATAAGAGAAAGATAAAAATCAAAAAGATAAGAAAAAAAGAAAAGAAAGGAAAGAAAAAAAAAAAGAAAATAAATAAAATTTTTAGATTATTAATAAATCTAAAAATTTCATAAACAAAAAGAATTACGAATTAGTAATTAAACTAACAATTAATTCTATAATAAGTAAGAATGTAATAATTAATTATAAAAAAATTAATTTCCATATCCGGATGATCCTGCAGGATCTACGGTTTGGAAAACTTTTTTTACTAAAATAAATTAAATAAATACAAAGATAAAAATCCATATTTACAATATGGATTAGATTATTTAAAAGTTCACCAAATTCCGTGTCCAAATGACTCGGCAGAGTCCATGGTTCGGAAGTATAAAATTTCATACAAATTAATTAATTACCAAAAATCCACATTTCGACTAATCCAGTTAAAATTTCTAATTTTGAAAATTAACTGAAAATTATTTAAAAGCAAAGCAAAACAAAATTAAAATCAACTAAGGTGCCAATTTTTGGGCGTTTTGTCAAAGTTGTTTTAACGTAACAGTACTCCCGATCCCCGAACTCTCGCAGACCATATTTTAGGTATCCAATCGACCTAAGAAAAACAGATTGGTGGCGACTCCCGAAAAAGGGCCAATCCGTTGCCACAGCTTGGCGACTCCGCTGGGGATCTTGGTTAGTGAGTCAAGCCTAAAAGTTGATTTATTTTGTTCTGTTTTGTTTATTTTTATGTGGATTTATATGTTATATTTACTTATTCTAAACATGCATAATGCATTCACAAAATGAAGCTCTATACCCGAGCTTCCTCAAATCGAACACAATTCTTTCTAAGCGGAATTGGTGTTGTTGTCCTTGTGAGGCCATGGTCTCCAAGCCTTCACCGGTTTCAAAGTAGCAAAGTAGTGTATTGCCTCCTGAGACGGTTAGTCTCTGCATGGGCCCACGAAAAGCTACGACTCGAATTAATCCATTCCTTACATTAACCCTAGAGGGTAAGGAATCGGGCCGTCATTATGATTTAGTGACGGGATTCGGGAACTATCCCTTACCTTTTTGATAAGCCACCTTATGCATATAGAACTCCCCACTTAACCATAGAACTGACCATAGAATTTCTACCATTTTTACCAACACCATAAGCATATCCTTGTTATGTTGTGTTGTTACTCTATACTTTTCTTCGTATGGTTTTAACTTGTTTATTCATAATACTTCATGAGTTGTTAATTACTATTTAACTTGTTAATAATCTTATTTTTCTTTTGTTATACTTCCGTTATGTGCAATTATTCTTCATGCATCAAAACCACACATCAAATTATGCTAACTTTTTGGTCTTTATAATGATAACTAGAAGTCTTGAAGTTTCACAATAGTTGATAATCAAGCTCACTCATTGCATGCATCCATTGCATCAATCATATACATGTAAAATCTAATAAAATGAATCTCACTTTAAAAAAAGTAAAATTGGATCTCAACACCAATATCCAACTCGGCTCCAAACAAGACTAATGGCAGAACAAACTGAAGGACGTCTCATAGATATAGAGTCCAAGATAGAAAATATGGCCGGAGCAATTCCCTCCTCATTACACCAAAAAATGAAATTCATTTTTGAAGGAAAGTTAATCACAATCTTTGCTGAAGAAGGCATTCTGCTATCATCTATATCAATAGTAGCAAAGGCCAAGTGACCTTCTTTTCCAAGTTGGTGTGACCCAAATCCCAAATGTAACTGAAAAGTCTGTGGTGCTGAAATTCAAGGTCCAACAGTTGGTCGAGTCTAAGTTGCTAGGCCATGATGTGATTGATAATTGAAAGTGAAGATTTTGAGCTGGAATTACATTAATTTTGGAAGGGCTCCAAGTCAGATCTGACCTAACAGTCCGCACACACTTTTGAATGACAGGGAATCCTTTGAATAAACTTGTATCTTTGAAAGCTTGCAAAAGTAATTTAATAGTAAAAATCTCCTAGATTTAGTCCAGAATCTAGGGTGT
Source organism: Aquilaria yunnanensis (assembly GCA_039654915.1). NCBI lineage: Eukaryota > Viridiplantae > Streptophyta > Magnoliopsida > Malvales > Thymelaeaceae > Aquilaria > Aquilaria yunnanensis. The sequence goes on from CM077593.1 coordinate 111,563,873, forward strand.
AGTCTTTGTTAAATGGACACCTGCTATTCTTTTTCTGCTACAACAAAAAGATGTGATGCGTGCATTCTACTACTTTCCATTTTTACACTCTTTGCCATTATACTATCCATTATTGCTATCACACTTTACTTTTTGACAACCGGTAATTCTTTTTGTTCTCCAACAAAAAGATGTTATGTGTGCATTCTACCACTTTTTAATTCCATTATTACATCTACACATTCTACCAATTTTTACCAAAAATTCAATTATTACACCTACACATTCTACCACTTCTTACCAAAAATTCCGTTTTTATATCCATCTCTCACTCCTTTCCATTATACTATCCATTATTGCTATCACACTTTACTTTGAAAATGATACTACTCGTGGGTGAAAATAAAAAGTTAAGGGAGATTTAATAGTGGCGATCTTGAAAGTGCTGTCAAATCTAGTAAGAAGGATTTCATATGTTGCACCCCAACTCTCAAAAAAAAGAATTCATAGTGGTTATCAACATCCTTGCAAGAAGTCTGGGGTTAGCTTCCAAACAAGGTAGCTCTCATATTAAATGACTTCAGTGGCCTCCCAATTCTCACAAATGCTCAATACAAAAAAAAAGATTCTCAGTTTTCCGCAACACAAATTCCAACAAAGGAAAGAAGTTCATCCTTTCCATCAAAAGCCATTAAAGGGAAAATCCAAAACAAAAAAAAAGAGACTGAGAGCAAACACAAGCAACTAAGGCCACTTGAATCATCTCATTTCAAGAAGACTATGATCTCGGTTCTCTGTAACAAAAAAAAAAAACTCCGAAAAGGAAAAAGTTCATCCCTTCCATCAAAAAGCCAATAAGGGAAAATTCAAAACCAAAAAGAACTGAGAACAAGCACGAGCAAGCAAGGCCACTTGAGTCATCTCACTTCAAGAGAGTTATCAAGTATGTCATCACCATAGCTCACAAAAAAAAAAAAAAAAAAGGGAAACAAAAAAAAAATAAAAAAACAAAAAAAGAAAAAGGGCTCAAGTTAGAGCAAAAGAAAGAAAACAAAAAAGTGAGCTATGGATTCTAAACTGAAAACCTGCAAAGGCGGTCTAGAAGACAAAAGCAACTTTCAAGCCAAGCATACATAAAGACCACGATAGTTGGGGGGCAACAGATGATGTTTAACTTTCTGGAAAGAGTGGCAAGTTTGAGGTCATCACTATTGAGTTTTTCACCATAATCAAATTTGCTCACGAGTAGTATTAAAAGACCCTTCTTCCACACCACTTAAATTTAACTTTTCTCAAACCGAACATCCTCATTCAGTTAAAAGACTATTATTGTGAATCATGTTTCTACCTTGTTTAATACTGCTCACGAGTAGTATTAAAAGACTATTCTTTCACACCACTTAAATTTAACTTTTCTCAAACCGAACATCCTCATTCAGTTAAAAGACTATCATTGTGAATCATGTTTCTACCTTATTTAATACTGCTCACGAGTAGTATTAAAAAACCCTTCTTTCACACCACTCAAACTTAACTTTACTCAGACCTAATATTTACCTCTTAATATCATTCTCATTCAGCTAAAAGATTGCAACAAAAAAAAATTCAAACTTAATTTTCCTCACGCCTAACAGTTACCTCTCGATATCATCCTCATTCAGTTAAAAGGCTATTATTGTGAATCATGTTTCTACCTTATTGCCTTGCACAGTTTATGTCTTCGAGTTGGAAAGGGAAGAATGACAAGATATTTTAATTAAAAACAAAGACCGTAAATTACTTTGTCAAGCTTTGCAAATTGATGAAAGTTTTTCTTTAAGGCCAAACCATTATTCATTAATGTATGTAGACTTAAAAGTGAGGAGATAGCTTGAGTCTTTCTTTAATAAGATGTGGTTATTGTAAGAGAAATTTACGATCAAGTGCCATCACAAAGGTCTAGAAATGCTCGACCTTCTGTTAAATCAAAGGCGAGATGATACCTTTTATCCACATAAATACCATATTCAGGGGGGCAAAGTAGTCTCTATGAAGCGTAAGAGGAGTACTGCCAACAAAGAAGTTCAATAGACAATGGGGCAAGTCTTATGGATCAAAACATGAGTTCAAGGAAGAGCAATCATTCAGATTATAACATGGGAATAAGTAAGTGTCGGCACGGCCACAAGAAAAGGGGTAAAGCAGACATTGAAAGTAAAGCCTTTGATGGTATCAAATCCATGACAATGGATGAGTACCCGAAAGAGATATAAATTATGAGGCGGGCCAACTTTAAAGAAATTGAGGCCAAAATTCAAGAACAAGTCAAAGAAAGGGGATTTTGAAAAGAGTTGGGCTTTTGAGGCAGTGAACAAAAGCTGGAAAGCATAAAGAGATTCAATAATAGTCCAAGAAGGCCATCACAAAGAGGATCCAGTAAAACAAAGACATGAAGAACTAGATCCATACAAAAAAAAGCCATTAGTTACACATGCTCTGCATTCATGCATTTCATATCATGCATACATAGCCTTTACATAACAAGGACCAAACGGGAATCACATTCACAGCACAGTTACAGCAATATAAGCTGAGATCTCAATGTCATCAGCTCTTACCAATCTATCACTGGATACACAGCTAATATGCGGGACCAACCCGCATCAGGAATTCAAGGATAAAGTAGACAATATTGTCAAAAGCTTGGCTACCGATTCAATAATCGAGGCTACATCTGGAAGGACAGGATTGACGTCAGCTAGTAGTATCCAAGATAAGAGATAGCTATAGCCAAGGATAAGGCAGATATCAAAAAAAAAAATATAAAGTAGACAATATTGTCAAAAGCCTGACAATTGATTCAATAATCGAGGCTACACCTGGAAGGACAGGATTGATGCCAGCTTAGCAGCATCCAAGATAAGAGATAGCTGTGGTCAAAGATAAGGCAGACATCAAGAAATATTGTCGTTGAAACTTTGTCAAAAGCGGACAATGGATTTAATAATCGAGGACTGGATCAACGTCAGCTCGATGGAATATCCAAGATAAAAAATATCTATCACATCAAAATGAAGTAGGATCTACCTTTCCGGTTAAGCGGCGGATACGGTACTCCGTGACTCTCAAGTCGGTTCTCTCAGTTGCCCATAATAACTAATTCTTTCCTCTCTTCTTTCTTTTACTTCCCTCTAGAAAATGGATCCTACTCTTTCTGTCTTACAAAAATATTTTCCTTCTCTCCCAATGAACATTCTCAAAAAGATCTACCAAGTTCGCTGTGAACGATTAAGAGTTCTGATGCACAAAGGAATCCCTGAAGATGTGCGGTGGTTAATCGAAGCCAAGGTTCGTCTGGCAGGTGAAATCCCAGAGGCATTTGTGTCTCACATGCCTGGTATAGGCAGAAGCTCTTATGCCAAAAAGCGAAGAGCGAAAAGGTTACGAGTCTGCCACAAATGTGGACGGTGGACTTGTAATACTAAATGTCGTTCTTTAGGAATGATCTCCGATAATCGAGAAGATAAAATACGATTCATCAAGAATGGCCTGAGTAAGGACTCATTGGATGATATCCAATTGACTCTTGAGACGCATTCCTGTGGATCAGTGCAACGCGAACTTCTTGGTTTATGGAGTATTTTTCATGAAGAACGAGAGCGTTACAGTCCCAGGAATCTGACTTTAAACGACCCTATTTGCCAGTTTGTAAGAAAGCTGGATGGGAAGCAAATCCTCGACTCATAAAAGCCGTTAATGCCGTTACTAGATGTAAAGCCAGTGGAAGATGTGAGTCACAGTCACAATTACTGTACATACAGTTTGTTATATTTGGAAAAGTTTGCATTTTCTTTTGACAGATGTACATGCTCCCCTAAGTGTAATCGACACGTTATCCCTTTTCATCACTATAAATGCGTGTTCTTCCTTCTGATTAAGCAGCGGATAAGATACCTCGTGACTTCTAAAGTCGGTTATTCCAGTCTCCTACAATAACTGATTCATTTCCCTCTTCTCTCAAATTCTTCTCTCATCAATGGATTCTACTCTTTCTGCACTGCGAAAATACTTTTCTTCCCTTCCAATAAAAGTCCTTAAAAAAATCTACCTTGCTAGATGTGAAAGAATCAGAGTTTTTACACGCAAAGGCATTCCCGATAATGTGCAGTGGATAATTGAAGCTAAGGTCCGTTTGGCAGGTGAAGTTCCAGATGCATTTATGCCCCGCATGCCCGGTTTAGGTAAAAGCCGTTATGCCAAAAGGCGAAGAGCAAAGAGACTAGGCGTGTGTTATAAATGTGGGCGATGGAATTGTATTACTAAATGTCGCTCTTTAGGATACATCTCCATAAATCGTGAAGATAAAAGAAAATTCATTAAGAATGGCCTGCGTAAGGAATCTCTGGAAGATATCCGAGAGACTCTTGAAACGCATTCTTGTGGAAAAGTGCAAGGTGAAATTATCGGTTTATGGAGGACTTACCATAAAGAACGAAACCGTTACAGTCTTGGGAATGTGACTTTAAACGATCCTGTTTGTCAGTTTGTAAGAAAACTAGATGAGAAGCAAATCCCCGACTTATAGAAGGCATTGAAGCCATTACTGGACATAAATCAGGGGAAGATGAGAGCCACAGTCATGATTGCTGTACATATAAGCTGTCATTTGTCTTTTCTTTTGACAATAATGTACTTGCTTCTGCAAGTGTAATTAACGTATTATCCCTTTCATCACTATAAATATATGTTAGTTATTTCCGTTTCCTACAATCACTAATTTCTTTCTTCTCTTAAATACCTCCTTCATCAATGGAGTCTTCTCTTTCCGCCCTACGAAAGTATTTTCCTTCCTTCCCAATAAATATTCTTAAAAAGATTTATCAAGCTAGATGTGAACGATTCAGAGTATTTATGCAAAAAGGCATTCCTGATAATGTGCGATGGCTAATCGAGGCTAAGGTTCGTTCAGCCGGTGAAGTTCCAGAAGCATTCTTTCCCCGTATGCCCGACTTCGGTAAAAGCGCTTATGCCAAAAAAAGAAGAGCAAAGAGGCTAGGCGTTTGTCATAATTGTGGATGGTGGATTTGGGGCAATAAATGTCGTTCTCCAGGAGTGATCACCAGAAATCGTAATGATAGAATAAAATTCATCAAGAATGGCTTGCGTAAAGAATCTCTGGAAGATGTTCGAGAGGTTCTTGAAGCGCATTCTTGCGGAATAGTGCAATTTGAGGTTGTTGGATTATGGATAATTTTCCAAAAAGAACGAGATCGTTATAGTCTTGGGAATCTGACTTTAAACGACCCAGTTTGCCAGTTTGTAAGAAAACTGGATGGGATGCAAATCACCGATTCATAGAAAGCATTGAAGCCATTACTGGACGCAAAGCCAGTGGAAGACGAGGATCAAAGTCACGATTACTGTACGTGCTAGCTGTCGCTTTTGAAATTTTCCTCCCCTTTTGGTAATAATGTATCCACTCCTGACGTGAACCAAAGTCACGATCACTGTATGTGCTAGCTGTCGCTTTTGAAATTTTCTTCTCCTTTCGGCGATAATGTATCCACTCCTGACATGAGCCATAGTCACGATACTGTACATGCTAGCTGTCGCTTTCGAAATTTTCCTTCTCCTTTGGCAATAATGTACCCACTCCTGACACGGACTACTGTATATAGCTGCTACTTTTGAAATTTTCCTTCTCTTCCAATAATCACGTACCTACTCCTGACATAAGCTACAGTAGTGACTACTGTGTATGCTAGTTGCTTTTGAAATTTTCCTCATCTTTTAACGATAGTGTACCTATACCTGACCAGAGTCATACTTGTGACTACTGTGAATAGCTGGCAATAATGTATCCATTCTTGAAAATAAAATTATTACTTTATCTTTTCATCTCTATAAATATATCCTCTTTTCTTCTTTTCTCACATGGGTAAGGATATGAATGGAGAAAACCTCCACTCGTAAACCCCGAAGTATTTGTGTATTTTCTGGAGCTTTTCCTGGAGAAGATGAAGAGTACTTAAAGGCAGCCAACCATTTGGGTAGTGTATTAGCTGAGCGAAAAATACACTTAGTTTATGGAGGAGGTAGTGTCGGATTAATGGGAGCTGTAGCATCAGCAGCATCTTTAGGAGGAAGCCAGGTTCTGGGTATTATCCCTGCATCTCTGAAATCGGTTTCTGGGGGCACGATTGGAGAAGAGCTAGTGGTTAAAAATCTGCAAGAGCGCTTGATACAAATGCTTTTTAACGCTGATGCTTTTATCGCTCTACCAGGTGGCTTTGGCACATTAGGAGAAGTCTTCCAAATTGCTTCCATGGCCCAACTTAATTTGCATCAAAAACCCATTGGGCTGTTAAATGTTAACTATTTCTTCGCAGGTCTATTATCTTTTATGAATCGTGCTGTGAAATAGAAGTTTATCCCTAAGGTGGCACGACGAATCATAATATCCGCAACAACTGCTGAAGAATGGCTAGATAAAATGCAAGCTTTTGTTCCTGAACCATATCCAGCGATGATCCAAATAGACTGGGCACAACAGTCTTTCCCAACCAGTTCCGTCCCATAATTGTCCTTTACCCGGCCTGTTGAAGCATTGTGGAAGAAGAAGCGATCTGATCCGTTTTTCTTGTCCTTTCGTTTTAATTATCAGCATTTTCTTTCGTATTTCAGTTTTTCTTTTCAGGAAATTTCGTTATCTTATAAGATAGTTTCGTCCATGCTGATATTAAAACCATGGGACAATGCCTTTAGGTTGGAATGGCTGAGTAAAGAGTAATTTTTATTACTCTTGAGACGCATCCTATTAGGTCTACTAGGCATAACATTTTGGGGTAGTTAAGCTTTAACCTTATTTGGATGACATATCTCACAAGGGAATCTATATTTACTGAAGAAAATATTAGATGAACCTTAGATATTGATTCCAAACATCCGTTCCCTTTACATAATTTGTCAGTGTTATTGTCATCATCAAGATTCACTCATCTTATCGAAGTTTAAATTTTTGCACTCACCTATTATGAAAATTCACACTTTCGAAGAAAATTATTCCAATTTCAATTGCTTTCATATAAATTTCGTTAAGGTCCTAAGGAAAGCTCCTTAGCCTCAAAATCAATTTTCATCATCGGGGTTTTAAGGATGGAACTTTTGCCTCGAAAATAATCAATTTTCATCATCAGGGTTTTAAGGATGGAACCTTTGCCTCGAAAACAATCAATTTTCATCATCGGGGTTTTAAGGATGGAACCTTTGCCTTGAAAATAATCAATTTTCATCATCGGGGTTTTAAGGATGGAACCTTTGCCTCGAAAATAATCAATTTTCATCATCGGGGTTTTAAGGATGGAACTTTTACCTCGAAAATAATCAATTTTCATCATCGGGGTTTTAAGGATGGAACTTTTGCCTTGAAAACAATCAATTCTCATCATCGGGGTTTTAAGGATGGAACCTTTGCCTCGAAAATAATCAATTTTCATCGTCGGGATTTTAAGGATGGAACTTTTGCCTCGAAAATAATCAATTTTCATCATCGGGGTTTTAAGGATGGAACTTTTGCCTTGAAAACAATCAATTTTCATCATCGGGGTTTTAAGGATGGAACCTTTGCCTCGAGATCAATCAATCAATTCGAGGTTTTAAGGATGGAACCTTTACCTCGACATCAATCAATCAATTCGAGGTTTTAAGGATGGAATATTTACCTCGACATCAATCAATCAATTTGAGGTTTTAAGGATGGAACCTTTACCTCGACATCAATCAATCAATTCGAGGTTTTAAGGATGGAACCTTTACCTCGACATCAATCAATCAATTCGAAGCTTTAAGGATGGAACCTTTGCCTCGAAATCAATCAATCAATCCGAGGTTTTAAGGATGGAACCTTTGCCTCGAAATCAATCAATCAATCCGAGGTTTTAAGGATGGAACCTTTGCCTCGAGATCAATCAATCAATTCGAGGTTTTAAGGATGGAACCTTTACCTCGACATCAATCAATTTTCATCATCGGGGTTTTAAGGATGGAACCTTTACCTCGACATCAATCAATTTTCATCATCGGGGTTTTAAGGATGGAACCTTTGCCTCGAGATCAATCAATCAATTCGAGGTTTTAAGGATGGAACCTTTACCTCGACATCAATCAATCAATTCGAGGTTTTAAGGATGGAACCTTTACCTCGACATCAATCAATCAATTCGAGGTTTTAAGGATGGAACCTTTACCTCGACATCAATCAATTAATCCGAGGTTTTAAGGATGGAACCTTTGCCTCGAAATCAATCAATCAATCCGAGGTTTTAAGGATGGAACCTTTGCCTCGAAATCAATCAATCAATCTGAGGTTTTAAGGATGGAACCTTTGCCTCGAGATCAATCAATCAATTCGAGGTTTTAAGGATGGAACCTTTACCTCGACATCAATCAATTTTCATCATCGGGGTTTTAAGGATGGAACCTTTGCCTCAAGATCAATCAATCAATTCGAGGTTTTAAGGATGGAACCTTTACCTCGACATCAATCAATCAATTCGAGGTTTTAAGGATGGAACCTTTACCTCGACATCAATCAATCAATTCGAGGTTTTAAGGATGGAACCTTTACCTCGACATCAATCAATCAATCCAAAGTTTTAAGGATGGAACCTTTGCCTCGAAATCAATCAATCAATCCGAGGTTTTAAGGATGAAACCTTTGCCTCGAAATCAATCAATCAATCCGAGGTTTTAAGGATGAAACCTTTGCCTCGAAATCAATCAATCAATCCGAGGTTTTAAGGATGGAACCTTTGCCTCGAAATCAATCAATCAATTCGAGGTTTTAAGGATGGAACCTTTGCTTCGAAATCAATCAATCAATCCGAGGTTCTAAGGTAGGACCCTTAACCTCAAAATCATCAATTTTCCTTCAAACGATAGGAGAGTTCCTATCGTCGAGGTTCTAAGGTAGGACCCTTAACCTCAAAATCATCAATTTTCCTTCAAACGATAGGAGAGTTCCTATCGTCGAGGTTCTAAGGTAGGACCCTTAACCTCAAAACAATCAATTTTCCTTCAAATGATAGGAGAGTTCCTATCGTCGAGGTTCTAAGGTAGGACCCTTAACCTCAAAATCATCAATTTTCCTTCAAACGATAGGAGAGTTCCTATCGTCGAGGTTCTAAGGTAGGACCCTTAACCTCAAAATCATCAATTTTCCTTCAAACGATAGGAGAGTTCCTATCGTCGAGGTTCTAAGGTAGGACCCTTAACCTCAAAACAATCAATTTTCCTTCAAATGATAGGAGAGTTCCTATCGTCGAGGTTCTAAGGTATGACCCTTAACCTCAAAATCATCAATTTTCCTTCAAACGATAGGAGAGTTCCTATCGTCGAGGTTCTAAGGTAGGACCCTTAACCTCAAAATTATCAATTTTCATTCATCGAGGTTCTAAGGTAGGACCCTTAACCTCAAAATCATCAATTTTTCTTCAAACGATAGGAGAGTTCCTATCGTCGAGGTTCTAAGGTAGGACCCTTAACCTCAAAATCATCAATTTTCCTTCAAACGATAGGGAGTTCCTATCGTCGAGGTTCTAAGGTAGGACCCTTAACCTCAAAATTATCAAATTTTCCCTTCAATGATAGGAGAGTTCCTATCGCAGAGGCTCTAAGGAAGATTCCTTAACCTCTGAGTTTAGGCGACGAGAAAATTCTCAATGCCTAGCTAAGCCGGACGAAATTTGATAACGACTTTGCATACATCATGTCCCATGAAGCATGCAAAGGGGGGCAGCTGTTGACACCCAATTTCGTCCGACTAAAATTTCTTTAAAAAAAAAAAAATACATATATTATTTTAGGGGTATTTTTATTCTAAATATGTGTGTATAAAAAAAATTGATTAAATTAATTAAAAAAAACTAAAAATTAAAATATTATTAGTTAATTTTTATTTAAAAAAAAAAAGGTGGCTCTCGAGAGGCTTCGGGAGGCTTCTCCCTTCTTCTTTTTCTAGTTAAAAGAGAAGCCCCTGGGCTCCAGCGAGAGGGGAGAGCCGTCCATCTTTCTCTCTTCTCCCTCCACCTGCTCCCTTCTCGATTCTTCTTCCCTTTCTACATAAACAATTTCTCTCCTTCACGCTCTCAGCTCTCTCTCTCTCGGCCTATAGCTGAGTTATCTTTCTCTCTCTCCCTCCCGGTTTCGATCTTTTCTCTCTCTCCCTCTCTGAGTTATCTTTCTCTCTCTCTCCCTCTCTGTTTCTATTCTCTCTCTCTCAGGCAGAACGCACACACACAGAAAAAAAAATTCTCTCTCTCTTCTCCCTTTTCTCTCCGCGCCAGCCTCCCTCTAGCCTTCTTCCGCGTCGCCGTCCGACACCATCCTAGCTTCGTATCGCCATCACCTCCGGTTTCCATCCCCGACGTCCCAGCCTTCGTCTTCTCTCCTCCGTTCGCCTCTGCTCCCGTCGCTCACCTCCGATCTCCCCTGCTGCTCGCCTGCCGCCGTGCTCCCGTCAGCTCCCGTCGCGCCCTCTGCTCTCCGCGTCGTGCCCCCTGCCGTCACGTCGCCTCCCTCGCTGCGACGCCATCTGCAGCTCCTCCCTTCACTCTTCGCCCGCCGCGTCAACGCCGTGCAACCCCCCACCTCTCACGCCGTTGCGTTCCAGATCCGGTTGCAACGCCAGTGAGAGGTTGAAGACGAAGACAAGCGCGTCTGTTTTGTTTGACTAAGTCAAATTCTTTTTCTTTTGGGGGGTGGATACGTATGGCTAATATGCATCTCACTTGGTGGTGTTTCATGAGTTGAATTTTGATATAGAAATTTGATACCTGGATGCAATTATATCAGTTTATTGTACCCTTTAAAATCAGTAGATCAGTTTCAGAATTACGGGTGTTTATTCAAAAAAAAAATGAATGATAAAATTCTGAGATTTCGAGGGTGTTTATGTCCATGACCGGGTGATCTGGTAAGATCCATGGCTTGGATAATTATTTAAAAATATTTCAAAACAATAGAAAATATATAAAGGGGATTTATGAAAATCCTTAGAAGATAATCACCGCACCACTCGACAAGCCCAGCACTGATCGTTGATCAATCGCCCACTGCCGAACGATATCAAAACAGGACAAAAATCTGTTCTGGAATCCATAGCTCGATTAAAAGTCGACTCAAATCTCGGTACAATTCCTCTTATATTCTTCAACTTTTCTATTTCACATAAGTTACTAACTAACTAACTTTAATTATTATTATTATTATTATTATTATTATTATAAGGGAAGGTTATGCCTCCTATTTATTATTTTTAAAAAAAAGTGGATGGCCGAAAAGCCCCACTTTATTCATTTATATATCATCTTTTGATATTCTTTTGTTTACTTTATGTGTTTTCCCTTTATCTATTTGCATGTGTTATTTAATTTATGCATCTCTTTTTTTTAATGGATGTTCAAAACAAAAATAAATAAATAAAAAAAATAAGAAAACCTCCACTTTATTTATTGTTATTTAATTTTTCTTTATTTTATGGTTAAACTCATTTCATTTAAAGAAATTAGCCATAAAAAAATATATATGTAAAATAAATTTGAACCATGTTGTTAAGTCAAACAAATTTTTTTTTTAGTTCATGGTATATTGGCTGGAAACTGTCTCGTGCCCGCTTTTGAGCTGCTTCACCTGGTGAAGAGGGTCTGGCTGAGTAACAACGCCCCGTACCATGATCAAAGATTTTTATTTTTAAACTCTTTGATTCCTTTAAATTAACTTCTTATTAAATAAAAAAATTAATTATTTTTTTATTCTTTTATAAATTGAGTAATTCTTTAAATAATAAATATCCTTCATTAAACAAGAAAAATCAGATAAGAAAAAGAAAAGAAAGATAAGAGAAAGATAAAAATCAAAAAGATAAGAAAAAAAGAAAAGAAAGGAAAGAAAAAAAAAAAGAAAATAAATAAAATTTTTAGATTATTAATAAATCTAAAAATTTCATAAACAAAAAGAATTACGAATTAGTAATTAAACTAACAATTAATTCTATAATAAGTAAGAATGTAATAATTAATTATAAAAAAATTAATTTCCATATCCGGATGATCCTGCAGGATCTACGGTTTGGAAAACTTTTTTTACTAAAATAAATTAAATAAATACAAAGATAAAAATCCATATTTACAATATGGATTAGATTATTTAAAAGTTCACCAAATTCCGTGTCCAAATGACTCGGCAGAGTCCATGGTTCGGAAGTATAAAATTTCATACAAATTAATTAATTACCAAAAATCCACATTTCGACTAATCCAGTTAAAATTTCTAATTTTGAAAATTAACTGAAAATTATTTAAAAGCAAAGCAAAACAAAATTAAAATCAACTAAGGTGCCAATTTTTGGGCGTTTTGTCAAAGTTGTTTTAACGTAACAGTACTCCCGATCCCCGAACTCTCGCAGACCATATTTTAGGTATCCAATCGACCTAAGAAAAACAGATTGGTGGCGACTCCCGAAAAAGGGCCAATCCGTTGCCACAAGCCATAATATGGTGTTAAACAATATCCCCTAATTGGATTTCTGATGCATGCTACTCTAACTAAATATTACTATCATTTGCAGAATTTCTTGACTCAAAACCAAAATCCCATGACGTGAGATAAATATGTTGCTTTTGCAGAACAAGCTTGGAAAGAAGCGTCATACTTTGAGCTACTTAGGAACTCAATGTGGTATTAGAAAATATATTGTTATTATTAAAATATTAATTTTTTCCTCTTATATCAATAAATTAAATTTTTTTAGCATTATTTATTTTGCTCTATATATAACATTTTTTATGTTTTTTTATTTTAATAAAATATCTTCTATCATATATATTTTATTTATATTTGACAAATTATGATTAGAAAAATTAGAATACATATAAAATGCATAAAAATAAATTATTGAACAAATTATGTTATCTTAAAATAATATTTTAACATTTATCTTTTTACAAAAACAGTAACGGTATGCAACATGGTATATCATGCAGTAGACCTTAAAAATTCGGGGTGCAGTATAACTAGCGGTAATGGTATTTAACACCTTGATTTGGAATCTAGAAAAGGGTTTTCTATTATTTAGCCTACAAGTTACCTAAATATAGTATACTGACGAGGTTATTTTTGACTTGCACTTTGTAGCATGTATTTTTTTTCTTAAATTTATCATTAAAATAAATATCAATAATAGATAACTAAAAAAATTATTAGCCATAAACTTATATTAATAAATTAAAATTTTACTTTATTTTAATTTTAAGTTGGTGTTCTTTATGTCATGTTCTTATCATTCAAATGATTAGTTATAATTGAAACATAACACATGTACATGCTTTGAAATAATGAATATTTTTTGTGTCACTAAACAAGAATTCACTAAAAAAGTTACCTTCTATCAATTCAAATTCCAATATTTAATATTGATGAAAATTTTATTTATAAAAATTTACTTTCAATTTTAACAGTTATGGAAAAAATTACTTTATTAAATCATATAACTTTTGAATTAAATAACTCATTCTACAAGACTCAATTAATAGAGATTAAAAAAAAAATTGGCAAAAAGATTCAGGGACTAAAAGATGAAATGGAAAACCTTTTGGTATTAAAATTCTTTAGGTATTAAAATTTAATAATCGATGGGGACCAATGTTTTGCTCTAGAAAATGATACATAAAAAAACAAAAAAAAATTCAAAACCGAAATAGCACATAAAAAGAATATATTTAAGTGGTTATTATTTATTAAGTTTGGGACTTAAACATAACATGGGTCAAACTTACTGACTGAAATGAGAAAGGAAAGAAATTTATGGACTGAAATCGCAGTTTAACTTCACTCGTAAAATTACAACACAAGCCCCCAAGACACGATTTTCTTGAAAGAAGATGACCGAACTTAAAAAAGAGTCAACCATATTTTAAAAAAAATAGCACTATTGATGAACATTGTTTGACATTGTTCATAAACAATGTCAAACTTACAACTTTTAGAATTACACTATACTTCTAAATATTAACACTGGTATTGTTGGATGAACAGTAACTTCATTTTGAGCTAGTTGAGCCTAGTTGGTTTTAGGTCATGGTTCAGCAACTTTTTATTTTTATTTTTTTGCTCTCAACTTTTATTTTTCTTTCTTTTTTGCTTTTTTTAGGATATGATTTGCTCTTTTTTCAGTTTTATCTCATTTTGTAAGGTGCTTGCCTTTATAAGGGGCTAGTTGCAATTTTTCCAGTTTTCGTATGTCTCACATTTTATTAAATTAAAACGCGATTTCATTCCCCAACTTTTTAATTTTTTATTTTTTGGACTTAAGTTACGTCCGTGTTATATTTTAGTCACTAAATTTTAAACTATTTAATTAAATCTTCTATTTGTTATCTTGGCCTCAAGTTTTTGTTTTTGTTGTTTTTTATGTACTATCTTCTAAAATAAGACATTTGTGACCATAATTGTTTATTTTTTAGTTAAATTTTGTTTTTTTTTAGTTAAACCATTTTTTATCTTCATTAAGTCAATTGTTAAATCTTTAATGCCTAAAGTTTTTTTCATTTTTTTGTTTTGATTCTAACTTTTTTTTATTGATTTTTTTTATTGTTGTTTTCTAAAATGAAGCTTTAATCATTATTTCTATTATTATTCTTTCATTATTGATTATTAAGATTTGTAGCATCAATTATTTATTTCAAGCTCTATATTTTAATAAAGCAATTTGATCCATAATTGTTAAATTTGAGAGTAAATTTTTCTAAATAAATTTTTCATCGATATTAAAAATTAATTTTTTGTTAATAAGAGATGAAAATTTTTATTGAATTGTTTTCAATTAGTAGACCAAATATGTATTGTTTCGAAGCATATAACATATTCTGTGTCATACTGTTATTATTAAAATTTATTACAAAAAATATCTACTACAATATGCTGGTCACCAAACCTCTCCATTTGTTCTCTAATTTTTTTGTCATTTTTTTATTGTCTTCTAAAGCAAAATATTGATAACCATGATTTGTTTCTCTTATGTTTCTGGTAATAGCATTTTTTACTCTAGTTTTCATCTAGCAAGATGTGAACATTATTTTATTCTAAAATTATAACGGCTGAAACATGAAAGCATATTTTTTTATTATATTAAGTCTCTATATCTTTCTACAAATTTATGCAATGATCATATGAACCGGCGCAACGTGTGATCTCCATGCACCTCGTTATAACTATATATTAATTGTCGACTTGGTGTTACTGTTTATGAATAGTGCCTCTTTTTTTTTTCCCTTAAGTAATGGTCTAACCTCCTTCTAGCCCTTTAGAAATTTCCTTTCTTCTGTTTTGGTCCCTAAATTATTTCATCTGACAATCAGGCTTTGAGAGACAGTATGAGGGCAATAATATTTTTTTTTTCTTTTCCTTAGTAATGGTCTAATCTCCTTCTAGCCCTATATAGATTTCCTTTCTTTCATTTTGGTCCTTAAATTATTTCATCTGACAATCAGGTTTTAAGAGACAATACGATGGTAATAACATGGTCAATAAATTTGTAACTTTGGAGACTGTATCTGCCAAAAATAAGACTTTCTCCACTTTTTGTCATTTTCGACATTTTTTCTACCAAAGATAAGCATAACTTTTTATAGGAATGTTATTTCTATCCTCTATGAAAAAAAAATTAGCCGCTTTTGTCTAATTTTGACCATGGATTTGATTGCTCTGAGTCTTTGCTTTGAATTTTTTGTTTAAATCCTCAATTCATACCATTTTTTTATTTTTTATTTTTTTGTCAATAGTTAAACACCACTTTAATTGCTAACAAATTCTACTATTTTATGTTAACTCCAAATGTCAGTTTTTTGTATTGAATTCTTTTCCGTCAATTGTTAAACTCAGATTGCTAGAACTCTAATTTTCCTCTTTTCATTCCTAAACTTTATTATTTAATAATTATTTGTTATATTTACATAAAATGATACCACATGTAAACCTTTATAAAGACCGGGATTTATAAACCTCGTATAGTTATAATTGGTATTATTTATTTATAGTATCCTGAGGTTTAGTAATTAAAGGAAAGGTAAAAGGGGTAGGTATACTATTAATCTTTATATGCTCCACCATAAATTGTCTATGATTGTTTTCTTACATGCATATCTACCACTAATATTTTAATGGAGAAAAAATACATCACAAATGTTCTTATTGGGAATATAGCGCTCACTGATGTGAGTAAACAAGAGAGTTTTATTTTCCAAATATTTGAAAAACTTATGTGTTAAAATTATCTTAAACTGCATTACAACAAAAAAGTTTTTGACATCTTTAAAACAAACTATAAACTCCAAGTTTTATGAAGGAAATTTTGGCAAAATAATGAGAAAATTTTCACATCCAAACACCCTCAACATGTCTCTTGCCTATTTGTGAACAATTTTTATAATTAATGTTAAATTTTGAGATAATTTATTAATAATGAAGATTAGACCGTTAATGTTAAAAACTAAAAGCTAGAATTGGATAAGTTTTTCAATTCTAGCACTAATAGCTAACAGGGCGTCTACCTCATAAGCTATTTTTTTTTTATTTTAATATACTTCTAACAAACTATGGCATCTCCGTTATGGTTTAATTAATAATCATATTTAAGAAATCAATTCTAAAATTAAATTAAAAGTTTCAGATTTTATTTTGAATTCAATAAATTTCACCAGGTACCTAGCTTATTTTCTTGTATCCTATTTAAATTTTTTTGTCCTAATAAATATCTCATACCTTACAAACCATGTCTTAGTTGTCGTCCTTTAACCATTTAAATTCATCGTTAAATTTGATGAAATTTCAATGAAAAATACCAAATCTAACTCCTAGAACTTGTGAATCTAACTAGAATATGAACTTGTTAACAAAGCAGGGATCCATAGATTCGACTAAAATTTTCAATTTCTTATAAATATAAATAAATTTTTAACAAGACCACATAAAAATTTAATGGAGACCCGCTAATCAAGTAAAACAAATAAGAAATTAAAATAAATAACTAAAATCATTGTCTCCATAAATAAATTAGGATTTTATTGAGAGTGAAATCAGATTAGCCTACTGTTTGAAGAAACGTTTTTTTTTTAGTTTAAATAACTATTATTAAAGCATCAAATTCTCTATTTATTTAATAATCACTTGAATAATTTAAAAATAATTTTTGTGTTGATGTGGTCAAGGGGAATTGGGAACCTGCGAATGCATCTTACTCCCTTCTATAAACTGCGAAGATGCTTATGCAATGCAACTGTCTAAGCTTTCCAAACTCTGTCTTGCTGTATAACAAAAAAAAAAGACTGTTACTGAATGGATATGATTTAATGAATGTATGAGTCTTATTAAACAAACAAAACCAGCTGGGAAGACTAGGCTCCCCATCTGCAACAGCAGCAAAGCCAATTCAAGGCGTCTTCTTGAACAGAACTACGTTGAAATTGATTCCCTGCCGCTCGCTCTTCGGTCACGGTACGAGGAGCTTACTAACGACCCAATTAGTAAAAGGAATGCCGCGACTGAAGAGCGACCTGCCGAGATCTTTGGTTTTTTATCCAATCAGTTAGATGAGTCGGGTGGATCCTAATTTCAGAGCTTTTGCACCAAAACCTACTCATCAACATTGGTTACTCTAGAAACCCAACCATAAAAATCAATTGTGTTGGGTTATGTAAAAATAATTATCTCAGGAGGACTTGGACTGGGCATTATCAGATTTTTTCTTTTTCCCTCGCATTATCCATAAGTGATGCATGAACATCACTTCAAACATCAACAACTTCAAAATGGCGCTACATGATAATACTACTTGTAACATATCTACTAGTATCTAATTTCATTCAAAACAAAATCATTATAAAGGCTCGGACAATTTTGTTATTTCAAAATTAAGGGCAAGTAAAAGAGCTGCTCATATTTCATCATTTAAAATCAAAAGCACAAAAAAAAATGTTGCTTTTGCTCATAAGTATATGGCTTTCCAAAAAGAATAGAACTGAAGTACTTATTACAAGATATGCTTTTCCCAAGATAAAGAACAGGGGAAGAAAACCTGCACAGCTCATATTGTGTAACGGTTCTTCGCAGCTCTGTCAAGCCTCTTTGCATCGTCCTGTAAGGGCAAACCACAGGTATATTAATCATAAATTCTGCATCTGATAATTGTACCCCAAAATTTAGACCAAAAGCTGCAAAAACAAAATTTAACATCTTACATGAAATATGAACCCAATGGTATCATTGTAATCCAGGAACTCCTTCCACTGCTTACCAATACTCATCTGCATCAAATATTCAAGTAAGAACTCCGTAGCACTGCAATCAGACAAATGCGTGCAAGTCCATTGATGAAAATGCACATTGACAAGCACACATTAAGTGTTCTCAACTTTAATCATTGGACGTTATACCCTCAAACTTTGTAACCAACCTGCTTTTTGCTATTCAAAGTTTCTTGAGGTAATGGTAGGCATGCAGAGGGAAATATTGATGAAAGAAACAACCCCTATCGTTGCCAAGATTACTGCTTAAGACTGTGTCCGTAATACAGGTTTTTGCATTTGCTTATAGTGAATACCAGGTTCTTTTTTGCTTATGTCACCTGAGCAGATTCATTAACAGCATTCTTGGTCCACAGTGCTATTTTCTCTTGCTTGCCTCGGACACTGACAACTGCTCCACAAATTTCATCCCCATAATCAAATTGCTCTCCAATCATAGCAAGCAACTGACAGAAGCAGATTCAAGATAAAAAGTTAAGGCCTCCATCGCATTGGGAACTGAATTTCACAAGGACATGCTTCTTCGACCAACAGCATACCGTATACAGCCAACATGTATCTGACTTGTATCTAGGAACTACTACCATCCATTTGCCTCCATTGTCACAGACAGGATCTTCCCACTTTGGCTCAATTCCATGTTTGAAGCAATGAAAGTCTGCCCCCACAGCCAACTTGCTAGGATGATGTATGTTATTGTAAAGGCTGGTTTATAGAAAGTAGGTGTTATTTATGAAGCATCAAAATAGGCACTAGAGATAGATCTATGCTAGAAGGGCAGACAGAGAATGGAATACAGAAATAGCAAAATAATGTAAAAGCAGAACTCTTCTTTCACTGCAAGGTAATAATGCAGAACCAAAGTTTTTCACAGTAGCATTTGCTACTAGGCCTACAGGTCCAAGCTCCAGTGTCTCTACCCCAAGAAAAAAGCACCTCTTTAACTCCAATCCAGTTTCTCCAAATTGAAGCTAAAACGACTACAACTCCAAGAGATAAGAATTAAACAAGCCACCAGCAATGAACAACAGATATCAATGGTATGCACTCTCTTTTTTTAATTTCTACATCAGTTGGTACAGATCCCAGAATGGTTTGACCAGGTAATCATTTAATCAGAACAAAACAATTTGATAAAATTCATGTCATATGCCATAGATGACTGTTCTACCCAACAGGTGTTTTTTCTTAAAAGTTCCCTCTAGATTAATATTAATGACCGGTTCTCATCCTAAAATCTGTTAATAAAGCAGATAACTCCAAGATCACGAACATGACAACATAACCACATAATACTAGGTCAGGGCTCAATATTTCCCCAACGGTGTATTTTAATTGTGAGTTCTAATTTGTTCTTCCACGCTCTTAACAAATGTGACTCTTAAGAACTGTCAAAATAACAAGCAGCTTGCTTTCTTGTCCTTATTATTATATTGCCCCTCAAAACCAACTACGTTAAATTCAGTGACATGAAGTTCGCAATGTGAACTAACAATTAGAAGAAGATACATTTGCGTCATAAATTCATGTTAAGGAACAAAGTTGCCAGGTTTCACGCTGAATACCATTCTTGACATATTGATGAGCAACCGTACATGATAAATAGAAATAAAAAAAGACCATACAAAATCAAGAAAGCCATGGGACGCCAACCAAAGCTCACTCACTCAAGCAGGGCAACAGACAATATTTCTATTGGAAGAAAATACGAAACTGATTTTATTAACTCAACAAACAAAATTGAAACATGATCCTTCGTGGTAGCAGCAGTTAGCGGCTCCAAATCTCGATAAATTATGATGTGGAAGAAGTGAAACCTTATCGAACCATAAAATATAATCTCATGCAACTCAATGGAACATTGGAACGTTAATTCAGTTTCAATCTGAAATCAAATCGAACAAGAAATCCACGGGACGAACACAATCGTATCATTTACGGAAAACCAGAATTCACCTCAAGAATTCAGAGTAAACAAAAGATGTTCAACGTCACAAGAAAATCAAAGAGAAAGAACAAAGAGAGAGGGAAAAAGAAATAGTGTCAGACGATTTAACAGAATCAAAAGGAAAATCACCTCCAGAATTCTTCAACAGTGTGGAAAGTGTAAATGGATCGCATGGAGCTACCCCAGGTGGCTTGCCTGGATTTGGCGGACGGATTGTCGAACCAGAAGGTCCATGAGTGCTCAAGCGGGTGCGGCTGGTAGGCCGCCTCCGCCTTCTTCAGGGAGGACGACGTCGTCCCACCATCCTCCTCCTCCGCTTTCGATTTAGGGTTCGAAATCTTGGCTTCCTCTTCTATCGGTAACGATATACCAGTGTCTTCTTCCAGCGCCATTTTTCAGTTGTTTGTTTCTCCCATTCCAGGATCTATTTCTGGCGCTCGCTGTCGTGATTAATAAAAAAAAAAAACAGTACCAAATGGGTTCCGAGGTAGCCCAGTAACTAATCTTTCTTAAAATCTTTTGAAAACAAGGTTTAATCCTGGTACGTGGCATTGTTATTCAGCCAGACCCTCCATAGAGATTTCCGAAGAATTGCTCTATGGTACGTTTTACCGTGGCACGAGACAGTTTCCAGCCCAATATATTAAGGATAAGTAGAACTGCGAAAAACGCAGGATTCTGGAAATCAACAGGAAAGATTAATTGTGATATAGTCCAAGAACACACAATGAACTCATAAGCTCTAGCCAACTTTTCCATAAGCATCAGGCCCCGAGCACCAAAGTTCCAGGAGGCATTCTCCAGGACTTTCCCACACAAATAAATCTTTTCTGAAGATCATTTGAAAAACCTTTTAAAACATATTTGAAAAACACGTTACTGGATTATCCGAACATATCACCGGGGATCGAGGCCGGTAGATTACAACAATTATGATTGAAGGCAGAGGACGACTTGAAGAGAGGATCCACAGAATGGCAACTCCTAAGTCATCATTTGCCTTTAAGCTTAATTATTATAAGCTTGAAGATGATCTAAACCTGAGAGGATCCACAAAAGTGGCAACTCAGATTATCGGACAGAGTTGAGAAACTAAGAACTTCTGCCTCACCCTTTAGCCAGAATTTTATAGTGAGAAAATGAGAACATAGAGAGGAAGATAAGAAAGGAGTTCTATATTAGCTCCGAGATATCTTACAAGAGAAACAAGGCCTCCTTATATAAGCGGAGGAAGGAGGAAGCAAACAAACTTAGTGACGTAAGGGCTTACGTCTAAAACTAATAATGCTAGACCGGAAGTGACAGGCCACTAACCGGAATCTTATTATTACAAGCACTAATATGCCAGCTGTTATAGTACAGTGCCAGCTGGAAAACACTAGTTCCATTTTCTGTTGTCTCTGAAGGCAGGCTCTGGGAAAGCATATGGGTCAAGGGGCCAGTTGTGGTTTGAATCTTCAGAGTCACTTTGGGTCTGTCTTTCGCGCCAAAAATATGGGTCATCGATACGCGGGTCATCCATTGACGGTCATCTGGATCTGGTCCATTGAGACGCTTCCAGTGAATGCAAATGAATCCGCAACCACAGTCAGGCATGATAAGGTGTTCGCTTGTCTGGGTCAACGGAAGATCTTCGTCTTCTTCTTCAATGGTCAGTGGAGAAGAAGGAGTCGGAGCAGGGCAGTTGATCTGGTTAATAGCCTTTTGTGTGGCTATAGCTCTTTCTCGACGTTCTTTGTGATGGCGGAGTCGCTGAAGATCATCAAAGGACTGGAGAGCTTCATGGATCATTTCTTGATAGTCCATTGGATAGGATGGCCATTCAGGAGAGTCATGAAGCCAGAGCTCCATAGAGAACACAGTGTGGTTGTATCGATAAGCTTCCCGCATAAAGGCACGGTATTCAGAATGTCGTTGCCATGGAACTTGGGCTAGGTTGAAGTCTAGGTTCTTATAATGGAAATAGGAGGGAGAAGGGATAAATTTAAGGCCAGAGGGAGACTTGGTAAAGGTGATAGGCCTATGGAAGAAATAAATAACATGGCTAACCCCATAATTCATACAGGAGTTAGCGGAAGAAATATTATTTAGCTGATAGCCTTTTCGGCGGTCTGGGATAGCAGGGTTGAGGGCTTTGTAGGATTTATGAAGGTGGTCAATCCATGTGCAGATTGGATCAAACCAGGAGAGGAAAACAGAGAGGTCAGAAGAGAAATCAGAATGGAAATTTGTGGAATAGGAGAGAAGCTGGTGGAGTTCTGAAATATTAAAAATAATACCTATGGTATGAACAGAGCATAGGTACTAGAAACAGCAGAGGGCTAATGAAGGGAAGGTGAAGACATCAGGGATGGAGAAGAGATGAGCAAAAGGAAACTGGGGATGAATCCCGACAGGTTTAACAGGGCAGTCGTCGAAACCATACCTCTCAATGAGGGAGACATGATAGTGGAAGACTCGGTGTCTCTGGGTGAAGGTGAAGGACTGATGCTCATATCTTTCAACATCAACCGGGAGATTTTCATCCTTGTTAAAAACTGGGGGACTGGAAGAGGAGGAAGAGGCCATCTTAGTTTTTTGGTTTTGGAGGCTTTGGAGGTTTGAGGAAGGATTTTGAAGGTCTGCTCAGGATATCGGCAAGAGTGTTGGAGGTGCCCTTTATATGCTTGACGTCGAAGCTGAAGCGGACGAACCACTGTTGCCAGCGAAGCAGCAGATAATTAGGGAGATGTTTCTGCCTATAGTTCAGCATACGAGGGAATGCTGACATGTCCATCTCGACAAGGAAATGGTGACCAATGAGGTGGAACTGAAACTTCTCAATCCCACGTTTAACGGCCAAGATTTCTTTGTAGGTGGAGTGGTAGTGCTTCTCTGACTCTTTGAATTCTCCACTATTGTAGCAGCACACGTGTCGAACACCATTGATTTCTTCAAGGAGGACCGCTCCCCAATATTCGTCTGAAGCGTCTGTCTGGAGTATCCTTTCTCCTTTGTCGGGAATCTTGAGTGGTGGCAGGTTCTGAACCACTTCTTTAAGCTTGAGGATAGCTCGTCGGTGCAGGTCGGACCAGGGCGGAGAGTTCTTTCTGAGGTACACGTGTAAAGGATGGAGAATGGAAGACAGCTTCGGGATGAACTCGCGGATATAGTTGACAAGGCCGAGAATTTGTTGGACTTGTCGTCTCGTGAGATGATCATCCGGGAAGTTCATGATCTTGGTAGCAATGTGCGGCTGAGGATGGTACTTGTTATCTTTGATCTGGACTCCAAGGAATTCAATGGAAGTCTGACCAAGGACCATCTTACTCTGGGAGAACATTACTCCATTGTCTTTAACTATCTGGGCAAACTGAGCTAATAACTTCAAATGGGTACCTGTACAAGGGGAAAACAATAAAATATCGTCAATATAAACAAGGGCCGACTGCAGTATCGGCTCGAAGATTCGGATCATCGTCTTCTGGAACAATAAGGGTGCCGTCTTCAGACCGAAAGGAAGCACCGTCCATTGGTAATGGTGGTCTGGGATGCAGAAGGCAGTTTTGTACTTGTCTGGAGGAGAGATTGACAATTGCCAGAAGCCAGACTTAAGGTCAAGCTTGGAGAAGACCTTGGCATTCGTCAGGTTGGCGAAGAGAGTGTTTTTCCGTGGTAACGGAAACTTGATGTCAGCAATGAACTCATTCAGGGGCTTGTAGTCAATAACAAGCCTGGGCTTCTTTCTTTTTTGTTCTGAATGCTTGTTGACGTAGAAGGCCTGGCAGGCCCACGAAGAGGTTGTGGGCTCAATGAGGTTTTGGGCCTTGAGCTCTTGCAGCTCTTGGATCGCCATCTTTTTCTCCTCTGGGCTCATTCCCAAATGGGTAGCCTTTGTTGGGTTGACATCCTCATTCTTCTTGAATGGAATTTCGATGAAGAACTTGGGATTCTTCCAAAGGGGAAGAGGATGCTTCTGTTCGAACTCAGCATGTGACTCAGCACAAGATTGCTGGATAAGAGCTTGCATGATTGTGCCGTACACTGGGTCACTTTCAGATTGAATCTGACTTGCTGAGAGAGCTTCTCCTTCAGTTGAGTAAAGTCTTGGAGTTGTCGTCCATGGAAGGAAAAACTTGTGTAGCTGCAGACCTTTATCAGTCCATTTGCGAACTGATATCTTTTTGATGATGTCGAAGCCAAGGATCATATCTCTGCCATGGTTATAACCAAATACAGTAGTAACTACGTACTTTGTAGGAGAGAACTTGATCCGAATTGGCTTACTTATCTTAGTGACATAGAAGACACCATTTGCAGCTCGGAATCTTTCATTGCAAGGTCGCCACATTCTGTCTGGAAGGAGGGAAGGGTTGACAATGGTGTTTGTGGCACCAGTATCAAACAGAGCAATCACCGGGATTGGTTTTGCATACTTATCCAGGAGAATGTTGATCTTGGCTTGAGGTATGACTTGAGCAGCAAAGAGGAAGGACTGCATCAGGGAGATCTATACTGTGTAGATTGAAGCTTTCTCTGGATCAGAATCAGATTCTGAAGAGTAGGCTTCAATAGCAAAGAGGCTAGACGCCTCATCTTCTGTTTCCGAGAAAATGGACTCCATGTCGTCATTGGAAAGATCAGCTCCAGTGACTTGGGAGATGGTGTGCGCCATTTTCTTCTTTGACTTGCTGTTCTTTTTAGGACAATCTTTGGCAAAGTGTCCTGGTTGACGGCAGATGAAACAACATTTGAATTTGCCGCTATTCTTCTTGTATCGGAAGAATCTTTTCTTCTTTCTTCGAAATCGTTGGGGGCGATCAGGAGAATAGATTCTTCGTCTGTGGTGCTTCTTCCGAGGAGTGTTGCAATTGCAAGCACCTTTGTCTTTGCACTTGATTGTTAACTCAGGTTGCTGACAGGCTCTATCAAACAGGCTCTGGGACTGGTTGAAATCCTTGAAGAATGAGTGAGTGTTACACAGCTTCCTGAGGGCCATCATAAGGACTTGGTGGAGCTTTCCAAAAGAATAATCTTTAAGAGCAAGTCCACTCTACTGTATGATGCGAAGAGCTTCCTGGCCAATTGTGTCTGGCACAGAATTTAAGTATGCCTGCTTCAGGTTGTTGTCTGCTTCATAGCCGATGCAGATAAGATAGAAGCGTCTGAGCATACTTTCATAGTGCTTCTCAAGATCTTTTCGGTTATATGAGCAGCACTTCATTTTGAAGAATTCTTCTCTAGCTATATCCAGAAAAGCTTCTGGTTCACCAATGAATTCTTTGTATAGCTTGAGAACGAACTCTGTAGTTGTTGGTGTCTGGGCTAATTCGAGCTGGTGGTATTCTCCAATACTTATGAACCAATGTTTGAGGATACCTGACATACCAGCAATGAAGGCACAGTTGACCTTCAGATGGGTAGCACCTTCTCGTTGTAATTGAGTAAGACACCAGGCATGAAATTCAAGAAACTTTTCATGCCACTTGGCTGTTGGAATTCCTTCAAGAGATAATGTGACATTTAGTGAAGGAGGTTGCCAAACAGAGTCAAGGTTTATCACCGGAGGATCTTCATCCATCTGGACAAAGGGTTGATGGGGAGGACCAGGTGGTGGTCCAGGAAGAGGTCCTGGCGGTGGAGCTGGAGGTGGTTGTTGCTGAGGCGGAGGCTGAGCTTGTTGAGTTCCAGCATCAGTTGTAGTTGACTCAGCCGGTTGGGCATGGCTAGTCGCTCCTTGGGTCATGTAGACTTAAGCTTCTGAGGAAGAAGTTGAGAACGAATCATCTTCTTCATATTCGCTTGATGAGGTAGAACTTAAGTCTTGTTGGGCAGCATAGGCAGATGGAGAACTAGGCTGCTGTATCTGCTGGTCAAGGAATCCAAGAATAGGATTGGATTGAACCATCCATGTCTGGTGTGAAGGTTCTTGGATCTTGATGGGCTTTTGAGAATAAGCTGGGCCTTTTTGTTTTCTATCTGGAATAGGAGTTTGGGCCGGAGTGTAACTGGACCAGGTAGTAGAGCTGGGCCAAGTAGGTTGAGGCCTGGGAGGCTGATAGGCTGGCTTAGAAAGGAGAGCAGGTAGAGGTTTAAAAATACCTCTAGAGGAAGGAGGAGGAGGATGATAAGCTGGGCTTGGGCTTGTTCTGAATGGGTCAGGCGAATGGAATATTGAGGAAAAGGATTCAGGATACTTAGGCTGTTGTTGCTGGGCCTGAAGATGCCTGAGCTGTTCCTTCAAGTGTTGGATCTCCTGTTCTTGGGCCGTAGAATTTTCATGTCTGGCTATGAGGCCAAGAATCTCCTGATGGAGGTAGTTGATCCGTTGCTGACATTGTGTTAGTGGATCAATGATCATTTGATCCATCTTTTGCTCCAAGCAAACTTGGTTGTGCTCAATTCTGCTGAGGACTTTGTTCTGAGACACCATGTTCTCAGATTGCCAATTGAGAACTTGTTCAGCAGCTGAGGTTTCCCGTCGTCTTCCTTCTGAATCAACCGTTGAAGGTTGAGGTACCTTCCAGGTATGCTTTGTTGATGTAAAAGGATCATTGAATGCCAGAGGGGGAAAGTCTTCAAGAGCACTTTCAAACACATTAACTTCAGGAAAGAAAGGCCTAAATGCACCATTAGCCTCTAACTTTTCCAACTCGCACGCGTTGGTCCCTTAACTCTAACTCAGTATGACATAGTCCTCAAACTTTGCAAAATCATGCGACTTAGTCCTCAAACTTATTCAAAGGTGCGACTTAGTCCTTCATTTGTCAGGACAAACTAGAACTTAAAGCCCTAACTTCCAATCTTTCATCAAAATGACCCTTCTATTTAGAAACTTCCATTATCACCAAACTCATAAGTTAATAAACTTTACTAAGTTGCTAAATACATAATTAACTAATTAAATAACTTACAAAATGATAATTCAAAAAAATTATATACAATAATTTAAAAATTTTATAATTATTTAATAATTTATATTTTTCTAATTTTTTTAGAAACTATTTTGGTTGATTTATTGGAAAGCAAAAAATTATTTTTTATGCACTCCATTATTATGCTGATCAATTTTTTTTTTCTAGGTATTTTTTCTCACCTTTTTCATACAAAATATGCAATATTATGGAGTTATAAATTTAGAGATCATTTTGGAACAGTTTTTTTATGTAGATTTAGTTTTCAAATAATTGCTAACAGTATGTATAATTTAAAAGAAAGAAATCTAATAACTACTAATATGAAATTAGCATCAAATCTCTATAACTAATTTAATGGATGGATTCCACTTAATTAGAATACTGACTATTTTTTTTCTTTTGATGGATTCCAACTAGTATTTATATTTGAGCAAAAGATTTAAATTAAACAAAAAGAAGCCATTAATATGCAAGAAATTGAAAAAATAAAGAAGGTAAAGAAAAACTGAGGAAGAAGATAAAGGAAAAATCATCCTAAAGTTAGAGGTTGGATTTTTTTATGTGGAAAAATTGCTAATAATGGGGAATTTATATTACTAAAAAGGTAAGAAAATATATAGGAAAAATAAATAATCAAAGTAAAGGTGGAGAGAAAATAAAGACTAGATTTTTTGGCTTTCTAATTGTAATCCATCAAAAGAAAAACAAAGTAGTCAACATTCTAATTAAGTGGAATCCATCCATTAAGCTAGTTCTAGATATTCACGGCTAAATTCATATTAGTAACTATAAGACCTCTTTATTTTAAATTATATATACTATAAGTCTGAAATTAAAATTCTTTTGTTACTGTTGTTTTTGTAAATAGGACATATCCTTATGTTACTTTTTTTATGATTTATATAGCAGCTTTTTGGAGAATAAAAAAGTTCAAAGACGCTATATAAGAGTTTTAGCTAATACCTATATAAAAGTAGGTAAATTTTACTATTTATTTTTAACTTTTTCTTTGGAAATAAATGATAAAATTTCAAGGAAATTATAGTACCATCTTCATTAGCATAAGAATTGCAAGGGATAAATTAGTTTTAAGATGATGTGATATACTAATTATGAATGACAAAATATTAATACCAAAAAGATTAATTTTGAAAATTGTCTACAAACTAATTCTACTTAAAAAAAACTCTTCCAAAATGATCTCTAAATTCATAAATCCCTAATATTGCAAATTTTAAAAAAAAAAGTGAGAAAAAATATTTAGAAAAAATAATTAATCAACATAATAGTGGAGTACATAAAAAATAATTTTTTTGCTTCCCAATAAATCAAGCAAAGTAGTTTCTAAAAAATAAGCAAAATATAAATTATTAAATAATTAGAAATTTTTAAATAATTCTATATAATTTTTTTAATTATTATTTTGTAAGTTATTTAATTAGTTAATTATGTATTTAATGATTTAGTAAATTTTGTTAACCCATAAGTTTGGTGATAATGGAAGCTCCTAAAAGGAAGGGTCATTTTGCTGAAAGATTGGAAGTTAGGAATTAAAGTTATAGTTTGTCCTGGCAGTTGAATGACTAAGTCACACCATTTAAAAAGTTTGAGGACAAAGTAATATGATTTTACAAAGTTTTGAGGACTAAGTTATACTAAGTCAAAGTTAAAGAACCAACTCATGTGAGTTGGTAAAGTTGAAAGACTAATGATGCATTTGGGCAAACAAGAAATGATGCGATAATATTAAGGCCTAAATGCACAAATAGTCCTCCAAATTTTCCAACCCGCACGAGTTGGTCCTTTATCTTTAACTCAGTATGACTTGGTCCTAAAATTTTACAAAATCATGTGACCTAGCCCTCAAACTTGTTAAATGGTGCAACTTAGTTCTTCAACCATTAGGATAAACTACAACTTTATGTCCTAACATCCCATCTTTCAACGAAATGATCCTTCTATTTAGGACCTTCCATTGTCACCAAATTTGTGGATTAATAAATTTTACTAAATTGTTAAATACATAATTAACTAATTAATAAGTTACAAAATGATAATTCAAACAATTATATACAATAATTTAAAAATATCTAATTATTTAATAATTTATATTGCATTTTAAAAAAAATATACTTTGATTGACTTATTTTAAAGAAAAAATATATTTTTTATGCACTCCACTATTATGTTGATCAATTATTTTTTCTAAATATGTTTTCCTCTTTTTTTTTTTTAACAAAATATGCAATTAGGGACTTATGAATTTAGAGTTCATTTTTAGAAGAGTTTTTCTTTAAGTAGATTTACATTTCAAACAATTTTCCAAATCAATCTTCTTGGTTTTAATATTTTGTAATTTAGAATTAGTATACCACATCATCTTGAAACTAATTCATCCATTGTAAATCTCATGCTAATGAAAATGGTATGTACTATAACTTCCTTGACTTTTTATCATTTGTTTTTGAAGAAAAATTTGGAGAAAAAAAAATAAAAAGCTAGTGAGAATGGTATGTACTATCATTTGTTATCTACTTTGGCTAGAGATAAATAAGAGTAAAGAATTTGGGGAGAATAAAAAAAGTTAATTTAACCAATTAATCAGAATATTAACTACTTTTTTTTTTTTTTTATGGATTCCAACTAATATTTATAATTGAAAAAAAATCAATAATCATAAAGAAGCCACTAATATGCAAGAAATTGAAGAAACAAAGAAGGTAAAGAAAAGCTGATTAAGAATATAGGAGGAAAATCATCCCAAAGTTAAATGTTAGATTGTTTTTTTGTATTTTTTTCCAAAATTTTTCTTCAAAAATAAATGATAAAAAGCCAAAGAAGTTATAGTAGGTACCTTTTTTATTAGCATAAGAATTGTAAGCGATGAATTTGTTTCAAGATGATGTGGTATACTAATTCTAGATCACAAAATATTAATACCAAAAAGATTAATTTGAAAAATTGTTTGAAAACTAAATCTACTTAAAGCAAAACTCCTTTAAAAATGATCTCTAAATTCATAAGTCCCTTGGAATCAACGGCAGAGGATGCGATAACTGAATGAGCAAAGCAAAGGATGGTGATGGCCATGGAGGAGAGAGGACGGTTAGGAGAATGTGGTTTTATTGTAAGATGTAAAAAATTTGAGGTTTTTATAATAAATAGAAGGTTTTCATGGGTTAAAACTAGTGTTTTTACATTTTTTCTCCATCCATTTTAATAGTTGCAGTTAATGGTAGGATTATTAGTGTAACATTTCCATGGTTAAAAGATAAATAGTGTAACGTTTTCTAGTTCCAGAATGAATCTAAAATGGGTCTTAGTTCATGAACGATATGTGTTGTTTACCCAAAATGTTTTCCAAAGTTATTTATTGTGTATGGTTATGATCTAAACAAAATGCATATTGCAAACATGCATATACATCTGTCAAAGAAATATATGCATACATCTTTTCATGTTTAGTTACCTAAGACACCTAAGGGAAGTAAACATCTATACTAAAATGAGTGACGTAGCTCAATGTATATCACCTTTATAAAGAATAGGACATGTAGACCATTTTAGTTTATCAGATCTATGTCGTAGAAAATTGGTGGAAGCAAAATTTTGTCCAGCCCATAATCTGAATTTAAACTATCAACTAATTGTTTGAACTTATGGATTTTATTTTTGTAAGGGCAATTAGTTAGACCATCATGAATGGAGGCTAGCTTCTCCGCTCGATCCACGAGTAGTTGGCATCGATGAAACTCGACCAGTATAATTGCAGTTTCATAGTTTTTGCTTCTTATGTCACAATCTTTAGACAATTTCCTGATTTCTAGGTGCTTAATAAGTGGTAGTGGCGGCAACAATGATGAAAGAACTTGTAAGGGTCAGCTGGTCATTGCAGACTGAGGTCTAGTTCTGTCATTTGCATGATATAATACAGGCAGATTCTATCAAAATATTTGTTGTATTTCCGTGTGCAACTACACATACGTTCACAATAGAACTACTCTAAATTACTCTCTCTATTCCAGCTTTATTTGATTGTCGCGGACATTAAATAACGATAAACTTATGCATAAATGACATATGTTATTCCTAAACTATTCAATGTTACTTAATTATCTTAGAACTATAAATTATTGCGTCAATTGTTTTCAAATTATCCAATTGTTGCACTTGTTATTCCGCCTTTATACCAAATGTTAGAAAGTGACGGAAATTGAGGAAAAAATTGTATAGTTAGTCCTAATACTTAGGAAACTTTTTTATTGTACCTTAAACTTTTTTTTCAAGGTTTTTAAGTCTCTTTCTTTTTTAAGGATTTTTTGTCTTTTTTTTTCTTCTTGCCTCTTGGATTTTTTTTTATTTATTGAAAATCCTATATTTCTCATTGCTAGGACTTATAGTACATTTTCCAATTTTCAAAAGCAACAAATAGGATAAAAAATGTAAGGGACCATCAATGATTTTTTTCACTCGAGTAATCCATTTTCATTTTCTCTTATACTATTATTCAATCTCCCCATCCACATGCTCTGCCTCTCTTTCATCCATCACAATCATCTCTTCCTCTTCACTCTCTTAAATCTCTCCACTCAATCTTAATTGCTATCCTTCTATCTATGCATTAATAAATATCTATAGTATATGTGTGCATATATATACTTGTAGCATATTACGTACAAAATTGCAAATTTCATATACTTTCTCAATAGAATGATTACTATCCATACTCCATTTGGAGCCAAACTTTAGCATAAATAAGCAATGATTGATAAGTGTGAAGTTGTGTAAGATTTGGGATTTGGGAATTTCAAGGTGGGCAAGCTCCATCTCCTATCTGCCTTCTTCTGATCAATGACGAGTCGCACTGTTGATCTAGTGGAGCAAGTGCATGAAGCTCACCTGCTTGACCTCTAGGCTTTGCTTTGCTACCTTTCCACTAATATCCCCAAATTTCCAAATTCTCCCTTTCATTTCTCCCTCTCTCAAATCCATATTAACCATCACTATATACCTTTGGTCTCTGTACTTCTCTCTCCCTCTCACATATTTTCTCCTATGACTTCCCAATTCAACGATGGATAGTGTTAGGTGAGACATGGCGGTATGATGGTGGTGAGGCGGATAGAAGACAAGTAAAGTTTAGTTATACATGTTTTGGATCTGAACAAGAAAACCGTGAATTTAGAGGACACGAATAGAAAAGTTCCCTAGCATTAGGACTAACGATGCAATTTTTACTGCAACTTCCGTTACTTATTAACGGCTAACATAATGACAGAACTACAGATGCAACAATTGAATAGTTTGAAGACGATTAATGTAACAATTCATAATTGAGGACTATTAAGCAACATTAGGAATAGTCTAAGGACCATGACTGTCATTGACCCTAAACATATGTATCTTTTTCCGTCCACCGTTCTGCCCCTTTCTGGTTCTCAGTCGCCGTAGTCAACCATCTCAGTCTGCTACCACCGCAGGCCACAGCATTGTTCCCCTATATCTCCTGCCACCCGCTAGGCCGAAATTGAGGAGGAGAGCACTGCATCTCAACTCAGCCCGTCAGCTTTTAGCCCATATCTGCAACCTCCGTTGCCACCACAAGGCATTCGGCTGCCTGCAGTTCCCCACCGGTGTTGCTGTCAAAGCCTAAGGTGCTGATCACCTCGGTCTCACTCCTTCATCTGAATTACGTACCCCAGATTGTCAACAGGCAAGCACGAACTCTCAAACCAACACCATCCAGCCCCAAATCACTTATCCAAAGCCTACCCAGCCTCAAAAGTTTAAAAAACTATGCACACAAGTTACAAGTTTTACCAATTACGCCAGTTTGAATACTAGTCAAATATGTTGGGCTTCTTGCAAACGAACCAGACGATCACACATACATGAAATGGTTTTCTAGCTTGCAATCGAACTCGTATACACTGACATCAATAAAACGATATCCTGTTTTTTTTTTTTTCAACTCCGTCTTTTTTTTTTTCTTTTGTCAAAGAACCTACAAATGTCTAGTCTGTTATTTACAATCAAAATAACATCCAACACCTTTTCACAAAAAACCAT
This sequence comes from Aquilaria yunnanensis, assembly GCA_039654915.1. Lineage (NCBI taxonomy): Eukaryota > Viridiplantae > Streptophyta > Magnoliopsida > Malvales > Thymelaeaceae > Aquilaria > Aquilaria yunnanensis. The sequence continues at coordinate 111,597,100 of CM077593.1, forward strand.
TATTAAGAAGGACAGGGATGACTCAATAGCAGCTTGCCTCTATGCTTTCAATAACATATTTCTCCCTCTTCTCCCTCTATGGTTTCAATTACCTCTTCATCCTCCTCTCCCAATATGTCATCTTTGATATATAAACCAAACTGCTCCAGCTGATTGGAAGGGCTGCAACCACTTAGAATTTCAAGTTCTCTGAGAATTTCAGCATTCTGTTCAATCTCAACTGTTCTCTCCATCTGAAAGAATATGCCAATAAAAAAGGTTAGCTCGGCCTAATATTTCACTGCAAGATATCTGAAAGGAGATAGAAAGCATATCAGAGCCTGCCAATTCACCTCTTGCAGTGCAATTCGGGCAGCCTCTCTCTCCCTCTCCCGCTGCTCTCTCAACTCAATCTCTGCTTTCCTCCGTGCTGCAGCCTCTGCTGCAAGTATTTGGGCTTCAATTCTAGCCTTCTCTGTGACACAGAACACAATATTATTTTCTCGTTTTACAAAAAGCACACGTTACACCTAAAATGTAAACAGACTTGATAAATTCAAGCAATCAAGAGAAGTACAGTCTAAGTTTGCACTCACTGTTTTATGGACTAAGACTTCCATGTATAAATAGAGCTAATTCATTCTGATGCTAGAATGCAGGATATGTGTGCCATCCTCAATGAATTTCTGACATCTTCAATTTTCTATTTCATAAATTTAGTTCATTATAACACAACTGAGGTGAGATCTCACTCACACGCCATGCTTCTACACTCAAACCATCAACATATTTAACTACAGCAGGACATCGCACATCACCTGGTGAGTAAATCCACTTGCACATTCCAATCAATATCAAAAGAATGATGCTAAACTTACAAAATTTTGTATCGAAGTCATTCTACAAAGATGATCTCACACAGTGATTGACCCATGATTATGTGCAGGACCTACTCTATTTTATTTACTCCATGCCAAACTGGCTGACACTTCTATTTTTTGTTACATAAACATAATATGTATTTCAGGATTACACTTAATCATACAATCACAACAAAAATATATATAAAAAGGGACTGCAACATATGTACACAATAAATATATAAACATAAATATTACCTTCACGCTGCCTCCTCTCCAATTTTTCTTTCTCCTGCTGCATCTTTTGGGGGTCAACTTTATCACCCTACATAGTATAATGAAATCCGATCATTAAAACGTTCTCCTACCTTTCCAGAAAACTGTAAAGCAATGGAATCCAAGTTCTCAAGCAATGATGGTGTATCATGTTCATAGAATGCACTTACTGAATAAGAATAGAACAAGAAAAATGAAAAATATTTCTGACTCAACTAGCCTAGTGTATTCCAATTTTCCAAATTCAAGTCCAATTATTTTCAAGAATTTTCTGCAGAGGCTTTTCCATCACTAACCAAGAGAATATACTAAGCAATAAGCGAAACCTACCTGATCAAGAAGCGTCTTTTGTTGTGCTTTAAGGATGGTGTCTGCAAAGCGAGTCTTCAGTATTGCTGCTCTAAGAGCCTTCTTTGGGGACAGAGGCACATCCAAAACTTGGGGTGCCAATCCTAAATACCCATTTGCACATGCAAACATAAGTTGAAAAGCTTCCGGTTTCTTTTGGTTTTCTAAGTAAACTCCATCTCCGACCAAAAAAATGACTTTGCTTGCTGAATAAAATGGGATTAAAGACATAGACTCACCTTCCACGCATACAGCATCCGCTGTAGGAGTTACTGATTGAGAACTAAGACAAGCTGTCCCATCATCAGAAGCACTTACAGCCCCTTCATATTTTGTCCCAGATCAGATAGCATATTTCAGACATTCTTTATGGTCATTGTATTACAAATGAAACGTCACACTACTTAAACTACTCCCTCACCATCAGAATCTGGATCTGATTTGCTTGCATGTGATGTAATCGTGCTTCTTGTTTGTGAATCCTAGATTACATGCAAAACACCGATTGTATCACCAATGTAAATCTCCAAAAACATATAAGAGTAGCAATTTACAGTTCTGTACCAGCTTAGAAGCATCAGGACAGGCTCGATCCAGTGACCTCTCTGTAGTGATATCTAAGCACCCCCCCCCCCCCAAAAAAAAAAAAAAAGGCAGAGGTGTTAGTTTAAGTCAACATCAGAATATATCCATCATCTTCATATTGCAATTCCACAGACCCAACTATTTTCACAAAGCCAATCATTTCTACAGGAAGAGAAAAACCAACTTACCACTGGCTGAAGCATTGCACGAATCACTTGAAAGACTACATTGACACTTGATGCTGCCACATGCACTACATCTGAAAGACACTGGACTAGATGGTGGTTTGACAATAATAGTACCATGACCATGACCACCAACACTGGTGCCTATAAGACACACTGCAAATTAGCTCCTATAAAGAGCCATAAAGTGGTAAGAGCACTTGGCCACCTCGTACCTTTTTGCAAATTCTTGATTAATGATTTACTTTTACACTTTTGTGCTGCTTCTGAAGTCTCTACCTATAAATAACAAGTAATAAGCTCAGCACGAGACTTCTAATGTCAAAAGGAAAGTGTGACTAGAAAAATGGGAAGCCAACACTAAGTAAAGAATGAGCAAATAAATAACACAACAGCAGATGAATCATATGTACTGTACAACATTAAGTATCGGTAGCCCACATAAATGCAATTTCAGCACTATAAGTACAGTGTTTGACACCAGCAGCTACACAAGAACAGAGAAATCAATCCCATTGTAGCTATCAGATATCAGATGTCATCAAAAGAACACACCACAAAACACTTACTGCAATTTGCCTTGCTTCCGAAAGCATGTGCTTAGCATTCCCTTCAGATTGCATTGCTTTTCTCGGCAAGGAGATACTACGAACTAGTGGAATTTTAGCCGCACTGTCTCTAGTCCGGGAAACATCCTTTATCCGCACAGTCAAAGTTCTTGCCTGCCCAACCTTTAATCTCTCAGGGTTCAATTTCTCATCTAGTGATCGCCATCTCTCTTCAAATAACTCATTTAGCTCTTCCGCAAATCCATGAACAGAATTGGATGGAGGATTGTAAAGCATAGCATTAGCAAACGTCAACCTTACATCAGCTGCAAAATCTTCAGAGCTATGATAAGCATGCTTCTGTAGCTTAAAACTCACTGTACCCAAATCCATAGGATTTTTAATGACATCAAAATAATCAGGGATCCCCAGTGCAACAGGATCAACAGGTTTGTTGAAAATCCAACCAACTGGATTTTTCATCAGTTCTTTCAGAAGCATCGAACATTTCTGACTCATGGTGCGATCCATCTTCCTCCTTTTCTCTTCTGGACCTTCCAATTCTCCTGGCCTACGCTTGTTAGCACCCAGTGCAAATGATTCTTTTTGGTTTTGAGAAGCACACATCATTTTGACATCAAAAGACTTACTAAAGCCCTTCTCCAATTTTCTTTTTCCCACTTTATTACCATTATGCACAAACTTATTGTTTCTCCATTCATTCTGCACCAAATTGGATCCAAGTTCACATGGTCGAGCACTTGATACATCTTCTAACCTCTGACCAGAAAACTTAATCTTCAACGTAGTAGGCTTGGACACAATAGCTTCAGTTGCAATCATTGTGTGTAATCACAATGGTACAACACTCTCTTGACAAAGAGCATGCAGCAAAACCGCACTCCAAAAGACAAATAACTAATATCCAAACCTGCAGAAAATAATGCAGTAGGTAAACATCATAATTTACTTTCCAAGTAATAATAACATGCTTTATATATCAAGTTTCTTACAAGCACTATTAAGTGGAATAAATGACGAGGTTGACGTGTCTTATCAGCCAAATTCTGTACCAACTGTAAAACAAGTTAATACGAACAAGACTTTTTGATGGTCGGCCATGAAACTTTTTAAGCACTTCAGAGATTAAAAAAAAATCTAGACTGTTCACAGATTAGAAAAACTCAAGTGGTGAGAGAAAAGCAAGATAGATGTTCGTAATTTCAGACTGAAGGGTCTAATTTCCTCTTAGCTTTGGGCATGTTATCTGTGGAAATAGGTCCCAGAGAAAGCCCATCTATTCCCAATCACCAGAAATTTTTTTTTAAAAACATTATACATTTATAATCTTCCACCAGCTGGATTAATGTTTCGTCTAATAGGAAATGTAACAGAATACGTACTTGGAACCAAATCAACAAAACATAAAACTTAATTTGGGAATAAAACGCGAAATATGAGGTAATACCGTGTTAAAAAGGTAAAACAGTAAAATACCAAAAGGAATAGCAACCAGAGAAGTTAAAAAGAACAGCAATTGAGCAGAGATCACAAACTCAAAGGTCGAATCATATTTACATTCAAACCCATAAAAAAGTTCACTCAACTAGCACAAATTTAGTCTCCGAGATCCATCCCATACACATCTCGAGAAAACCTTAAACAGATCAATCAAATCCACCAATTAAAGACAAAACCCTTGAAACTAAAAGCCCGCCCAATGCTAGGAATATCTTTTTGAATCAAATCACGAAACCCAGAAATTTCCTCATTGAGAATAGACAGAAACCACCCCAGATCTAATTGAAAACAACGAATTCTAAACAAAGTTCAAAATCCGCACATCCTCCTTCCTGAATAAACCCAGAAGAACCCAGATGTATAAACAACAAGAAAAATCAAAATTTCGGACTTACCACCAGGAATCAGAGAGCAGCCAGCAGCACATCGAACTGTCGTGAAAAAAGAACCCGATCGGGAAAACGAAGAGCCAGGAGGAGCAGAGAAGCCCTATCCGGGAACAGGAACCACGGAGATGAACACTTACCGAAGAAGAAGAAGGAGAAGAACCCTAGACTAGAGTAGCGAAGAAGAGAGCGATAATTCCCTGCTAGGGTTTTATCTCTCTTCGCTTCGCGACCGACTTTCCCTCGTTGACGGTGACTCGCCTTTTATCGAATACCCCGCTGGCGATCATCGACATCGTAGATGTACCAGGGAACCTAAACTCTTAGGAAAATAAAGGCTAAACTATAAATTTGACCCATAAACTTACCCAACTCATGCGAGTTGATCCACAACTCAATATTCAGTGAATATTAGTCCTCAAACTTTAAAAAGTTATGTGAGTTAGTCCATTCCTTCATAAATATCGTTGGAAAAATATAAAATCCCTCATGATTTCTTTTAGTTTGTACAAGGGGCCCTTTTAGTTTAAAATCATTCAAACAAGCTATCTCCTTCATCGATCTTCAGGCATCCTTTTCCAACTATAACTCTTCTTTGCCCATAGTTCTCATCGTCATCTATCTTTTCGCTTAAAACTGGATTTGCCTCTTTCCTAGGAGGTCTCTTCCCATCAAATTTCTCCATTGTTAAACTACCTAACTAACTCTTGACAGCTAAGGGAACAATAGAGATCCTATTCCTGTGGTTCTTCTTCCTCATTTTCACTAAACCCTATAAGAAGACAGATCATTGTTTTTTAGCCCGAGTTGATGCTTTGGTTGCCATTGCAAGACAACTTGGAGCTGAACTTGGCCATCGACATTGACACCAAAAGTACCATTTTTTCAAGAAGCTATCAAGTAACTACACTGGCTTTAGCAATTTTTCAGAGTCCAAAAAAAGAAGGCATCAAAGTGGTTAAAGAGGTATAGAAACTAGTAGACCATAGTTTGGAGGTCGATACTTGGAGCAGGGAGGAGTAATAAAAAATTGGAAGTGATGTGATTCTTTAATTTGTACCCAGGCCAACCTTTTGAGATAAGTGATAGAAAATCTTAGTTGTGCAAAATTGATTCTATTTTTGTGTATCAAAAGCATTGATTTTGAACGAGCTAGAATAAGGGGATGGAAGAGAAGTAAGGAAAAACTGCAACTAGATGAGGAGGTTTGAAGATTGATGGAGGAGATAATTTATTTAAATGACTTTAAAATAATCATTCTTGTGCCAAAATAAAAGAGATCGAGAGGATTTTTGTAATTTTCTCTTCGACATGTCCTCATACTTCATAAAAGCCCAAACACGTGCATTGATAGTATGGTGAGCATGGGTCAGATTAGATTGGGCTTTCTAGCAAAATTGAACCAACTTGGAATAGTTATAGCTCCAGAAAAATCTAATTCAATCTAAGAATTGATAACCGAATTACATAGCCAAAATCATGGTTTAAGTTTTCGGTTCTAGCTCTTAGTTTGTTTCAGCCCCCAACAAAGTTTCAACCAAAGACACATTGTTTTAGAAAAAGGTATTTAGAACCTAAAAAACTAACCATTGCAACCTTCTACCCTTATTATCTCATTGGCCAGCTGCCCGCCCAATACATTTCCACCCCATCCTCAAATCTGGTAGTAATCCATCGGTTCTGTTGCTCATTAGGTTCACAACTCATCTCACTCTTACCTGCACAGCCATCCTTACCATCTCTAAGATATCATCTTGTTATGCTATTTTTTCAATGACCTATTGTTCTCCATCAACTATTTAATGCAATGACTTACTGTTTCGACTCTATCCCTATCCTAACCCATCATTTGAAGAGTAATCTCATCCTCATCAAGTACAGCACCTCCACTTCCTTATAAATTGTTCCTTATTGTTGTTACTTATCTTTGTTGTCTTCTTTATTTTTAATAGGTAGGGCATCTACTATTTGTTGCTTGTTTTGTTATTTTCCTAGTAATAAACTTTAGCTAGTATGTCAATATGTATTAGAATTAAGGGCAAATGACAAAATTTTCATTTATGCACTACACTATTTATGCATATTCCCCTATCAGTTTAAAAACATTTTATTTTTATCTCATAGAACTTTATCTTTATCTACCTATCTATTCATAAAGCGGTATTGAGCATGCACATCATTCCTGGCCAAGCTATAAGCTTTTCAATGTTAAGCCTATATTAAGTTCTAGTTCACTTATATTTGAGCATGATGAGTATGGGCATTCATCCAACCTGTGCAACCCACAAAATCGTATGGACCAAACCAAATCAGCGTGGTGGCCATGCAAGTTTATGTAGGTTATGGTATGGTATGGGTTGTAAAAATAAAAAAAATGATGTATATGCAGTATAGTTCGAGTTTTAATTTTGAAATTGGTAAAAATTGAACCGAACCACAACCTTTGTTAACCAATAAGAAAGTTAAGCTCAACCCCTTTTACTATTTTTACAGGTTTGAATGAGATTGTATTTTGTAATTCTGGAATATATTATAAAAAAGTATTGTCTTGTATCACGGGCTAAGTAAGAATCTTATAGTAACGTAGTAAAACTATGTTGATAGCTTCGACAACCCTATATGGTAAGAAGGAAGTACATATGAGAAGCTAAAGAATTTCAAAGTGACTAGAGCTTTGGACTCAAAATACTAGCTTTGTATTTTGTAATAATAAGACTATTTTGTGCTTGTGATGTTCTAAAGTACTAAATTGTCGATGTTTCATAAAACTATTTGGTTTTGAGGATAATGTATTAATATTAAGATAAATGTTGTGAAGTAACCTAAATTATTTTATAAGATAGAAAAGATAAATCGGTCAAACCAAACTGGCCTGAACCGCATTTTATACGGTTTGGGTTTTAATCGAATTTTGTGATATATGGTGTAGTTTGGTTTTATATTATGCAACCCGGTTATCTATGTGGGGTAGTTCGAGTTTAGGGTGAACTCAGTCAAACCTGGCCCTTGAACACCCCTAGTGATTAATGCATGACATTACAATAAAGAGTAAGCTTTCTTCTAGTTATTACATATATTTAAAGTCAGTGGCTTCAGGGAAATTATGAGCCACAATGAAAAGGTCTATCTGTAGTTGACTTTTTGCCCATTTGTGTTTCTCTTTTTTAGTGTTTATGGCCCACTAAATTGCCTTTACTATGTTGAACTTATTTTGATACATTCAGCATTCCTTCTCAAATTCATCGTAAGTTTCTGCTTCATCTTAGTTGATGCCTCATCCATTGTTAAAATTAATCAACCATTGTCTTAATATGGTTCATAAATTGTCAATGATTTTGTGTCTCACTTTTTGGATATGCTGATGTATGCATATGTGTCATCATCGTATATGGGTCAATGTTGTTCTTGCGCTATTGTTTTGCTTCCAATCTTGGTAATCATTAAATCCCCTTTGTAAATTAGGCACCATATTCAGAAAGACAGGTTATTAGAGCTTACAAATGTAAGTCTTGCCCACATCACTCTCATCCATTAATAAACTGTGCAAGATTTGAGTTGGATGAGCAAAAGGCCCATAATCAATTTATGTGAGTCCTATGTATTATTAATTATAATTTCTCTTTGATGTGTATCCACAATGCTTATCTAATTTTGGATTGCTAATGATTTCCCTCCTTTATTTACGTGTTATTTTAGTATAGAGTAATGATTGCTTGGAACATTTGGTTGTCTACATGGAGTTTTATTGACTTCCCTCAACAATAGGTTTATCCCCTTTCCTCTTACTCGCATTGATTTTTTTGTTTTTATATTTTTCTATCTTGCTTGCATTGATTGTTTCTATCTTTTCTTCCAAGTTTTTCACTATACATGAAGCGGTTAAGAATCAATCTATGAAAGATTTTATAGCAATTAAAATGCAAGAGAGTATGTTTTAGATTGTTTGTAAATCTTTGTAGGATGGAAGGGGTGGTTGTTAACCACTGTCCTTTCCTTTGTTTAGTTTATTTTTCTTTGGTCTATTTACCCTATTCTTCTTCTTTCTTTGGTCCATGGATTACTTATGAGGTTCTTGATTCTTGCATTTGCTTTGTGTGCCACATAGCTCTAAGGTTGGTCTTTCTCTTACCTATCTTTTGGTTTTTCTCTTACCAAAGTTGTACAGTAGTCATTATATGTTTATTGTTGAAAGATTATATGTATGTGTATGTTTGATAAGTTTGTTTTTTGTCAAACTTAAGCTACTCTGACTATTGTTTTCTTTCTCAAATCCCAATGTTTTTGCTAGTTTTTCACAATGTTGCCTCATTTTGTAGTAGGATAAGAGGATGGAAGTGTCGAAAAGGTTCAAGAGCTAGTAGAACAAAAAATTAGATGCAAAAAAGTCAAAGTTGAAAAATATATTATTAGACAGCTATACCGTAAATAAAACCATTATGTCTAGCTTTTGCCTAACCACCTATAGCTAAAACGTACTTCTGGCACAGCCATGCCAAAACAAAACATCTAGTGAGACAGTCATGCCACTTTGATGGGAAAATTGGTCCTAGACTACTTTATTTTGAATCCTAAGCTATCACTAGCTCAAAAATCTTTGTTCTTATCCCATATTTTATTCTACTACATATAACTCATCTGTTAGATTTAAGAACAAAGTATCATAGAAGCTTTAAGCTCTTATACACATATTTCGTACATATATAAAGCTCTGTTAGATCTAGATCAAAGTGCCATAGGAACATTTTCTTCTATAATTATAATATATTTATTTTTGTTAATCATCAATAATGAAATGCGGGCCTTATTCTAGTAAATAGTCTACACACACATATACTAAAGAGATTGATGTTGGGGTCATACGCATGTTTTGTCTTTGGGCTTAATACCATTTTTTGTCCTTAAGTTTTTTGCTTTGTTTGGTTTTGGGTACTGATATTGTAAGTGTTGCAGTTGTGCCATAAAGGAATGGCTGATACGTGGTGTACAGTTGGTGGTATAATTCTTGATTGAGGCAACATGATAATATTTTGGTTTAGTTTGATCTTTTAATTTGTGCAATATGCAATTGCTCCCTATGCATAAAAGTTTAACCTTTGCTTTTTTTTTCATTTTTTTTATGTTTACTTCCACTTTCATGTTTAGGTGAAATATATACATCAAGTTCCTAATGGTTTTTGAATGGTTGGCTATGGTAATATTTGATTTTTTAGATAGTCCTAGGTGTTAAGTGAATTAGTTTGGGGTCAATAATATAATTTCCTCTTAATTATTGGGTTAAACACAATAATAGTCCTTGAAAAATGATTTTGATTGCATGTATGTTATCTTATATTGTAATGTTAAGAGGAGGCTCGATAAGAAGAGCACCAAGTGTCTCCCAATTCATTGTTTGGTGGGTCTTCAAGTCATTTGCATGCCTTCTTTACCTCATGCAAAAAAATAGAGGATAAGTAAATAACTTGCCCTTATTCTCCGATATGAACATCTATAGGCTAACTAGGTTAACTATTCAAAAAATATAGAATAAATATGAATAATATATAGACCCTACAATACTTATATAATTTATTAATTTTTTTTATATAAAATGCCTATAATGCACCTTCCACATTTTTTTGTACTCAATGCAATATAAATACCCTGCCCAAAATAGGGCATGAGAAATTTTTCTACTTATACTATATTATAAAAGAGGAGAAGATTTCACTATTCATCGACAGTGATTACTATAGATGAATAGTTTGGTGCATTTTTTTCCTTTTGCTTTTGTCTTTTTTTTTTGGGCTCTTTCAAGATGCGATTTGCTCTTTTTTTTTTAGTTCAATCCTTTTTTCACAAGATGTTTGCCTTGCTAGGGGCCTATGTTGCAATTTTCCTAATTTTAGTCTGCTTCATGTTTGCTTCAGTTAAAATTCAATTTTAGTCCATAACTTTCTAATTTTTTTATTTTAGGCTATGAGTTACGTCTATGTTACATTTTTGTCCCCAAAATTTAGAACTATTTAATTAGATCTTTTATTTGCTTTATTGGTTCCTAAGCTTTTTTTGTTTGTTGTTTTATATACTATATTTTAAAGTAAGACATTGGTGACCATAATTTGTTTATTTTTTAGTTAAACAATTTTTTTATATTTATTAATTTAATTGTTAAATCTTTAATACATAAAGTTTTTTCATTTTTTTGTCTCGATCCAAACCTTTTTTTATTAATTTTCTTTATTATTTTTTTCTAAAATAAAACTTTAATCATTATAATTTGTCTATTTTTAGCTTGATTCTGGTTGTTTCGGCTTTAGTTAGTATTTTTTTAATTTTTATTTTTTTTATCTTTATTCAATTAATGGTTAGACTATTAATTGATTAACATATATTAAACATAGTTTTTTATTTTGTTTAGTGCATGACACGTTTATCGTTTAACTCTTATTTGTGTACTTCATAGCAATAATTATTAGAATTTAGTGTCCTTCTAGTGTTATTCTTATGTTTTTGCAGGTGAAGGTAATTAGAGCAAAAGAGGGGTAACTTGCAAGCAATTTTTGGATCATTTCTTGGCTGATTCAGGCTTGGGTAAATGCATAAAAATTGTAGCCCTTTTTCTTAGCTTCAAGTGGGCTATTGAACCGCCCTAATCGAACACCTATGCACAAAGTTATGGTCAAAATACTGAAGAATATCCATGCTGTCGAGTATTGGCGGTGCGTCACCGAAACCTGCTCTGTTTATAAAAATCCTCGATGAAAAGTTGTGGAGTAGGATCTTCTTTAACCCCAAACCCTCCAAAATCATTTATTGGCTAGTTTTCTTAGGATTTTCATGGATTAGAGAGCTAGGAGACTGATTTGATGGAGATTCTTGCTTAGATTTAAGTAGAAGCTCTTCTACAACAAGGATTTTTACTTGGATCTGGTTCTTTTAACCCTAACTCCTCTTTTTCTTTAGTTTTAGATTCTTGTAAATATGTGTAGATTTATTGTTTCTGTGGATGTTGTGAACCATTTGGGATGATTTAATGCTTATAAATACATAACTCATTGATTATTTCCTTGATTTGTTGGCTCTTTTAGCTTATGCTTGAATGTGTTGTTCATTTGTTAGCTACCTGTGTTAAATAACTTGCCAGACTTAGGAAAAGTTCGAGAGAGGTTTCCAAGGTTGGAAGAGGGCTAATAGAGCGTGGGTAATGGGTATATTCGAGAGAATTATTGTTCCTACAAGGCCTTAAAAGAGCACTTAAGCTTAATGGTTTCTAGGACATTTGGTTAGCATGAGAATGTCTAATAGGGTTCTAAGGAACTAATTGGCCCTGTGTTGAGAGAGAAGGGTTGATAATGTAGAGTTTTCCGGCCTACAACTTTTAGGAAGCATGATTTGCGTTAAGTAGATATTTGTGTCAAAATTATGTCTATATAGCAGCCTATTTGGTTTAAATTCATTAGAAACTTTGTAAATGTGTTTAGGATAGCTGTTATATTTATTTGGTTTGGTGGTTGGGTTATCCACAATTTTGGTAGTTTAGCTTCTTATTCCTTGTGTTTCCACGGTTTGTTTGCTCTAGTTAAAGTGAGGTCATCATACTTGGTATTTGATGAGATTCTTTGCCATACAATTCATTGTGAGATCGACACTTGATTCATCGTTGCTACAATTGACACCGTGCTCTTGTAGGTGAGATTGAAGTTAAGGTTGAGAAGGTTTTTTATAAACTTCTGTTTCACGACATATTTTGATATTTTTTTTATCATTATTGATGAATTACATTTTTATAGTATCAATTATTTACTTCAAGCTATATAGTTTAATAAAGTAATTTGGCCCATAATTGTTAAAATTGAATGTAATTTTTTCTAGGTAAAATTTTCATCAATATTAAAAATTAAAGTTTGAGTTAATAAGAGATGCAAATTTTTAGGGAATTGTTTTTAAATTAACAAAAAAAATACGTATTGTTTCAAAGCATAAACTGTGTTTTATTTCACAGTATTATGTTTCAATCTTAACTAATCATTTTAATCATATAAATATAACATGAAGAGAGCCAAACTCAAATTTGAAATAAATAAAAATTTTAATTTATTGTCATGAATTTATTGATGAGAAAAATTTATTTATTTATTATTAAAATTTATTACAAAAAATATCCGCTACTATATGTGGGTTAACAAACCATTCTATTTGTTCTCTTAGTTTCTATTTTTTTTTAATTTTTTAATTTATTGTTTTCTAAAGCAAAATCTTGATAACTATAGTTTGTTTATTTTACTTTTTTAATCAACTATAATGATTTCGTTTAACATTTTTTGGTGATTTTTTTATTGTTGTTTTTAAAACAAAACTTTAGTTATTATGAGTTGTTTAATTTTTTTTATGATTCTAGTTGATTCATTTTAGGCGATATTTTCATTTATTCTTTTTTTTTTCTTTTATTAAGTTAATGATTAAATTTTAATTCCTGAAATCTTTATATTTGCTCTATTAGCCTGAAGACCATTTCTTTTATTTATTAATCATTAAACCACACATTTTCTCACTGATATTACACTCCTTATATTATATTATTAACTTTTTCATATTATTTTTTTTTTCTAAAATAAAATTTTAACTTTCAATGTTATCTTTTGAGACTTAATTTTTTTTTTTGCTCTTTTAGTCGTAAAATTTTACCTTAACTTTTTATTCCGGATCTTGCTACACTTTTTTCATTTTATGAATTTTTTTCTTTTATTAATAATTACTACTACTTATATTTATATTTAATTTTGACACGGGTTTAACCGTCACAATTCCATAAACCTCGTAGTATACTAAAGCAAGAAGCCTCCGTCGGCTACAGTTTTCTCTTCTAGCTACAAGTTTGGGCTTCTCTGTTCTCCTCAGCTCGTTTCAATGTCTGTTTCAGCTTAATTTCTACCTCTGGGCCAGCAATCCAGCCTGCTCGTCTTTGTCCAGCATCAGCGATAACAGCTACGATACAGCGAGCTTCAGGTTGGGGGAGCATGGCCACGCCACCTGCTTGTGCCGACGGAGTCACTGAACGGATGAGCTGATTGGCAGATGGACTTCGGTCTTCTATTTTTCTAGCCTTTTATCGCATCAACTGGAAAGCAAGCCTCCATAACGAGCACGGATTCGTCTCCTGGCGCCGCTGCGGGTGCTGCGATTTCGGCGTCAGTCACCGGCAAGGTTTGCTTCGTGTGTTCTTCTTTAGTTCCTTTCTGTTTCAGTTTTTCGGTATTTTGACTCTATTCTAGGAGCTTATCCTGGAGATGGATCATGATGATTTGTCTCAAAATTTTGGTGGACAGCCCCTTATTTTCTGTGGTCTTGCAGCTTCAGCTGATTTGAAACGGATGAAACCACTTCAAAAACCCCTTTAGCCCCACTTTTCAGGTACCCCTTTTTTGCAGAGATCACCAGATTTGATTTTGGCTTTTGGCTTTTAGTCTGATATCAATAAATTGAGAGCATGCTCAAATGTGTATGTGATGGAATGTCAATGAGTTTTTTTTTTACATCCCTCAGCTGCTGTGCTCTTTTCCTTGGTCTGTTCTTGTTGCATCAGCTAACTTGATCACAGTGTCTGAGTAAGTTTTTCAATCCCTTATTTTTGTTCGCTCTTTGATGCTTGTAGTTCTTGCACATCCCCAAAACTCCTTTTTGTCTTTTGCATTGGTTATTGCTCCATAATTTTGCTGCAAATATTTTCTCCAGGAACAGTCCTTCGATTTACCATTTCTTGCACTAATTTTTTTTTCTTGAGTGTTTTTCGTTAATGACTGTCTTTTCATGACGGCCCAATTCACTCTTAAATCCTCTACTATTTTTGCTTACTAATTGTCATAGGGCCCTTTGATGACTTCCGCACACATTGCAATTAGTGGTATTTGAACTTAAGGTTCTTTTTTTTTTAGAAAGACAAAAAAAAAGAAAAAGGAAAAATTAAGGCTGCTTATGTATGCCATGTGTAGTAATTTTTGCACCAATCGTGTCTAACACCATAAACAATCTCTGCTCACATGATTAGCTTTACCGCATGATCATCTTATAGAGCCTAATTTTTCATCTTTAGCTTTGCAGTTGCAGATTCTCATCATCTGATTTATCAGCTCTGTATTGAAACCTTCTCTGCATCCACTTGATCATGCTATAACTTTTGTTGTGCCAAAGCTTTATGATGCTCATATATACTTATATCTACGCATGATGAATGCATGACCCACAGCTGAGTGGGGGCTGCTTTCTAGTTCATTGCTGATAGAGTTTTTTGGAAGTAAATAAAGAACTAAACTATCATCAATTATGAGCCTTATTGAGTCAATGGAGCAAAATGTACTGTCTGCTGAGTTGGGGGGCAAAGAGTGCCACATTTTAGTTCAGGGGATGTAGTGTCTGGTGCAACCTACTTCAGGGATCATAGTTATCTTTAGGTCTTTGAAATTTACCCAAAGAAAAGAATTGGAATGACTTTTAAGGGCCAAATTGGTTACTCAAAGCATTCTTAGAGGAAAGGGGCAAGGAAGTCTTTCGGTGGCCAACACTTGGATCCTAAACCTTTTCTTCAACCCACACCTTTCTTGACTCTTGATTTTTTACACCCCGAACTGTGACTTAACACACTTTATTCCCTGGACTTAATCTGTATATCAATTCAGAGGACATTGTAACCCATGTGACTTCATCCATTGGTGTATCATTGTTCCATCCATCTTCTTCTCTTCAGGAAAAAAAGAGGGGGCTAGGGAATCCACATGATAATTTCCATCATTTAATAAAGATGTTTCTCCCTTGGTTGGGATGAAGCAAAGATGCTTTATCTTTCCCATTGGAGAATCCAGATGATAATTTCAATTATTCTTGCCCGCTGAAGCTTTCAGTTGAAATTGTCAGGGTTTTGGCTTGGATTTTGCTTCAATTAAGGCTATGGAGGGTTGATTTCCCTCTGCAATGACAACCATTGGTTTCCGATTTATATTGGCTTCACCAGAGGAATCCACTATGTTGCTGTGTTCTGGTTCATCGAGCTCCAGAATCTTTCTGGTTCACAATAGAGCAAATTTGCGTTCTACAATGGCAAGCGAGCTAAAAAAAAAGGACCACTTTCAATTCATTGGTATTGGGATATCTCCCCATTTCTTTAATTTTGGTAAACGTGTGGGGTTGCAGGTGACGAGCGTTCTAGGAAGAGAATCCCTCTCTGTCTCAAAATCTGTTGACAAGTGGGTAGTTTCTAGTGCTGTTAAGCTACTTTCTTATTTTAAAATTTCGTTCTGCCTGCTGTTATATCTCTTGAAAATTTTGAACTCCAATTTTTTTTTCTCTCCTTCCCCTCCCACCCCACCCCCCCCCCCCCCCCCCCCTCCCTTTTTTAAGCTTTTACCTGAAAAGAAATTTTCATATAACTTCATTTTATGCATTCCAAAGAAGCCTTGTGCTCTGTTAGGTTTTCTGTCTTGATCATGGCATTCATGATATGGGTGATAATGTAAATGGCTAGTAAATGTTTGCACTTTCTTTTGGAGCAATTTATTATTATTATTATAACTATCTTATTTTGCAGAATTTTGCATTTAGATGATGTGTTGTTTAATGAGTATGACGCTCAGTTGTTCACTGTTAAAGTCTCGTCATTATTTCTATGAAATTCACCAGCCCTGTGCTGCTTATTGCTTCTGGTATGGATGACAGAAGTGTTGCAATTTGTTTCTTGTCACTGGTCATGGGACCAGTTCGTTATTTTACAGCTATCTTTTTGGTTTGTGGCTAACTTGTGACAAGTAATTTGTTATTGTGTATAGAAATCCAAAAAAGAGTATTGGTAAAAAGGAGCACCATTTATGGAAGAAAAGAGACTCAGCTGGTTCTGGGCAGAAGGCACTATATCTTGTCAAAACGGTTATGTCTTCTTGATCATTCTTCTGCTCTCTTGGTTTGTGGTAACGACCTATTCTAAGTTTACTGGTTATGGGCAAGTATTGACTCTTATTTCAAGGTATCTTTATCCTTTGTCTAATTTAATGAAAATGATATTGCAGGTTTCTGAGCTTCCAAATGAAAAAGAGGCTGTCTACAGGGCATTGGATAAATGGACAGCTTGGGAGGTAGAATTTCCAGTTATTGCAGCTGCTAAGGCTTTAAACATCTTGAAGAAGAGGAGACAGTGGTTACGTGTAATTCAAGTATGTTTGTGTCTTTAATTTCTGACCAGTACCTTGCAAAGTGTTTATGATGTCAATTCTCATGCCAAGACTTAATGCTATCAAATTGTCAATTCATTCACAATTCAGTATTGATTTATATTTTCTGAGTTTAGTTATCGGTCTTCATATGATATTTTAATGCCCCAATGGCTGTTACATTTAATTTCAATAATATAGATACTTAGAAAGTTAAAATAGGATGGGTCTTAATTATGATTTTTACTTGTACGATTGATGCTCATTAGCTGAGAGCTCCAAAGTGTGGAATATTCTGTCTGTAGTTCTGATGATAATAACAGTGGAAGTGATAGGCAACCCATAGGTGAGTTTGGACAGATATTTGCATCATGCAAGGTTAGACTTATCTAGTCAACAGATTCTGCTGGATGGTTTTGGTTCAGCATTTTTTTCTCTTCTTTACGGTCTACTGTCCTGCATGCTCAGATTGCTTTGGATATAACGTTCATAATTTTTGCAGTTAGGAAGCTCATTAGAATCCCCAGTTATTCTTTACCTTATATAAATATTAGGTGATTATTATTTTGCTGTATGCTCTTGCTGTCCAGTGGTTGTCTGGAATAAATTGTATGGTGTCAGCATTTATTTTGGTGTATTTAAACATGTTTCAATGCAAAATGTAGTCACTGATCAGACGATCCTCAGGTGGCAAAATGGATGTTGAGCAAAGGCCAAGGAGCGACAATGGCAACATATGACACACTTCTTTTAGCATTTGATATGGAGAAGCGAGTAGATGAGGCGGAGTCATTGTGGAACATGATTTTGCATGCACATACGCGCTCTATCTCTAAGCGGTTGTTCTCTAGGTTGATCTCACTGTATGCTCATCACAACATGGAGGATAAGATAATAGAGGTATACTGAGTCCCTAACTCGCTACATCTGTCACTCTCTTTTCTCTAGTATATAGATTTGACAAAACCGCAAAAAGAGTTTTGGCATAGTTTAACCATGCAAAGACTCAGGTATTTGCTGACATGGAAGAATTACGTGTAAGGCCGGATGAAGACACCACCAGAAGAGTAGCATGGGCCTTTAAGAAACTTGGCCAAGAAGAGAAGCAACAGTTGGTGCTCAGAAGGTACTTGTCTGAATGGAAGTACATCCATTTCAATGGTGAAAGAGCTAGAGTCCGAAGGTATGAACCAGACAGTGGATAGTGTTGCACTGGAATATCGAAATCTTACCCTAGTTCGTGCATTTGACCGGTTTGCTCTGCCAAAAATCTGTACGCCCTGCTGAACTGGGATTTGCAGCGATATGAAGTTTTATTGGAACTGGAGGAGTTGATAAACTATGCTGAAACTTGTGGGAAGGGGCCTACTTCATGTATGGAGCAACCGGAAGGAAGGTTCAGCAGCAATAGTATGTAGAACCATCACGGACGTAATATATTGGGATGCTCACCCGTGCGTTCTTCTTGATCTGTTGAGTCCACCTGTATTCATATTCTTCCGTACTTTATCTGTCAAACTTGGGTGGTTTAATTGTTCGAAGCAGTAAATTTTGTGACATTGGTACATCAGAGTGATCTAATTGTTTGTAGAAGATGCCAATTACTTCACCGTATCTTTGTAAACACTACCAGAAAAAAAGTGATTTAGTGCTGGTTAAAAACTGTCGTTAAAAATCCAGTGAAAGTTTAGCGAGGGCCGTCTGTCGCTCAAATTTAGTGACAATTTACTTTCACTAACTTAGTAACATTAGCTGTCGCTAAATTTAGTGACAGGAGATCCAAAAAATTAGTGATGGTTAACCTACGCTAGGTCAAATTTTGAGACACGTAGTCCTTACTAAAAGCTAATGAAATATCTACAGCTAGCTGTCACTAAAGTATGACACAAGTAAAAATGACTTGCCCTTGCTAGCCGCGTTAGCGTAGGAGCTATCACTAGTTAGTCATTTTTTATGCTAACGTGTCATCTCCTTTAATCTAGATAACCTTTTCAAATATATGTAATGTAGCGGAAATGTATACATAAAAGTTGGATGAAAGTTTAGCGACAACTGTTTCTGTTTGTCACTAAAATTTAGTGACGGTTTGCCATCGCTAAGATTCCAAAAGTTAGGGACGGTTAGCTGTCACTAAAATTAGTGATGACTTGCCCTTACTAAGATCCCAATAATTAGCAATGATCAGCCTTTGCTAAGTGTTGCCGACAAATTTAAATACTCAGCTATTTTGAGCCAAAATCTCTGAAAATTGTATTACTAATTAACAAAATTATTTTATTTTATAGTTAAAAATTCATTTATATTAATTATTGTATTTTAGTAACAATTAGCCGTCACTAATAATAGGTAAGACTTGCCTTCGCTACTTGGCCATAAACAAGCGATTGACAACCGACACTGATTAAAAAAAATTTAAACTAGTTTTTTTATTATAGACTTATTTCTAATTGCACATACTAATCTAACCATAATTTTCCTATATATAACCCATAACCTAGTAAATAAATTGACTAATTTGCCCCTGGACCAAAACTCACAATCACCCTTGAAAACCCATCTTTGTCGCCGCTTCTACCACTGCAGCCATTGTCTCCTCCTCTGACGAATTGTCATTGCCTCCAGATTTTGCAACTGCTCACCTCTAAATCTCATCGTCACTCACCGCCCCTTGTGTTACACCCGGAAAGGGCTAAATGACTAAGTCCCGGGTTAAGTGGATTAGTGGCATAAAAAGTTTCCTAATTTGGAAACTTAGCAAATTTAATTGAGGAGACATGGAATTAATTAATGAATGGGCATTCATGAGTGTTGGACACTCTAGGAATTTTGCTTGGCTTAGGCCAAGAGTTTTGGTGATGAAAATGACAAATTATGAAGTTGAGGGACTCAATTGAAGAATTGAAGAAAGATGGAGGACTAAAGGTGAGAATTGGCCAATTTTCATGGCAAATTGTGCCATGGCCGGCCATCACAAGATTTTTGCTATTTAAAATGGCCATATAAGCCTCCACCCACATTATTTAAATTGCCCATATGGATTTGACCCTACCATCACCATAAACAAATATTTTGCCCATCATTTTTTACTAGTCTTTGTCTCCCACTTTACATTATTTTATTTCTCCTCACCATCACTTGTCAAATCAATTCTTTAATGAGCATTTGACTCATTCTCCCCCATTTTTCATTCAAAAATTCGCCCATGCCATATAAATTGCCTAAATGGCGCCTTGAAGGAAGCAAATGGATTGTTTATTGGGTTTTCTTTTCTTGATGGGACACCACCTTCTTTTGTCCAAGAATTATTGCATTTGACTAAATCTCCTCCCACTTTGAATTACATGGCCGGCCCTCCTCCTAAATGTGCGTCTAGTATGCATTTTGGTGCATTTCTCCTCCATTTTGCAAAGCATACATCCGGCCATACACTCCCAAAATCATTTCAACACTTACCTCACACTCTCTCTAGCTCACTTTGCTCTCCCTTCTCTCTAAAAACCAGCCATGGCGTTCTTCCAAGTTCATCATCTTCTTCCTTGCTTCTAAGATTCGGCCATGAGCAAACCAACTCCTTTTCCACATGCAAACACGATTTCGTAGTGATTTCGTACTCCTAAACACATCTAAACCAAGAACCAAGTGAGAAATCAAAGAAAACCCATGAAGAAATGGCTATGAAGTTTCGGCCTTGAGAAGATGTTGGTGTTCTTGAGCTTCACTCTTGAGCTCATGAGTATACATGGCATTTCTAGGCCATGAGGAGCAAGAAAAACAAGGAGAACATCAAGGAAGAACAAGCTCAAGATTCGGCCATGTTCAAGGTTGTAAGTGAACCAAGTTTTTCTTGGTAATTTCATGTGTTTTGAGCTAGATGCTACTCTCTAATGACTTGGTTATGTTGGATTTTTGCAAGGAAATCAAGTTGGATTTTCGGCCATGGAAGGATCTTGGTGTTCTTGGACTCCGCTTAAGAGTTCAAGGCATGCATGGCACTTTTAAGCCATGAAAAGGAAGAAATCAAGAAAAGATTGAAGAAAAACCCATGTGAAGAAAGCAAGCAAAGGATGGAAGAAAAAGCAAAGAGTAGATTCGGCCAAGTTGATATCTTGGCATGCATGTGCATTTTTCCAAGTGTTCTTGGTATCCTTGAAGAACTTGTGAGTATACAAGACAATGGTCAAAAGTTGGAGGCAAAAAGAGGAATTTTGTGGGCTATGGAAGCACTTGAAGTTTCGGCCAAGTGGTAATCTTGGCATGCATGATGTTTAAACCATGTGTTCATGGTAGTACAAGTGTTCTTTTGAACATGCAAGGTGTTGGCCAAAGTCTTGACGTAAAAAGAGAAGACTTTGCAAGCTAAGGAAGAAGTGATGGTTTCGGCCATTTAGTGATTTTGATGTCTTGGCATGTTGGCCATGTGTAGCCATGTGTTCATGGCATTTTTGAGCTACTAGAGGACATTTGGAACAAAAAAAAATAAAAGAAGGAAAAAGAGGAATATATTCGGCCATGATGTGCTTTTGTGAAGATGTGTGCAAAACCATGTGTTCATGGTACCTATGTAAATGTGAAGAAGAAATAAAGAGAGTTTTGGCCATAAGTGCCATTTTTGGTGGTTGTGTGTGCAAACCAAGTGTTCTTGGTATTTTTGTGTTCATAGCAAAATGTGAAGCCAAAATGGTGAAGAAAGTATGATGATAGATTCGGCCATAAGGACAAGTTGGTGAAAAATTGGTGTTAGCCAAGTGTTCTTGGCATAAATGGTCCTTAGAAAACTTGTGGGACTCAATTGAGCAAAAGAAGGAAATAATGGGACAAATTCGGCCAAGAGATAAATTTGAAGGTCCAAATTGAAAACCAAGTGTTCTTGGTCCAGAAACTCTTAAATGGGCTATTTGGGCCATAATGGCATTATTGGCAAATGGGCTAAAATCTTGAAAAGGTGGAAATTGGGCCTAAATGCTAAGTTGGGCCGAGTCCAGAAAATAAATTAAAAGGCCAAGTGGGCCTGGGAATTAAAAAGGCCAAGTGGGCCTGAGTTCCAAAGAAGGCCAAGTGGGCCAAAATTCCAGAAAAGGCCAAGTGGGCCTGAACTCCAGAAAAGTGCAAATTGGGCCTGGATTTCCAGGAAAAGGCCAATGTAGGCCTGAGTTCACAGAAGATTGGGCCTCAGTTCACAGAAAAGGCTAATTTGGGCCTTACCTTTTTAAGTAGAGGTTGAGTAAGTTAAACCAAGTATGCTTGGTAAATTATGGTTCTCTTGTTTAATAGAAAACAATTAAATAACTTGTTAGTATTTTGGGCTTTATAGGTCCATTAAGGAAATGGCAAAGTTCCAACAACAAACAAAGCAAAGCAAGGCAAAGGCAATGAGCAAAGGTTACACAAATGGTGGTAAGAATCCCTATACTCACTCTCTGCATGGTATATTTTCCATGACCTTTCATTGTGAGTATTAGTGCCCCTATATGATGGTCAAAGAACCAAGTGACCATAGGTGTGCATGTCAGGGCTATGTGGTTGTTACTTTTTGTGAGGACTCATGATACTTTCTTAATTGGATATTTGGGCACATAAGTGCATAATGGGCAAGGTATTGTTGCTTTGGCAATTATGATTTACTCATGAGTAATTAGCAAGCATTTAGGGCTAGGAGTTGAGTTTGGCCAACTCAATTCCCAAGCTAAGGAGCGCTCAGTAGGTTATAAATGGCATGCCGGGATTAGTGGTATGGATTATGCTAATGCTTGCGATACCCACGATGACATAGAACATGATGTTACGAGGACAGTGTTGTGTGTGTTGAGTTGCGTGCTTCTCTGAAATTGTTTGTGCATGCTGACCCATATTATTATTGTTATTGTTATTGTGCTATATCTTGTGTTTTCTTTGTTTTAGTGTTTTCCCTTGCAGGAACATGGATTAATTGCCATTACATTCTTGGCACAAGTTTAGGCTTTGGAAGCCATATGATGACTTTGAAAGTCATGAGTTAAATACCTCACTAGGCATTGGATGCCGTCAGGATTCTTACTGAGTTTTATAACTCACCCGCCCTGCTATACCTTTTCAGGAAATGGATGGCTTGATAGATCAAGCGTAGAGTACCAGAGTACTCGTGACAAATTGCTAAAGGGTTGGGTATGTGTTTGGTATTGCTCATTATATTCATTTGACTCTAAGTGACTTATGTGGTATAGATTGCTTGTGAATCAAGCTAATGGTTTGGACTTCCTTGTGCAGGCTTATGGAGTTTAGAAGTTGTGAGAACAAGGTCTATTAAGTTGGAATGTGTTCCAGGTTGTTATGAGTCGAGGTTTGGGTAGCATGAGAGCGTGGTCTGTAAAACCTGAACCTGGCTAATTAGAGACATATAGCATCCTTGGTACATTTTCTCTTCCAAGTAGGTGATGCTTTATTGTTGCCATTATGATCATGATTAGCTTTGGATGATTATATGCCATGTTTGCATGGTTTTATGCAGATGGAATGCCATGATGGATATTCATGTTATGTGTACTAGACTTGGCTGATGCTCATGGACATATAAATGTGGTTTTCAAAATTAGAAATGAGATGGGCTTCTTGGTTGCCATGCATTGGATTAGTACACTTGATGAACACACATTCTATGCACTTAATGGATTAAGTGTACGCTTTACTTGTATTACAAGTGTAATTGGTTGAGTATGTGCATCTAAGGAAAGATTTCCAGTGAATCTGGATATGCATGGATTTTGTTGCCTAGTTGTTGAGATGGCATCTAAAGACTTGATGTGCATGTGAATTGGCTAAGTGGTAAAGTCCATAAATGGAACACTAGAATTCCACATAGGTATTAGCTCGTTCCTTAAGAGCACTCTGACAACACATTGAAAGTATTTAAGTAACAAGCTAGTACCAGAATAGATCATGGAGTCACGCCGTAGGTGCTCATATTATTTAATTAAGCCCTTCTGTTTAAGTAACTTCCGCTGCATTACTCTGATAATTGGGCCCAGGTGGGCCAGGGGCAGTTTGGGGCGTGACACCTTGTCTCTGGATTGTATTGCCGCTTGCATATGGATCTTGCACCGTCAATCACCTCTAAATCTTGGCGTTGTCACTTATCGGATCGTGTTGATCGTTGCCTCCAAGTCCTGTCATTGTTGCTTCCAAACCACAAAAGTGTTTGCAATAAAATATAAATGTGTTTAATATAGTATGTGGAAGTGTCTGCAAAGTAATATAAAAAAAATTTATTATAATGTGAAATCGAAAGTATCTGAAGTTATAAAAATAAATGTCTGATTAAATATTGAAAAATATTTAAATAAATATGTAAAAGTGTCTAAACAAAAATCAACTTGTGAACAATTTGTTATCTTCAAAAAAATAAAAAAAAATGTCTGAACTAATAAGTAAAAATTGTCTAATTGAATATTGAAAAATGTCTAAAGAAATATGCAAAAGTGTTTGACTAAATAACTTGTGAATAATTTGTTATCTTTAGAAAATAAGTGTTTGAAATAATTTAAATAAATTTCTGACTAAATATATAAAAGCATTTAAATAAAAATGTAAAAGTGTCTAAATATTTTAAAAAGTGTTCAAATAAAGATATATGATTCAATGAATAAAAAATGTCTAAATAAAAATTTAAAAATGTCTAAAGTGCAAAAGTGTCTAAATATTAATTAACAAAAAGAAGCATTTTTCTTTTGAAAAATAAATCAGTGCCATCTCTCATCAGCCTCTTTTTCCTCTCATCTCTTCCTTAACCTCCCCTCATCGCTCGCCTCGCTTTGCTGCGCCTCGCCTCGGCTCGCTTTGCTGCGCCTCGCCTCGCCTCGCCTCTCCTCACTGGTCCTTGCCTCACTGAGCCTCGCCTCCCGTCGAATCTTGTCATCTCACTTTAGATCATGCCGCCTCATCTCAAATCACACCATCTCACCTCGGGTCAGCACCACCTTGCTTCAGATTGCTGATTCTCGTCACCGATCTTCTCGTCACCAATCTACCGCTCCTGGCTTCACCTTCGCCGGCCGCTACTCCTGCCGTCATCTTGCTTTGGTTGCAGCTTCGGCTTTGTCTCTACTCGATGGGAGTCATATTTATGGTGGTTCTTGTGGAGGAGGACGGTTTAGAGTGTCCTCTTGTGATAAACTTTTTACAATAATGAGGGATAAAAATGTAAAATTCATACTATGTTTATTTAGACATATCTGTATTATATCCGTTGTAATTTTAAAGACCCCCTGTTCCAACTTCCAGCCTTCTTGATCGTGAGATAAATAGCTTGACGCATTTCTCCTTTGTCTTATGATACGCCGACCACGACCTCAAGTATGTGAAATAATCCTCCAATCCCATGGTCGTCTCATTCTGAACTCCACCGGGCCCGTCCCCTCCATGCCCTCCACTCCCAGGAGCGTGTAGCAACAGACGGCGGCCACCGTAACCAAGTTGAGGCTCGATTCCCTGGCTACTTTCTGCTTGAAATCCTCCGTCGACATTACCGGCGGCGTGCACTCGTACCAGATGAAGGGGAGCTTTATAGCGAATTGGATATAGAATGACTTACAGATTTAGCTGCTTGGCAGTTCCATTGCCAGCGTCCCAGGAGAGATGATGAGTGGGCATTTTCGAGGCAATGAAGAGGAAAAGTTGGGAAATTTTGTGGGGACCCTTTTCATCTGATACGTCTTTTCAATTCACTCCCCACTCCCACCCCTCTGTTATCTGAACAACCCCTCTTCTTTGTTTTATCTCTCCATAATCAGGATAAATAAATCCCTGGATCAGATTTCATCCGTTGCTTAAACTTCGGTTCTTTGTTTCTGGGTAAGTTCTCTTTCTGGGTGTTTTTAGAATTTCCCTCATCTGACTGTTTTAATCGTCTTTGTATTGATTTCTTTTATATCTGGGAATGATATGGGATGCCTAGCTTTTGAAAGATTAATGGCCTTTTGGGGTGCCTTCGGATGATTATCTCACTAATGAGGATTGAAATTTGGATGGCTAGTTTATTGCGGAATGTCCCAAATCATTGTCTAGAACTTGCATTGGTTTGCCCTTGGGCCTTATGTTTGATGATGTGTTGGTAAAGAACTGCATTTTTTTTTTGTTTGTGTGCATATACATAGTTTTCTGATTGCCAAATGATTTAGGTCATGGATTGTATCGACGCAATTTGAATGCTACACCAAGAGTTGGAATTTCGAATTGGGTTTTTTTTTTTATTCATCTAGTTGTTTGGTAACCAGGCTAGGATGATTTGATGCCCTTGTTTTCTGTTTCTGGTGCCATAATTTGCTGGCATTGTGCTGAATGTTTCTGGTCTTTTTGCAGAGCGACTATGGCACAGAACAAAAACCCTTTTCCATAGTTGCTCTCTGTTAGCTTGCTGAATAAGCTTGAGACTAAAGCTTGATGATAAAAATTGTCTTGGAGTTCGCTAGTGGCAAATTGGGATATAGCTTTACTCAATTGTTCTTGGTTCATAGGCTGCTTTCCAACCCTAGCAATGATGCCAGTATGGATATGTCTATATCAAACCCTATCAAATGTGGCAAATGAGGTAATCAGAAATTGATTTAACGTATTCTTTCTGGATATATTGTCACGGGAGAACACAATGTCTAGAATGACTATTGGTGATCATGTAATTTCTCTCTGTAGGGTTTGTTGACAGAAGGTTTCTTTTGGATCCCTTCCTTGGGTGGAATCGTTATTCAACATAATAAGCTGGAATTATTAGTCAGGATTATTTCAAGAATTGGAGTCTGACTAGAAGGCAGTAAATTTACCCCTTCAAATTTTCCTGTTTGTGCTCTGTTCATGGCATAGTCGGCAATGAGGGAAAAGTTCATGCTGTGTAAATTATATTGTTAAGCTTGAAGTGTAAGGACTTACTCGAGGTCATTCATTTAAGTATTTAGGGTCATTATCTGTATGATGAGGATTATAGAATTGCCAACCTTGAAAAGGAAAAAAATATGTGTGTTGATCTTTCTTAGATTGTGTATGACTTGACTGTTAAATTAAAATTTTGAAATACTTTGTATTTGTGGATATATATAATGACCCTCTATTTTATAATTGTTGGAATTATAGGAATATGACAATATGGTAATGTATATAGGATTAAAAAAGAGAATAAGGAAAAATATATATAATTTAGCAATGGCTTCGTGCCGCTAAAAATTATCTTTGACTAATGAAGGCTAATTGTCACAAATTTAGCAACAATTACCCGTCGCTAAACTAATGATGGCTAGCCGTTTGCTAATGTCACAACCTTAGTGATAACTAATCTTCATTAAACTTAGTGATGGTTAACTTTCCCTTACATACCAGTAACATGCTGATGGCAAAAAAATTAGTGACCGTCATATTTGTGAAAGCTGGTTATCGCTAACTAGTGACAGTAACCATCGCTAAATCCGATCTAGCCGTTGCTAAAACTTTTTCTTTTTTTTTAAGTAGTGAACATATATAGCATTAAGGCAATTGCTCCAACAATAATTTTTCCATTCGTACAATGCCCGTTTAATTACGTAAATTCAAAAGGTTCCTTAAAGTTCCTATATCGTGCAAGGCAAGGCAATGCGGTACTCCAAGGTTTGATTCATGCCTCAACATCGGTTAGACAGGAATTAGGACATAGAACCTGTAATTACCTCTCACCAAATGATCCAGAAACTTGGTTGATCAGAATAATTAACCGAAAACACCAAGGAGCATAATGTCCAGACACCCAAATGAAGTGATCAGAGAACTGAACTGACCAAACCCAAAATGCCTACCCCGAGTTTGACCGCCCTTTTTGCCCTCTCGGGCAAGAATCCAGGATGAAACTGACCATGTTTTTTGGTAGGGTTCGAAAGACCTTTTACCCTAACCAGCTGGAAAAAGTACTTTGAATATTTGTACCTTTCATCCTAGTGATTCCTTCGAGAGGCACCAGCTATCAATTACTTAACAAACAGCTAGAATAACAACAATTTCACACTCTCACAATAAATTAATAGCTCCAGTACTGCTTTAAGGGAGAGTAGCCCTATCTTAGGTTTCTACTCGATCAGCCTAAGGCTTCATAATTTTTGTTCTTCCCTTAATTAATCACAGTTGCAGCTAGCTAGCTCTAGTCTTGGTTTCGAAATTAATGACAATCTATTGAGTCATAGGTTTGATTTAGCAATAGCCCAGCCGCGTGACACCGATTAATTCAGTCATACATTTGGGTTTCGCAATATATATATAGCAATAATTAAATCTTACTGTTGGAGCATGAAATTATTTTCAACCCACCATTTCGGGTCACTGAAGCCAATAAGAACCAGATAATAGCAGAAACACTTGTCAATTCTGAGCGTCTTGGACATGCTTATCGGATTGGTATATATCAGTGTGTTTGGCTGAGTTTCAACCGTGCATAGGGCCGGGGGATAAATCAAGCAAAGGTGACTTTTCAGAAACATGCATGCTGGGAAATAGTATATATATTAATTCATCATACAATGATAGAGTTAAATAGCGTCTTAGTACGTACCTGCATCAATTAAGCAAACATATAATCACCAGGAATATATTCTTCTCTGACAAATATATAGTTGATTAATTAATTAGTCTGAAGCCAATTTAGAAATCTATCACAAGAGCTTAATTATATTATGCCATTTTGTCACCGCACCAGTGGGCGGGGCTGCAGCTTCACTTCATTATGTGTCTGACAAAACACTGATTAAGTACGTACTAGCTAGGCTAGCTAGCTAGCTACATGCATCATCAGAAAAGAACGCCAACCTCTTCTCTTCTCTCTTGAGGAATTAATATATATATATATATTCAACTGCATGAACAAATTAAAGAGAATCGAAATTAATTCTAATTATCATAAGTGATCAGTCTGCTAAATTTAATTTCAAACACGAACACAGACACACATATATGAAATAACAATGTGTTTGAATGGGCGTCCAGGACTAGGAGATTGATCTTACAGTTACACTAATTGGAGGGCCATCTGCTCCTGCTGAGAATATTGGTTGGTTGGCTGCAATGCATCAACTTGGAAGAAGTCGCGGGAATCGAATGGCTGCTGAGACTGCATGACCTCGTAGTTTGATGATGATGATGATGCTCCTGGCATCAGGTTCATGCTTTGATGCTTTCTCTCATTTTCAGCTATCTACATTAATTAATTAATTAATTAATTAATTGCCCATGGCCATGCAACAAGTAGCTAGTCACCACCAATTAATGTTTCAAAACCACAGTAATTATAAGTTTTATATATAGAAATTAAATTACAGAAGAACTATGAGACCTTCGCTCGAAGAAGCTGGTTATTGTTATGCAAGTCAAATTCCTGCAATGCACAACAGTCAGAGTCAGAGACAACAACTGAAGTACAAGTTTTATGAGGAATAAGATATGGAGCTAGGGATGGATATATATATTAATGGAGTGATGTATAGGTTAATTAATTAATTACGTACCCTCTTCTGCATATACTCAATTTCTGCAAACAAGAGCTCATTCTGCAGAATTTAAGAGAGCATATATATGATATGAGTTATTGCAAGCTTGGAGTTGGAGTGAGGGAATTGAAAGGTTGAGGATATATATGATCAATTAAGAAATTAAAGACAGGTACGCAACACACTACTGGCTACCTTTTTGGCTCGAATTCTGCTAATGCCTTTCTCCAAACGACTCTCCAAGCCTTTTAGATCCTTCATGTTCAAAGAATCCAAGGACTCCCCTAGCATGTGCCTGTATATATGTAATTTTATTAAAACACCTCATTATCCAGTACTGTGTATTAATTATATATGAAGATATATAATTAAAGATTAGAATTTGCAAGTTTACTTGTTTGAATTCTGCAAACTCCCAATCTGCGAGTGCAGCTTGGCAGCTTCTTGCTGATAGTACTGCACAAGTATAATTATATATTTATTGACCGTTGAAGTAATTAATGAGTATATATATATATATAACACCATTTTAAGGAGTAGAAATTAAGCTTTGTGTTCAGATTTCGAAGGATGCATGTCTCATCTTTGAAGAAGTAGCAAAAGGCTTTTTTTAATTAGCTAGTACCTGAGCATTTATCTCTGAAACTGATCCAGTATTAGAGCTATCTGAGCATGCCTTTTTGTACCTCTCAATGGTACCTTTCACACTGCAATAAAACCAAATATGTATAATAAAGTAGCTTTTAATTAATTTACTACATACAAATTATATATGTGTGTGTGTGTGCACGCTCACATTTTTTACAAAAAATAATTTATTTTGAGGAACAAAGAAATCATGCATGTTTGAATTCCAAAAGTCAACATACACATTTTCCTGCACCAATTATCATCCATATTAATGTTTATCTATTTTAAATCAAAATGCACATGTATAGCATTCGGTTATCACTAGAGATCTCATCATGTTTCTTTATCAGAGAGAGAGAGAGAGAGAGAGAGAGAGAGAGAGAGTTCTCACGTTTCAAGGGAAAAAAAAACCATAAACATAACTTATTACACATTAGCTTAGCCTGGGAAAGGTCATGCAACTTTTAACTTAATGATTAAAGATTCAACCCTGCAGGCCTCTCTCCCTTAACTTCTCTTACACATATGTAAGGGGGGAAAAAAAAAAAAGAAAAATCCAAGCATGAGCATTCTTAAAGTTCTTGTAATTAGTATTTTTTTTTTCCCGTTCCCCACAAATTTTCAGAAATTAGGTAATAGCTTAAATTTGAGCAACTTTTCAAAATTTTAGTTGCACCACCACCTTGGCTTCACATTTTCACCATAAATTTTTAACCAATTTCTGCGTTGTCCCTGAAATTACATATAATTAACGTACAGCTCCAGTGTTTTTTCCCAGTTACCTGGTAAGTTTTGAGATGTTTCTACATTGCTGAAAACAAAAACAAAAACAAAAAAAAAAACAAACGCAAAGGCAAAAAAGAAAAACACACACACATGAAAAACAGTTGCTGGATATATTGTGCAGAAAATATTCAAGGATCTCATAATTACAATCAGACTATTCACTTTTTAGAAGTGAACATTTACAATGTAAGCTAAGCTTGTTTTGTACTTGATGGTTCATGATAATTGCTCGTAAAATCAACCGAAACTCTTATATTCGACTGAACCAAACAGGAAACCTTCTAGCAAAATAGACAAACCGTTAATTTAATTGTGGAAATATTTTTCATCTTTTTTCAAATTATTTTTAATAAAAGTTTGAGCATGTCGTTTGCTTTAACAATTCAAAAATATATATATTTTCTAAACTCATGCTAATTAAAGTGAAACATCTAAAAGAAGAATTTTCATTTACCATCATAATTAATTGATCAACTAAACCTTAATCTCAATTACTTATATGAATCCTACATTTTCAATCAGCTCGATTGTTAGAAAATTCCTCTCATAGGTAGACTGCCGTATATGATCTTGTTGTACTAAATAATCTCAAGCGTAGGTCTCCAATCACCTTTGTTACTCGGAGCTACACCTACCATATCACTCTTATGTGCTGGTGCATCTATAGATCTCCATTGAATGTGATCAAATCATATAATTAGGTGACTCTCCTAGATTTTATCCTCAATTAGGCCTACATTAATTTACCATGCTTCTAAAGTTTTTATTTCTAACTTTTTTTTTCTCAGAGTACATTTTCACTCATCCATTGCAACATTCTCATCTCGATACCGTAGCACTCACTTGTTAATCTTGTTCGCATGTTGCTTTTATCTCCCAACAATCAATACCATAAAGTATGATTGGTGATCGGATGACCATCATATAATATATTTCCAGTTCACTTTAAAAGACACATTTTTATCAAGTATAACTCTAGTTGCACTTTTCCATTTTGTCCGGCTTGCTTAAGTTTGGCTATTGTTATGTTGTTCATCAAGGCCTCCCTCTTTATCAATGACTATAATTGAAACTAAATATTTAAAAAAATTCATTTTGAAGGAGTTTTTGGCCTTTAGTCAACTTCAACATGAACTTTTTAAAATTCAGGAAATAAAAATTGTAATTTAAATTGATTCTAAAAAAAACATATCGAAGTTATACTGAATAATATATTAATACTTAAAATTTAATAAAGCTTTTGAGCAGTTGTTTAGGATTTCCCCTCTAATTAAGTCGAGTCGAGTGCTACAGGAAATTATTAGTACTATAAAATGGAGTAGTCAATCACAAGCGCGAGGTGGATCAGACCTCCTCCACCTTTCCCGATGTGTGTCTGATACCTCAATTTCGTCGAGCAAGTGATTGGCTGTCTCTGCCACGCTGGTAGTTCCCTCGTAATATGATTGGAGGAGACCTTTTACCGGCCTAAATTTCTCCCAAATTTGACGAACCCCAATTAGACCCCACGGATAAAACCATCTACCACCGGATTTTTTTGACCCGTTTCTCCAGAAAGAGGGCTCAGAAACTCTGCCACTGGCTCCCCCCTCCCCCCCCCCCCCCCCCCTCTCTGTCTCTCTCTAAAATTCTACCAATGCATGTAAATATTAGTTTACAATATTTGTAAGATACGAGATTTTGTATGACTAATTAAGAAGAAATTTAATTTACTGCATGAGTAATTGGAATCTGAGGAGGTGACAATGGTTTTTAATTTTTTGAACATAGACAACAAATTAAGAAGGGTTTAAGAAGAAGAAGTGCAGATCAGGAGGCATTATTGGAATCATGACACAAACGTCTTTTGCCAGCAATCGAGGAATCGAGCAAAATCGTGTGTGACGCGACTAAAGATTCGGTCACAGCACACGAAAATCCAGTCATCGTCCCGCCTAATCATTTTTTTTTTTCTGGATAATCAAATCCGGCCCTAATCCCAGGGGGCAACTTCTTTTTTGAAGCTTACCCATTTCGGCTCTGGACTTAGCGATGTCAATGTTAATAGCTTTATTTGAAAAATGGATCATTAATGACCAGAAATTCCTAATCTTTGGTCTGGAAAATCCAATTCCTAGCTAGTCTCAGCAAAAACAAATTGAAACTGTGGTAAATAAACAGAAAAAAGCCAACTTTTTATGTGATTTTGAGGCTTACCCATTCAAGTCTGGAGTCTTTGGACCTTGGACGGGCAAAGTGGGTGGCTTTATTTATTATTCTGGTTGATGATTAAAAACCCTAATTTTCGGGAGATTTGACCGTGGTTTACAGAGAGAAGAACAGCAGTTTAGATGCAATTGGATGATGGTTATCAACAGATTGCACTTGTGTGTTTGGCTGAGAAGAGGAAGTTTTAGCAAAATCCCTAATTTGGGGTTTAATTTTCTTAACCCTAAGTAGATAGGGTTTTTTTTCTGCTGTACTTTTTGGCAAATACATGTAATAAGGTTTTTTTTTCCCATTACAACCGTGACAAAGCTGTGTACTTGTTGTTTCCTTTGCTGTGCAACTGACGTTGGGTTAAGGAAGCGCCAAAGAGATTATGAGGATTTTGGGCGAATCAGAGCATGACAGCTTCAAGCTTGGGCCTTCTGTCCATAGCCCTCCATAGATGATAATGAAGCTCCTCTAGAGAGAGAGAGAGAGAGGAGAGAGAAAATGGGGCAAGAAAAAGGGGAACAGAAGATTCAGCAAGAAATTGGGCTGATCTCACCCATTTAAATGAAATCCGACCATTTACTACTGCTTGGATTCCCATTTTTCAGCAGATCTGTCTCCAAACCAAACCAAAATCTCAAGAAAAGAATAGTAAATTCATAAAATTAACACCCAAAAGGATGCAGCTGCTAGCTCATACTGAAGAAACTGAGATCCTTAATTTGAAGACCAAATAAGATATACAGACAGAAAAAGAAAAAAGAGTAATATTCATGGAGAGGGGGAGGAGTATATATGTGTACCTATTGTTTGCATACTCATAAAGGCGGCCACGGCTGGAGAAGATGACGAGGCCAATCTCAGCATCACAAAGAACAGAAAGTTCATAGGCCTTCTTGAGCAAACCATTGCGCCTTTTGCAGAAAGTCACTTGCCTGTTGGTCGTATTCTCGATCCGCTTGATCTCCAGCTTCCCTCGGCTGTTCTTCCTCATCTGGAACTGGGGGCTTATCTGTGAACCCTGTGGGGAGTTCTCCATCCTCATCCACCACCTACTCCCACAAACACAAACAAACCCCTTTTGTTTTTAATTTCCTTTTTCTTATAGTTCATCCAAAAATTGGTCCAACAAGAAGAAAAAGAAATCACTTGCTGTATTCGACCTATATATATACTGTATATTATTAGTAGCTGGCTATTTTCATCGCCTTGTATGATTTTTTTTTTCTTTTGAAAAAAAAAAAAAGAAACTTAATGTTAGTGAAAAAGACGAATTAAGTGGATGGATTAACTGAGTGATTTCCCCAAACAAGTGAAGCAATGAAAAAACTAGAAAGATTATGTCTGATCTGTTTGTATTAATTACCTCGGGGAGCAAAAGAATTAAAGAAAGATCGGATGAAAAATCAAGGGCTTAGGAAAAGTTTTCTTCTCTTCCCTTCTGCAAATCTGAAGTAGAAAGATGCAGAAAATGGAAGGTAGAGGCACCTCAAAGGTGGGTATTTATAAAGCAACTGCAGACCCTTTAAAGTTGTTTTTATTAGCGTAGAGGCCTATATATCTACCGCAATCAAGCATGTACCATACAAAGTTCAAATTATGCCTCAGAAAATTAACAAAAGTGCATGGAAGAAGGTGTTGCTCACTTCTTCTTGACAAGTAAAATAAGACATTTGTGAAAGAGTAGTGCCAGTGCTTCCTCAAATTTTACAAAAGTCAATTTTACATACTTATATGACAGTTACTGAACATTGTTAAATTTAATTTCATTCTACACAAAATTCTACTTTAATCACTAGCTGCCATTCGACCCGTAAAATCTTATGTAGGTATATATAATAATAACTTTATTTCTTTTTGAAGGAAAGCAAATTCATTGAATTACCATGGAGTTAAATTCATGGTGCAAGTTATTAGTTAATATATTTATCACTTCCTCAATCCAATAATATTTATTTGTTGTTGTTTCACTGTTTTAGATTGAGAATATATATTGAACCAATCCCGTCTTGTTAATTGTTGTTAACAAAATTTTGAATGAAATATTTCAAAATTATAAGATTTTATCTAACATTTTAATGCAAATTTAAATGTTAGTGTCTTAAAAGAATCTACCAATCAAACTTCGTTTCCAAAAAATTAAAAAGCGAGCTATTGTTGTTTTGATATTTGATATTAGCTCAACACACACACACACAACCTTAACAATATGTTGCATTTTCTTTTCTTTTCTTTTTAAAAAAAAAAATCCAAGACATGGTATTCAGGTAACCACACATCTTTAGTGATGGTGGTACAACCTATAAAGAAGATTTTTTTCGTTTAGATATATGATAAGATTACTTGATTATCAATAATTTATTTTCGTATTTTGAATACATATGACAATTCTACTAGCCAGATTAAGTCAATACTAAATCAAGTAAATAAATTCAAATATTGATGTTATACTCATTGATTCCATGAAAAGTGAGAATATAGAGTAAATTTTATGAACAGTCTCTAACCTTTAGTCATTCTTTTCTTTTAGTCCCTAACCTTTTAAATGTTCTGTTTTAATCTTAAACCTAATAAAAGGTTTCATTTTAGCCCTAAATCTATTGAAAATATTTCATTTTTTATCCCAATTTGATTAAATTTGTTAACTCAAAGTATTCGTCTGATAACAACTTTGTAGATTATAATTTAAACTATCTTATAACTGTTTTACAATAAATTTAATCTGTATAATAATTTTTTTATAATTAATAAAAAATTTAAATTAATTTTTTTTCTTTATAAATTGAACTTATTTTATTCAAAAAGAAAAAAACTACTAATTTAAATTATCTATTTACTGTAAAAAAATATTAAGCTATTTAAATTTACTGGAAGACAGTTATCGAATATTTAAATTAAAATTTTAAAAATTTCTATCAAACAATTATTCTGAGTTAATGAATTTCATTTGATAAGGGACTAAAATGAAACAATTTTAATAGGTTTATGACTAAAATAGAACATTCAATAGGTTAGGGGCTAAAAAGAAACAACGACTAAAGATTAGGGACTATTTATACAATTTACTCTGAGAATATATGTCATTATCTTTAATTTGTGTTATTACTTATGAAAATTAAATGGAAAAATATTTGTAATTAAGACAACTTTGTTACCTAGTTTTAAATATAATCAAATGTAGAGTACCACTCCAACATTATGTAATCTTATGTCTACTTTGGATTGGCAAAGAATAGATATAAGCAATTATTAACTTGAATATATAGATTTTTCTTAGATAATTCAAACCTTTAGCACTATTGAAGTGCTTCCAAACATATTTTGGCCAAAAAAAAAAAAAGTGCTTCCAAACATAGAATCATTGAGATGATAAAAAACCACAAAAAATGAGTACTTTTTTAATCAAATTGTGTAAGTGAGTTACTTAATAGTGAAATTTCTAATTCTATGATGCTCCTAAAATATTTTGTGAAAGTCATTAAAAAGACACAACTCTAGCAACTACTCCCCATCTGTTTTCTCTGTATTGTCTTCCTCCTATCTCCTCTCCATCTCTGACCAAGTTTGGATTCAAATCTAAATCTAACTGGTTGATTTACTATCTTTATTTCACCAGATCAACCATTCTCATTTTTTTTTCATCATTTTTTCTTCCTCCTTATTCACAAAACTATTTTATCACTATTAGCAATGGTATCTTTTGGTTCATTTGACACTCTACAATAGATAGTTCTGGGTGATTTGTTTTAATGTTAATGGGTCAAACAAAGGCCAAAAGGTGAAAAATGGTAGACATCAATGAAGAGGCATTTTCAAATAATAGATTGGTCAATGGTGTTGAAATCTTTTATCTATTCATAATATTAGACTTTATGTTAGTTGATCTACTATCATGTGGTGATCCACTTTTTATTTGATCGGACCATCTATTATTCATTTTGAACTTTGTTGATCATTTTTATTTGAATTTTATTCTAATTATTTATGAGTTATCTATTTCAAATTTATTTTGGTTTATATAAAACGTTTGGTTTGATCTGATTATTTTCCTTTCATTTGGTATCATAAGAATGAGTAATATTTTTAGTGGTTAGTTTTATGTTTCTATTTTTTCTTAGAGTTTTATGTCATTATTAGTTTGTAAGATGTCATTTGGCATATCACTTTTGATTGAAATGAAGTCTTTTTTGTCACAAAAATATTTTATGAATATTAGTTGTCAAAACAAAGTCACAATTTGTTTTTTGTAGGCAATAGAATACACTTAAATGGAAGTTAAATAATTACAATAAAAAAATTTATCCATGTCATCACATAGCAAAAACAAATAACATATGGTACATCTCCAATCATTCTTATAATCGACCACCTTTTGTTCAAGCTCCTTAACCATTAATTTCAAATTATATAATTTACACATGAGACTATTATTGGAAAATTTTAAACCAAAAGTCCCATTCTTTCCCATACATGAAACCATTGATCAAGAACATCATTTGCTCCAAATAAAAAAAGAAATTGAATAAGAGATAGAATAACAAAAGAATCAAATATTTATATTATTGACAAAAAACAGTACCAGATGAAGTTTATTGAAAAAGGAACCATGAATTCTAGGTATGTGAATACCTACAAAACAAAAAGCATAATAATAATACCGAGAACATTACAAGGAATTAATCAAGCAAATATGAAATTTGTAAATGAAAAGAAGGAGAAAAACAAAAAAATATGAAAAGATTTTAAGTAAATTAAGTAGGAAAATACAGTATCTGTAAATGAAATGAGGAGAAGATTATTATAACTAATTAAGTTGTCGTAAAAGTTTTTTATTCTTCTATATTTTTATTTTTGAATGTCCCAAAGCTATTGTTCTATTTTCCTAAATGACATATCTTTCCACTTATGCCCCTACTTTTTTACCTCTTGAAACTTGTGGAGTAAGCATAAGAAAAAATTAAGGATGAAGTATATTATATATATTTTTTAAGAAAGCACATATTTGATATTACAGACAAGAGGAGAGTTCAGGAAGAAATTCTGAGATGGATGGGCATTAAAACAAGTGTTTTGAGGTGGACAGAGGAAATATGGTGATTAACTCAGAGATAGATTTGGGGACAACTGGACTAGAGATTGGCCTGCTTTGACTGCAGTTGTCTTACAGGAAGAGTAAAATGCCCATAGGACGATGGAACAGGTTGTTCATGGATCAATTATACATGATGTCTGCGTTAGAGTTTCCAACTCAAAATATTTCTAGGATTCCTAGCTAGTGGGAAAAATATCATGTGGGGGAAATTATTTTTATTTTTTAGTTTCGGTTCTTTGAGTTGCTGCTTCCATTTTATATATGTAATATTGCATTCTTTTTGGTTAATGAAATAGCTTGCTCTTAGCCAAAAAAAAAAAATGAAATTAAAAAAAAAACATTATTTTTTGGAGAGTGGATAGCAAGTGAGTCCATTTAAGTAAGCTATGAATGTATATGATAGTTCAACTTCATTTGAATCAAATGGATTATGAGTTCATCAGATATATATAAGTACTACTAGTTTTTTTTTTGTTCATATTTCTCAAAAAATAGGATAAAGTTACATATGATGTCCTAATATTCTTCCCTTCACATATTGACTCCCTCCACAATCCACATTGGGGTTGGGCACATCATCAAATTGCACATCTAATGGATCAAAAGTCTATCTCAACCACAGGAAGAGCAACTTGGGACTAATCACCTACTCGTACAGGAAAAATCTTCAATAACCCATTACATGTAGTGAAAAAAAAAACATGATCAAAATATACAAGTAAATAACCTACTCCACCAACATCACAACATCAACAATCACTCCAACAAGGATGCTTAATTTCCTAAGTTCTCCATGCCACAACTATCTTCAAATTCTAATTCACCATTAATCCAAACATTTTACTAAGCCAGGATCACACTGTACGTTCCATTATACCAATATTGTACCACATCCGTTAATACTACTCCTTGGGGAATATGGATAATGAGGGGATCCACTTAATCAAGCCACGAACATATGATGTTGGATCTTGCGCTAAAATCTAAAAGCTTAAATTGACGAGTCATAAAACCACCACATATATAACTAGCTTCCTTTTTTATATTTCCCTGTGAGATTACATCATATATAGATATCTTAACAAATATATTTTTTGTTTGAACGACAAAAAATAAATATTATTAATAACAAATAAAGAACAACTTTCATATCCAGAAAGAACACCCTCAAGACCTCATAAAATAAAGTTATACCAAAACCTAATATATATCAAATCCAAAGCCCTCCTCCAAATCTCTTCGTATCCCACCATGCCTACCAACATCAAGTAAAACGACTTAGACATTAAGCCACACCCTCCAACAATACAAAAAGTTAGAAAAATAGTAATCTTGTCATTAATTCCCTGAGCCAATCTTTTTATTTACTTTTTAAAGCTGATCATTTTTGTCACAATCTTGTCTTTTTCTACCCCTTTCTTTAATCCTTAATCTCATCAAAATTCTCTAAAATATCCATTTCTAGTTTATCACATCCATCAAAAGGCTCTTTAGTAAGATTGGTAATTTTACTTCCTAGATTACTGGCTTAGGACCCCACACTCTTAATATTTTCCTTATTATGATCTAAAGACCCAGTATATTCTAATATTGATTTTTTTTATGGCCATATGAAACTACCCAAATCTTATCCCACAACTTATCCACGACTTTCAAAAATTGGTGGGACTAACACCAAATTTTGAAGAAAGATAAACAATTTTGGTTAAAGAAGTACATATATAATCCTAGAAAAAGAACATATGTTCAAATAAGCCCTTTGTTTTTTAAGA
The DNA here is from genome assembly GCA_039654915.1 of Aquilaria yunnanensis. Lineage (NCBI taxonomy): Eukaryota > Viridiplantae > Streptophyta > Magnoliopsida > Malvales > Thymelaeaceae > Aquilaria > Aquilaria yunnanensis. Next base: position 111,636,901 of record CM077593.1, read on the forward strand.
ACCTAAGCATAAAGTCATAGCAAAAGTATAAAGTTTGTTACGTGGAAAAATCATGACAAGACAAGTGTAGGGCTTAGAATTGATTGGGGCGGACCAATCTATTACAAAAATAAAGTTAGATGACACTAACAATTAAGTTGGTGCTTGGATTTCAAAGAGTTACTAGCTGATTGCCTTAGAATGTCTCATGAGTGAAAGTGAGAGCTGAAAAATATCTTTTTAAAAAAATTAAGTAAAAATAGTATGAAAATGATTAGAGCGGAGAGCAGCAAATGAAATTTAAGCAAGTTTTTTTATTTTAAAGTTTCATGCCTTTTTTTTTCACTTTTCCCCCACCGTTGGATTATTAAAATGGGCCCTCTTTACATTTTCTGAAAATATATCCTTGGGTCGGCCCGTATAACTATTATGCTTAGGTATGCTTGTGTTCCTGTTGTTTTCCACACTTGCTATGGCTATGGAATCAAATAATTTTAGTTAATTGTTATATGATGTTCCCATGCATTATTTACCTTCTACACTGGGTTGGAACAATTTAGGCCCAGTTTGTTTCATATTATCATGCCCAAATTAACATGTTTTCATATTCTACGTCGGGTCATGCCTTAAGAGAAAGACAAGATCACCCCCAAAGTTACCAAATCCAACAATTGTGCCTTCACTGCAAAGTCTGACAAGCTAAAATCAACGACAATGATTCATAAACCCGAGCAAAATGATTCCCAAACTTGAGTGAAACGATTTGTAAATCCGAGCAAAACAATTCTCAAACTTGAGCAAAATGATTCCCAAATTTGCCAATAGATGTTTCTGTACAAAGTCCCCAATTTGTCCCCAAGCCTGACAAACAGCTAGCCCAATTCTCTCTCGGCCTCCCATCCGCTTGCCTTGCGATAGTAGTATTGCTTAGGTCGCGTTTGATGTCTCTCAAACTTTGGACACCGCCATCGTTTGATCGGTGTTGTGCAAACATGTTTCAACCGAATGTTTATAAGACCTTGAACAACTAGACCCAGCCGAAATCCCTTCGCCCAGATCCCAACCACATCGCGACCCTTGATTTTTCATCCTCATTGGCCAGATCCCACGCCATTACTTGCGTGATTGTTCGTCCTCCTTTACTTGTTAGTGGCCCAAATATTGTAAATAAACACAAAATCAATTGCTAAGAAGAGCGAAAAAGTAGAGGGCCCATCACAAAAAAATGGGCTCAGGACATATAACATGTTAACTCCTCCACGTTAAAGTTAAACGAACAAGTAGTTAGTCCGTATTAGTGTATTTTCTAATTTAATTGCTATAGCCTACTTTTTATTTTAATATGTATGGGTGGGCTAGAAAGTAATTGGTTATGTCTTTATTATGTTGGGTCAACACTAACAACTAACAAGTAACAGGCTACGCCACTCCAGATCCCAAACTCTTTTACTTGGTTGATTAGCCCCTCTCTCTCTCTATTTTTTTTTTGGCATGCTTGGGTGGGCTGCATTTTTATAAAAATTACATGTGCATGGGTTTGGGGGTTTGCAAATTATTCAACTTGATTCTCAATTTTTTTTATTTACTTCATTATTTATGCTTTGTTTTTAAACATGTATATGTGAGCTCCAAATAACTTATATATAAGCATATGGTTTTGGGCTGGCCTATTCAAGTAATATGGTCACTGATGTGCTCTTTTTCCTTTTATTTTTTTGGGAATTTTTCACCTTTGTTCGTATGGTTCTTTTTAGGCTTCCCAATAAAATACTCTTTGTCCCATTATATTTGCACCATTTGAGTTTGGCATGCAGACCAAGGAAGATTTTTTTTTTTTCAACTTTGTTCTTCCACTCCTCACTTCCCTCTTGTTAATTTTTACGCCACCACTCCTTGTTTAGTCCCTTCGCCACACTACTAAAATTTTGGCGTTTACCAACAGCCATTTCTAATGGTTATGCGTTGGAAATTTTAAATTTACAAAGCATAATCGTTGATAAATGCGCGTTCGTAGATTGCTCGTTGAAAATCCAGTTACCAACGGACAAAACTTAAGTTGTTGGTAATTTCCAACACATTGATAATATACCCGTTATTAATTACCAGCAGTCGTGTACCAGATTTGTTTTCTAACGGTCGAAGACATTTACCAATGTGTGCACGTTAGTAATTAACCGTTGGTTATTACCAACGGTTTAGCATGTTAGTAATTACCAACATGCACGCGTGTTGGTAAATTACCAAAAACTTTATGTTGAAGTTCTTAAAAAAATTAAAGCAATTTCCAACGAAGAGCTGCTGGAAATTGCCATTTAAAAAAATAAAATAAAAAATAATATTAAAATTATACTCTCTCTGTCTCAAGTTCTTTACACCATTTTCTATTTTGGGTCATCTCAAGTTCTCTACATCATTTCCTTTTTTAGTAAACTTTTTACATCTAAAATACTATAATACCCTTCTTTTAACTCTCTTGAGAAAAGGCAAAAGTCAAGTTTCTCTTTCTCTCATCAGGCTCTCACTCTCTTGCGTCTGATCAGGCTTTTCTCTATCTTCATCGCAAAAATCAAAGCTCTCCTTCAACAATTTGCTCCAATGATGATGATTTCGGGCCATAGTTGGCTTTGTTGATGATTGAGATGGTCCGAACATGGGTCATTGGACATAGGGAGATCATGTAGGAGATCAGGGTCAATGGCTTTGTTCGAGGATGTCGAGGCAAGCAATGAGAGAGATTGACTTGGGTGAAGGGTGGTCGAGGCGAGCAGGGAGCAGGAGAATCGATTGTAAAAGAATTGGAGGGAGGTGATTGAGCAAGTGAGCAAGAGGAATTAGAGGGAGGTGAGTAGAGAGAAAGGGAAATCGGAGGGCAGGGGAGATCGAAGGTCAAGATGGACAATTGAAGTGGAAAGGCAATCGGAGGGCAGGGAGATCGGGGCCAAGATGGACAACCGAAGTGGAGAGGCGATTGGAAGGTAAGGGAGATCAGAGGTCGAGATGGACAACCGAAGTGGAGAGGTGATCAGAAGGTAGGGGAGATCGGAGGTTGAGAGGGACTACCAAAGTGGAGATGCGAAGTAGGAGGAGATTCAGGTGAAGGACAATATTGGAAAGGAATGGAAAACAGTAGCTCTGCTTGGTATGCGTGTGAAATTGAAACAGAGCATAAAATGTGAGACAGATAGAATACATTATATTAACTAAAAATTATATTTAGTAAAATTATATAACTAAGATTTTATTAGTACACAAAAATTTTAGTAATTCAGTAAAAATTCAAAAATATATAATTTCACAAAAATAACTAAAAATTCACAAAATTGAAAAAAATTTAATGAAATTCATAAGAGTTACCAAAATTAATAAAAAAAATTAAAATTAACAAAACAAATTAAAAAATTCAGAATAAATTTGAAACTTGAAAAATATCATAAAAATTAACTAAAAATTCACAAAATATAAGAAATTACTGAAATTCATGCACAAAATTTGCCCTAAATTATATAATTAATTTAAAATACAAAAAATTTCCAAAAGTTATAATAAATTAAAAAAGGAACACAATATTAACTAAAAATTCAGAAAATGAAAATGAAATCAACAATCAAATAACAAATCTATAAAATCAAACACCAAAATGTTACAAATTCACAAAATGAAAACCAAATCAACAATCAAACACCAGATCTATAAAATCAAACAATGAAAAGCTACAATTTCACAAAAACAACCAAATTAACACAATCAAAATTGAAATTAGGGAGTTAGGGTGGCGAGAAAATGAGAGGCGAGGCAACGAGGTGAGGAGGACGTAAAGAGACAGGGACACGAGGAGACAAGGACATGTGGCAAGGAAGGGATAGGGACATGTGGCAAGGAAGGGATAGGGACATGTGGCGAGGAGGCGAGCCATCGGCGACATACCGAGATCAATGCCTGGGGAAGAATGAAGGAAGATTAGTGAAACGAGGGGGATGCAAGACGTTGGTGGCATATAGAGATCGATACCTGGGGAAAAATGGAGGGAAATCGACGGCTACGATGGATGAAGGGTGATTGGCGGCCGGGGAGAGGGATGATTGGAGAACAGTAGAGAAGGAGGAGAGGGTGAGAGACAATAGCAAAGCAAGGTGAGGGGCGAAAGTAGAGACAGTGGAGAGGGTGAAAGGCAAAAGCAGAGAGGGTTAAGAGAGGGTAAGAGTGGTAAGGATGGGAGTGGAAATGGGATGTGAGATAGGTTATGGTTTTTATGTGAGGTATGTTAGAGTTATGGGTTTTTTGGATTTTATGGGCTTTTATATAAATATATTTTTTGAGGAATTATAGAAATACTTAAAAACTTATTACAACTAAAGAGCTATAAACTGGAAAAATTATTATTATTATTATTATTTATGTGTATGTTAATATATATTTCAAATTATAATTATTATTTGTGAAAAATATTTTAAATATATATGATATATTTTAAATATATGATTATTATCATTATATATTATATATGGGCTTTTAATATATGATATATATTATATATTATGAACCATTATGATACATATTATGGTACAATATGATTCTTAATCTCTTTTTTGTTGTTTTAGTCCCTATCTAGGTAAAATTTATTTAGTTTCATGTGTGTTTTTGTTAGTTGTAAAGTATCATATAATTGATAGTATTTTATAGAAACACTTTTTTTGAGGAATTATAGAAACACTTAAAGACTTATTAAAACTAAAGAGTTATAAACTAAGAAAAATTATTATCATTAATTCTTCAATTAGAAAAAGTGAACCAATTGACTTCCAAACATAATAATTAGTTAATTAATCGGTTTGATACTCATTATATTGCTATTATAATAACTATTATTTAAAATTTGTTGTTTGAGTCACTTAGTTTGTGTGACATTTATTATTAAATGATCTTTTATCATAACATGGACAATAAACTATTCTTTTTATTTAAGAAAGGAAAGGAAATTGAAATTTTTTTATATGAATTGCATATGATAATGTAATGTGAATCAAGGATAATTGGTTTATTATATACATTAAAACCATAAATTTTAATTTCACTATAAAAATATGTTCATATATTTTTCAGACACATTAATTATAAATTGCATATGAATATATATAAAAATATAAATATACATATTATTATTATTATTATTATTATTGTTGTTGTTGTTGTTATTGTTGTTGTTGTTGTTGTTACCAATAACCTGTGCATTGATAATTACCAACACGTCATTTACCAAAGATATAACGCATTGATAATTATCAATATTGTAGGTAATTTTTCTGTTGGTAATTACCAATCGCATAACCATTGGTAAATTATCAATACATTTAACTGTTGATAAATTTTAATTTTTTTTTACCAACGGTCTAAAATATTGTTAATTATCAAACACAAGTCATTGATAATTTGTCTGTTGGAAAATCTAATATTTTTAGTAATGCCACTCTTTTTGTTGCCATCGTCTATTTTGCTTAGTCTTCTTACCACAATTGCAAATCTCATCCCTCGCCACCAAACATTAAATAGTGTAATTCCACAGCTCACTTATCAATTTTGGTAGCGAATTGAGCGTGAGAAGGGGAACAAGAAATCTGATGGACTGACCAAAACAGGGTTAAAGACAATGAGAACGAAGGAGCAGCCATAGGAGAACGATGGCGACAAGGACAGGGGAGCAACCAAAGGAGGACAACGGCAATTGAACCTAGCAAACCCAACATATATTTTTAACTCTTTAAATGACTTGAAACTCTACATAACTGGATAATAACCTGAAACTGAACAAGTTGAGTTAAAATTCATAATAAACCGTTGATTTTTAAATTTTTTTTTTTTTAAAAGACATCCAAATGATTTTTAACGGAGTAGAAAACCCATAAATCAAGAACCATAATGACCCACACCCAGACAATCTAGACCTAAATTAACCTGGAGACCCGACATTACACAAGCCAAGTCTGACTTAGCGCACCCATTTTGCTGTTCTAACAATAAAATCCACCCAAATATCCAAGTCTAAAACGTGTCACTGGACAAAAAATGGAGGAAAAAAAATAAGGTCTCATGCAGCTATGCCAAAACTGAAAATGAATTCATTTAGCTCCACCATCTTCAACTAATCAACATCAATATTTTGGAGACTTAGTCTGCCTAAATTCTGATCATCACTCATAAGCATTCTAAGACCATCTTTCACCTCAGCTACTCCTTCCTCAAGTACAGCACAAACTGGGTACACAGGGACCCCATGTACTCTTTTTTCTAGCTCTTTGTACACTTCTTCTGCCCCAGTTTCATCTATTTTATTTGCAACTACTAGTGATGGTCGATCTGACAAACCTCCCTGATGATGCTCAGGCTCTAAGATTAGATCTTTTAGCTGCTCCCATGGTGGGATTCCTTTCTTCCCATCCAAGGCAGCAGCCAAGTCCACAACATAGGCCTAAACGATAGTACGTTCTATGTGCCTTAGGAAAGCATGCCCGAGTCCACGGTTCTGATGGGCACCCTTAATTAGTCCAGGAAATCTGCCACCGTTATTGAGAAGTCTTCAAAATTCAAGTTTCCTAAGTTTGGCCTCAAAGTTGTGAAGGCATAGTGGCCTACTGCAGGCCTAGCCCTAGATATAGCCCCGAGAAGAGTGCTTTTACCAGCATTTGGCATGCCCACAAGGCCAACATCAGCGATGCTTCTAAGCTCTAGCACAGGAGAAACTTCTGATCCAGGTGACCCAATACGAAGAGACGACGGATCATCAGTTGGTTCCTCAACATCAAACCCATCATCTCTAGAGTTGCCTTGCTTCAGAAGCTTTTGCTTTATCATTAGATTTGGATAACAAACATTACCTAAACCACCTTCCCCTCCACATGCAATTACCAGTCGCTGACCTTGTTCTGTCAGTTCTGCAACATTATATTTTTTTGATCTTCCTGTTCTAAGTCAGTTTTAGCAACATCCTCCATGATTTTGGATTTTCTAACTGATTCTGTCTTAGCTGATAAGTTATCAGCACCATATGTTGATATGAAATTGAAGGAAAGGGCACCAGATTGCTCCAGGCTGAGAATAAAATTGATTATTAGCAAGCTTACAGGGGAGTTCCCAATCTGTTTGAATTTGTGTTTCAACTACTGATGGAATTTCAACCTGCAAGAGATGAATGACTGTACCAACAGGTACTGAAACAACCTGCACATAAAGAAATTCTTGATTAAGCAATTCAGTTCTTTTCTTTGAACTTTAAACAAACAAAACAAGGGAAGAAGAAACAAGATCCAAATCCTGGGACCTGCAGTGAGTTTGACAGATAATACCTTATCACCCCATGGGTTCCTATCTTGTTTTTTGAGATTCCATGCCTGCCTTTACCTGCATGCTAAAGAAGGGATACAATCACAACTGACAGCCAAAGAAATTTGGAGAGCTATAGAAAGATATTCAGAGGCATGACATATGATATGATGTTGAAGACCATGGAAGTCCCAAACAGCAATTGAACAGTCTAAAATCACATCACCACCTTTCCCACCATTACCACCTGCATTCATTTGTTCTAGAGATGAACATTTCACGAGCACATTTGTAAGATTATGGAGATCAGCAGTTACATAGAACTTCTCCAGTGTGTTAGTATTTAAGAATTTATTCCATGATTGATGTGTAAACAAAAAAACTAGGAAAATTGGTGACATTTATATAAAAGCTCAAGCAGATAGCACCGATTAGAAACTGTATCATAAGCAAATGGCAGGAATCCAGTATTGAGAAGGGAACCAAAGTTGACTAAAAGCAACAACCCCACCATCAGGTTTGCCATGGCGCTCATGCCAACTTCAGAGGATGCTTGTAGAACCATTGCTACCATCACCTCCTTTGGCATATAGATTAAACCTGTCTCTCATTCTAGCCTCCTGCAAGGACATTGATGTCAGGCATCCAAAACGTACACAAAAGTCATGTGATTAAACGACAGCAGGATTCAGCTGATATATGCAAAGTACCTGTAATGGAGCAACCTTTGTATTCCTGTGAGGAGTGTCCGAGTGAAATAAAGATTGAAGGAAGTAATGTGGCTTTGAGCATCTCCTCAAAGCTTGTAGCTGCCAGAGAGGCTTTGATTGAGACAGCCAAATCTGCCTCTCAAATATTATGACTCAGGAAGTGCGAGAGAGGATTCAAGGGAAACAATTTAAATATTATCATTCATGGAAAACTACGAAATGTTGACTCTTAAAGAATTTGACCATTTGTGAGGCGGGTATGATCAGGTTCCGGTAGAACCCAACCTGACCCGCTACCTTGACCAAATTGGACATCCTAGTACCCAACCCTACCTACATGAGTAAAAACCCGGCCCGCACTGAAGGCAGTTTGAGTCAGTTTTGTATAACTGGGTTTTCTATGTATAGTGAGCAACCTTCAAGGAGCGCTACAGCATAACATATGACAGAGTATCTTCTTGAATTAACTAGGCCTAAATCATAGCATACAAACTTTTAACTACCACAACTGCTATCAAGTGGTAGTCTCTTTTCTGTCCTTAAATTTAAACACTTGTTGAAAGACATTTTGCAAGAGTATATTACTGCATGCAGATATTTTTTTCCTTATCCTCATACCAAATTTTTAAAACCCCTTATAGAAGAAAAAAAAAAAAGATCACATGGTTCTCAACTGTGGATGGAAAAACCCTTTAGTACTTTTTTCTCACAAAAGGAAAAAGATAGTTTTGTCATTTATTAAGTGAAGTAGATCAGATTCGAATAAATAATTCTTCTTTCAATGTTTTCCCAATCCAATCATCAGAAGCTTGGCCTTTACTAAATGTTCACAGTTACAAATGTACACGCAAACATACCAGAATCAGACACATTAACTATTCTCACTTCTACACTGCCTGTAGCTTCATGTCCTTTCATAGAAGCAGCTTCAAGTCATACAAGAATCACATATCCTACTTTATAGTAGTCAAACGGTCTAGCTTTTAACACACAAATCACTAACCTCCAAACTTCAAGGCAATGACAATCTACATTGATGTCCTATGTAAAATGTAATAGGATCAATGTCCAAGCAGAAACCACACAATCAACTCCAGTGCACCAGGTAATGCATAGAATGTCAAACCTTGATATAACCTCCTTTCCTTCAAGAGAATTAGCAATAACAACATACAAAAGTATCAATCAATCAACCATGACTTCATTTCCTACAGGCTGGGATAGGCTACATGATCCTATGTTTTTATTCTACTTAATTGGATAGGAGACAACTTTCTCTAGAACATCTAACAAAGCAAGAAAGTTTTCACTAACAACCATGTGACTTAGTTTTACATTGCCTTTTCCTATTTTCTTATACCTAGTGTATCACCCTCATGCAATGGGGTCTCTTTTTTTTATCTCGAAAATGCCCGAACCACCTATAACACTCTCTTGTTCTATTATCACTGAGAGCATCTTTGCCTAATCCCTTATCATAGATTCTGTAATTCTGTCATCCATTACGACAAGTAAGAGGCAGGTGATGGCTATGGAAGTGAGAACTGGAAATGTGACAGAGTATGAATCAAAACTGGCTACCAATTACTAGGTTAGAGTAATAAAATACTGCTAGACAGGCCATTGTACAGGTTCAGGACCATTAATATGATAAATTGATTGTCTCACTCTAAAATAACTCCAGCAAACCCCAACGTGCTTTATTTTCAGACAGATTTCTGTTGAGTTAAGATTATCAAATCCATTAGTATACATGCCAAAGGTCCATACCCCAATTAGCGGAAGTTTTAACTCATCCTAAAACATTTAAAGAGCAAATGGCCGTCTCAGAATCCAGGCCGAAGGTACAAGAATATCGAGACTTGTATTTACGCTAATTTCCCAAGAGCACAAGCAAGTTCACAAGTTAAACAGAACTTTGATTTGAAAATATCAAGGTTCAATCATATTAAAAATGAAAAAAAAAAGATCATAGCTTCTAAGAAGCAAGACAATTTACAGTGAAACATACAAAAGGGATTCGACTATGCATATTCTAGTGTGATCCCGATACCTTCAGATCTAAACAGCCGAGAATATGTAATCCTAAACCAAATCCCTACCAAACAGCTATCATCTATTTACAAAAAGATTATCAAATCTAAACAGGCTTTAAGCTCAGTTCAACATACAATTCGATGACACAATCAAATCAACACACCATGTATTTTCTGTCGTTCTTCTTCTTCAGCAGTGGTTTGGTTTGGTGAGAGCGAGGCGAGGCGTGGGGAGCGAGGCTGCAATCAGTGGTCTCTGTGATTGCAACAGACTGCAAGGCGAGGCCGTGAGAGAGGCTGCGACAGACCGTGAAGGTGGGGCGTTTGCAAGAGCAACGGCGGGAAACGAGCCGAGGTTGCCGAGCCAAGACCGGATAGCAGGGCTCAAAGCTCAGCTCGTCAAGGCTTAACCCGGTTCGGGCTCGAGCTCGAGGTCCAACACAAATAATACTGTTACATAAAACATGAATGATTAATTTGCCATGAAAAAAAGGCTCAACTCAATAAAACAATCGCTATATTGCCCAAACGAAAGTCACAAATTTGCACTTTTTCTCATTAAAATTTTAAGAATTAATTATATTAAAAATAGAATTAATTTTATTTATGTTTTGAATATAATATTATACATGTTAGACTCGTAAAGAGTTCGAGTAAAATGGTATTAAAGTCAAAGCTTGACTTGTTAAGAGTTTGAATCTAAAATGTAATTTAAAGGTTGGTTCAAGGCTCATTAAGCCTAGCCTGATAACAAAAAAAATTGAACTCAAACTTGAACGGTTTAATAAGAGATTTAACTCATTTCCATCCCTAAATTACTACTTGTTTAGTGAGAGCGAGTTTGCCAGGTTAGATTAGGAAGAAATTGGTACTAGTCGTTGTGAAGGGTGTGGGGATCTTTCATGGTAGAATTAGATTAGGAATCCGAATTGTTTAGGGTTTGGGCTGTTATTTTATTTTTGGGTTGAGAAAAGTTGGGGCTCAACTCTTGAAGGATTGGGTTGGTTCAAGTTGGTTTGGGTGATGCGGGTATTATAAACTTAAACCCTGAGTTGCTTGCACATTGAGTACCTATTTGCAATACTCAAACTGTCTTGTACCCACAGAAAACCTGCATTCCAATAGGGTGGGATTGATTCAAGTCAATCGGGTTGGTAAGTTGGTTGTGTTGGATGCACATCCTAATGGACGGCTCAAGGGAGGCTCGTGAAGGCGCCAAAATGGCTAGAGTGGAGGGAGGATTCCTTGTTCAGGTTTTGGTTTTTTGGATGGAGTTGGAAATCTGGCTCGTGAAGGCGCCAAAATGGCTAGACTGGGGGAGGATTCCTTGTTCAGATTTTGTTTTTAGGATGGAGTTTGAAATCCGAAGGCTTTTGGTTGGGTTTGGACAAATTGATGAAGAAAGCAGTTCTTTTATCAAATCTATAAGTTTTGGGTGCTTAGGCTCAAAAAATAAAACAAAGAGGGGTAGTAGTGGTATTTTCGCTTTTGTTTTTTTAACTGATGTACTAACGATGCTGACGGGGCAGGAGGTTAAGTTTAGGTTTCTAAACATGGGGCAGACATCTGTAAGAGCATCTCCAACAGCTTCCCCAAAATTTCTATAAGATGGGGAAGCAAAAAGTAAAATCTCTATAATTTTTTTGCTCAAACTCCAACAGCTTCCCTATTTTGTAGAATTTTTTATTTATTACATAGCAATTAAATATTATGGATTTAAAGCAAATTCAAATTAATGACTAGATTAATTATTGTATAATTAAATATTATTAAAAATGTAAAAAAAGTACTCCTTTCATTTTACAAAGAATAACTCTTTTACCTTTTTTACTAAAATTTGACTTAAATATATTTATATTAATTTATATTATAAAAAATTTTAAAAATTATGTTTATAAAATAGTCTTTAGGTTCAATTTTCATAAAAAAAAATTATAATTATATAAAAAATTTTGAAAAAAAAAATGAAATAATTGTTGATAATTAAATATTGTGCAAAATATAAAAATTTACTACCTTTATTTCACAAAAAATGACTATTTTAACTTTTTTAACTAAAGTCTGACTTAAAAATATTCATATTAATTTGTACTATATTTTTTTATAAAAAAAAAATTTATAAAATAGAGTCTTTAAGATACCATTTTCATATAAAAAGTTTATATTTCTATTAGAAATTTTGAAGAAAATAAAATTATGAATTAATTGTTGTGAATAATAAATGGGATAACCTTTACAAAAAAAAGATAATGTTATTTTTCATTCCCCAAAAATTTTTGGAGTTTCTGCAAAAATAGGGAATGAGATCTTTTCTTTCATCTCATTCCCCATTTTAGAGAATAGGATGGGGAAACTGTTGGAGTGAAAAATGGCTTCATATTCCCCAAAACAGAGAAAAACTGCAAAATGGGGAAGCTGTTGGAGATGCTCTAAGTAACTAAGCTTCAAACGGTAAAATGAAATTTACCCTTTAGATTCTCAAATTTTCATCTATTTAATGTCACATAGTATTTTTCCCTCCCATTCAAAGGATAAAACCTCTATCCTTTTCTTATTAAAAATAAATCATTATTTTTATTTTTTTTGACTTTACAATCCGAAAACTAATATTGTATCTAATTAATAATAACTTTAATTTTTTCAGAAAATTATTAATGTTTTATGTTTTTTTCATACGAAGAGAAGAAAAAATTAATGGAAAAAATCTAATCTTTGAACAAATGCATACAACACAATTTCTGAATTTGTTTAAAGTGCAAATTTTAAATTAGTATACAAATTGAGCAAATAATAGTCCTATACTAAATAATCGCTAATGACTCATTTTTAAAAAACTGTCAAATACACATACATATATTTAAAACAGAATTGTGGAAGAGCAAACTGAAACCAATTAAATAAAACAGTACAATTTTTTTTTTATAATGAGTATTTGTTGCACCAATTGAAAGTTATGCGACATTTATAACTAATATAACAACTTGAAGCTCTACAGATAACTAGTATAGAGACTGTTATCTTTACGTTTTTGCCTATAAACATTTAATAGAATAAAACTCTCATGAATAATAAAAGTTAATTTGAGTAAAAAACCCATAAAAACATAAAATTAAACCAACAAATAAACCACCATAAAGTTGGAAAAACGACATCATTAAATTTGACAAACTACCAAACAAGGAATGCCGACTCCTAATCCACGGTAAAAGAGCATATCGGGTACGGGCGATTCAGGAAGAGGTTTCCCTTAACACAATGTCACAAGGCAAAACATCGACGGCAAAGCCCTTGCCGTGCTGCTTCCAGTAGTCGGCTAATGGGTGGATCCACTCCGGCTCCGCCAACTCCACTCTTGACGGCTTCAGCAAATCCGACGGTATCTTGTAGCTTTCTCGTCCCTTTCCCGCACCAGCTCCTCCTTGAAAGTGGACACGTCCACAGCCTGTGGCGACACCATCAGGGCCGGCGGGCCCATCGGCAGTCTGTCTCCTCTATCTACTTGCCAAGTGCACCAGAACTTGCCATAGGTTTTTGCCAGATTTTGTAGTTCAAGTTTTCCCACTAGCTCTGGGATCCGTGGATGGACCAGAGCCCCGATTTCACCTGCCAACATTATGACTTATGTTAAAAACACTACTACTTTTATTGAGTAATTCATAATCAAATGAAAGGACTGAAATATGGATAACTTATACTAATACGAGAGGGGCGAGTGCGACATATATCCCATACAAGTTACTCTATTCCATATGTATGGTAATTATAAGTCCCATACCAAGAAAATTTCTTTTTTATTAATTGACCCCAAAATAAATAGACTTTGCATCTTCACCAGTAAAACATTTCATGATAGAAAACAAAACCTCGTAAGCATGAGAATGCCAAAGCTTTTGCTCCTCCGCAGGCAAATCTTCAAACAACTTATCCGAGATTATGTACTCCACCCCTGCACACAGTTCGAATCACTCCAATTAACTTCACTACGTATCTATCACAATCAGCATTCCTGGCAAACAAATGATATCAAGAGGAAATGATTAAACCTACCGATGAGCCGGGCATCGGAGTTGTCGGAGTCATAGACGGCGCACTGAAGGAAGTCCTGGTTGAGTCGGGTGACGAAGTGGTGGGTCTCGATCTGGCGAGACATGTCGTGGCTGTAGATGGCGAAGGTGCAGGCGTGCTGGCTTATCTGCTTCACCGGCTTCAACGACTGTAAAATGGCCGCCCCTTTGTCCACCACCTGCTGCCCGATCGTCATCGGATGGCCTGGTGGGATCTGATTGGCCGGGCCGCCATGGACAGGCGTCGGGCCAGGTAACTTGTCGCTGGAGACGACGGGGGTTTCGGATTTCGAAGACATTGAAGGGAGAGGTGGAAAATGAGATGCTTGAGCGGGCGGAGGACGTACGGGTTCTAATTAACCGGAAGTGGAAGACGAGGGTGTGACGTGGCGGGAAATGAGGTTTCTCATGACACGTGCGCCGGAAGTTCCGACACGATTCCGGTTTGTTGCCTCTTCTCCATGACATCTGATCTGATCCCCAGACTCCTACACGGAAACGACTCATTCGCGGTCTAGCCACCAGATTTATAAAGGTACCTAATCTTTATCTTTCTTTGAATTTTCGCTCTTAACCTCACCATCGTTCCATTTACAGCCGGATCTTGAAAAAGGAAAATGTTTCACTTCGGCCATTTTCTCCACCGGAAGGAAAGACTAAATTTTGCTAACATATTAACAGTTGGTATTAAATTAGACAGTAATAATGTTCATGCTTAGATATATGGTATTGAACAAGCTGTTCCTCAAGAATGGTCCTTGAGAAGTGAGATCACAGATATTTAGTTCCATCTCAACATTCCTATTAATTAGCACTGTCTAGTACTATAGCACAAAAGTTTTAACACATCAACAAAATTTTAAGACTAATAAAGAAAAACAAAAAAAGAAGTCTTAGGACTAATATTGAAAAGTGAGAAAAGTTTTAGAATTCTAATGATCTTCTCCACATAAGGGTTAATGTCACTGATCGTCCATAAATTCCTATTTTGTTTAATTATCCCGGAACTATTAATTGTTGCATGTATATCCTCAAACTATTTAATTATTGCACCCGTCCTCCGCCTATTATACTAGCCATTAAAAAGTGAGGGAAATGATGGAAAAAATACACAACCAGCATTAAAACTTAGAAAATTTTCTATTTAAGTCACAAAACTTTAATTTAGGATTTTCTAGTTCAGTCATAAAACTGTGAAAATGTGTATACTCTCTGTAATTTATCTCTTTATTTTTTTCTAATTAAGCATGAATTTCATTATTTTGTTTTAATAAAATTCTTATAATTGAATTTTAATCAAGTATTCATTCCTGGCCAATTTCTTTAATTTTTTTTTTCTTTCACTTCGATTTTTAAGTCTTTTTTTTAAAGCTTTTTTTATTTTATTTTTCATTGCTGTCTTATCCTTACCACTCTTTTTTTTTTCTTTTGTTGATCCTTTATTTCCTTCAATTTTCTTATTATTTTTCTAAGCTCATTATGTGAATGGTTTCTTTATTTCATCTTTTCTTTTTCATTTTCTAAAGGTTCTTATTTCTTTTACTTACTCTTTTTTTTCTACAAATAACTTTTCACAATGGAACATGTTTGTTGAATCTTACTCATGTTCATTTAATTTTAGGGTTTGAACTAATCTAATAAATCCTTACTTATTTCATCTTACTCTTTTGAATTTACTATATAATTCATAAAAAAAATTGAGAAATTTAACTTCTTTGTTCTCCTATTTGAATTTAACATATAATTCATAAAAGGAATTTGGGAAATTTAACTTTTTTTTTTCTCTCATGTCATCGTTTGCAAATATAAACGAAAGGATGAAATTGAAAAAAAAATACATAGAAAAAGATGATTAAATTTTATTACAGTTGTGATCACCAACATAGTAGAGGGGCTCGGGAGAGAATCTTTTTCACTTTATAATAAACAGGAATTTAAAATTATAACAAACCCAAACATAAACTACGCCCATACATAAATCTTTAGAGAAAAAAAATAGAAGGATAAAGAAAAGCAATCTCAACAATATCTTGAAGGGGTGAAAAAATTGTACATATAAATTCATTAAGTTCCTTTATGAATTATATGTTAAATCCAAAATAGTAAGATGGAATGATTAATTTTTTTTTTTAAATTAGCCTAAGTCCTAAAATTAAATGAACATTAATAAAACTCAACAAAACATGTTCCATTGTGAAAGGTTATTTGTAGAAAAAAAAAGTAAGCAAAAGGAAAAATAAAAAAAACATTCATAAAAGGAACATAAAAAATAAAAAAATTTGAATGAAACAAAGGATCAACAAAAAAAAATAAATAAATAAGTGATAAGGATGGGGTAGTAATGAAAAATAAGAAAAAAAGAAAGCTTTCGAAAGAAAAAGACTTAAAAATTGAAGTGAAAGAAAAAAAGAAAAAAATTTATAAAAACTAGAATGAATGCTTAATTAAAATTCAATTATAAATTTTTTATAAAGAAAAGTAAAAAAAAATTCATGTTTAATTAGAATAAATCTTGAGAAAAATTAAAGAGAGTATGCACATTTTTATAGTTTTATGACTGAACTAAAAAATCATAAAGTTTTATGACTCAAGTAGAAAAATTTTCTAAATTTTAAGGCTAATTAACTATGCATTTTTTCCATCATTTCTGTCTTTTTTTAACAACCGGTATAATGGCAAGATGACGTATGTAATAATTAAATAGTTTGAGAACGATAGATGTGTAATAATTAATAGTTTTGGGACAGTTTAGCAAAATAAAAATAGTTTAGGGATGATCAATTATATTAACCCGCATAAAATGTTTAACCTTACATTAATTCATTTTAGTCAATCACCTATACACAATTTTGTTTTGACCCTCAACCTTGTTTTAGTTAGCCATTACTTTAGATGAAATATATTCATTTGTAGTAACTATCTAATATTAAATTTTTAAATCTCAATGTTAAATATATGATAACTATTTTTTTGGTAAATTTAAACTATGCCATAATTTATTGACAAATACTAGAAAATTAAATTTACTAGTTCTCCCACAAGTTTAGTTAAAATCATAGTTCTTCCTCTTATGTCAGAAACCTTATATAAAAATCTTAAAAGTTTTAAGAAACCTATTATCCTTTAGCATTTGAACATTAAAACTAATGGCTTAATTACACTTTGAAACCTTAACTTTTTGTTATTATTTAAGTTTTTCCTTGACAAACACATTGTTTCACTTAAATTTGATTTTTCAATACAATAATATATTTTTTGTATATTATTATTTTACACTTAACATTAGAAAAATAATTGGAAAATTTTAGTTAAAAGGAATAGTATATAAACATATATAATTTCATTTAAAAAAACAAGTTATGTAAAAGAGAAAATTTAAACAAAAACTAAAAATTATGGTGTTGAAAGTGTCATTAACCCGTTAGTTTTATTGCCCAAAATATATAGCAGGGTAGATGTTTCGTCAAGCGTTAGAAGGGTTTAAGAGGTTTCTAAAATAAAAGGGTGATAATTAAACTTTGACTAAACCTCATGAAGGGTTTTCTATAATCTAAATTGTCCACATAAACAATTATTGTATATTTTAAATTTAGTTATTATACTATACACATATGTCTAATTAGACATATTAATCTACACCTAAACATTTATATATAAACTGACTAATTATTCCAAAATTTGATAGAATTGCTCCTAGAAACCTAGCCCTTGTCGTCATAGTCGACACCTCTCATCACCATTCCCTTTCACTCCTCCAATTGTAACCTTTAGATCAGGACTCGTCTAGTCGGTCGTCATTTCTAAATCGGAGCATCTTTATTGATCGTTGCCTCGGATCATCACTCTTAGGCAATTGTCATCTCTAGATCACATCATCACTGGTCATCACCACCTCTAAATCACGTCGGTCATCCCTCGTCCCTAAATCCCACAGTCATTGATCACTTTTAGATCACTTAGTCAAGGCCTCAAAACCGCATCGGTCATTGCTCTAATTTGAATCACATCATTGTTGCCTCTAGATCATGTTGTTCATCACTCGCCTCCATCATTTTTTCCATAGGTTTGTGCACGCAAATGATTCACAAAAGTGTCCAAGATAATATGAATAAATGTCTAAAATAATATGTGTAAGTGTCCAAAGAAATATGTAAAGGTGTTTGAAGTAATATGTAGAATGTAGTCATTTTATTTTCTTCAGACAATATGTAAACTATAAAAGTGTCTGTAGCAAATTTTGAAAGTGTCTAAAGTAAAATGTTAAATTGTTTGAAGTTACATGTAAAAAGTGTATAAAGCAATATACGAAAATTTTGCTTCGTCTAGACATAAAAGAATCTGAGAACATAAGTAAAAGTGCCTAAAACAATATACGATGTACAAGTGTATAATGCAATTTATGAAAGTGCTTGAAAGTAATATGCAAATAATTTATTATTATGAAAAAAATAAATGTGTCCAAAATAATAAGTAAAAGTGTCTGAATGATAGTAGAAAATATCTAAATAAATATATGTAAAAGTGTTTGAATTAACATGTAAGCAATTTGCTTTATTCAGAAAATAAGTATCTAAAACAACAAAAATACAGTATTTGACTGAATATGTAAAAGTGTATATATAAATGTGTAGAAGTGTCTAAACAAGAATGTAAATGTGTATGATGCAAATAATTTTTTTTCCTCTAAAATAATTAAAAAAACGTGTCTGAATAAAGATGTAAAAGTAACTATATAAATATATAAAAATGTTTAGATGAAAATGTAATAGTGTCAGATGTAGTTAATCTGTTCCGGATTGCATCATCTTCTTTATTGTAAGAGTTTAAACCTTAACCTGCAAACGTGCGGAGGACATGTAGATAGGATGAGTGAGTATCGTTCCCATGAAAATTGATCGATTTACTTGCCATGTACTACTTTTTTAAGCTAACTCTAGCTAAACGATCAAAGTTGATGAAAATGTAGACAAATGAAACAAGTGACTAGACTTAACTAAGTAGAATCCTATTAACCTAGAATGCAAGTATGTAATGTAAAATTGTAGTTTTTATCAAATTATGAAAAAACACTTCCTACGAGTTCACTACTTATCTTGATTAATTGGCGAGCTCAAATAAGTGAGTGACACGGCCGTCCTTGGCCCTTACCCAAGAAGCCTATGAGAACTGGTCTCACGGTGGTTGCAATTGGCTAGTTGTATATGTGCGCAGATTAAATCCCATGATACTAGTTGATTAACCTAAAATATGCAAGATGCATGCTCTTCATGCTTTGACTTGGATCATTAAAAACATAAGCATTAACTTGGCCAAGTAATTTTTATAGAAAGTAAATATAAATAGCCAAAGCATACAAAATCAACCTTTGTATGAATTTACTACACATAACAACTCGTGGGAGCATTCATACATAAAGTGGACTAATGCCCTCACCCAAGAACAACCCTAGAGTCTAGGACTCTTCATAACATAGATTGTGGAGGCAACTAAGAGTACTGTATAAATACAAGCCTCTACTGAGATCTTCTTGATCTAACTCCCACCTTGGATACACATCCCAGTGGTGAGTCTCAAAAGCTTTGTCCAAGTGCTACTAGGCTCTACAGCCAAAGGAAAACTTAAGTTAGCACTGTTACTTAACCAACAAGTACCCATGTAGACTAGAATCATAAAGATTCTCAAGTGTCGTACCTGTACATACAAAAGAGCATTACCGTGATAATCCTCAACGATTACCCGGCCCAACAACTTCAGTCACTACACAACATAACTAGAGAGTGAGAACATAACATTCTCAGTAAGGGGTCTTCAGTGTACTTGCAAGAAAACTACTAAGGACACCACATATGGTAACATATGTAACCTGCTGTGAGCTCATACAGCCTAAGGGTCTGAAATATATGCATATAAAACTAGGTCCCTTGAGACCCCTCCTCATCCTTGTCCTTGAACTACAAGGCATTGCCTTATCCTCTAGCAAGCATAAATTGCCAGCCTAACTAATGATAAATCACCAGTTGAACCTCTCCCATTTATGTTGTACAAGGGAATTATGGTGGGACTATTGTAGACTAGGCCATAAAGACCTTGTAGACTAGGTGCACTAAGGTTTCCACATTGAAGCCTCAAATCTAAAGTCTCAACTAGGCTTCTAATGGTACTAAACCTTGCACCCACTTATGGTGTTCTATTGTGGCCATAATTTCCTTTAAAACTTGCCTTAACTTTGAGTTAAAACAACTTTGAAAATGGGCCATTTTAAGTGTTTTTAAAACATGGAGGTGATATTACTCCCACTTATCTTCGTGTGGAATCTTGAATCACCTCAATCGGACACCCGAGCGAAAAGTTATGCTGAAAACAAAATCGGGTGTCAAATGCTGTCTTGGCAACGCGTCGCCAACCGTGGCAACATGTCGCCACAATTGTCGACGTTCTGCCAATTTTTTGAGGTCTTGGCAACGCGTCATGAGAACTCGTGTGGATTGGCGATGCATCGCCAAACCTGCAAAATGCCCAGAAAATCTCCGGTTTTACTGCTATAAACTTTGAATACTCTCCAAACATATCAAACATGTATGGATAGCCTTCAAACTTCACATACGTGTAGTACACGTTGCATAGACCACAATAGACCATCACAAGCCTTCCTATGATGCATTATAACATCATTCCAATCAAGCGAAACACACTAGTCCACCATAATTCAACCAAATCCTCTAATTAATACTATAGCTAGAATTACTCAAATTCTTCAGGCAAACTTAAGCCAATATCATTAATTGAACTTGAAAACATAACTCCCTTACCTCGACTCCAAGCAACAAGCAAGAATCAAGCTCTTTTCCAATCAACCAAGCTCACCAAAGTTCTACACAAGTCCCAATAAAAAACAAAGGCACCAATTACCAAAACTTCACTCTCTAACCAAAACTCAAGCTCCAAACCAAGCAAATAACATGAATTCAATCAAGAACACATTAATTATCTCGCTAAAAAATAGGGGCTATGGAAAAACACCTTTCCAAGCTTCAAAATCATGGTTTAAAGCTTGAAATTAGCTTCTCCTAGCTTGTACACCTTGAATTGCACCTCTTGACACCAAGAACACTTGATTCCAAGCTTAATTTGAGAGAGAAATGAGTGAGGGAAAGATAAAAACGTGTTTATGGTAGCTTTCCCCTTCTCTTTCCCTTCTTAAACCCTTACTTAGCATCAAAGTCACCAAGGTATCAAGCTTAATGCAATTAAGTCCCCCATCTTTATAACTTAGTCATTCTTGATTAAATTCTTGTTTATTCTTCAAGTTTGGGTTAAGGTTGAAAGTTAAATTATAAAAACTCATTTTAAAACACTTGGGACTCATCCCGGCTCTTTAGGATGCAAAATCACCATTTTACCCCTGAACCTCGTTTAGTGCCTTATCTACCTCGGAACTTAGTAAACTTTGCTAAACTTCTCTATTCTTGCTATGTAAACTTGAATTAAGATTCTAAACTTAATTTAAGGCACTTTACCTCCTTCCGGAGTGCTTGCTACTAGGAGAGCCATAACAGTAAGTTAGTCTCAAATGAATGCTGATAAAGTTGTCCAATTGAGTTCTTCCTTTCCCAAGTGAAAGAATTAGTCTCTCTAACATAAACTTAATAAGAATTTTCGTCCAATTACAATCTTAAAAAGAGGAATTAAAGCTCAATTTATCTTTATCTAATGACTTAGACTAATTTTCCAACAAGCCCATAGCTATTAAATTCTTCTCCTAGTTCCAATAGCTTCTAATCTTTTCTAAGAGTTTAGAGGCAATTTATAGTGCATCTAATTGTGATCATCAACTAGCTAACACAACAATAAGCTCAAGAGAATAATAAACAAACATTTAATAGAAAATTAACATCACATAACTATAAACTCATCTAACATAATCAATTCGAGTAGCTACATCCATAAAAAGTGCTAAGGAAGACTACTCCATAACTAAATAAAACATAATGATGAAAATACACATCATAACATCTATGAGAAACGACAAGGAAGATAAAAAAATAAACCTAAGATGACTAAAAGAGCTTGACTCCAAGGTTTCCAAGCAAGTCCCCTTGAGCACTTCATGCAACCTTCAAGCAAGCTCCAATGACGACCAAGAAAAACACCAAAACTAACAATGGTGGCTATGAAAAACCTAGGTCTAAGATAAGATGATGAACATGAAGAGTGTATTCCTTAGCTAGGTTCTAGGTTTTTCTACTATTTGGAGATGTCTTTTTCACCTCACCTACCAATTTGGATAAAAAAACCTTAGCCAATAGCAAGCTTAAGTTCAAACTTAAGATGGGTGACCATTTTTCTCGGGTATAGGGGCACCTAGGCCTTAGAAGAGGGTTTTCTGGCAACTACGCCTCAGGACATGAAATTTCAAGTAGAGGCAATTTGTATTGTGGTGCCTATGCCTCATAGTTATAAATCCACTTTGACTTATGTATCCCCATTTTTCGTCCTACTCATCCTGGTGCTATTATGATACTACGATCCACTTCTCGAACCTACAAAATGAAAGTACGAAGCAAGAATTGGTAGAAAATGTTGGGTGATGAAGTAGAAAATAGTAGTCAAAGTTGACAAAAAGTTAATATATTTAACCACAAAATTAACATCTATCATTTTCCACCACTCGCATCTCGCGAATCATTGTCTTCGAATAATACCACCTCCAGTTAGATTTAGATTATGTCGTTGTCATTAGTTTTCAGATCTCACCAACATCACTGCTCGTCTTTTCAAATCACGCTGCTCGCTTTTAGATCGAGTCAATCGTTTCTTGCCTATAGGATCTCATCATTACTTTGCCTCCAGTTTTCCAGTCTTCATTGTTGTCATTGACATTGTATTCTCATTGTGTTGTCATCCTCACTGTTGTTTCGCCTCATCATCATCATTGCTGCCATATTGGCTCATGGCCATTGATGTCTCATCATCTTCTTTGATTGCTTGGAAGACACCATCCGACTACTTTGCATAAGAAGATAGAAAGATTTAGGGTTAGGGATGTGGTAGACATTTTCTAGGATGATAATGGATAAAATTGGAAATTGTTATGTCTAATTAGACATATGCTCACCATATCCATAGCATTTTAAATTTAGTGGAGGGCAACTAAAAAGGAAAATGCTTTAATTTTAGTCTTAAAAATTTCACACCTTTTCTACTTTAGTTCTACAAGTTTGCATTTTCCTAAATGAGCGTAAGGACAAAAAAAAGTTATAAATTAAAATTGAAGTGGAAAAATGAAAATAAAAAATATAAGAACAAAGAAAACAGATGATCAAAGTGATAGAAAATGGTGGAGAAATAATGTAT
Organism: Aquilaria yunnanensis; assembly: GCA_039654915.1. NCBI lineage: Eukaryota > Viridiplantae > Streptophyta > Magnoliopsida > Malvales > Thymelaeaceae > Aquilaria > Aquilaria yunnanensis. The sequence continues at coordinate 111,660,358 of CM077593.1, forward strand.
AGTTACTAAAGAATAGGTAAAAACTATTAGTAGTGATTTAGAAGTTGAAATTAAGGAAAACATAACATATCTTCTGGTGGCAAAAATGGTTTTAATGGAAAATAAAAGGGTAAATAGAGCCAGAGGTCCCAAATATTTACTTTTCATTGCAAATTCATAGGTAACCTATCAACCGTTGCATATCAGTCCCAAACCTTTATCTCGTGTTGCAGATTCATCTCTTGACTAATAGTCAACGTAGTCAATAATGAAACTGGGATGGATATGCAACAATTTAGAGGTTAGGGATGAATTTAGGACAAAACGTAAAGGTTTGGGGACCACCGGCGCCATTCACCCTTTCCTTTTATTTTCCCTCTTCTTCTCTCTCCCAAACCTACCCTTGTGTCATCGTATAACACACCCCCTTCCCCGCTGACAACTGAGCACCCCCATGCCATCGCCCTTTATTAGATATTTACCTTTAAGACTTTAACGTTATTGGTATAAGAGGAAAGAAACATTGTATTTAAATCAGTATTTTTCTTTGTTAATTGTATTTAAAATTTTGGATTTTTCAAAAATTCATTCTTCTAGCAACAAAGCACGATGATTGGTGCTTTTGGAAGATTGTCCTTTGCAATGGATTTTTTTAAGTTGAATTTTTTTTTTACTTCTTAATTATAATTGCATATTTGTGTTGTGTGCACATTGTTGTGCACATTAGAACAATTGTTCCCATTAATACGATGTGCCATGACCTGTACAAATTCTATTGTCCAAATTTTTAATTTTTATGTTTAATTATACAAACTTGTACAATACAAAGATGAACTTGGTGGTATTGTGGAAAACTTCATAAAAGTATCTTGACCAAAAAAAAAAAACAAATAAGAACATGTATGTACACTCAAACAGATCATATGTACAATCATGGAAAAAAATCTCACAGAAAACATAAAATAAGTAAAAAAGAAAAAAAATGTAAAAGAATTTCCTTTTACATCGATTATTCCATTAATTTTAATCGTATACATGTCCACATTATTGTACATGTTTATAAATTTTGCAATACAAGAATATACATGAGTTTTTTACTTGTATATGTACTATAGTCATGTGATATTCATTCCAGTTGTTAATATTTATACATAAATGTTCCATGTATATTAAAGTTTCAACACAAAATGCATACATTTGTACGTGGAGTAGGAAGACTCTATTACAGTGCATCTTTAAAAGTTGCTTTTGTTTTTCAGTTTTTAAATTTCAGTTTTTCAGATTTTAGCATTTCTGAAAAAAAAAAAAAAAAAAAAAAAAAGTCCAACGAAGCGCGAATTAGGACCTCCACTTTCACTCCTACTAGCGGAAGCCCCGTGCTTCACTACAGCTTGAGGGAAATGTTTTTTGTATTGTTATTTGGGAACTAAGCTGCTAAGTTTTTAGAAGGGTAAAATTCATAAGGGTCACCTAATTTTTTTTTTGTTCTAAATGGATACCTGACCTTTAAGTTGTCCTAGTAGATATTTTTTCGTCCATTACACGTCTTAGTCAAATACTTTCTGTCAACTCCAGTGTTAATTCTAATGGAAAATGCTGACCTGACATAAAAAATTACTGGAATAAATTATAAAATAATACTTGTAGTCCTCTAACTTTTCCAATTAACAATTTTAAACCTTAAAATTCTAAATATATTTTTTATACTCCTTGTATGAAACAAATCCCTTTATTTCTTATTCCCCCTACCCCTCCTCGCATTTTCCCTTTGGTTCTTCTCATTGGCACATAGGATGCTCTCGATACTTCAAATCTTTGATCATGAGCTTTTGCAATTCGATTTCAATCCTCCCACTAAAAAAATACCCAAAAAAAAATTCCCTTCTACCAAGCCTTCACCACCCTCAATTCTCTTTCCCTTTCCTTGAACTGGAAGCCTAACCCCACAATCTTCCAATCACACCTCACCTCAACCGTAATCAAGTTTGTGCACATAACCATGCCTTCTAAGATCTCATAGGGCCGAATCCTCTGATTGGAGCTCGAAAACTTCAAGTCCTATAAGGGTAAGCAAGTTATCGGCCCCTTCTCCGACTTCACTGCCATTATTGGCCCCCAACAGCACCGAAAAATCCAACTTAATGGATGCATTAGCTTTGTCCTCTACGTCCACACGAGTCAACTTCGTGGTTCCTAGCTTAAAGACCTCATCTACATCACTGAGACGTCTTCGAGCTTATAGGTGGCCTCGAAGAGTTTGAAGATTTGCAAATTTGGGTTTTACTACGGGTTCGACAATAATTTGCAGGTTTAGGTTTAACGATGCAAGTTCGAAGACAGCACACAGTTTCAATAGCTATCACTACTAAAAAAAACCTTTTTTCCAACGGCCATTTCCAACGGCTTCGCATTGGAAATTTAAAAATTTCCAATGCGAAGCCGTTGGAAATAAGACGTTGGAAATCTTACCGTTGGAAGTCCATTTTCCAACGGTCAAAGTGAGAGCCGTTGGGATTTCCAACTGTCAACCGTTGGAATATGAGCCGTTGGAAAATTTCCAACGGCTCTATTTTTTTTTATTTTTTTCCAATTTCCAACGGCCTTGGCAGTTGGAAAAGTGAAAATGTGATTTCCAACTGCCTTGGCCGTTGGAAAAGTGAAAATATTGGTTTCCAACTGCCTTGGCCGTTGGAAAGTAGGTTTTTTATATTATGTATATTGCCGTTCTATTTCCAATGTATTTCTTTAAACGTCAAACGGCTTAGGCGGTTCAAATTTATTGTATCATATGTAATCAAATATTAAACGGGTGCACGTACATAAATGCAGTTGTAAATCTCAATAAAAACATACACAATTGAAAGTACAGAATCATGTCTACAAATACACAATGATTTTAAATGTGATAACAAGTAAGGGAAGTAAACTTTGAATCACTATGCAAGCCAGCTATGCTGAAGCATTTTAAAGTCTACAAGAGCTGCCAACAAAAAGTAGTAAGCTGACAAGAGATTTACAAGAGCTGCAGCCTAAACCTTTATCAATAATACACCATAGGAGTCCGCTAATACTTTTCCAACAATAAAGTGCAAAAATATCTATAAGTGATTGACAAAACTGACAAGTATTAGTAAAGAAACTCCCTTAATACCAGCAAAAAAAGGAAAGAAAGAAAGAAAGAAAAATCATGTAGTTTCTGATGTCTAATGGAATTTGTTATGGACAATCAAAACATAAGACAAAACACGAATTCACAATTAATACATTAGAATAGCTGGTTTTCTTATGGCTGAAATTAAATTTCTCCCTTCATAAACAGTGCAAGTTAGGAATCTGGAACCATGTTCCAAGGAAATTATAAAGAAAAAAAAAAAAGAAAAGAAAAGAAACAGAAGCCAATTTTAAGAACTATAACTAAGACCCATAGAAGCCTACACAAGGAGTTTTCTATTGGTACAAAACATACTTAAACGCTTACCCCCAGTCATACAAAGACACACTTCGAATAAGTGAAACAGATTCTGTCAAGTCATATAACTCAACAACTCCTCTTTTTGTTCCAACAGCTAGAATTTGCTAAGCAGGAGCAATTGAAGTACATACAGCATCACCATTGCCCAATCTTTTTTCAACTCTAATCAAATCAACCTGCCTCAGACCTTTCTTGCTAACAGAACATGATATAAGCTGTCCATCAGAATATAACACCACCAGCAGCCTCATGGGAAAGCAAAGCTCAAGTTGGACAATTGCAGATTTCATCGAAACCTTCTTGCTGGACACCATGCCTCCATGAACTTCCCCAGAAGGGATACCATTGCTTAGAGCATGAGACAATGAATTTACATCCTTGAGACCATCTGAAAAGCGATCAAGTTCTGATGCTCCATAGAACTGTGGAAAATTATAACAAAGGAAAGTCTGTAAACTACCAAATACATATTAAAATCAACTAACAAAAACGCAGCACGATTTGAGCTACCTCTCCTTTCCAGGACATACTGTAAAATGATCAATCGGAAAGCCCAAAAAGCATATGTTTATTATCGCTCACAATGTTACTTCTGCACACAAAAACTGTGAAATAGGTGAACATAAATATCTATTTTTCTTAGTCCAATAAGCATCAGACTGTTGCTCAAACAAATAAAAGTCTCTCCATCAAACTGGAGGGTAACTTAGCAGTCTCACAGCAAAAAGAATTCATAAACATGGAAATTGTGGCACTAAGTGCAAACTAGCTAATGCCGAACTATTTGAATCCTGCAGGAGGCATTTTATGAACACATTCACAATTAAACAATAAAACTGAAAAACCCTGACGAGCTAGGTTCACCACAAGTGTGCAAGACGAGTTCGATGAGCTGAAAAACAAAACTTACGAGAACAGCTATCAATTTAGTGCTTGGACTCCAAACTGCCTGCAAATTCTCGCCCTCTCTCTGAAACGAATCTTCGTCCCTCCTATACTTCCCCTGCCTCACTTTATGCTGCAAAAAAAGGGGGAAAAAATCAATTAAAACCCTAGTTTCTTCACTAAGACGATTGAATTTCATGCCAAACAACCTGAGACGAGCTCCAGAGCTCGAGATGTGAAGGCGAAACGACGAGCAACATGCGATTGACGACTCTGAGATAGACGATCCGCTGGGACGTAGGAAACGAGTTTTGCTCCAGCGGGATCACCTGCGGCCATCCGTACGCCATATACATCTTTTTCCAACCGCTTCGTCGATATATGATATAGCAGATTTGGCCTTCCGGACTGAAAGCAGGATCTAGGAGATAAAATGCATTCTATCCCATTACCATTATTAAACATCAAACCATTAAAATCGAAAAAAAAAAAAAGTAACCGGAAACGCAAAGAGAAAACAATAGCCCACAAACTCACCAACAGATCGAGTAGTTTGCCACCAGATCCTGCCAATGCCGTCGTCGATTGAGAGTTTTCTGGACCTAGGCGACGAAACGAAGGTGCGGTGTGTGCGTGTGCGCCGTTTCTGCAGACGAAGAAAGCAGAGAGAAACGGAGGCGAAGCTGAAGACGACGAATTGGGACCAGCTGGGGGGATTTAAATTCGCATTTTCCAACGGCCAAGGCCGTTGGAAAACCATTAATAAAACGGTGCGTTTTCAAACAGTCCCACTTCTACGCGCTTTGAAAAAGGAGCGTTTTAATAACTAACCTTCCAACGGCCTAGCCGTTGGAAAACTATAAACAGTATCAGTTATTATAAGGGTAAAATCCACCGGGGGTCACCTAACTTATTTTTTTGTCCTAAACGGGTACCTTACCTTCAAATTGTCCTACTGAGGTACCTTACCTCTTATCGCGTGTCCTGTTTAACTATTTTCCGTTAATTTCAGAGTTATATCTAACGAAAATTGCTTATGTGGCATAAAAAAATTAAAATAAATCATAAAATAACACTTATGGTCCTTTAATTTTTTTCTAGCAACAATTCTAAACCCTAACATTTAAAATCAAACCCATCCCCTTCCTAAACCAAATGCACGCAAGTACACCGCCGCGAGCCGCCTCCATCCTCCCTCCTCCCCTCTCCACCTCCGTTTCCCTCCTCTCCGCCACCCTCCTCTCCTCCGTCTCTCCCTCCGCCTCAATCTCTCTGTTCATCTTGCAGCCCCCTAGCGGCGCCGATTGAGATCTCCAGCCTCTGTTTCCACGACAGTGGTTCCAAATTCTTGCCGTATAAATGATCTCTGAAGGGTCCATTGGACATGTACTTTGGTTTCGTCGTCGATCTCTCCAAGGTATACGTTGCCGAAGCCGCCGACGCCGATGATTGCGCTCGAGTCGAAGTTTTTGGTCGCGTCCTGGAGCTCCGCCAGGGAGAAATACCGCCCCAATCCCATGGTCGAGTTGTAGAAATTGCTCTTGTGCGAACCACCTTTGCTCGTCATGAAGCTCGTGTCACCGGCGTGAATCGGTAGCAGCCACGACGAGAAGCTGTTCCTTCTCTGCCAGTCCTGCGGTCGTCGCTTCCATCTTATTACCATCGCGCCGAGCCCAATGAAAGCCCCGATCATCATTGCGAAACCCACTGCCGCCACCATCCCTCGAGACCCGAATCCGACCCTTTGTCCATCGACTCCAAATTCTCCGTCTAGGCTGTCCACTGAATTACTCATCCTCAGAACCTCCAGACCGTTCAGTAACACGTTTCGGGAACCATTCAGTGAGACGGAGAGGAGAGGAGATGAGAGGAATCAAGAGATTGTGGCGGAGGGAGAGACGGAGGAGAGGAGATGAGGGTGGCGGAGAGGAGGGAAACGGAGGCGGAGAGGGGAGGAGGGAGGATGGAGGCGGCTCGCGGCGGTGTGCGTGCGTGCATTTGGTTTAGGAAGGGGATGTGTTAGATTTTAAATGTTAGGGTTTAGAATTGTTGATAGAAAAAAATTAAAGGACCATAAGTGTTATTTTATGATTTATTTTACTTTATTTTATGTCACGTAAGCAATTTTCGTTAGATATAACTCTGAAATTAACGGAAAGTAGTTAAACAGGACACGCGATAAGAGGTAAGGTACCTCGGTAGGACAATTTGAAGGTAAGGTACCCGTTTAGGACAAAAAAATAAGTTAGGTGACCCCTGGTGGATTTTACCCGTTATTATAATTTTCCAAAATACATAGTTTTTGTTATTTAATCTCCAACGGCTTAAGCCGTTGGAAAATCTCAAACACTATTTACTTTAAAAATTACATATAACTTATTAAGGTTCCAACGGCTAAAGCCGTTGGAAATTGTGCTGTTTTCGATTTAAAATTTTTTCCAACGGTTAAGCCGTTGGAAATTATTTTCAACCTTCCTCCAACGGTCTTAGCCATTGGAAATTTTCCAACTGCTAGGCCGTTGGAAAATAGCCCGTTGGAAATAACGGTTTTTCTAGTAGTGTATGGTTGGGCTAGTGGCTGGAGGGCAGTCAACGATGGCAGTTGGGTGAGCAACTTTTTAAGTGGCGGTAATAGAGATGAGATTAGGGTTTGGGAGTAGAATTGATTTGACTGGAAATTTAAGGGTTAGAATTAGTGATTGAAATAATTTGAGGACTAAAGTTATCGTTTTAAATTTATTTTAGTATTATTTAATACCACATCATCATTTTTCATCCAATTTAATTGTAAACTTGATGAAAAGTAATTGAATAGGTCACAAAATAAAAAGAAAGGGAGTTCGTTAAGGTAATCTTAAGGTCAAGTACCCAATTAGGATACAAAAAGAAGCTAAGTGATCCACCATGGATTTCACACATTTTCATAATGGGGGCCTCAACTGTATGTAAATAAAATTCTCAATACCTTGATTTCAATTATCCTAATAAACACAACTCTTTACACACATCACCGTCAACATTCTCCCCTAGCATATAAATACAGCTCAAATCTCAAAGGAACAATGTGATAAGGAGCAACCTATAGTCAACATGCATTTCCAACCTACAATACAAACACCTGGGAAGTCCTCAATTGAAAAAACCAAAGGCTAAAAAATCTTACAACACTACAATATGCATCAGGGGTATAAATTGCAACATATAAGGAATTGAAGCATAGTTTGAGGAATAAAATTTCCTAATTGTCATGCTCATATTGTTCTTCTACGTTTTTATTAGTTAACAGTATCTAAGTTACGGAAAAAAGCAATAGTCTGAACTGTCCTTGTTAATCTACTTCCACATCCGCATTTTGCACTTATATTATTTTTGTCCCTTTCAAATTATTTTATTCACATAATAAGAATAAAATATATTCAACTAATTTAGGAGAAAATAAATGTAACCGTTTATGTCCGCCCATTGATTTCTATTAGTTTACATAAAAAATTGAAAGGGGAAAAATGAAAAAGAAAAGACAAGAATGTAAATTTCGGTTACTATAGAATGAAACAACTGTAATAAAGTTGGAGTTATCAAAACTATATTATTAATAACTCAAATAATGATCCTTCTCGTCATCAATTTTTCAATGTTCTTAGTGTATGGTCTATATTTCCGATGGTTTGCTCTATATATCTACACTGACGCACAACCGGCTCAGTTTCAGTCGTAGGGGGTCAGCCACAAAGAAATGAACTCTTCAATACCTTGATTTCAATTCCCGCACAAAACATAGGGCAAAGTTGTTATGCATCCCCCGAGTTCTCTAGGGTACAGACACATCCATTTCAAATAAGAAAACAAAGTCGCATAATGGCCAACAAAAAATAAAAACAAACAGCCCACTTTGCATCATAATCACACAATAACACATACAGGGAAAAGCAGATGGAAAAGGAAACGCAATCCTACAATCTTTCGTTTGCCCGTTATTTGAAATATGGAATCATAAATGACCTAAATGTGCAGGGGCAACATATTCAAGACTCTCCTAAGAATTCTGCATCCAATTTGTGGCCACGTCTCCATACAGGCGAACCAAAAGTGCCACAAATGCGTATACAATGCCTTTTCCAAACAAAAACCGAACCGATCACAAGAGCATTGAACTCCCAATTAAAACCACAGCTGTCAGCACCAGGCGCATCCCTTCTCCTTTGGGTAATTCTCGCGTCCGCCCTGGCGGACGTACGCCAGGGACCTCCCCCCCCCCCCTCTCTTCTCTTTTTTTTTTTTTTTCTAAATCCAATTTTTTTAATTTCATATTTAATTAAAAATAATTATATTTATTTTTCTAAGTATATTTTTATTAAAAAAATTATTCTTGATAGTGTTCTTTCATATTTTAAGGAATTAAATCAATTACCATTTTTTATTTTTAACATCAAATAATTCTCTTATTTTATAAAATCTCTTTTATTATTTCTAATGTTGGGATCCAAATTAGTTACAATTTTTCATATTTTCACACTAAAATATTAATATTCTAACAAACACACAGAATGAGATAACATAAAATGAAAAATTGGTATCTATATTTTTATTTTTCATTAGAAATTAGACACCATAGTATGTGATATTGGATATCGACGTAGGTAAAATTAGACACTCCTATAGATTATATTAAACATTAGTACATAACTTGTTTACATAAAAATATAAATTTTTTATTTTTTTAAAAATATGTTTGCCTTTTTTTTTAGTATCCAATTATATCTATGTGATATCTAGTTTTATATAGAATGAAGGAGATATGCAGAGTGTCATAATTAAACATTTAGACATCACAATCATGTAAATTGTATATTTCCTTATCAAATTTAGATCCTTAACCCATCATGCTAGACATTCGACCATTATTATCAGACATTTAAATACTTCAATCCAACACTTGGGATATCATACTCAAACAACTTGCTAACATTTATATACTAGAATTAAAGGTAAAATTATGATATAATTTTTCAATTAAATATCCTTTAAAATAACATTATTATACTCTGAATTAAAAGTAAAATTTGAATAATCGAACTATTTTATCCTCAACACTACGAAAACAACTTGTAGACATTTATATACTAGAAGCAGACATTAAAACACCAGACATAGACACTAGAAACCCAATTTTAGACACTTAAAGGTAGACACTATTTACCTATCATTGGACATTAACGGTGTTAATTTGTCCGTTAGTGGTGTACGTCCGCCATGACGGATATTATCATATCTCTCTCCTTTAATGAATAGAATAGATAGATATTTGAGTCACTCCAATCCCTCCCATTAATATTTGGATATCTCATATTTTGTTATTTATGTTTTTATCATTTGAGAATTTAATAAGGGCAATTTCGTCCGGTAATAGTGGTTCTATTGAAGACCCTGGCCGATGGTCAAAACCTGGGAGAAAGAAGAAGAGGGAAAATAAAAGAAAATAAGGTAAATAACTTCAGAGGTTCCCAAATCTTTACTAGTTACATATTTGGTGATAATAATCATTTTATTCAAATATACTATTGAGCTGATTAATGTTCTTCAATTGAATTTTTTTATATGTATTACCTAAATGAAATTTATTCTGACTTGCAAAATTTATAGAATAAAAATCAAAGTTTCATGGTATGAAATGAATATATTTCTTCCATTGAATAAACTATAAAAGAAGTATTAAAATTTGTGCCATCCAGACATGAATGTGTTAATAAAAATGTAAGTATTTTTTTCTTATGTATTAATAGATTATTTTTTTGCTGAATAATATTTATGTTATTACACACACTTATATATATTCCACTTTTGTATTCCCATAGTATAATATTGTATTTCATATAGATTTTATTTATGTTAGAAAATTATGATGACGCTAAATATTATATAGATAAGAATGTATAAACGATTTATATTTAATATTTTGCATCTTGAAATAAATTTTTATGTGCAAACTTGTGGTAAATACCATGCGATGTCCCTATAATTTGAAATATTTAGTATATTTTGTATTAAAAACATTAATAACAAGTACTCTTTTAATGACTTGGGATTATTAAATCAATTTATTTTAAACTTTGATTAAAAAATGTTCTCTAAAAGAAATTGATTGAAAAATGAAAGTATATATATATTTTTTGGTATTCAAAATCAACTAGTACAAGAGTATCAAGATAAGAGGAGGCACTAAAGGTGAGGGAATGCTTGCGTCTCTTGTACCCCAAAAGACAACCAAACCTCCAACAAAGGGAATTGTTTTGAAATGGAGATGGTTCAAACCCGATAAGCCGGGTTTGTGTCCTAGAGCTTTGTTACTCTTCTGAACAGTGCAAGACAAAGTGAAACTAAGGATGTTAATTTGTACCCTTATCATTGATATCCTACTCTACCTTATTTGATGGTTTGAGTTTTTTTTTTTTGTCTCAATTAGATGGATTTGGGATAGATTTGAGTATTTTTTTTGTTTTTGTACCCACCTGATACGGGGAGGGTACGAATTTAAGGGTCTACCCTCCTCAACCCTAACCTGTACCCTACCTGCATATATTATACATTGCATATAAGTATCTAAAATATTACATATACATAGATACTAAATTCTAGTCCTATACAACTCAAATATAAAATATAATTCCAACGTAATAAACTCTAAAATTCACAATCGTATGACTAAGCTACTTTGTTTTCGGTTATGTTATATATATATATTCAAGTATGTCATATTTTTTTAGTTTTAATTTTATATTATGTAATCACTTGCGCAAGTATTGTTGGTACAATACCCAGCCCTACTCGCCCCAATGTGGGGAGAGTTTAGAAAAAAAAATCCTATCTACTACATGTTACGGAGAGGGTTTAGGTAGCGTTTTTATATTATGAAAAGGGTTTGAGAATCACTCTATCCTTTCAAAACCCGGCTAGTTGACATTTCTGAATGGAACTATGTTAAAAGGCTTGATAGCTGCCAATGAAGTCTAACTTAAGTGGCAACTTCAAACCGCATAAGATTGTCCTTAGCTAGAATTCAAGTCCCCAAAGAACAAAAAACTCCATCCAAACCCATAAATGCGCCATTTCTGTCTCTCTTTATCTCAACTTTTAACTTGTAATCGTTATTTCAACTTGTAATTTACAATGTATTGTGGGTAAAAGAAAAACTCATAGTTTATTTATACATTGGATCCAGTACAGGGAACTTTCTAAATTCTAAAGCAGCTGAACGAAAAGATTAATAGACACTATTACTTGCGGCCCAAGGTAGACGTATTTTATCGTTTTTCGCAGGTCAGTTACCTTCCCCATCACGGTGAGTCGGTGACTCATTAGACATAAATGTCGACACAATCAAATCTCGGGGTTCTTAGGCCGGTACTTGTACCTTCTGGCGACGAACAAGTAGACGACGAAATTGATCAAACTCAACCCAGAAATCAACCAGAAGAAGAGATTCACATAGTTCCTGTTGATGTTGTTCCCGGCCAGCCACCCGCCACTACTCGTCACATTCTTCGTTGCCCTATTCACGATCTTCACCAAGACGCTGCTGAGGTAATACCCGAGTGCCATGGAGCTCCACAGGAAGCAGGTCGACACCGACTTGAGCGCTTTAGGAGCCTCAGAGTAGAAGAACTCGAGGAGACCAACGTAGGTGAACAAGTCGGCGATCCCAAAAATGAAGTACTGAAAGGAGAGCCAGAAGACGGTCATCGGCAGTGGCTGCAAGCCGGGAATTGCATCTAGCATGTGGTGGGCACGGGCGACATGCTTTCGTTTGGACTCCATCAGCGCCGCCGTGGCCATGGACAGGGCGGAGAGGATGAGGCCTACTCCAACACGTTGGAGGTGGGTGACTCCTGTGGGAATTCCGGTGATTTTGCGGAGGATGGACACGACGATTCTGTCATAGAATGGGATGAGGAAGAGGAGGAAGACGACGGGGATTATTGGAAGAGAGGCTGGTGGGATGCTGATGGAGCTGATAATGGTTGTGTCCATGGTTCTTGCTTGTTGGACGGAGAAGGTTTGGAGCTGAGCGAGGCAAACGGTCATGATGATTGTGCAACAGAAAATTGGAACCATTCCGAGGATGATCTTGGCATTCTCGACTTGTGTTACCGTGCAGAGTTTCCATGGAGTTGGTTTCTGGTCCTGCCCTCCAGATGTTTGTTGAATTGCCGCTTTGTCTAGGAATCTGAGTTTTATAAAAGAAGAAACCAAGTATTTAGGGAACAGGGAGCCTTTTGTTCGAATAGCATACTGATGATTGATCAATTGATTATATTCAATATGGTAGGAACCTGTAAGCATCTCTGTGAGGGAGGGTTTCTGCATCTTCTGCGGGAGCTTCCTTGTCCATTTCAATCTTATAATGCTCCATTAGGTCCGCAGGAAGCTCAAGATTTCTGTTGCGGAATGCTGCTACAAAAACCTGGGAGTGGCAGAACGGATACGTGTTAAGCTGAAAATCAAGATTTATTTTTACGGTTGGTGGACAAGTAATAGGTGAGGACCTGTAGGATTTCTATTATGGCGCTTGTTCCATTAACAACATGCATCCTGTATGTTGGCAATCCAATGAGAAAAATGGTGAGACCCAAGAGCATGGCAAGTGCAGCGAGCCCAAATCCCCAATCCCATCCTTTGTGATCCTCTACCCAAACGTAGAGAATCAAGCTGACTGTTGCCCCGACACAGACCGACAGCAAAAGATAGTTAAAGTAGCTGGACATGGTTGTTGCCTCTTTTGTGTCTTTCTCGTCAAATTGGTCAGCGCCATGGGAGACCAATGCAGCCTTGGTTCCTGCTTGGCCTGTAGCCAGCAAGTAGAGGGCAATGAAGAGGAATGCGGCATCAGCACCTTCGATATGCTTGCAAGGAGCTGATGCGTTACAAGGAGGTGGCTTCAGGCCTGGGGAGTGAGCTTGTACTGCCAGCAATGCTAGTGCCTACAATTAACATTTAGATTTCGTTATGATACATGCTTGAGATTTGACATTAATGGTGATGATAAATACTCTTTCTTCTAAGTGGGCCAATTTACAGTTCAGTTAAACCGGAGCTAGACATGGTCCAAGTTGTAAGTATCACCTGAGTAATATGTCAAACTGAAGCAGTAAATGACTCTAACTATTCAAGCAAATACCAAGAACTCTAAGCAGCCAGAAACAATAGCGGTTCTGAATCTTCCAATTGCAGTGTCTGCAAGGACAGCAGCAACTATGGAGAGCAGGAAACCAGTTCCCATGAAGTTGGTCAGGTTGTTAGCTGCATCTGCCAGTTCCATGTGCAAGGTCCCAATGAAGTAGGACATTATATTCACTGACAGGGATAGAGTTGCCATGTTCTCGAAGGCAAATGCAACTGGAAAGGCGCACGTGGAGACGTAAGTTGCATATACGAGTTACGGTTCAATAATCAAGTTTACACGTGAATGCTCAATGTTTTAGCTACTTGCCTAAGACAATAGCAGCACTCCTCATCCCTCCATGCTTATGCCTCAGAGCTACCCTTCCTTTCCAGTCCACCTTTCCTTTGACGACTTCACTTTCCTACAGTTTTACGTCACAGAATCATATCACCATCGGTTGCACTACAGAACTTAAACAAACATGCTACTGAGCAGGCAGAACACAAACCATCTTTATGAGCTAGATCTTGTTCTGCCTGTTGTAAAAGCTTGGAAGCAACTATATGTGTTGGAAACTCAAAAGGCCAGTCCTTATATATGTGTGTAAGGTGTTTCGGACATGGCACTGTTGGCAGCTGAACACTTCTTTTTACCCCGGAATCTCTGTGCTTGTCTGGGAACGGTACAGACCCTATGCTTTCTAGAATGCTGCCGGTTTCGTGATTGAGATATTCTCCGTGAAGGCCATGGCCAATACAGAATCCTTCTAAGAGTTAAATGTTACCAGTAATTCCAAGGGCAGGCTGACGAGGAATGCGGAAACATAACAAGAAGAAAAGCTTTATAATTGCGCCAAAAGTGCCCCTACGGCTTCTGTCGATTGCCCTGAAAAGAGCTCCTTTGATGGTGACAATTGTTCGGACTCGTCGCAAATCCTAAGTACCCATCACTTCAACAAGACTGAGCTTTAGGCAGTGGAAGCCAAGAAGTTGAATGTTCGCCAATTCTCTGAAAATCTTTTATTAGCTTGACCAGGTACAGGGATAAATTGCACTTCTGGTTCTTAAACTACACCCTCTGTTATAAAATGGTCCCTATTATAGGAAAAATTACAAAGAGGTCATCACGTTAATTCCTTCCCTCTATTAGCCATCCAACGAAAAAACGTAAAGCTCATCCGAAAATTTTAAGATATTTTTTAACAATATTAAATTAAAATATTCCCATTGCAATATTATTTTGATTGGCAAACTAATAGTCAGTACAATAACAATCAGATCTTAAAAATTTATAAATGAATCATTTCCGTAAAAGATCTTGTATTTATCTAACTCGATTTCTTTTTGTTTTTGTTATAAAATATACTCTATTTTAACTGTGTACATTAGCTTCTCTCAACCCAATAGAGGGGATGAGACGAAAGGACCACTCGTACAACCGACAAAACGTCCAGCAATCACCAATTTCCAATATTTCTGAGTCGAGGAACCACTTTTGAATGGAGGCATAATTCAAGAACCAGCTGTGCAAGTGCAATTTAGCCCCAGCCACAGCTTCCATGCCTAAAGCTTCTGCTTGAGCCAAATGGCCCATTTGAAGAGACCGAGACCATTGAAAAGCAGAAAGTTGAACATGAGGGTCCAACTCCAACGGACCAGATCTGTCCGTGACTCCTAAAGGGGAATGACAGACGGCTATGGTACCAACACCCTTAAGAAAGTGGTAAGTCATATTCCTGCCCCACGTGGGTCCGAGTCCAATGATGAATGGTTTGTGAAATTGGATGATGTGTCTGTCTCTGGTGTAGTGTGGGTGTGGGATAACTAGAAGAGCTTGTTGACAAATGACCGGCCATTAAACAGCCTAATTATATTCTGCTGCTAATAGCGAAAGCTGATCAACTTTTTACTTCACATTGTGCAGCGACAAATTTTTTTTGCTGCATTCGACCTCAAAGGTTATTGCCAATCCAAGTTCATGATGTCGTTTCTGAAAAGCAAATTTTTTTTAAAAGTTTCCTTTATTTATTTTTATTTTTCTGTTTTAAGGTTGAGGTTTGTTGATAATTGAGAGAATCTGAGGATTTGTTCCAAGTAATTTGTTACAATTTATTTTTAATGATAATAAGCTATTAAATTAAAGAATCTCATTTTAAGTTGCTAGATAGTTGGAAAGTTGATTTGATTTTAGAAATATAAATCATCTAGACCAAGTTAAGCATGTTCTATAGGACAAACAACAAGCAACATAATTCAATTGGAAAACAATTTTCTTTTCTTTTTTCTTTTCATTTTTTAAATATAAATTTTGTATAATGGTTTTAAAAATATATTTAGTTGTTCCCATTAGAAAATTATTTTTTTCAAAAATAAAAAAAGATTATACATTCTTGCATAGTTAAAATACTTAAATATACTACTTTTATAAAAGCAAGAAAAACATTTGAAAGTGTGATGAAATTGCTTGATATATTTTTTATTACATTCAATTACGATAAAACATAACATCAAATAAAAAAGACAACAAGATGATTTACTATAAGAGTTCTTTTAGATAGAATATTGTTTGCCCAAGTACAACTAAGAAGGGGGTGAATTGATTGTTTTAAAAACTTTAGCAAAATCAAATTTTACAATTAAATTCACTCAACAAAATATCAAGAACAAATCAAGTAATGCTAATTACAAATAAAGCAAGTAAATAAATGAGGATAAAAAAAAATGTGTATCGAGATTTATTGAGGTTCAACTCCACCAATTAAAATCTACGTCCTCTCCTCAAGCTTACCTGCTTGAGAATTCCTCAACTATCTCTTGATCAATAATATAATGGTGTTTTCTTCAAGGTTCACACCAAACCAAACACTATTTTTCTCCAAGACTAACTAGAAACCACTCTATAGTTTTCTTCAAAGATTACTAGGAACCACTCATCACACTAGATATTCTAAGGTTTGAAGTATTTTCAAACTCACAAGCTCATATAATAGTACACTTTGTTAGATATACAAGTGAAAGTACAAGAACACTAATAATTTTCTTAATGTAAGTTCTTTCTCTTGGATTTGATGATCAATCTTCACTTCTAATAGCCAAGAGTTCTTCCCAAAGTGTTTCTCCATGTTTTATACTCATTTGAGAGCCAACAAGACGTTGAAGTCCTGCAGAAAAGATTTGGAGATGTTGCTGAAATTCTGATGACCATTGCTGTCAAATTTGACAGCTTTTAGTCTCTATCTGACGTTTTCAACAAGTTGGAAAATTTTTAACTGGTTGAAAATTGAGTATTAGACCAACAAGCGTACTTTTATCCAAGGACTATAATTTTGACTGGGCTGCTGTGAAATCCACGTGGCGAGTTAAGCTGGAATGCATCATATTTGAATTTTCAATATTTTTGGGACGCGCTATTGCAGGGAAGACATTTCTAATGCTTTTCAATTGATTGTTTTGCTTCTAACCAGTTGTTTTTTACTTCCAGGAGATAAAACGATTCTGTCTTTAGAAATCAACCCATTATTTCGTTTCAACCTGTTGCTTTGTAAATTCCTAAATCTAAAACGTCTTGGGTACAAAAATAAACATACAAGTCAACTCGTTAGACCTTGTCAACCCGTTGTTTCTGCTTTCCTTTCACCTTATTACACTAACTTGCTAATTTTCACACCTTATTAACACATTTTAACACTAAATCAACTTACTTCAAGCCTTTGATATAAAGCACTTAGAAATCAATTTTGAGTGAAATACTAGATCAAAATACATCTTTATTTTCCTAAAGAAAGCTTAAACCAATTTGACCCAAGAATTAAAACATTTAAAAAGATAAACTAACTTTGTTTTGTAATCATCAAAATTAACCACTTGGTCAAGGAACAAATCCAACTAATATAAAATAAACACTAAATATAAGAAAAAGTCAATGCCTAAGTGATTGAACTATGCCACGTTGCTTCTAAACATTAACACCATGATGAAGCTTTTGGCCAAATTGTTACTGCTCTAAACACCTCCACTAAAAAACTCATTTTGGTTTCCAACCCTCGGTATAAAGGCCTGAGAGGACATTAGGGAGATTTTGGAGTTTGATTCTAACTTTTCCACTTTCTACATTCATGCCATAAATAAGCTAGTTTAGCATTTGGGTCCAAAAAAAAGCTGACATATTCTTTCCCTTTATTATAACAATAGTACCTCATTATTTTGTAAATTTGTAATGGTGCTTTTGAGTAAAATTAAATAAATAAACAAATCTCATTTAGAATACCACTCTTAAATTCATGCTCTTACTCTTCTACAAATGGCACATAGGCTGAATATGTGTGAGAAAGTTATATTAGTTGCAACAGATTTACAATGTCTCAAAAAAACAGAGGCACATGTTTTCCAAAAAAATTGAAAATTAATGAATGAGATAAGATTATTCTCTATATTTATATTGATTGAGTGAGCTTAATGCACATGTTTCAAGATTTTTAGGTCTTTGACTAGTCATTTTTCATCGTATTTGCTATCAAAAGCCCACTCCCATTGAATGATTTAAGATTTTCTCAAAGGGGTTTATATACATATCTATATATAAAGGAGAAACTCACTTATTACTTCTACCTACTACTTTTGACATTAATGTGAGATTTTTTATATTTCTTAAGAATTTTGGTTCTCATACATAAATATCTTGAAATTTTAATGTTAAAGTAATAATTTTAAGTTTGACTCCATTTACTTGATAAAGATTCCTCAATCTTCTACATTTTACACATTTAAGTCATTGCATCTTAATTTCTATCTTTTTAATATCCATTGTAACAACATTTGGCCAATAATAACTCTTATTATAAATTTGTAGCTTTCATTGTAAACATTATTTAAACATATTAATGGTTTATTCTCTTAATGATCTTAATACTAATCAATTCATAGCTTTAATTGTTTCTAATTTTGAATATTTTATCATTAGGCATGCATGTTTTATTCATGTCAGATTATTAGGATTGTTTCATTACAACCTAGACATGAGTCGATATGCATTAAATATGGACATTTTTAAATTGTCAAACATTTTATGGTCTAGATGGACTCAAATATAAAGTTAAAGAGTTCTTTTAAAATTTTTAGTTTAAAGATTTATTCTATTAGAATTTGCATAACCAGTCACTCATTTTTATCTTAACTATAATACTAGATTAAAAAACATTTATGTTACCATTTTAAACCTTTATTGTTTCAAGTTTTGACTTCTAGAACATATTTTATGTCATTAGAATGACACCTAGCCACCTTTGAATACTGTAAATTAATTGACAACATTTCTCTTGACATTTATTCAGGAACTAATATGTCATTTCTGAAAGTTTTAGTGTAAAATATTTTAATATGTTTACTGTGATGTTTGAGTACTAATTATCTTTCCTTTTTCATATATGTTAATACATAGTCATCAATCTTTTAGGTTTAATATATTTTTTACTTTATGTTTTAAATCTAAACTTTTGTATCCATTTAAGGTTTTAAATTGTAGTCATGTTGCACACACTAAATAATAAATTTAACAAATAAATTCCTTAGAAACAAAAGCATTAAAGGCTTTAAATATTAGCTACACATTAAGTTAAAGAATAATAAATAAATTTTAGTTTTTTTCAATTAGTTCTTAATTAAATAATTAATACCATTGTTATTCTTGATTTATATTTTCCCTTAATTAGTATTCAATTGAATCATAAATTACATTAATTCATTTTATAAACTCACTATATTATTGTAACTATACATTCACTTTGCATTTCAAAGATTTCAAACTAGATTACCATTTGTTTCTTTATAGATAACTTGATTCCATAGCTATATATATTCTTCATCGAGACTTTGATTTTTTAGCTCAAGTAATAAATTAAAATATTCTCTAATTTGATATACTAATGCAAATTAGCATTATTGACATGAGTCTTGCAATTAATACCATAAAAGCTGATAATTGAATCTTGATTTATTATTTTTTCACATTTAATTTTACATTCAAACTATGTAATCTTTTTAAATTGGACAAAATTAATATTTATTCCTATCATTAAATATTTACGTATTATATTATACAAATTGTCTTTCTGAAAACTACTACCCATTTTTTTATTATAACTAGATTAGAAGAAAATGAGAGTTTTGTGTTCAAATAAATAGGACAACGAAAAATCCTCCCCACCAATTCTACTATACCTTCAATGAGCTCATGGCCCTCAATCCAACAAGATTTGCTTGGAAGAAATATTTAGTCAATAGTAGCTATACAATGAAGTTGACAAAGAAGATTTCAACAACAACAGAGCAAGGTACTATCTCAATTTCATAGAAACAATGTCTTAAATTGCTGTATATTTTAGGTGTGAACTTATTTATTTTTCTCACCTATATTTTTTTTGGGTTTATTACTCAATATCATTACAAGAATAAACATTACTACTACTACTGCTACTGCTGCTGCTGCTACTACTAATACTATTACTGCTACTATTGCTATTATTGTTGTTGTTGTTATTATTATTGTTGTTATTGTATTATTATTGTTGTTATTGTTATGACCATGTTATTATTATTATTATTATTATTATTATTAACGTAATTTTATTATTATCATTCTGTTATGAAGGTTATATATGTTCCCCAAGAACAAAATAATAGGCTCTGCTTTAATATGTTTTACTTCTTATCGTCATGCACTTCAATATCTTTTCTTAATCTCATGCCAATACATTCTCAATTTTTTTCTTTTGCAAATATTTTCTTTCAATGCCCATATCAAATGAAACAAAAGTATTATCACTAATAAAAAAAACTTAAACAAATAATATATAACACAAAAGCTCATAATAAACAAAGAGAAATATTTTGTTTCAATACCCATTGCATTGCATGGACAACACAACTAGTATAAATACTAAACAGTAAGACTCAATAATGAAACTTATAACCTAAAAAAATAATGAAACTTATAAATTAATAAATACGATATAGTAAAACAAAAAGCTTATTTGGAAAACATCTAAAAAATACCTCTAATTTAGCATATTGTTATGTACCTACAGTCGGAAGTTGAAAATGTGATTTATAAAATCATGGATTATGAAGATAGATAGACAGAGAGATATTTATACAAATATGCAAGGCAAAATTCCCTTATTAACCCCTAAGCTTTCATTTTTGTACCCTCTTGCCCCCTTAACTTATTATGTGCCAAACTAGCCAACCCTTAATTGTTTCATATGTTTGAAGAGAAAAGAATGCAGTGAAAAAGGTTTGAGGTCTATATAGGAAGAAACATGAAAGTTTAAGGACAAAAAGAAGGCTTTTGCCAACATAGCATTGTTAATTAAGAAAAGATAATGACCCACTTTTTATCATTATCAAGATAAGAGAAACCCACCTTTTTATTCAAACAAATATTGTAAAAATAATAGGGCCTGTTGAAAAATTAAATAGTGTCTAATTACAAAATTATATACTTTTTTTAACCTTTTTTTTCTAGGAAAAGAAGGGGTCCTTGGATCCCTATATTTACAATGCACCTCTATCATTGATTATGAAATATGTTTAACATAGGGGTGCATTGTAAATATAGGGATCCATGGATTATTTGAAAAATACATATTTAAAACATTAATTTAGCCTTTTTCTAGGAAAAGAAGGGGTCCATGCATTATTTGAAAAATACATATTTAAAACATTAATTTTTTTTTTGTACGCAGTAGATAAGCTAAATTGGGAGTAGAAGATTGAACATTGTATATCTAGCTAGCTGCCGCTAAGTTTGAAAAACACATATTTGAAAAATACATCTCAAACCTCTAAGTTGGGAGTATTGTAGTCAATGATTTGAAGAAAACTCCACAAACAATCAATTAGAATCATACAATTACAAATGTTGTTAGGTACCACTGTCCTTAAAGCTTCATAGATATCTCGGACCTCATAATACAAGCTGGGCAGGCAAAGGCCTAGCTTGAGCTGCTGTTGCAAGGTAATTCTTTTGCAAATGCCACTTACCTAAGTTTCCGCACCCTGTTTTGATGAGCTTAGCTAAGCCTCTTCAACATTAAGGATCACCGGAGGTAAAGTTGACCTAGCCTGTCCTCACATTTTCACCTATGGTTGGGGAGGTGATTGAAAGACTCAGAATAGATGGGTTTTCTATTCTTGGGTTACCTTAAGATCGAGTATTAACAAATCTCTTTCTAAGATAACCTGAGAATAGGGCAATCTAGCATTCCTAAAAACAACAAAATTATGTCTAAGCCAGATAATCCAAAGAGTTGCAAAGATGAAGTCAAATCTGTCCATTTGGTTTTTGTCTCTTGTATGAACCAAGTTGATAAGCCAAGACAGGAAGTCTAAACCTACTATTTGGGGAATGTAGTAAGAAGTTTAGGACTAGATTGATCTAGAGTCTGGGCAAGCAACCATAATCTTAACTATTATGTTAATGCTTTAATTGTTATATTAAAAATATTCTATGACCACGCATTATTTGAAATCAAAAGGTCCTGTGGAGCATAATGTAAGCCAAACATAAAGTTTAAGGATCATACCATGGAGGCAAGCAATGTAACAAGTGGTGGTTGAGCCTAAAGATAGTAATTATGAGCCGAGCATAGCCACAACACCCTATGCTAGAGCTCGACTTGTTTGGTTTTTTAATGGGCTCAAGCTCGAGCCTGACATAATGATGCTTGAGCTCAGCTCGAAGGAAGCTTAAGTTCGGCTCAGTTAGAAAGGTAGACCTCAATTCGAGCTTGGTTAAAGTTACACGCCATAAATGAAAAAAACAGCAAGTTCATCCAATTAACTAGTAAAATAATTCATTCTCTAATCAACAACTAAGTACATTTATGTTAATTTTATATAAGACTTAGTTGGCTTGATAAAATTTCAAATCGTATAGTACTTAGTTCAAAGCCTCAAACTTAGTTTGATTAGATTCAAAAATGAATTTTGGCTTAGCTCAAACTTAAAGTTTGGTAGGTTTGAACTTGAGTTCGAACAACTTAATATGAGTTCTTTCATTACAACCCATAGTCCAACTCGTATGCATAGGAGTTAGAGGATGCAAAAGCGAAGAAGAAGTCAAATGAGGAGACAACATTTGAAGACGCAAGAGTAAGTTGATTGACCTTTTCATCGAATCTCATTCATGTAACCTTATTTTAGTGATCAGTGGTTGTTTTTCATTTTAACTTTTATTGTAAGTACAAAGAAAAGAGGTTAAATGGTGGTGAGGAACTAAACCTTGCATCTCTTAGCAATGATCATAAATCTTATTCATTAGATTAATACCTTAGTTATTGTAGTAAATAGTTAATTTGAAACAACAATTTGTGTCGTCGCTTCCACAGGTGGGTTGGTAGTAAAGAATATCTCCCAGACAGTAGGTCAGGGTTTAGATAACGCCGCACTCCCTATAAAAACTAGATAATCCAGAAGTGGTCACATTACAGCTTAAACCCGCCAAATTTTGTAAGGCAGACACTTTATCCCTTATGCTTTCATATAATAAATTTTCATAGTTTATACTTGTAATGATTTTGAAGGGTAAAATCCAAATTTGGTATGGTAACTGTTTAGTTTATCCTAAAATGGTCCCTTAACTCTAAAAGTGATTATTAAGGTCCTCTAACTTAAGTAACGCGTTCAATTTGAGTCATATCCATTATGTTGGTGTTATTTTTGATAGAAAATGCATACGTGGCACTTTATACCTCTTGCTTGTCCCCA
Source organism: Aquilaria yunnanensis (assembly GCA_039654915.1). Taxonomy (NCBI): domain Eukaryota; kingdom Viridiplantae; phylum Streptophyta; class Magnoliopsida; order Malvales; family Thymelaeaceae; genus Aquilaria; species Aquilaria yunnanensis. Next base: position 111,683,615 of record CM077593.1, read on the forward strand.
TAATACCATGTGGCATTTTCTTTTATGATAATGAGTGACAAAATTGAAAGAATAATAAATCCTAGTCTAGAATAGATAAAAAACCCTAATTTTAGGGACTTAAACTGTTAATTAACCAAATCTTCTCAAATCTACTATCGCCACCATCATCATCTTTTCTCCCTCCGCCAGCCAAATCGAAAACCTTCCGAACACGAAACGGCAATACAAGTGAGAGACATTGGGAATCAATTAAGAAAATGGGATTAAAACCGTTGTGTACTTAGGGGACCGAGAGTAAAGCCATCCAAGGACCCGCGTAACTGCATCGGCGGAAGTTAGACGGGAGAGGCGGCAGCGAGAAGCACTTGACGGTGGAATGAATGAGAGGCTTCAATGGGCGAAGGTGGAAGGCTGCATGAAGAGGAAGAGGGAAGGGCCGATCAAATAGATGATTGTTCTGCCACAGAACTTCACACCGGCGAACTGAAGATCGGCTAATTAATGACGCGATTTGATGACATCAACGATTCTGTTTCCTCCGCTCCTCTGCTCCATCTTTCCCTCCGCCACAATCTCTCAGTTCGTTTCCTCTCCTCTCCTTTCCTTCTTGCCTTCATTTCCTCTCCTATCCATCTCCCTCCCTCCTCGCCTCTCATTTGCCTCAATCTCCCTCCACCCTCCCCCATAGCGTCACCTCTCACCCCTTCGATTCTCCATTGACGAAGAGAAGATGGTGACGGCGGCAAGAGTAGATTTGGGGAGATTTGGCCAATTAATAGTTTAAATCCCTAAAATTAGGTTTTTTTTTATCAATTCTAGTATATGATTTATTATTCTCTCAATTTTATGACACATTATCATAAAAAGAAGATACTATGTGCCATTGTGGGGCCAACTAAGGGGGTATTAAGTGCCACATATGCATTTCTGTCAAAAATAAAGCTAACATAACGGATGTGATTCAAATTAAATGCGCTTGCTTAAGTTAGAAGACTTTAGTAGTCGCTTTTAGAGTTAAGGGATCATTTTAGAACAAACTAAATAGTTAAAAGACCAAATTTAGATTTTACCCTAATTTTGAATATAAAAAAAAAAATAACAATATGCATAATCATACTATATTTGCTCAAAATGTGATTCCATGGAAGTATAGACATAGAACAGTCGCTTGGAACATTTGTAAGATTTGGATTCTTTTATTTTTCCAGTTTGAATGATTCAAATTTGTTTAATAAAACAAAAGTTAGCCATTAGTGATCACCATATGACAACAATTAAAGTCTTCTAATAATATAAAAATACTAGAAACACTCAATAATTTATCGACCGATTTCGATTGTAAAGGCATCCAACTTTTCATAATGCGATCTTCCGAAAACACAAATTATTTATACTGTTCATTGAACAATAATATTTCATGTTGGACTGGCCTGGTCGGTTTATATTTGGAAAGGACATGTCTAGAATAAAAGAATGAAGAAATTCACATAAATTATACAATGTTCTATGTTAGGCTGGTCTGTCAAGGAAAAAAAAACATGGAAAAATTCCAGAAAAGACCCTCTAAAAGCTACAACTTTGCTTTCTTATGTTCATAATGGCCAACGTACATTAGAGGCCCCTGAAATTTCCCAACTCACATACTTTGGTTCTCAAACTTTAACCCAGTTGACAGAAGCCCTCTAACTTTGCAACTCAGTACATTTTAGTCCAATTAGTTAACTTGACTTTTTTTTTTAATGACTATTTCTTTGAGGGCTCTTCATGTATTTAAGACATTAAAAAAAAGAGTTAGGTCAACAAGTTGGACTAGAACGTACCAAAATGCAATGCTATAGGGCTTATGAAGACGGATTTAAAGTTTTAGGATCAACTCGTGTAATTTAAAAAATTTTCGGGGCCTCTAGTGTAATTTGGCCATCATAATAGCATCTTTTCGCGCTGGAATAGTGGAATTCCAGCCTCCAGGCCCTCCACTAACAAGGTACGACGAGTCGATGACGTTGCTATTAGCTCATTGCGGCTGGCCCGGGATAAGAAATAGATAAATTACACCATATTATACCTTTACCCTCAAACTTTGATAAGTTTCAGAAATCTACACCAAAGTCCACTTGGACTGGGAGATGTCCAAAATGATGAAACTGACTAAATTTCACAAAAGGGTTTTATATATTTACACAATATTACATATTTATCCTCAAACTTTTAGAAGTTTCAGCAATAATGACTCAAAAGCATAATCAAAGACGGTCATATTCAGGGGCGTAGCAAAAAAATAAGCCTGGGGGATGAGGCAAGATGTTAACATATATAAAGTTACGATCAATAATAGAAAAAAATAAATAATGTTACATATAAATTCATGAAATTTAAAAATTCACAATGATTAAGTTTAATTAAAAAATTTATAGCTCAAAATTTAATACGGCATTTCTTCAAAACCACATGCTCAAAACTATCGAAATCAAAATCAAATATTAAACATAAACCTTTTGATGACAAAGAAAGTAACTTCTTACTTCTCTAACATTATTCAAACTTAAGAAGAAATGTGCACTTTTTTAGATAAAAATGCTATAGATTTTTTATTATTCTAAAAGTTAGCAAACATGATCTATATAATAAAATAATAATAGTTGGTTTAATATGATTTCTTGTATTATTTTCATTCATTGTAAAAATAATAAAGAATGTAATGGGTTTAAGAAGATTCTCCCTCACTATTTGTAAAGTATGTCCTATAAATTCAATAATAATAATAATAATCATTAGGTATGCTAAGAATAAGTATGTTCTATAAATTCAATGTTAATAAGAATATTTTCCTTATTATTTAAATTAATTGAAAAGTTGAATAAGAAATTAGAAAGTAAATATTAATATTAATCACAAACATAAACTTAATTTATAAAAATCAAAATATATTATAGATTTAAAAAAACTGTTAGTAAATTTATACATATAGAAATTATTTAGAAGCAAAAAAATTATTAGAAATATATTATATATTTAGGAAAAATTAAATTGGAGATAACATGAGATGAACCTTATATTTTATTTATATGATTTACAAATCTTACTGGGTCACCAAAGCATTTGAGTCGACTAGTATAACATGTGGAGTTTTTATTAGGGGTAAAGTGTAGATTTTCTGAAATAAATAGAGACAAGTGCAGGTTCAAACCTTGGAGAGGTTTATATAAATTTTTCTTTGTTTTTTACAAAAAAGGTAAAATATACACTTGCCCCATTATCAACTTCAAAGTTTATAAATAAATATTTAATTTTAATATTATTACAATTTTGTATCACATTAACCAATTCTAATAAAAATTTTATAGGGAGCGGCGGCCCTCCCCACCCCTGGTCATATTGTGGGCATGTACGCTTTTTATGTTTTGGTCACATTTTTTTCATTATCAATGATTTGGTTTTGTAACTTTAGTTATTTATTATAAAAAGTTTATGATTAAATAAAATAATTTGCTCTCTAATTACTAAAATTGATGGTGAACTCTTCTAAAGAAAAGTAGTACTCCCCCCGTCCCAAAATCTTTGCTCCATTTATTTTCAGCAATTAATCTAGGATTTTTTATTTTCAACATTTTAATATATAAATAAAAAATCTTTGCATACAAATGATAAATCATGACATTTAGTTTCTAAATATATTTTTTTAATTTTTTCTAACAAACAATAATATAAAAAAAATTAAGTCAAAATACGACAAAAAGTCAAATAGAGCAAAGATTTTGGGACGGAGGGAGTATTTGATATGAAAACCTGGAATATGAATTGATAAAATATAACTTTCTTTCGCTGAGTTATTTTTAATGACCATGACCAAAGAGAAATTAAAAAACATACATCGTTCCGGGATGCATACAATTTTTAATGCCCAAAGTAAAATAGAAAATATACATTCTGGGATATTAATTCAACAACTTGAACCTGGTACAAAAAGTTGAATTGACAACAAAAATCACTACGGGATATTTCTCTTAGAAACAAAATAATTCTACTGGCCAAAGATTTACATAATCTTATTTCTTTTTTTCTTTTTCCCCTTTGTTTTGTTTTTTCAGATCTGGGTTCGTTCCTTCGGGGGGAAAATCCGATAAGCCGCTTTATGGGGTTCGAGGCTCGGCCCAGAGGCCTATATACTGTTACTGCCTAACTCGTTCCCAGGGTGAGTTCGAGTTGCTGAGTTCCGAGCTTCAACTTCCTGAGGTCTGTACTTGTACCTTGTCGCCACGCACAAGTAGACAACGAAATTGATCAAACTCAACGCAGAAAGCAACCAGAAGAAGAGATTCAAATGGTTCCTGTTGATGTTGTTTCCCGCCAGCCATCCCCCGCTTTTCGTATCCTTCGTTACCCTATTCACGATCTTCACCAGAACGCTGTTGAGAAAATACCCGACCGCCGTTGAGCTCCACACGAAGCAGGTCGAGACCGACTTGAGCGGTTTCGGTGCCTCGGAGTAGAAGAATTCGAGGAGACCCACGTAGGTGAACATGTCCGCGATCCCGAAGATGAAGAACTGGAATGAGAGCCAGAAGAGGCTGATGGGCAGCGGCTGTAACACGGGAACTGCGTCGAGCATGTGGTGGTCACGGGCGACCTGCTTGCGTTTTACCTCCATGATCGCCGCCGTGGCCATGGACAGACTGGCGAGGACGAGGCCGACGCCGACGCGTTGGAGGTGGGTGATTCCGGTCGGGATTCCGGTGATTTTGCGGAGAATGGGGACGACTATTCTGTCGTAGAATGGTACAATGATGATGAGGAAGATGATGGGGAGGATCGGGAGGGAGGCGGGTGGGATTTTGAAGGAGTTACCGACGGTTGTATCCATGGTTTGGCCTTGCTGGATGGAGAAGGTTTGGAGCTGAGCCAGGCAAAGGCTCATGATGATTGTGCACAGGAAAACTGGAACCATTCCAAGGACGATCTTGGCATTTTCTACTTGTGTTACTCTGCAGAGTTTCCATGGATTTGGAGCTTGGTATTGCCCGTCAGATGTTTGTCGAATTGCCGCTTTATCTAGGAATCTGATTTTTAAGCACAAAGAGAGCAGTTGTAGGAGATCCTTTTGTTAGTACTGGGTGCAGGATGTAGGATACTGATGATTGAGTTCGAAAGTTTTGCTCAACCTGTAGACGTCTCCGTGCGGGAGGAATTCAGCTGCTTCTACAGGGTCTTCCTTATCCATTTCAATCTCATAAAGCTCCTGTGGGTCATCTGGAAGGTTGAGATTTCTGTTGCCGAATGCTGCTACGAAAACCTGAAAATGGCAGAAGTTGTACTCATTAAGCTGAAACTTGTTGCTGAAGGTTTGGCATGTATGAAATGACGGAGAATAAATTTGTAGGAATCAGGAACCTGGATGATTTCCACCATAGCGCTTGTTCCATTAATGACTTGCATCCTGTACATTGGCAATCCGGCAACAAAAATAATGAGACCGATGAGCATGGTAATTGCTGCAAGGGTGAATCCCAAATCCCACCCTCTGTGATCTTGGATCCAAACGAAGAAAGTCAGGCTGACTGCTGATCCAATGCAGGTGGCCAGCAAGAAAAAGTTGAAGAAGCTGGACATTTGTGTAGCCTCGTTCAGGTCTTTTGGATCGAATTGGTCAGCTCCAAGGGATGGCAAAGCAGCCTTGATTCCAGCTGTCCCGATAGCAAGCAGGTAGAGGGAAATGAAGAGGAATGCAGCTTCACCACTTCCCATTTTCTCACAGTGAGCCGTTACATCATATACGTTACAAGGAGCCGGCTTTAGGCTCGGGAGGTGAGCCTGTATTGCGAGCAAAGCTAAAGCCTGGAGTGGACAGTCCAAGAAGGTTAGACTATTTTGGAATTGTATCACTTGTGTATGATTAGTATACGGGTTATATGACACCCTTAAATCGGCACATCAAATTGAAGCTCTGTGTTGTTTGAAGGTTACCAAGAACTCGATGCATCCACAGACGACTGTGGCTCTAAATCTTCCGATCTTGGTGTCTGCCAGGACAGCTACAATAATGGTGAGGAAGTAACTAGTTCCCAAGTAGTTAGTCAGGTTACTAGCTGCATCTGCCAGTTGCATGTGCAAGATCCCGGTGAAGTAGGTTATGATGTTTATTGCCAGTGAGATGGTTGCCGTGTTCTCGCAACCAAATGCAACTGCAAAGCATGTAGCAAAATGAATTGGATGAGTGAAGGAAGCTACTGCAGACAGGTAACAAGAAGTCTGGCGCAGAGTTTTCCGGGTTTCTTTCCTTGGATAAAAGAAAGCTACTTGCCTAAGACCGGAATAGCACTCCTCATTCCTCCATGCTTATGCTTCAGAGCTGCCCTGCCCTTCCAGTCTACCTTCCCTTTGACAACTTCGGGTTCCTACAAGTCAAATCATGAATTCTATCACCACCGCTTGCACAACAGAAAGGTAAACATTATTCTAATGAGCTGGTGAAGTACGAGGAGACTGCGGTCTGGGAGTAAGAACAAGTCACCATGGTTACTAGCTTGATCTCCCTGCTTCCTGTTGGTGAACTTAGAAATGGAGGTATGCCACTTAACCTTCTCTGCTTGTCTGAAAATGTTTAAGTATCTGGACAGGAGAGCAATGCCGAATTTAATGAATTGGACTCTTCCACGAGGATCACGAGTCACCAATGATCACTTCCATCGTCGAAATTATTTGTTTAATTGAAAAAGGTCAAAATTCATTTGTGGTTCCTAACTTTTTTTATTTATCCTAAATGGATCCCTAACCTTTATTTTGTCTTTTTAAAGTCTCTAATATCTCTATTTTTTTATCCTAAACATGATCCTTCTGTCAATTTTACAGTTAAATTTAACGTAAATTTCAAGGGAATTTTCAACTTTAATCCCTAAATATTGTTCCCTCTCAAATTACCCTAAAACTGTAAATTTAACATATTAACCGTCTCTCTCCCATCCTTTTCAAATCCCAACAGAACAAAATTAAACTCCCCAGAAAATCCATCCGGAGCCTCCCTTGATCTTCGTCAACCTGCCGCTGCTGTCCATCGCTAGCCTCAATAATGGCGCGGCATCCCCAAAGCTATGGAGCGCATGGATCGACGACTCGACGTACTGGGTCGCTCATTGTTGGAGATGTTGTTTGGGGAGGCGGTGGGCGAGGATGAGGATGAGAATCTGGCGGTGGGTGAGGCCCGACCACAAGAAGCCCTGCCCCTATGCACGAGATCTGGCCGTCCCGCTCATTGACCTCTATGGGTTCTTCTCTAGGACATTCGCGCCTGATGAAGTTGATCGCCAACGCTCACGCTTCCGTGGACGAGAGGTCACCGGAGTTGAGCGCGCCTGATGGAGTTCTTTTCGACGAGAGGCCATCGGAGTTGATTGCTGATGCTCAATGGACGACTTCGCGATGGATTGCCGGAGGGAGAGCAGTAAATGGGAATTTTGGAAATCACCTCAAGGAAGCTTTACGCGAAGAAACTGAATTACCCTGGAAAATTTTGATCGATCAGGACTCTGCTTATGGGTAGCTGGGGATTGACAAGTGGTGTGAACGAAACAGTGATGATGGCAATAAGGAGGAGGAGGAGGACCGGATCGTGTGTACGGGGGAGGTAGCAGGGTGGAATCATGGGCTGGATCGAGGGAGGAGGAGGCAGCGGCAGCGGATGAATTTTACTGGGGAGCTTATTTTTTATCTAGAGAGTTGAAATGGACGAGAGACGGTTTATGTGTTAAATTTACAGGTTAAGGGTAATTTGAGTAGGAGGGAGAAGATTTAGGGATTAAAGTTGAAATTTTTCCTGAAATTCTGTTAAATGTAACTGTAAAATTGACACAAGAAACATGCTTTGGACAGAAATAAGAAGGTAAGAAGATAAAATGAAGGCTAGGGACCTATTTAGGATAAATTAAAAATACAAGGTTATCACAAATGTTCCAGGTGAAAAACCTACGTTTGTACGGGCAAATGCTTTTTATGAGCTAGTTTGAAGAAGTCAATGAAGTCACATCTCAGTGACAGTGTCTTAATTACGCAGTTTGTCCCAATTTACTTAAAACATATTTATTTTTTGAATGTCCCAAAAGGTTGAAACATTTTCTCTTTTAAAAAAGTTTAAACAATTAAATATTTTTTTTATATAAAATCCAATAATTTTTTTTTAATATTCACTCAACCTCTCACTGCATAAAACTCAAATTTTTTTTTATTTTTTAATCATTATTTAAACTTTTACTACATAAAAAATTAATACAAATTACATGCACATTAATCTCCGTGTCCAGAGAAATGTTTCAACTAAAATGGGACAGAGATAGTATTTGAATTGAAAAAATTAAAGCTCTTCTATTATGAAGTAGTAGTAGCTTTTTTTTTTTTTCCAATTGAAATTAATTTTGAATCTACTTCAATAATTCAGCATTACACAAGTAAGCAGGTAGAGTTTGCTCAACCTGATCTGATGGAGTGGCTTTGTGGTAGCTCTAGGAACAATTATATACGAGGGCGACATAACAAAAATTGAAACCCACATACCCCAGGCTAGTGGTAGTGGATAAGGCTGGCGCCCAGCCCAGCTGATCTTTGAGGGTGCTGTCCTGGCGAAAGATTTTAACCCCTTTCCCCACATTTGCATTGTGAAAACAAGTTTCCTGACGGCCTCATATTTGATTTTTAAGTGAGATTTGTGTTTGTTACTTGCTTTTTGGTTTGCCATTTCCTTTCCTTCTGATCGCATTTCATCGTTGCATACCCCATCTCAAAGTTAAAAAGAAAATGACTACTTCCTTGAAAACTTGTTTGGGTGAGGTGCCCATTTTGATGCATGATCCAATCTTGACAAAATTACTTTTCTTCTAACAGGAAAAAATGCTCTTGCCTGCAAAATAAAATAAATTACAGGAGTATACAAATCGATATAACAAGTTGTTAGAAAAACTGAAACTAATTGTATGGAGAAGATGAGTCTTCACCTACCTGTTGATAGTTCTCGTTGAATGCACAATACAAGAGTATACATATAGATGCAGCAGATTGTTGGAAAATCTGAAGATATTTGGATGCTGTACGTCTTTTTGTTTATGGGTATCTCCAACTAGAGAAGAATGTAAGCGTAAAATTATTCCTTAAATCAAAGGAAAATAGAAATACAACCAGTAATTTAGTCCCTAACATTTTTTTTTTCTTGTCCTAACTGGGTTCTGACCTAATTTTTGTCATATTAATTCCTTAACTTTCAAAATCACGTGCTAAAAAAATAAAAAATCTTTTTCATCATTTTCACTGCTAAATCTAACTGGATGTTGAAGGAAAAATAGCATATAAGGCCCTATTTTTTTTTTTTTTGTTTCTGACAGATATGCCCTGAAGTTTTTGCCTTCTGACGTGTAGCACCCCATGTCTTTTACCCCTGATGTCTATGCCACCATCATCGTCACGTTCCAATCCGCAAGGATCAGGCTTTCTCCATTCACTCGCCTACCCCGTTCCTAGTTCCTCGTCCTCAAACCTTCCGCAACACCAATACACCTTAGCCGGAAGCCATCCCTACCGTCGATTGTGCCATCAAATCAAACTAAACAACTCCCTCTTATCCGTTGCGAATGTGCAGCCACCAAGCGACACATCTCCGCCATTGTGCCATTGTGCCATCAAATCAAACTAAAAATGTTCTTTTAGTAATTATGCATTGCAATAATCGTAGAGAAATGTTAGGAAAATATTGTGGGTGCCAACTTTTATAAGGATTGTTGACTTTATTGGTAGATGATCTCAGCTCTTACAAAAAATACCTTTTTTTTTTTCTTGTTTCATTTTTAAGCTAGCTTGCAGCCAATTTCTTCTCATGCAAAATGAGAACAAGGCTTAGATGACATTTTCTAGCTGAGATTCCGTTAAATTTAATAATGAAAATAATGGAATGACCGCAAATAGGACATAATTTTGAAGGTCAGGGACTTTAATACGCAAAATTTAGGCTAGGGACCTATTCTAATACAAATAAAGAAGATTTGGGACTGCAGGTGAAACTTACCCGAAAGAAATACAACTAATAAGATGGTTAACTACAACGAATAATTGGAAAAGGAAAAATGAAAAGAAAAGAACAAGGAGAGGCTCAACAATGTACAGAACAACAAATGATGTAGGACTGGCTGTGCAAAGAATGCTGGACTGTAAAAATGGTGACTAGTAAAACGGGAAGACGTAAAATTAATAATTCAATAAAGAGTATTTTATGCGCAATACTATCTTCCCCTTGTCTACCCCAAGCTTAGCTCCCGTAACCAACCAATGACCTGGACTATCCTGTGGCCCCTTCGACATCTCTGAAAGATCGACAATTTTTGCCAGTTTACCAAGGTGGCTCGACCCGTCCTCCTTCCTATCATCTGGAATTCTCTCACCTGACATTGACGATGAAGAACCTTCACCTCTCTGTGCAGTTGAAACGTTTGAGGGGCTGTGATCCCACACTGATCTCCTTATTGTACACCCCGGTACCTTGGAGAAAAGGAGTTTCAGGTAGAGTACATTCTTTGTGCCGAATTCCCAGACACCAAGTTGAGCACCTGTGACAACATGAGCGCCTGAAAGGTCTCCTATGGAAGTATCCATGTGCTCTATCGGTGCAGTGCTCACGTGAGAGAAGTTCTTCCACTTAATGGGTTCAAACCAACGGCTGTCCTGTTCTTCAGGACCTTGCCACTTGGGTGCACCTATGGCCATATGTGCATCCCAGTGAGGTTGAAGGATTTTTGGAAGAGACACTAGATGTTGCAAATGAATTGCAAGCCTGTTCTGCTTGCCGCCCTCTAAGCTAAGCCTAAGTCCAGTGACCGGTTTACGCCCCACTGTTACCTGCACAACAACGTTAAATACTGATCAATTTGAACAGCAGAAGACGCACTCACATAAATTTTTTAGAGCGGTTACATGGTAATACTGTCGATGCTACAACAGTTCTCAGCCACTTTTATCAATTGTACATGGAACAATGAGATATCAGGAACCGTAGGGATCTGAACGGCCATTACAGCAGATTTTTCTTCTAGTCACACACACTTTCTCACACTTTCTAGATCTACACAACTCTTACAATACCATCTACTCCAGGTAAGAATGACAATGCATAGCCCTAAACCCATATCAACAGAAATTGTATTAAGTTACTGAAATAATTTCTGTTATTATATGTGGACAAACTTGACAGCATATGACTTTTTTTTTTCCCCTTTCTTGAGCCTTAAGGAAATGCATGTGTATAAAAACTGTTTTCATAGCAACACTTGGCTGTTAAATTCAGAAGTACAAGGTTCACCTGATCTGGGCTTATATATAACTTCGGACCCATCAAGCTAAATTGAAGGGATGAGCACATTGGCTCCTTCCTCTGAATGTTACTTTGTTCTGGAGCCCAAACTCGAGCAATTTGAAAATCTAAGAAATATTGCAAATCTTCAATCGGTGGTTTATCTGGTAGCAAAGGAAAAAGAAATCAGTTTAATTGAATCAAACCTTATACAGAAGTACCAAACCAGAAGTGGTAGAGATGAACAGTAAATATATGCACATATGAATTGTGCATGAAAAAAACTTAAAACCTTAGAGTTCTATAACTTTACTCCCCCCCCCCCCCTCCCCCGGGCAAACAGGAATTATGTGTTCGTGTAAAACCTCAAATGAGCCTTCAGATCAAGTATCTGAGGGAACTTTTAGCAACCTTTTGATAGTTGACTTGTAGCAGACCTCTTCCACAACAAAACAAAATGTTCATAATTCCAAAGCTAAGACCCAAAAAAAAAAAGGTATACCAGAAACAACAAAAAGATTTTGTTATGCAACCTCTGTTTGTTCGTTTGTTTGGTTTTGTTTACTCTTTTTATTTTTAGAGGCAAATGGGGGAAGGGGACCTGAACCTTAGACTCCAGCCAACAAACTTCAAATCTGGTCCCAGGGTAACAACTTCAAAGCTTTGAACATTAGACTATTTGAGTGGTTTCTGGTTTGTTATTTTCTGCTAAAAGCAAATCACTTACTGCATCTATTTAATTGGGATAAAAAAATTAAAATATTGTTTACGAGTAGAGTTTAACAGATAATTAACAATGTAAACAAGGTAGCATATTTCTTATGCAACTCTTGTAAGAAGTGCGTACAAAGAACAAAACAGAAGTATAGAATTGTGTGGTTATGTTGAAGGTCACATACTTCATTACAGATGATTTTCTTGTGAAATACAGACCATTAATCAAGCTTCAATTGGAAACCAGTATTCTGGTTAGATGTAAACTTACATTCCATATACAGATCAACTGCACGGGCCAAATGTTTTATTCCAGGCACTCCTTCAAGAAGATAAACAATGGGTTCAAATGTCATGTTTATGACATCTGGTGCCATTTGTACAGTCTCAGCCCATTTAACATGACTCTGCTCCAAATCATCACCACCTCGTCTCCGAAAGATGACTGTAACATCCTACAGCAAGAATCTAATGAACTATTATAACTCTACAAGAAATGGGTTCATTCTGCAAGAGAAGATATGAAAAAAGAAAAATCTAATGAAGTTCACTAGTTCATTCTAACTACAAGGTCTATTTCAGAAGTATTATAACTCAACAAGAAATGGGTTCATTTTGCAAGAGATGATAGGAAAAAAAAATCTAATGAAGTTCTGGAGATTTAGCATCAAGAACAAGAAATGAACGGAGTTCATGAAACATAGAGAAGTGGAACGGTTTTTCAAGAAAAACCGTGTCATGAATCATGAATGAACACTTGTATGAACCGTGTAATATTGCCATTTATTGCCACAATGCTAACCTTGTCTTTGTATTTTAAAGATCCAACACTTGCTTGGTTTTTGGAATCTTGGAATCTCTGATCCCCAATGTCATTCACGTAGTTCTCAATGTCTGCTACTGATAAAGGGGATGACTGATGCTGTCTTATGTAAACCATATCTCTTCCACCAATTGTTGCAGACGTAACAATATGTGTCCCATAATTTTCAATAAAGCTGCACAGAAAAGTTAAACCAAAAAGAAATTACAAGTCAGAACTGATGCTTCAGTAAATTCAATTTGATGCAGAGACCAAAGCATGGATTTAATATGCTCCAGTCCTACACATTAAGGGGCAATGTCCCCCCAGCTATGCCAACTTATTTATCCCAGAAGGCATTGAAAATAATTCACTTGAGAAAATAGGTATTGAACTCCATTACTTCTAAGCTCTCAAAATGTCATAGGATGCAAGCAATAACCTTTACAATGATAAGATGGCTTAAGGATAATCGTTTCTGATGTTGGGCCCATTGATGTACTGTTTATCTGTCTTCTGGAGTCCCAAGGGGTATAAGCATGTTCGATACTGCTTTTATGTGTTTGAGCAAGGTCCTATTATAAATATATCAAGAATCCCTAAACCACAAAGTGGAAAGTCATGTTTCATGTTGCACATGTTGAATCCAAGATATCAGCATTGCAACAAACATGAGTACATGACCATAGTAACTTCACCGGTATTAGGAAGAAGGTACCACTTCCCAAAAATCCTATCTCAGTTTCACCAAAATGCTCAAAATTAAATTCAGTCTTGAAGTCATTATATCTACAAGGTCTACTAAATCATCTTAAAACCTAAAGAGATAAAGTACATCACAATAAATGATGTGCAATAGCTGCAGAAGAAATGCCAGAAGTAAACACCTAAAACTCCATGAAGTTACCTAGCCAAAACTGCAGGATCCCAGGAGTTAGGAACAGCATGTCTGACTTCTTCACGGAGAACTAGACTCAGGTCTGCTAATTGGACCCTGTATAGGGGAATGCTATGTCCAACCATTGCAAGGGATTTTGTAGCAGCAGCATCAGCTTGCCATGAACCAGTAAAATTGAACATGGCATTGAAGCTTCCAAGGGGAATATGCCCTTGTATACCTGATTTCTCATTGAAGTACCTTGCCATCTGGATTTGCAACCACTGAAGAAAATCATATAAAGTGAAAGAGCCAGGAATTGTAGCCTAATAGCTGGCAAAGAACAACTAAACTAAACAAAGCCTTGACACCGAACAGTTTGAGGTTTCCTCTGAGAGTCTCTTTCTTCCATTCTATTGAATTGAAGCACTATCAATCAACTAACCATTGATACCAAATTAGTTGCAGTTGGATACACGAATTGTGTGTCCTCGCTACAAATTTTGCAAACAACAAGAGTACAAAGGTGACTTTTAGTCAATAGTGACTCAAATTTGGATAGGCACAGCTTATATAGCAGCAGAGCATAAACTTCCAACATCCCGAACAACTGAAATTAAACAGCCTATCAATTCATCAACATAATCAAAGATTCCTACCTAAATTCACCCATAATAATCTGGTCTAAAAAGACATATTGAACAAAATAAACCACTGCCTTGAAAATGAGACGCAGGGCATGAAATGAGTCACGAACATTTAAGAACAACACTGCATATTGCAACAGGCGACTAAATCACGAAATGCCTAGAAATCTAAATGTAAGTAGTCATTTCAGATGATTTCGAGGAACAAGAGAAATGAAGTGACCTCGTGGAAGCTGCAGGCAGGTATCCTCTCAACGCCCCTCTTCTCCCTGAAGCAGTCAACAGCAAGAGGCACATTCGGGAGCACAAGGACCTGATCGAGAGCAAGATCGCGAGTTCGAGACTCGTCAAGATGGACCAACCTGGAGCCAGGAGCGCCCTTGCAGTAGAGGAGGCGAATATCAGAAGTGACATCGAAGCCACGGCCCAGAGCTTGGATGGAGTTGAAGAGAGTGCCGGTGAGGTCGCCGGAGCTGGAGCAGCCGCTTGCGGCGGTTCTCGCTCTTGGGTTGTCCATGGAAGGCACCGGAGAAGGGTTCAGCAGGTGGGCTGGGAGAGGTTCATTGGCAATGGCGAGGGCGGGGCTGGTCTTGTTGGAGGTGCTGTGAATTGTTGGGATGGGCGGTAGGGATGTTGACTGGGGGAATCGCTAAGTTGAAAAAAAACGCGTCTTTGTCGTGTTGGGCGTATGAATGCGAGATGATTCTGAGTTGACTGGACCTCACCTTCTTACCTCCATCATTCACCTCCCAACGCCTCTACCAACTCATCTTCTTTTAATCCCATTGCTCCTCTCCTCTCCTCGTAAAATTTTCTGGAAATTCTATAATACTAATTTATTTTATAAAACTATATGTAAATTTTTTTCATAATTTTGTTTCAATCTGGACTTTTATTTTTACTTTTAAGTTAAGAATAACTTGTATGAAAATGTTTATAGTTCTAGTGCAAGTACATGTGCACTCACACATTCGTACAGGACCAATTATAAGATTGTTTTCCATAATGAATGGCGAAAAGACAACTCATTTTATAGGTTTGACGCTGGGAATGAATTTGAATACATTTGTCATATTCATAAAGTAATCATAAAATCAATATAATTTCCATTCCAAAAGATTTTTTGTTGAAAAATATAAAAGGTTTTGTTTTTCTTTTTGTTCTCAATGCGTAAATTGTGGCTTAAAGTCCTTCGGATTTCAAAAAACATGTGGATTTTCCCCAACTTTCATAAGTAATCTCATACCCTTGTATACTTTGTAATTACTTTTGCACCTAAAACAAATAAAAAATTTGAAAACACTTGGAACCAGTAACTTCTGTTAACCACAGGGTGACCGTACCTTTTTTTTTCTTTTTATGTACTTCTATTTAATAGTGTATCTACAGTTGCCCCTAAACTTAGGGCGGAGTTACAAAATTATCTTAGTGTGAGCAATTAAAACTATTTTCATATATTTTATAATGAGTGGGGTTATTATAAAAAATTATATGGGGTCATAATGAATATTTTTCAAAATATTATATACAAATTACATAATTTTCCTGAAATTCAGTTGTCACATTTACTACCACTCACTTATATATAGCGGTACTCCTGCCTAAACTCATCTTGATATTACAATCACTTTCTTGAGGTTTCAAAATGTAAAATTTATATTTTCTTCATAGTATTTTACATTATTTAACAACAACTTTTGAAATTTTAATTTAGTAATTATATTCAAGTAATTTCAAGTTGTTTGGTATTTTTTAACAACAAATTGAAATTTTAAAAAATATTTTTTTTGTATTTACAAAAAGAAAAATATGATACTTTAAAATATCTATTAAGTGTAAAAAACATTAGACATGTTAAAACTACTGTAGACAGTTATGAGATCGTTCGAATTATGGTTTTAGAAATTGCTTTTAAACGGTGTTGAAAAATAGGGGCTCAATGATGTAACTGTAATATTAACTTAAATTTAGGAGTAACTGTAAATTATCCTATTAAAAATGAAGTCCGAGATAAAATTGGGAAGTTATAATTAGAACTTACTAGCTTTGAAACTCAAATGATCAAATAATAGGTAAATAGTACCTTTAGCACCAAAACGTTAATTGTCATTATGAGTTGGTTCTTAACCTCCATTTTATTGCAAATGGGCCACTAACTTTTACAGTCTATAACGTATTAGTCCCTTACCCTTTGCAAAACTGATTGTTGAAATAGAAATCTATTATCAAAGAGGAAAAACTAATAGTTAGATGACACATTAACTGTCGAAAATTTATGGCATTTGTTTGAAGTTATTGGAAGATATTATTGAATAATTTGAATTTTTTTAACTCTCATGTTACTATTTGATATCAGTTTTTTAAATTCTAATTTAAACTACTTGAATAACTTTCTTCCATAAATTGAAAGTATGCTATGGACAATCTAAATTATCAACTTTTCCCCTTTAAAAACCAGATTGCTATGCTAACTTAGTCTTCTCTAAGGCTATAGATCAATATGCAACTAATTACAAATGTTCGAGACCAATTTTGTAATGAAATAGAGATCTAAGGCTGACTTGCAATCAGATTTATGTTTTAACCCAGTATTGTCTATGGCTATAGATCAATATGCAACTAATTATAAAGGTTTTACACCAATTTTGCAATGAAGCAGGTGTTTAGGGTAGACTTGCAATGCCAAGTAAAAGTTTGAGACTAATGGTGTTTTTTACCCATGAAATAAAACCTGAGTTGTGTCTTTATAAGTATTAAAGGACTGAGGATACTAAACCAAACAACACTAAACTAGCATAATTGATATTTATAAGGAATTTGGTAAAGGCAAGATTCAAACCACTGACCTCTACTTGATGTCCTTAAGCCTCAATCATTTGAGCTGAAGTCTTGAGACATGTAGCTCTGTTTGGTTGATAATAATATTAAGATTAGGCTTAAATAGTTTAGAAAATTAACTTTAATTATAAATAAATTATCCCAAAATTTTTAAAACTAATCTGCATCAATTTTTTTTTTTATCTAGCATGTGCTTTGCAAGGCTTTCACTATTTGCTTGTCAATTACAAGAGTTGGCTTTTTTCAGTTCAAATTAGCCAGATCAAAGTGTTATAGACAATTTAACGAGATAAACTGTAAAACTAGAGCGATAGAATGACTGAGATATGTTCCACTGACAAGACAATTTTTTTAAGTTCCAAAAATAAAAATTCTATAAGATTAGCATCACGTGATCATAGGCTAGTTGAAGAAAAGCCCAAAATGTCAGAAGATTAGACAGTGGAAGCACATGAGGCAGAGACATCGACACTCATCTTCCACGTTTCGGTCAATGCAATTTACACTCATACTTAGAACGAACTCAAAAGTATATTGAATAATTCTTACTAACATCCTCAGAATGAGATGATCCGCGAAGGCTAATGAAGGCCATTGTTTGATGGACGGCTCGTGACGGCTGACGGTGGTCCATTATTCTTTTTTCCCTTCTTCCTGTAAAATGCTCAAAAACTCGCTAACCCGGAATGCCTTTAGAGGCAAGTCTTATGTGAAAAACAGCCTCACAACACTTGCATTTTAGTGTCAGGAGCCTACAGTATGATCTGACAAAGCTTGACATAAAATAGCGCTTTGAGTGATGACAAAAGGAAAAGAGATCAGTGAAGTGCAAATGCACAATCGAGGAGTATAAAGTGATAGACCAGACTCATGGAAGAGAAATACAGAAAGAAACTGTGCCTGCGTTTAGCAACTTTGTCCGTGACATACATCTACAAGCTAGATGAAACATACACCCAAGAATTTATGATTGGTAATCTCTAAATGTGGATACAAATTCATCAAACCACAATGATTACATCTGCCAAAATTGCAAGAAAATCTTCAACGAAAGAACCAAGTTGTTCTGACGTAGTTCCTAATCCTCAACGGAGGTGAAGGATCCTAGAAGCTAAAAAGGAAAGGGCCTTATGGCACCTTTGCTACTTGCTTCAGAAAGTTGTCAAGAGAAATATTTCATACACTTGGAAAGAAAAATATATATCCTATTGCCTTCAAGTATAGAACACATATCTCTGTACATTACTAGTCACTTTCAAGCATGAGTACCGGTGTAGAAGATGATCAATGCCAAGGCCCTGACAATGTAGAACTAGAATACAGCCGAGTTCCTCCTGAACTCTGACTCTGACTCTGACTCTGACTCTGCATGAATGTGTGATGGTCTCTAATGACCTTGAATCTCAAATCTTGATAATTCGCGCCAGTATCCTGCACAACATCCGGGATGGTTACTTTTCCTTCCAGCATTCCCACCACTTCAGACATATTTGGCCGTAATGAAGGTGAAGCATTTGTGCACAGGAGCGCAACTTTGACAATTCTCTTTGCTTCTTCCTCGTTGAACTTGGATCCCAGCTTCTCATCCACCAGTTCCAATAAGTCCCCACGTTGCTGTAGATTACAGGCCTGCACAAGACAAAGAGAGCCCAGGAGGGCTGTGATTTCAGAATGACATGAAGAGTTAAGTATCGACTCCAGAGTGAAAGATGAAATTTTGTTAGGAAGCACTTTAAGTAGTTGTGGAACACAGGCACTTTCGGTTCCTATGTTCTTGTTCTTCGGGTTAAGATTTGTAATTTTGCAATGTAGGCCCCGTCCTCCATGTGTAGACGCCATACGGTTTTTTGAGGAATTATATGTAAGTTAGAGGGCACTTGCGGTGAAAATGAAATTCGAGGATCTGTGGTTTGAATTAGTAAGTGTAGAAGAAGGGACAGTAAATAGAAATGCAAAGCAATATAATGGCAAGTTAAAAGAAAAATCAACAAGACATTCTAAAAATTCACTAGAAGCAAGGAGTGTTAAACATACTAGAACAGTTGTCTAATAAATCTTATGAAATATGTGTGTCACAGTTTGATTGATACTCAAACAACAAATAGTATCCATTAACTTTCCTACATCCAACCAAACAGTGGCACAACGTTAGAGGTTTTGTAAAACACGTTTGTAGCATAAGAAATAAGTTTGTAGCATGTTTGTTTTTTCTGCATAAGAAAGGATGTCTGGCATTTTGTTTTCTTGATAAAGAAGGCATGTCTTAGCATTTCAAGTAAGTAATTACCCAATCCAGGAGACAAGTATACTTATGCTCAGGCCCATAACTCGTATTCTGCTCTCCACTAACAATTTCCAGCATTATGATTCCAAAACTATAAACATCTGCCTTGTACGTTAAGTAACCCCACAGTGCATATTCCGGTGCTATATATCCTCTGCATTTAATTCACCATCCAATTAGTGTAAGAATATTGTGAGCTCATACTATTCAGCAAGAAACAACGGAAGACAAAAATTTTCTTACATTGTTCCGGCAACACGCGTACTAACATGGGTTTTTCCATCTTCATGCAGCTTAGCCAAGCCAAAATCAGATATTTTAGGATTCAGGTCTCTATCAAGTAGAACATTCGTGCCCTTGATGTCTCTGTGAATAATTCTGAGTGTAGACTCTTCATGCAGAAATGCTAAGCCTTTAGCAATGCCAATACAAATTTTACATCGACTGGGCCAGTCCAAATCAATTCGACTGCTTCCTTGCCCTGCAAAAAACTCCTACAAATTAGTAAAGGTAATTGTGGCCTTCCATCAATAGCAGTTTCTGCCCTCTCCAGAAAGCAGGGCCAATCAGATTACCAAACAAAGCTCGTGAAAGGCAATTATTCTCCAAATACTCGTATACTAGCATAAGTTGATTCCCTTCAATACAGCAACCATGCAGCTTTACGAGATTGGGGTGCTGCAAACATGAAATCATGCCTATCTCATTCAAGAACTCGCGATTCCCCTGACTTGACTTTGAAGAAAGCTGCTTCACAGCAATTATTGTACCATCAGCTAACTGACCCTACAATGCAAGCAAAACCAAATTATATTTACAAGAAATCTCAGGACTTTATGCCATTTTTGTATCATCCAAAAAGAATTAAAAGGCGAGATCTCATACCTTGTGAACAGGTCCAAATCCACCTTCTCCTATTTTATTCGAAGAATCAAAATCATCAGTGGCAACCTTAATCTGTTTTAAGGTAAAGGTACCTATCTTGAGATCTAGTCTTCGAAAATCTACAGAAACAAGGGAAGAATACATGTGTCACAACTATTTTGATAACAAACTAATGAACTTAGAAATCTTGTGCCATGTGTATGTACTTCTGAACAGCCAAAAAGCTGGTAAAAGAAAGTTTTTTGCTGAGTAAACTAGCTTTTGTTTTTAGTAGTTGGCAAGTAAACTACTTAGTGAATGGCCAATCTTCACATGACATAAAAAGATTTTCTTGTATAAAGCTCTCACTAATTTTAGCCAGTGACAAATCATTTTATCCGACTGTTCCTTTGGAATCAAATTCTGAAATATAAATACTCATAAAGTATAGACCTTCCTCCGACTGCCTCTTGGCTCTGAAATAGTATCTCCAGAACAGAAGAGCCAGCACTGACAACGCAAGGCATGACCCTAGAACACTAGCAATAATAATGGTTGTGTTCTTTTTCTTGCCAGCAAAGCGAGGCTTGAAACCTGCAAAAAGTACACTATCATACAACTGATATTTTCTCTACAAGGAAAGCAACTTAACAAATATCTTACTAAAAATGAAAAATAAAGGAACCATAAAAACTAATGAAATTGAAGATTTTCTCATTAATAAGGTTAAAAGGTAATAAAGAACTGCAGATGCAGTATTCTAATATTCCTCAGAATTAAATGTGATCCCATGGAAAGCTATACATTATTATATGTCAATTATGTGGTTCCTCTAGCATTAGAGCTTGACTTCAGTGTTCCTGTTTTTAATTTGGGCATATCTGAGCAAGGCCAAGTGGTGAGAGAGGATTGAACCTTGGACTTCTTGCTAACAACTATAAGCTTTAATCTTTGGGTTAAAGCTTGGTTGTTTGACTTTAATAATAAAAATTCTTTTTACAAAGTTTGACATTTCACAAATAGGAAATTATTTAGTCTCCTAAAAAGGGAAATCTCAGCACCTCCTTAAAATCTAAAGTTTGCGCTAGCAGACAGCTTCTCTTCTGTCTCTGGTAGGGAAGAAAAATGCTCTCTGAAAAATATCCTCTTCGAGAGACTCCTGTTTAACCTTATTTCCAGATGGTAGAAATCTGCCATCTCCACAGCTTATATGAAGACATAATACACATTGCACCTTGGAAAGTGTGTCGCATCTTCTCTCTTACTATCTTGTGCTGTCATTTGAAAACCTTCTTACAAAAACGGGAGGCAATTAATAGGTAAGATGCCTGTTTGGAGTTGGTGCCATGGAGTGTAAAATGATCATCAATAGCCGAGAGTGATATTGACACCATACATTCATGCGAAAGAAAAGTGTCAACGTTTCACTTCAGATGCTCATTGTATCACAACCCTCTTGTGAGAATAATGAGATGAAATTCCAAAACCATCAAATTCATGGGCTTTCTCCACTTGGGTGGAAAAGTATCATGAGCTGATGATTAGTGAAGATATTCACTAGTCATGTTCTATTACAAGATTAATATTGTGGAACCAATATGTACACTGTGGAACATGGCTTGCTGTGCATTATGCACAAATAAAGCAAAGCATATGAATGAAGCTATGCATGATATTAGAATCATGGTCTTCAACACAAATTGATTGGTGGAATATAAGATGAAGAGGAAGAAGACTACAGACCAGGATCCACAGAGATGGCTGATATTAGTGGCCCATGTACTCCCCGAAAAGGAATTGCTTGAGTCCCTTTGCCTGCCCAGTATAAGCGTATCTGTAATATACCACTTGTCACATTGACATTGTAACTTTTCGTTACCGGCATACGAGGTCCTCCAGCCTCAGCTGCTATGTCAAAATCTTTCTCAACTCTCTCATCCTGCAAAGAAATAGCCACCACGCCTGATAAAACAATGTTAACCTGCTGGCATCTTTTCACACAAGTATAGACACCTAAAAGGAGAACCATTCTTCCTATTTCGGAAAGCCCACAATTACACTTGCGGCTTTAGGAGTCACTCACCTGAATGTATATATCAAACAGACGTCTTCCAAGACTTTCAAAGGTGGTGTCATTTGAGAACTGAATCTCCGCAAAGTGTAAACGAACATTATAGCTACCATTCTCCAAACAGTATCGATAATAAGTGAGTGAAAGGGGAGAGAGGCGTGCAGTAGAGTACGGCTCAGATATGTCTGAAACACTAGCACGAAAACGTGATGGTGCATTTAGTTCATCATCATCATCTCTGAAGTCCCCACTGTTACTAAATCCCCAATTATCACCATGCTCATACAATGTTGCAGAACCAGAATTGACTGTTGCATCTCCTATATACTTCGTGCCATTTATTTCCACATCATTCCCACCACAATTAACATAGAAAGAATGCCAATCTGCCAAATGATACAAAGATCTCACCAACTACGTATGAAGAAGGTAAAATATATAAATGAAGTAAGCTTGTAAGTTTGATCCGCAAGTCACTAAATCCATGAGAATACATACTAGCGGTGACCTAGTTACAAACAAGGCAAACCTGTTTTCAATGGCCTAAAGTCCCTTTTGCCCTCTGAACTTTGCCAACTCAAATCTTTTACCATTGAACTTTAAATTGGTTCGACTCGCCCCTCAAACTTTGCAACTGGGACCTTTTATGCCTCGGCTCAGTTAAATGGAGAATGTGTACTAAAACAAAAAATAAAAGGAAAACTGAAGTGCTAACTAAATCATTTGTTCAATGGTTGACCCTTGTGAGCAAACAATAAGCACAAAGACTTCAGTTTCACATTTGAGATTGCCCATCTTTCCCTTGTCTTTGCCTATAAGATTGTGCTAAGGCTTATTGTTTCCTCACAAGAGTCAACCATTGGACAAATGATTTAGTTAGCCCTTCATTTTTCCTTTTATTTTCATGTTAGTACACATTATTCATTTAATTGGACAGTAGGGGTAAAAGGTCCCAGTTTGCAAAGTTTGAGTAGAGAGTCGAACCGATTTGAAGTTCAAGGGAAAAAGGTCTGAGTTGGCAAAGTTTAGGGGGCAAAAAGGGCTTTATGCCGTTTTCAATTAACAGCTCTCCACTTCATGAAAGCTTAAGCCCAAGGACGTATCTATGACTAAAACATAATATCCTCCTCTTTTGTAGACAATATACACTAGAAGAGCAGCATCTGGCTTTTCTAAGCCTGCTGAATAGCAGATAAGCATTCTAACTTGAAAACTGAGGTGCAATTCTCTTTACCCATTAAATTCTCTCCTTTGACAGACTTAGCTGTCTTGGTCACCTATAACCTATACATATATCAATATTTTTAACAGACATAAAAGAACAAACTTAAAATTCATGAATCATGATCAACCTAAATGCTATCATCATTTATTTCTAATGTGACCTATTCTTAACAAATCATGGTACAAATTTCAAACATAACAATTCATTATTTGGATGATAGAATATAATACTAAAAGTAAACTGTTAAGAATCCAACTCAATTTAGGTAAGCCCTATTCATATTTTTAGTAAATTCTTGGTAGCCAAAATATTTTGAACTTTTCTTATATGGAGAAATTTACAGAAATAAATAAAAATAAATTTTTTTTGCATAATTATTTAAGCTTTCCAACAATGAATATTATGATAACGACAGATTAGCATTAAGAGGCTACATGAAGAATGGATATCACGGTAGCTAGCAACTAAGTTGTTACACAATTCCACAAGATTGAGTATTAAAGGTTAGACTGACAGACATATTATTCAACTTCAATATAAATAACAACAGATGAAATATTACTCCTTCCATTCTAACACTAGCAGGTGCAGGGTAAAATGACAAACAAATTTTCCTTGCAAAAATATTAGTAATTTCATCTCAGGTTCTTAGTCTGCTTTTATTTTTCCAATCAAAAGTTCAACTTCAAATATTCTTCTATATTTTGGAGATAAGATTAATATTAAGAGACCGCATGATGTAATGTATAATTGCATATATTAATTTTTCTTAAGCAATTTATCAATATATAGTTGAAGAAAATCATAAGTTCCACGGGCATAACACTAGATGGATTCTGATTATGACATAGGATAGGTTTAGTATTATATATACTAAAATTTCATTTTATACAAGTCATATCATTATTAAACAAATAGTTCAATTGAACTTCTTTTTTTAAAAGCTTTAATATACTTATTATACTGTTGAATCTTGATCATGAAACATTACTCTTAATAAGTTTCATATATTCATTATATGCAATTGCTCAATTTTTGTCCATAATGATGCACTACTTTTAAATTATTTATTAACTGATTTCCATATGTTGACAAAATAAAATGATTTTTACTAATACTCAGAGAAGCAAATACAACATACTTAAGTGCAATAGGAACGTAACGGGAAGCTCAGAGTAGGAATTAAAATTTGGAAGTACTTACATTTATCACATCTGAAATCATTTTGGCATGGAATAACTCCACCACTATATGAGAACAATAAAAGGAAAAAGAAATGGATTAGCACCAAAGACAGAAAAGAACCTTTATACCAAACCAAACTTTTTGTGGTTTCCTGATCAATTCTGGAGTATCACAAATCTCATGAAGCCGATTACTGGTGAATTTTCATTTTTCTTTTCCAAGTTTTCTTTAATAAAAGAACAATTGTGCAACACGTTTTAAGGATCTTTAGCTTTGTTTTACAAAAGTTCATAGAACAACTATGATAAAATCAAAAACCTTTTTTGTATTATTCTCCACTTTATTAGAAGATTTTTTGATTTCTTAGATAACAAGGTTGTCCACAACCTTAAAATATGCTATAAAGAATAGGACATTCTGAGAAAAGAACGGAAAATTATTCCACTACAAAAGGACGCATATATTTTTCTGTGAATTCAAAACAATTGGTCAGCTAACATGTTTTCATCATCATCAATTACATCTCATCCCAACTAAGACATGACAGCTGGAACTTTACGCAGACAATATAAATCTATGGAAAAGAACACCATATAGGCTGCTTATTTAAAAGTTACCCATCTTGATAGGGAAAATTACAAAAACCCCCCTGCGGTTTGGTCTAACCTAGACTTTGCCCCCTTTGTTTTCAAAAACCTTTACAGTGTCCAACAACAATATCTTAAACTTTAATTTAAACTGTCTGATAATCATATTCCGTAATTTCAAGATTTTTGATTTTTTTCACAGCTAACTGACCTTTAAAAGATACTGATATACATTTACAAGGAAGAAAATACACTTACAGAAAGAAAAAATTGATAATTCAAAATATCTATTAATTATTAAAATATATATTGGAGAGATTGAAATTACTGGAAGATGACTATCGTACAGTTTAAATACAATTTCAGAAGTTGTTATCGAACAGTGTAAAAAATAAGGGGGCAAAGTGTAGGTTTTTAAAAATAGTGGAGGCAAACTGTAAGTTAGGGCATATCTCAGGGAGGTAATTGTAAGTTTCCCCATCTTGATACGAATCAAAATGAAGATTGAATACTACTTTCGTTATAAGTACAAATATGGCATTAAGTTGGGAAGAAGCTTCATTGATAGGTGCTAGATACAGATAATTACGAAGTATGTCAGAACCATATTAAAGTGAATCAAACAGCAGGTAAGGGAGAACATATATAAGAAACAGCATCCCTTCTCCCTTTCCCTAAAGTTTGAACCATGTTGTGGTATATGTTAATCACTAAAAGAAGCAACTTACAGGTTTCTTGCTGGAGAACTTCGGAATAGATTTATATTTGGATCCCTAATCATAATACCAAAAAACAAAACGAAGAAACAAGCTAATCAGTATGGAATCCTGAAAGCAGAAAAGAGAATAATTATACTCTGTTAAATGAACAAGAAACGAACATTCTTCGCCTGCAAGCAGCCGTGTCTGAGCTTTGCCATGTGAAGTTGTTGTAGGAAATATCTCTGCATCCAAGAAAAGGCAGTGATGTCAACGATTTTATGAGGATTTCCCTCTAGTGTGCCTGGACAGTCTGGCTAAACAGATAGAAATTCAGAAGCATAACACATACACAGCTGTTCCTGTACTCAAAATTGATTCTGGTGTATCTCCAGTAAGAAAGTTTCCTGTCAGGAAACTGGACAAAGCAACATCAGTAAGTAAAACAGCTCGGTGAAGATAACGAGGAGCGGCTACTTGAGAGAAACTTACACAAGTTTCAAACTTGTTATTTGTATCGTATTGGACAAATTCCCACTTAACTTGTTAAAACTGAGGTCCCTGTCCAAAAGTGAAAGTATTTCATATTCCACGTGATTGGAAGCATCAAAAGGTTATCCATACAAAACCAAATCTGGATGCTGTGATTATTACTCAAAAAGAAGAAAGAGGCATGCTTTATCTCTACAGATAGAAACATAGACTCAAATATAGACAAGTATGTTGAGCGTACTTTTACTGTGAAGTTTATATAGGAAACCAAATGGAAGAGTAGAAGACCTCTTGCAAATTCCTCCTGAAGGTTTGTTAAGCAGTTACACTGGTGCTCAACAGATTTAGTAATGTAAAGTTGCACCTTATGAATTTTGACTACATTCATATAGGTTTCTAACGGAAAATCGCAGCTTTTTAAGAACTCATCTTTCGGTACTGGTTCATGTATCTCCACTGAACTTTATCAACTCTAGTTTTCCCTTGAATTAGCTCTCTGGACTTCCCAAACTGTTTCCATCAAGCTTTTTATTTTTCGAATTTATTGACCATCACACTGTAACAGCCTAACAAGCTATGACCCCTGAAACCTTCAGGAGGAAATTGCAGGAGATCTTGCAACTGTTCCTGGCCTAGCATGTAACATCTGGAGCAAGGTATTGCAGCATGAATAGTACTACATACACATCATGAAACCTGTAAATAATACTTCTAATTCAACTAGTTTTTATGTTGAAGACTTACAACGCACGTAAACTGCTCATTTTCCAGATATATTCCGGAATTGGTCCAACAAGGTTGCATTTTTTCAAAACCCTGCAAGTTCCAACTCACCCACCTCAGATCTAACAATGGAAGGTAAATACATGTTGTGCATTAAACTGCCAACAACAGACAAGAAGCAGTAACATACAACTGATGGAGGTTTGTCAGGTTCCTTAGATCAGGAAACTCCTGATCTCTATCACCAATATCGCTTATCTTCCTGAAAATGAGAATAAAGTTTGGAGTAAACTATTCAGCCAAATCAGTTAATAAATGACTTCATGACAGAATGCAAGAATAACTCTGCTGATTGAAAATTTGATTAGTCTCCGGTCTCTACTCACAGATTATCTAAGCTTTCCACAGTGGAGATGGACTTCGGAATGGCGCCACTGAGACCACTACCTTGCATTTCTCTGTTAGCCCAGAACATATAAAACTTAAGAGGCCATGGTACAGACCAGTAAAGAACTAAACAAGCCAAAAACTTTCATAAATTAGTCTTACAGTCTGTAAAGCTTCTTCCAATTTTGAAATAAATCCGGAATGATGCCACTCAAGTTGTTGTCGTTTATCCTACTGCAGTTTGGTATTAAAATGTTATAAATCTTAAATGTATTCCAGAAATTCTGTGCAATACCATGTTATGCTCACAAGTTCGATAAGTTCTTCAGTTCAAAAAGTTCCGTGGGAAGATTTCCAGTCAATCTGTTGGAGGAGAGTCTCCTGCAACAAGAAGTAATTGCATTCTCTTTAACCAATATTTAAAGTATACTTCATGTGTAAAAGTTGAATAGAGGTCTCAAAAATACTTACAAGGTCTCCAAGTTAGCAAGCTTCCCAAGCTCAGGAGGAATTTCTCCATAGAACAGGTTTGCTTCAAGGTCCCTGTTAATTAATGGTTATGCAGTATAAGCCATCAGCTCCTCCACCAATTTCCTCATTCAGATAAAAACAGATGGATCAAATCCAAGTTGATCATTGAGCTTAATGCGAACATTCTAGAACATGTATAGAATTCAAGGACCACAAAATTTTAGCATCATTCACCATTGAACTTTATTTTGGAATGAACTATGACAATATTACAAGAGTTGAACCTTATAATGAAAAGATTCCTGCAAGAGAAATTTTGTCTGCTAGAAAAAAATCCTTGAAGAGGGAAATCATCTTATTCCTGTAAGAGTATCAGTTTCAAGAGGTATATAACAAATCTAAGGAAGTTTATACTTACAGGTATCTGAGGCTGCTCATGTTCCCTAAATAGCTAGGGATATTCCCTGACAATCGGTTTGCAAATACAGAGCTGCATAAAAGTTGCTTGTCCGCTCAGCAATAAACCAATTCTTATAACCTAAAAGACGACAGTTCAATCCAAAAGAAGGAAGCTAAGAAGAGGATAGCATACATGAATTCCAGTTTCACTGAAGCCCATTCACGCGGTATTGTACCATTTAGGTAATTGTAAGCAAGGTCACTACAAACCATACAATAAAGTAAAAGAAATTAATTAGCATAACGATAACCATCAAAGAAATATTTCCGAACCATCTGTTTGGACAATATTGCTACAACATCCCAATCAAAGCTGTAGTTTCCATGAAATGCATATCAAAGAAATCCAGGGAACAGAGAGCTCACATCTTCCGGATATAAGGAAGGCGGGCGAGTTCAGGTGGGAGTTTCCCAGGTAGGCTATAACGCACGAATGCCCTGAAAAGTACAGATAAATCCAGAATAATAAAAAAGGACGCATACAAGCGGACAAGTCACTACGGATGTGCTTCATGAGTATGATATGAAATCAAGGAGTTGTACAAGTCTGTGATGTGGCAGGACTGATTGGTACAAATGCCACAAGTGATGTTCATCCGGGGATCCCTTTGCACAGCTGGTGAAACATATCTGCCACAGGCATTATCAGCTGTAAAATTCCAGTTTCTTGCTCCCAAGGTTGTAGCAATTTGGTTCAGAACATCAACTGTATCAGTTGTTTCAACAAGTATGAGTCCGAGAAAGAACAGCAGAACATATAGAACACTTTGCAAACACTTCACCTTCATCCTGAGCCAGACTAGCAGAGTCAGATTTCTTCGTCCTGGTTATGCAAAACAAAGCTAGAAGTAGGAGAAGTTGGGATTGTTTGAGAGAAAGCATATTTCCTGAAAAGAAGAATTTTTCTTCCTCTTGGAATCAAAACAGCGCGAGCCCTACTCTATCTTCTTTTGCGGGTGGGAAAAGAGAAATCGACTGAACAACTTGTAGACAGAGGAGAAAATTACTGGTCAAATCATTGGAATTCCTAAAAACGACAACTACTCCGGTGGTTCTACTGTTGCACTCCTCGTACCTTTTTTCAACTCCGTTTAATTTTTTTAATTAGTTTGATTTGAATTTATTTATATTATTTTTTATTATAAAAATAAAAATATATATATATTTAAAAATTATAAATTTTAATTTATTATTTATATATAAAGGTATTTTATTTATATATTAAAATATTAAAAATAAAAAATTATATATTAAATACTGAAAACTGAAAGGTACAAAAAAATTTAAAATAGAAAGATATTTAATAAGGCCAAAGACCCTCCTGGCCGCTATAGAAAATTAATGAATTTGGGTTTTGAGTTCTACAGCTAGGTAGAAATAGAATGTAGAAATAGAATAGAGCTTAATGGGCATGCATGAAATTTGGCTCGCAGATTTTTATTCTACTCATCACGTGGATTTGGTGGATCGCTCTACATTGCCTTCTCAAGCACCTATCTTGGACACGTGTTCATGGGTGATTTGATCTACTTTCTTCAAGGCATAACTTTTCAATGTATCACTTATTACTCATATACTGTCACTTAAACCCTAATATTTCAAACACATACAACTAGACCACTTCTTTGTGAAATGCTCTCTTCACGCGTTTAATTTATGTTCCTTCTTTTTCTTTAATTCGTTCATTCATTGGTTCATTCTTTCTCATTCTTATTTTTATTTTTTTATTTTTGCTTCTTAGTATTTAATATTAATTTAATGAATTTATTTTCTCCGCCACAAATGATAAATGGATTTTACATACACTTAATTTTTTTCTGACACTTTCATTTTCTCATTTTTGTTTATTAAGTTGAAAATTATTTGTTGCTTTCATTCCATAAAATCAATATACAAGTATTTTTTCCTTAAAAAATAAAAAAGAGCTTTGTGAGTGATATTATATAGTTGAAAAGTATAAAAATGACCATACGTCTCAATGCACAATCTTCTATATTACATTTTCAAAAATTTTCATGTCTTTTCTATATTTCTTTAAAAATATTTTATCATGCCAAATATTTAGAATTATCACTCATGATAAGATCCAATAAACAGTTTAAATTTTAATGGTTAACGCTAGGATACTAAGAGGTATTAGCTTAAAATTGGAAACTGAGAGTCACTTTGCCCTTGCCTTGGTTTGGGTGAAAAACCAAATTTTATGTCAAGCAGATTAGTTGGGAGGAAACTTAAAAAAAAAAAAAATTCAGCTATCAATTATGAAAAAAGTTTGATTGATTTTTTTTATAGCCAATAGTTAGAAAATCTTCGGTGTAATTTTTTTACTGTCAACCATTGGAAAAATTATTCTTACTACCATAGTTTTACAACAACAATTTTTCTAATTATTTGCCTTTAAAAAACTGTGATTGCACTGTTATAAATCTAAAATGATGAAAGAATCCCTTATACCATGGTGAGATTTGAAACCAATACCTCTTAGTGTCATGTATTAATTGCTAAAATTTGAAATATTTTTTTTTATAATCAAAATAAATTTAAAATGTTTATTATATCTTATCATTGAATGATTTCTAATTCCATGGATTTGGCATGATGAAATAGTTCTTAAGGAAATATGGAAAAGACAAAATGAAATTTTTTTGACAATATATGTATGGTCATTTTTATACTTTTCAATTGTATGATATCACCCACAAGCTCTTTTTTACTTTTTATTTTTAAAAATAATTGTATGTTGTTTTTATGAAAATGAGAGCCACTAATAATTTTCAACTTAATAAATCAAAAGAGGAAAATCAAAGTTTCAGAAAAAAAAAATCAAAACTGAGGATATTTGAAATCCATTCATCATTTGTGAAGAAAGTAAAGACATGTTAAATTAATATCAAAATAATAAGATGTAAGAAAATCAACAAAAAAAAAAAAACACAAGAGAAAGAGTGAAAGAATGAAAGAAAAAGAAAGAACATAGGACAGCACCGAATAAGACTTTTCAAAAAGCTGTGGTCTAGTTGTATGTGACTGACACGTTAGGGTTAAAGTGGCAGCAGATGAACAATAAGTGGGGTAATGAAGAGTTGTGCCTTGAACGAATTAGGTGAAGTCATAGCTTGTTCCTGGAAAGGCACGGTAGAATGATCCGGATTTGGAATCGGAACAGTTGAAGCAAAATCAAGATTACCAGTTGGAAAAATTTTTGACAGCCACCGCCATGGACCCATTTTTCAGATAAACATGAAATCAGATTGCCAGGTCTTTAATAACGATCCACTTGTATTAAAATAGTTTGATTTATTGCTTCGTGTCCAATTCGTTTGGTCTGTCTCCATGGAGCTTTGCGGATTAGAACTTTCTCAAGTATGTCAGTCTTATGATGGCATTACGACATTCACAGACTCCAAAAATTGGTTCCGTCTTGCGATCTAACGGCAGGCATCTTCAACTTCACCGGCTCAAAATACAACGCCGGAGATCTATGAAATCGACGGACGCCCCCAACTCGATTCTTTTTAACTCAACTCATTCCAGAACCACCTATCTTCACAGTTCATTGAAACAAAAACTCTTACACTGTTATTAAATTTTTATAATTTTTTTAATGTTTCAAAAAGTAAAAATAATAATAATATAAAAAAATATTACTTGCAATATATTATTGCACCAAGCTAAAATTAAGTTATTATAAATTAAGTTGAATTTTTTCTTTTTAATGAATAAATTAAGTTAGACTTTTGTTTTCCTTATTAATGAATAAATTATGTTAGTTTAATCTAAAATGAATTTGGTTCATGTAGCGTTAGGTTTGCTCCCACCGAGAACTTGCGGATGCCACGCAAGCTCGGGTTGGAGAGCGTCTTACCTATCACCTACTTCTGTTCGAGTTGCTTGCCCTCAAATTGCAATTCACCCCCACAAACACAACAGGCCATCGCATCTTTGCTAATTTGCTTTTGATAGATTCTCCAGAAAAAATAGTACTTCGTATAAACAGTGAATCGCATTTTAACAGTAATTTAATTCTGGCCATGAAAGCTTATCCAAATAGACAAGGTTAAAGAAAATGTTGGACAATAAACGGTGATTCTCGGATCAACATTTCTGTACCTAAATGCCGTAACAGGGAAAAGGAGAAGCGAAGTGGATATGAGCAGTGTCAGTTGATAGTTCTAAGACAGGCAACGATATGTATAAGAGAAAATAAAGTAAAAGCAAGATTAGAATAAAAAAGAAATCCCCTTGAGCAATTTTACACACAAATGGAAGCTGGGCCATACACAAAAGAACCCAAGCATTTATGATTTCTGTCTCTTAATAACCATATCCACCACAATTTTTTTTTCAAACAAGTCCAAACAAAAGAAACAAGGTCGTTTCACTTGGTGTCTAATCCTATACAAGGTAAAGGAAAGGATTCTTGAAGCTATAAAAGAATAGGGGGTTTATGGAACCTTTGCTAATTGTTTCAGAAAGTTTGTCACAAAAAATCATATACATATATTTTTTAATAAACAAAAAAAAAAAAAAAGAATACCCTATTTTAGAGCATGGAACAAACATCTCCGTACATTATTTCATTGCTTTCATGGTTTGAGTACCTGTGTAGAGGAAGATTGATGCTGCCCTGAAGATGCAGGACTATAATGAGGCTGAGTTCCTGAACTCTGACTCTGCATAAATGTGCGATGGTCTCTTATCATCTTGAACCTCAAATCTTGATTGTTGTTGGCAGCATCCGGCAACACGTCCGGAATGCCAACTGTTCCTTCCAGCATTCCCACCACTTCCGACATATTTGGCCGTAGCGAAGGTGAAGAATTTGTGCACAAGAGAGCGACTTTGATAATCCGTTCTGCTTCTTCCTTGTCGAACTCAGATCCCAGCTTCTCATCCACCAGTTCCAGTAAGTTACCACTTTGATGTAGACTACAGGCCTGCACAAGAAGGAACCTCAGCAGGGTTGTAGTATCTAGATTACGTATGATGAATCGATAAGAAATTTGGGATTTGGAATTCAGGGTAGAAAAAATAGAAAGACTGCTAGTTATCAGAACTGCAAGCCAAAAGAGTTTCAAATCAAGGAAATTCTGGTTAAGACTCTAAAATGTCACTAGAAGCAATCACCGTCAAGAGACAAATCAGTATTAAGGAAAATCCTGTGACAAAAAAAAACCCTTGTATAGACACTTCAAATAATCCCATGCGTCAAAGTTCAGTTGACGCTAACGGAAAACAAGTGGGATCTATTATTTTATTTTTTTTTTCACAGCCAATCAAATAGTTGACGCATGATTTTGCAGAGTTTTTGTCTACCCTTTTCAGTATGTCTAGCATTTAAAAAACCAATTAGATCAATCAGCACTTACCCAATCCAGGAGACAAGTATACCTATCCTCAGGTCCACAAGTCATGTTGTGCTTTCCACTGACAATTTCCAGTGCCACAATTCCGAAACTATAAACATCTGCCTTGTATGTCAAGTAACCCCACAGTGCATATTCTGGTGCAATATATCCTCTGCATTTCAATTCACCAGGTAATATACACAAGTCACTTACAGGTTCAGACTCTTCAATGAGAAACAATGGGAGATGAAAATTTCCTTACATGGTTCCAGCAACACGTGTACTGACATGGGTCTTTTCCTCCTCATGCAGCTTAGCCAAGCCGAAATCAGATATTTTTGGATTCAGGTCACTATCAAGTAGCACATTAGTGCCCTTGATGTCTCTGTGAATAATTCTGAGCCTTGACTCTTCATGCAGAAATGCTAACCCTTTAGCAATGCCAGTACAAATTCTATGTCGAGTATGCCACTCCAAATCCATTCGACTGTTTCCTGCACTTACAAAGAATTCCCAGAAATTAATAAAGCTAATCACCATTCTCCATTCACAATTTCTACTCTCTCAGACAAGCAGGGTCAATTGCATTAAGCTGGTGTTTGGATTGTACCATTTGTGACAAACTTACCAAACAAAGCTCGAGAAAGGGAATTGTTCTCCAGATATTCATATACCAGCATTAGCTGATTCCCTTCAATACAGCAACCATACAGCCTTACCAGATTGGGGTGCTGCAAACATGAAATCATGCCAATCTCATTCAAGAATTCACGATTCCCCTGTCTCGACTTTGAAGAGAGCTGTTTTACAGCAATTATTGTACCATCAGGTAATCGACCCTACAATCCAGGCACAATCAAATTTATATTTAGCAGAAATTTCACATGTTTGTTGCAGTTGTTAAGAGCATCTGAAAAGCTCATGAGTTGAGATTTCATGCCTTGTAAACAGGTCCAAATCCACCTTCTCCTATCTTATTCAAAGGCTCAAAATCGTCGGTGGCAGCCTTAATCTGCTTCAAGGTAAAAGTACCTATATTGAGATCCAGCCTTTGTAAATCTGCGGAGACACGAGATGAATACGTGTCATGAATTTTTTCTGAAACCTGACTAACAAACTTGCAGATGTGTCATGTGTATGTGCTTCTGAATAACATAGCATACAAGCTGCCAAAAAGACAAGTCTCTTGCTGAAAAGTCAATATTCACACCATACACAATCAAGTTCTGAAATGAATACTCAAAAAAGTCCATACCTTCATCTGGCTGGCTCTTGACTCTGAAATAGTATCTCCAGCACAGAAAAGCCAGCACTAGCAATGCAATGCCTGACCCTAGAACACTAGTAACAATTACGGCTGTATTCTTTTTCTTCCCTGCAAAGCGAGGCTCAAAACCTGCAAAGAGACACCGTCATACAACTGACATTTTCCTATGTGAGGAAACCAACCTTCACAAATATTTTACAAGATTGATAAGTAGTGCAAGCATAAAAACAGTTGAACAATATTCACACAGATCAGGGTAAAGGGTACTCAACAACTGTAGATGCTGTATTATAATGTTTCTTGTAATTGAATGTAATCAATGGGCATGTTATAAATCCATAATCCCTATAGCCTAAAAGTAGATAAAACATACACATTGAGCCCTGAAAAGTCTGTCGGAACTTATTTTTCTTACTAGTTTATTCTGTTCTTCAAACTCCTTCTTATAAATTGTCAATGTTTTACTTGAGATGCTCTTCCTAACACAACTCTCCTGTGAGAGTAATGATATAACATTCTAAAACCATCAAAACTGTGGGGTTTCTTCACTTGCATGGACAAGTATCATGAGACGGCAACTACTGAAAATCATGTTTTCCTGCAAGATTAATATGGCAAAATCATGTGCAAAATGGAATACACACTAGTACGTTATAGCACATGAATGAAGCCATGCATGTATTTGAGATTCCTAAACTTCTGTTCAATTGATAGGCGGAAGATAAAATAAAGAGGAAGAAGACTACAGACCAGGATCCACGGATATGGCGGATATGAGCGGCCCATGTACTCCCCTGACAGGAATTGCTTGAGTTCCTTTGCCACCCCAGTACAAGCGTATTTGCAATAGACCACGTGTCACATTGGCACTATATATTTTTGTCACAGGCTTTAGAGGTCCCCCAGCCTCAGCTTCTATGTCAAAATCTTCCTCAACTCTCTGATCCTGCAAACAGAAGGCCAGAAAACACCATTTAGCACCCGAACCTGATAAAAAAAAATTGGCAGCCTGCTGGCATCTATTCATGCAGGTATAAACTCCTAAAAGAGTACCATTCTATTCCCAAAAATTCACAATCAGAATTGTCTCTTTATTTGTCAATCACCTGAATGTATATATCAAAGAAACGCCGTCCATGACTTGCAAAGCTGGTGTCGTTTGTGAACTGAATCTCAGTAAAGTGCAGGCGAACATTATAACTTCCATTCTCCAAACAGTATCGATAATAAGTAAGCGAAAGAGCAGAGAGACGTGCAGTAGAGTATGGCTCAGAAATGTTCGAAACACTTGCAAGAAAACGTGATGGTGCATTCAACTCATCATTGTCATCTCTGAAGTCTCCGCTGTTACTAAACCCCCAATTATCACCACTTGCATATAAAGTTGCAGAACCAGAATTAGCTGTTGCATCTCCTACATACTTTGTACCATTTATTTCCACATCATTCCCTCCACAATTAACATAGAAAGAATGCCAATCTGCCAACAGATACAAAGATGTGAACAACGACAACATGTAAAGAAGGTTGAATGTAAACATTGAAGTAGATTTGTTTTTCTAATCAGTAGCCAATCAAAATTATTTGAAGAATTGAGTCATCAGGTCGCTAAATACATGCTAACTGAATCAGGGCTGGCACAGTTACAGAAACAAAACTTGTTACAAGTAACAGCTCTCCACTTCTTGAAACATAACGGCCAAAGTTCTATCCAATAGAATTACACACCTATGTCATAAACAATAAGCACCACAGGAGCAATATCTGGCATTTCTGCATCTACCAATCTTATGTATTGTCATTGCAAAGATAAAACAGGAGCAGAGTCCCCTTTTATACATTCAATTCTATCCTTTGACTGGCCAGTAATCTTGGTCATCTATAATCTATACCTATATTTGTATATCTGTACATTCATTGAAGTCTTTCCTAAATGTTGGTTCATAACACCATGTTTTTTTTCTTTTCATTAACTGTTTGATATTTATATGTGGGAAAAAATATTTTTACATAACATTTGAAGAAGCGCTTGCAAAGTACTTAAGTACCGTAGGGACTAGTTAAATAATTGGAAGCCTCGATGTATAAACTAAAATTTGGTAGCACTTACATTGATCACACTTGAAATCATTTTGGCATGGAATAACTCCACCACTGAGCCATGACATGAGGGGAAGAAAAGAAACATAAATAGAGAGAATTAGCACTACGTGACAGAATACAACCTTTATACTAAACAAAAAAATTTCTGTGGTTCTCTGATCAGTTATGCATGAAATAAATCTTATATTTTTCCTACGTACAAAACATATTTCAGCTCAATTGTTCTTCACCGACATCAGTTACATCTCATCCCTACTAAAGATAGGGTTAGTGTTCATAGTGTCAATTGACAGAAGTTCTGCAGACTATAAATTTACGAGAAAGAATGTTACAAAAGCTTTTTATGTGAAGTTGTCTGTCTTGGCATCAATCACCAGATGAAATTTGTACACTACTTTTGTCAATTGGTGATAAATAATGGACCTATATCCATTTTGGACCCCCTGAATTTTGTTGATTCAGACACTTTGG
Source organism: Aquilaria yunnanensis (assembly GCA_039654915.1). Taxonomy (NCBI): domain Eukaryota; kingdom Viridiplantae; phylum Streptophyta; class Magnoliopsida; order Malvales; family Thymelaeaceae; genus Aquilaria; species Aquilaria yunnanensis. The sequence goes on from CM077593.1 coordinate 111,721,427, forward strand.
TCCCTCAACTATGACTCATATTGACTCACCCGTCAAACTATGAAAATTAGTAAAGTTTGATGGGGAAATTTGGCACATTTTACAGACGACAGAGTCAGTGAATCAGGGGGCAAAGTGTCCCAATTTTCATAGTTGGGGGACTGAATTGATCCAAGTCATAGTTAAAGGATGGAAATGATCGAGTTAACATAGTTTGAGGGTGCAAAATGGATTTAGGCCTAAATAATGGGATGTCGTTAAGCTGGGAAAGAAATTCCATAAATAGAAGATAACTACAAATAATTACAACTGTATACTGAAACAACATTAGCCAAACAGCTAATCAAACATAGGTTAAAGGAGAACATGTACGTGAAATAGGTCTACTCTTTTTCCCCAGCAATCAGCATGGATGCACAGCCAGATGATATAAATTTGGATGGAACTAACTACATTTCTATGTCAATCAGTAAAGAAAAAACTTACAGGTTTCTTGTTGAAGAACTTCTGAATAGATCTAGATTTGGATCCCTAGAAATAAAACCCAAAAAAATAATAATAATAACAAAAAAAACCAGTCAGTAAGGAAATCCTGAAACCAGAAAAGAAGATAGAACTAATTCTTGTAAATAACCAAGAAGACCAACGTTATGCGCCTGCAAGCAGGCTTGTCTGGACTTTGCCATGTGAAGTTGTTGTATGAAAGATCTCTGCATCCGAGACAAGGCAGAAAGGTCAACATTTTTTAGGGAATCCCCTCTAGCCTGCATGGACAGTTGTTAGACAGATAGAAAATTCAGAAGCATAGACACTTACACAGCCGTTCCTGTCCTCAAAATTGATTCTGGTATATCTCCATTGAGATAGTTTCCTGTTAGGAAGCTGGGAAAAGCAACATCAATAAGTAAAATAGCTCAGTGAAGATAACAAACAGAGCCAAGGAGAGAGAAACTAACATGAGTTTCAAATCCGTCGTTGGTATTAGATTGGAGATATTTCCACTTAATCTGTTAAAACTGAGGTCCCTGTCCAAAAACATAAGTATTTCATTTTCTGAATGGTTATTAGCATCAAACGGTTACTAATACAAAACCAAATCTGGATAATCTGATAATAGCGGGAAAAAAAAATACTAAGAGATATATACTTGAGGGCTCCGATTACACCAAGTATACTTCCACTCTGAAGTTTTTATAGGAAATGGAAGAGTAGAAGACACAAGATAAGAACATCTGGAGGGAGGTATTGCAGCATGTAAATTACCTTATGCTTGTCTTCTAATTCAACTAATTTTAAGGTTGGGTTGAGGACTTACAGCGCACGTAAGCTGCTCATTCTCCAGATATATTCCGGAATTGATCCAACGAGGTTGCATTTTTTCAAAATTCTGCAAGTTCCAACTCATCTATCTCAGATCGAACAACTGAACGTAAATTCATTTTGTGCATCAAATAGCTAACAACAGACGAGAAGTCGAGATATACATCTGACTGAGGGCTGTCAGGTTCCTTAGATCAGGGAACTCCTGATCTCCACCATTCAGATCGCTTATCTTCCTGTCAACAGGAATATACATTAGACTAAACTATTTAGCCAAAGAAACATACATATGAGTTCATGATCACAATGCAAATAGTATCCACTGATATAAAATTTGACAAGTCTCCAGTTTCTACTCACAGATTATTTAGGCCTCCTAACGAGGAGATGGAATTTGGAATGGTTCCACTGAGACCACTAGCTTGTATTTCTCTGATAAGCGAAAACATTTAAGTCTAGTGGCCGTGATGCCAATAAAGAACATAAATAAACAGTTTATAAGCTTCCACAAATTAAGAAACTTACTTACAGTCTGTAAAGTTTCTTCCAATTCTGAAACAAATCCGGGATGCTACCATTCAAGTTGTTGTCATTTATCCTACTGCATTATGATGTTCAAATGTTCTATATCTTCAATGACTTCCTGAAATTCCTTACTATAATTTAGTGAAATACCATAAAATGCTTACAAGTCTGTTAAGTTCTTCAGTTCAGAAAGTTCCACTGGCAAATTCCCGGTCAATCTGTTGGAGGAGAGTCTCCTGCAACAAGAAGCAACCACATTCTCTTTGACCAACCTTTAAAGGGGCCTCATGATGGTGAAAGTTGAAGAGAAGTCTTAGTTACTTACAATGTTTCCAAATTAACTAAGTTCCGAAGCTCTAGAGGAATTTCTCCATAGAACTGATTTGATTCAAGATCCCTGTTAATATGCAAATAGTAGTACCTAAGAATTACATTACTGAAGCAATTTATGACATCTGCTTGACCATCCTCGTTCAGATAAAAACAGATGCGTCAAGTAGTTCATTAACTTCAAAAACGTAAACGAATAAATTTCCTAAATGGTCCCTAACTTTTAGTCATTGTTTCCTTTTAGTCCCTAACCTATGGAATGTTCAGTTTTAATCCTTCACCTATTAAAACGTTTCATTTTAGTCCTAAATCTATTGAAAACGTTTCATTTTGGTCCCAATTTGATGAAATTTGTTAACTCAAAGTATTTGTCTAATAACAATTTTTAAGATCATAATTTAAACTATCCAGTAACTGTCTTACAATAAATTTAATCTGTATAATAATTTTTTTATAGTTAATGAAAAATACAAATCATGTTTCTTTTTTTCTCTCTATAAATTGAACTTATTTCATTCAGAAAGAAAAAACTATTAATTTAAATTGTATCTTTAGTGTCAAAAAATATTAAACTACTTAAATTTACTAAAAGACAATTACTGAATATTTAAATTAGAATTTCAAATATTTCTATCAGCCAATTATTTTGAGTTAATGAATTTCATCTAGTGAGGGACCAAAATGAAACAATTTTAATAAATTTAGGACCAAAACAAAACATTCAATAGATTGGGGACTAAAGGGAAACAATGACTAAAGGTTAGGGACCATTTATACAATTTACTCAAATGTAAACATAAACATTTTGTTTCTTGAGGTAATGCCTATAATGTGTGTAAATGGTTACAAGTGGAAATGACTATGGGGTCCTAACTGTCATGATATGTGATCTACTGATCGCCAATAAGAGGAGGACTTTGAGGTTTCAATTTGATGCTATTTACTGGAATTTACCTTCATTTGTCAATGATCTATCAACTAAGGTTTGAACGCAATTGGTTGCAGTGGCTAGAAGATAAATTAGATTTTGATCTAAATCCACCTACAGGTCAAGGTCACCAACTCCATCTCCTAAACGTAAAAGCAGAAGCCCCATGCTGGTACATGATCAAAGCAGGAGCCGCAATTTGTCTAATTCAAGGTCTCCTTGGGTACCGGCCGACTAATTGTGATGAGTTGCCACGAGCCAAACAATGAAGTGGGGAGGAGAAAGTCGGGGGTAGCCATGGATAGGATGGTTACCCGGGTTTGGGGGAATTCTAGTGTCAATGATGTGCAAATTTTTCTCGCAGAACGGTGGACATTCTATGCATTGGATTTAATCTATTGTAAATCTTGCTGCAACTGTCGTAGGTGACATTTTTTCCAAAAAAACTAACATAAACGTTCGCAGGCACATGTATAGAATTCTATGACCATGCATTTCAGCATTACTTTCCATTGAACTTTACTTTGGAATGAACTAGGACATCAAAACATGTGTTGAACCTTAAAATGACACAACTTCTTGTTTGAGAAATTTAAACACTTCATCTGCTGAATAAGTCCTTGCAGAAGGAAATTATGTACTTCATGCCATAAGAGTATCTACTAAAAAAGGTACACAGCAGAACTGGGGCACTTTAAACTTACAGGTATCTGAGGCTGCTCAAGTTCCCTAGATAGCTAGGGATATTCCCAGATAACCGGTTTGCGAATAGAGAGCTGCAATGAAGTTGCTCGTTACCTCAAGAAGAAACCGAGCTTTCTAGCGTCCCAAGAAATGGAAGCTCAAATCAAACTAAAGAACAAGGGAAACCCAGAGGAGTATAGCTTACATGAATTCCAGTTTCACTGAAGCCCATTCACGCGGTATTGTACCATTTAAGTAATTGTACGCAAGGTCACTGTAGACCATACAAGAGCAGTATGAGAAATGAATAAGCTTAATGATAACCATCAAGAAATATTTTCTAATCGTCCGACTAGACAATATAGATAAAAATAGTGACAATTAAGTCATGAACCAATTGAAGTTGTAGTTTCCAAGAATTGCAAAATTAAACAAAAGCAAGCTCACATGTGCTGGATGTAAGGAAGGCGGGCGAGTTCAGATGGGAGTTTTCCAGGAAGGCTATAGCGCGTGAATACCCTAAAAAATACAGTTTAATCCAAGGTAAGCAAAATTCACCAAATTTTGAGACACACAAGTCATTACTCATTAGGGAAGGCTAAAATGCATGAATACCCTAAAGAAAACAGCTTAATCCAAAATAATCAAAGTTCATCAAATTTAAAGCACGCGCACAAGCCATTAGGGATGTGCGCAGTAGATGTATATGAGATCAAAGAGGCATACAAATCTGTGATATGGCAGGTCTGATTGGCACAAATGCCACAAGTGATGTTCATCTCCGGAGCCCTTTCAACAGCTGGGGAAACATATCTGTCACAGGTATCATCAGCGCCAAAATTCCAGTCTCTTGCTCCCATGGTTTTTGCAGCTTGGTTCAGAGCATCAACTGCACAATGTTTCAACAATTATGCCCCCGACGAAAGTAGCATAATACATAAGACACTTTCCAAGCAGCCAATGATAATTTAAAGAAGTAAATAAATAAACAGATAAAAATCCAGTCTTCACCTTCATCTTGAGCCAGACTAGCACCATCAGACCTCTTCGTGCTAATAACACAAAACAGAGCTACAAGTAGCAGCAGAATTGATTGTTTCGAAAAGAACATATTTCCTAGAAAGAAGAAGAACATGCCTTTAGCACAGTTCTCTATCTCGTCTCTTCATTTGGGATATGAGAAGAGAGCAAGAGAGCAATAGGAAGACGCAACTTTTCAAATCGAAAAAAGAAAGAACCAACTTTTCGACTGGGAAGAAAATTACAAGTCAAATGATTCACAGTACCACTTTACTGTACACACTCCAGAATATACCTGATACACTATCTATCCATGTAAACCGTGAGAGCACAAGATAGCAAACAACAGCACCTGTCTTTGGGATAAAACAGGAGCACAGGTGAGCATGAATAAAATTAAAAAAATTGACTATATTTGAATAAAATAATTTATTTTTTTTTAGTTTAGTCAGTTTAGATTAAAATTAAATTTTATATTTGATTATTGGGTCAACTATTGAGTCATACACCTAAAATCAAATAAATTGAATAGTAATACTATTTATTCATAATGATATTACATATATAAAATTACTTCCTACTAATTTTTATCATTATTCATATTAACCCTACATATATAAAATTATTTTCTATTAATTTTGGACAATAAGTTGTCTATCTTTTTTTAATTTTGGGTATGAGAAATATAAATTTTAATATTTGTCTTATTTTTTATTTACTATGTGTCTAGGTTTTAGGAAAAAAAATTGAATAAATTAAAATATAATTCAAATGACTTGGATTAGCTCTAACAGGTAATTCAGATAATCTGAATACACTTTATAAAAACTGAAAATCAATCAAATCGTTACGTTCGGATCAATTCTAAATCGAATCAATTAAATGCTCATTGTATGCATGGACTCAAAAGGATACACATGTCCCTTAGTTTGCGGGCTAAGCCCAATATAGGGCTGCAGTATGTTTGTTTGTTTCATGCAAACTCCTAAGTATCTTGAGACTACAGTTACACCGTTTAAAAAAATTAGGTTTTTATTTTTTTTTCTCTCGTTTAGCCTCCTCTCACTTTTCTCTTTTGTATGGATCATATATATATATATTGACAAGCAAGCTTATAATTGAGCATTGTTGTTTCAGTTGTATACGTTGGTTTGGTTTTGCATGAAAGAAAAGAAAAGGCAGAGGAAAAAGAAAATTAACACTCGTCTTTCGGGCTAAAGCTAAGATCATGGAGTTAAAAGCTGTAGTATACCGCAAGCAGTATGCGATACAAATATTTTTACATTTTGTCATTTTATCATACAGTATACTATGGTATGCTGTGGTATTTTACAGTATTTTACATACCACTCACTTCCTATATACATTTTGTCTAAAAACTGTAGTATACCACAAATATCACCAGGTACATACATACCGTAGTATTTTATTTTTCACAGATGCATATGAGATTTTTTTTTGTCATTTTACATCAAAATATCATAAATATATAAAATATTAAAATATAATTCATACTCATATCATAAAATAAATATTTACTTTTATTCTTTTGGTTGCTTTTCTTAGTTAGCATAAAAATTTAATGATTACTTTGAGCCACCTAATAACTCAATGTGGTATTAGAAAATATATTATTATTATTATTATTATTATTATTATTATTATTATTATTAGAGCATTATTATTTTCTCTTATATCAATAAATTAATTTTTTTCTAAGTATTATTTATTTTTCCCTATATATATATATAACATTTTTTATGTTTTTTTATTAAAAAAATATCTTCTATCATATATATTTTATTTATATTTGACAAATTATAATGAAAAAAATTAGAATATATATCAAATGTGTAAAAAATTATTAAATTTATGTTATCTTAAAATAATATTCTAAAATTTATTTTTTTATAAAAATAGTAACAATATACGGTGTAATATATTTTAAAAATTTAGGAAGCAGTATACCTAGCGACATCGATATTTAACACATTGACTAAGATCCATCCTCAACATATTTTTCTGGTTTCGTTCAGAATCCTACATAATTAATTAAAACTTTCATTGCCAAGTGGTGCATGGCTGGATGCAGCGTGGAAGTTTCACAGAAGACCAAAGCCATACAGCATCGATTGTCCTGTTCTCTTTTCCCGGTTTAGCTGTAGAAAAGTTATTGCTTCTTTTCTCAATTTGTTGCCACCTGTTCGAGATCAAAGTGAAAAAAACATAAACTAGAAAATAGTGAGCTGCAAGAAAAATTTATTCATTTTCAGATCTGTGAGTGCGCGGCTTCTTTTACTAGCACCAATGAACTTGAGGCATATATTGAGAACTTAGACAATAAGGTCAAGGAGCGATCAAAAAACTTATCTGATTTTTTTACAACCATATATGAGATAAAAAAAAATTATATAAAAAAATAAAAAAATTGAGCTCAACAAGTCTTGACATTTACTTTTCACCATTTAAATGTTTAGATCCTTGTACAATTTCTTTAACTATATTTTAAAGAAAAAAAATTATGCGCGACGAACGGATAGATTGCCAAAGATGATGGGTGGGAAATATGGCCTGTACTGGGTATACAGAATACAGATACTCGGATAAATTTAAAATGTCGAAGTTACCCTTGCTAGTTTGATTTCAAGTTTCAACATCGTCAAGTAGCACGTTGCCTCCCGACTCCGTGCCAATGACGCAACGCAACTCGGCGCCGAACTAAACTCGCCGCCACATCCCCCTAAGTCGGCGCCCGCCGATCATATCTCTGTTTCTCTACCACTCGAGATTTTCCTGACCACCAGCCTCGCCACAACTTTTCAGACCAGGCGTGTTGCAACCAACCATTTCTGCTCCTCGGCGCCAGCAGCTTGGCCATGGCCAAATATTGCTCTCTTCTCACCTCCTCACTCTCTCCCCCTTGTTCGAACTCTTCATGACATGAAATTTATTTTCTGCGGCTTAATTTTCAGTAAATGGCTCCGAATCAGTTAAAATAACAAAGTCACTAATTTCGCAGTCGCATCGGATCGGAGGCAAATGAGAAAATACGGCGGGGCAGAATTGCTCTCCCCCCGTCTTCACTCTTTGATTCGCCGGAGTTAGAAACGACAAACCGGTGAGCTGGTCCACCCGATGATAATAAATTTGATTTAAATTTATTTATAATATTATTTATTAAATAAATTTTAAGAATTACATTCATAAACTAAGCAGTTCTCTCTCCCTCGACAAAAAAACCCCTAGCCGCTCCTTAAAAAAATTTTAAGTTTCGGCTGGATTTGTCTCTCAGCCTAAGTCTAGCGAGTTAATCTATTATTTTATTTCACCGGATTGATCTCATTGTTAATAATTTTTTTTACGTGTAATTCTTTTTTTGATGATCCATATCCATCTGAAGATGAGTTAATTTGTTGGTGAACATTGAGCATTATGATTGGTTTGGCTATGAATTGTAATGTGTCGTTCCATTAATGATGGTTTGGCTAAGCTTAAAGAAACAAGATGGAATTTTTTTCGCATGTATTTCTTTTTTTGGTAATCCATATCCTTTTGAAGATGAGTTTGTTGGCGGACATCAAGTATCGTAATTGGTTTAGCTATGGATTGTAATATGTCGTTCCGTCGATGGTGGTTTGGCTAAGACTAAAGGAAACAATATGGAATTTATAGCGGCAGTGAAAAAAAACCTAATAATAAATCGAGGGCTTTGTGTTGTTTTTTTTTTTTTCTTTAGCACTCGTTTAAGTATTATGCTTAGATTATGATGCATTGGTCCAACCGTGTATTGGTTTGAGTTAATGTGTTGGTATATTCAGTTAATTTGCTAGTTTGTTATTTTGGTCTCCCTCTTCAAATCTTTAGGCATAAATATTGGGATTTCCCAAATTATTCATGAAAGGCTTCTTCCTGGTACAGTATCTCTGGGACACTTTGTAAGGTCTACAATTGAACAAAATATCTTCCATATGTCAATATCTACATATCTATATATAAAGGAGAAATCTCTCAATTCCTCTAAGTCACTTCTATTAGTATTAATTTTTCTTCATTTATCTTAATCACTTCCTATTAGTATTAATTTGATATTTCATTTATAGTGTTTTAATTTCTCTTCATTTATCTTAATCACTTATTATTAATATTAATTTGATATTTCATTTATAGTGTTTTAGAGTTTTGTACATATGTATCAATAATAATATAATTTAATGGCTGAGTAATAATTTTTTTGGATCTTTATATGTCTTATTTTACATCTCTTTAACTTTAATATTTTATACACTCGAGTCATGACCTTTTATATAAAGGAAAAATCTTGGTAATAATCTCAGGGATATTTATTTTTAGCACATTGGTAAATTTTTAAACTTATATCCCCAAATGAATTAGGTAAAGTTGTTTGTTACTTTTAATTTCTCATCTTACTAATGATAATGTTACAATATAAAGCATCAATTTCTTTATCTTTTTCAAATTTTTCTATTATTTTTCATTTCTTCAATACAATGACCTATATTAACAAACTTGAAAGGAATAGATGGAACCAAATGTTAACAAATAATGAAATCCTTACATGCCATACATTCAATTTTTGTAACTGACAAATTAATTCAAACTAATGCAATTAATAAATAGGGAAACATAGCGAATTTACCATTGACATATTGGTCTTAGAGCAATTTTTTCATCTAATTTTTTTTTTGTTTCAAATTTATCATCCATCTTTTCTATTAGAGCATTTTAACAAATATCATTTTAGCCATAAAGCAATTTTGTCATCAATATTTTTTTTCATCACAAATTTGCCTCTAACATTTTTAAGCAACAATGATAAAATTTCTTTAAAAAAAAAAAGATAAATGGTAAATTTAAGACAAAGAAATGGTCGATGGCAAAATCGCTCTATGACCAATACGTTAATGGTAAATTTGCATATTTTCCCTTATGAATAAATCATCTACACTAATGTAATTTATCATATTTAACCGTTTTAGTGGTATAAGTCAATTAAAAATGAAAAAACTTCCAAATCTAATTAAGACAAATTATAACATATAAGTTTAATTACAATTCCAAATTACTTACTTATCTTTCGCAATTAAATCCTATTAAATTTTCTCTTACAACTGTTTTATTACTCATGTTTCTATATATATGTGTGTTTTACTTGGCTAATTATTATTCAAGTTAAGTCTTACCTAGACAACCAACCTAATCAAAATTAGTTTTGTCCAAGTTTGACAATGGTTGTACTTTACAAATGTGCTCTTAAAGTAAACTGAAAGAAAGTTTACAGTTCAGCATTCTTTATTGACTCATTGCCCCAATGACTCTTCATAGTCCAACTTAGTAATATAAATGTGTTCACTGCCGAAATGCTACACTATCTCAATGTCGTTCAGACGCCATTGTTGCAGCCCATAATTTATAAGTTAAACAAAAAAATGCTACACTATCTCAATATGAAGTAGAGAAACGACTAATGGTAGTAAATAATACCCTAGAACTCCAAGGGCAACGAACCAAAACATGACTTATTTGATCCAATCACAATAATAAAAAAAAAATAGTCATGATCTATTTTCATGCATAACTTCATTATAGTCCTCTGTTTTTTTGTTATTATTGTTTTGGCCACTCTCTTTTTTTATTTTTTATTTTTTATTTTTTATTTGAAGTCTTTCTCCATATTTTTTTTATTGTTTATTTTGTTATTGTATTGTTTGATATTTTTTAAAATCTATAAAAAAAATTTACAACAACAATTTTCATAACATGAATTAACCCTAACCTTGATGTTTAATTTTAATTACCTTAACCCAATCTTAAGAACCTATTCTTACCCAAATTTTTAAATATAAATTTCTTAAAATAAATATATTCTTTTATACGTAGAAATATATAAATTAATTAGCCTGTGCATCGCATCGAAAAAAAAAAGTAGTTTTATTTCTATTGAAGATACCATTTGGCCTACAATTAGTGAAATGAATGACATTCCATATTAAAAAAAACTAAATAGTTTAGTACAAAAATCCATGGGCCGTCTAGTTATACAAAATTAATAAAATTTCCCACTATATTTATCTTTTGTCCAAATAGATCACCTTTAAACTTTGATTGTTTTTCTAATAACATTGAGATCAAGTAACAAGTGAACATGAATAAACAACAACAATAACTAAAATGACCAAAGAATATCTCTTATGTTGTTTAGTTCCAGAAATAGGTTGTTTTTTAAGAATTCCTTCAAGTAAAATGAGAAACAAGTATCTCTAAATTTAGGGGCAGTTCATCTTTAATTAATGTCATTAAATTGGTCAACAGGTTTCCTCGAGTCAAATGTTTGTTTAGTTTAATAAGTGGGTTTGGGGCTAGAGTTGGATGAAATTACTATTAATATTAGCCACATTAAAAAACTCCTAATAACAAGCAACCTTTCCTCATCTATTTCGAACAAACAACAATTTTTTTTTACTGTTGCGTTTGTCCGGCCATATTGTCTTCACAAGTCCCATTCTCATCCAGAGTTTGTCCATTGTATCAGGCGGATTTGGCTCCCCAACTCCAAATTTAACCATCCCATTTTGTCATTCCTCCACTGGACAACACACTCTCTATCAAACTAGTTCCGATCTCTGTTAGCCACCACCAATGAACGAGGTAAGTTCACCCTACTCTTGTTGCTTATCTATACTTAATTGATAGCCCCAGTACTCTCCGTCAACTTCCATCTAGTTTTGATAACCTGTGGCAAAGATCCTCACACCACAATTTTAAAATAAATACTATTGAATACATGTAGATCTGCACCATTAATAAAATAAAATATTCAATCCATTTCATGCCCTTGGAAGTATAGGTGTTCATTGGGCCGGTCTTGACACGGCCCGGCTCGGGACCGGCTCACGTCAAGCCCGGCCCAGGCTCAGTCAATATCGGCTCGGCACGGGCACGGCATAAGACCGGCTTCATTTGGGCCGTTCATGGGCTTGGAAAAGGAGGGGAGCCAAGTGGGCTCGGCACGGCCCAGGAGGTGACGGAGACCGGCATAGGACCGGCCCGGCCCGGCGGTGATAAATGTTAACAATAGACTGGTATTTTAAACTAATTGTGCTTAGGATGCATGTTAGACAAATTATTTAACTAAAACTATTGAAATGATTGTACAAAATTCTCACAAAATTTCATATATCATTATATCATGTGAATTTATATATATATATATAAATGTTAACTTGCTCAAGTTAAATAATGATACGCTGTATACAGAAACTTTAATAAGTTTAACATGATAAAAGTTTATTCACGAAAGCTGCCCCGTCTTTTTGTGGTTAAACATATTGAGTTTTTGTCAACTTTGACCACAAATTTCTACCTTACCACTCAATATTTTTAGCCGATTCTTGATTTGATCCTTCATTTTCTAGGTTGGAGAAGTGGACCATAGCATTGAAATGGCACCGGGACAAGCGGAACGAAAAAGGGGAACGCAAAAGTCAACGGAAATTATAATTGTGGCGCCAGGAGCGAGGCCTAGGCGCCACAATACAAAGTTCTCTACCAAGAAAAATTCAGTTTGGCGCCTAGGCACCCAGACACCCCTTCTGGCGCCTAGGCGCCAGGCAGCGGCGCGCTGCGCGCTGACCGTTGGCAACGTTCAGAAAATTTTTTAAAAAAGGGATAATTACAGTTTCAGTCCCTATAACGACTCCCTGCCCTTGTTTGACCCCTGTTTTTATGTTTTTGCCCCCTCCAACAACAATTTTGTAAGGGTATTTTTGGAAAAAAAAAATGTCTTCCCCTATAAATAAGGAGGCCATTTCCACCATTTCTTCACACCAATCTTAGCAATCTCTCCTTCTCTACTAATATATTCTCTCATTTCTTTCAAGCAGTCAATATTATTTTCCTCATTCTTAATCAATTCTCAATTACTTTCGAAGCTTGTGTTTTGCTCAATTTTGCCTCACACAAATGACATCAAGAGGAAAGGGCAATGCGTCAAGCTCTTCATCCCGCACCGGTTTGAGATCATTTTTCCGTGGCCTTTCCCGACCGGTGACCCGTGGGACTCATATCCAACAAACTGACAATGACGAGCAATTCGATATGAGTCAATACGACTTGGGACTCGACGATCAACTTTCTGATGATGACGTTGAGGAGGTGGAGCCAACGGCAGCAGGAAATGTTGGTGGAGGAGATGGTTCTGAACAAACCCCGACAAGCCATCAAGCCGAACTTCCGCCAGAAGGTAAAACGTCGAGGCGCACCGCATGGGTTTGGGAGCATTTTGACCAAGTTTTTGAGAAGGATTCGAGGTTCGCACAGTGCAAACACTGCAAGCAACGGCTCTCGCATAAGAAGAACGCTGACACATGAACACTGAGACGTCACATGGAATCAAAACATCCAACTTTATGTCCAGATGCAACTACGAGTACCGGCGGTTAGACACAGCTTGCAAGTACTGCCGGCGGATCAGGTATTTTTAAATTTAATCAAAAAGATTGTGGAGAAGGCATAATATAATGGATGATGTTAATTGAAAAACCATTTACATAATCGGAAGATAGACACATGGAAAAATGGATTACATCATACTTAAACCCTGCTTTTAAAAAAACATCTAGGACCATTGATAGGAGGGAGGCATTTAAAATTTATGAAGCTGGTAAATCAAACTTACAAGCATACTTCTCTACTTTAGATCACTCTATCTCATTTACTAGTGACATGTGGACTTCACCACTAGGACAAGATTATTATTGTATAACTGCACATTGGATTGATGATAGTTGGGTCATTCAAAAACGTATCATTGCATTTAAGTGGATGGAGGTCGATCATATTGGTTGGAACATATTCAATGTAATTTCAGAAAGTTTAAAAGAATTTTTTTGTCATGACAAAGTTTTTAGCATAACATTTGATAATGCATCAAACAATGATGTCGCGGCTGAGACATTGAAGGAATCACTAGAACCTGTTCGTGATGCCGCATTTTTTCATATTAGGTGTATATGTCATATTTTAAACTTAGCTGTCCAAAAAGGTCTTCAAGTTTTGAGTAATGAAATTACTCCAATTAGGTGGACACTCTATTATTTAAAGTCAAGGACGAAAGTTTCTAAAGAGTTTAAGCAATATTGTCTAGAAAATGGCCTCAATTTTAGTTGGAAACGTTTTAAACTTGATTGCCCTACCCGATGGAACTCCACTTATGAGATGTTGATAGATGCGATGCTATTTGCTGCATACATGACATGTTTTATAAATGTCAGAGAAAAGAACACGATTTTGAAACAAGAGATGTGGGATAAATTGTCAAAATTGGCTGCTGTGCTACGATATTTTTATGATGCCACTATTTTTTGCTCCGGTATATACTATCCCACATCGCACAAAGTTTTAATGCATATGGTCAACATTGCATGGGTTTTGAACAAATACAAAAATGACGAGTTCTTAAAAGACACAATTAAGGCCATGAAAGATAAATGGATTTTATATTTCAGTACTATACCCCCAATCTACTTACTTGCAGCTACACTAGACCTGACCGTAAGAATCACAGGTACGCAACAGCTACTTGAGGGTTATTATAGTTTCTTAGAAATGACACATATTTCTGTTCATGCTATAACTGCCTCTATTGATGAGCACTTAAGAGAGTTATTTAAGATATATGCCAGTCGGCATAAGGATAAGGTTGCAAACACTACTTCATCTACCATCGCGTCTTCATCGGCCTCATTGTCATTCAATCCGGCTGAACAACTCCTCAAACGGCCCCGTGCTGCCGCATCCGGTCTTACTGAAGTGGACGCATACCTTAACCTTGTTTGGGAGAATAGTGAGACCGACATTCTAGACTGGTGGAAAGCAAGAAGTAACAAATTTCCAATACTCTCCATCATTGCCAAAGAAGTTCTAGCTGTTCCCGTCTCAACCGTTGCATCGGAGTCCGCTTTCAGCGCTGGAAAGCGTGTCATTTCAGAGAGACGCACAAGGCTATCACCAGATGCAGTTGAAGTTTGTATATGCAACCGTGATTGGGGTATTGCAGCTTGCAGATTACAAGACCACAAGAGTTCTGACGAGGAAAACCCCGATGAGGTAGATGCTTAAATCCACCGCTTGCTCATTATTTACTTACTTTGTATTTGATCTGATTTTGCTGTGTAGCACAGATCGCACTTTTTATTTTCCATTTAATTTTATGGAACGTTTCGCTATTGAGTAATGTAAAGCCCGTTCCATGGTATGTAAGTGCTGTTTGGCTTTAATATTAATAAAAGTTCACACCGGTGGTGGTGTTTTACTCTTAAAACAAGTAATTATAAAAATATAAAGATAACCTTAGAATAAATATTTATCTAGTTTTTTTGTCATTATTTTATTTATTGTCTTGTAAAGTAAAATCTTGGTAATCATGGTTTGTTTCTTTAAAATAAAGAAATAACTTTAGTTCTTAAGGTTTTAATAATTGACTTAATAAAGGTTACAAAAAATGGTTTAACTCAAAATCAAATATATCAAAGTTTCCAAAATTTTTGGTCAATTTCTTACCTTTTATTTTTATTTTTATTAAGTTATTCATTTAACGTTTGATTAATTTAAAAGTCTAGTAGAATTGAAGATGAAGTGGAATTTAAGATAAACTAGATTATAAAATATCACTTATAAAAAAACTCTCAGACTCTTGTTTTTATTAAGTTATTTAAAAGTGAAGACTAAAAATTAAAAATAAAAACTAAAACTTGAAATTAAAATAAAAATTACAATTTAAAAAATTAAAATTTAACGGGCCAGCTCGGGACCGGCCCAGGACTGGGTCAGGACCGGCACGTGTGAACACGGGCTATGCCCGGGCCCAAAATACTAAGGCCCAGGACCGGCCGGTCCGGTCCGGTCCCGGTCCGGTCCAGACCGTTGTGCATCTATACTTGGAAATTGCATTTGCTTAATTTATCCCATATCCATCTATATGTATTACACACACACACACACACAAATACTTGATGTAGATATGATATAGATATGGTAACAAAATAGTAGGACATGCAATCAACATTGTATTAAACAATTGCTAGATTACTTCTTTTATACACACACACACCTGATATGAAAAAGTAATTCCAAAAAAATACATAGTAACAAAAAAATATTAAGTATTATAAATAACAAGTCTGATTACGTTGAGCAATTGATATTTGCTTATTTATAGTGAATTATTTGTCTTAAGTTCATTAAAGAAAGATAGATGTAAATACGCAAAAACAATCTTAGGTAAGTAAAAAAGTAATAGTTTATTAGTGACACGTTACTTGTTATTAGTTACAAATGAATTGAATTTCATTTTTCTATCAACATGCCTTAATGTAAATGTACTTTATAATATATTTTAGTGATAAGCAAATTAAATAATACTCCTCCCATCCTACTTTGTTTGTAATATTTTCATTTGGCATGCAATTTAAGAAAGCTTGTGTATTTACCAATTTGTCCATATTCTCTTCGCTTAAAGCACAGCGGCCCCAATATTCAGAGCTGCTGAGTACAAAGGTAGACATCCCCACTCCCTAATCCTAAATTGTTACAAATCCTTAACAAACAGTGAGACCACTTTCAACATTTTTTTGGCCACCAATATTACCAATTAATGACCTTCATAGCACAGGGACAAACTACATCAAGATAAGGACAACAAAAACCATAGGAGACGATCGATAACGATCTAGACAATCGGACCTATATAAAGGATAGGACAACCTATACGAGGCAAGGATGATCCAGACAAAGGAGAGAAGACTGACCAGTTATGGAATTATCGTCTATAGCGGTGACTAGATAAAGGGAAAAAATCATCTTTTTCTTTCTATAGCAAAACCCAAGAAAAGAGATATTCTAAGAAAGCAAAACTAGAAAAGGCCAACAGCAAATTCAGGAACATGGGTTTTGAATCAAAATTTTCACATAGATAAGTCTAATTTTTTGCAAGATCACTATTAAGATGCCTAAATATAAAGTCATCAAATCCATACATGACTACAAAATCTAAAATTATTGTCCATCAGTAGTAGTGTCAATGGTAACCCAATTGAGTGCGAGTAGTGGGGAAAAAGTTATTTGATTATGGCGATGGTGGTAAAGGGTGAGGACAAGATGGTGACAATGTAGTTCTTGTTGCTGGAGAAGTATAAGAAGGCGGAGGAGGTAGAGCTTAGAAAAAGATACGTATAATTCTCTATGGAAAAAGGCATATGTTAAAACTGAAACAAGGGCATAATTATCGTTTTGTTTGAAAAAGTTTACCAAAAGAGAAAATAGTGTAAAGAATTTTGGACGACTCAAAAAACAATATGATGCAAAGAATGTGAGATAAATGGAATATATGATAATGGTAAAATGAAACATTTTCTAGTTTTTAATTGTTTAATGAAATTATATTTCTCCTATTACCATATAATAATGTTGACACCATTTTTATATCATGTACATTAAATGAGCCAACTAAAAAATAATTATTTCACTTAAAGTTTGTTACTGAAAAGAATTTAAGAAATGGTAAAGTTTACGATGAGTCACCTAACTTATTTTCACATCCTAAATGAGCACTTGATCTTAAGATTAGCATATGGAAGTATCCTACCTCTTATTGTGTATCTGAATTAGATACTTTTCATAAATTTTAGTGTTAAATCTAATGAAAATCACGAACATGACATTAATTAACACCAAAATAAATAAAAAATAATAATTTTGGTTTTAAAACTTTTCTTATCAATAATTCTAATATTTCTAAATATACTTTTAGACCCAAACCTTATTTGAATTCTTCTTCCAAATCTTATCCTGTTCTTCTATGAGATTTCTTCAAAACCACAATTTACGTTAGATCTGGCAAAATGATAGATAGTTTGCTCCACCCACCATCTAGTCGAACCAATCATCATTCCTCATCTTTCTCATCCTCTCTTACCAACCTCACTAGCTTCCTTCGTTAACCTCTTGTCATCTCCCATAAGATGCAAAACAAAATACCCTCTTCAATAAGACATCTTCGATAATTTGATCACCACCGATCTTAACCAGCGCACCAGATTCCTATTCCTACCAACCTTGTGATTCCACTAACCTCCTTGGCCTCCTTATCCTCCATCATTAAACCAAAGCTTCTTCTATCTCAATCAATTAGCCTCCATTTTGCTAAACCTAGCAACCTTTCACCAATGACGGCTTACCCTGTAACTTGAAGTCATCACCAGCCTTCATCTCCCCAAACTAAACTTGTTAGATTCAAATATTATTGACATTGTTTCAAGCCTGATTCCCGTCTCACAAGTCACAACACTCATTTCAATTGATTGTGTTTTATTTTAGTTTTTCAAATTCTAAAATTATCCATTAATTTTAGATTATATATGCTTGGATTTGGTTCCTTCTCTACATTGATTTGGAATATTTTAACATGCGAATGTTGGGGATTGAATATAGAGTAAGAAAAAAATTGGGTGGTTTGTGAAGGGTTTGGAGGATATGGGAATTGGAAGCCTGAAAGGCAACGCAAGGTTGTTCTTCTGGATGGACCTTCAGTCACTTATGACCAAGACGGAGCTCTAGCAGGATATGTTAAGATGTTTTTTCTAGGTCATCCTTCCACTTCTCCTAATCCTGCTGGTTTCAGGTTTGCTTCATGAATATGGACAAGAACACGGTTGAGGTGGCGCTACAAAAGATTAGCGCGTTTGTGATGAAAAGGAGGGCGATAGAGAGGATTCACATTGTTACAGTCACTGAAAGTCATTGAATCGTCATTCTTACACAAATCAATATTTCTCTTCCCCATGTAGGAGTATCCCACCGTGTTTTTCTGGCCCCATGGATGAGCAATCAACCATCATCGCATTTTCCCCCTTTTCTGGCGCTAATTCAAGTTAGAGGATCTGGAAGTGAGAAGAGCCATGTATTTTGTTGGGTAGGGAGAGCTGGATCAGGTGAGGCCGAACATAATTGATTTTAATGAAAGTTTAAGGTTTAAAATTAGTGATTAGAATATTTTGAGAACTAAAGTTATTATTTTAAATTTATTTTAGTGTTATTTAATGTAATATTAGAATTTTTTATCCTATTCAACAATGATATTGACGAAAGTACCCAATTGGGATACACAATAAGAGATAAGGCCAAATTTAAGGTCAATTACTTATTTATGATACAAAATAGTGATCTGCAATAAATTTTACCCATTAAAGAAATAACGTATGTTGACACCCAATTTCGTCCGGCCATTAAAATAATTTTAAAAAATTAAATAAAAAAAAATTAAATAAAAAAATGTATTATTATTATTATTGTTATTATTATTACTAATTTTTTAATTAGTTTAAAATATATATATATTTTTTTGTTTTGTTTTGTGAAGATTTGATATATGTGTGTATATGTGTATGTTTGAAAGAAAAAAAGAAAACTCCATAAAAATGACAAAATTTAAAAGTTTGAGGTAAAAATGACAAAATTAAGAAGTTTCAGGCAAAATTGACAAATTCTGAAAGTTCCAGGAGCATTTGGCAGTTTGTCACATAAAATTTTGAGCCTGCCGACGTTTTTGGCTCAAATTGACAGAAAACGACAAAATTGTCAAAATCAGAAGCTTCAGGAACTTATCCAGAGGCTGAGAGACGTAAAGGACTAAAATTGTCATTTTACCAATTTAAGAGATAAGTTTGAAATTTTTTATTAATTTATCCATCAACAGTTCAGCTAAACTTCCTCTATAAATAACCCCCCAAATTTTGTGCTGAACACAGAAAAAAATAGCAAAAAAACTTAGAGCTCCGTTTTAAAAAAAGAGAAAATTACAGCCCTTAGCCCCAGCCCTCTTCCCTTCTTCCCCAGAAAGCCAATTTTTTTTTTCACTGCTGTTCCCTCTCTCTCTCTCTCTCTCTCTCTCTCCGCCGTGCCCCTCGCTGCCCGCCGCCGCCGCCCTACGCCGTTCGCCGCCGCCGTCCCTCTCCCTCGCGCCGCCGCCGTCCTTCCACCTTGCCGTCCCGCCGCCCATCTCGCCGTGACGCCGCCGTCCTCCTCCGCCGTTCGTTTCCTCTCCCCAGCCGCCAAGCCGCCCCGTCGCCTCGCCGCCCCGCCGCTCACACCGCCCCGCCGTAGCGCCGCCGTCGCCCCTGCCCCGTGCCGCCACGCCAGCAGCCCCACCCCCCTGCCCCTCTCTGCTGCGTCGCGCCTGCGTACCCAGAAAATTCAAAAATTTCAACTTCTAGGTAAAATTCAAATTTAATCTTTCATCTTTTCAACTTCTTTCACTTTGGTCACTAACTTTTTCTTTTGTTCTTGCAGAATTAATTACTAACCTTTTTAATTTTTACTTGTTTGTTTATTATTTGTTTATTACTAACCCTTTCTTTATTGTTGTTTTTAACAACTAACAACTAACAACTAACTTACTAACTTTTATTATTGATATTATTATTAATTTAATTAACTTTGTTAATTAACAATTAATTAATTTGACTAACTTTTTATTATTGTTGTTAATTAATTAATTTAATTAACTTGGCTAACTTTTTATTGTTGTTAATTAATTAATTTAATTAACTTGGCTAACTTTTTATTATTGTTGTTAATTAATTAATTTAATTAACTTGACTAACTTTTTATTATTGTTGTTAACAATTAATTTAATTAAACTTGGCTAATTTTTATTATTGTTGTTAATTAATTTAATCTAACTTTTACTAACCTTTTTTATTGTTATTAACTAACTAATCCAACTAATCTAACTATATTAATTGTGCTAACTTTTATTATTATTGTGTTATTAAAGTGGATGGCCAAAAAGCCCCACTTTATTAATTGAATTTTTTTTATGATTAAAAGATAAAAAAAGGAATTTTACGTGAATAATTTTCTAAAGGCTAATAAAAATTACTTTTTTTATTTTGAAACAAAGTTTTTATTCCTTTTAATAAACAAACATAATGAAATAATTCAAAAATAAAATAAATAAATAAATAAACATAAAATCATTCTTTTAATACATCTTTAAAATTAATAATTAATGAAATAAAAAAAATTAATTAAAACTCCATGACCAAATGATCCGCCAGGATTCATGGCTCGGAAATATTTTTAAATAAAATATATAAATAAATTTTTTCTTTATAAAAAAATAAAAAAAAAACTTTAGACTAATATATTAATTATCTATCAATATATAATTTTTTTTAGTTTTCTTTATTAATAAAAAGAATAAAAAGCGTAAAAATTTTGGGTTAATATTTTATTCAGTAATATTTTACTTATTAAATTATATAACTTTTTGTTTCTTTTATAAAAATCTTAATCAAATAATTTCAAAATAATACAAAATAAAACAAAAATAATTGAATTTTCTCTTAAATATTTTTGACTTATTGATTAGATATATTTTCAGAAATATAAATTAAAATTAAAAAAAAAAAATCTTTCATCAAACAAAGAAGAATATAAAAATAAAAATATCAAGACTTTTGTTTTAAAATACATATAAGTTTTCGGTTAAATAATCTTTTATTCCAAAATAAATTAAATAAATATCAAAACTTTTCTTCTTTTGTTTAAAATTTTTGGTTCTCTTAATAAAAAAAAATAATAAAAAAAATAATAAAAAAATAATAAAAAATAATAAAAAAAAAAATAAAAATTTTTAGTTCATGGTATATTGGCTGGAAACTGTCTCGTGCCCGCTTTTGAGCTGCTTCACCTGGTGAAGAGGGTCTGGCTGAGTAACAACGCCCCGTACCATGATCAAAATTTTTATTTTTAAACTCTTTTAAATTAACTTCTTATTAAATAAAAATTAATTATTATTTTTTTTTATAAATTGAGTAATCCTTTAAAATAATAAATATCTTTCATTAAACAAGAAAACAAAAAAAGTAAACAAGAAAAAAAAAGAAAGATAAGAAAAATAAAAGAAAGATAAGAAAGAAAAATAAAAGAAAGATAAGAAAGAAAAGAAAGATAAAAAAAATAAAAGAAAAGATAAGAAAAAGAAAAGAAAGAAAGAAAAGACAAGAAAAATAAAAGAAAAATAAGAAAGAAAAATAAAAGAAAGATAAGATAAAGAAAAGAAAGGAAAGATAAGAAAAAGAAAAGAAAGATAAAAGAAAGAAAAAGAAAAAGAAAAGAAAGAAAGAAAAGAATAAAAAAAGAAAGAAAAGAAAAGAAATTAAAAGAAATTTAAAAAAAAAAAAACAAAAGTAAAATAAGTAAAAAAGAAGAAAAAGAAAGAAAGTAAAAAAAGAAGTAAAAATATAAAGATAAATTTTTAGTTAGTATTAAAAATCATTCATAAATAAAAAGAATTACCATTTAAAAATTAATTTCATAATAATAAGAATTAAATAATTACGATAAATCAATTTCCATATCCGGATGATCCGGCAGGATCTACGGTTTGGAAAATATCAAACTTTTTAAAATAAATAAATTAAATAAATACAAAGATAAAAATCCGTGTTTACAATATGGATTAAATTATTTAAAATTTCACCAAATTCCGTGTCCAAATGACTCGGCAGAGTCCATGGTTCGGAATCAAATCTTCCGTGTCCAAATGACTCGGCAGAGTCCATGGTTCGGAAGTATAAAATTTCATACAAATTAATTAATTTAAAAATCCACATTTCGACTAATCCAGTTAAAATTTCTAATTTTGAAAATTAACTGAGAATTATTTAAAAGCAAAGCAAAACAAAATTAAAATCAACTAAGGTGCCAATTTTTGGGCGTTTTAACAAAGTTGTTTTAACGTAACCGTACTCCCGATCCCCGAACTCTCGCAGACCAATTTTAAGGTGACCAATCGACCTAGGTGAAACCGATTGGTGGCGACTCCCGAAAACCCGACGTTGCCACAGCTTGGCGACTCCGCTGGGGAGATGACGTTAGTGAGTCGAGCCTAAAGTTGATTTGTTTTTATTTACTTTGCTTTACTATTATGTGGATTTATATATTATATTTACTTAAGTAAACATGCATAATGCATTCACAAAATGAAGCTCTATACCCGAGCTTCCTTAAATCAAACACGATTCTTTCTAAGCGGAATTGGTGTTGCTGTCCTTGTGAGGCCACGGTCTCCAAGCCTTCACCGGTTTCAAAGTAGCAAAGTAGTGTATTGCCTTCTGAGACGGTTAGTCTCTGCATGGGCCCACGAAAAGCTACGACTCGAATTAATCCATTCCTTACATAAACCCTAGAGGGTAAGGAATCGGGCCGTCACTATGATTCAGTGACGGGATTCGGGAACTATCCCTTGCCTTTTTGATAAGCCACCTTATGCATATAGAACTCCCCACTTAACCATAGAACTGACCATAGAATTTCTACCATTTTACCAACGCCATAAGCATATCCTTGTTATGCTGTGTTGTTACTCTACACTTTTCTTCGTATAGTTTTAACTTGTTTATCCATAATACTTCATGAGTTGTTAATTACTATTTAACTTGTTAATAACCTTATTTTTCTTTTGTTATACTTCCGTTCTGTGCAATTATTCTTCATGCATCAAAATCACGCATCAAATTATGCTAACTTTTTGGTCTTTATAATGATAACTAGAAGTCTTGAAGTTTCACAATAGTGGATAAGCAAACTCACTCATCGCATGCATGCATTACATTAATCACGTGCATACAAAGTCTGATAAAAACATAATCTCATTTTGTATTGCATGCATCCATTACATCAATCACGTGCATACAAAGTCTGATAAAACATAATCTCATTTTGTATTGCACGCATCCATTACATTAAATACATGCATACAAAGTCTGATAAAAACATAATCTCATTTTGTATTACATACATCCATCACATCAATCAATTGCATATAAAGTTTAATAAAATGAATCTCACTTTAGAAACGGTAAAATTGGCCATCAACACCGATATCCAGCTCGGCTCCAAATAAGATTAATGGCAAAACAAACCAAAGGACGTTTCATAGATATGAAGTCCAATATAGAAAGTATGGCTGAGCAAATGAAACAGTTAATGGAGTTAGCGACCCAAGTCCCCGTCAATGACCCACAAGATCTAACCTATCCTCCCCAATTCACTCAGAACAGGTCTCAGTTCAAGAGAAGCTCTTTCATGACTCAGGTCCATCTGATATCATTCATCTAAGGCACAGTCCAATTTTTTTTAAGAAAAGAAGCTCCTGCTTAAAGAAGAAGAGAATACTAAAAAAACTCGAGATCATAGAAAAGAGACTGCGGACCATTGAAAGAGGCACTTTATCTCTTTTGATGAACAATCTTTGCTTGATACCAGATGTTGTGATTCCCTCATACTTTAAGGTACCTGACTTTGTGAAATATGATGGAACAAGTTATCCCATCAATCATATTACGCTGTTTCTAAGGAAAATACAACCACTCACAAGAGACGAGAAAGTGTTGATAGCACTTTTTCAAGAAAATCTTACAAAGTCAGCGCTACAATGGTATCTAAGTCAAGGTCTGAGAAACATCAAAGCCTGGAATGACCTCGTTTAAGCTCTCAATCAGTAACTGTGAGCATGTTATAGACTTACCCTAGATCACCAAATTCTCCAGAATATAGAGAAGAAGGAACAAAAGACCTTTAAGGAATACGCATAAAGGTGGAGGGACTTAGCTGCACAGGTTCAGCCACCCATGACAGAAAGAGAAATGGTCACTTTGTTTGTCCAGACACTGAAATACCCATATTATGACAAACTTATTGGCAATGCGGCAACTAACTTCTCCGACGTAGTAATGTCTGGAGAAAGGATCGAGCATGGTATCAGGACTGGGAAGATTACTGAATCCTTTAGCGATCCTATGAAAAGAGGAGGACCTTCCAGAAGAAAAGATGAAGAAATACAACAAATAGGAAGAGGAAGAGGGATTCCCTTCGTGGGCACTGTGGCCACCGGACCTCGCCTATCCTATTCTGCCAATAAGCCCAATTATTATCCTACCAATAGGCCCAATGATTATCCTCTCAATAGGCCCAATGATTATCTTCCCAATAGACCCAACAATTATCCTCCCAACAGACCTAATCAGTTACGGCCACCTGTTCCAACTCCTCCAGTACCTGCACCAAGACCAAGAGAAATCTTCGCACCAATTCCCATGACTTACACTGAGCTGTATCCAAAACTCATCGAAAGTCAACTTATTCGCCCAATCCCTACAAGGCCATTGGAACCCCCGTATCCAAGGTGGTATGACCCTAACATAAATTGCCCATATCATGATGGTACCGTGGGCCACGGACTGGAAAATTGCATAGCATTGAAGCGTATAGTCCAACAATTAATTGAGTCAAAGTGGTTGGACTTTTCCGATGAACCAAACGTCACTCATAATCCATTGCCTCCTCATCAAGCCAAACCAGTCAATATGATGGAAGAATACTGGCCGATGAAGAAAACAGTCAATGATATCATAACCCCTCTTAAGCATGTATATTCATGCCTTGTGAAAGAAGGGATTATCATAGGAAAGTCTTCTGGAAATAAAGAAGTCGAGGATGAGGAGTGGTGCAACTTTCATAACAGTAAGAGTCATTCTATCCAAGAATGCCCAGAATTCCGTAAAAGTCTACAAAGTCTTATGGACTCCTCCCAAATCATCGTTTTTATGTCAGATAAAGAGGATGACGTGAATGTGATAATTAAAGAACAAGAAGTCAATATCATGCCAAGACCACTAGTCATTCCAATATCAAAATCTGCTCTCAAGCCTTTAAGAATTCAAGTTCCAAAGCCATTCCCGTACAAATCAGACAAAACTGTTCCATGGAACTATGGCTATACTTCTAACATCACATCAACTCCGTTAGAAGTTGGGGGCATGACTAGAAGCGGTCGGTGTTATTCTCCCGAGCAAATGAACAAGCTCCAACAAGAGAAGAATGTTACGGATCCAGCAAATGGACCTATTAACACATCTAAAGAGCAAGAGATGCCTCGAGCAGTAACAGATGAACAAGCTACTGAGTTTCTCAAACTCATAAAGCAAAGTGAATACAGTATCGTGGAGCAGTTGAACCGTCTGCCAGCAAAGATCTCCATACTTTCATTACTCTTAAGTTCTGATGCCCATCGAGAAGCTCTTCTCAAAGTCCTGAATAAGGCTTATGTTGAACAAGATATCTCCGTGAACAACTTTGACCACCTTGTCAACAACATCACGGCACAAAATCTCATCACATTCACTGACAATGAGATACCAGCAGAAGGAAGGGGTCACTCTAAGGCTCTGCATATTTCGATTAAATACAAAGATCGGATTATGGCCAGAGTTCTTATCGACAATGGGTCAGCTCTAAATGTAATGCCACTCGAAACCTTACATAAGATTGGTTTAGACCCATCATACCTCAACAACAGTCATATTGTTGTTCGAGCATTTGACGGAACGAAGAGAGATGTTGTTGGAGAAATAGAGCTACCAATAGGGATTGGTCCCTGTCTTTTCCACATCACATTCCAAGTCATGGATATTTGTCCATCTTATACCTGCCTGCTGGGAAGACCATGGATCCATATGGCCGGAGCAATTCCTTCTTCATTACACCAGAAAATGAAATTCATTATTGAAGGAAAGATAATCACGGTCTTCGCTGAAGAAGACATCCTGCTATCAAGACCTGCGGATGCTCAATATGTCGAAGTCAATGAAAATATACCTGATTGCTCCTTCAGGTCTTTTGAGATTGTCAATGCTGCTTATGTCAGCGAATATGGA
This sequence comes from Aquilaria yunnanensis, assembly GCA_039654915.1. Lineage (NCBI taxonomy): Eukaryota > Viridiplantae > Streptophyta > Magnoliopsida > Malvales > Thymelaeaceae > Aquilaria > Aquilaria yunnanensis. The sequence goes on from CM077593.1 coordinate 111,748,010, forward strand.
GAAGAACCCATTCCTAGCATCTCTAAAACAAGTCGCATGGTTGCCAAACTCATGATAAAAGGAGGATACTCACCGGGGTTAGGACTGGGACAAGATTTACAAGGAATCACAGAACCATTGAAAATCACCACAAATGAAGGGAAATACGGCCTAGGCTTCACACCGACAAGACATGATAAAATGAAGGCAATAGCTGAAAAGAGAGAAAAGAGGATTGCACGATTAACGGGGCATCCTCTCCAGGAAAGAAATCTGGATATCCCTGAAATCACCGAAACGTTCGTGAGTGGTGGTCTCATTCCAAAAAATGACAATGAAGGCAAGCTGACTATCAACATCAACAAGTCTTTTGAAAGTCTTTCTATTCAGGCAATCATCAGCGATTCACCTGAAGAGGAGGAGCTTGTTCAACCTTGTGGCCCACGGGATGTGCTGAACAATTGGGAGGCGATAGAACTGCCTGTTATAATCGAAAGCTTTCCAAAGTAATCTAATAGTAAAAACCTCCTAAAGAAAGGTTCAATCAATAGGGTGTAGTCTTTGTTTAAGTGAACCTTTTAGTTATTGCTTTTTATTCCAATAAAGTTGTGATTTATGCACATTGTAAATAAAGTACCAGTTTGCATCCATCTCATTCGTGCCATTTTTTTTTTCTTCTCTTTCTTTTCTCTCTGGATAATGCAGACCCAAAACTCTCTTTGATGACAATGAAAGAATGAACTTTGATAATCCTGTAAACACTACCGACTCGGATGACGAAGATCTTCAAGTATCTCCTGAGCTATTAAAAATGATTGAGCGAGATGAAAAAGAAAGAGCAACAAGTCAAGAACCAACTGAGGTATTCAACCTGGGAGACAGTCAGGATGTAAAAGAAGTCAAGATTGGCACTTTATTCCCTCCTGAAGAAAAAGAAGAATTAGTCCATTTATTGAAAGAATATGTGGATGTGTTTGCTTGGTCATACCAAGATATGCCTGGCTTAAGCTCAGACATAGTACTACACAAAATACCCTTGAAACCTGGGGCGAAGCCTGTCAGACAAAAGTTACGAAGATTAAAGCCGGATCTAATCTTAAGAGTGAAAGATGAGATTCGAAAGCTGTGGGATGCAGGATTCCTTGGGGTCGCTGAATATACAGAATGGGTGGTTAACATTGTTCCAGTCGAAAAGAAAGAAAGCGGGAAACTAAGAGTTTGTCAGGACTACCGGCCATTGAACGAAGCCAGTCCTAAAGATAACTTCCCACTTCCTCACATTGATACGCTGGTGGATAATACCGCAGGAAACTCCTATTTTTCCTTCATGGATGGCTTCTCTGGATACAATCAAATCAAACTTGATCCAGATGATATGATAAAAACTGCCTTTATAACCCTTTGGGGTACCTTCTACTACAAGGTGATGCCTTTTGGGTTAAAGAATGCTGGTGCTACATATCAAAGAGCCATGGTTGCATTATTCCATGACATGATGCATAAAGAAATTGAAGTATATGTAGACGACATGATCGCCAAAACTTTCACTGCTAAGGGGCATCTAAAAGTGCTAAGAAAACTATTCGATAGACTTCGCAAATATCAACTGAAGTTGAATCCTGCCAAATGTATTTTTGGAGCCTCTTCAGGAAAGTTATTGGGTTTCATGGTCAGCAAGGATGGGATTCGAGTTGACCCGAGTAAAGTCAAAGCAATACAAGAAATGCAACCCCCGAAGACTCCAAAACAAGTAAGAAGTTTTCTGGGCAGAATCAACTTCATAGCAAGGTTCATTTCACAATTGACATCCAAGTGTGAACCTCTTTTCAAATCACTGAAGAAGAACAATCCGATCGAGTGGAATAACGAATGCCAAGAAGCATTCGAGAAAATCAAGCAATATCTATCAAATCCACCAGTCTTGGTACCACCCCGATCTGGAGAATCGTTGATTCTATATTTATCCATACAGGATTCTTCATTAGGATCCGTATTGGGTCAACGTGATGAGACAGGCAAGAAAGAGCACGCAATTTACTATTTGAGCAAGAAGCTTACCACATATGAAGCGAAATACTCAATAGTAGAAAAGTCCTGTTGTGCCCTTGCATGGGTAGCACACCGACTACGACACTACATGCTCAACAACACCACATTGCTAATCTCCAAGACTGATCCCATTAAGTACATTTTTGAGAAACCAGCTTTATCAGGCAGGATCGCAAAATGGCAAATGCTGTTGTCTGAATACGACATACAGTATGTCACCCAAAAGGCTGTAAAAGGGAGTGTGATTGCTGAATATCTGGCTGATAGAGCATTGGATGATTATGAGCCAATGAAAATGGAGTTTCCTGATGGAGATATAATGACGATAGAACAGGAAGTCTCTAAAGATGATGAAACATGGAAAATGGCATTCGATGGAGCATCTAATGCTTTGGGACAAGGGATTGGAGCCATACTCATCTCTCCAAGTGGAGAGCAATTCCCTCTTACAGCAAAAATTACATTTCCTTGTACCAACAATATAGTAGAGTATGAGGCATGTGCTATGGGACTCCAAATGGCACTGGAATTGAAAGTGCGAGATCTCCGAGTTTATGGGGATTCCGCATTAGTCATATATCAAATCAACGGAGAATGGGAGACAAGGGATTCAAAATTGATCCCTTACCAAAAGCTCATACTAGACTTGGCTCGAAAATTCAACAGTATAAGCTTCCATCATCTTCCAAGGGAAGATAATCAAATACCGGATGCTTTAGCTACTTTGGCTGCTATGTACAAGATCAGTGACCCCGAGCATACTCCTGTGTTCGAGATGAGAATAATAGATTCTCCAGCTTATTGCATGAGCATCGAAGAAGAATTGGATGGAAAGCCTTGGTATCACGATATCAAGAAATACCTCCAAGAAAGAGTATATCCACCAGAAGTATCAGAAAATGACAAGAAATTTCTACGAAGATTGTCAATGGGTTTTCTTTTAAACCTAGACATACTTTACAAGAAAACCCCAGACTCGATGCTACTTCGCTGTGTAGATACTCATGAAGCACGAAAGATCATGGAAGAAGTTCATTCTGGAATATGTGGAGCACACACTAGTGGTCATACTATGGCAAGACAAATAATGAGGGCTGGTTACTATTGGCTCACATTGGAAAGTGATTGCGTCAATCACGTAAGAAAATGTCACAAATGCCAAATATATGCCAACAAGATCCAAGCTCCACCTGTTCCTCTTAATGTAACAGCAATACCTTGGCCTTTTGCCATGTGGGGAATCGATGTTATTGGAGCGATTACCCCTAAAGCTTCCAATGGTCACAAATTCATCCTAGTTGCAATTGACTACTTTACTAAATGGGTAGAAGCTGTGTCTTATGCAAGCGTAACTCAAAAGGTGGTATGCCGGTTCATTAAGAAAGAAATCATTTGTCGCTATGGACCGCCAGAGTGTATCATCTCAGACAATGCCACGAACCTGAATAATGCAATGATGCAGACTTTGTGCCGGCAATTCAAAATCAAGCATCTCAATTCAGCACCTTATCGACCGATGATGAATGGTGCAGTAGAAGCGGCCAATAAAAATATCAAGAGAATTGTTGAAAAGATGATCGTCACTTACAAGGACTGGCATGAGATGTTACCTTTTGCACTGCATGCTTATAGAACTTCTACCCGTACTTCTACTGGAGCAACACCTTTTTCTCTGGTATACGGTATGGAGGCTGTATTGCCTATCGAAGTTGAAATTCCTTCATTAAGGATACTAATGGATACTCAATTAGGAGAAGCAGAATGGGTCAAAGCTAGATACGAGCAATTAAATCTAATTGATGAAAGAAGAATGATAGCCCTCTGCCATGGGCAACTTTATCAAAGAAGGATGATTCGTGCTTACAACAAAAAGGTTCGCCCACGACAATTTCACGAAGGTGACATAGTGCTCAAGAAAATTTTACCCATGCAACATGATTCAAGAGGAAAATGGACACCAAATTATGACGGGCCATATGTCGTGAAGAAAGCATTTTCAGGAGGGGCATTAATTCTGACAGAAATGGATGGACGAGAATTACCGAAGCCAGTAAATTCGGATGCAGTAAAGAAATACTTTGCATAATGAAGAAATTTTCGAACAGAAGGGGAGAAGTGGATACAGGGTTACCAAAGTTTATTTGATCAAAGTTGTCAAAGAGAGCTTTCTTCCCTTACACTTTCATTATCTATCTGTACCCAAGATTTTCATATTCTTTTACCCATAAATAAAAGCCAATTCTCTTTAACTTACCTTAGATTCTCACGTTCAAAATGCTAAAGTCGCTTCTATCCAGTTCTTTTCCTTCAAATCTCACATTCCTACTAGCCTTAAGTGTGCAATAAATTGTGACTTTTGAAGGAAGAATAGTAATAATTAAAACTTAGAAAAAAACAAAGACCGTAGATTACTTTGATAAGCTTTGTGAATTAAAACAGGTAAGATTGAGGTCCTGCTTTGCGAGCAGCAGAGAACATAGGCTAACAAAGAAGAAGGAGTAACAAATCTTTGGGAGATAGCCTTGGTGGTAGCCTGAATGATCATTTCAGAAGTCTTAACATGTCTATGTCAGCAGGAAAGAATCATGCTCACGAATATTTCAACAGGGACAATTATCCAGAGAAGCATAAAATATGAGGCGGGCATTAAAGAAAATTGAGGTCAAAATTCAAAAATAAGGCAAGGAAAGAGGATTTTTGAACAGAGTTGGGCTTTTGAGACAATGGACAACAGCTGGAAAGCATAAAGAGATTCAATAATAGTCCGAGAAGGAAATCACAAAGAAGATCCAGTAAAGTAAAGCAAAGACATGAAGAGCTAGATTAAAAAAAAAAAACATCAGTTACACATGCCTTGCATTCATGCATTTCACATCATGCATGCATGGCTTTTACATAACAGGGATCAAATGAAAAGCATGTCCGCAGCATGATTGCAGCAGTATAAGCTGAGATCTTAATGACATCAGCTCTTACTAATTGGACGCATAGCTAATACGCTGGACCCAGCCCCATCAGGAATCCAAGGATAAAGCATACAATATCGTCAAAAGCCTGGCAATTGAGGCTACACCTAAAAGAACAGAATTGATGCCAGCTTAGCAGCATCCAGGATGAGTGATAGCTATCGTCAAAGATAAGGCAGACATCAAGAAATATTGTCGTTGAAAATTCGTCAAAAGCGGACAATGGATTCAATAATCAAGGACTGAATCGACGTCAGCTGGATGGAATATCTATCACATCAAAATAAAGTAGGATTCACTTTTCCGGTTAAGCGGCGGATACGGTACTCCGTGACTCTCAAGTCGGTTCTCTCAGTTGCCCATAATAACTGATCATTTCCTCCCTCCTTTCTTTTACTTTCTCCTAGAAAATGGATCCTACTTTTTCTGCCTTGCGAAAATATTTTCCTTCTCTCCCAATGAACATCCTCAAAAAGATCTACCAAGTTCGCTGTGAACGATTAAGAGCTCTGATGCATAAAGGAATCCCTGAAGATGTGCGGTGGTTAATTGAAGCTAAGGTTCGTCTAGCAGGTGAAATCCCAGAGGCATTTGTGTCTCACATGCCTGGTGTAGGCAAAAGCTCTTATGCCAAAAAACGAAGAGCGAGGAGACTAGGCGTTTGTCATAAATGCGGACGCTGGACCTGTAATACTAAATGTCGTTCTTTAGGGATGATCTCTGATAATCGAGAAGATAAAATACGATTCATTAAGAATGGCCTGAGTAAGGACTCATTGGATGATCTCCAATTGACTCTTGAGACGCATTCTTGTGGATCTGTGCAACGTGAACTTCTCGATTTATGGAGCATTTTTCATGAAGAACGAGAACGATACAGTCCCGGAAATCTGACATTAAACGACCCTATTTGTCAGCTTGTAAGAAAACTGGATGGGAAGCAAATCCTCGACTCATAGAAGCCATTAATCCCGTTACTGGACGTAAAACCAGTGGGAGATGTGAGCCACAGTCACAATCACTGTACATACAATTTATCATATTTAAAATTTTCCATTTTTCTTTTAATAATGTATTTGCTCCCGTAAGTGTAATCGACACGTTATCCATTTCATCGCTATAAATGCATGTTCTTCCAGTCGGTTATCTAAGTTTCCTTCAATAACTGATTCATTTCCCTCTTCTCTCAAATTCTTCTCTCAAATTCTTCTCTCATCAATGGATTCTACTCTTTCTGCACTGCGAAAATACTTTCCTTCCTTTCCAATAAAAGTCCTTAAAAAGATCTACCTTGCTAGATGTGAAAGAATCAGAGTTTTTACACGCAAAGGCATTCCCGATAATGTGCAGTGGATAATTGAAGCTAAGGTCCGTCTGGCGGGTGAAGTTCCAGATGCATTTATGCCCCGCATGCCCGGTTTAGGTAAAAGCCGTTATGCCAAAAGGCGAAGAGCAAAGAGACTAGGCGTGTGTTATAAATGTGGGCGATGGAATTGTATTACTAAATGTCGCTCTTTAGGATACATCTCCATAAATCGTGAAGATAAAAGAAAATTCATTAAGAATGGCCTGCGTAAGGAATCTCTGGAAGATATCCGAGAGACTCTTGAAACGCATTCTTGTGGAAAAGTGCAAGGTGAAATTATCAGTTTATGGAGGACTTACCATAAAGAACGAAACCGTTACAGTCTTGGGAATGTGACTTTAAACGATCCTGTTTGTCAGTTTGTAAGAAAACTGGATGGGAAGCAAATCCCCGACTTATAGATGGCATTGAAGCCATTACTGGACATAAATCAGGGGAAGATGAGAGCCACGGTCATGATTCCTGTACATATAAGCTGTCATTTGTCTTTTCTTTTAATATACTTGTTCCTGTAAGCGTAATTAACACGTTATCCTTTCATCGCTATAAATGCGTGTTCTTCTTTCTGGTTAAGTAGCGGATGCAATACTCTCTGACTCTCAGTTTCCTACAATAACTGATTTATTCATCTCTTCTCTCAAATTCTTCTTTTATCAATGGATTCTACTCTTTCCGCCATGCGAAAATACTTTCCTTCCATCCCAATAAATGTTCTTAAAATGATTTACCAAGCTAGATGTGAAAGGATTAGAGTCTTTATGCACAAAGGCATTCCTGACAATGTGCGGTGGCTAATTGAAGCTAAGGTTCGTTCAGCTGGTGAAGTTCCAGAAGCGTTCTTTCCCCGTATGCCCGGCTTTGGTAAAAGCGCTTATGCCAAAAAGCGAAGAGCAAAGAGGCTTGGTGTCTGTCATAAATGTGGACGATGGAATTGTAATACTAAATGTCGCTTTTTAGGATACATCTCCAGAAATCATGAAGATAAAAGAAAATTCATCAAGAATGGCCTGCGTAAGGAATCTTTGGATGATATCCTATTAACTTTTGAAACACATTCTTGTGAAATAGTGCAATGGGAAATTATGGATTTATGGTGGACTTTCCGTAAAGAACAGGATCGTTACAGTCTTGGAAATCTAACTTTTAATGACCCTGTTTGCCAGTTTGTGAGAAAACTGGATGGGAAGCAAATCCCCGACTTATAGAAGGCATTGAAGCCGTTACTAGACATAAATCAGTGGAAGATGAGAGCCACAGTCATGATTGCTGTACATATAAGCTGTCATTTGTCTTTTCTTTTGACAATAATGTACTTGCTTCTGTAAGTGTAATAAACGCATTATCCCTTTCGTCACTATAAATATGTGTTAGTTATGTTCGTTTCCTACAATCACTAATTTCTTTCTTTGCCTCCTTCATCAATGGAGTCTTCTCTTTCCGCCCTACGAAAGTATTTTCCTTCCTTCCCAATAAATGTTCTTAAAAAGATTTATCAAGCTAGATGTGAACGATTCAGAGTATTTATGCACAAAGGCATTCCTGATAATGTGCGGTAGCTAATTGAAGCTAAGGTTCGTTCAGCTGGTGAAGTTCCCGAAGCGTTCTTTCCCCGTATGCCCGGCTTTGGTAAAAGCGCTTATGCCAAAAAAAGAAGAGCAAAGAGGCTAGGCGTTTGTCATAATTGTGGATGGTGGATTTGCGGCAATAAATGTCGTGCTCCAGGAGTGATCACCAGAAATCGTAATGATAGAATAAGATTCATTAAGAATGGCTTGCGTAAGGAATCTCTAGAAGATATTCGAGAGGTTCTTGAAGCGCATTCTTGTGGAATAGTGCAATTTGAGGTTGTTGGATTATGGATAATTTTCCAAAAAGAACGAGATCGTTACAGTCTTGGGAATCTGACCCTAAACGACTCTGTTTGCCAGTTTGTGAGAAAGCTAGATGAGATGCAAATCACCGATTCATAGAAAGCATTGAAGCCATTACTGGACGCAAAGCCAATGGAAGACGAGGATCAAAGTCACGATTACTGTACGTGCTAGCTGTCGCTTTTGAAATTTTCCTCCCCTTTTGGTAATAATGTATCCACTCCTGACGTGAACCAAAGTCACGATTACTGTACGTACTAGCTGTCGCTTTTGAAATTTTCCTCCCCTTTTGGTAATAATGTATCCACTCCTGACGTGAACCAAAGTCACGATTACTGTACGTACTAGCTGTCGCTTTTGAAATTTTCCTCCCCTTTCAGCGATAATGTATCCACTCCTGACATGAGCCATAGTTACGATTACTGTACGTGCTAGCTGTCGCTTTTGAAATTTTCCTCCCCTTTGGCAATAATGTACCCACTCCTGACACGGACTACTGTATATAGCTGCCACTTTTGAAATTTTCCTTCCCTTCCAACAATCACATACCTACTCCTGACGTAAGCTACAGTAGTGACTACTGTACATGCTAGCAGCTATTTTGAAAATTTTCCTCCTCTTTTAACGATAGTGTACCCATACCTGACCAGAGTCATACTCGTGACTACTGTGTATAGCTGGCAATAATGTATCCACTCTTGAAAATAAAATTATTGCCTTATCTCTTCATCTCTATAAATATATCCTCTTTTCTCACAAGGATAAGGATAGGAATGGAGAAAACCCCAACTCGTAAATCCCGAAGTATTTGTGTATTTTCTGGGGCTTTTCCTGGAAAAGATGAAGAGTATTTAAAGGCAGCCAACCATTTGGGTAGAGTATTAGCTGAGCGAAAAATACATTTAGTTTATGGAGGAGGTAGTGTCGGATTAATGGGAGGTGTAGCATCAGCAGCATCTTTAGGAGGAAGTCAAGTTTTGGGCATCATCCCTGGACCTTTGAAATTTGTTTCTGGGGGTACGATTGGAGAAGAATTAGTGGTTAAAAATTTGCAAGAGCGTGTGTTACAAATGCTTTTAAATGCTGATGCTTTTATCGCTCTACCAGGTGGTTTTGGCACGTTGGGAGAAGTCTTTCAAATTGCTTCCATGGCCCAACTTAATTTGCATAAGAAACCCATTGGGCTTTTAAATGTTAACAATTTCTTTACAGGTCTGATAGCTTTTATGGATTATGCTATGCAGAAGAATTTCATATCAAGAGTGGCACGGCGAATCATAATATCCGCAACAACTGCTGAAGAATTGCTAGATAAAATACAAGCTTTTGTTCCTGAACCAGATCCAGCAATGATTCAGATAGACTGGACACGACAGTCTTTCCCGACCAGTTCACTCCCATAATGGTCCTCTACTCACCCTGTTGAAGTATTGTGGAAGAAAGAAGCGATCTGATCCGTTTTTCTTGTCCTTTAGTTTTATTATCAGCATTTTCTTTCGCGTTTCAGTTTTTCTTTTCAAGGAATTTCTTTTCTTATAAGATAGTTTCGTCCATGCTGATATTAAAACCATGAGACAATGCCTTTAGGTTGGAATGGCTGAGTAAAGAGTAATTTTTATTACTCTTGAGACGCATCCTATTAGGTCTACTAGGCATAACATTTTGGGGTAGTTAAGCTTTAACCTTATTTGGATGACATATCTCACAAGGGAATCTATATTTACTGAAGAAAATATTAGATGAACCTTGGATATTGATTCCAAACATCCGTTCCCTTTACATAATTTGTCAGTGTTATTGTCATCATCAAGATTCACTCATCTTATCGAAGTTTAAATTTTTGCACTCACCTATTATGAAAATTCACACTTTCGAAGAAAATTATTCCAATTTCAATTGCTTTCATATAAATTTCGCTCGAGGTCCTAAGGAAAGCTCCTTAGCCTCAAAATCAATTTTCATCATCGGGGTTTTAAGGATGGAACCTTTGCCTCGAAAACAATCAATTTTCATCATCGGGGTTTTAAGGATGAAACCTTTGCCTCGAAAACAATCAATTTTCATCATCGGGGTTTTAAGGAAGGAACCTTTGCCTCGAAAACAACCAATTTTCATCATCGGGGTTTTAAGGATGGAACCTTTGCCTCGAGATCAATCATTCAGTCCATCTTACAACGATAGAACCTTTCCTATCGTTAGAGGTTCTAAGGACCTTTCCTTAAACCTCAGAGTTTAGGCGGCGAGAAGGTTTTCAATGCCTAGCTAAGCTGGACGAAATTTGGTAACTAACTTTGCATACATCATGTCCCATGAAGCATGCAAAGGGGGGCAGCTGTTGACACCCAATTTCGTCCGGCCATTAAAATAATTTTAAAAAATTAAATAAAAAAAAATTAAATAAAAAAATGTATTATTATTATTATTGTTATTATTATTACTAATTTTTTAATTAGTTTAAAATATATATATTTTTTTTGTTTTGTTTTGTGAAGATTTGATATATGTGTGTATATGTGTATGTTTGAAAGAAAAAAAGAAAACTCCATAAAAATGACAAAATTTAAAAGTTTGAGGTAAAAATGACAAAATTAAGAAGTTTCAGGCAAAATTGACAAATTCTGAAAGTTCCAGGAGCATTTGGCAGTTTGTCACATAAAATTTTGAGCCTGCCGACGTTTTTGGCTCAAATTGACAGAAAACGACAAAATTGTCAAAATCAGAAGCTTCAGGAACTTATCCAGAGGCTGAGAGACGTAAAGGACTAAAATTGTCATTTTACCAATTTAAGAGATAAGTTTGAAATTTTTTATTAATTTATCCATCAACAGTTCAGCTAAACTTCCTCTATAAATAACCCCCCAAATTTTGTGCTGAACACAGAAAAAAATAGCAAAAAAACTTAGAGCTCCGTTTTAAAAAAAGAGAAAATTACAGCCCTTAGCCCCAGCCCTCTTCCCTTCTTCCCCAGAAAGCCAATTTTTTTTTTCACTGCTGTTCCCTCTCTCTCTCTCTCTCTCTCTCTCTCCGCCGTGCCCCTCGCTGCCCGCCGCCGCCGCCCTACGCCGTTCGCCGCCGCCGTCCCTCTCCCTCGCGCCGCCGCCGTCCTTCCACCTTGCCGTCCCGCCGCCCATCTCGCCGTGACGCCGCCGTCCTCCTCCGCCGTTCGTTTCCTCTCCCCAGCCGCCAAGCCGCCTCGTCGCCTCGCCGCCCCGCCGCTCACACCGCCCCGCCGTAGCGCCGCCGTCGCCCCTGCCCCGTGCCGCCACGCCAGCAGCCCCACCCCCCTGCCCCTCTCTGCTGCGTCGCGCCTGCGTACCCAGAAAATTCAAAAATTTCAACTTCTAGGTAAAATTCAAATTTAATCTTTCATCTTTTCAACTTCTTTCACTTTGGTCACTAACTTTTTCTTTTGTTCTTGCAGAATTAATTACTAACCTTTTTAATTTTTACTTGTTTGTTTATTATTTGTTTATTACTAACCCTTTCTTTATTGTTGTTTTTAACAACTAACAACTAACAACTAACTTACTAACTTTTATTATTGATATTATTATTAATTTAATTAACTTTGTTAATTAACAATTAATTAATTTGACTAACTTTTTATTATTGTTGTTAATTAATTAATTTAATTAACTTGGCTAACTTTTTATTGTTGTTAATTAATTAATTTAATTAACTTGGCTAACTTTTTATTATTGTTGTTAATTAATTAATTTAATTAACTTGACTAACTTTTTATTATTGTTGTTAACAATTAATTTAATTAAACTTGGCTAATTTTTATTATTGTTGTTAATTAATTTAATCTAACTTTTACTAACCTTTTTTATTGTTATTAACTAACTAATCCAACTAATCTAACTATATTAATTGTGCTAACTTTTATTATTATTGTGTTATTAAAGTGGATGGCCAAAAAGCCCCACTTTATTAATTGAATTTTTTTTATGATTAAAAGATAAAAAAAGGAATTTTACGTGAATAATTTTCTAAAGGCTAATAAAAATTACTTTTTTTATTTTGAAACAAAGTTTTTATTCCTTTTAATAAACAAACATAATGAAATAATTCAAAAATAAAATAAATAAATAAATAAACATAAAATCATTCTTTTAATACATCTTTAAAATTAATAATTAATGAAATAAAAAAAATTAATTAAAACTCCATGACCAAATGATCCGCCAGGATTCATGGCTCGGAAATATTTTTAAATAAAATATATAAATAAATTTTTTCTTTATAAAAAAATAAAAAAAAAACTTTAGACTAATATATTAATTATCTATCAATATATAATTTTTTTTAGTTTTCTTTATTAATAAAAAGAATAAAAAGCGTAAAAATTTTGGGTTAATATTTTATTCAGTAATATTTTACTTATTAAATTATATAACTTTTTGTTTCTTTTATAAAAATCTTAATCAAATAATTTCAAAATAATACAAAATAAAACAAAAATAATTGAATTTTCTCTTAAATATTTTTGACTTATTGATTAGATATATTTTCAGAAATATAAATTAAAATTAAAAAAAAAAAATCTTTCATCAAACAAAGAAGAATATAAAAATAAAAATATCAAGACTTTTGTTTTAAAATACATATAAGTTTTCGGTTAAATAATCTTTTATTCCAAAATAAATTAAATAAATATCAAAACTTTTCTTCTTTTGTTTAAAATTTTTGGTTCTCTTAATAAAAAAAAATAATAAAAAAAATAATAAAAAAATAATAAAAAATAATAAAAAAAAAAATAAAAATTTTTAGTTCATGGTATATTGGCTGGAAACTGTCTCGTGCCCGCTTTTGAGCTGCTTCACCTGGTGAAGAGGGTCTGGCTGAGTAACAACGCCCCGTACCATGATCAAAATTTTTATTTTTAAACTCTTTTAAATTAACTTCTTATTAAATAAAAATTAATTATTATTTTTTTTTATAAATTGAGTAATCCTTTAAAATAATAAATATCTTTCATTAAACAAGAAAACAAAAAAAGTAAACAAGAAAAAAAAAGAAAGATAAGAAAAATAAAAGAAAGATAAGAAAGAAAAATAAAAGAAAGGTAAGAAAGAAAAGAAAGATAAAAAAAATAAAAGAAAAGATAAGAAAAAGAAAAGAAAGAAAGAAAAGACAAGAAAAATAAAAGAAAAATAAGAAAGAAAAATAAAAGAAAGATAAGATAAAGAAAAGAAAGGAAAGATAAGAAAAAGAAAAGAAAGATAAAAGAAAGAAAAAGAAAAAGAAAAGAAAGAAAGAAAAGAATAAAAAAAGAAAGAAAAGAAAAGAAATTAAAAGAAATTTAAAAAAAAAAACAAAAGTAAAATAAGTAAAAAAGAAGAAAAAGAAAGAAAGTAAAAAAAGAAGTAAAAATATAAAGATAAATTTTTAGTTAGTATTAAAAATCATTCATAAATAAAAAGAATTACCATTTAAAAATTAATTTCATAATAATAAGAATTAAATAATTACGATAAATCAATTTCCATATCCGGATGATCCGGCAGGATCTACGGTTTGGAAAATATCAAACTTTTTAAAATAAATAAATTAAATAAATACAAAGATAAAAATCCATGTTTACAATATGGATTAAATTATTTAAAATTTCACCAAATTCCGTGTCCAAATGACTCGGCAGAGTCCATGGTTCGGAATCAAATCTTCCGTGTCCAAATGACTCGGCAGAGTCCATGGTTCGGAAGTATAAAATTTCATACAAATTAATTAATTTAAAAATCCACATTTCGACTAATCCAGTTAAAATTTCTAATTTTGAAAATTAACTGAGAATTATTTAAAAGCAAAGCAAAACAAAATTAAAATCAACTAAGGTGCCAATTTTTGGGCGTTTTAACAAAGTTGTTTTAACGTAACCGTACTCCCGATCCCCGAACTCTCGCAGACCAATTTTAAGGTGACCAATCGACCTAGGTGAAACCGATTGGTGGCGACTCCCGAAAACCCGACGTTGCCACAACGTATTTGTAATATTATAGACTACAAAGGACATTGTGCAATATGTTGAGAGAAACTTGAGTAAAGTAGGAGTAGGCATCGCGTTACTACCTATTTGTAGGTGTTTTGGTAATTCGGACATCCATTATTTAAATACCAGATGCGCAATAGTCCTACTCGATGGTTTTATTGTTTGGATTGACCAATCGAGTAAAGGGCCTAGGCATCTACACAGGATGGAAAATTCTATCGAGGAAAGAACAATAGCTACAATCAAGGTTATTAAAATTGGGTTTTTACTTATAATTGTTTTAAATTTCTAAAGTCATAAAGTTGTAAAAAATCATAAAATTATAAGATTCAACCAAAAAGATCAAAAAAAGTTTGAGAAAAATTATAAAAAATTATAAACTTTTAAATATCTTTAAAAATTCATATTTTACAATTTTATCACTTATTAGAACTTTAACAATACCGTAAACAAAGAGTCATATTGTCATTTATGCATGAATATACAAATAAGAAAACTAAGTTTTACAATCAGACATCCATGCACTGCCACTATTTGATGTTGGTAAGATTAAGAAGAGATTTAGAAGATGAATGACAGAACATAAAAAGCAGCTACAACATATGAAAAACCAAGCCAAAAAAACAAAATAGAATAATCAAATAGGTTATTGTGTGTGAAAGAAAGCTAACACAATGAGAAAGACTGAGAGTGTTTTCAAAATTTTTTGGGTTTAGCAACTTGGACCAGTCACATTAGGTAAAAAAATGTGGAAGATGTGCCAAAAAATGTGGAAGATTATTAACTTTCTTCATTTTTTAACCCAAATAACTCAATAAGGTAGAGTCTTAAAGTCTAAATGTTTCTATGACTAGAATCGCGTTTCTACACGTTTTTATTTATTTTACGTTTCTACTGCATTTTAACATGATTTCTATCTCTAGAGTCATAAAAAGGTATGTTTTTACGACTTAAAATGCGTTTTTAATAACTATAACTACAATAAGCCCTTGCACTTGTTCATATCTGTCAAACAAGCTCTTCTCTTTATATTGTGTACAACTCTCAATCGCAAGGATAGAACCCAAAATTTTTTGTGAATGGGTTCAAATATAAAACATCCTACTTTTCTTGTCACATTATTAGACGTTTTGACTCTAAACCCTATTGTAAACCACATAAGCAAATTACAATTTTAAGTTTTCATTTGGATTTTTACCATTTTCACCCTTGACATGTTGCTAAATTGGACCTTTAACCCTCTAAACTTTGAAACGGGCTCATCACCCTTCGAACTTTGAAAATCGATACCTTTTACTGCCTTGATTCACTTAAATGAAGCACATGTTGTCAAGTGACTAACCAAAGTTACAAATTTGGTTATCTAGGATATATGAAGACTAATATAAATATATAAAAAAGGATAAAGGGTACCTCTCCCTGTACCTCAAATAGCTCCTAACACCTACTAAAACAGAAAAATAGTAAAAAGATGATGCTTTAAGCTCAAAGTTTGAGGTCAAACGAGAGTGTTTGGCTATCAATCAACACCCCAATTGTCAGAAATTTCAACAGCTTTAAGCTTTCAGAAAATAGCCTGTCCGAAGTTGGAGTTTTTTTAGTAGTAAATACCAGCCATAATATATTTGCCAAAGAGAAAACTCCCAGAGCTGACTGTGGGAAATTTCCAACAACTGACAATCTGGCGGCTGTAAAATTTTTTTTTCCGCTGACCACTATATCGTTTTCCATAGTTATAGTGATTATTTGCTTTTACAATGCTTGTTTTTATATTAATAATAATGCATTTATAGTGTTTATTCCTATATATAGTAATTTTTTTATAAAATATATAGTGATTAATTGTTCAAATTGTAAAATCATTGCGATTCTATACTTGAAAACACGCACAAAAAAATTACTTTGATAAGAATTTTTATAATTAGAGGTATGAGATACCAAGATTGGCACGGTTAACAATACTATCCTCCGTTCTTATGCAAAATCTGTTGAATATTAAACATTGATTATTAACTACGAATGGTTTAAAATTGAAATCATTTAGGTTGACAACTATATACTATATTTTTTAAATTTTTTAGAATTGTTAATTTAATGAAAATTTGAAATTTTTTTACTTTCCAAAATAAATATTACTCTAAGTGATTATTCTACCAATATAATATTAACTTTAAATAATATTTATTTTAGATAACAAAAAAAATGTAAAATAAAATTAGTGGACGATAATATTATTATTAATGTACAGTGAATTGGCAATAAGAACCTAGAGTAGGATCAACATTTTAGACTAATACGCAATTATACGGTTAGTGAGTTCAAATGGTTGAACTTGTGTTTCGTTCATAAATGGCGGCCGGGCACTCCTACAGCTATTGATTTTTATGTACTCGCGGCCTTTTACTGAAATCGAAGGAGTCCGGGTCTACTTCATCGGCTGCTTCAAATTTGTCATCATTGATCTAGGTCATCGTTCATGCCGCATGAACCGTGACTTAGGAGGGTTCGGTCCACATAAATGGGCTATCTTAAATCACATCAATTAATTTTTTAACATTTATTCTATGAAGTACTGCATAATTTATTTAAAAATTAGTTTTTGTTTCTGTTTTACAATAATAAAATGATATACTCCTATTAAATTGTACAAAACAAATTGTATAGTCCGTCTAACACAATTTATCACCTTTTAAATTTTAAAAAATGTTTGACACAATCTTTTTTCTCTGTAAATGATGCATATATGTAAGCTTGTGTACAAAGGTTGAGGAAACTTGTAGTTTCTAGTCTTATTATTTTTCAAGAATTTTTTGAAAATAATTAACAAGAGTTAGTATGATTTGAGTAAATTCAAAATTCAGTCTGAATTACTTATATTGGATGAAGTTAGGTTATGTAAAAATAGATCATGATTTCGGGTCAGTTGGTTCCACATCTATGAAAACCATTGATTTTTGAGTGAGTTTTGATTTTATATGGAACTAATCTGATGTATATATATAAATATAAAAAATTACGATACCCCTAAATTGTTATATGTCTATGTATGAAAATGCATATTAGAAATTTTGTTATTACTAAATTACTTAAATACTAAAACTATGTATAATTAAACATGGATTAAGTTGTGTATTATGTTGAATATTTTTTAACTATTTGTGAATGCAATTTTCTTAGATTATGAAATTATTAATTGTTACTATGTCTATATAATAGTAAGGGTAAATTTCACTAGGGGTCCCTTAGCTTATTTTAGTATCCCAAACGAGTACCCGATCTTAATATTGTCTTATCAAAGTCCCTTATCTCATATTATATTTCCCAGTTAATTCTTTTTCGTCAACTTCATCGTTAAGCTGGATGAGAAATATTAACATGACATTATTTAATACTAAAAAAAAATAAAAAATAACAAATTTAATCCCTAAATCTTTTTAATCAATAATTTTGACACCATTTGATTCTGCCCCCACCCCCGATCCGCTACAGAACGCTCGTCACCGCTCTCTAACTCTGCTCCTCCGCCGAGCATAGCACCAGCAGCACCCTTACCATGAACTCCACCATCGCCAGAGTTAACTCCTTCAACAATCTCATTTTGCCTAGGGCAATCTCCGTCGGATGATTCTGACAATCTCCGCTCGCCGAACCTGGAAGGGTTTGAAATCAAAGGTGAAATGGAAGGCTAAATTAGGCGAAATCAGGCAAGTCGGGGAAATCTCGATCTCGCAACCGTTGGAGGATTTAGCCAAAAAGTCTCAATCTCGCTGCCACCTTCCTCCTCCGTTGAGTTATTTCGTTCACCGCCTCCCCTTGCTTCTATGATTTCGTCCTCCTTCCTTCTTGGTGGCCGCCTTCCTATTCATTGATTTCGTTGGAGATCACCCTTTTATCTCCGTCTACCACGGCAAAGCCGACACTTTCACGTTTGCTTCGGTCATCTAGATTTGGGCCATAGTTGGTAGCGAGATGGCAGAATCGAGGCAGCGCTGGATGTTTCATTTTTTTTTTTCCAGAAAAGAAGAATATTAGATAGTAGGGTTGTAAACATTAATTTTAGAATTCCATAGTTAGAATTATTAATTGGAAAAAGTTCAAGGATGAAAATTGTTGTTTTACATTTATTTTAATGGTAGTTAATGTCATGTCAGCAATTTCCATCTTATATAGAGCCAATTTATTTTAATTTAAGTCAGCTTAATCTAAAATGATTTATTTTTATTTTTACATATTTTTTACTTGGAACCAATTTTATTTAAAAGCTAATATTATGTAGATGCAATAATCTATTTGAAAGTAATTTTTTATGATGTTTTTAAATTTTTGTAAAATTTTCTTTTTATTGCCTAAAACTGTAAAAAAAATTATGAAAATTTAGTAAGATTATAAAAATTATATTTTCAATGGATTATTACACCTATATAATATTAAATTTTAAATAAAATTAGTTTCGGGTAAAAAAGATGTAAAAATAAAAATAAATCATTTCAAATTAAGTTGACTTAAGGTAAAACGAATTGACTCTTAATGGTAAAAATGACCAAAAGGGCTTAATTGAGACGTAAAAATGAGCTAGGTACTTCAATTGGGCAATATTAAAGTATGGTACCCATTTAGGACATAAGAATAAACTAAGGGATCCTTTAGAAGAATTTACCCACGATAGTAATTGAAAAATCTAAGAACCAGAAAAAAAAAAAAAAGACTCACGGCTCTATTCAGACCTCGCTCTCAAGTTGGGTAAATGTTTTTTGGAATCATAAGTATTTTAAGTTGTTTCAATTCCACTAGAAAATTGAAGCAATATAACTCGTATTCACCCCAAGAATTAATATGAGTGAAACCGAGTCAAATATTTAATTTCAAAAAAAAATTAAAGAGTAACAACCATTATGGTATGGGGAGTACTGGTGTGGAGCTGTAACAACTACTCTATCTGTCCCGTAATTTTTACACAATTTTAATTTTTTTAATTAAATTTAATTTAAATTTATTTATATTAATATTTATTAATTTTTATTAATTTTTTTTATTTAAAATTTATAATTTTTTAAAAATTTTTAGTAAATATTAATATAAATAAATTAAGGTCAAATTTAAAGCTAAAAAAATTAAAATTGTACAAAGAAATGGGGAGGAAGCTTCGGATTTTTAATTTCATTTTAAATCCTATCGGCAGCAAAAGTTATCTGATAGAATAATTTGTGCTTTGGAGCTTTCTCTTTCCTTATCATGTTTGGACTCTGGAGTCTGAAGCCTATAAAGCAAACCAAACCCAACGAGACACACACAGGCAGCAGGTCCCAGGCGGCTGGCTTTTAACTTGGAGCATCTTCGGTGGTTCGCATCAACAAAACTCATAAAATGTCCCCTAAGCTAAGGTACCATCCTCATCCACTTTCTGTATGTATATATGTATGTATAAGTTTCATGTAATCGTTTTCAATTAGTTGTGATTTAAATTAAATTTAGAATTTAAAAAAATGCTAGATTTGCACAGAATTCTCTAAAAGTATAAGTTACAAATTTATTATAATTTGATCGAAGCATAGTTACACGCGGAACACATTAGGTTTTGAATTGTGCAATGATAGATTGTTAACATAAGTTTATAAATTTAATTTTACAAAATTATTTGTAAATCAAACACAAATATTTAATAATGCTTCTCAATAATTTTACATCAGTTTTAAATCCTATGAACATTAATCTTTGTCTCCAGTGTTTTGATAAAATGACTTAGCCGCCTATGTGTTACGAAGACATTTGACAGAGGTTAAAGGTTTAAATCCTCTTTTGTTACTTTTCTTTAATGACACATATATTGGTTTGAAGATTCATAAATATCTATGTCTTTACAACTTTATATATTTGTATAGATGCTTCAGATAAAAAAATTTCCATATCATTTCTTCATCCTGTTTCTGTGATGCATGTAAACCTCATACAGAAAGATGGTGGATTAGTTAATTGCCTACACGTGTGTGTATCCATCAGGTTAGAAGGCAAAGTTGCCCTCATCACCGGCGCCGCAAGTGGAATCGGCGAGGAGGCGGCTAGACTGTTCGCCGAACATGGCGCTCTAGTCATCCTCGCGGACGTCCAAGACGACCTTGGCCGCCAAGTTGCCTCCTCAATCGGCAACGACATCGCCTCGTACCACCACTGCGACGTCCGAGACGAGAAACAGGTGGAGGAGACTGTAAGCTTCGCCGTCCAAAAGCATGGGAAGCTCGATGTCCTGTTCAGCAACGCCGGCACCATCGACCGACCGTCCAACTTCCTTGACCTTGACTTATCTGCCATGGACAACGTCTTGGCCACCAATGTTCGTGGCGTCGCCGCCACCATCAAACATGCTGCGCGCGTCATGGTGGCCAACAAGACGCGCGGCTCCATCATCTGCACCACGAGCGTGGTGTCCTTGATTGGTGGGCCTAACCAGCATTCTTACACGGCTTCAAAAAGTGCGGTGGCAGGCCTGGTCCGGTCAGCGTGTAGAGAGCTCGGGGTGAACGGGATCAGAGTCAATTGCGTTTCACCGTTCGCGCTGGCGACGCCGCTGACTCAGGGGTTCTTCAACATGGGGGCGAGCGATTTGGAGGAAACTATGGCGGGCTTGGGGAACTTGAAGGGGATAGTGTTGAAGGCGAAGCACGTGGCGGAGGCGGCGTTGTTCTTGGCTTCCGACGAGTCGGCGTATATCAGTGGACAGAATTTGGCTGTGGACGGCGGATTTACAGTGGCGCGGTAGAACATCGCTTAGTTTCATGACTCTACTCTACCAGTGCTTCCTTTTTCTTGAACAATAAAGCCGTTCCCCTTGTAATGTGGGGTACTCGGGGGGCTTGAATTGGCTGTTGTGTCCAGAAGAAGCGATAAAAAATTACTCCTATTTGTAGAGTATGGGCTGATAAGTCGACTTAAGTTAAGATGGGGCTGCTTTGGTTTGACCATCGACAGCCTGCTGCTAATAATGTAATAAGGCTTCCTTTTGGACAAAAATTACGGTACAATGCCATTTCCCCTGCTGCTGGTGCTGGTCTCTCTCTCTCTCTCTCTCTCTCTCTCTCTCAGTTGAAGCATGCACCCATCCGCAGCCAGGATTTCGCGGAGTAGCTGAACTCCGCCGCCCCACTCCCAACGACCAAATCCTTTGTGCTTCGTATTTCACCATTCATCGTTCTTCTTGTGATCCTCCGCCAGATACCTACGTCACTATCTTTCTTTATTTTGGTCAAATATGTGTACATTGTCTGATTTCACATCAGGATAACTCCTCTGTTGTTTCCTTTGCACAATTTGGTAGAGGTTCAATTGCCAACTCAGGGAGTCTGATTAATTTGATAATTATCAACAATTAATCTCCACCATCCTTGTGAATAATTGGCAGGAGGATAAGTCGTTGCTTCTACCATCATCATAATTAACCTTAAATTTCTCAAAATCAACTCATGCCCATTGGCATCAATGAAACTGATCATCTTCCTGCTCTCCACCAACAAATAATTGCCAGTGAGACTACTCAGGCCTCATGGAGCTCCTTCGCTAAGATCAACCCACTGTTGTATATGTCAAACACTAGGCACACCTTCTGAACATTTGCCAAGCCTCACCAAGTTCAACGACTTCCATGTTCAACTCCACAAACTTCTTGAAATTGATGCACTTGTTGCCACCCAAATCTACCTCCAACTCCACCTTCCTACATCAACTCCGCTCATCTCATGCTAGAATGAGGATCATCCCAAATCTCATTTTCATGGGCCCACCACAATATTTGGAAATTTTTTTCTCTTTACAATAATAGGAGAAACCTTTTGGCACATTTTGCTCTGTGTTTTTTTGCGTTAAAATGCAAAGCAAAAATGTGGTATTTCAAAATTTCAGCGGGCAAGGGTCAGTCGGGTCAGGAAGCGGGAGAGCCGGGTTAGGGATGAGTCGTAAAATACCCTGGGGATTCTGTTGAAATTACAACTTCTGCCATTGTGTAAGACCTAAGACAGGCCCTTTCCCCAACTTTCCCACAGTCATCCTCCGAGGCTCTGTCGCGTAGCTGTGTTGCTGATCTCACCTTTCTGCTACCAAGCTGAGCCCCTCCTCCGCCACGCTTCCTCCTCGTAGCCTCCTCCGCCGATGTCGCCTCTCCTCTGCATGTCCTCCTTCACAAAGCCTGCTTAGCCCATCCCGCCTCTCTCCCGCAACCACTGCCATGATTCCATCTTCCCGGCGCTCGTCACCTTCGTCCGCCACGTAGCGGGATGCCAATTGCGGCAGGAGTCACCCAAGGTCTTACACAATGGCAGAAGTTGTAATTTCAACATAATCCCCAGGGTATTTTACGACCCATCCCTTTAACCCAGCTCTCCCCCTTCCTGACCCGACTGACCCCTGCCCACCTAAATTTTGAAATAACACATTTTTGCTTTGCATTTTAACGCAAAAAAACAGAGCCTAGTAAATCAGGGCAACACATTGTTGAAAACTGAAATAATACATTTAAGTCCTAAGTCTTCGGTCACTTTTCTATTTAAGTTCTACAACTTTAGATTTTTACTTGAGTCGTAAAACTTTCAAAACATTTATACAATTAGTTCTAAATCGCGTTAGTCACCTGTTCTGCAGTTAAGTTTAGGACTAAAAAAATAATATATTTTAAGTTGGTCGGAAAAAGACCACTTTCTTTCTTTTGTCAGCAATATAAAAATTATATTAAGAGAAAACACAGTATAAAAAAAACAAAGATACAAGCATCAACTTAGAGGAAGGAAAAACTACTCTTAATTAGTCCTAAATCTTTTACAAATTTTCTATTTAAGTTATAGTAAAACTTTCAAAATTTCTTTGTAAGTCCTAAACCTTGCAAAACATGTGAACAAATAATTCTAAAATTAACCCTAGAAACATGTGGCTAACTGTTAAGACTAAGTGTTTTCACGTTTTGAAAGTTTTAAGATCTAAATAAAAACTGAAAAATTTTAGAACTTAAATAGAAAGGTGATTAAAGTTTTAGGACTAATGTTTGCCCTGTTGCTCAGTCATGCCACTCAACTTTTATTTTAGCAAATTAAACCCCTAAATTTAATAATTTAGTCCAATTCGACTATTGAAAGTTAATAAACTGAGTCCAATTCGATCATTGTTGATAATTTCTCCAAAATTTTTGTTTGATTTTTTTTTAGGAGAAAATTGAAAATATTGAAAATCTTGTTTTATTTATTATTTATTTTTATTTTTTTCTTCCTTCTTCTTCCTTCAGTACCAGGAGACCATCGTCACTAGCATGCAGCCCACCATTGCACTAACAGATTCAACCAAAGTACGCTTCCTCCAACTTCACCATCAACGGCTCAATTACGCCAGGCCATCAAAAAAGCCTTGTCATTGTTGTCAACATCATCGTTGACTGGCCTCGCTACCACTTGCCAGAACCACCTTCTTCATTATTTTTTTTATGGTAACCAGGCCTTCTTCATTCTTTTTAATCGGCTCTCCCTTCAACTACATCGAACACACTACCTCCAGCCTCCCCTGTCATCGCCGGTTCCACCCATCTCCGGCCGCCAAACGTGGCTAGTGTCGTCTACTGCCAGCTGCCCTCAAATAACAATTCATGCAATTTGCTCTAGATCGCGACGGTGGAAACTAATGAAACTGTGTTTGAAAACTTGAGCAATAACGCCAAAATTGGCATTTTCCTACTTCACTCAGCCAATAGAATTGATTGGGTATTTGACAAATTAGTGTTCCTTTATTGTCTGTCGTTGTCAGCAGTTTGGAGAATTGAGGGAAAAAAGAAGCCGAGTTATGACATTTTTCTACTGGAGCCTCATGCTCCTAGTGATATGAATTATCCAATTTGTCCAACTTTAAAAGCATGAGTTTTTCTTTTTAATTGCAACAAAATTTATTTGACAAAATAAAAGGTACAATTACAGAACTAACCAGCAAGGAGCTGGTTCTAGTGACTCCAAAATCCAATTCCCATGATCATTACTCACTGGAGTATTATTTTCACCTACCAAAGAAAGATATACCACCACTACCCCACTTATATCACCCCATTCTTGATAGCCTGGCACAGGTTTAATAACCAGTCCACCCAATTTCAACTTGCTATTACAAATCCATAGAAAGGACAACACTTGAATATCATTTAACACCTGCATCACAGAAAGCAAAGCACTGTTGAACACCACTCTGTTTATGCATTTCCATATCATCCACAAAGCTATATATGTAGCAAATAGCTTGTCATGTCTTCTTTTGTCTGCCGTCCGTCTGCAATCCTTCAATTTCTTCTAGTAGAACACGAACATCAATGTTTCTCCTACCATCACATTGCCACCACAATCGGATCTTTTCCCAAACACACAAGATGCAAAATCACATCTAACAAAAAGATGATCAATTGATTCCACATCTAACAAGCGACCAGGACACCTCAGATCTAGTCACCACCCCTCTTCGTGCTAAATATTATCTTTCACTACTAAAATTCTGACATTACAAACGCATATTTTTAACAGTTGCATGTTGATAATTTTGAATTTCCAATGTGAAGTTGTTGGTAAATACGCGTTGGTAAATTGCTCGTTGGAAATCTAGTTATTAATGCATAAAATTTAAGCCGTTGGGAATTTCTAACATGAATATGTTGGTAACATGTGCGTTAGTAATTACCAACGGTTATGTACTGAATTTTTTTTCTAATGGGCAAACAAATTACCAACGTGCACCAACGATTTTCAATGAGGAGCCGTTAGCAATTATGTTGATTTTTTTAAAAAAAAAATTAAAGCAGTTTCCAACGAGGCCCATTGGAAACTGCCTTTTTTATAAAAAAAAAAAAAGAGAAAAATAAAATAATTAGTATTTTATTATACATTATATTAACTAAAAATTATATAACTAAGATTTTATTAGCACACAAAAATTTTAATAATGCAGTAAAATAAAAAAATATATAATTTCAAAAAAAATAACTAAAAAATCAAAAAATTAAAAAAAGTACTGAAATTCATAAGAGCTTACTAAAAATTAATAAAAAATTAAAATTAACAAAAAATTTCAAAAGTTTAGAATAAATTTGAAACTTGAAAAATTAAAAATATCAGAAAAATTAACTAAAAAATCACAAAATTTAAGAAATTACTAGAATTCATAAAAATTTGCCCCAAATTATATAATTCATTAAAAGTACACAGAATTTCCAAAATTTATAATAAATTCAAAAATCAACCACAATATTAACTAACAATTCATAAAATGAGAATCAAATCAACAATCAAACAATAGATCTACAAAATCAAACAACTAAATTCAGAAAACAACAAAATCAATACAATTGAAACCGAAATTAGGGAGTCGGGGCGGTGAGGAGGCGAGGAGATAGGGACGTAAGGTGAAGTGAGGCAAGGAGGCGAGACATTGGCGACATACTGAGTAGGTGTCCCGTGATTCGGCATCAAGAGTAGGCAGTAAGGTGTGGAGGTTAGGGCAAGGACATATGGAAGGAGAGCAGCGGAAGGAGGAGATGGGTTGGAGGGAAAACAATAGAGGGAGAAGAGATGATGAACGAAGGAGACGTGATGGAGGGAAAACAGCAGATGAAGGAGATGCAATAGAGGGAAAACGGTGGAGGGAGGAGATGTGATGGAGGGAAAACGGTAGAAGGATGAGAGATAATAGACGGAGGAGAATGAGGAGAGATGAAAGTAGAGAGAAAGGAGAAATGAGGTGATAGAAAGGGGGGGAAAATGAGATAGATTAGGCTATTTATATAGGTGAGGTTAGGGTTATGTGTTTTTTTTTTTTTTGGGCTTTTTTGGATTTTACACACACACACACACACACACACACACACACGCATTATATGAACTTTTAATATAAAAGATAATAATAATAATAATAATAATAATAATAATAATAATAATAATAATAATAATATATCTGGGACATTCAATCTCACCATATACATTAAAACCATAACTTTTAATTTCACTATATAAATATGTTCATATATATGTTCATACACATCATAAATTGTATATATATATCATTCTAAAATTGTAAAATAAGTATGATAGATATGATATATATGATGCAAATTGTGATATATTATGATACAAATTATGGTACAACATGATTCTTAATTTTTTTTTGTTGTTTTGGTCCATGTCTAGGTTAAATTTATTTTGTTTCATGTGTGTTTTTGTTATATATAAAGTATCATATAATTGATAGTTTTTGTTATATATAAATTTTTTATATGAATTGCATATGATTATTGGTTTATTTTATACCTTAAAAACATTAATTTTAATTTCACTATAAAAATATGTTCGTATGTCGATTTATATACATTATAAATTGTGTGTGTGTGTGTGTACAATAATAATAACTAATGTGTTTCAATCATATTAATCCTATAAGTGTGTTTTATTGTAAGTATGTTTCAATCTTATAACTATGTTTCAATTTTATATTAATAAAGTTGTGTTATATTGATCAAAGTTTTATTATTAACTTTAGTCTTTATAAAATTATTTTACTAAACCTTTCATTAACTAATTAAACATTCTAGAGTGTTGGTAAGCCGGTTTTAAGTGTTGGCCAACCGTTTTAGCTATGGAAAGGCGTCAAGGTGGTCCCACTTGGTGTTTAAGGAAGTTAATTAAAAGTTACGTAATATAATTTAATAAAGGTAAAAGTTAATAAATAAAACAATGAACAAATTAGCAAAGTTATTTTCTAATAAAGATTCTAATCCTCAATTTTTCATTAAAAGTCAAGATGAAAGTATCAAATCTATAGAAGTAAATATAGCTCAAATTGAAAATCAGCTTCATAATTGGTCAATTCCCAAACAAGATCCTAAAACTATATACTGGATAGAAAGTTTTGAATTTAATACTGATTATTCAATAAAGCAAACAGAGCAAACTATACCTTTGAATAATGATCATGAAACAATTGGATTATTATCATTTGTAGCTCTTAAAGAACATAAAAGAAAATACAAATATATGCATATAGGAATGGTACAAGTAGCAGTCAAGCCATTATTTTGAATAGAACTGGATATACCTATAATCATGCGTTTAAGAGATGCGAGGCATTTAAACTTTGAAAATTCATTATTAGCAATGGCTGAATCAAACCTTGAAAATGGGCTTGTTTATTTCAATTGTTTTCCAAAATTTTCCGTTTGTCTCTTTAATCCAAATGTTTTAGAAACCTTAATGTTAACCATTAAAACAAAAAATATGGATGTTGTTACAAATGCAAAATCTATTTGTATAATTTATCAAGTTTATTATAAAGTTATGTCTACTACCGTAGATCCAAAAGCAAAGATTCCTTTAATCAAAGATGAAACAATTATTTTTGAAGCAAATTCTCAAAATACTTGTGTTCATACTCCTAAAAAACTTAAATGGAATCAAATTTCAAAATCTAGGAAGTGAGATTTAGACAACATTATCTCACATCAACCCTTAGAAAACATGTCTCAATCTACTTTTATTTATGAGCAAGTTGACGGATCTATCAGTATAGATTTTTCAAATTATTTTCCTGAAAATCGATTTAGTCAATATGAAAATTCTCGACCTTCAACAAGTATTTCAAGAAGAAGTATAGATATAGAAAGACCAAAATTAATAAGATCACCAAGTTTACAAAAATTTCCTCCAAATCCAATAATATCAAATTTTAATACTCTTATAATAATTCCCAAAAACAATATATATCCTTCTAAAATTGAGTCACAGAAAACTAAACAAAGTCCTGTTGATTTGTTACAAGTTGATTTTTCAGAAAGAATTCATCAAGGAATATATAATATGCAAGAATCTTTAAATTTTCAAAATATCCAAGAAGCTTAGGAAATAAAAAATAAAAATCATTCTCCACACATGTCTCCAACTCAATCTGAAATGGAATTCTATTCTGCAATCAATATGATTACTAACTTTGAAATAGATAAAGAAATTTTAAAATAACATTATTTTGATAATAATAATGATACAAAAATAGAGTGGTTTTTAATTAATTTTAATAGCCACAAAGAATTCAAATAAGAGAATTATGATATGAAGAAATGAAGACATTAAAAGTAAATGTTCCATTTTTACATGGTTTCAAATTTATTACTTAAGAAATGATATTGGTTTTTCCTTTTTTTAATATAAACCTCATAAAGGATGCAGCCAAATTGTGGAGCACAATAGATAAAAAAAAAAAAAGAAATTTTATCTATCCATCCCCCAGAATAACCTTATCTCATATCTACAAAATATACTTATGTAATAGTGGCACCATTTAAACAAAGTATACAAGAGTCAGAAGAAGAAGTTGCTTTAAAAAAAAGATATAAATAACTTAAAATGTCAAAACAATTATACTAATCAAAGTTTAATTGCTATAGTAGACCAATTAGATATAGTATAATAAAAAATAGATAATATAAGTATAAATGAAATAACACACCTAAGTAAACATGAATAATATACAATTCAATACTTAATGACAATATCAAAACAGTTAGAAAGAATGGATCAAGAATCAAAAAATATAGAAATAAAAAATAATAATCAACAAAAAATAATAAATAAAATACTAAATTATATTAACCCTTATTCAAACTCTTTGTATTAGATGTTGATATAAAACTTAATAGTACAGAAGAAAAATTAATAGAAACTATTAGAAGATAACTAAAAAAATTAGACATAAAATAAGAACCCTTAACATCTAATTCAATCAATATGATAACAAAAACTAATATAGAAGAAATTGAAGAACAATTTAATAATGAACCAAACTCAATTAATAAAACAAAAGGGATAGAAATCAAAAGATATCAAATAACAAAGAATTATTACCCTAAGCTAATTCCCCCAGATATTCAATATGAAGAACCATATGTTAATTCAGTAGCTTATGATGGAAATGGAATAGTAGAATGGAATATTGACGGATGTACTAAGTATCGAGTACTTAATATATTACAAGAAATGACAATTTGTGCAACTGCTTATAAATTTCAAGGAAAAACTGATCCTTAATCAACCAAGTTATTAATAGCAGGCTTAACTGACAATTAAAATGATGGTAGGATCATGGTTTACATGAAAAACATGAAAACAGAATTATTAAGCTGAACCAAAGAAATTATAAAAGAAGGGAATGGTAAAAGAATTAGAACAAATGTTCCAGATGTAGTCAATAAATTAATATTAGGAATTATAAAAGAATTTATATGAGACCCAAACCAACTTCAACAAAGAAATGCTGAATCATTGACTAATCTACGATGCCCAAAATTACATGATTTTTTATTGTACAAAGATGTATTTTTAACAAAATTGAATTTTAGAGATGAATGTAATTCATCAATATGGAAAGAAAGATTCATAGCCGGATTACCAAAATTATTTCCAGAAAGAGTAAAGACAAGAATAAGAAATGAAAATAATCAAGAGATACCATATAATTAGCTATCTTATGGACAAATAATCAGTGATATTAATCTAGAAGGATTAAGTTTGTATAATGATATGAAATTAAAAATAAAAATTAAAAATGAATATGCCCAAGGAAAAAGAAAATTAGGAAGTTTTTATGCTCAATATGGATATGAGAAAATAATAGCTTTCTGTTCAAGGCAGAAAAGGAAGTTCAAAATAAATAATAAAAAAATTTATAAAAAATGAAATTATAAAAAGGAAAACTATTCAAAAAACAATAAACTATATAAAAGAAAAACAAATGAAAAATATTTTAAAAACAAAGTCCCTATTTGTTATAAATGTAAAAGAATATGGCATTATAAAAATGAATGCAAGATGAAAAATAAAATCAATAACTTAGACATATTAGAAGAATTAAAAGAACAAAAGATTAATATTTTATTATTAGAATTTGAATCTAAGTCAAGCTAAGAAAAATCAAGTACCCATTATGAAACTCTAGAAATTAATGAACTTTATAGTGCTTCTAAAGAAGAAGAGGAAAAAGAATACTCTGAAATTGATTGTGGAATTGAAAAATGTCAATGTATAAACATGATTTCTTCTAATAAAGAAAAATTTAATCTTAAAAATTGAAAACCCAGAAATAAGGAAAGAAGAATTAGAAAAATTAAAGGATTTAATAATTTAAGAAGAAACTCCTAAGGCTAAATTAGAACCTTATAAATTTTCAAAAATCCTAAAAAGACTTAAAAAAACCTCCAACTATACAAGATCTTCATAATAAATTAAAAACAATAAAACAAAAAATTAAAGAATTAAAATAAGAAAATCAAAATTTTAAACAAAAAATATTAGAATTTGAAGTCCAAACCATTTTAAGTTCAGAAGCTAAAACAAAAGATAAAGGAATAAAAATTCAAGAAAAAAATGGTGAATTCGTAAATATAATATAAAAAATACATTACCATAAATGGTACATTTCTATAAACTTAATAATAAACAATGAATATCATGTTAAAGTAATAGCACTAGTAGATATAAGTGTAGATCAAAATTGTATTCAATAAGGATAATTCCCACTAAATATTATGAAAAAACCATTGAAGAACTACATTCTGTTAATAGTTCAAAACTAAATATTAAATATAAATTAGTAATGTTAAAGTATGCAATAATGAAATATGCTTCAAAATGCCTTTCATTTTAGTTAAAAATATTAACACTAATATAGTTCTTAGCACTCCCTTTATTACTTCACTATATCCTTTTAATGTAATACCTTTCAAACTAAAATCTAATGTTTTAGGAAGAGAATTAATATTTTTTTTCACCTTTCCTGTTCAAGAAAAGAGTATTAAGATACTAAAAAATTCATATATTCAAACAATAAACATGATACAAAGCAAAGAAAATCATTATAAATTCCTCAAACAATAAATCAATTTTTTACATTTAGAAAAAAAATTAAATAATTTAGACATTAAAGAAAGAATAAAATAAATTGAAAATCAATTTTTTCAAGATATTTGTGCACCTATTCCAAATGCTTTGTGGAATAGAAAAATGCATATAGTAAGCCTACCATATATAAAAAATTTGACATAAAACAAATACCAACTAAATCTAGAGCAATTCATATGAATGAAGAGTTAGAAAAACTTTGTATAAAAGAAATTTTAGAACTGGAAATAGAGGGATTAATTCAGAAATCAAAATCACCATGGCCATGCTCTACCTTTTATGTAATGAATGCTGCAGAATTAGAAAGATGCCTCTCTTAATTAGTTATAAAATATAAACCATTAAATAAAGTTTTAAAATGGATATGATATCCTATACCAAATAAACAAGATATATAAAATATTTTCAAAATTTGATATGAAATCAGGATTTTGGCAAATTCAAATTAATGAGAAAGACAGATATAAAACAAGATTTAATGTTCCATTCAAACATTATGAATGGAAGTTATGCCATTTGGATTAAAAAATGCTCCATCAGAATTTCAAAATATTATGAATGATATTTTAAATCTTATTCAAAATTTCTTTATAGTATATATTAATGATGCTTTAATCTATTCTGAATCATTGAATCAACATTTTTTACATTTAGAAAAATTTTATAATGTAATCAAAGCTAATGGATTAGTAGTTTCCCAAACAAAGATAAAATTATTTCAAACACAAATTATATTTTTAGGACATAATATAAATCAAGGAATGATAACCCCTATATCAAGATCATTGGAGTTCACTTCTAGATTTTCCAATGAAATTAAAGATAAAAATCAATTACAAAGATTTTTAGGATGTTTAAATTATATATTAGATTTTTTAAAATATAAAAAATAATTTGCAAACCATTATATCAAAGATTAAGGAAAAAACCTCCAGCATGGATAGAAGAACACACGACAATTGTTAAAATAATAAAAGAAATTTTTTTTTTCTGTTTAAGTCTTCCTAATCTCAATGTCTTTTTAATCGTTGAAACAGATGCTTCTGATATCAACTATGGTGGAATTTTTAAACAAAAACTTTCAAATAGTTCTCAAGAAAATCTAATACGATTCCATTCAGGATTTTGGAATAATGCTCAATTAAATTATTCAACCGTCAAAAAGAAAATTCTTTCAATAGTGTTATGTATATTAAAATTTGAAGATAATTTATACCTTAAAATTTTTTTTATTAAGAATAGATTGTAAGGTTGCTAAAGAAATATTAGAGAAGGATGTTAAAAATTTAATATCAAAACAAATATTTGCCCAATGACAAGTTTTATTGAGTAATTTCGATTTTGAAATATAACATATTAAAGGAATTTAAAATAATCTTCTTAACTTTTTATCTCGTGAATTTTTGCAGGGCAAATCTAGGAAGAAATGAATACAAATCAAACTACTCCTAATCAAAAGAAATTGAATAAGAATTCTTTTTCATATTTGGTGAAAAAATCCGATAATTCAAAAGCTTCACCTTCCAATTATTTAGAGGTAGTTAAAAGTGATTTAAAAGAGAATAATAAATCTCCATCTTTGACTATAAAGTCTTTTGCCTGTTATATGAAGACTAATCCTTTATTTATATTGATTATGGAACCTGAGCATTTCCTTACTCAACATACAATGATTCAATATGATTTTCAACAACTAATTTGGTCTTATAAGAAGTTTTTAGTTGACTCAAAACCACCATCTTATACATATTATGATTACATTACAGCATGGTATGATGCTTTTTATGTTCGCAATTACACTCATTCTTGGTTTTTCTCTTTTAATAAAAACTTATCTCATAATTTTCCAACTTGGTTCTAGTTTTGGTGGGATTCATTCGGTTTTATTCGAGAAGCTTTACCTTAAGAAATTAAACTTGAATTTAATGAATATTTAAGAAAGTACCCAGACACGATTAAACAATATGATCAATTAATGAATTTCTTTATAACCTTTAACATTCCTTGGATAGTTTCATGGACTTTCATTATTAATAAATATGATATTGGAACATCCTAATTATCAAGAGAATTCAAAATTAAATGGTGGGATGGTTTTTCAATGACTCAAACTAGTCAAGAGACTATCATACAATGGCTTAAAAGTAGGCCCACAATGCAATGATTCAAAAAAACACTAATTAGTAATGACCACCTTACGTTTTTTACTAACAAGTAAAAAATTTAAGGATAGCTGGCTTTCATTTCTTCAAAGTTTGAATACAAAAAACTCATCAAGGAACTAGCTTCTCAATTTGATTTGGACTCAGATAAAAAAGATGATATGTCTTTCACCTTCTCAAAACAACCAGGTTCTCATTATGAAAATGATTGTTACAATATGGAGTTTGCTCAAGATCTATATGCTGATTTTAAAAGAGATTTATGGTTATAGAATTATGGACAATTTCTAAGCAGTTCCAGATATTTGCTCAAAACTTTTATCAGTAAACCATCTGCTTCACGCAAGGAATAAATATGAAAAAAAAGATAAAGTCTATAAACTTTTCTTTATTCAATCAAAAGAAAACAGACACCAGGACTACTGACAAAGCAAAGGACAAGTTACAACCATAAATTACTCATATTTAAGAACATTAAAACAAACATCTCAAAATGTTATCTAGAGAAGCCATGCAAGAAATATATACTGCTGCAACCACTCTAATAATACTACATAATCATCATTCAGCACAGAGGCATCGATGTTTGAAATGCAACATGATCTTTTTATTAGGACAAGTTCTTGGTGGGCATATGAGACTCCACACCAACAAACAAGTGGTATGCAAAGCCACTCTTCTGAAGAAAGGTCTTTTAATCTACCAGAGGAAGAAAAAGATCAATAATGAAGAAGATAAGTACTTAACTGATAATAATGAAATCAATGTTAGCAGTGATGTCATCAATTAATAATGGAGAAAAAATGTAAGTCCTGATGTCATCCGAATTTCAAATGTTTTAAGTTCGGGACTTTTCTGCCTATCAATAAGCTTCAAATATATGAATCAATGCAGACTAGAGATCATCCATTTTTCTATTTCTCTCTTCTTTGTAAAATCTTCTTTTTTTAAGATCCTATACGATGAATTAGATAGATGCTATACAGATTGGTATTATAGTCAATTCTTCAAGATTTTGTGAAGAAGTATTGTAAGTGTGTTTAAATCATATTAATCTTATCAGAGTGTGTGTGTGTGTAATGATTAAGTATAAATATTATTTTAAAATGATATAATTGACTATATCAATATGAATGTATGTATGTATGTATCATTTATTTAATGTATTTAATTGGCAATATCAATATGAATATATATCAAAATATAAATATACATATTATTGTTATTATTATTATTATTATTAATAATAAAAAATATATAAGTATGATACATATGATACATTATTTTATGTATGTATGTATGTATCATATATTTAATGTATATATATGATATATTGTAAGTACATATTCTTATATATGATACATTATATTATTATTATTATTATTATATATAACTGTTACCAACAGCCAATTACCAACACCTTTGACCGTTGGTAAATTTTAAATAACTGTTATCAATAGCCAATTACCAATGCGTCAGTTACCAACACCTTTAACTATTGATAAATTTTAAATAACTGTTACCAATAGCCAATTATTAATACGTTACTTACCAATGCCTTTAACCGTTAGTAAATTTTAATTTTTTTTTTATCAATAGTCTAATGTATGGGTAATATTGATAATTACTAACAATCAAACCATTGGTAATTTGACTGTTGAAAAACTTAGGTTTTTTAGTAGTGTACATTTCCTTGGCGTTTGTCCAAAAAGTGCCTCCCATACGCATATATTTAATCTTCTTAGGAATCATCGAATTCCAGTTCATCTGCAGACTGCAACCTGGCTACGGTAAGCATTCATCAATCAGCTTGGAAAATTATTTGTACAAAAACTTTATTGCACGACAAAAATCCAATTTAATGACACATTTGATTTGAAGAAAAAAAGATGAATTGGTTGCAAAATCTATTCATAAAAAATAAGTAACTTTGAATATTAGATAAATAGAGTATTAAATGACATTAGTTTAGGCAAAAAAATTTTAAAAAACAAAAACAAAAAACAATCCGATAATATCTTTAATCAGAAAAGAACAAAATTCACGGGAATCCGGAAGATCCTGTTCACACCGCTTTTTCTGTCCAAATAAATGGACCATCTTGGATATAATTAACTTAATTTTCAGGGCTAATTACAGAAAACCTTATGAATTATGATATTTTGATAAAAATACAGTTTATTCTTTTCTGTTTTCTAATTTTATACTTTGTCCCTTGAGAGAAGAGAAAAAATTTGTTTTACATTTGTTTATATTTTTTTAAAAAAATATGCAAGTGATTTTTAAGTAGAGATAGTATTAACTTGTAAATGATGTTGATTTTGACAAAAATAAAATAAAATAAGGAATTATTTTCAATGTAAGATGAACGTAAGAAGAACCCGAGACAACAGAAATTTGAGGATCATTTATGTGTTTGGACTAAAATAATTATAAGTCACCATTTCGGTAGAATTCTGTCCGTTTATGTTTGCCATGTGACATCATCTCGAGTATATAAAACAAACCTCTATTTGTAACCTCGAGAGCATCTTCAGCCGTTCGCATCAACAAAACCATAAAATGTCCTCTAAGGCAAGGTACTAACCCTATTCACCTTTTGTATGTATTCGCGTCAATTACTTGATTTTGAACGAAGGAAAAGTTAGTTTATGAGGATAAAATTCGGAAAGATATTGAAAAATAAAAAATTGTCTCAAACTTTTGAAAAAGTAAATGTATCAATGAAATTGGGCTGAATGATGTAAATAATATATTAATTTTAAGTCAGATTAATTGAAATTTGAAAACTGAACCTGAACGAAGTAAGTCTTGAATTATCACATTTCTTTAGATAGATAGTTATTGGGTCTTCTGGGTTTAGGTTTGGGGTTGATGGAGTTAGGTTTTTTGTTTTCAGATTACTTTGTACACCTTTAAACTCCCCAAGTCCAACTTTTATTGTTCTTTTTTATCTTTTAGGTGTCCCAAAACTATTGTTCTATTTCTTAAAATTGAAATATCTTTCCAATTTTACCACTTTTTTAATTTCTTGAATTTTGTACAAAAACACAACTATGTTAAGAAAAGAATTATTTTTTTGTTGAAGGAAAAATTTTCTTAGTTAAATTTTGTAGATTCTAAAATGTTACAATAAATATGGTCGAGGGAGCACATAACTAAGCCACTTGTTGGATTCAATTCTAAGCTTCTTTTTTTTTCTTTTCCTTCATTTCAAATTCCAACGGTAACAATAGTAATCCGAACCAAAATAAGTCATCCATTCCAGTTGAATAGTATTTTGTCCTTCCTATTTGCAATCGTATCTGCATGGAGCCTATAAAAAGAAACCAGACCCGAGGGAAACTTGCAGGTCCAAGGGCCCCCGACTTGTAACTTGGAGCATCTTCAGTCGTTCTCATAAAAAAAAACTCACAAAATGTCCACTAAGCCAAGGTTCGTACGTACCAGCCTGATCCATGCCCTTCTGTATGTTTTGAGTTTTAGTTAATCGATCCCAACTAGTTGTATATATGCAGAACAAACTTTGTAAGTGTGCAATATATTACAGATTGCGACATTATTATATCATTTTTGTTTTGATGAAGGTATATTGTTGGGAGATCAGAGTTTAACTTTAGATCTTCGGATAGCAACCACAAGTATACTCTTAATCATTAATTAGACCAAAGTTTTGGTTGCTGGTGGTTAATTTCGTTCTAGCTTTGAATCCAAGAAATCTCTCTTTTTCACTTCTTTAATCAGTGTTTATGATGTATATAATCCTCATTATAAAAGAAAAATGGTCGACTAATTGATTGTCTACATGTGCCTGTTTCAACCACAACCAGGTTAGAAGGCAAAGTTGCCCTCATCACCGGCGGCGCCAGTGGAATCGGCGAGGAGGCGGCCAGACTGTTCGCCCAACATGGCGCTCGAGTCGTCCTCGTGGACGTCCAAGACGAACTTGGTCGCCAAGTCGCCTCCTCAATCGGCCACGACATCGCCTCTTACCACCACTGCGACGTCCGGGACGAGAAACAGGTTGAAGAGTCGGTTAACTTCGTCCTCCAAAAGCACGGCAAGCTCGATGTCCTCTTCAGCAACGCCGGTACCGTCGAACCGGTGTCCAACATCCTCGACCTTGACTTTTCTGCCTTCGACACAATCATGGCCACCAATGTCCGGGGCGTCGTCGCCACCATCAAGCATGCCGCGCGTGCCATGGTGGCCAACAAGACGCGCGGCTCCATCATCTGCAATGCGAGCGTGGCATCGTTGATCGGCGGGCCGGGCCAGCATGGGTACACGGCTTCAAAACACGCCGTGGCAGGGCTGGTCCGGTCAACGTGCAGAGATCTCGGGGCTCACGGTATCAGAGTTAATTGCGTGTCGCCGTTCGCGCTAGCGACGCCGCTGTCCATTGGATTCTTCAACATGCCGGCGAGGGAGATAGAGGAGAACATGGCGGCGGTGGCGAACTTGAAGGGGGTGGTGTTGAATACGAGGCACGTGGCTGAGGCAGCGTTGTTCTTGGCTTCCGACGAGTCGGCCTATATTAGTGGGCACAATTTGGCCATAGACGGTGGATTTTCGGTGGTGAGGTTTTGATTTCAGGCGTTGTTCTTGGCTTCCTAAGATAAAACTTATTCCTTGCACTGAGCGATGTTGATGTTAATTCTACTGCTTTTGTTTCATAAATTCAACGTCTCAAACCTTCTTCGCCTCCCGTGCTCAAGAAGATTATAGTATAATTTATGGGTAGAAATCTTATTAAACTTCACACTTTATTAGGCTGTGACTTAAATCCACTACTCAAGGTTTCTTCGATCCAAAATTTCATTAATATTTCGAAATAAGCTAAAATTGCGGGGCCCTTGACTGTTATCCAAATATTACAAAAAATAAAAAAAATAAAACCTCACAATCTTTATGAATTTGACACAAATAGACACTTTTAGCTTAAAATAATGTAAATAAGCTACCTTCACCGTTGCGGCTTGAGATCAGCCAACTTTTTTATTACCCATGGAGCATTTTTTCTCTCTGAACTACGAAATCAATATCTTAAACACATGCTTCTCTCATCATTTACACTCCACCAACTCAACTTCTCCTTACCACCCACTTTTCCCTCACTTTTTTGCACATAACAAACCCCCTCTTTCTCATACCAAAATTCTTACTTCCGCATCACCACAACTATTAATCGCCGATAGCTGTTTTCGCAACCTCATTATCCAGCCCTCCCCTCCAACCCCTAATACACCACATCTCAAATTAACGATGATATCTTCCTACAATGTTCTTCCTCCAATTTTGATGACCAAAATGGTTTGGAGCTAAAAAAAAAAAAACAGATGCGTCATGAAGCACCCCCAAGGTCTTGACTCCGTCAAATAGATCTTCTCTCCCCACTAGCATCACTACGTTATGGGCAATATTCCCACAGGCACTATTTCTTCCGACTAAGACCTAATTAAAATTGGTGTGTTGTGATATCCACGGGTCTTTGTCTTGTCCTAGCTCAGACTGAAATGTAACCCAATTAGACCCAGTAGTCTTCATACCCAATTAGGAGAGGATGTTTTTTGGGACTAACTTGTACTTGATCGAGATGGCAAAGATATTGATGTGGATGCTAACATGTTGCAGTATCAGGTTTCAAGGATGGCCAGGTGGACTCAAAGTAGGATGATGGCAGTTGTTGAGGCCAATATGATTTCTTAGTTTCAGTTAGCCATAGTGACTCTATTGTGAGTATTATAACTTTTTATCTCTTTTTGATAAAGAATTTGTTAGGAACTCTTTAAATGGAATATATTCCACATATTTAACAAGGAATGGACAATTTATCTCATTTAAAAACCAAAATGGTTTATTTCAGAAAAAAAAAATTCATTAGTGGTTGAATCAGACCAACCAAAAAATATTTGGTGGTTTATTTGTTAATTTTTTAAAAAATCACACATTTTATGCTTTTACATTGGGCAACAACCACCTACACGTTGCACACATGCTAAGCCTCTTTATTTCCATTTTTTACAATTTTACCATTCATTAACATTAGCTCATGTTTCTTCTCCAAGACATCGCTCCTCTCCCTCTCAAATTGCATATTCTTCATCTTTATGCTTGATATCAGTGCAACACCATCCTATTACATGGTGGTTGTTGTTGGAGTGGTTGCGATCAAATAAATGAATCCTATCGAAGTAAACACTCCACCCAGTCATGACCAGCTCATTGTTGTCTCCCACCACTCGATGGAATCAAGCCTACACAATTGATCTCATGAATCAAACGGAGTTGGCCAACCAAAAAAGATATAAAATCCACATCCTTTTAGAGACTAACTGACACTTGTGGTTGTGAAACTAGTCCTTGTAGGCACTATAAGAGAAATGCACAAAAGTAACTTATATACTAGTCATAATGTGATGGAATAGGTCAATCATTTTCTTTTTAGTCGCTAGTGCCGAACGACAGAGGAACAATTAACTTGAGTGACTAAAAACCTTGAGTCTTTGGTTAGTCACCTATATGAGTAGCCGAGGTTAGTAGCTAGTTAAATCAATTCGAGTCAGTCATTTTTGGTATTTTTATTTTTTTGAATTGTACAAATTATATTATATAAATTAGTAATTGCGATATATAATTATATGAAATGGATTGTAGGTTATAATTAAATGGATTGATAATTTGATAAACTAAAAATTAAAGTTAAAATAATTATAAAGGATTGTCACAAAGGCAATTGTGGATGAAGTCCTCTTCCAGCAAAAGGTGAATAACGTCAGCCCGATCGCCTTGAGCTCGAAGGTCTTGAGTGGCTTAATCCTTTAAGTGTCCAGGATCAGTAGCTTATGTCTTGAGTATGAAACTCCCATAATTTTTTTTAAAAAAAGGTCCAACAGGGGAAAACACATGGTAGGATGAGAAATCTTTTGTGATTCTCATATTTAGTGAGTATGTGAGGGCAAGATATTGAGGTTGTTAGTAGTGTTAGGAGTTCATAGCTAGCATAGGCACTAGGGGTATACTTTTATTGTAATCTTTATATTTTGTGTGAGTATATTTCTCTTATCTGTAGATGTATGTTAGTTAAAAGCCAAACCGCGTTAAATTTGTATGTGTTATATGATTATGTTTGTTTTTCGCCGCATGTGATAGATGATTAAGAAATTTTTCCTAACATACGCAAGTATATATATCTTTATTCTGTTCCGTAATGGGGCAGGGACTTCCATCTTCCCTCATCTATATTCATGATTATGAAAAGGGTGGAGAAAAAAAGTGATTATAAGGAAAAGTACAAAAAAAGTGACTGAACTTATTGCTCTGGACATTTTTTGTCACCGTTCTTTTAAGTGGTGTTTTGTGCCAAATGAGATACCAATGTCTTAAAATGGGACGAATAATGTGACCAATATAATTGACGGATAAATTACACACGTTAACCCTAACCTTTTAATTTTGTTTCATTTTTAACCTCAACCTGCAACTTGTTCATTCTACCTCCCTAACGTGATTAAGACGTTTCATTTCAGACCTTATTTGGATGAAAAGCATTATCTCTCACGGAATCATCCACAATGACATAGATCTTCCCGGATTGGCCCTGTTGGCCCATAAATTATATCTAGTCGTCCAACCACGTGAGTAAAAAAGGAAAAAAATGATAAAGAAAAAAGAGAAAGAGAAAGAAATTAGAAAAGAGCAGTTCATTTGGGTTTGTTTCTAGAGGAGAGAATAGTAAAGTTCAGAGCGAGAATGAAGGCGAAAGAGTTAGGGTTAAAGGTAGACAAAAGTGTTTGTGTGTCTTTTGTTCTGACATCAGTCTGAAAGGAGAAGAATCAGAATCGGGAAGTAAATATTCATGAAAAAAAAATAATGGAAGTCAGAAAAGTAAAAAGAGATGAGACTAAAGGCTGCCCCCAATATAGTAATTTTTTCAACTTTATGGCTGAGGGATAGGCTACATTTTGATATTGAAAGTTGGTAGGATGGGATACATGTGGGGGGAGTTTAAGACATTGTGGGGTTAGTGTGTCATATTTTTGTGTTGTGCTTTATATGTCAGGTATTAGGGCCCAAATGGGACCAATCCAAAATATAAAATGATATAACTGGGGTTTGGTTCGTCAACTCCAATGGTAAAACCAGGTAAAAAAATTGGTGAAAGTATTGTTGTTTAGTAATGCCATTAAATGTATAATTATAATAGTTACTACAATTTCTCTTTGTAGCTCATAGTGGCGGGTATTTCATAGTGAAAATGTACCATGGGAGCTATTTTGGATATTTGCCATTCAAGGCTTGCATTATGTAAACTATTGGGATTATTGTCAGTTTGATAGGTTTAGTCTAGTGGAGATTGATAAAATGATTGAGGATATAGGTTACTTAGGGTACATGGATTATTTTTGGTTGTATTCTGGGAATGAGTTGGATGATGGGCTAGTTCCTTTGAAATATTAAGCAGATGTTATGCAAATAATGAGGCTCTACTTGCATGAGCATACTGTGATTGAGATGTATATTGTAATGAAGGCCGTGGACGAGGTGATTAAGGATAAGATTGCCTATTTTGGGAAAATTAAAGATTCCATAAGTCCAAAGAAAGTTGTAATAGAAGAAATTGTAGAGGAGGGTAGGGATAATTATGCTACATCTCATATGAAGGTGAAGACATCTTCCAATAAACGAAGTCCTGCATCAGGTTTAAAGATAACACTAACATGGGCAACTCAGGTCAATGAAGAACAATGTGGGCCAAGTAATGTTTGTGAAAAAGAGGGAAATAAGATGAGGGGTGAAAATGAAGATATCCCTATGGGTATTATTCCTCTAGAGGTTAATGAAGATGTTGATCATGAAGCACAACATGTGGCTGCAATGAAGGAGTCAAGCAAGCATAAAATAAAGGATACTAATTATGAACCTCAATCTGACTCAGGTACATGTAAAACAGAATTTGAGGAATTAGACAATGAGATTGCAAAAAATGATGATGCACTGAACAAAAAAGTTTCAATTAATGACTTAATCAATAGAGAAGGTAGAGGTAAATGAGGGAAGAAGCACAGCACATCAAAGACAGGGGCATGTGAGAATTCTGAAGGCCATGTGAAGACAGAAGCATGTGAGAATTCTGAATTCCATGTGAGGACAAAGAAGGGTAAAAAGACAATGATGGAGTTTAGTTATGAGCTAGGGTCTGATGTGGAAGTGGACGTTGAAGAATTGGAAAGCTTGCATTCATCCAATGATGAGGGTTGGAGATACCCTACTTTTAATGTTCAGAGTGACATGCCCGACCCTATGTTCACCTCATTTGAGGTGTTGAAAAAGACAATTAGACTTTATGCAATTAAGTTAATGTGTAATGTGGGGGTTGTCAAGAGTGAGAAACGAAGGGTAAGGGCAAGGTGTTCAAATGGGTGTCCTTAGACATTGTATGCAACACCTACACTAGATGGAATGGTTCAGATAAGGACATACATTGGGGAATATAATTGCATGAAGGTTTTCAAGTCCAAGAATACAAAGTATGCGTGAATTGTAGAGGCCTACCTAAAAAACATAAAATCAGATCCTAATATGTTTATTACAGCACTTTAGGATCAGATTAGAGGAGATTACAACTTAGAAGTGTCCAGAACCAAAGTATGGAGAAGGAAGTAGAAGGCATTTAAAATTATAAGGGGTGATGAAAGTATCCAATTTAGCAAGCTAGGTGATTACGAAGGTGAACTCAGAAAGACAAATCCAAGAACAATGTTTGTGTTAAAGTTGGAGAATTTACACCCAATTCGTTTTAATTTTAGTCAATTGACTATAAAATAACTTTTTTTTTTATTTTTACATCTTTTTTACTTGAAACTAATTTTAATTAAAAGCTAATATTATGTAGCTACAATAATCAATTGAAAATATAATTTTTATAATCTTACTAAATTTTTATGAATTTTTCTAGTTTCAAGTCTTAAAAAAGAAAAATTCATAAAAATTTAACAACATCCTAAAAGTTTACTTTCAAATTGATTATTGCATCTACATAACATTGACTTTCAAATGAAATTAGTTTCACGTAAAAAAGATGAAAAAGTTAAAAAAAGTTAGTTGACTTTAGACAAAACGAATTGACCCTTAGTTTTTTCAGAGGATTTTCATCTGCATTGAGGCATGCAAGAAAAG
The DNA here is from genome assembly GCA_039654915.1 of Aquilaria yunnanensis. Lineage (NCBI taxonomy): Eukaryota > Viridiplantae > Streptophyta > Magnoliopsida > Malvales > Thymelaeaceae > Aquilaria > Aquilaria yunnanensis. Next base: position 111,791,514 of record CM077593.1, read on the forward strand.
GTTTCTTAAAGGATACAGGCCTATAATTGGCATTGACGGTTGTTTTCTAAAAGGAAATTATGGTGGAAAGCCATTAGTTGCAGTAGGAATAGATACAAAAGATTGCATCTGGCTAATTGCCAATGCAAGAGTTAAGGTTGAGTGCTATGATTCATGGCATTAGTTTCTGAATATGTTGGATGAGAAGCTGGGAATAGATAATACAAATTCAAGGTTGTGAACATTCACTAGTGATAGACAAAAGGTAATTGACAATGTTTTTATGTCTTTTTATCTTATTCATACAAAAGCTAACTTCACTTATGTAATTATGTTAAGGTCTGATTCTAGCTGTGCAAGAGTTGTTCTCTGAAGCTGAACACAAGTTTTGTGTTCGCCATTTGTACAATAACTTTAAGAACTCATATTCTGGTGGTGTGTTGAAAGAGTTAGTGTGGTCTGTTGCTAGAAGTAGTTATATTTCAGAGTTTAATAAAAATATGGAGAAGCTTAAGTCTATAGATGATAGTGCATGGATGTAGTTGACTGTTATTCCACCACAACACCAGTCAAGGGTACATTTCAGAGAGTATTACAAGTGTGATGTGGTGTTGAATAATATAAGTGAGTGTTTCAATAAGTTCATCCTAGATGCTAAGGACAAACCAATTTTAACCATGTTGGAGATAATTAGGACGAAGTTAATAGTTAGAATTGCCAATAAAAAGAGGGCACTAAAGAGTTTTATAAGGGTTTTCTATCCTAAACTTATGAAGAAGGCTAACAAGTCAATGGAACAAGTAGGTTGATGCATCCCTATGGGATCAGGAGGGTCACAGTGTCAAGTGAGCACCCCTCATGGTCAATTTGTTGTTAATTTGGCAACAAAAACCTACAATTGCAGAAAGTGGCAGTTGAGTGGGATACCCTGCTCACAAGCATGCTTTACCATATTACACAACATAGGGAAGATAGAAGAATATATGCATTCTTGCTACACAATCGAGACATGTGCAAAGACATATAGAAATGTCATCAACCTTGTCACCAATATAGATTAGTGGCAAGAAACATACTATAACCTCATCCAACCCCCTCAATTGGGAAAACCAAATAAAAACAGAAAATAAAAGAAGAGAAGAAAAGAAGCAGGGGAAAGTGATAACCTAAACAAGATGAGACGATTTGGGATGAAAATGCATTGCAATGTATGTAAAGAGGAAAGACATACCAAGGTTACTTACAAATATAAGGACAACAAATCCCAACATCAAAACCAAGGGCTAGTAGGATCCTTAACTTATAGAAGGAACAAAGTTCAGGTACATTAACAAATTGCATCCCTATGGAAACATTTCTGCAACAAGTTGATATGTTTTAATCATGTTCTGAACATGTGTTTTCATTTTAGGTTTGGAGAAATTAAACATCAAGCCAACCACTAGAGGTAGTTAGTGATATAGTTGATCTGGACCAGAATTAAGTGAGGCCACAATCTCAGCCATGTTCATATGCATTTGGTTCGGCCTTCTTGCACACAAATGCAGATGGGGTGCCTAAAGTCAAACGAGGGTGAGGTTAGCCCAGAAAGAATCCACAAGCTTGAACCTAGTACAATTTGAGAGTTTTTTTTGTACATGTCATGTTTTTTGTGCAGTTGGGGTGTTTTTTGTGGAGTTGCCTTCAATAGTTAGGGAATGAATTATGAATGACCAGATTTAATTACATTAGTTGGACATTTTCATATTTTGAGAAATGAATGTGTAACAAAACAGTATGTTTAGAAGTTCATTTAACTTGAAAAATATATGGAGGCCAATTGTTTATGGAAGCCAATTGTTTGAAATTTTGACTTAAAAGTGTGTAGTTTGCTTTTTACTTGAATGAAATATGAAACACAGGTTTGGGTTTATTTGACAATTATATATGAAGGCTAAGGTTGAATAAGGAATGCGTAATTCATAGTTAGGGTTCAAAATGAAATATGAAAAAAAGGTTTGGGATAAAAATATTACATTAAAACATCGTTCGGGTTTAATTTGGAACTAATTACAAACTACAACAGCAAACAAGTTTCCCCACACGCACCTGCTAACACACCACTTCCTTCAAAATACAACACACACCAACCCACAACACCCACACCAACACACACTTAACAAAACATCACCCTTAACCTGAACACAAATCCCACTCCCATTTTCCCACAAATCCTATTTCTCGTGCACTAATCCATATCAATGGCCTCATTATAATCACAAGAAGAAGCATTCTGATCCACACCTTCAATTGTCTCGTCAGAGTTTTTTCCTCCCTTAGCTACTCTTCCATCATTCAAATTTGCCTCAACAATCCTCCAACAACATCCCGCATCTTACTCGACATGGGTGGATCATACCAATAAAAAAAAGCACAGTTTTCCCCTCCCTAAACATAACAACAAAAAAACCTTACTGTCTAAATTGAATTTAGTTATGAAGATTATAAGATAAAATTTTGTGGGAGCATACCCCATAATTGGTATATCTCAAGAACCTTCAACTTGGGTTTTCTTTCATCCACAATGTCAGCACTCAGTAGGGTTGCGGGTCTTCTATATGAACAGATCTTCTGTGTCACTCTCTCCATGACTGGACAATTACCTCTGATCCCAAAATTGAAATGCGTTAACTTGCCCAGGTTAGAAGTCTAGTGCTTGTCACGAGCTGGTTATGAGGGTGGGTAGGGGTAAAGCCACAATTTGCCGGGAAAAATTGGTGTTATTTCTTGCGTGGCTAAGTCATTGGACATAATTTATGGGCCAATGTGGCCAATCTGAGGAAGATTTATGCTACCGTGGATGATTTCATGAGAGATAACACTTTTCATCCAAATAAGGCCTGAAAGGAAACATCTTAACCACGTTAGGGAGGTGGAATGAACAAATTGCAGGTTGATGTTAGAATTGAAACAAAATTAAAGGGTTAAGGTTAACGTGTGCAATTTACCCTATAATTGACGATAGAAACTTTCTATCAAATGGTAGAATATTCCAACAGGCGATGATTATGTGGCAATTAAAGGAAGATTGCGTGGCAAAACGACATGCCATGCAGGCAAAATGCAAACTAATGTGGTAATTGGGATTTTGGGATATTCTGAAGCATTTAGGGATTTCTTGGGATTTTTTAGGGATTTGGCCGTATTTTTCCTCCACCTCATCCTCCTCCACCGCCCTATCCTTCAGCTCCCCCACCTCCGTCCCCAACCACCTATTCCACTCCATCCTCCTCTCCTAAGCACCTCATTCACTCCATCCACCTCTGCCGAGCACCTCATCCACCCCAGCTTCTCGCCTAGCTCTTCGATTGTTTGCCAATTGGCGTTGCCCGCCTCCACCACTGCTTATTTCCTTCACTGGCAGCATTGCTTCATTCACAATTTCTTCTTCGATTTGCAGATTTGTTTGTCGATTCGAGAGTCGATTTATTGATTGTTTGTCATCCTAATCATCGATTCACCAATTGTTTGTCAATTCACTGATTTGTTCACCAATTATTTGTCCATCTATTTGTCAACTCATCGATTGTTCATTCTTGGAGGCCAATTTGTTTGTTGGTTCACTTGATTCGCATAATAGCTGGATCTACGATCGGCTGAGCTGGATCGGTAGCATCCTTGGAGGCAGTAAAGCCCATTAACGTCTTCAACTCTACTCGGATGAATTGCCAACTCACCTATTTGTTAACATGTCATCAATGCTAATGCCTCAATCATTAATTTAGGCTCAACTTAAAACTTCAGTTATTATTTTTGCAACACTTAAAAGAATGGTAACCAAAATGGGTCCGGAGTAATAAGTTCAGTTACTTTTTTGATACTTTTCCCATGATTATATTTTAACTAAAATTTCCCATATATCTATCAAGTGATTAATAAATACAATTGAAACATTCATGTACAAATCTTTAATGTGATTCGGCTCTTACTTAACTTGCATTTATGAATGAGAAAATATTTACTTATATTGCAATGAGAATTACAAATAAAATATTTTTGCTTATAACCTCTCTTGATTATGAGCTACAATCCTCTCCAATCGGTAAACTTTTTTCCCCTTGCTCATAAGTCATAACTTTGCCGCGACATACACTTTTGTGGGTCATACACACACACACGCCTGAACAGGACATCTCTAAATGCCGAACAGTGGCCATCCTTCCCAAAGCGGGTTACTCAGACAATCAGTCCTTAAGCTTCTTTAACTTTTCTAATTTGAGCCAATAATCCCAAAACTCACATTCAACAAATGAATTTCAATTAGAAAACAACAAATACTAAAAATCGATGTGTCCGCTATTATTGGTTAGCACTAAAAAGTTCTCGTCTTACACAATGAAATAGTCATGTTTTATACATAAACAAGGCAAGAGCTTTGGTTCTTATTCTTTTCGTCGTCGTCTACAATAATATACCATAAACAAATCATTTCTTCATGTCTTGTCTCTCAAGAAAAAACAACAAAAGGCACATACATATGGAATATCCACACAGCGTTTCATCTCATATGTTGAGGAACATTCGCATATATAGTTCTTTACATTGGATGTTCTTTAGTTTCTACCATAAATTAGACATCCTGGCAACATGGAAGAGACAGAGAAGGGGCACCCTGCAAATTTTCATTACATTTTTCTGGACTACTGCAAAGCAAACATTTAATCCTCCATGGCGGTTGTGTCCGGCAATGATTTGAATCATGGAATGGCTGCGGATATGGAAGCAGCAGGAACCAAAAAGAAAATGGCTCCGGAGATGGAAGCAGGTGGAACCAAAACCAAAACGGCGTCGGAGACTTTCAACTTTTCGTAGCCTTTTACGCAGAAGGTCAGTGCTTGATTTCCTTCTGTTCCACTCCCCAAATTGCAGGTTTTGGATCATGTTCATGGCCACGTCTTTACCCACGTTATAATCATGAGTTGCTTGAAACTGGAAAATCTGCAGATGTTGGCGGAGGCACTAGGCACATTCTTCTTAATTTTTGCTGGTTGTGGATCCGTAGTGGTTGATAGAGACAACAATAAGGTGGTGACACTTCCAGGGATTGCAATTGTCTGGGGATTAGCTGTACTGGTCCTGGTACATGCAATAGGGCACATTTCAGGTGCCCATCTTAACCCTGCCATCACCATTGCTTTTGCTTCCTGTAAGAGGTTCCCACTCAAACAGGTAACTATATATATGGAAATAATTTTGTTTCTTGTAAGGTGTTTGATTTGATTTGGCTCGGTTTAGGTGCCAGGTTATATAGTAGCTCAATTGCTAGGATCAACACTAGCAGCTGGAATACTTCGTTTGTTGTTCACAGGAGATGAAGATGTTTCCACCGTAACATTGCCAGTTGGGAGCACCGTACGATCTTTTGTCATCGAATTCATCATCACATTCCATCTTATGTTTGTCATATCGGCAGTCGTCACTGATGATAGAGCGGTGAGTAGTTAAATTTTCAATTTTAACTTCAATCTTCATTTGTTTTTTCTACCCACAAGATTATATATATCTTCAACTCTGTCGGATGATATATATTCGTGGAATTGAGTATTTAAACTTGAGATTATACGTATCTTCAATCTTCAGTTTGAAGGCTTTGCTGGAATTGCCATTGGAGCAACTATTTCACTCACTGTGATGTTCGCCGGGTAATTATCCACTAAAAAATAAGTTTATTGTTTGACATGAATATTATGGGGTTATGATTAATTACACAGTGGGGGAGTCTTATACTTCAGCCTTGACAGGCCAATTACAGGACCATCAATGAACCCTGCTCGAAGCTTAGGGTCAGCAATAGCTTTCAACAAATACAAAGACCAGTGGATATATCTTACAGCACCAATTCTTGGGGCACTTTCTGGGGCCTGGGCCTATAATGTACTGAGATAATAAATAGATTACTCATTATAGGAAGTAGCAGAGAACGGCTTACCTTTGATATATATGTTGGCCTATCCCATGACATGACAGAACAATTAATTTGCATTGTTGTAATAAAGTAGTGTGAAAATATTTCATGCCTAAGTCATGCAAACAACCGAAACCTTGTTTAGTGAATGAGGTTTGTGGTTATTAGCAGGAAGATTAAACCCAGTTGAGATCTCTCCTATTTATGTACCCAAATGAGAAAAATTTTAGCAGCACTGGTCCAAAGTCTAGATAAACATATCTGTACGACATTTATCACTTCCCCGGATTAAGTACAGGTACAGAGGATGATCGACTCTAAGACTTGATTGATGCAGAATTATGATGAGGCCTGAGTGAGTTCCTGCTGAACTCCGAGCCTGCATGAATATTTTATGGTCTCTGATGGTCTTGAACCTCAAATCTTTGACTGCTATTGCCACCATTCTGCACTACATCTGGACCTGTTACTGTTCCTTCCAATTTTCCCACGAGTTGAGACATATTTGGCCGTAGCAAAGGTGAAAGCATTTGTGCACAATATTGTTAGAGGGCACTTGCAGTATAGAAAAGATAACAAAAGTTCGCATTAGCAAAAACACACGGATGAGAGAACTGACGATTTCTAAAAGACGGATTGATGCAAATTTTAGTACGATCGACGTCATTCTGAAGATATTTCCGACGTAACTTAGGTTAATTTAATTTAAAATAATTTATTTTTACTTTTATATCTTTTTTTTAGTCAAAATTAATTTATTTAAAATTCAATATAATGTAGATATAATAATCTATTAGGAATAAAAATCTTATAATATTGTTAAAGTTTTTATAAATTTTTTCTTTTAATGGCTAAAGAAAGAAAAATTGACACAAACTTAATAACATCATGAAAAATTTTCTTTTAATGAATTATTACACATACATAATATTGAATTTTAAATAAATTGGTTTTGAAAAAAAAATTGTAAAATTAAAAATAAATTATTTTAAATTAAATTCATTTAAATTAAAATAAACTGGGTCGTAACTTTCAGAATATCTTCTTATGTCACTTTATTACACACAACAAAAACAACAATAACAGCAATGGTGATCGAATAAATTAAAAAAATTTTATTCTCAGCTGAGGTTTTGGGCCCAATGTCGTAAAAAAGCAGCCCAAAATCTCCGCCGGAATCAACAGCCTAGAGCCTTCCTTCTCCAAAACGATACTCCGTCTCTTGTTCCATTTCCCACACTCGCTCTGCTCCCTTAAGCCGAGCAGTCTCAGTCGGGAAGCGCCTTTACGCTTATTCATCTCGTTTGGTCTTCTTCGCCGGCCCTCTGAAGTTTTAAGTCTTACCTCTCCTTTTTGTCATCGCGTCTTCCACCGCTTCTAGCTCGCCGTTGCACATCGGTTTCGTTTCTGAGTTGCCGGGGGACTTTCGTTCCAGCCGCAATATTCAGTTAATTCAGATAACTTAATAGTCTCTTCAGTTTGCCAATTTTTGATTGTTTGCTGCTGGAGTGTTGTTTCTTTGTCTGTTTTTATTCTTCAATTTATGTGTCTGCCTAATATAAACGCAGAATATTTCTTCACTGATTACTCTTATTGTCACATTAGGCGTTTAGGGCTTGTTTAGCTCAATGGGTGTTCAGAGGAAAGGTTCGGCTCAGGTTTCGGAGGACACAGAGGAACTGTCTCGTCAGCCCTTGCAGGCTATTCTCTTGGCCGATAGCTTCACCACCAAGTTCCGTCCAATAACCCTTGAACGCCCCAAGGTTCATCTTCTTATGCCAGCTACGCATGCTTCTGTGTGCTTTTCATTAGGAATTACTTGTGGTAATGAGCATTCACGGTCTCTGTGAAAAATCAGCAGATAGTTTAAGACATGGGTGTTTTTTTTCTTAGGATGGGTACTGTATCCAGGAAGATTCCATAGAATTTGGATTTACAATTTTTGAAAAGGGAAAATGCTTTCTTTATGAACGGTTTTGGGTTATTGTCAATGAATTATTCCAACTTGATGTCTCCCTTACCAAGCATTTTTTGACTAAATCATCTATTGAAGGTGCTGCTACCGCTGGTGAATACCCCCATGATAGACTACACCTTGGCATGGCTTGAGTCAGCAGGCGTTGAAGAAGTTTTTGTTTTCTGCTGTGCTCATTCAAAACAAGTAATTGATTACTTGGACAATTCAGAATGGAAGAAGCAACCGAATTTTTCTGTAAATACAATAGAATCACACAATTCAATCAGTGCTGGCGATGCTTTGAGATTGATTTATGAACGCAATGTGGTATGCTTTCTTTTTTGATATTCTGAAACTTTGTGATTTGCTGAGAAAGATTTGTCAAGTTTCAAGGATAATCAACTAACTTGATGTCTTTCATCTTCAAGTGGGCTAATTATTCTCAGATCATACTTGCTAGGACCTGGTCAAGTTAGGTGGTCAATCTCTTCTTGTCTTGAAATTGAGGCCTTGTTATGTACTTTATGATGTATATAAGCATTTTGGTGGTGAAATTTCTTTTAAAGTGCAGTTAACTTTATCTTTTGAGAGAAGGAAGGCCATGCTATTTTATGTATGTCTAGAAATTCTTTATTATGTCCTTATGATGCTTACCAGCATTAAGGAGATGAAATTTCTTTTGAAGCCTAGTTAATCCTGTTTTATTATCAATTTTGTATGCATCTTAATGCATTTTGTACACGTATGTCGGGAGTATTTCATTAAACGATCCAAGGGCCAAGTCATGTACTATTATGTCTACACCCAACTTGAGCCTAATTTTGAGATGTTTAATGCCATGGAAATGTTGGATGATAACCAGGATCCATATGAAATGAGTATTAGACGTAGTAGATTCAATATCTAGTAGTAGTTAGGACACCAGATCTAAAACACACCTTCTTTCACCATGGTTGTTTTGTCTCCAACAAGTGCTCTCTGTTCTCTTTCGTCCTGGACCTGGTGCTTATTATAGGTATATGCCTTTAGATTGGAGAAAACTCATTAAGGAGCCAAATCAATTAAAAATTCCAGAACAAATTGTCTTCAGACATGGTATAACAAGGCTTCTCAATCATGATGGCTAACTCTTTAGAGCAAATTATTTTTTGAAGAAATTCAGTGGTTTCAGCCCCTTAAGATGCTAGTTCTTCAGCCTCTGAAATTATTGTCTTCCTAGATTTCCCTAATTACTCTTGAAGCAAGAGTACCATCAGAACCTCTTCCTTTATCCCAAAGCTTATGCATCTCCTATTTAGGAGTATCTAAAACCCTGTTACACAAACCCAAAATTTCCAACTTGAAGGAATGAGCTTTCTTTTAGTTCTAGAACGTCAGATGAGTGCTATGATGAAATGTGGCCCTGCTCAAGTTACCAAAATGAGTCATTGTTGGATCCTTAAACTCTCTGCGCAGAATGATTTTGTTTTTTGGTTTTTCCCTTCTTTGATTCTTGTTTGTGCTTTAAGTTTGATGCAATTTTACAATTGACTGTAATGCAAGTATGCAATTGACTGTCTTCTATCTATACAGTTTGTGTACATATTGGTATTTCTATTCTCTTATGTACAAGTTAATGCTGACACTATTTTAGCTGTAGAATTAATGCTGAAAATTTGCTCTAGTATTATATTAGGCTTAGTTGTTTTCAGATATTTGATCATGGTGGAACTATTTTGTTTCATGTTGTGTGTTATTTTCCTCTATCTAGATACATGGAGATTTTGTTCTTATCAGCGGGGATACTGTAAGCAACATGTCACTCGGCCAAGTCCTTCAAGAACACAAGGAGAGAAAGAAGAAGGATGCTAACGCCATAATGACCATGGTTATTAAACAGTCTAAGCCTTCTACAATTACTCAACAAACTCGACTTGGTGCTGATGAGCTTTTTATGGCTATAGATCCAAACACAAAACAGCTGCTGTATTTTGAGGATCGGACAGACTCTTCAAAAGGGACTATATCTCTTGATAAGACTTTTCTAGTTGATAACCCTTCTGTTTCTGTGCACAATGATAAGCAGGTCCGTTCCTCATATGTCTCTCCATATTCCCTGAATCAATGGTAATCTGGGTTATATATTGCCTTCTATTGCAGTTATTGGGTTTATAAAGCTTTGTTAATAATGGAGGAAAATGTATAATGTCACTTTTTATATCCTAGTTGGCCAGTTATCCTAGGTGTAATTCACTCTGTGAGGGGATAGTTGAGTAACTTATACTCCCTCCGTCCCGATTTCTTTGATCCATTTGACTTTTTGGGCTAGTTTGACTTGAATTTTTTTATATTATTGTTTGCTAGAAAAAAAATTAAAAAAATATATTTAGAAACTATAGGTCTTGATTTATCATTCATATATAAAGGTTTTTCATTTATATGCTAAAATGTCTAAAATAAAAAATCATAGATTAATTGCTGAAAAGTGAATGGTGCAAAGAATTTGGGACGGAGGGAGTATGTTATTTACCCCCACTTTTGTCATTGACTACTGTTAGTTTCTTGAACTTAAATAGATTGTGGACCGAATTCTTTACAGCTTAAAAATATGAATAATTGTGGTGTTGTTCAAATTCAAGTTTTTGAATTAAGGACTTCACTGTCATATGATTTTGTTGTGGGGGGGGGGGGGGGGGGGATGTTATACACTGGCATATGCAGTGCATTAATGCATTCCAAGTGCTTGTGTTGAAAATGGACGTTCACATGGTACTTTTGCCAGACATACGCAATGGTTTCAGTTGTTTCTCTATTGCAGCTGCCATTGTTATTTGCTGCCTCTATGGGTAGAAGCTTATTATGTTATAGTTTTATTAACACTGTTATTTTTCTTTTGGCTGGTAGGACTGCTACATTGATATATGTTCCCCAGAAGTTTTGAGTCTTTTCACAGACAATTTTGATTATCAGCACTTAAGACGCCATTTCGTGAAGGGTTTGCTTGTTGATGATGTATGTCTTACTTATACCCTTTCCAAAGTGCTTTACGTTATCAAACATTGCTTTATGCATGAATAACTTCTGTGCGCAGCTGTTGCTGTGAACTTGAATCACATTTTCTTCTGAATGGATGTGTACATATTAATTTATTATTTGACAGGAGCATAATTAGACTTTTTTTTTCCCCCATAACCTAGTTATGGACTTAGTTCCTTGGTGGTCTATTATTATGTTTCTCACTTCTTTATAGGTTTGGCCATTGATTTTTTTTTCTCACCTTTTCCAAAGGGATTATGTAGCAGCACAAATAGCATCTTGGAAGAAATTCTGTTTCTCCTTGTTTCCCTCATTTGGCAACAAAGTTTTCTTGAACATAATTCTTGCTATACTATCAAAACCAGTTTCTAGGGTAATTGAGAATTACCTTCCTACAAATAGTTTGAAAATTCTAAAAAGAAATTTCTTCTGTATTCGCCGGGTCTGCTAAAATCAGTACAAATCAATCCAGCATCAATTCCAAATAGCTATGGTCCACTGCAGAGGAAAGCATTTTTACTTTCATTAGTTGCATCCTAAGCGTAAGGTTTTCCTCTGCAGTGAAGTTCTTCTGGGTGCATTGAGTATTGATCTGCTATGCTAATTTTTCTTTGCCGCCAGATTATGGGTTACAAGATTTTCACCTATGAAATCCACTCAAGTTATGCAGCTCGTGTGGATAATTTTCGAAGCTATGACACAATTAGCAAGGACATAATTCAGAGGTGGACATACCCATATGTGCCTGATGTAAAATTTTGTGGCACTCGTGCATCAAAACTTGAAAGGCAAGGGATATACCGATCATCAGGTAACAATAAAAAAATTGAATTGTTATGTATTCTCCTGTTTTTTTTTTCTCTGTGCATAGGATTATCTTTTAATTCTATTTTTGTAGTTTGTTTCTTGTTTTAACTTTTGGAGCATCAATGACCAGACTGGGAATATGGTTTGTGATGAGGTTGTCATAGAGGGAATATTATCATATCAGGTGGTCATGTCTTCGCAACATGGATGTGCATAAATATGCAGGATCTTTCTTTATGTTTTTCACTTCGCCACCCTAATGTTTAGGTAGGAAGCAAGAATCTGTTCATGGTCATGCATGTTCATTTTCTGAATAGATACTTTGAGTGAAGGTAGATCGGGCATTCTTGTGTACTCAGCCTTGTTAAAAGAATGTAGCAACTTTCTGCTGTCAGTGTCATCATGCTTGTAGATATGAGATGTCTCATGCGGTTATTTGTGTGTGCATTTCTTAAACACTGCAAAAGAATTTTTTTAACTATATTAATTCTATGAATGCTGAATCTTGGATATGATTTGATGAAACACTTCAGAAGCATTATCTTCTACTGAATGAGTAATTATTTTTTTCTCAACAACTCAAGCATTGACTAGCGGGCAAAGCTTGGAATTTGTTATTCAAGATCTTTGATTCAGCTCCCCCACTACCTTCTTGGCCAGCCTCTCACATTTAACAAAAAAAATTTATTATTTATTGAATTGTCTGGCACTATTACTTGGCTTAGATGTGGGGAAGGGAAGGGAGGAAAAAAGGGAAACATTATTACCCTTTTCCCACATTAAGTAGTTTGGAGGATGATTTACATGTTGATTATTGCAATATCACCATAATGTTAAAATGTAAACATACTTGTTCATACTAAAGATTCAACAAAGATTGCCCAGCCATGAATATCTGACAATTTTTTTAGTTTAGCAATGATATTATATTAAACTAGAATATATGACCACTTCTCCAAATGTAGTTTATATTGCACAAATCTTATTAAGAACATTGGGGCTGGGTACCAATGCATAAGAGTAACATGTCCTTTTCGGGGTGGTTGTTTTCCTGCCAACAGTATTTGGAATTGGACTATTTGAGGAGTTAGATGCTTTGGCATCTGCTCTATGGAGTACTTAGATGGTGCATGCATGATGCAACCTAGGATGGACGTGTAATTCTTTAAGTTTTTTGCTGGTTTTGGACCTTTATCCTACCTTCCAGCTCTTGTGAAAGAATTGAAAAGTAGTTTGAGAAGCCTTGCAAGTTTTCTTAGTTATAGGAATAAAGGAGAACTTATACGGGAAAAAACTACTACATTTCCACAAACATCTTATAGACTTCCTTTTTTTTTTTTTTTGTATTACCTTGAGGTGTCTCAGCCCAATGTGCCAGACTGATTCCCACTCATGGTTTGCGGCTTCTACTGGCCAGGAGTAGTTTTGCATTGAGAGGTCGCAGGCCACTTTGAACCCTCAACCTCACAAGTCCCAAATGTGGCCGTACACCTATTGAGCTACCTTTCTGGGTCACATCTTGTACACCAATAGGACCATGTCTTGAATTTGAGGTTCATTAAGATTCATTTTATTTTCTGATGAAGGGACTGAAAAATCATACATATACATATATACATGTGTGTGTGTGTGTGTGTGTGTGTGTGTGTGTGTTTGTGTTGGTTCTATATGTGAGCAAATGTTTGAACCATAAAAGATCAAAGACTAAATTTCCTCGTGTAGGCTGCAGTTGCTTCAGCACTTTTGCTTGCATGACAGCTAACATCAGCTATAAGAGTATATTTGATTTTTGCACAAGCATTTTGTTTATGATGGTCTTTGATTGATTCATTCTTTTCCTGCAGATATAGAAGTGTCTCGATCTGCACTTGTAGGCCCCTTTGCAGTTGTTGGTTATGGGACCAAAGTAGGGAACAACACAAGAATTTCCAATTCTGTAATTGGAGAAGGCTGCACAATTGGATCAGATGTTTCTATAGAAGGTTCCTACATATGGAATAATGTTACCATTGAAGATGGCTGTAAATTAAGGCATGCCATCGTTTGTGATGGAGTGGTAATTAAGTTAGGAGCAGTGCTGGACCCTGGTGTTGTTTTGTCTTTCAAGGTAAGCATTATTCATAATATTTAAACTTGTTGGAGTGCCAATTTGTAAAGTACTTTGTAATTTCTTCTGTTTCCGGTATATAATTAGTCTGTTTTGTGCATGTATTTGTTCCCTCTTGGTGCTTGGATATATCTTAGCTTAGAAGAAAATAGAATAAACAATTGTTGGTGTCTGTGTATAAGTTTACGCTATTCATGCCATTGTATTGGTATAACTCATGTATATGTATCTATTTGTGTGTGCAAGTACGCATGTGTTATATGCTGATTAATAAGGGGGCGAAGCTGATGTCTCACTTCAAGGAAACTAAGAGTTACTAGTAATTTTCCTAGGAGGTTAATTGTCCAATGATAGCAATAGCAATAGCAATATCATCACTGTCATGATCAGCGGTTGCCTTCCCTTCATCCTATTTTGGATGTAATACTTTTTACCCACAACAAACAAGACCACAAACATCGACAAAAACGAAGGTAGTGGGTTTGATGACCTTTTACCTGTTCTTTTGTGGATAGTTATGTGGCATCAAAATATATCGTTCACCAATATATAATATACACTACCTTAGTTCAACATCAAAGTAATACTCCCTCCGTCCCATAAATTTTGATACATTTGACTTTTTGTTGTATTTTGACTCAATTTTATTCATATTATTGTTTGTTAAAAAAAATAAAAAAATAAATATTTAGAAACTACATATCTTGAATTATCATTCATATACAAAGATTTTGTATTTATATATTAAAATGTTGAAAATAAAAAATCATAGATTAATTACAAAAAACAAATGGAGCAAAACTTTTGGGACGGAGGGAGTATCTCCTTGTGGCTGTCTGTCTTTGGTGTAATTGAGAGGTGATGTGTGGTGTGCCTCATCTCTCATTTGTTATATCTGTTATATATGATGTATTTTAAATGATACTGCACTAAACTGGTTCTGCTGTCTCTCTCTCTTTGGACTTATGAATATTCAGAAGCTTCAAATTAGTAGCTCTTTTCTGGGGTTGCTGTATTCCTGGGTTGCATCAGCCATTTGTCTGCTCAGGGTCTCTTGTTTCTTCAGAAGATGATTATAGTTTACAACTTTCCTATATCTGAATCTAAGTAGCTTAGATCATAACTGCAAAATTTAGGCTTTTCTAAATGGCGGCACATGCTGTTTTTTATTTACTCTGTTATTGCTGTGACATAGAGTGGGCACATGTGCATTAGTCTCTGTTAAATCTTTTATGATTCTTCTTCATTGCTGTAGAACTCAATATAAATCTCCCGATTTTTGTTTCGTCTTGCCAATTGGATTGCTCTTAATGTTCAACTTTCCTGATTCCTAGTTCAAGATAATTGTTTGGGGGGTTTTATATAGATTACCTGATTGCTATGGTTTCATCAGGTTGTAATTGGGCAGCAACTTCTTGTTCCTGTGTATTCGCAAGTTTCCTTACTTCAACAGCCAATGGAGGAAGATAGTGATGAGGAATTGGAGTATGCTGATAGTAACAGTGGAAACATTGAGCCTTCATGTGAGTTTCTGAGATATAACACCATTTCCTTGCGCTTTTACGTGGTTGTTAAACTTTGACTCTTAACGCATGCACACATGCAACTTTGAGTTTTCATTGTCTTCTGCCCTATGGGAATCTTTTATTTTTGTCTTGGTTGATGTATATACAACCATCCAGTGGAGGAAAATCTATACTATATCATCTGATTACTTATACTTTCACAGCAACTATGGATGTAAGAGATAAGTTAAACGGGGAGTTTGTTTCCACTTTAACTGAGGCAACATGTGGGCCCGCATATGAGGTTAGTCCTTGGCCTGGAAGTACCTGTCATAGCATGAATTAATGAAACCTGGAATCATTTACATGAATTATATCTTAGCTTGGCGCTGGAGGAATTGGATACATTTGGTCAAGCTCTGATGGTGGTCATGAAGAAGAATGGAGACATTCAGTTGCACCCATTCCAGCAGATAAAGTTGATAAGATCCTGCCAATTGTAGATGATGATCAAGAGCCTTTAACACAAGATGATAGTGCACTTTCACCAAAGGGAGATGTTAAATCTGAGTCAGAAGGTTCTTTCTCTGATGATGATAATGAAGATTCTGGAGAAGACTATTTATATTTTGAAAAAGAGGTCAGTCATGTGAACTTAGAGAACCTAACTAAGCACAAGCTGATAGTAACATTCACAATTTACATTCTTTACAGGTTGAAGCTACCTTCTTGAGGGCAGTTCATGAAAATGTCCAAGTAGACCATGTAATTTTAGAAGTCAATGCATTGCGGTGAGTTATATATCCTAATTCAGTTGGTGTATCCTGCTTATGTCCCCTGCTAATTTTGAAAATATTCTGAACAAAACTGTTCATATAGTTTGGTTCTTTTCTTTTGTTCCTTTGACCTGCCATGTTATGCAGGTACTACTGTGGCCCTGTAGAGTTCTTTGAAAGTTATTCACTTTTTTAGTAATCCTACTTGGGATTTCTTTGGTTTCCCTTAGATAAGTAAACTCTGGTCATCAAGATCAAGTCATTTAGTCAAATGCCCCATAAGCCATCAATTTATTGCTGCAGTCTCAAGATGATCAATTTTGGATTATTTACTCTGCTGATGACATTGATAGATTCTATTGGTTCAAGTTGACTTGTAATAGAAAAGAATCCTTGTTTGGCTATGCATCTTACTCGCTAGAAATTTGTCAATTTGTTGTCCTTGAGCATTTTATCAGATTTTAGTTTAGTGCTACAGCTCTTGTCATCTCATTTTATTTGCATGCTTTAGGTTATCATACAATATGCAACCGGTGGACTGTGCAGGAGCAATCTTTGACTCCATGATGAAATTTGCATTGGAATCTCCACACAATTCCAATGGTAAGCATGTTGCCAGCAACGTTTCTATTTCTATGCCACCTCCTTTTCTGTACCCCAAACCTTTGCATGCCTTCTGGTATTTGTTGTTGGCATCAACATAATCACACATTTTTCATGAGCATAAATTCATAAATTTGCTATCATATTATATATTACAATTGAGCATAGATATGCTGCTCATCTATTTACTTCTGTTGAGGCCTTAAACCAATATAAAAAGGCACTGAATTTCGAATTGGTTTAATCTACTTGAGGTTTCCGTAGCTGTTGTTGTGCATGTTGTGTTTTCAATAAAGGTTGCACCCATTTGTACCTTCAGTAAAGTCACTCTTATTTATTTGAAAAACTAATTAACATCTCAGGGGACCTGCAAAGCAATGCTGCAAATGTCATCACAACATGGCGAAAGCTTTTGCTGTCTTTCTTGCATGATATTGACGAGAAGGTTCGTGCTTTTATCCTTGACCATTGTCGTCGACAATTTTGGGCCAGGATCCTTCTAGATTTTTTTCTTGTGATTGTAGATACCCATTTCACATTATAAGCATTTTTTATAAGATGTTGTGAGCTCTTTTTTTTTTTTTTTTCACTTGTCCTGTCCTTTTTTGCTGCACATTAATTGAATGGGAAATGATCTGCAAAGAATCTGCCTTGTCGTTTCACCCATCTCTATAGACTGCCTGAGAGAATTCGGCGTGTGTGCACACGTTCTACACTGGTTGTGCTTTGGGTACCCCTGTCCATCTATGGCTTTTCGATTTCATGTGCCCAGATAATGTCCTACTAATTGAATATTATTCAACTAACATGAATAAAATGCACAGCCACTGGAACCTGTGTCGAACTGTCTGCTGAATGCTGATTCACTTTCACAGTGAACCTGATTGATTTACCTGTTATTGAATTTTCTGTACACTAACCTGTCTGCTCTGGCCATATTTGCATCATTGAAAAAGTATTCAGTAAGTCATGAATTTGGTACTTAAATTTGTGTCGTCTTGTTGCTAGAAGTGATTTTGTTATTTAGCGACATTAATCCATCAATCATCTAAGCCCCAAATCTTAGGTTACTTGGGGTGTTTTGGTGAACACAGCAAAGAGTTGAAAAAGATTGGTGAACTTTTTAGCATGTACTTTCATTGTTAAATCATTTTTTTTAAAATATTTGTAACAGATTGAAGTCATCTTGAAATTTGAAGAAATGTGTTTAGAATCTGCGAAGGAGTTTTCTCCAATATTTTCCAGGGTATGTTATCTTGCACTCCTTTATACTGCATTAGTTGCTAGTTTAAAAAACTCCACGCCCCTTAGCCCTTCTGGAAGGAAGAAAATAAAAGAAAAAAACATTGTAATTGAACTTGAAAGACCACCATTGCAGTCACCACTTTTGTAAATCATGGCGCATTATTTAGGATTATATAATGGATTTCTTACTGATCCCAACGATCGGATAGGATATATATGGATGTGAATGTTGACTTTTGCTTCTGTTGTTTGGTGATTTTGGATTGTCTCTAAAGTTCTAGGCCTTGACCCTTCTTCTATCTACTTTCTTCATCTGTCATGCATCATATATTCTTCCTGTGTCGCAACAAGAATCACACTTTCTAAATTTTTTTTCCTATATGAATGATGCGTACATATGTTTGTCATGTTGTTTTCCAACCTTTTCTGAGTAAACTAACAAGGCATTGCTAGCACAGACGTACATGAGATAATGGAGTAGAAGATAAACACTAAAAAAGATCATGATGTGACATCATCCTTGAGATTTTGAGGAAATGGGGAAAGTGTTTTTCTCTTCAGGATAGGCTGTATACCCTCATTTCTGTTATTATGTGCTCTGATAGCTAAGAGCTAGGCAACCGCCCTGAACCCATTTATTTCATATACGTGGATGCAGGTTTTGCACTTTTTGTATGAGAAGGACATCTTGGAAGAAGATGCTATTTTGAGGTGGGCAGATGAAAAAGAAGGGGCCGATGAATCAGATAAAGTGTTTGTCAAGCAGTCAGAAAAGTTCTTGCAAGTAAGAACTATTTGTTAATCTATCGGCGTCCCAAGGAACATCATTCTTTGTTGAAGTCCATGTCCATATATCACAATATTCTCTGAACACATGCACCCATATATACTCCTAGAAATAAGTTCTTGCAAATGCATGTGGAAAGATATGCTCTTGATAAAGTACATTTGTACCTGCACTGTCTCATGGCATATACAATACAGTTTCCTAGGGGACAATCTGTTTGCTCATTACGATCCCTGCCTTTTCTTGTGTCGATGCGGCTAAGCATCTGTTGATCTTATTGATTTCTTTCTGGCTTCATAATGGAATTGTTGAAACTTGAAATGCCTCTTAATGTTAGTCATTGCACGTGATCTGTTTCTTCGCAATATCTGCTTAACGCATCTTTTGCTGCAGTGGCTGAGAGAGGCATCTGAGGAATCTGAATGAGATGCAGGGTCATAGACAACTATCTAAGCATCTTTGGTACTGACGTTTTTGCAAGTTTCTCTTTTATTATTTTTTCCCAGAAAAAGCTGTGTTAAAAACTGATAAGCAGCGTTGTATTTGTATATTCGAAGCTGCTAGTGCGGTTTTATTTAAATATGGCGTTAGATTGAAGGGACATCTGCCAGTGTAATATATGCATTTTGCATCATCTTGAGATGCCAGTTTTTGCAGGAGTATTTAGAGACTTTAAACATAGGCAATAAACAATACTTTTCGAGCATTAAAATCATGTCCCTCAGATGAGAGAGCATTAAAACCTAGTATTAAAGTTTTCCTTTTTATCATGTATAGAATATCTGGTATGTGGCAATTGATTTTGTTCGAGTTATTTGGCATCAAGTTTGTTGATGTTGAGAGTTTCAAGTGCTTGTAATGCGAGAACTAAGTTATGGTTAGCCAAATTGTGATTTCAGTACGTCCAACAGCGATTTAAAAGGTTGAGTTGAGACTAATCTCTTTTATTTGGTGCCGTGTTTTTTTCTTTCCTGGGATGTCCTGCTGTACTTCACATAATTCATTTGATCCGCTTTTCACATCCTCCTCCACCATTCTCTAATGTCTCTCTTCATCTACACTGATCTCAAAATTCCGCTTAATACAACCAAACAATTGCGCAAGATAAAACTTACCATATGACAAATTTCATGTCGAGTGTTTTGTTCTTCGATTTTAACTCTTTAGCCCGTTTTACCACCACCCCCCCCCCCCCCCCCCCCCCCAAAAAAAAAATACTCTGTCATCCTTTGAGGGACATTATCCCACCTAGTAAAGTAGTAATTGAACATATATTCACATAAATCTAATATAATACTACTAATTTAATTAGCCTCATGTTGGCTACAATGGCTCCATCTTTTTCACCCTCCGTCTTACGTCCTACGTCAAAATGTGAAACATATGGAGCGGGGTCCTTAATTACCCCAAATTCTATTCTTCTTCCATTCTTTAAGGTTGCGTTAATCCCAAGGAAGACACACAATAAGACAACCGATGATGAATTCGCACAACTATGAACTCAAACAGCAATTGTTATTTCAAAGTGTGATAGTTTTAAGGCATGAGATTGAATGCTGAAATCGACATTCTTGGAATTGAAATTGGTATGTCATGAAATTATCAGATGCCACACACACACACACACACACACTTAGAATCTTATAAGTACAAGAGTTACAATGATAATGACCTACTGAAAAATTAGATGTGAAGTGTCTGCTACATGAAACTTTGAAAGACTTTGGCTGCAATTTGATTACTTCTAGATATCTAAAATTTTAAAATGCTGCATAACTTGATAATCTGTGATATCCTAAATGTCAAATATCACATTACAATAAGCTCTGTATTTCTGTTGAACAACACCTACAATAAGGACATAAATCACCTATCTTGATATCTCTTAATAGAAAATGATATGAACTTGTATATGATCATTAGGATAGATAGGATATGTGAGATCCTAAAGATTGACAGAACATAGGATGAGATCCTAAAGATGTCACATACTATAAGTTTTCTATTGGATTATTTCAATATTCAGGCCAATTGTTCTTTCTAATTGAAACATTTTGGAATTGCAAAAAATAAAAAGCTTAAAGTCATGTTTAGCCGAAAAGTAAACCCAGCCCAAAGTTCGACTTAGCAGCTGAAAGTTTGAGAGTATTTCTTTTTGCTCTACATCTCTGCTCGCACTGACTACATGTTGAAAAAGTTCTTTCTTCTCTCTGCTCGCATCATGAGTTGGTTTGATGCCATTCTTCCAAAACGAACTGTCTCATGACTACCAAGAGACTGCTAACAGCTACACATCACTTCCATCAAATTCTTCCAGCCATAAGAAGCTCCATCAGGCTGGCCAAAAGCAACCCCACCTGCAAAATCCCACCCTTGATGGACCTCACTCAGGGCTCCAGAGGTCCCACCATATTGGCCACTAATCTCCTCAAGTCTTACTTCGAGAACGGTCTCACCAATGAAGCATTCGCCCTGTTCGACGAAATGCCTGAGAGGGACGTCGTTGCATGGACTGCAATGATTGCCGGCCTAACCACATGCGGCCGCCACGCTGATGCATGGGATCTGTTCTATGGGATGCTGAATGCCGGGGTGGATCCCAATGCTTTCACTCTTTCTAATGTCTTGAAGGCTTGTAGAAGCCTGCGCAGCCTCACTTGTGGGGGTTTGGTTCATGGGTTGGCTTTGAAACGTAGATTCCTGGGGGCTCTTTATGTCGATAATGCCCTTTTGGACATGTATGCTACTTGTTCAGTAGGCATGGAACATGCGTCAAGGATCTTCAGGGATATGAGGGTGAGAAATGCTGTCTCTTGGACTATTTTGATAAGTGGGTACACTCATAGAGGCGACGGGTATGGAGGCCTTCAAGTGTTCAGAGAAATGTTGCCGGTAAAGCTTTTGAAAGCATATCTCACTTAAAATGGTTTCAGAAGTAATCATATCTGCTAGTTTGTGATGCCAAATCCCAGACAACAGTCGTCCGTCCGTTTCCTCTCTAACAAAGTTGCTTTTCTTTTTGTTTTGCATCTCTTTTCTTTTTTCTTGAGTCAATGCTAACAAAAGATTGACAAAGATGGAATCTCAGAAAAAAAAAAAAAAGGAAGTTCTCCGTTTTGAATGATATACTAATGATTATGTTGCCACAACGTTTTCACTGGAATATCTCATTTCAGGTAATGCTGGTTTCTAAAAATTTTGGTCTCTGACTTGTCAAGAGCTGTTATATTAGCATATGCTATGTTCTATTAATTGTGACTACTCAGGATGATTATATTGCATCATATTTTTCTATTCACAATGTTGATACGTTCGTTTCCTTTTTCCAACAGGAGGAAGCAGGAATAAATGCTTACAGCTTTTCAATTGCTGTAAGAGCTTGCGCAACAATAGGCTCCTGGACTTCTGGCAAACAGATTCATGCAGCAACAGTAAAAAACGGTCTTCAGTATAATCTCCCCGTCATGAATTCTATACTGGATATGTATTGCAGATGTGGTTGTTTCTATGAGGCAAATCAGTACTTCCATGAGATGACTCAAAAGAACTTGATCACATGGAACACTATGATCTCTGGTTATGAAAGGTTGGGTTCTAGTGAATCTCTTAGAATATATTCAACGATGAAGTTGGAGGAGTTTAGTCCAAATTGCTTCACATTTACTAGCATTGCTGCTGCCTGTGCAAACTTAGCAGTTCTAACTTGCGGGCAACAGGTTCACGGGGTTATCATTCGTGTGGGCTTTGAAGGGAACTTAGAGTTGAATAATGCCCTAATAGATATGTATGCCAAGTGCGGAAGCATACATGACTCACGGAAAATTTTTGATCACATGCTTGACAGAAACTTGCTCTCTTGGACTTCCATGATGATTGGTTATGGTGCACATGGATATGGAAAAGAGGCTGTTAAGTTGTTTGATGGGATGGTTGAATCAGGCATCAAACCTGACAGGATAGTTTTCATGGGAGTGCTGAGTGCTTGTAGCCATGCAGGATTACTTGATGAAGGACTGAGGTATTTTGAATCAATGAGTGCTTACAACATCACTCCTGATCAGGAGGTTTATGCTTGTGTAGTGGATTTGCTGGGTCGTGCTGGAAGAGTTCAAGAGGCTTATCAACTAATACAGAGTATGCCTTTTGAGCCTGATGAATCAGTTTGGGGCGCCCTTCTTGGGGCTTGTAAAGCACATAAGCTTCCTAAATTGGGCAAATTGGCAGCTTTGAAGGTTTTAGATTTGAGGCCAAACATGGTGCAGACATATGTTATGCTATCAAATATCTATGCTTCTGAAGGAAAATGGGTGAATTTTGCGAAAACGAGAGCAATTATTAGGGAGATGAGGAATAAGAAAGAGGCGGGCAAGAGTTGGATCGAGTTGAGGAATCAGGTCTACAGCTTTGTTGTCGGTGATAAATTTGGTTCTCACCTAAACAGTGTTTATGAAATTCTGGAGTTTCTGATCTTGCATCTGCAAGAAGCAGGCTATGTACCTGACTTCGAATGTTTGGTGGGTGATGCAGAAGAGGGGATGAAATTGAGATAGGATGCCTGGAGTTGTGAAATTATCTGGCATTCCTAGCAGGGGAAAGACCACTTTTAGTCCTTCCTCGGTGATTTCGAGGGGAGCGGTGTAACTTAGGTTACACTTGGGTGAACTAGGAGGGGATACGTCTGATGGCAAAATTAACTAAGAACGGTTGGTTGTTTCAAACTTCAATGAAACGGTTGGGAGGGAGAATGAAGGAGAACAGAAACGAGGCTAAGGTGAAGGTGGTGTGGTGCAAGTTAGAAGTAAGGCAATGAAGATGTGGCGCATCTGCTACACTTTGGGCGAGGACAAGAATCGACGACTTACGATGAAGCCCAGCCGTTAGACTTTGAGCAAATGTACGCGCGCGTTAACTTGTAATGCAAGTAGCCTCAGGGGATTCACAAACTTCGATTTCATGGATTATTTATTACATCCTTGCTTCAGTCATTCATATGCCTCTTGTATAACCCTACCCTACTGTCCCTTCATGATTATCTCTTTAACTTTTTCATAATACTGGAACTCATGATTCAAAATATGGATAGTCGGGCACCAATAGTTTCATACTTTTTGTGCCGAAAGCAAAGCTCTGAATTTGTTCCAATCATGAACAGACTACCATCAACTGCTACGACAATGTCACCCCAGCATCAACTATGGAAAACGCTGAAGAAATCCCTTCAAACCATCCATGTAGGGGGAGAAAGCGTTGGAATGATGTGCCCCAATTCATGCTCAATCACAGCACAAGAATGTTGTTCACATAGAGAGGCCAGGTTTCTGCTATCTTCAGTGCTGATCTGACGGTCCCTCCCTGCATCACCTCCAAAAACATGGAGTGATGGGCAAGCTATACTCCCTTTCTCAAACTCCCAACAGTTTCACAGCCAATCCGGAGCATAAAATCACAAATCTAAAATCAATTTCACCCTTCAGCTTCTCACGCTGCGCACAAATCAAAGCTGCCATTGCTGAGAACCCCAAGGACATGGCTGTGTTAAGGCTGTGCACCCTCTCTATCTTGAAAATTTGTGGATTCTGCAGTTGATACACTCATGTCCTTGCTCATGTATACGCGTGTGTCCCTAACCATGTCATCCCTTTTAGCTGCATTTTTTAGTCGTGATTTTAGTTCCAAGAATGAAGTTCTTTTGCTCATTTTTAGTTTTTAGGTTAGAGATAACCTTGGGTTTGATGGGCCTATACCATAGTTTCCAAGCTTACATATGTTGTCATGAGTCTCTATTGTCGATTGCGACATAGGCCCAGTAACCTGAAACCTTCGGGTCTAATCCAAATTATTTCATTTAGTATAAATTGTGTTAATGATGTAAATATATTAACTTGTAGCTATTTAATGAGCACATACCATTGTATATAATATTTGACATTTTATCTCTCATCCAGGCAGATAATACATTTTTTTTATTTAAGATTCTATATATGCTTCTAAAAATTTCTTTATATGAGTAGATTCAAATTTTGCATACCAGTGTTATTTATCATGTAGCCTCTTTATGAATTACAGTCTCTAGACAATAATTAGTAATTTAGGAGGTTCTTTTGTATGATATTATGATCTATAGTCTAATTTTACGATCCAATTATTAGATGATGAAAATATTTGTGTGGTTAAATTATGCAATTGAGAGTAACCACCAAATAATGGGTTGTAACACTTGGTATAATTTAGACAAAACATGAACAATTAAATTCATACAATCGATTTTTTCAATTTCAGGAAAAAAGTTAGTCAGGAAATATTTAGCATTTTACACAGAATGATTTTAGTACTTTATGTCACAAAAAAAAAACAAATAGATTATATTAATTAACAGCCACTAAATTTTATGGTACAAAACATAGTGATATAAATTCACAAGCAATGCTATTATTATGGTGAAATTTTAACCACGTCGATTAAATCACCATCCCAATCTTAGAAATTAATGCATCCTTCGCTTCTCATCACCGGTAGCCGTTATTTTACTGGCTCTTATGGTTTAGAACCCCGAGTGAGAATGAGCTGATTAGAAGCCGGGAGGTCCACCAGGCCCATGGGGCCCACCAAACATTGGCCCGCCAGGCCCAGGTGGCCTACCAAATATTGGGCCGCAACAACTTTCGAATATGCAGCAGCAGCATAAGAAATAAAAACTGCAACAACGATAAGCAATAACAATTACTAATAAACAATTTATACCAGGGAAGAACTCTTTTATTATTATTATTATTTTTCCTATTTTTTATTTAAAAATTGTTGTTTATGTCTAAGATGTTAACTAATACAAATACAAATACAGGTTTTCCAACGTGTATATAAAATTACATATCCAGTGGCGAAAACAAAAGTTTATCAAATATTTTTTTGTCAACTAACTATTTTTATATCATTTTTAAAGAAAAATAATTAAAATAAAAATATAAAGAGGAAAGTAAAAATCCAATAAGTAGAAAGATCAGAGTTGAAAATAAGTTTAATTATAAGCAGCAAATCAAATCCAGACATTAGTAAATAAAGTATGGCTATAAACTCGACTAGGAAGGTTTATGCATGACTAGTAAAGCTCATTTAATTGTAAATTGAGTCACTAATAATAATTAATGTTTCAATTATTTTTCACTAATCTAACTCAGTAAACTTAAAGTCTTGGTCTGCATAGAATCACATGATCAGATTAACTCTGATACCATTTATGATGATGATAATATATTTGTTTTGTAACACATTTTCTTCCATCAATAGATTGGTCATGGGTCATATTTCCAAAAAAATAAAAAATAAAGCCACCTCGTATAAATTAATACTCTCATATAATATTATATTGTCGTAAATAATTCTGTGAGCAATTAGTATTACGAAGAAAACTGAAAAGAGAATTGCAAGTTAAAATATGGCTAGCTCACCATGAAGAGATTAGACGACAAATTCCGCCACAGCAAAATTCACAGCAGCCACATATTCCAGGAGGCCCCGGCGGCCCTCCTGGCGGTGGTCCCCAACCCGGCGGCGGCATTCCTTTCTCTCTCTCTCTCTCTCTCTCTCTCTCTCTCTCTCTCTCTCGAAGATATATAGTTAAGAACGAAATAGAAACATGGATATATGAGACTGGATAAAAGCAATATAAGATGAGGAAAGCGTGGGAGTAAACAAAAGGTGGTCTTTATCTCACCTGCTATTCTAAGCCAACCTAATTTTCAAAATCAACAATACAAGTGTTCCATACCGACAAGGTTATTTGGCTTAAATGAGCAAGCAGCCCCTCTACTTGGCCAACTCGTACGAGGTGATCCTTCCACTCTAAGTCAGTGCCAGTTGGTCCTGATACCTATTTACATGGAACGAGTTGGTCCAACTGCTAACGACGAAGATCACTATGATTCACGTATGATCATGTGAGGGTAATGCAATTTTGACTAGGCGTTGTGGTAGAGTGAACAAGATTAGGTTCTCCTCATCAACGCCATCGCTCCCACTCCTTATTGCATTCTTAACGGTATCCTCCGCGTCCACCATTGTGATTCTGATGCATGTTCTCTTCAACATTAGTGCGTTGTGTAAAAAATAGCAAGCTTTTGCAAGCAAGAACCCTATCTACACCTTCATGTTGCTGAAACCTAAGAGGTCGTAGCTAGCATTGTAAGGTAATCAAGGATGCTCATGCTTGAGATTGCAAGACAAACAGTAGTGATTCAACTGGTTCGTGTGAATATCTTAAAGAGTTTGGACACAACAACAGTTTAGATTTTTTGATTCATCCAATAGTTGAGAGATCAAAAGCTTGAAAGGTGTAAAATTTTTTTAGCACTTGATTTACCCTATTTTGCAAGTATCCTGAAGTGGTTTTGGTTAATTTCACTATAATATATTAGCTACTGAAACCATACAATGTATGTATGGTAATCAGAGGGTCCAATCTCCATCATTTCGTCTTTAGGCTAAAATCATTTTCTGGTAAGATTTAGCTCTTGGAATCAAAGCTACCTTGGAACATTGATGGTGCTCTTATTATAGCATAGTGTGTCCAACCTCATTTGTGGCTTGAAGACCATGAATTCGCTATATTTTTTATATGGATTCAAGTCCATGACTTTCCCTTCATGTATTTAAATTTGGTGGTGGCTTTAGATATTGCTGGGCAAATGAGGACAAATGGGGAGATTGAGAGATGGATGATCGTAGTTCAAATTGTTGGCACTATATTTGTTTTCGAGCCACTATCACCTCGAAGAACCACTTGTTCCTAGGGGTGTTAATGGTATGGGTTAATGTGGTTTAGAGTTAAACCCGCAATCTCACTATATAGTAAACGATTTTACAATTTAGAAACTGTAACTACACCATTTTGTATATAAGTTAGAAAAAAACCGCATCGCATAAATGCGGTTCAATTGTCATTTTTTCACATCACAAATATATCATTACTAAATCGAAATAATTAATATAAGCACATAACATTAATAAGAAAAATAAAAATACAACTCAATCCATAAAACCAACACAAATAAGAAATACAAATTTCAAATAATTCAAATTTATTATCTTAAATTGAGAGGCTATTTCAATTGGCAGAGGTGCAAGAAAATATTTGAAAGAAAAAAGGAAGGGAAAGATTTCATTGTTCTATTCCTAAGTTAGCCAGCCCTTTTGCCCTTCACCCAATTTCTTTCATTTCATTTTTAAAGAGAATTGGCTAGTTTATTTGTTGCACATAAATCACAAAAAATGAACAATAAATTATTTGCACCTTAAGAAAAAACCCTAGAAAAATATTAAGAAAATTTTTCTTACCTATCCAGCAACAGCAATTGAAATGGAAATGTACAGCATCTGGCGAACAACTCAATTCCCAATGATGGTCATTTTGCACTAATAGTGGTCATTTCTCACCATGCTCCAGTCCCCCTTGTCCCTTTGAATGTTTGATGGTGGCCTCAACTCGTGACTCTTGTTTGAGAGAGATGCAACATCGCAGTTAGGGTAACAAGAGAGAATTCGATTGGGCTGGTGGGTTGGGCACTAGGGGAAGAGAATATGATGGATAATAGATTAGGCATTCCTTTAAGTATTGGAGTTTAAATTTTAGGTTTAAGAAATATCTTTAAATGATAGAATTAGAGATTAAAAGGAACAAAAAATTAGCCAATTATATATATAATTTTAATTATTATATGAGGACTCTCCTATCGGGCTAGTAAGGTTTTTACTGGTTATAATATTTAAAAACCGCAACCACACCATATGATATTCGGTTTTAATATTTTTAAACATGGACCCTAACCAAAACCGCATAATACCGCATACCATCGGTTTGGTACGAATTGGTTGATGCGGTTTTGCGAGTTGACTAGGTTCCTTGCACATCCTTACTTATTCCAGGTTTTTATTTGCATTCTATTACAAGACAAGTAATTCGGATCCAATTTCGTTATGAAAAGAGCTTCAAAATTTGTAAACTACATGGTCGTATCAAACACTCACACACCTACTGTACCAAGCCCCTTGTAGAAGCATTCCAAGAGTTGAGACTTGAGAGTTTGTTTTATTCTTTTTGCTGTAAGAGTTTGTCTTATTCTTTTCGCTTTACGTCTATGCTCGTTAGAGATATCAATGGATATTCGGTCCCGCTAGGTCAAACTACAGAGAGTTTGTTGCAAGTCTGTACAAGCATGTATCTGCCGAAAAAACTTGCCTACTGCGAGAATTTTCTGCAGCTGATATTTACACTAACCTCACCAAGTGACGGAAAAGGGTCGAACTGGCCAACCGACTGATTAATCAGAGGCAATTTTTCAGACTATGGATTGATTCACAAACATTGCAAGGAAAGCAAATGGTTGTGCTAACCATATTTCTACC
This sequence comes from Aquilaria yunnanensis, assembly GCA_039654915.1. Lineage (NCBI taxonomy): Eukaryota > Viridiplantae > Streptophyta > Magnoliopsida > Malvales > Thymelaeaceae > Aquilaria > Aquilaria yunnanensis. The sequence goes on from CM077593.1 coordinate 111,820,637, forward strand.
AAGTGCCAAATGGATATAGACATTGCTAATCATATTGCTATCGCAAATGGTTTTGCATACGACGCAACGAACGAATCCATCTGAAAAATAAAACAGAACTTCCCTCCTTTTATTGCCACTGGCTGCTGTGCTGGGTAAGTAAACCAGGAACAAGATTAAGAAAACTGAAATATATGGATGGTGTTTGAGCTCGCTACTCTACAAAAACCACAAAACTGCTTTGCTCCATGGCTGAAGCTTCAATTACAAGAATATAATTCTATGCAGTGTGCATTCCAGTGGCCAAACATTTATAGATTCTATACCTCAGTTGTGTATATACAATAACTTAAAAGATACTATATGAGATCACAATGTAGAAGATGTCCTTGATTTGTGCACCTTTTCATCCTGTGAACTTGAAGACTTGGAAGGAGATGAAAATGCAGAGTGGTAGGAAGATGAAGCGAGTTGAGCTATGGCTGGAACTGCACCACCTGCAGGGTTTCATCAGAAATGCCATCATGTTGACATAAAATACCAAACACTGCTTTACTACAAGGCAAGATTCTTGACAAGGTTAAGTCATGAAACCTCATTTTAAATGGAACTGCACCACCTGCAGAGTTTCATTAGAAATGCCAGCACTTTGACATAAACTAGCAAACATTGCTTTACTAAAAGGCAAGATTGCTTTATTAGGAATTAGTTGGAATTAGAGCACATTAATTAGGAGAATATGAGTTAGGAGAATAGCTACCTGGACTTGGGTAGGAAGTTATCCATGTTACTAAGAAAGTGAAAAAAGTGGTTGTACAATATTATAGGAGTGAGGATAGCAAGTTTGCATATTCCAGAGAGACAGATACACGAGTACCAAGGGATTTAAAGGTTCTCTGTTTCTATAGAGCCTTCCAGACCGTTGGATTAAAAAGCCCTAAATCAATCCCACAACAAGAGATTATCCGCTAACTAGATCCAGGAAAGTATCAGAACCAGTTGCTATTTCAAAGAGTGCATGAAATTTCCAGAAACATGTTGGGGCTTTTCTGGCAATGTACAATAAGGACCAAGAAGAGAGCGAGAATGGAGGACACCGGAAGCCTGGCATCAATAACTTCTAACAAAACACAAGAACTGGTTCAGGAAGTGAAACCAAATCAGGAGGAGCACCACCAGGGTTGAAGATACTGAAATTGAAGAACCAGCAGAAGAAAATTGGCTTTTGGAAGTTAATTTAAACGAAAATGAGTGTGATCAATCAGAAGTTGAGAGCATAAATAGAGAATCATGGAAACTACATGCTAACCAACCAACAGGTTGGGACTTGAGAGTGCATCTGAGGCTGCTAGATGGCATCTGGAGTTTGCTAGAACAGAGAGGCAGCCTTGAGAGGAAGAGCAGAGAAGAGGATTTTTCAATAACGCCAGAAGGGCAAAGTATTGCAGCTAGTCCACAAACTGGTGGAAAGCAACATGAAGAAGGTCAAAATATCAGTAGAAGAAAGATTGACCAAGCAAGAAATGTACATGATGGACTGAAAACTGATGGTCCCAATGGTGAGATATACACAAGTAATCGTTAGGAGTTCATAAGCAAGTGCCTTATGTTCTTATTGTGTTTCTTTGTTAATTAGGTGTAAGTTATTAGGGCAATTAGTTGGAATTAGAGCAAGTTAAATAAAAGGATTATTAGGAATTAAAAGAGTAGTTACTAGGAATTATGATCAGAAGACATCTTTATCCTCCATGTTGCTAAGAAAGTGCAGGAAGGGGTTGCACACTATTATATGTGCTATCAGAAAAGTTAAGAAATGCAAGTTTAGCCTATTAAAGAGAAAGAAATGTGCTTTCAAGAGATCAAAGGTCCTCTCTTTCTAATGAACCTTCGGGGTTCGTTTCATTCCCTGTAATGAGCCCTAAATCAATCTCAGACCAACAGGTTATTCGATAAATAGATCTGTGACCGTAACAGCAAATAATTGGTAAATATTTTTTCCTAAATGATGGACAGTTTACATGACCACTGACATTAACGGCTACCTGGCCCAAACAAGACATAACCAGCACAGGAAAGTTGGACACATTGTTACATCAGTAAAATTTTGAACACTAGTGACAAGTTTAGAGAAGTCAGATCTAACATTTGCATATTGCCCGCAGCAATAGACAAATTTCAGAAATAAATAAAAAATAAAAACTAACATACAATAACCTTCAGTTCCGCATTTTAACTCACCAAAGGAATGTTATTTTGCAAATAAAAATACAGATTATCATGAAGAAAATTGTAACCAACCTGCTAACCCTGCACAAGCGGAGGAGAACACAATAACAGGTGGAGCCTGCATGAGAAATCAGAATACAATAAATTAACAGCACAAACAAACACCAATCCACCTGTATGAGACCAGACTGCATACCACAATTCAGTAACATGCGAGGCTTATATCCCTAGCACAAATAGGTCGCCATGCTTACATGAGACCAGACAGGCAAAAGCACACAAGAAAAATGGAACTTTTCTATACGTACAAGTCAATGAGCCTATGACATAAAACAGCATGATGAACTGGTGCCCCTCATCATAACACACAGAAGGAACAAAGTTCTTGCACATATTAAACTTACAATGCACGCATTCTGCTTTACAATAAAAAGTAAATGGAAATGGCAAAAGACAAGGAAAAATTCATTTAAACAGTCTCCTGAGATAAGAAAGAAAAGAATATGTTGTCAAATAGACAAATTTCATCGACTAAAGATAACAAGCAAATACATTCATCCTAAAATTCTAGGCACTGAATACTCTAAGGTAGTATGGTTAGCCTACAATGACAATTAATTTCCAAAATACAATTGTTTGTTTAACAAGAAGAAATGGGACACTTGCTTTCTCCTATGGAAGAGTTGGAAGAAAAATAGTTGATACTTGCTAATAATGTCATTAACTCAACCAAAGGTCTGAAGGGAAAAACAATGTCAATAAAATGCATGAATCATATGAGAGAACGTAATAAACCAAAAAAAAAATCATAAAAAGGAGTTATCAAAGAACTTACCCCAATAAGGAAATGCACCCACATGGGTCCTTTAACCCACCTCCTAATGACTGGCATCACTACAAATAAGAGAAGGATTGAATTAGGAAGATCCAATATAATCTTTGCTTATTGCTTTGTGCAGATAGTTATATTATATACTATCATAAAAGCACTTCTTTCAGTTTCATGACATGTTAAGTAAATTGGTTTAAATTGCAGTACAAAGATGAGAAAATGCATACAAGGACGCTTGAATACCTACTCGAATCTATGAAATAACATGCATTACTTTTATCACAATTAATTAAATCCACTACAACATAACTCAAAAAATGATGCTACCATGGAAAGGGCACCACATATCTTACAAAGCAGAAGATGTACATTTACAAAACTGCAATAAATAGCCAGAGAAAAACGGAACCTCATATTATTGGGCATTAAAGAATGGAATATCTGAGCGACCACCCAGTAGCCTCTAGATCCACACAAACACACACACAAAACAACAACAACAACAACAACAACAAATAACAAAAAAAAAAACACCCTTGCATCAGCGAGTAGTGCACTGCATTTGCCCTGAACCAGTAACAAGCTCAACAACAAAAAAGTGCACGAACATCAAATCCATGATAGAGAAGACAATGCGAGCTTTGACACACTACAGCTACAGTACTCTATTGACATACGTGGGAAATTGAACTATTGCAGTCAGTGTGAGGTTTGACACGCTATGAACTATTCATGCAGCCAAGCAACCAGACACAGAACTAATAAAAGTGAACACTCCATACAGAAAGGAATCAATTGGAACTCAAAGTAGAAGAGAACCAAGAAGAGGCATAAATAGAATACCCAGATTGAATCCATAAAATGCGCTTGTAGTACCACCAACAGCAGTGCCAATCTAGAAAGCACCAAAGAAAATAAGACACTATAAGCACCAACCCCGGAATTTGAATACCTTATTAGAAGAAAAAAATTCACACAATCAAATAGGCATTTTTTTTTAGATTCAAACCCCTAAAAGCAAAACTTGAAATTCGAATGAAAGGCGCAAATATGAAAGGAGGGTGATAAGCAATTACCATGGAAAAGCTGTCCCTAACAAGAGGAGCAACTGTCCACTCACTTGTTTCCTGCGACCAAAATCCGATCAGAAAATTAACAGGAGATCAGAACCCAAAAAAAAAAAGAAAACGAAAAAAAATGGTTAAGGTGGAGAGGCTACCATGTCCTTCAGAAGAGGGCCAGCACAGTGATGACATCGGAAGTCTAATTTAGGTTTCGAATCTGCCATTGGAGTTCCTTTAATTTCTTTGTTCCTTGCAACTGCGTCACTTCACCCAAACCATTCATGAACTACAAAAGCTTCGGGAGACAGTTGGAGGTGAAGAAGAAGAAGCAACGAGGCTCGGAACCCTAGGATAAACCCCGCGGCGTGTGGTAAGGGTGGGCGGGTCCGGGCCCCTTTCCCGGTCAAACAGGGAATCCTAAAATCTCGGTTCAATTCATTGATGCTTCGTCCATTGGTCTTGGGTCGGGCCAACTCATGGGTAACAGGGAGGCCCAACAAAACCCTAACCATGATAAGATTAGCCTTAGCCTGCAACTGACTCGGGGTATGTAAATCTTTTTAGGGCGAGATACACCTCGCAAATGGGTGAAGTTTACAGGCAGTTATCTGTCCTATTTTCGTGTCTTAAATGCTACTTAATTTTTATGTTATCTTAATGAGATAATTTTTTTCCTATTATGCGTCCTAATAAGTTATTTTTCGTCATTTCTAACAATAAGTCAGATAGAAAATACTGATGTGACATAAAAAATACTAAAATAAATTATAAAATAATATTTGTAGTCTTATAAATTTTTCTGTTAACAATTTTAAACCCTAAAAATATAAATTTATTGTTTATGCTACTAATGTAATAAACCTCTCTCTCTCTATCTCCTTGTGTCCCTCCTTGCACCTCTACTGCCCAAAGACTGCCGCTCCTCGCTCACTGAATCTAGTGGTTTCACCACAAAAATCTCATCTTGTTGCGTAAATCATAAAATAACACTGAACATCTTGCTTGAAGAGTCCCGTGTTCTTTTGATAGATAAACTCAACTGCTTTCTTAACAGTTAAGAGAGGCCGACAAGAGTAGTCATCAGCGAAGAATAGTGAGGCGAGAAGAGCGCCGATTCCAGTGTTGACAATAATTTCGTAGAAATCAGCACTCTGAGCTTGAAGATCAATGGTTTTGAGACGAATCTAGTTCTCGAGGTGAAAAAGAGAGGCAGTGGCGACAATGCCAGTGGTTCCGCCACCGTCGATGCTCGTTCCTGATCTTGAAGGGGGTCGAAGACCATGGGCCACCGATGATATCGTTCCTAATCTTAAAGTGTGCCAAAGACCATTGGCCGCAATCACCAAGAGTTGCCATTGATGCCATTGAACTATGGAAACTCATCGTGGGAGGGGAAGGCCGTAGAAAGGGAACGAGGTCCGGCCAAGGCAAGGGAGGCAAGGGTTTGGGCAAAGGAAAGGCGAAGGGGCACAGGGACCCATGAAGCCGGCGATTGGCCATGTGCATCACAGAGGATTGCGAAGATTATGGGGTTTTTGTGTTTCTAGTGACAGAGAGCGAGGCGGAAATGGTAGTGCGGCTGATTGAGAGGAGAACAGAGATTATGGAGAAGTTGTTGGTGAGGATTGCGATGACGAGAGAGAAGGTGAAACATGTGAGGAGCTTCAGATTCGGGTCTAGGTTGCCGGAGAAGTATTCCCGGATACGAGGCTGCAGAGCTCGAGCAACGTAGGGAAAAAGGGGGAGAAGAGCCAGTACTAGATTTGATTGAAGGAGGAGTATTCTCGGCTCGAGCAACAAAACTAGATTTGAGCGTTACCAAAGATGGCTGGATTTTGAATTGATTTAGAATTTTAGGTTTAAAATTGTTAATAGGAAAAGTTAGATGAATACATGTGTTGTTTTATGATTTATTTTAGTATTTTTCTATGTCATGTTAGCAATTTCTGTTAAACTTAACACTGGAATTAACATTGAATAGGACATAGCAATAGAATGAAAGGTATCTCAAAATGATAATATGAAGTTCAAGTACTTATTTAAGACATAAAAATAAGTTAAGTGGCCCTTGATGGATTTTACACTTTCCTAGATATCATCCTCGAAACATATTTTTATATCCAACTAGTTTACATACTCCGTGTTGTTTTGGGATTTTAAATTATGTCGGGTATGACAAACATATAATTTGCTTATGATCTTCCCCAATGTAACTTTCTTATTTGACTACTAATATTGTACATTCAAAATATGATAATTACAATTTGCCTTTTGAGATTTATGTAAAATTACACTTTGTCCCATTTTGTTTCAACAATATACACTTTGCCCCATGCATTTTTAATACAAACTAATAGCAATTTTTGAAATTTTAAACTATACGATACTTATCTTTAAATAATTTCAATATGTGTGTTATTTTTATAGTTAATTGATATTTAAAAAATATAGTTTTCTATTTACATAAAGCACAGAAAGAAAAAAATAATAATTTAAAATATCTATTAACTATAAAAAATACTATACATATTTGAAATTATCAAAAAATGACTGCCGTAATATTTATATTAAGATTTCAGAAGTTCCTGTCGAACTGTATTAAAAAAAATAGGCAAAGTGTATATTTCTAAAACAGGAAGTGCAAAGTATAATTTTAACCTCAAGAGGCAAATTATAATTAACCCTTTGAAATAATAATAATAATAATAATAATAATAAATAATAATAATAATAATAATAATTATTATTATTATTATTAAGCCTAGAATATGAGAGGTACCCCATGCACAATGGCCTAATATATGGAGGGCTTCGATTAGTTTAGATTGTTAAATAGAGTTGTGAAAATCTACAGAGTTAATGAGTAGAATCTCTGCTTAGTAGCACCAACCCCTATATAAGCTGTAAGATTACCAGACATTTGAACTACTTAGGCGTAGTATACAAAACTAAAAATCAAATTAATCCAGTAGAATTTTATTCTCAATTAATAGGAATTGTCTTTGTTCCTCTCATTAGAGGCAAGGAAATGGACTGTGTTATTAGATTATGAGTGCAGAAACAGAGCCTTTACATTTTATACTAAGCATCCAACCGCAATGATTGGGTACAGAATAGAACAATGCCAAATGCCTCACTTGCAGCATCAAGACTCTTGTTTTCCCATTGATGTCCCATCTGGCGTTAGGGCAAAGAATGACCAAATGATAACGAATAGTAGTGCACAACATTTGAATCATAGAAGTGATTAGGCTGCTCAGATTATAAAAGAGACCAATTGAACTGATTTGCCATGAATGTGAAAATCTTAGTAGGAACCTAGCTAGCAAACATGGTCATCAACAAACAAAGACAAATCCAAAGCATCAACCATAGTTCCCTTGCAAGCTATTATACAGTAACCCAACTCATCACACAACTTAACGGGCAATAGTTTCAAGTGTAACAAACAAAGACATGGGAAGAAAATTATCCTAAGAATGTTTACACCTGATGGAGCCAAATGGGTAACCTATTCAATCACTTGGTCCAAAGATTAAAAAACTAACTATCAACCAGAAACCAACAAAAGTATTCAATTCTACACAAAGTGAATTAGTTCAAAGCTTAAAAAAAAATTCAGAACTTTGTCAATTCTTCATGTCAAGCATTTTAGACCAAGCTGTACCTTAACAACAAGGTAAGACATTCATACAACCTGTGTTGTTTCAAATGTAAATACTAATTAAACATCTGTGAACTACACATTAGCCCATAACAATAACGAAACTCTAAACCAAATAATATACTAATCAGTAAGTATTTACTCAAAGCTCTACCTCGCACTAAGGGAAAAGAAGTCACAAAACCTGAAGTAGACATAAGGACCATTTAAGAAATATGTATTGATCAAATAGGCAAGTAGTGATAATCTAGTCTTGAAGTGGGCAGATAGCTAGGTAAAACTATTAAATGGTGACCTAAATATGAGCATTCAAATAAAATTTCTTCTATTAGACATGTAATGCTAAGCCTTATCTTGTAAAATCAAAAAGAAAGATAATAGTATGTATAGAACCACTAAAATGAAATAAACAGTGAATGCAAAGGATGTCCCTTTCATTTGTAGCTAGAACAATAGAAACAAATTAAAGGTAATTAAACCAAGAGTTAATCATTATAGTAGATAAAAAGTCCTTATCCATTAATCATAAAAGCTAAACAAATTTCACTTTGCCATCCATGCATTATTATAAAAAATGCTTTCCCAATTTTATATTTCACCTAAAATAGTTTGAAATTGGCTAACATTTTGTTACTAACATCGGTTTTTTACTCAATTTTTCAGTTATGCTCATTTTGATAAAAAAATTCCAAACTACTTAAATAAATTTATGAACAAGCCTATTTCAAAAATGAAAAATTACTAAATTACTCAAAAATCTTAACAAAAATTGCTTATGAAAATAATTTGTGAAAGAAAAAAAAAATAGAGATTGCATGAATTTAAATTACCACTAGCTCTTTCACATAGCATTTAATTAAAAAAAATCTTAAACTTGGATACATGTAAGTCAGCTATTCAAAAAACAGGCGAATAAGATCTGTCTTGTTCTTTTCTAAATAAAAAAGGAAGCATTAGTCTACAAAGTGAAGGCTTTGAAATTATATTTTATCTGAGTTTAACTTGACCATTTCATCATAAATGCGGTTGACTTCATATAGGGTTCCTTACTTCTTAACCAGTCTGGCATTGGATTTAGCATATTCATCGACAACAGGATGGATAGAGGTCCATGGGAACAAACAATCAATTAGTTTGTGATTAACCAAAAATCAAAGGAGAAGGTGAAGAAGTGTTGATATTCAATACCGCTTTGGTCTTCTCCATTATCATCCCTATCACGTATAAGAAGCCAATAACCGATCGTGTATGAGGATCATCCTTAAAGGTAATCAATCTCAACAACAACCTTTTCCATTATTCTTGGGTCACCACTGGTGACCGACTGGGTCATCCTAGATCTGTAAGAATTTTTTACTATCTTGCTGATAAAAAAACAAAAAGAAAATATTGTCAGTTGCTAGGCTTGGGATTGATGGCAGGCTCTGATGATCGTTGCTTTTGCTTCTTGACCGTGCTTATGGAAAGCTAAGATGGAGGAGTAAAAGGCCTTCAGATGAAAGAATAAGGGAATAGATCGAGTTTTTGGACTCAATTTTGGAAAAGAGATAGATTCCTTTTGTTAACATGAAAATGAAAGTAGAGTCAAAATTTCCATTTTGCACCTCATATACTGCTAGACTAACTAAAGGGTAGTTTTGAAATTCAATTGTAAAAAATTTTAAAATTCTTACCTAAAATAATAAATCCGCCACATGTCATCTTTGTATCGCGTATGTTAAGTGAAAAGACATTTTCATCCTGAAGTGTATTATGCTTTTATAATATATATTAGATACCATTATCATTAGGTATGTAATGTCCTATAAATTATAGGTACACTGTATGATATATAACGTCATATATTGCTATTATTTTTACAAAATAAAGTATATTATAATATTATTTTAAGTTGAAATATATTAAACATATTTTTTGCACTTTTTATATGTATTATAATTATTTTCATCATAATTTATCTAATATAAAAAAATTATAAAATATGTTTACATATTTTTGCATATATCAATTATGTTAACCTTATTTACCAGTCAATTATTTTTTGGAAATGAAAAAACAAAATTAATATTTATATTCAAATATGTGTGTTAATTATTTTTATCATTTTATATATTTTGTATGATACTTTGATGTAAAATGAAAAACAAAATACCTCACCCATCATCACAGCTGCGGTATGTACTGCACAAAATAACTATATGCCTGTAAATTGGCAAAGTAAACATAAAAGCTCATCATTATATGAAATATCGTGAATGTGGTATTTTATATTAAAAACAGACAACTTAGCAAAAACTTTTGTATCATGTACGATAAAGAAATTTTGTACAAAATTTTGAAATTAATGACCATGCTTTTACGCAATATTTTCTATAGACAGCCTAACATCAACTATTAAAATTGTACTTTATCCCAAATTATATAAGGTATTTTCTGTTTTAGAATGTCCACAAAATAGTGAACCATTTCCCTAACAAATAATAAATTGTCATCCAGTTTCTTTTATTATCCTAAAATAGTTGATGTTTAACATGAAATAGATGTTTTTGGTAGGCAAGACACTATCCTAGTAAAGGCCCAAATTCGATATGCGGCGCTACACACAAACTTGCTAGTAAGTTGTCAAAATGCAGCTCGGCGTTACTTCCCGAACTTTCCCAATAACTTCTCATACCCTAAATATATACTTGTACATTCTCCTGATTACTAAAAAAAAAAAAAAGAAATGGATGTTTTTGTGAGGATAAAATTTAGAAAGGTGCTAAAAAGCCAAAATTGTCTAAAACTCTGTGAAAAATATATTCATAGAAATTGGGATAAAAATGAGTAATTTAACTATCAATATGTATCTTCAATAAATTTTTTTTAATTATTTGTATGGTTAATGGATAATTTAAGAGCCAATTCGTTTTAACTTAAGTCAACTTAGTTTAAAATAGCTTATTTTTATTTTTAATTTTTTTTTTGTCTCAAACCAATTTTTTTTAAAGACAATATCATTTAAATACAATAATATATTTGAAAGTAAATTTTCATGATGTTATTAAATTTTTTTGAATTTTTATTTTTTAATCTCTAAACCTAGAAAAAAATTTAAAAAAAATTAATAAGATTATAAAAAAATTTTAATGGATTATTTCACCTACATAATATTTACTTTTAAATAAAATTAGTTTCAAGTAAAAAATATTTAAAAATAAAAATAAGCTATTTTAGATTAAGTTGAAATGAATTGGCTATAAGTTATTATTTTTCTTCTTTATAAATACAACATTCTTTGTCTCAACTAGTGGCATCTATAAGAGTAGGCTTCAAACTGTGAGGGGTAAAATTGTAATTAGAATCAAAGGGGATGCGTAATATGCCTTTTTCTAATCCTTTTGCTCCTTCAAAAAAACAATATCAAAGATTAAGTGATTAAACACATAGATAACTACTCATACGATCCATAAAAAAATAATTCAAATACACACACACACACACACACACATATACATACATACATGCATATGTACACCCACACTAAAGCACAAGAGGTTGATGTTGTGGTGACATGTATGTTTTTTATTTGGGCTGAATACCAGTTATGGTTCTTAAAATTTTAGCTTTTTATTTGGTTTTGGGTACTGATGTTGTAAGTGTTGCAATTGTAGCACAAACAGATGGCTGACATGTGGCGCACACTTGGCGATATAATTCTTGATTGAGGCAACATGATAATATTTTCATTTCATTTGATCTCTTAATTTGTACAATGTGCAATTAGCTCCCTATGTTTAAAAATTTAACCTTTGCTTTTTTCAGGTGTTTTAAATGTTTACTTCCACTTTCATGTTTAGGTGAAATAGGAAAAAAAATGGCAATTTTACCACTAAAGTATAGGGCCCAGAGTAGTTTTTCCATTAAATTTCTATTCTAGAGAAATTTGTCACCAACGTTTTTGAAATGAGCATGTTTACCATCAATGTTTTAGAATAGAAAGATATTTACGACTATAACAGTTCACGATGAGAATATTCCACTATTAAAAAGAATATTCCATAAAAGTGGAGGTGAGTTAGATAATCCGCCACCACGTCAACCAATAAGTGACATATTTACCATCAATGTTTTTGAAACGGGTAGTTTTGCTATCAATGGTTTCAAAACATATATATTTGTCATCAAGTTTTGTCATCAATGACGGTGGCAATATTCATAAAAGGCAAACAAAGTAAGGGGTTATCCAATGGTAGCAGATCATAGACGAGACATGACAAGTAACAATTGACTAGCAATCACGATAGGCAAGCAATAATTGCCTAGTTATTAATGTCATTGGAGTTTAGCAAATCCATGAGTATGGGTTACTGCAGTTATGGCTGAGATTGAAAGTGTGGTAATTGTGTGAGAGAATTGAAAAGAAATTGTAGTGGAAGAATTCATCAGTGCACATATCTGATCTTTCATTTCCAATAGGTTGAGGAAGACAAGTTGGAGATGGTGATTTCGTGTTAGAGATGAAAGATTAAGGTGAAAAATGGAGAAAAAAATACAACTTAAGTAACTATACAATAAATTTTTCTTTTTATCATTTCTACCTGTGCCTCCACGTTGACATAAATTACTGCCACATCATCGTTTTGTCAACATGTCATGAATGACAAATATGCTCATTTCAAAACTATTAGTCACAAATTTCGCTGAAATAGAACTTTAGTGGCAAAACTATTCTGGGCCCTATACTTTAGTGGTAAAATTTTCAAGTGAAATATATACATCAAGTTCCCAATGGTTTTCGAATGGTTAGTTGTGCTAATATTTGATTTTCCAGATAGTCTTATGTGTTAAGGAGAAAAGTCTGTTTTGATTATTGGGTTAACATAATAATAGTCCTCTAAAAATGATTTTTGTTGCATGTAGGTTATCCTATATTATAATATCGAGGAAAGACTTAGTGAGAAGAGCGTCAGGTGTCTCCCAATTCATTGTCTCTTATACCTTTAAGACATTTGTGCACCTTCTTTGCCGCATACAAAAAAGAAGAAGATGAGAAAGCAACTAGTCACCATTCTCCCATATGAACATCTGCAGACTAACTAGGTTGACTACTCTAGATATATAGAATAAATATGAATAATATGTAGACTCTATAATACTTATATAGTTTATTGAAGTTTTTGATACAAAATGCCTATAATCTAGCTTCTACATTATTTTGTATTCAATGTAATATAAACACCCTTTCCCACAGTAGAGTGGGGGAAATTTGTCTAGAAACATATAGATTTGAGAAGAATTTATCAAAAAAAAAAAATGAAGAATATGGCTAAATTATAATAGAGGACCTTACAGTATATCCTTTATTACAATCGGTCTTAAACTATGGAATGCTGGAAATCACCAGATGTGCCACTATAGTATCTATCTATTACACAAGTGGTCTTTCCTTTATCATTTATAGACAAAAAAAAATTCATTTTCATCCTTAATTTTATTTAATTGTTTTGATTTGGTCCCTGAATTTTAAAATTTAACAACCCAAGTTCAATCTATTTTCTTTATATTTTTTAAAAGAAAAATAAAAAAAAAATTCTATTTTTAATGACTCAGTCAAAATAGAGTTACTATTATTTCTGTTAGCTCAAATGTACCCTACATGTTTCTAAATGGCCAAATAGGCCACTTTTTGTTAAATTGCAAGACTATTTCTCGATGAAATGAGTATATTATGTAAAAAATACTCTTTCCGTCCCACCAATCTTACTTCATTTTTTTTGGACTACCCTCAAATCTTTGTAATATTTACATATTTAGTAACTTACTTTACCATGCTACCTTTCAAATAATTATTTTAATATCTACTTTTCCCAACATTTTTTTATTTATGTGCAAAAAGTTAAGACAAAAATGGAAACAACAGATAAAGTTTTTTTATTTTCTTAATCTTTGCGTCAAACTAAATTAAGCAAGATTGGTAGGATAAAGGGAGTACATGGTAATATTTAGAGTGAAAAACAAAACTAGAGATTTGCGGCTTGTTGAATGTGTTGGGATTTATGTAGAAACCGAGGATGGTGTAGATATTGGCATGACAAAATTGAATAAATGCATTTTAGGAGTGGTTCATTGCTCTCATGCATTAGAAGTAGCAGTTTAACATTGAAATGGCTATTGAATTTAACATAATGGCCAATTTGACCAATTTTAGAACATGAGTGGTATATTTAAGTTGAAAAAAATATTAGTGGTCTATTTGAACTATGCCACAAACATTGGTTGCCCTTTTGTGATGTTTGCCTTCCCAAAAATATGTTTTGGTAAATCTTGTCCTATCCTAAATGAGATTGGAAAACCTAGATCCTTCTGTATGAAGACATAATCATTTATTCTTATTGTTGAAATCAGTGATAACAGTTGATGCTAAGTGAGCTCTAGCCAGATTGTTTCAATGCTAAAAAAGTGTCAGTGATGGTAATGAAGGTAGAAAAGGACTTTAGTTTTGGCTTTCCAAGATAGATATTAATTAGACTCTTTTCAAACATATTAAGTTAACTAAAATAGCAATGAGCTATGAGTTAATTATAAAAATAGCTATGGAATTCATTATATATATATAGGGTAAAATCCACTAAGGGTATCTTAGCTTATTTTTTTGTCTTAATTGGGTACCTTACCTTTAAGTTGTACTAGCGATGTACCTTACTTCTTATCGCGTGTCCTATCTAAGTACTTTATGTTAATTTCGGAGTTATATCTGATAGAAAATACTGATGTGGCATAAAAAATATTAAAATAAATAATAAAATAACACTTGTGGTCCTTATATTTTTAAAAAAATTACAAAAAAACCCCAAACTACTACTAAAATGTTTTTAAATCCTGTTGCTCCCTTGTCGCCCCATTTTTCGGCATCGATCTCATCAAATTTGGACAAATCAGATCAAATCTGGCAGCGGCGCATCTCCCTTAGGCGCAAGTCTATTCGTTTTCCCTAACCCTTCGATTAAAGTTCGAGTGAACTTGGGATCATCATATTTGCGAGCGAAAATCATCCTAGCCGGCAGAAATTGACTGAATCATCAACAATTGTCTGAATCATTTGAACATCCGACAAATAGAACTTTGGTAAGAAGAAAAGTTGAAATTGTCAGGCTCTTATGGCGATGCTTCGAGGAGATGAGACCAAGGAGGGATCTAAAGAAGGAAATGAAGACGGATTCGGAGAGGCGTCCGATTAGGGGGGAGATGACTCAATTGATGTGGAAGAGGAGCGAGTTGGTCTTTGGGACAAGAGAGTTTAAACGCCTGGAGAGGGAGCCGGCAGCTGATGAGAGTCTTGACGTCGGAGATTCGATGAGATCGATACTGGAAAAGAAGCCGGCCGAGGGGGGGTGAGGGGTGGTGATCTCTTCCTTCGATATTTTGGGTTTTTTAATTTTTTCAAAAATATAAGGACCACAAGTGTTATTTTATTATTTATTTTAATATATTTTACGCCACATCAGCATTTTCCGTCAAACATAACTTCGAAATTAATGAAAAGTATTTAGATAGGACACGCGATAAGAGGTAAGATACTTTGTTATGACAACTTGAAGGTAGAGTACCCAATTAGGATAAAAAAAATAAACTAAGGTAGCCCGGTAGATTTTATCCTCTATATATATGTGTTTGTCTAACGTTTTTAGTCTAGAAACAGGTTTATTAATGAGAATTGAAAATCGAGATAAGGTTTAATCTTTTAAGTGACAAAAATAACCATGGTAACAAGGAAAAATCTCTCCTTTTTGTTTTTCGCTTTCTCCTCCACAATTTATCTTCTCTTACAATTCTTCTCTGCTCTCTCCCTCTCAAGACTTCCCCCTCTGCTATATGTCCCATGTCCATGAGTTACCCATATCAATTTTAGCCTCCTGTTTTCCGTTATATGCTCAATAAATTATTTTCCTTTATCAGCGTGTTCTAAATCGTTGACCCGGGTTCCGTCACGCTGAAGCTTGTTTGTTATGCAGAAGGTAAGGCATTTAAACGTGGAAATAATTTAATTAATAAGGGTGCCTTTTGGCACGTGAAAAAAATTCTGCCTTAGTTAATTAGATTGCAACTATTACTTTAAAATGGGTAACAAATGCCTCTTAACCTGTGCCCTTGGGACAAGTGTTAAATAAACCCTACACACACACACACACAACAGTACACATAAATTGATACATAGTGAACATGGTTATTAAAATCAGGATTTTACATAAAATCATTTTCAATGTTTCCATGAATCGTGATAGTATAATTGAATCAAAATTGTAACAATCCACAGAAAGTCTATATGCATGTGTGTGTATTATGAAGTATTTGGAGCCAATCCCAACCCCACACTTGAAAAAAAATACATTATGAAGTACCGATGTAACACTTTTTTGGTAATTTGAATCGTAAAATCCTCCGAGTTAATGATCTAAAGTGCAATTTTGACTACCTTGATAGCAAGTTCTACTTACCAATGCAATCCACTTTAGTACAACTTTTAAGATACTAGTTAAAAGTCCATGGCATATAGTTCTCATTTGATATATTTAAACTAGTATATGTGGTTTAACCAGGTGGAGCACCAAGAAATATACAACTGGTTGTTTAAACAAGGTAAGTTTTTTTCCCCCAATTTTTGAATGGTAACTTCATCTGTTTCGGATGAAACTGTCCGCTTTCCGGAATTGAGCCTTAAGCAGACCAGAGATGATAAAAGTTAAACTAGTACACTTGGTTTAAATTGGTCAAGCACCAACAAATACACACCCGGTTGTCTCCAAGAACAACTCTTGAGTGGGCCAAGGATGACAAAAAATTTACCTCCGAGAGCCTGCACCAATGTGTATGTGGCGTTTATGAGATGAACAACAACTAGCACTGTACAAGATGGTGTGGATTTCTACAACACAAGTGGTCAATTCATCTTTGTGCAGCAGCCAAGGCCTTGAAAGTCTCTTCTGTGGTTTTGGAAGTGAGGGCTGAAGGAAGAGGAAGAGACATTGTCAGGCTAGAATCCTCTTTAGGTTCCTGTTCTTCCTTGTCACCAACAGTTGATTCAACTGATGTTGGTGTGTAATTGAAGTTTAAGTCTTTGTTGGCAGCCAATGCCAACAGCTCTTTCTCTTCTAGCCCTTTTGCTGGCCCAAGGCTGCATCTATCAGGGGAGTGCTTGGCCAAGGCATCTTTGAACTTCTTAATCTGTACATGATACGTATAGCCAACATTCAATTAGGCAAACTCCTGTTATTTTGATGACAATGTTTGTGATTAGCATCAGAGTTTCGGAAAACTCCTAATGTTAAAAGCTACCGCCAAATTAGCTTTTCTAACTCGCTAATTAATATAGTTACAAAGTCATGAAAGATGAAAGTAATAAGAACAAACCGTGGCATTAGTGCAACTAAAGCTACACACACGACCTTGAGCCCCTCTGTAAAACCGAAAAAAAGGGAGCACATGAACGTTAAGGCTGTGGCACATGGCCTTACGCTCCTCGTAATTCACCGAGAGAAACTGATCATCTGGGTTCATCTCAGCCAGTTGACAAATCTGTGGAAAAGATCACAAAAACCAACTCATTTTTATTCTAAAAATAACAATTTAACTTGAATGACTTTGTTTCGGTTGCTTGCTTACACTGAACTCCCAAGAAATTTTCGGGTTAAATACCCATGGACTGCTAGCAAGCTCAGTTTTTAGTTCTTGAAGAAAGCTCATGGAAAAAAAAAAAAAACAACAGCAATGTACCTTGGGGTGAAGAGCTTTGCAGCCACCACAACCAGGGGAGTAGAAATCGACCACTACAAGCTTTTCACCAGCATTCAAAAGAGAATCCACAAGGTCTTGTGCACTAGTTACCTCCTTCATGTTTGGTTGCACACCCTTCTCCCGCCATTTAGGACCTTTGCCGATGAGCCCATCCTACAAAATTAGGTAAACATCAATTAGATTTCAACTTATAATTATTATTTTGCGTTGGCAACGTCTAAAGATGTTTAACGCCCATTTATCTTTGAAGCAGGGACATGGAATAAGCAGAAAAAAATAAAATAAAAGAAGAAAGAAAAATAATTTCTAGAGAAGTATTAATATACTAGTATTGTTTTGTTTGAGAATACCATTTAAGATTGACATCAAATGTTGAAATAATTTATGAATCATTAAGATAGCTTCTCCAAACCTCTAACGCTAAAAGCTATTATTATTTTCCAATCTCCAATGACTAATATTAAACATTAACTCTGTATCCAAAGTGAGTCTATATGGAAAATGAAAACTCAAACCTGGGCCTTGTTGGAACTATTGAAAGCCTCTTTCTGGGACAAGCCCCCATCATGTTGGACAAGCAGTCTATTGCGGGAGAAGTTAGTCCCCAGAGCTCCTTGCAAGCGCATCGCGGTGCCAGGGAAACTCATGGATCCAATTCCGGCAACGGTTGGCAATGGCATAGGCCTAGAAATGCTGCTACCTTTTTTCAGGCCAAGAGCTGGGGTCACAGTTGGCTGGCTGATCAGGATTGCCATATTTGCTTCTAATAATAGGCTTCCAATATGGTTAAGACCGGATTAATATATAATTTTGACCTCCTCTCCTCTCTTTCCTTGATTCCCGAAAGTCAACATGCACGCCTCCAAACTTGTACAGAGTCGTTTCAAAGTCGATACCTTCAACCACTTCGATACCAAATGATACAGTCGTAGAACCGCAACACCGGTAGGGAAGGTGTTCAAGGATATCTGAAACCTTCAAGAACCAAGAGTGAAAAGAGGATTGGTTTAAGATCTGAATGCTTTTATTAAAACTCCATTATATAGCTTTCATTTTTCTGCACAATTTACTCCTAAAATCATTGCTATAACGAACACGTACCGTTGCTTAACAACTATAAATTGCTTCACCAAAAATAGCGCGCGGATTAATCATATGCAAAACTAATTATTTTTAATTCTCTGCTAATGATAGAAATGCGAAAAAGAGATTTTTTTTTTTTTTTCTCTTTTTGGTGTACCAAGGTCACTAAAAAGTTAAAAGAGATGTTTGACGTCAGATATGATATCCGACCATTTTAGATCGAGGAATCCCAAATTGATGTCAGATACCATAATATTTGTCGAAGAAAGCAATGAAAAATAGTAAAGATATATATAGCCTTTAAATCTATTTTTCAGTTTTAAATTTTGAATTATAATTTCAACTACATTTTTTGCCTTAATTAGTTTACCATGAACGCTTAATTATGCATGGGAGGAAGGAAATGGAGTTGAAAAGTTGTTTATTATTAATTGTTTCGCTTAATATATGAAATCGAGATGCCATTATAATGGTTGTGTAGTTGAAAAAATAATTTATGCCTTTGTAAGATTTATTCACTATCAAGGATAGCATTAATGATCTAACTTACTCCAAATTTATTTTAATTTAAATTAATTGACTTTAAACTGTCTTATTTTTATTTTTATATTTTTTTTATTTGAAACTAATTTTAATTAAAAGCAAAAATATGTAGCTACAAGAATCCAATGAAAATACTATTTTTGTAATATTACTAAATTTTTATAAATTTTTATAGTTTAAGGCATTAAAAAAGAAAAATTCCTGAAAATTTAAAAATTCATAAAAATTTAACATCATAAAAATTTAATTTTAAATGTATTATTACATCTACATAATTTTAACTTTCAAATAAAATTAATTTTAAATAAAAAATATAAAAATAAAAATAAATTAACAGACTTAAATTAAAATAATTTAATTAAAAAATATAAAAATAAAAATAAGTGAGTTAAAAAAACTATGCAGCTTTCATTTTTTTAACTACCACTAGATGCGTGCCGCTGGCCCAGCCACCAGGAGTATTTTATTCATTGTAATGGTTAATTTACTGCCACATATCTACACTCTACCTCCAAAATTATATCGTACCATTGACATTAACAAGGGGAACAAGATATCTATATTTTATTCAAGTAAGGAAAACGTACTGAGATTTTTCTGAACGCATATATAATTTATATTTGCTATTTCAAGAAACCTACATTGTACACAGAACTATAGCATAGCTTGCGCTAGTGAGGAAAATTTGCTTTATAATTTCCATCTGATTCTTTACAACCATTTTTTTTGTTTGGGAAACACCTTGGTGCTTATGCGATTTCATGTCTTCAAAACAAGCAAGCTCAATGATGATATTTACATATTGCGGCAGGGGTTTAGTCAAAGGAAAAGGTAAAACTTGACCCAAAATTAAAGTAAGATTAAAACACTAACCAAAAGTAGTACAAAATAAGATTGTTAAGATCACTTGCCATATTGTAGATCTGACAACAAAAAATGATAATGGTGTAAAGTCGGAGTGAAATACATATGAGTCATAAGATTGATAGGATTGACAGATCCTACAGACCTTTAGGTAAAATTTATGGAGCCAATTAAACAACCTGGTCATTTTTTTAATAAAAAAATTCACTTAAGCCCCAAAGCCCAAAACTTGCAAATAAAAAAACATTACTTTCATGTGTCTTATGGATTTATTTTGGACTTGTGTTATTATTGTTATTATACTTAAACTTTACTTGAACCTCTAATATAACTGATTTTACATATGAATTACTATTTGTAGACAAGAAATCATAGTTTTTTATTAGATTTACAATTTACGATCTGATCTTATAATTCCAATATGGAAGGCAAAAGACGACTTAGGGTAGAATCCCAATTTAGACAACCTTGCTACTAAATGTCCCAACAACTTTAGAGCTAATTCTTTTTAACTTAAGTTAATTTAATCCAAATGATATTTACTTGTCAGGAAAAACCAGCCATAAAATGGGTTTTTTTTCTTTCTTTTTTTTTTTAAAAAACAATAAAGGATTTTTTATTTCATTTGAAATAAAACATGAGAAGTTTTTGAACAATAAGTTCTACAATTATATACTTCTGGAAAAAGCTCCCCTTCTCATCCAAAATAGTCCTTGTTTTTTTGTTTAATTTCTGAATTTTGTGTTTCACCGAATTGTTAAAATATCTTGGGAAATTTTTTTAATATTTTGAAAAGATCGACTTAGTGGTATCATTGTGAACTAAACGGAATTTTAAAAGCGTGCTAGGTATATCTATATATATAATAGAATGGTGGCATTGACATAAGCCGGATTTGCATAAGTACTACTGATGGTACAAGCTCTACCACAGCTTTCTTAATAGCGCTCATAAGAGGCACCCCCACAGGCTCCTAGCTTATGCTCATCTTGATCCAACATATGGTATTCCCATTTTAGCAACTCATTTCCTCCAAAGATTCCCCCTATTTACTGTAAGACTGTGTTACCTACCACCTGTAATTTCCTTATTCACTTCTATGTTTTCCATATTTTCATACCTTGAAGTTACGAGCATATATAAAAGCTGAAAGCCAACACCCCGTTTAATTCTAAACTTAACAGGAGAGAAGAAATATGGACCCCGATGCTTAATTAGATTTCTCCAATCGAAGTTGTATTGTATATATAGGAGAGCAAGTAGAATCTCATTAGGTTTAGATTTCCCAAGCAGCAAATGATTAGGTTTCTAATTTCTAATTGAAGGCTCATTTCACTTTCATTCCTAATGTTTGATATTAACTATAGTTTTATCCCTATGTTTCAAAACCTGCCCTTGCTATTTTGACATTATATGAGAACAATTTTGAAACTTTTAATCTAAACTGTACAATAATTGTCTTATAGGAGTATTAAATTTAAATTATCTAATATTTTATTAATGACCAGTGGACTGTTTAAATTACATGCCAACACACTTAGGGCTCGTTTGGTTGCTTGGATGATAATAGTCATCCCATCTTGACACTCATCCTATGTTTGGTGCTACCAGAGATGGGATGATAGTCATCCACATACTAATTTCATCCCTCATTAATTTGTGGGATAAAGTCATCCCACCAAAACTATAAAACATATATGGTAGGTTATATAAATAAATATATAATATAATGTTGTACATAATGAGTTTGTTGTAGGATAAAAGTATATATGTAGTGTAAGTATACACAGATTTTTTATATTATTAATATATACTTTTTCTATCTCACAAAAGCTATCCCCTTTACTATTCACAACAATTAATTAATGATTTTATTTCTTTTAAAATTTATCATAAAATATGAACTTTTGATATGAAAATGGAACTTTAAATATAATAGTTTCTAGTATAGTTTTTAAGAATTTTTTTTCAATACATATTAATATGAATATATTTAAGTCAAATTTTAATAAAAAAATTAAAAAAAAAACCAACTAATATGAAATTTAGGGAGTAGTAAAAATAATAAATTATATTAGTAATATATTATACATATAATAACGTATTTATATATTGATATTTTCATATTCAAATATATATTAAAAACGTACATATTCCTACATTTTTATGTATTATAAACAAGTATTAAGTACATTACCTATGTATATGTGTGTTTGTATTTTAGACTTGTATATATATATATATATATATATATATATATATTGTAGTACATGAAATTATATTAATGCTTATCTAAAATTTTTAAAAACTTTGTGTTTGTGTATTTGCTCATGTGCGTGCACGTTGTTCTTCCAACCAAACCAGAAGGCATAAGGCTAGTGTCCAAGGTGGAGTGGGACATCTGCACAGTTAGCCAGTTCGGATTCAAGCCTGTCCTGTACCCAGCTCGAGAATTCTGCGAGCCAACCAGGTGAGTCTCCTTAACCTAGGCATGGGAAATCCAAGCCGGTCTAAGTAATGTCTCACTCTCATTTAAGGTGTTAAATACTGTTACCGTTATGTATATTACATTTTAAATTTTTAAGGTATATTGTATGGTATATAGCGCCGCATACTATTATTATTTTTATAAAAAAAATAAATATTAGAATATTATTTTAAGATGACATAAATTTAATAATTTTTTTTACATATTTTATATGTATTCTAATTGCTCATCATAATTTATTAAATATAAATAAAATATATATGATGGAAGATTTTTTTTTAATATGAAAACATAAAAAACGTTATATATGGAAAAAAATAAATAATGCTAAGAAAGAAACTAATTTACTGATATAAGAGGTAAAAAATAATATTTTAATAATAACAATATATTTTCTAATACCACATTGAGTTTCTAGGTGGCTCAAAGTAACCATTAAATTTTTATGTTAACTAAAAAAAGTAACCAAAAAAAGAAAAGTAAATATTTTTTTTTTTTATATGTGTATTAATTATATTTTAATATTTTATATATTTATGATATTTTAATGTAAAATGACAAAAAAAATTTCCTACATGCATCTGTGAAAAATAAAATATTATGGTATGTAACTCACGGTATTTACGATATACTACAATTTTTGTATAAAATGTACAAAAAATGCAAATAATTTTATAAAGTATAAAAATATTTGTACTACATACCACGGATAATCGGTATATTGTGATATTTAATTTCATGTGCTCTCCTCACAGGCAACAGGGATCGCATTTCTCCAAGCGGAGCATTGTACAGAGTTCTGAGTTCAGAGTTCAGAGTTCACTTCCCTACACGAATTGTCGGCTTGACGTCCGTTCGGTTATCTAACGTGCACATGATCGGCCGTTAGCGCATATCTCGGGATGTAGGCTTCAAAACCTCAAGGAGGGCAACGTAATTGGTAGCAAATCTCAAACTTAAATTCTATTCACAATTCAATCAAATGCGTATCTTTATGTACATCACATGAATGTGTGAAATATGTTCCAGTCACTGCAGGGTGATTTTGCTCTTAAACTCACACTGTAGCGTCTGTACAGAGTTTGGACTGCCGTCTGGAACTCGACGCAGATGACTTTGATTCTACAAAGCAACAAATTCGGTTCAATGGAATCCCCGTCCACATCTTGAATCTTAGGTACCAAACTTTGAACATTCAGAGGTTCCCATATAGATCAGCAAGTGCCCTGTAAAGAGTGGCAGCAGCCGGAGGCATAGGCATGGAACCAAGAAGAATATCAGACGCTGTTACTGACTGGCTACCGTAGAACCGAGAATTCTCACGTGTGCGAGTTGTCACAATACTACCCTCAAGAGAGCATCCAACAAAAGCACCTGCACATGCAATCACCTTTATCAGCTGGATTGCAAATAGAAGAAACTAACAGGGGGATACGTAGAGTGACCAAATTTAAAAGAAAAAGAAAAAGAAAGAAAAGAAATGAACAAAGTGTGCATGGAAGAAGAGTGTGGTATGTTAAGTGACAAGATACAATAAAGCTGATCTCAACTGCACACTCCTTTTTTTTTACTTACACAACGTCGCCCCAGATTGACCACATTTGGTACCGGAAGATTAAAGAACACCTTGCGGAGATGAAGAAAGCGCAGAAAATCATGATCAGGTTAGTGTGATATTCTTATCTCTTGGCAACCACAATATCTAGCAAACAGGCAGTTGCAGAGGTTAGATTTTGGCCCTTTGTAATTAGTGCTAGATTTTTTGATAATCTATTAATAATGGAGATTAAACTGCTAAGCTAAAAGCTATCCTTAGATTGCTTTTTCCAAACTTTGATGCAATAATGGCAAACGGGAACTTCATTACGGCGCTTATTTACATATCCATGTCCAATCTGATGTGAGTAGAGGTAATCATGATAGCTTCATTATGAAGCATAATCTTAAACACTGCAACTCACAATTTCCTTGTAACAGAATATCCAACTTCAGAATATAAGAGCATAATTTAAACACAAAAGTAAATCAGATAAGGTAGTGCTCATCACAAACTTAACATCACGTCAACAGTTAACTACTAGTAGCATGGGTGAAACATCTTAGCTCTCACCTTATTATGAGAGCTTTTCCTCTGCTTACACACATTCATCAGAATGAAAGAAAACAGATAAGATGGATAGATACCTTTACTACAGCTGTATGTGTAACATGCAGCATAACCACCATCACCAGCTCGTAAATCAGCTTCAACAGCTCGTCCAACAGTGCCAACTGCCGCACTCAAACCAGCTCCAACAGAAAGATGTGCAGTCCCACTAAAAGTTTTGACAGCTTCAGTTGTTCTCAACACTATAATGAAGTCCGTCAATTCTCCACCAGCCTGCACGTAGATGAATCGCCAAGAATTCTAAATATCAAAATTCAAACCATGCAGCATTGCATCTCCTGTCAAAATAGGGTGAAACACTTAAAAGTCCTCAACACGCATGTTTATTCACATTGAAACTACAGAATTGGGATACCCTGAATGCAAAGGTTCCAGCCCATAAGGCAGTGACGGAAAAAGATGAATTAAAAAATTGTTCATCAAAGAAATCAAGAAACAAGGGAACAGGTGTTCCACTACCACCCACAGCCCTGAAGAAGAACTTAAAGAGAGTTAAAATAATAGACTGAAGCACTTATTGGCAAACAGTTCAATGATATAGTTTTCTTACTCTTCCAGTTGTACTTCAGTTTTTATTAGGGCCCAATCATTGGTATTTCTGGTTTTAGTCATAGTTGCTTTCATCCAATTGTAGTTCCCAAGGCTCTTTCCTGTAGGAAATCCGATCTTTTCTTCGGTATAAGTGTGAAACTGATATTCTTTATGTTCCTTCTGCTTTTAGATATCCTGTAGTCTTTGTTTGGTTACCACAGGCCCAAAATTTTGTTTCTGAAAGTAATTTTGATTTCTCCCTTTTCTGTTTTTTTCAACAGCATGGATTGGAATGAACACAATAAAACTGATTAAAAGAAATTAAACGATAAACTACTTCACCTGAGCACCCCATCCAACACCAAAAGCAGAAACAGCAGAGGGTGGAGACCATGAACCATCTTCCCGACGTGCTATCACAAGTCCTGTCCCAATATTATAGGTGACCATCACCCCGACCTTGACAACTGATAATATTGCAAGGCCTTTTGCTTCTCGGAGTATAGCAACCGGAATTGATTTCTCAGGTTTGAGAGAACCAACCTGACAGTGTACTATTGCATCAAAATGTAGAATACTAAATAATGTCAAGAAAAAGGGTTTCAACACACAATTAATGAATTTATGACTTTCATTTTTCCACAATCCGAAAACAAATCAAGATATGAGCAGCTTCAGAATACACAACTCAACAATCCACAAAATAAACTAGCTGCAGAAATAGAAATGTGCTTTCACATTCAGATAAAGTGCAGTTCTTTGTGCGACCTAAGATCAAATGTTATGTTAAGCTTTTAACAATTCCCAATCATAAACATCACAGAAGATTAAGCACATTTATAAGCTAGAAATTCTATTCCTACCTTAGAAATATGTCCCCGAATTGTGTTTGCTGCCTTGTAAATTTCACGTTCCATTGACTGAACCCAAGGAAAATTTACCCAGGATCTCAACGTGCTGAGGTCTGTCAGGTCGTGTGTTGGCAGCTGAGCGGCATTACTCACCTGGTCCATCAAGTAAGGCTGGACAGACTGCAGCCTAACACAGCACACATCACATACACGTTGTGGATCAGCAACACGGAATTTCACTGGCAATAAGCTTCTTCCTTTAGAGCATTCACCGCAAAATATTCCCCCACAAAATCTGCAATGATGTCTGGAACACATGATTGGATGAAACTTGACACCACACAGCATGCAAGCTGAAGCAGCACTGTCAGCTAACCACTTTGGTGGATCTGCTTCAAGAATTTCCCTGATGTTGCTAAAATTAGCCTCAGTGAGGGTTTCAGCCATCTCTTGCCAAGCTTGCTCAAGTAAATGACTTGACATCCATGAAAAGCTGTACCTAGGTATATCACCTGAAGCCAAAGCACTAACTTTTCCGCGGGCTGCAAGTATCATTTCCACTATTACATCCCACATTGTCAAGTCCTTCTCTTCCAAAAGGTACTGATTCCATCCTGTGTCACCATCAGGGAAGTACCCACCATTTGAGCCGAAACATCTTCTCCAGTCATCATGATCACTTTCAAGCATTGGTGGAACAGATACCGGTATCCAAACCCCAGTGTCTTCAGAAAATGGTGCATCATAAAAGAAGTATTTCCGCTGTTTCTGATTCCCCTCTTCTTTAGCTTTACTCTCACCATCCCATTCTTCTGTGCCTTGAGCTTGAAACTTTGAGCTATTTACACCAGAAATGGACAACCTTTTGCTATCTGTACTGATGTTTGGGTAACTACATTTATCTTCATAATTTACAATCCCTTTATCACCCTGTAATCAACATTAGAACAAACGGAAAAGATCATCGACGGAAGCCAAATCCAGTTTCTAATTATCATCCCACTAAACTACCTTAGTTGCGATAAATTACTTGTCACGGGCATAAAAAGTAGGAAACCAGCAATAGCATTTCACTATTTCATCACAAACTAGGCAGATTAATAGGATCTAAATTTCGGTTTAAAATGATAATAAGTACTTCAACTATACATCAAAATTCTGACAAGCTCATCAAGAGTCGCAGCAAAACCAAATCTAGTTCCCATAAAAAAGCGAACAAATCTGAAAGCATAAGAATTAACGTCAAAATTCCATAAAAAAGCGAAATTAAAAGAACCAGGTAATTAGAATCCCTAAATCACAATTACCGTGGCAGAGTCGATGTCCTCGTTGCTGTTACCATCTACGAGTGATAAAACAGAAACCCTAGAGTCCAAAATATGGGCTTCTAGACTTTGGACCTCCGAATTAGAATCAACGCTACCATTTCGACAGTTTCCCTCCATTTGGCGATGCAAATCAGCGCTAGGTCAATCGCTCATAAAGCTCGAAGATCATAAAATTATCAGAAAATTAAAGGGTATATACAGGGAAAAGAAACTTTCCAACTCTATGAACCAATTATGAAAAAAGAAGAGTTGCTTGTCGAGTCTGTAATTTGATGACTTGAGAACGATTGGAGCTGGCTGGGTTGGCGTCCAATTTCATGGATCGTCTGCTCCGCAAGGACACGCATTGTTATATTTCGGCACAATCCCTCTTAAGCCCTGAAAAATTTTATCTTCACCCTTTAAGTCACTCAAGTTTAAATAAATTTAAACAAAACCTTGAAAGTTTAGGATGGAATTGCTTGAGTTCACTTGGTTTGGAACTCGTTCATGGCTCATTCAAACTTTTATCAAACTAAACCTGAACTAAATTTTGGATTCAATACAAAATTCAAACAAAATTATATTTTACTTATTAATCTGCCAAATCAACTCAATTTTAGTTTTTTTTCTTAATTTAAGTGAACAGCTCGAGTTCAACTCAAACTCAATTGATTAAAAGCCCATTTATATTCTTTTCAATCAAAACTTAAACAAAATATTAAGTTCAATAGATATTTCAAAAAGAACACAACCATATTACTTGGTTTGACTCATCTCATTTTCAGCCCTATTTGATTAAAAGAAGTCATCATCTAAAATGGTTTATGTCTTAAATATTGATAGCCAGGAAGAAAAATGTTTTATCAATGCCAAAAATCAAATAGAATACATGTTCATCTAGGGTCATTTTCATTTGCATGCATATGACTTCATATATGTTTGATTTTATAAAATAAAAGGAAAATTATAAAAGTCCCTGTGGTTTGGTCTAACCTATGGTTTGCCCTTCTATTTTCAAAAACCTATACTTTATCCATTATTTCCTTTACAATGTCCGATGACAACTTCTGAAAACCTAATTTAATCTATTTGATTACCATATTCCAATAATTTCAAGATTTTTTATTTTTTTTCACAGCCAATCAATCATTAAGAAATACTTATATGCATTTATAAGGAGAAAAATACATTTATAAAAAAAAAAATTAATAATTTAAAATATCTATTAACTATAAAAAAAATATAAGATTGTTTAAAATTATTGGAAGATAATTATCATACAGTTTAAATATAGTCTCAGAAATTATTATTAGACAGTGTAAAAAATATAGTAACAAAGTGTGAGTTTCTAGAAATAGAAGGAATAAATTATAAGTTACGGTGTACATTCAAGATAATTCTAAGTTTCCCTAAAATAAATGTTGTATAAGATACAATTGCGGTATTCATCTATGTACTATATTCAATGTTGTATCCTACTGGTCTCTCAAAGTAGATAGAGATTTTTTAATTCCAATTCATATTATGCTCTCCTAGTGTATACGTCATGTTGATGAAAATTATATATTGGGAATTGAATATAACAGCAATGTTATTTTAACGTTAGTAATTAATGAGCTTTATTGACTTCAAATCACGTATTCCAACATATTTAAAGCAAAATTACAAATAGAAATGGTTTTACGCTTATAACATGAATTTATGGCAATTACAGAAAACTAGCTTTAATACCCAGCGTTGCCTCGGGAGTAAAAGCACAAACTAATACACTTGTAATTAAAAAATAAATCATTATAAAAGAATACCAAGTAGAACAATACATAGTTTAACAAAAAATGTTATTACTGTATGACATATTTGAAGAGGCAAACATTTATTAGTCTAACATATTGTTTATTATATTTTTTTGTGATTAGATTGCGTACTCAAGTTGATTCGAAATAGTTAGTACTAGGCACATCCCCATTTTGTAAATTATACCAAATTAAGAATATATACATAGACACATATACCAAGGCAGATGCAATAGTAAGTGAAACATAAATATTTTTAGTCGTATAACATATTTCAAGGAACAAATATCCATCAATCCAACGCATCCATCACTCCAGTGTGTTGTCATTTATGTCTTTGTTATTATCAATGGTTGCATCATTGAGTAGCCTGTTTTGGAAAAAGAAAACATAACTAAAAACTATATGCATTCGACAATTATCAAAAAATTATAAGCAAAATAATAATCAAATGAGTATTACCTATTACCACGATCGGCATCTGTAGTGTATCCAGCATCATCTTTGGTTATTTCATATATAAGATGATTTTGAAACCCAACCCTACTATATAGAAAATGAGTTATAATTCAAACCTAAAATTTAAATTTAACAAAATCATTCGTCACTTGTTCAATCTACTTACAATATTTCTGCCACATCAATAATCTCTGCTATCTCTACATCTTGAGAATCATCATATGTGAATGAGCTATCGAGTGGTCCAATTGCTGGTACTTCTCGACACATTGACTTACTGAAATGACATGATGTTATTTATCTATTTATAAGCAAAAAGTTATATTAAGTAGATAATATTTTGAGAATGAAATATTTAATACCTGGTAGATATATTAGACCTTTTTTATGCACTGGCATCTATTTCTAAGGTGCTGCCATTAAGATTTATGTCAACAGGTGTTTTCATTGGTCCATTGCTTAAAAAGAAACTAAATGATTTATGTCAACAGGTGTTTTCATTGATCCACTGCCATTAAGTAATCTTGTGACCACATAAAATATAATAGTACATATCACTTAACCTTATATGATGATGGCTTTTTATATTAAATGAATTTAATGATAAGGGAGCGGCATTAATATGTTTGGTGACAGAGTGTTGTTCTGATGCTAACTGAAATCATATTGTTGTATATAAGAAAAAGTATAATACTATCAACCTGTTGCAAATAAAAAAAAATCATATTGATACCTGTGATATAAGATTCAACAATCTGCGACTCTCTTTTGCATAGTCTATATTATGAATTTTTTTTACAGTGAATCTAAAAGAATGATTTTAAAAGTTGAACTCAATTAATTCAACTTCCCACAATAACTGCACACCTTTAATCCTTCAAGTGTCTCATATATTTTACTTTGACCTTCAGGCTGTAAGTAAATTATGATAAGTAGAGACAGTGGACATCAAGCATAAATAACATTATACTGCAATGAGAGAAAAAAAATTTTCAAATAAAAGCAAAATAAAGAAATGTATATCTCCAATAAGCATGCGGTTTTATTAAGGGCGTATAATGATTTAGCTGGAGATTACAGCAACCCAGAAGCTACTTTATCAAATATCACAAAACGGGTTTCACAAGTAATGTCTGCAACGTATAACTCAACTTTGTACTTGTAAATATACGAAAGAAAAAAAGAAGTAATGTTAAAAAAATACTTATAAATAAACTGTTACATATGTTTTAAGGGTAAATGAAAATATTTATACCGTATCGTTACTGTATGGGTCGTTCTCTTACAATGTTCGCAATAAAATTGTTCACCATGAGTCACTATCTTTTTCAAGCATATTTTGTATCCAATGTACCACCAAGGAAACCTTTTATCGACACCCATAATAGTTGCAAGATAATTGAAAGTTTTAAACTGGGAAAAAAATAAAGAATACATTTTTAGCTTCTTATGACATTTAATGTAATAGTAACTTAAATTTTAAGATTGTTACCAATGATTGACCACTTCTACTAATTGCCACAAGTCCATGCAATGTGATACGTTAGTGCATTTCAGGTGACACATCTGATCTTGCATGTTCCTGATCAACCTTGCCCAATTGTATATCAACATTGTCAATATTTGGTCTATAATTTTTAAATAACATTGGCATCAAAGAATGAGAATGGAATGGATATGCATGTCTAAAATATAAGTCTTCAACAAAAAATGTAATTAAATTCAAATAAATACGATTGCAATAGAAGAAGAGCCTCTGGGATTTGAATATTAAAGTAAACCTTTGTACCACATGTTGAATACAGGTAATAACGACCTGTAATTTACAACAATAGCTTAACGTTAGTATATGTGTCTTAAATATTTTTGAAATATAATAAATCAAGCATACATGACATACGTGCAAAAAGACGAACATAAGTTCCAGTTATAACAACTATCAACCATTGAGTGGAATTCTTTTGTACTGCATTTTGCATAAGGTCAACATTGTCCCCAAGCAATACAATTTCAATGTCTGCCCCACTGAAAAAATAGAAGTGTTAAAGTTTATTATTGTTGAGTTTATGAAATAAATATCACTCTAAGTAAAAATTACTGGAACCTGAAATTTCGTAGCCACATAGATAGTTTTTTTGACATTCCCTTACCATCATTGCTATTATCACAGAATGGTTCAACATTAAATACTTTCCCAATAATATCTGCAAATAAATGTAAATAAAAAACATAGTATATAATGGGAAATACAAAATATTAATTGATAAAACAGTATATGTAAGAAATTACGTATAACAATAACAAACAGTAACAATTACCTGTGCAATTAGAGTTCTGAGAGTACCGAGATGAAACATCTGCGTACTTCACAAACTCAAATTTTTGCCGAGCAATACCATAAGAATCACCTTCAATGGGTTTAATTGATGAATACTTCGTTAAGAATATTTTTTGAATGCATGAAACTGGTCGCCAATAAGGGAATACTTTTGAAATATTGAAGTTCTTAATGAAATAGACGCATCCTTCCTTTAAAAGAGAACGGTACTTCATGACATGTTCTCTCAGTATACGAGCACAAATGTGATCATTCTACAAATATATGATAAATATAACCATTAATATGTATAAATTGTTGAATATTAGACTCTAATAAAAATGAATTTAAATTATTTAAAAATGACTGAAATTCAAAATACTTACATTTGAGTCCAATAAAATCATCTCAATACCTAAGAATGAACCATCCTTTATGTTTATTGCATTTCATAATCAGGTTACTCGAACCTTTAAACACCAATTGTATCCAATTGGTGAAAGGTGTTGAATAAGATGGTATTGTTGCTGCATGAGTAACCTGAAATAGCATGGTTGTTAGATATTTAATAAAAATGAATATATAAAGAAAACATCAATACGTAGACATGACATATAATCACATGTAATGTATAAAAACTACTAAAAACTTCAAGATAGGGAATTACTTGACCATGATTAGATTTGATGTTGGTACAACCGGTCAAATACTTCGGAGTAAACAATATTTTTTGTTAATGAACAATCAATTGAATGAGTATTATTTATTAATACATGGAAACCATCCAGTGATATAACTTGAGATGCAGCAACATATAATTGCCCATGACAAAAAACTGGTTCTGGAAGATAGAGGCCAACATGTCTAAAAGTTTGTCATTGGCTTTTATTTATTGTCATCGGGAAGCACACCTTTATAGGAAATTATCTGCGTGACAGCTTAAATGGCAATTTTGTATATGATGGTACCATTTCTATTCGCGGTATAAAACAACAACATCTAACATGACTACCAGTAAGGATCTCACCTTCAATAACCCTTGAAGCCAATTTTGTAACAATCAATCTAGTTTCATTGCACAATCCATTTGCTTGATTTATATTCCGCATCAAAATAACTGGCACACTAACTTTTCATACCAATATGTGATTTGGTAAACCAGAAAACTTTAAAGTGTTTAAGTACTCAACGGGATACAATTCAATTTGAGCCTCGGCATTCTCAGAGGTGGGAGAAATACGATCTGCACTGAAATAGGTCATAACATCTTTTGGCAATTGTGACATAAGACAATCATTCACATAATCAACAATTTCATTTTTTGTAGCAAGTATCGCTCTCTTTGTTAAGTAATCCCTATCATTAATTTTCATTAGTAAATTTGGATATGTTGACCCAATGATTGAATCAAGTAGATCTCCAATGATGGGGATTCAATACTTTTCAGGTATCTTCAACCATGTTACATCTTCTTCTCATCAGAAAGTTTTTTCAAGGGCAATGTGCCTTCTTATAATTGCACAGCCTATCACTGAATAAAATAACATCAGTAGAGGTAGAGTTCTGTAAGCGCATGTTTTGAGTGAGTGTATGGACACAACACTGTGACCACAAATAAGAAGAGCACATTGAAGCTGCTACAATGTCACATCTAGTTCCGTAAGGGATTACATGGAGTATTTTTCGAAAATCACCTCCCAAAACTACGGTCTTTTCACCAAATATATATGATTCATCAGAAGGATCATAGGAACGCATGAGATCATGAAGTGAACGATCCAACGCTTCAAAAGCATGACGATGTGCCATTGGAGCTTTCTCCCAAATTATCAAACTCACCCGACATAAGAGCTCGGCAATTGGGGTTGAATGCTTAACTTTTAGATATGAATCTTTTTCCATATTGATTGGGATCTTCAAACGCGAGTGGACAGTTTTACCTCCAGGAAGAAACAAAGCTGCAATACCGGATAATGCAACTGCTAAAGCTATTTTCCCTTCAGATCGCAAGTGAACCAAAATTGTCTGCCATAGATAAGTCTTCCCTGTTCCACCACTTCCATATACAAAAAACAAACCACCACTAAAATTGTCAAACAGATCTAAGTATTGAAGTATATACCTCACGCTGGCCTGTGTTAAGTTTGACAAACAATTCAACATGTTCAGCTAACAATGATAGTCTGTTATAGCTTAGTTCCTCCATAATCAAAGAATTTGATTCCATTACGATCAGGCTTGTATCGGGGTATGACATGCCTTCAAATTCCTTCAAAATACGACCCATTCTATTCATCAATTTTTCAATCTCGTATAAAGCATAATTATGCAACTGACTTGTTGACAGCATAAGGTTTGCATCATTATGAATTCTGTGTTGTGCATGTAAAATCCCATATGATAATGCTTTTGCGTGTTGACTCCATAATGAATGTGGTTCAACCACCTAACAAAATAATAGTAATGTAACAAACAAATCACACAACTGATTTCCCATTGCTCACTTAGAAGCTGTTCGAAGTGCTGTATGCCACTCTCCATCACCCTCCAACAATCCTAGAACGAAACATGCATCCTTAAATGTCGAATGTAAGACTCCATTAACAGTTCGCAAATCCTCATATGACTTTGGACCTCGAACAACATTTAGTAGCATCCTCAAATAGTATTTCTCCCCTGCTGTAGGGTGTACATAATATAGTTGCCCAACACTTCTACCTTTTGATCTTCCCATCCACTTTTTAAATTGTCTATTCCACACATATTTTGTTGGGAACTCAACATATGTTAGCAACCTTGCAGCTTCATCAGTCTGATTGCACAACATCCATGCTTGGAACTTTGTAACACTGCCTATCTGCCTTTGTACTACACACTGGATATCATCATCTGCTCTTTACAAGATATTTTGTTCATTAGGAAGGTGGAATGACAGATGTTCAACTGGTGGGTCATGTCGGTGGATGAAAAATCCAAAAATCCTCCAACATGCTTCCGATGCCGATATATACCGACAATCCATATATTATTTGATCTCATCGACATGTACAGTTGAGTGTCTATTGTCTGAAGCCTGTTGAATACTATTGCTTTTAATGATAACATTGGAACGATCAGAACCTTTATGCATGCACTTGCATAAATACTTGACGCACATATCCTTATTTGTATTTTCCACACAAACATGACAGTCATGTTTAACAACTAAATCAACATTATGAGGCACCACCCAGCCATTGTCAAGTTCAATTCCATTCTTAACAATAGGATGTCTTGTTGAACGACGGCGGTATATCGGATAACCGTCATCTCTTAAAGAAGTCTCATGCTTTAATGGGCGTGGATACTGCTTCTTGCACTTTCCATTAACCATGCAAGGGCACCCGGGATTAGCAATTTCACATGGTCCATGAATCATATGCCTTGAAATAGCATCATATCCAATAGGGTCCTTTTCTTTGTTAGTTAATTGTTGTGAAAATCAAGAGTTTATCAATTTAACCCTCAAAAACCCACAAGCGAACGGAATCATTGTGCACTTAGAAGTAATTAAGGGTATCGTCCCAAGAGAGTTTAGTGATTCTATCTAGATTCGAAGATCAAAATTTGCTCAAGCTAGTTGACTCTAACAACATAAGAAAAGTGACTCTAAAGAAGGTGAAATGTGCTAACGAGAGAACTTAGACTAAAGGTGACTACCTCTCTAGGATTCCATTCTTACCCATTACTACCCAAGAAAGTTGGTCCTCAAGTATGATGTTCCATGTGTGGTAGAAAAGATCTCACATCAAGAACCTCTCTCTCAAGATGGGTCTTTGCTCACCCTCCACTAACTTGGGCTTTACTCAAGCTCCAACTTAACTTAGGGTGGTTAAAGAACTAAACCTCTTTTGATTCCTAGTGTTCACTTAGATTATTCTAATTTAAGTTAACACTATGCCCCTTCCATTCCTCTTTGTCACCCATAAAACCTTTCTCAAGGATTTAATGGACTAGTGCATTAGACATGGTGGCCTACCATTAATCAAACAATAAGCACAATGCAAGGAACAACACAATAGAACTCATTCATAAACACAAAACACTTCATTGAGTAACAAGGGAAGGAAAGTCACCCTAGAGAGGTAAAGAGATCTACTCACAATCCATAGCCAATGTCATCAACAAATCCATAACAACAATAACCACGAAAATCATACAAATCAAAATAGAGAATAGAGGAAACCCAAGAAACCCCCTCGAAGATTGTACTCCCAAGATGAACAATCCTACTTCCAGCTTATCAAAAACCCCTCCAAAAAGATCAATAGGCCTCTAGATGGGTCAAGATCAAAATCAGCCAAGAAGCCCCCTTTGGACTCTTTCTTCTCTTCTATTTATACCCCCTATTCATTCCAGCCCTAAAGGGATAAGTATCACGTCTTCCCAGCCAGCTCATCAGGTGGAAATAGTGGGGGACCATAAAAAATGCGAGTTTTCGGCAAAACAGAGCCTCGCTGGTGACGCGTCGCCAGCGTGGGTCGAGTTCTGGCGACGCGTCGCTAGATGACCAAAATGAACACAGAATGCTGATAACGTTGGCGACGCGTAGCCAACCTTCGTGATTTCTGGCGACGCGTCGCCAGCCTTCGTCTTTGCACTTTTCCTGCGTCCCTCGTCCAAATGCCGTCCCATTCGAGTTTGCTTCTAATGCCCTGTCCGCAGCACTTGACCAAACCTGTAATGAGCCAAAGAACCAAGAAGAACTAAGACAAAGAAGGGAAAGTCAACAGAATTTGACGGTCAAAGTTGTCAAAAGGTCAACACTTTGACCGTGGATTTATGCACTTAACATTAATTCAACTGAAACAAAGTGGTTAATAGCATAAGGGTCCCTAATTTTGTCTTCAGGATGTAGGAAAAGTACAATATGTGCATGTGGTAAGCCACATTTTTTAAACTCAATAGTGACAATCACTGCACAAATTGGTAGTTCAAGCTTTAGAATTAAATTAAATTATGTAAATAAAAAAATTATTAGGCTTTCAGTGTATGTAAACATTACCTCTAACACATCTTCCAAAATGCAATTGCTTTGTTATATCCTGAAGTGGTGAATATAGTTTCATCTCGAACACACGAGCCACAATATCTAGTCTGTCATTAAATGTTGTCCTGCGATAAGCTTTAGGAATTTAGTTATCTTATTCCATTTTGGATTACAAGTCATTGTAATGTACAAATCTGGATGCCCAAGCCACCTGCATATAGGTATCGCATCTTGATAGTTCTATACCATGTACCGTGGTTCACCAGTAAAATACAATGGTAATATGCAAGGTTTACCTGTACGAGATGCATTAGTGTCACCCCTGTTAATCGTATCCTGTAGCCCACATAAAACCTCACAGCGGAACTGATCTTGATGCCCCTTAATCTAGCAAAACCGTTCCTCCAAAATACAGCAATATGCATAAACAACGTACTGCTGGAAAAGTCTACCGCATTTGAGAATGATGGAATAAACAAAGTGACGTTGCTGCAACTGAAAGGCATAATGCTCCCTCATAGTCACCTTATTTCTAGATGCCTCATCAGTTCTCGTATCATGATGTGGAATTCCATTCCAATATCCATCAGCGCCATTGGGTATAGCAATCGAAAAATGTAACGCCATAAGCTTTGGGTGCAAAACGTGGATAGTCTTTACACCATATTCATGAATGAATACCACGACGTCATGCCTATTGCCTTCATCCTCATCTAACCCAAATGTTAAAGCAGCAACCTCTTGTGACTCAGGCAAGTTATACCTATAACCATCTCCGGATCTGGATGTCAATAATCTTAAGCGAACAGGAAGGTAATTAGATTGTTGGTGCATATCACGTGCTCTTCTAAACTCCTTCACCAGTTGATTGTTGTCATCAAACATCTGCGTTAATCCATCAATTATTTGCCTATCAAAAGCATTGCCTTCAGCAT
Source organism: Aquilaria yunnanensis (assembly GCA_039654915.1). Classification (NCBI taxonomy): domain Eukaryota; kingdom Viridiplantae; phylum Streptophyta; class Magnoliopsida; order Malvales; family Thymelaeaceae; genus Aquilaria; species Aquilaria yunnanensis. Next base: position 111,858,546 of record CM077593.1, read on the forward strand.
TTCCAAAGCTCCTCAATCGATTATCTATTTCATGTTCAGTATCATATATGTATAGCTATGCAAATCTTGGGCGATCCCTATTTGATGGTACCAATGAACCAATTTTATGATAATTCTCACCCTTAACTCGGAAAACATATGGACCGCCACCATCATTTATGCGTGTGTCAATTTGCCCACCAGTAAAAGTGAATGAAAATCAGCAATTGAATTCCCAAATGTTTGCTCGGAATTACTTTGACAATTGTCCACCATTGTAATCCAACATTTCACGTAAGAACTCAAGAGGCGGTTGTTCGAAAGGTAGTTCAACTTTACCATTTTGGCAGCAAATAGAAAATGTAGGGTTTCTTTGTTTATGGGAACGAACACTTCTCTTTAATGACCAAGTAATAGTCTGACAATGGTCATAAGGGCAAACACTATCAGGTGGTCCAAAGTCTTCATGCTGTGTAAATCTCCCTACATAAATGATAGGTGATGTTGTAAATTTCCTTAACTGATATTAAGGACTAATAAAAGATTGATAGTTCGAGTATGTACATACTTTGGTGGTGGAAAATAGAGTTGCCTACAGTATTGTAGCGCATGTCATCTACAATGCTAAGATTATCTGCAAGACCATTTATTAAGTTGATCAAGGTAAAGAAAATAATAATAGGTTGAATATTGTGTTTGGACATCTATACTTTCAAAGTTTTGTTCTTCATGACTGAGACCCATCATCAGAATTGGTTGTAATTCTGGTCTGGATGGTCTTGGCCTCTTATAGTGTATAGTTCTAGTAGTTGACGATTCTCCAACTTCAATTGTACATCGCAAGGATGGTGTTGATGAGTTTGGTTCAACAATTAAAAAACTTTGATTTCTATCCAATGTCCCTTCCTGCTGATATGTAGGATTTGCCGGTGAGAAATAATGATTGGTTATGTCACTTAAAGGTAAACGACGTGCAAATGGAACAAGGGGATTTTCCCCCCTGTAATACTCGAACAGGCATTGAACTCCCAGGGTTTATTAACTTTTTTACCAAAGAAGGACTATTAGATCCACACCATGCAACATTACGTCTTGGTGTCCAAGGCTGATGAGATCGTAAGGAAGTATTTTGGTCATCATTTTCAACATGATAAACATGTGTAATACCAGAAATTTGTGTGTTTTGAATCATTGTAGATGGGACATGAGGTGGAGGAAATGTTGTGGGTGAAGGAACATCAACATCTGATCGAGATGCTATCGAAGTCAATTGCGAATGCAATTGTGAGGAACTGTAGAGCGCCTCCTAGCCGTCCGAGAATGCAAAATATGGATACATTCGGCTCGATTAATTTGAACATCCATCACTATTTGGTCCACTATTCAAGTTTACTCAACTAATTGAAAATTGGATTGCAATGGTAATAAATGCATAAATAAATTGGAACATAAGAACATATAGTCACTATTTATGGAATTTTGGTTCCAAATGTTTTAATCATTTCATAATTGAAATGATTATATGATGCTATAGATTTAAGAATATTCATATTATAATATATAACCTACTGAAAGAAATTATTGTCAAATCACTTACTCATGTGCATATTAATAGTTTTTTTCATTGCATTTTTTAAAATAGATTTTCTTTCTAGAGTTTATTTATACATATTATTATTACCTTAACAATAATCACATTGAAAGTTCATTTTCAAAAAAATTGAATTTTTTTTCTAAAATTAATTAATTTTGTTATTAATTTGTTGAATATTATATGTATTTGTGTTTCTTTAAAATTTATTCTAGATAATTTTCTTTAAAATTATCCCCATCTAGATAAGTAAGCTTTCATATCATATATATTCATCCAAGTTGGGAAAAAATTAATTCACTAAAATTTTATATTCAAAGACTTTATAGTAGAACAAACTTAGTTCATACTTTTAAGTTAAAATTTTAAGTTTTATAAAACATTTATTGTATTTGAGATATTATTTGATAGGGGTAGCATATTTTACGCAAAAAAATAAAAATAAAAAAACTTTAGTGACAATCTAGGAGTCGTAGTCATTAAGGTTAGATTAACGCAAAAAAGAAATTATTTTCAAATCACTTACTTACATGCATATTAATAGTTTTTTTCATTGTATTTTTTAAAATATATTTTCTTTCTAGAGTTTATTTATACATATTATTATTACCTTAACAATAATCACATTGAAAGTTCATTTTCAAAACATTTGAATTTTTTTTTCTAAAATTAATGAATTTTGTTATTAATTTGTTGAATATTATATGTATTTGTGTTTCTTTAAATTTTATTCTAGATAATTTTCTTTAAAATTATCCCCATTTAGATAAGTAAGCTTTCATATCATATATATTCATCCAAGTTGAGAAAAACTTAATATAATAATAAATTTTATATTCAAAGACTTTATAGTAGAATAAACTTAGTTCATACTTTTAAGTTAAAATTTTAAGTTTTATAAAACATTTATTGTATTTGAGATATTATTTGATAGGGGTAGCATGTTTTACGCAAAAAAATAAAAATAAAAAAAACTTTAGTGACAATCTAGGAGCCGTAGTCATTAAAGTTTATAGCAAAAAATAAAACTTAGTTGCAGCTTAAAGGTTGTTTTTATTGTCCTAGTATTAATATAACTCTGATTAAACAAATAATTAAAAAATTGAATTTTATGAAAAGAATAAAATAACTTATAATGTAATAAGGGACATCCACAGGCAAAGCCATGGTTCAAAAAGTAGCGTCACATTCTATACAAAACAGGCACATAAAAGTAGGCTAATTGCAGCAAAGATCCTTCAGGGTTCGAGTAGCAAACTCTTTCACCCGTTAAGTTTAGAATTGTTCACTCTCATCCCTATCTTGTAATATATTGTATTGAATTCTATGTATAAAAAAAAAGAAAAAGAAAGATACACACACACACACACATACATACATACATATATCTGCATGTGTGTGTATGTATATATTTTGAACTCTAAAAAATTTTGGCGTAGTTTATTTATATATGATAATGGACTCAATATCATCCATTAATTGAAAACATTTTAAGTCCCTTAATATAATCATTATAAGAAATTTTCAAATTTCTTTATATTTAATGTTTTATGATAATTTAATGTATTAAAAACTCATAAATGCACGAAGTTGATCTAAGTCGAATCAAATCGAGCACGTTAAGCATTATAATTTTAATTTAGAGTGTTGTGCATGAAAAAATCTTGTTTAGGTGAATTAAAATAAAATAAGATTTTTACTAATGAACATAAATTTTTAAATCAGGATTTTTAAATACAGTGAAGGCATTAAGTTAGCACGGCTCCCTATAATTCAAAGATTCTTCCTAACCCTTATCTACTTCTCTTCCATTCACACCAGAGACCAGATGCTACATCTGGTTATCCGTCTTCCATACTTCCCCACAGATCGATAATAGATCGGAGCATCATTATCGCTCATCGTCTCAGGCTCTTCAATTCCTCAATTCTTATCCCAAAAGGTGAGCTTTGAATCTCCTTCCCTTCTTCGATTTGGGTTGTTTCCCTTCTCTTGCCACTTCACTTTTCTTTCTCTCTCTCTCTCTCTTTCTCTATCGGATCTTGTTAACAAATTTCTGTTTCCTTGTTCTTTGTTTGGAGAAAAGCAAAAGTTGGGAGAATCGAAAAGGAAAAGGGACGATACAGAGCCCATTTTATGTCTTCATCGTTCAATTCCTCAATTCTTATCCCAAAAGGTGAGCTTTGGAGATCTTTCCCCTTTTTGATTTAGGTTGTTTACCTTTTCTTTGCACTCCACTTTTTTTTTTCTCTCTCTCTCTTGATCGATTGAGTCTCGTTAACAAATTTCTGTTTCCTTTTTCTTTTTTTCTGGCAAAAAGCAAAAGTCAAGAGAATCGGAAAGGAAAAAGGATGATACAGAGCCCATTTTTCTTGAAGATTTTAGTTAAGTTCTCTAGATTTCTCCCTTATGAGGTTCGGTTGTTTTGTATGATTCTTGTTTTGTTTTTTCTTTTTTTGGTTTAATTTTGGTCTGCTTGATGTCTAAGAATCTAGAGTTCGGAATTGAAATGGCGAATCGCTTGTCTATTATGGATTTTTAGAGTTTTTTTTACTGACTTTCGAGTAGTTTTATTTGGAGTTTTGATTTGCATTGTCTGATATTGTCGGTGATTATCTGAGGTTGAAGACTGATAGGGCATGAGTAGTGGGGAAGTGCCACTTCTTTAATTAGTTATGCGATTTTTTTTGGGTTTGGGGGGGGGGGGGTTCCTTTTTCTGTTTTGATGGATTTGAGAATTCAAAATCAATCTATCTCACCTATGTTTGGACGATTTCTGGTACTGTTTGGGATATTTTGGTTTATTTCTCACCTTTCATAGGCTGTGATAGAAGCTTTGGACATGGAATTTTTCCCTTGATTTCCAATTTTGAGAACATACGTTCATAGTTTTACGTCTCATCAACTGAATGCTCTTCTTCTTTTTCTCTATGTTTAGTTGTTATTGTATATAATAATCCTAAATTTTGTAAATGTAAATGTAGGTATTAAGTAGATGAATTCATTCCTATGTTCCCGATCTGGATCTTTATTAGTGTCGTGCTCTACACCACCATTAAGGTTTTACTTATTCCTTCTCATTAATTCCCTTATTTTCATTTGTGTAATTGCTATTCATTATCACAACAACTTGATATTACATAAACATGAACTTCTCTTATAAAGTATTTTCCAGAACAACTGATATTACATAACCTATCGTCTAGAACCATATTTTATGGAGCTTCTTTGGATGGGTCTAGATATAGTCGATCTGTTGACAGTTGTTTAATGTCTTATTCTCTATTCGTAGGCAGAGATAGAAAATGGTGGAGTATATACTAATTAATCTTTTAGCCTTATAAAGTAATAATAATAATTAAAATTAACTACTGATGTTTTCTTAAAGATAATATTTAAAGGATTGAATGTATATTGGGATTAATCTGTAACGTATAATGGCATATCCCACGATTTAAATGTTAGCCCATTAAAGGGTTGAATTATTTAATACAAATCGACTATACTTACTAAGTAAATTATAATTTATCATGGTCGCATATGTAATGTATAATAGATTATTATACAGAATCAGCTTTCTTAATAAATAACAATATTGTAAAATAAGTATTAAAATTAGTATAACTTACAAAATAGTAAATATTGTGAAATACAAATTAAAATAATTAATCCTTTAGCCTTATAATAGTAGTAGTAATAATAATTAAAATAGAGAAAAAGAAATACTTTTCAACTTTTTATTAATGTTTTATATAATTGTGTGTGAATTATACAAAATAATTGTAAAATAAAGATGCACTTAATATAAGTTTTTTACTATACTTACCAAGAATAATACTAAAAGTATGCAAAAAACTAATGTTTTATTGCACCGATAGCATATATAAAGTACTGAAATCTAAGACCTAAGGCTAATATATGTTTTAATCAATAACTATCATATTATCTCCTCCATGAGCCAGCTCTGAAAATTGATTCTGTAGGTTCCTTATCTGCTTCCTTAATTTTTCATTCTCCTCATCAAGTTGTCTTTTCTCCCACAATAACCTTATGTTCTGATTGTTAGATGAGTTTAAATCAACCACCAACCTTTCAAGGTCTTTATAGTTTGCATCAATTATATCTATCTCATAAATATCCATGATTTTCCTGCCTGCAACCCGACCAACACTTTCATTTGCCTCATTTATTGTTGTCTTTGGTTTAGTGCTCCTAAATTGTTGAATCTTTTTTCCCCCCATCAACCTTGAATTCTACTTCGACACAACCATTGTACAGGCCATCCATTGTGCGCTTAGGATGATATATAGGATTAGGCATAGACTCTTGTTTAGTGATTGAGTGAAGTAGTTGGACAAATGAAATGTTTATGTCATCCATATTCTGCAATAATGAACACTTAGAATTAAAAAACCAAAAAACTGTACTTCAGATTTCTACTAATCAGCCCCAAAATTGTATTCGATATTTATATGAGATTTTCATGTTGATTGCAGGAGGATGTTTGTTGGGAAAATTTTCATTAAGTTGTTTATTTCACAAAGTATAGTGGTACGCACACCTAAACCCAACACTACATCTCTCAATATTTTTTCAGTAAGATTTGAACTTCAATTAAAATTTATATAAAGTATATACTAATGTAATATTATATATGGCAGAACTTATGTTAGCTGTAGTTTAAGATTGAATTATTGACAACAATATTGGATAGATTAATTTCATTTGTTTATTCTGAGGTTGTTTGATTATGGTGATGACATTGATAATGATATTATGAGAAAGAAAAAAGACATATAACTAACATAGATCTAATAGATTTAAACTTGAGTTAAATTTTATATAAAGTATATACTAATGTAATATTATATATGGCAGAACTTATGTTGGCTGTAGTTTAAGATTGAATTATTGACAACAATATTGGATAGAATAATTTCATTTGTTTATTCTGAGATTGTTTAATTATGGTGATGACATTGATAATCATATTATGAGAAAGAAAAAAGACATATAACTAACATGGATCTAATAGATTTAAACTTGAGTTAAAATTTATATAAATTATAAACTAATGTGATGTTAGATATGTCAAAACTTATGTTGGCTATAGTTTCAGATTTAATTGTTAAGAACAATTTTGGGTTTCTAAGCATTCATTTGTTCATGGATATGATCCTGATTTATAATCATATTGTGAAAGGCATAATAGACATATCACTAACATGGATCTATTAGATCAAACAACAAACTTGATGTACATGATGAGCAAAACACAGGCAAGTAGTATAATAAATATAGTACCTCAGAACTGGTTGGGTTAGTTCAGGCAAGAGTGGTAACACTGGAAATAAGTTGTGTAAGAATGCTGTAGTAGTTTATGGGGAAAAGGAAACCGGGTCAATATTGCATAATGTGACTAAAATTTTAATAAAATAAAAGGGAGAAGGCTCACCAAGTATTGGAGAGGGTATGTTCCAAGAGATGTCCCAATGTGGTTAGCGCAAATCCAATAGATTGATAGAAGTAGTATAAGATGACATAGTAAAATCTTAGTTAGAATTCCGGTAGATTGATAGCAACAGTATTTATGAATATATATTAATGGAATAGGATAACTGAATTGTTTACCTCACTCAAGTTTTTGTCTTCACCGTCGAGTTGTAGCAGTATCACCCTGAGATTTTCGTTAAAAACATCAGTTTTTGCCTCACACAAGAACACTATGATTTACAAAACGTTATGACTGCTATTGTTAGATACTTACACTGATCTTGGCTGCGAAAAAGCCCTAGATAGAATCGGTTGTGAAGCTTTTTTTATAGTGATAGGATGAATCCGTGAGTGAACATTATTTAGTTCTCAATTTGGTAAACCTATTGGAATAGGGCGGAAAGATTGCGCAATTACCCTAATCAATGGTGTTTTCGTACCATACAATCATTCCTTTTTTAAGCTAATTTTGGTTGAGAATTAATTCAATACAACAGATTGCGTGTTTTCCTTGGAAAATGGTAATATCAATTTATTAATACATACCATAGGTATCATATAACACACAAATTAGTAGATTATGCTACATAATAAGATTTCATAATAAATAACAATTATTTATTAATAAAATAATAAAAATTATTTGACTAATAAATAATAATTATTTAATCATTATTAATAAATAACAATAAAAATTAATAAATAATAATTTTCCAAATAATAAAAAATTAAAATAATTTTTATTAAAATTTACTAATAAATAAAAATATGGGTAAACAATTATTAAAATTAATAACTAAAAATTAATAAAATAATAAAAATTATTTGACTAATAAAAAATAATTATTTATTAATATTGATTATTTATAAAAATTATTAGTAAATAACAATATTGTAAAATATTTTATTGATAAAAATTATTAATAAATAGTAACTATTGTGAAATACAAATTAAAATAATTAATCTTTTAGCCTTATAATAGTAGTAATAATAATAAAAATTAACTATTGATGTTTTCTTAAACTTAATATTTAAAGGATTGAATGTATATTGGCATTAATCTATACTGTATAATGACATATCCCACAAGTTAAATGTTAGCCCGTTAAAGGATTGGATTATTTAATACAAATCGACTATACTTTTTATTAATGTTTTATATAATTGTGTGTGAATTATACAAAATAATTGTAAAATAAATATGCACTTATTGGTGACTAATTTTACCTTTTTAATATAAGTTTTTGCTAAGAAAATTACCAATGATGTAATATATAAGAAAATGAGTATAACTGACAAAATAGTAAATATCGTGAAATGAAAATTAAATTAATTAATAGATTGAAAGATATGATGACATTGATGAAAAATATATGGTTACTTTCGCATAAACATCCGATAATTTTCAATCTATTCATTACTTTAAAGCAATTACTCCGGCCTTTATTAGACAATGGGAAATAAATCAACATAATAGAATATTGAAAAGAAATTTAGTAGTCATAATCCTTTAGTTGTCGATAAAACCATCAAGCCAGTCATCATCTTTCTTCATATCCTCCTCACTCACATTTTCCTCGACACTAAACACATAATTATTCATACATTTATCCTTGATCTGACCATCAGCCCTAACATTAGGAGGAAAGATTCTAGCACCATGAATAACCCTTCTCTTTATTCCTCTACAGCCATTGCTATCACTTTTGGTAGAATAGTCATCACAATAATCAATGTCATCCATCTTCTCCTTACTTGAGTTATTCTCACCAATTTGAAAAAAAAAAAAAGCCATATAGTAAGTCGCATATCAATGTCCTCACATTATATTGTAAATTAAATTACGTACTAAATTGCATCTAAGTGTAGCTACCATCAAGTTAAATTGTTTATAACCATTTTCTGCAGCAAAGAAATGTTCTCAATGAGCATATCCTTCTCGCACTCCAAACCTTCCACACGCTTCTTTAGGATCTCGTGATCTCGGATCACAATTTCACAGATATCCTTGGTATATTCAATTGCACTTTGGATAACATCACGGGCATTCATGGCAGCCATGAATTGGGTGCTTCTGTGCATAGTGCACTGTAAAATTGGTTGCTGTATTTATATTAGCATTTTGCTCAATGTAAATTATGTAAAGGGGATTGTAATTAAATGCGCCTTTCTATAAGCAGGATGAAACGAATGTTGGAATTGAATTATTTCCAAATTAATTGATTGATTCATCACTGATTGATTGATTAATTCCTGTAATTAATATTTTTTTCTCACTTGCCATACCAATTAAAAGCAAGGGAGGGACAATATGGGATGTGAGAAATCTTTTACGCATTTAAACATGACAGAAGTGCCATGTGGCACATGCAGGTTAATTACACATAAGCAGAATTAAGGAAAAGACATGTCTATCCATGGATATGATTCTATTTACTATGGACATGTCTATACTATTTACTTGCCATACCAATTTACTATGAGCAATAAAGGAAAATACAATATATTGATAGCCAAGAAGAAAATGTTTTATCAATGCCAAAAATCAAATAGAATACATGTGCATCTAAGGTCACTTTCATTTGCATGCATATGACTTCATATATGTTTGATTTTATAAAATAAAAGGAATATTATAAAAGTCCCTGTGGTTTGGTCTAACCTACGGTTTGCCTATCTATTTTCAAAATCCTATACTTTATCCATTATTTTCTTTATAGTGTCTGATGCAACTTCTGAAATCCTAATTTAATCTGTTTGATTACTATATTCCAATAATTTCAAGATTTTTGATTTTTTTTTTTCACAGCCAATTGATCATTAAGAAATACTGATATGTATTTATAAGGAGAAAATTACATTTATAGAAAGAAAAAATTAATAATTTAAAATATCTATTAACTAAAAAAAAATATATGATTGTTTAAAATTATTGGAAGATAACTATCATATAGTTTAAATATAGTCTCAGAAATTGTTATTAGACAGTGTAAAAAACATAATAACAAAGTGTGGGTTTCTAGAAATAGAGGGAACAAATTATAGATTATAGTGTACATTGAAGGTAATTCTAAGTTTCCCTAAAATAAATTTTGTATAAGATATGATTGGAGTATTCATCTATATACTATATTCAATGTTGTATCCTACTGGTCTCTCAAAGCAGATAGAGATTTTTGAATTCCAATTCATATTATGCTCTCCTAATGTATACGTTATGTTGATGAAAATTCTATGTTGGGAATTGAATATAACAGTACTGTTATTTTAACGTTAGTAATTAATGAGCTTTATTGACTTCAAATCACTGATTCCAACATATTTAAAGAAAAATTACGCTTGTAACATGAATTTATGGCAATTACAGGGAATTACAGAATCATCTTCTATCAACATTTTCTGGTTACATACGCGTGTAGACGGTTTAAGAGCTTCACATTTCATTTTGGAGTTTCGCGAAGTTTTCAGGAAATCTAAAAAATTTGGGAGGTTATTTTTTGCTTTCATGGGCTACGAAATGGGCTAACAGTCTGTGTGTCCCTCTAGGCTCTAGCCCCTCTAAAGCTAATGGGCTGTTCAACGCCGATAATTGTTATTGTCCGTAATTTATGGCTCAATTAGTGATATTTCTTATGTTAGTCTAAGGTTTTTTTTAGGTCACAACAGACAGTACATGTATAACCTAACCTATCTTGTACCTCATCCTATCTAACCTAAAGCCACCCACTAATTACAAAGAGAAAAAAAATCTTCTTATATAGACTAAAATTTGAACTTTGATCAGTTATGTGAAAAATTATTTGATTGCTTACATTAAAAAATGAAATAACTTAGATTTTTTCTAAAAATAAGATCACATAAAATATATTTATCATTTGGCTTTTGTTAAATAATTTTAAACTATATGTCTTTGTGTTTGACATAGATGCTCACCATAAGATATGAAATTGATGCATGAAATTGCTACAAAAAATGTGGAGTTTCATTTTGTTGGACAATCATAATGCATAATTTATAAGTTTTGAAAACATATGCTTTTAACTCTAATAGACTTGTTTTTATTTGTCATTAATCTTTTATTAAAAATACATAAGTCAGCCTCCTCATTCTAAAATCATGACTCCCCCTTGAATTGAGCACTGAAGTGGGTAAATAATTCACTCATTATTTTTTTTCGTGCCAACACCACCGTTCACTATTGGAAGGACAAGGCTTGAGTTTCTCTAATTTCAATATCCCTAAACGAAACTGCCACTAATACTAATCCAACAATTCATTCCTTGTGTCTCATTTGCCACTCCACCAAACAGTTGGGCCATAGTGATGCCTTACTGGGGTGGGAGTGGAAACAAATTTGTCCATGCTCCTTTGGTTTGATCTTCATATATAATACTAGTTCTTTAACATCTTATCTCAAATTGGTTGGAAGTTGCTTTATTATTTATTAGTCAAAGACAAGAATTTGGAAGAAAACAGCTGAATAATCCATCATTATTTATTAACCACTCTGCATTGATACATCTGAAGGAATTGGCGAAGAAAACTAGAACAATAAATCGGATATTAGGAAAAAGAAAAAAGAAAGAAAGCTTCTTTGAACAAAACGTTTTGTTCAAACGCTCATCACCAAAGAATAAGGGGAAAATCCTGCCGTTTTACCACCTTCCTTTTTGTTAGAAAACAAATAACAGACAAGCAGACAAACAAGAAACCTTACATCAAATTGTATCGAACTTCACAGTCTCATCCTTATCAGCACCACCGGCACAACAGCCGCCGCCGCCGCCTAGATAGTGTTTAATGGCATCCCTCATATCCTCAAAAAGATCACACCTTTGAAGAAACTCCCCCAGCCCCTCCAACTCTCTGTCACTCCCATCACTTACAAACGGACAGATCGGGATCGCATTCTCCGGCTGCAAATAATACGAATTCGGGTTATCGTCGACGATTACGGCGTTCCTCAAATCCCTCCCCGTCTCAGACAAGTCCTTTACGAATCTCCCCTCAATTTCCCTGCAAGAATCTCTGTAAAGCCTGTGAGAAATCAAAACCCCTTTCGGGTCAAGATTGTCGAGCACCAACGCCGCGTACGGCCGCAGACCCGCAGTGAAAACCACCACCTCGTATTTGTCGCTGATCTTCTGCAAGAATTCGTCCACTCCGGGCCGCTTCAGCACGTAGAAGTTCATAATTTGCCCCTCGATTTTCGGCCTCACTACGAAATCGTACGTTTCCGGAGCCAGGTCGGGGCTGGAATGGATAAGGGTCTCGTCAAGGTCAAGAAAGATGGTTCTCTTCTTGGGGGAGGTCGCCGGCGGGAGGAGACAGCTGTCGAAGACGAGGCATTTGGGGGCTAAGAGGTCGGATTCTAAGTCAAGAAGTCCGAATTCGGGATCCTGCTTCAAGAGGCGAAAGCCTTTGCGCGAGCGGCTGGTCTTGGGAGTGGCGATGTGGGTTAATTTGGAGAAGAGCCTGGAAAGACGGCGGCGGCAGGTCGAGAGGGACTTGTTTATAGAGGAGATGATGGAGATCGAGGAGGCGGACTTCCTCCGGTGGCAGCGGTAATGGTGACTACGCTTTATGGTTTTTGTTGGGGTTCTCTTGGTGAATTTGGGTGCCATTTCTGGAGTTTTGGGAAGGATCGAAAAATCAGGAGGAAAAATGGATACAGAGAAGAGGAGAGTAGTTTTAAACTTAGGTTCGGGCCAACGGTCATCAGTTTAGGTTTGGACCCGAAGCTTTACCTTCAGTTTAGTTTAGGAGAACCCTAAACTTTTGCGTTTTCATCTACTAACCCGTTTAATGTTTATATTGAATCTATTTGCTTATCAAACTGTATTGTTTAACAAACAAACGCGTTAGCGCTTTCGTGTTGTGATCACAAATTGCTACTACCTTTTTCAAAATAAACCTCAAAGAAAGGCTTCAGTAAGATAAAATAACCAAGGATGATATTTACAAAGTTAACACAAGCTAAAAGAACCAGAAATTGAATAACGTAAAAGTATAAACAAGATCCAATAAACCACAATTGAACCAACAAGCACAAGCATGACAATAGGTAAATTAAGGATGACCTGGTTCGAGCAGAAACACCAACTCTGAATATCAACAGGGACATAAAGAAGCGAACCATGGAAGATGCTGGAAAGAATTTGTGAAATCCTCCTTTAGACCGGGTGCTTGAAAACACAACATATTTATAGAGGCACTAGAGAAGTATCACTATAGCTATTTGATATTAGCTTTCTAGCAAAGTAGACAACACCTAAATGTTTTCGGGAATGCGCCCCTACTGTATCTGGTCGCTTAGATGCTCTAAGGAACCTTGTGACATGCTTGCTATGATTAAGAGCCATAAACACTAGCTTCCAAGCAGCTTTCAAACTCCCACCTATATCTTCTATAGCAAGATAAAGCATTGGCTTGCCACCCAACAGTAAACATTGGACAATAGAAATGCACCAAACCAAAAATCCGGACTTAGATATGCCAAGAGACAAAACTTACTAAGACATCAGAAAATATTCTAACAAGAAACAAGAAAGGAAGACAATCATAAACCCAACAAACCACAACAAGGACGGATATAAAGACACGGATATGGGTGGCTCTTAATTCCCATTCAGGTGCAATTTGACCTGCTGTAAGGCTTCGGCCTGGTGTTGACTGTTAGAGCTCCTTGAAGAGTTACTAATACTCTTAAAGAGTATATAAACTTTCGTGTCCTTGGGAGCAACTATAAGTGTAAAGCTGTTTAAGAGCATGTGAGAAATGCTCCTACAGAAAAATGTTCCTACTCTTATGGATACAGTTAGTAAACACTGAGTTGAGGGCCTATATTTCTTAGAAAGGATTTGTAGTTAGCCTAATAAATGTTCAAGTCCATAAGTATAACTAAAAGATACACCTCCTACGACATTGAAGTCAGCATAATGAGCTAGTCCATATTGTTAATTAACAGGTAAGTGAAAGATGTGCAAGGTTTGGAATGAATGTTGAACCTTGTTTCTCCCTTGCAAATGTTAAAGCATATATGGAGGCCCAAGTCAAGTTGTGTAATTTTGTAGTACACTTCCTTTAAAATTGTAAAGCAGTTGTGCGTGCAGAGATTCTTTTGATCAGACTTGATTACCTTCAGCTTAATGAAATGATCTTTAGAGCTTCAATTATTTTCTTCTAACTTTACCTAATTCTTCCACCAAGTTTCTGTATTATTTCAAGAACTGCACTGTTTTAGCGGAGTTCCAAGATCCTTGAACCTAGTAAGACGAGCAGTGACATCTACATGGCTCAAGAAGAGATTATGGCATTGGCAAGGGACCTCACTTCTGCCCAGGTGGCTCATGACCCTGAAGGTCCTAAAGGTCGACCCTAAAGGTCCTTCAAAGGAAGAAATAGGAGCTTCAAGCAGAGGTAGCAGAGGCAAAAAAAGGTAGGGGCATTCTGCCTGGAACCATCAAACTCTAACACAAATCATATTGGAGCTTGGCCGTAGCAAAGAGCAGTTGCACTTAAAGAGCTCGAAGATCAGGCCAGACACAAGTTTTCGAGGATGGCTTTTGCAACTGCATTTGGCAGTTAAAGAGACCCTATCCAAGTGTCAACTTGTCAAAGCTGGATTTTTGCATAAAAGTGAAGGGCCCTCATGAGGAGTGGAAGTCCTGTAAGAACTTAAATCCTACTAGCTACCACGCACTAGTGCCTGGGATTGAAGAGTTGGAGGAGCCTCCTTAAGACGTCGTACAAATTAAGGGTTCATCACTTGCCTCAAATTGAAACGCAACTTTTCGAGGGATCTGAGCAGCAAGAAAAAGACCTTGCCACTAACGAAATCTATAATTGATTCTACTAATAAGGAGGCAAATATTAGCTTTGTCCTCTTATTTTTTGGCTTGTACATTTTTTTCTTTTGCTTCCTTTGCGGATTTACTTCGGCTATTTGAGGCACGAAATGTTACAGTGCACATATGTGCAATTGCACATATTATAAATTTATTCTTATAATTCATAAATTTACCCTTTTAATTCTCTATATTGTGTAGAGATGTCAATTTCAACCCACTCGAGGACACCCTACCCTATTACAACTGTATAGGTTTAGGTAGTTTTTGTAGATATACTTGGGTTTATGCACTACAATAGGATAGAGCAAATGGATTAGATTACAATTGCATGGGTTTGGGTCAGTTTTAGGTAATTTGTAAATATATATATTGAGTATTGAGAGGATTTAGGTTTATGCACTACAATAGAATAAAATAAATCTAACACCTTACTGCAACAATTTTTATCGTAATAGTAAAAGAAACATTGCGGAATCATCGCTAAACCTAAGGTTGATCAGTACCATAATTTATAACATTATCAAATTCAAAATATCTAAATCATCCCTATTTCTAATGCATTTTCTTATTGTCTATCGGCTCCTTGACAATCGATGACATATGAGAAAAAATTGGCCCTCTTTAATGAGACTACTCATAGTTGTCTCAAGACTCCGGACTCTCCTCTAACCACAATAGTATCACATATGACACTAATGTTTGCTGCTCACTTCAATAGTTTAGTATTTTTAATTTATCTTCTATTATGTGAATTATTCATGCAATATTGCTGGTACAATTCTTAACTCTACTCACCCCAATGCAAGGAGGATTTAGGTGAAAAAAACCTACCTTTTGCTAGTTATTGAGAATGTTTTGTTAGGGCTGTTATTTTGTAAGGAGGATTCAAGAATAACTCTATCCACCTAAAACTCAATCTGTTGACATATCTAATCTCATGCGCTCCCTCTCCCTTTGGGGGTCTTATAACTTGTTGATTTATAGTCTTAATTCATGATATATGCAAAATATTATTACCCTCCACGATAAAGGGGCAGACATTTGATTTTGGAAAAAAATAAATAAATAAAGAAAAGAAACAGCTTGTGCGGCTCCATCCAAGGCAATGACCAGTAAGTAACAAAAGAAAGGCATAATTGCATTACCACTAGTTAACGCTTTTCTCCCTTTCTGGGCCACAATGGATGACTAATGAAGATGATCTGAAAACCCCATAGGGGCAAGCAAAAAGCTCCAAGTATGGGGTCAAAAGGAGACCTAATTGGCAAAGAAAAGAGGATCTGTAGATGGTGCTTCACAGGACATCATCTTCATTTTCCCAGACATTATCATTTCAACTGTAGAATTTCTTGCTTTAACACCAAATCTCAATCATGATTTATTTGTGCGTTTGTGTGCATTTGAGCAAGCAATGATTCAATGATCCAACACTATTAAATTCTCCAGGCGATGATTTGAAAAGTAATTCTAAAAGCTAACATTAATCACAAAGGCTGATCCACATACTGTTGCACACAAATTATATAACGGATTAATGTGGAAAATGATGCTGTAACCATGACTAGAATCTAAGTTTGACATTCAAATCCTTCTAACCACAATCCATGATCATCACATCATATAAGCGACTAACTGATCCGAATGAAACTTCTCCCTTACACAAACAAAACCGAAAATGGCAGGAGCCGGATTGAAGAGGCCAAGTTGAGTCATGAATCATGAGCTCTCTCCCAATCCTTCAGTTTCCTTTACCAGCATCTGAAGTTACACGATTACACAGCCGACGGGTAGCATTCTCCGCTTCCAACTCATTCCGGGAGGCTCTCATCTAACAAATCGAAATCAGGGAAACACACGGACCAAGTAGAGCTGTAAAAGCTTCTACTTCGGCCATGAAGAATGCCTGTTTACCTCATTTTTGAGTTTCCTAGCGTAAGCTCAAGATCATCTGCTACACATTCTTCATGGATCCTCTCCCCTTCCCAGGGCTTCACCAGGCCGGTTATATTGCTGCCAAATGCAAATTCTGCAGCTATCTCGTCTGACATAGGAACATCTGCTGTGTTATCAACTCCTGCAGGGAGTGCTGGAGAGCAAGTTCCGCTTTGGCCAGGAGTCCACATCCTCGAACCTCCTCCAGAGAAAGGCTCCTCTCTAAATCCAAATGGATTGCGTGAGACTAGACTAAATGTAGGCGATGATGGTCCGCTTTGTGGGATTTCAAGTCTAGAAAGCCATCCAGGACCAGGCAGGACCTGCCGGCCAGGGCTAGGTGGAGTGGATGAAGGCAGGAAAGAGCAGTGCTGTGCAGCTTGAGCGGCCCAAGCAGGATTAGCAGTGGAGTCATCCCATTCCATTCTGGTTCGAGGGGTTCTACAAGTTGGGGAGCTCAATGGAGGGGTTACCGGAGCACTTATAGAACCTCCAGGGATATAGATTTGATGGGATGGATTTGATGAAGCTGATGAAGAACCTGAGCCTGAGGAAAGGTTTTTGAGCCAAGGGATGAGGGCATTAGGATCAGCATTACCATTGCCACTGGCTGTATAACGGGCAGGACTAGGGAAAGATGATGAAGCAGGACTCGGATTGTAGGAAGCACAAGGACTTGGGTGATACGAGGAACAAGGACTAGCAGATGCAGAACCTCCCATCATGTCCATGCGGTCCACTGGTTTACAGCCCTGCTTAAATGCAAGCAATCAGCAGCAGATTAAGCGTATATTAAAATGCCTTTTGCTAGCTTGCCTAAAGAAACTACACCAACAGCGGCAGAACAATATAGCATAAGATGAACCTCTAGCCAGTAATATGAGCTTAAACAGTATGAAGTAACCAAATCCGAATACGGTCTCCATCACATGGTCCAAGAGACAAATCTCTCAGTTGTAGAATATTTTCTGAGCCACATGGTCCCATTAACAAAACGAATTTGTGGTTGAAAAACCAATTTTAATACTATTATTCAACGCAAACTTGAAGGATGCTTCAGTGCCAAGTTTGTAAGTGAACAAGCATAAACCCGACCTTTGAGAACAACCATCGAACTTGCAAAAATGAACGCGTGTGCATGTGTTTGTTTCATGGCTCTACTCAGGCATAAATATAAAAGTCGATCAGCACCATAAAAATGTCGCACAAGCACAAAGTTCACATAATTTAAATGGGCGAGTCGGTAATTTTGAGCAAAAATGAAATTTGTTAAAGATTTATAAAATGATGAACCAGTAATTAAACACGCCAACTCCGCACCATGTTCCCCAACTTAATCAGAAACTTCACTGCCCATTAACAAAAGCAACTAGTCTTGTATTATCACTAATAAAAATTAGGAATCCTATGACCCGTTTATCCAACTTTAAATCCTTTCTTTAATCAAACAGTAGCTAACAATAAGCCCACCCATAACCCATTTCACTGCAATAATTAAACCGAAAGCAAAAAGTAAACAGGTTTTAACCCCGGAAATATCGGAATTCAAGATCATAATTACAAAAAAAAAAAAAGCAAGACTAGTCAGAAATTGCTGCTACTTCCCTGAAATGAAAAAAGTAAACCTACAGCCACGCGAGGCTTGAAAAGTAAAAGCTGAGAAAGCAGAAAAAAGAAGAAAAGCAAACCTCAACTAAAACCACCGTCAGAGAAAGAGAAGACTACCTAATCCCAATTGACAAAACTAGCCCCTTAGATGGGCCTAACGGAGGCTAAGAGCGGAAAATTAGACATAGACAAGGGGCTCTTTGGTCTCCTTACAGATATCATAAGACCGGAACAGAAGCTACCGAGAAACGGTGATTCGGTCGGATGATCACCTGACCGATGATGCAATAAAAACACGCAAAACCGAAACAGAATCTTCAGACTTTCGTGTTTTCCTCGGGACCCAGGTTCTAACAGAATCAATCCTAACCGTTCATCAAGATCTCTCGTTTCAAACAGACCAGATCCCTAAACTGACCACCCGGCGCATTCTAACGTAAACATCTACATTCGAACTAACATGCGCAGAGAACGGGAGAAAAAGAAGCAAAAAAGGCCGAACAGGAAACATTTCGGAGTTTTGACTTTGTGTTTACCTTCCGGTACGTGGTGCCGTCTTCCTCGACGGTCCAGCCGGCCTCGTTACAGAGGGCCTTGAGGACTTCATTGTTGTCGCAGTGTTTCGGAAGCTTGTAGTTGCCGTACATACGGAGTCCGGCGAATATCTTGGCGGCGATCGCCCTCCTCCGCCGCTCCCTTCTCTTGTTGTTCTCCCTCTCCTTCCACGTCGGCATTCTCGTCCCCGAAGTCATCGCCCCCAAAACTTCTCACGGTCTCCGGCGAACTGATTGTTTGTTATCGCTTCAATTAACCTATCGATGTCGGAGACTTTCTTCTGATCGGCCCAAAAATGTAAATGAATTGGCGGGTATGGGTGGTTTTGTTTTTGGGCAAGTAGCTAGTAAACGTTGGGTGTGGGGAGAGCGAGCTAAATAGAACTAGCTGGAATTTGGATGGAAATTGCCACCGGACGAGAAGTTATATTACCAGAGAGCCACCTATTGCTGTTGTTTCCTCTTTATTCCGGGATGACGGGGCTAACACGTGTTTAAGGCTTTGTCAAAAGCTTCCAACCTGCCACGTGTAGGTAGAATTGTAAAAAACAAAAAAATCTGCAGTATAGCACGAATGTTTTGTTGGACCAAATCTGCGACTAAAATTTATGTTTTGTCCTAATTTACACTAATATTTTAAAATGATTCAAATTGACCACTAATGTTTTAAAATTGTCTTAAATTGGCCATTGACCGTTAAAAGACTACAAAAAATGAGGAAAAGTAATTGGTTTTAAAACCTTAAGGAAATAATGTACCTTTTAACAAATTTTGAGAACTTTGGGTAATTTATCCATTTTTTTGTGCTCCAACTTAAGCAAAAATAAAATGTGAAATTTTTTAAAAAATGTTTGGAAAAGCAGAAGATGATGGTAAAATATTAAATAATTGTATTTTTATTAACCACAACAGTTACAGAAGTTTCCATATCCAGCTTTTTAATTTTTTGATAAAATTTTATCGTCTTAAATAATCTTAAACTTTAACTTTACTAAATGATAGATTGATAATCATGTATATTCTTTTTATAGATATTAGTATTACATCTACAAATAAGTGTTAGTAAATTTAAAAACTATTTGAGGAATATTATTATCAAATGATCATTTCTATATACATGATTATTTATTGTACAACGATCAAAACCTTACACTTTAACTAGTTTGAAAAATAACAAATAGATGAAAATGCAAAAAAATAGTTTTTATACCTCTTAAAATGCAAGGTTTTAACCAGCATACAAGTTATAAAAATAATCATGGTATACAGAAACAATCATTTTTTAATAAATTTCCCCAAGTAGTTGTAAAATTTACTGAAAATTGTTTATAAATGTAACACTAATATATCCATAAGAAAAGACATAACACTATCATGTTGTAAAGTTGAAGTTTAAGATCATTTATAGATGATGAAATATTACTAAAAAATTCTAAAACTTAAAGATATTAAAACTTTCTTCAACTGTTAAACTTAATAGAAATTAATTATTATTTTTTTTCATTTATCCTTAGCTTTTTCAAACTTTTTTTTTTAATTTCATTTTTTTCTTCAATTGGCACATAAGAATACAAAGAATAAATTAGTCAATTATCTAAAATCCTCAAAATTTATTAACATTACATTATCACCTAAGATTTCAAAACCTACTACTTTCCCCCTTTTTAATAGCATTTTAACAGTCAATGATCAATTTAAGATGATTTAAAAATGTTAGTGACTAATTTGAGCCATTTAAAAATATTAGTTGGAATTTGGGACCAAAAATAAATTTAGTGGTATATTTGGTATCAACCCAAGAATTAGTGGTATATTCAAGATGTTTTGCCTAAACCTAAAGATGCATAGCCCAAATGTGGTTTGGTTGCCCGACCTGAACACATTTGAAATGACCTGGCCGGGTTTAGACCAGTTTATTCTAACTATTTTCTATATTATTCTTTTAGAAAATTTACAAAAACCCCCTGTCATTTACCCTAGTTTACATTTACCTTTCTGCATATTCAAAAACCTACATTTACCCCATCTTTTTGCTAATTCTACTAGCTTATCAATTAAGGAAAAAGGAGGAAACAAATAGACTAACCCTCTACCTTTTTTCTCTTTAGGTTAAGTACCCAGAACTTTTAAATCTAACAAATTAGCATATTCTCCAATTAATTCACCTGAAATGTAAGTATGTAATCAAAAGTAGTCGGTTTGGAAGGTTTACACTTGAGGCCCCATGGCCAAGTACCTCTGTAAGTACTTTCAATCCTTAAACATGTCCTGCAAACATGCCAACAACAACCCGCCACCATCCACAGGTTCTAATTATGTTGTTGATCTTAGCGATGATGATGAACAAAATGAGTAAAAGATCGATTGGAACCAGAACAAGTGGTGCGCTAATTCACGTGTAGTAGAACAACATGAACCCAAAATTAGTGATGACTCCAAAATGCTTTGGTGTTTGGATGATTCCATTTCTAGTAATATGTTAAGGATTAGGTGAATTGTCCAAGTGCATAAAATTGAGCAGTCATTGAGTATCTACGAATTCAATGCTATCAATGCAACCGAGCAATTTATATTCTAGGTGCCAAACATTGATCCATCCATGTAATGCTTCAAGCAACAAGTAGCACAGAGTTAAATCCTAATTATAAATTTCACATTTAAATCCTCAAGAAATTGATTCCTTTAGAATTTTATGAATTAACGAAAATTTGTTTCGGAGCATAACTTCATAGAGAATGACTAATCAAGCCCATGGAAAAGGCTTATGAACTCATTTGATTTTTTGTGACAGATGGAAGCGTGGAGGAATTCATCCATTTAATGCCAAAGCACCCAAGTCATTACTAATATTAGGTCCTCTGGTTGCAGGATAGCCATTGCCTCTGCTACCTTCTTCAGAGCTTTTGGATAACCAATCAAATGTAGAACCTTTGTTTGATTCATTTCAAGCAACATGCTGGTTACCTTTACCACATACTCTGGTTTGGGACGCTGAACTAAGGGAAAAAGTTGCTCACTTAACTCCCTCAATTTGATTAACAAACTCTAGTTTAGGTGAATTAATTGGAGAATATGCTAATTTTGTTACATCCTAAAGTCATGTGTGCTTAGGCTCAGAAAAAAAAATGTAGAAGTGCAGTATGGATTCCTCTATTTTCTCTTAACTGATGAGTTGGCAGAATTAGCAAAAAATGAGGATAAGTGTAGATATTTTAATATACAGAGGTAAGTGTAGATTAGGGTAAATGACATAGGGGTTTTTATAAATTTCCCTTGTTTTTTTTTGCAAGGATCTATGGCATTAATTTTCTTTACACCCTTAAACTATGTTAACTTGGTTATTTTTGTTATTGAACTATGACTTGCATCAACTTAGTCCTTGAGTTGTAAGAAGTGGATATTTTGCCACATGACTTAATGACTCAATTGGCAGACAAATTAACAAAGTGTCTCTGTTAAAGGGGCAAACTGTCCTAGATTTTAAAATTTGAAAGGCAAGTCAGCCACTATTGTTTTTTTTACGCAAATATATTATTAATGTTTTAAAGTTAGCAAAATCTCCTACTTTTAATTAAATTAGTAATTGTTAATTACCTAATAATGCCCAAAATGAGGGTAAGAATTTAGTTGGTTCGGTCTGAAACTAAAGTTGTCAAACTCGGCCCGGGAAGCAACACGGAAAGCTAGACAGGTGATGGGCCAACTAGTTCAACCGGACGGGCCAATCGCAATGCACAATAGTCTTTACATATAAGTATGCCCGCTCCCTGCAAGCATGTCGTGTTGCTGCTCTCCAAAATATAACGTGCTTCCATGTTTTTTTACACATATCATATAAAAAAAGTTTACTCTTTTATATTATATAACAAAATAACACATAATTTTAATGTCTCATAAGCTAAGTGCATAGTCAATCATTCAAGTTTTAAAGTTAAAATCCTAAAATTTTCAAAAACATGCACAAATAATTGCTTATTTTATCTTGAAGATAAATCTTATAAAGTACTAATAATATAACAAAAATATAATAGTCTATCATGAAACTTTGCCTTGAGCCAGTCACTTGTGTTCTTTTAACTTCTAAGTAATTTTTTTCTTACTTTTTTTTTTTAATTTTGTTTCAACTTTGAGCCAATTAAATATCAACTTAACATAATTAAGTGATCTAAGTTACAAAGCCTACACTATTAAAAAAAAATGCAAAGCCCAAAAGCCACATAAATATGGTTTAACTCAAGTTAACTGAGTTACCCGAGTCACTAAGTCTAATGGGTTTGACTGGGTTTTGGCCTCAGTAAGTTAAAAGGTGTAACCTAGCCCGTTCTCCCTTGGGGTCGTGGTTGAACCGGTCTGACCAATGGGGTCAGGTTTGATAACAACATCTAAAACTGATTCAAACATAATGACCATATTGATTTTCAATTTTTACAAAGTGTATCCAAACTATCCAAATTACATGTCAGAATCGATCCAAATCATCTGAATTACATTTCAATTTATTCAATTCTCCTTTTAAGACCTAGATACATAGTAAACAAAAAAAATATTAAAGTTTTTACCTTTTATACCCAAAATTGAAGAAAAATAAACAGCATATTGCCTGAAATTAGTAGAAAATAACTTTATATATGTATGGCTAATATGGATAATGTTAAAAATTAGGAGTCAAACCTTATATATATAAGGTCATTATGTATGTTGGTAAAATATTTTTTACTGTTTGGTCTATTCGGTTTATTCGGGTTTTAAGTGTCCAATTTAATAACTAAACATGAAATTCAATTTTTGGTCTAAATCGACTAAATTAGAAAAGAAACCAACCATTCTATTTGAATGTAATCAATAATTCTTGTTTTGTCCAAATAATGCTCACCCTTAGCCCAAAATCACAACATAACTAAGCCGCTCATTTATGTAGGTTCAATGTTAACCCCACCATGAATGGACAAGCCAAATTAGGTTGTGATGTTTGTAATGTGTTATACTCCCTCCGTCCCATAGTTTTTGTACAATTCATTTTTCAATAATTAATCTATGATTTTTTATTTTTAACATTTTAGTATATAAATGAAAAACTTTTATATAAAAATGATAAATCAAGACATATAGTTTCTAAATATATATATATTTTAATTTTTTTAATAAATACTAATATGAATAAATTCAAGTCAAATTATGTAAAAAAATCAAATATTGCAAAAAATATGGGACGGAGGTATAGTATTATATTTTTTCAATGAAGACGGAACTAGTTTGGCTGCGGGTGCTATGATGGACTAGTTTGGCTGTGGGTCCTATCCAATATAGCTTTTTATGATTCATTTTTCTTCACTTCACATTGGGTTTCATAAAAAATGAATTTAAGTCAGTTTTTATTTGGGTACAAAAAAAGATGAGTATTAAAAATTAATGTTGAAGGTGGACTAAGATAGTGATAAATACATCAATTTCTAGATGTTCTTGGGTCTAAACACGAAAGATACCAATGCCAACAAGGCGCTGGCAAATCTAATAGAGTTATTTTCAGTATACAATATAGATGATGACAGATTAATCTTGACATAGGAACTTCACGAGGGATAAGATGCCTCATTAATGACTATTTGTTAGTTGAGAGCCAAAAGATGATTAACAGCAACAACAATGGACATGAGTTTTTTTTATTTTGAGAAATTTAAGATTATGATATTAGTGGGCGCGATGACCGATCATCCTATCAATTTCTAAGAATGATTATGATGATGATGATTGGATTAATCAATTATAAAATTAAATCAAGAGTATAAAATTGAATCAAGAGTTTCTAGAGATCTATACTTAAAAATTTTTCAATTGATAATGATAGTTGTTGATTAGTTTTTACTTTTCGTTTTTAGGAGGATTGGAGAGAAGTATAGCTTGTTCGCATTTTCATAAATCAGATGGTCTTATCTTGACAAAATAAAATACGTATGGAGGGTTTTGTAGTTTTCTCAAGTTCAGTGGCTAATCTATAACATTAACCGTATATTTGAGCCATAAAAAAAAAACAAGAGTCACTGATTTAGGCTGAGTCACAAATGAGAGTGGTTTTTTTTTTTTGGTCCATTTCGTTTTACGTTAAGTTAAACTAATTAAAAGACATCTATTTAGTTTTGCAGCTTCTTTTTTAATCTAGATTCAATGCCATCTGGACCCAATACTATAATAATCCATTTGAATAACCAGTGGCGGACCCAGGATTTTTGGTTCGGGCGGCCAAGCCCGGAGGAGACTCGGCGGAGCCCGGAGGAGAGAGACGACGTCGCGGTTAGGTAAAGCTGTAAATTGGGACTAATTTACACTAATTCAAAGCTCAAGGATCAAATCGTACGAGTTGGAAACGTTTGAGGACTAATAGTGCATTTAGGCCAGGTTAGAATATCCCTTTAATGTAGAGGGAATAACTACTCACTGGGTCCTTACTTTCTTCAGCACCTACCTTATTGCCCCTCCATCTTTATATTTTTCCACAATATTTGGGGGGACAAAATGCACACACAATCCTTAAATTTTGACAAAATCATCAAATTACAACCCCATATTTACTTTTTTTCAAAATTCCCGGGGGGGCAACAGCCCCCCCCAGCATAACGTAGCTTTGCCCCTGTGAATAACATTAACTTCATAATCTAATTAAAATTTTATGATTTTTTTCATACCTAACTAAAAATAAAAATAAAATTTTTAAAAGTTTTATTCAATAGATTATTAAACTTATATAGTATTAGTATTCACAAAGACATTATAGAAACATTTAATTTAAATTCAATACTTGATGATTTTAGATACTTAATAAAATATCCGCTATTTTTATGAATCCCAAAAATTTCAGTTCTACTACTTATAGCACGGTATCTTGAACACATGTTCCTTAACAGGTTGTACACAACCATTCTGTAGCAGAAGTGGCATTTCGCTCTTCAGAACAGAAAATTCCACATAGAAAACATGGAAACAAATTCCAATTATCTTTCAAAGCATGCTTGTAGAAGCAAATCCCCAAATACCTTACCAATCTAAAAGTCAACCGTCTAGTCATAAAGTTTGATCTGCATGTTGGTAAGTCAATAGGAAACCCTGAAACAGTTTAGTGTAAAAGAACTAGGAACTTGTTTCTGGAATAAATTTCATGAATGGTCCCTGACCTTTAGTCATTGTTTCATTTTAGTCCCTAACCTATTGAATGTTCTGTTTTAGTCCTAAACCTATTAAAATATTTTGTTTTAGTCCTAAATTTATTGAGAACGTTTCATTTGGTCCCAATTTGATAAAATTTGTTAACTCAAAGTATTTGTCTGATAACAACGTTTTATATCATAATTTAAACTATCCGATAACTGTCCTACAATAAATTTAATCTGTAAAATAAATTTTTTATAGTTAATAAAAATTTTAATTCACCTTTTTTCCCTTTTTTTAAATTAAACTTATTTCATTCAGGAAGAAAAAATTATTAATTTAAATTGTCTATTTACTGTTAAAAAATATTGAACAATTTAAATTTATTAGAAGACAGTTACCGAATATTTAAATTAGTATTTCAAAAGTTTTTATCAGACAATTATTCTAAGGTAATGAATTTCATTTAGTAAGGGACCAAAATGAAATAATTTTAATAGGTTTAGACCAAAACAGAATATTTGATAGGTTAGAGACTAAAAGGAAATAATGACAAAAAGATATGGACTATTTTTACAATTTATTATTTGTTTCTGTTTGACTGCAAAGTGAGGTGTGTCCTTCTGATCCTACCATTAAGCACCGCCTGTTGCAATTCGACTAGTGGTGATAGTATTCGGTTGAAACCGAAAAAATTTTAAAATTTGGTTCAATTAATTCGGTAATTCGGTTTGATTTCAGTTGAAACCGAATAATAAGGTTTAGGTTTGATTTCAGTTTTAGAATTTGGTTAATTCGGTAACTGAAATAACCAAACTTTTTTATATCAATTTTTTTTTATATTTTATGAATAATAATGCTACCAAGTAACCCAAATTAGCTTGGATTCTTATTTTTTTTTCTTTCAATGGATAATGAATCTTCTATATTGAATGAAATTTGAAAAGAAAAACAATATCAAATCAAACCAAAATATTTCGGTTCGATTTGAATTTAATTTTATGAACTAATTCGGTTATTTCAATTTCGTAGTATCTAAAATAAAAAACCAAATAAACCAAATAATTCAATTCAGTTTAAACCAAACAAACCAAATAATCACACTAAATTCGACTGCTACCCGTCACATATTGGAGCGGGCTCCAAGCCTTATATTTTGTTTCTCTCTTGTTTTGCATATTAGAATGTCACGTGAAAGGGTATCGACTTGGAATTTTTCAACATAAAAAAAAAAAGCAGAGACTTTCTAGAATGGCAAGTCAGAGGAAATTGCCTCAAAAATTGAGTTCAAAATGGAGATCTCCATTCATGCATCTAATTGATTCATCATTCTTGCCATACCCAAAAGAAAAATAGAAAACAGAATCATTTTAAATGTCCCCATCCTCCTGAAGCCAGGCCTCTGAAACCGTCGATCGAAATCCAAACTTTCTCCAGAACAGGGGGAAAGAATAAGATACGAAACCAGACACAGGAGACGATGCCTCAAAAGCAAGGAGGATGGGTATGAAAGGATAGCTCGAAAGGAAAACCCAAACGAGAAACCCCAGAAACAAAAGGGGGTCTAATCTGGCGCGGCTATGACTCGAAACGCTTCCAAGATTTGGTTCCGGAAGGCGATCTTAAGGGCCGCGCTTGCTTCTAACACGGCGAATATAATCGATCCATTGGGTTGAAAGGACCTTTCCATCTTGTTAAGAAATCGAAAACGAAACAACGGTGAGAAATAGAGAGGCAAGTGTTATAGCTGTGGCCAACGAGACTTCAAATGCTGGGTGACTGACGGACGCAAAGAGCTCGCACTTCAGAGGCGGCTAGGGTTTACTGTGAAAGGGGAGTGTGCTTCTCAAAGTGCTAGAATGTATATATAGACGGAATGCGGTTACATATTAAATATCACGGTAATTTGCTTATTGTGGGTATCCAGTATGTGGTATGTCAGAATATTAACACTTATCATAAGTATATAACTTCCTGTAAATTTTTAAAATATTTTGGTCAGTTTACAATGATATGCCGTTGTATACCGTGAGCTAAATTTTTTTAAAATTTTACATTAATGTATATAAATATATTTATTTTTTATTTTTTATTGAATAATGTTTATTTTTTATATATATTCCAGTTTTTGGTGTTTTCATATTAAAAAAAATCATGTTACACACACACACACATACAGAGAGAATCATGTTAAAAATAATTAGAATATATATAAACATGTATTCAGTCAATTTCTAACACAAGATTTTATACATTTTTTTGTATTTGATTTTTTATATTTAGCAAAATTCTACATAAAATCTAATTCGACTAATCACTTATATCACCGGTTTATCTTTGTTTTCAAAATGATGATAATTAGATGACTAACTCACGTGATTGGCTATCTAAGGATTTTCCCTTTCAAAATAGTTGGAGTTTTTGTTCCCATCAGGATGCTTGACTAATTTGATGAAAAATAAATTTGCCTTTCATGTTGAATGAGAAACAAATACAACTCCTTTCTAAAACATTTCAACCTGCAAATGAATTTTGAGCAACCTGAGCACTTTCTGCCAAATTAAACTCGAGATTTTAGAATTGAAAAAAGAAAGATGGCTAATAGATTGATTCCTTTTTACAACATAAGTTGCAAATATGCCCTGATACCATGTGGGTCTTGGACTAGGCCCAACCCTCTTGGGTTATTGTGGTGAGCAGGCCTAACACATCGTTTTCCCCTATTTAGCATATAACACGTGTGGACATACAAGAGATATAATTGATGATTATAAGGGATCACCTCACTATTGCCCATGAATGAGATTCGATCTTCATGAAGGTAATTGCCATTCATGAATGGATGCGACATCCATAAAGAAAGTCATCTAACAATATTAAAAAGTAAGCAATTTCCAATTTGTTTTGTTATTATTTTACATCTCATCGGACTGACTTGAGTATCGGAAAACTTTTCTTTAAAATACAACTTTTGGAATCTTTGATGTTGTCTTTACTTACAGGGACTTGAGGCTAACTTTAACCTGCTAAATATGCTTGACTATAAATTTGGTGTTGTCTCTTAAAATGAAAAAAACAATTATGGTGGACACTAGGAGATAACGATTCATTACAGGTGAACATGATGGGCATATAGAGCATGAACTTATGGGCAGAAGGGACGTAAGGACGTCATCCCTAACATCAGGCTGCTGCTACGTCTCGAATCTTGCTTAAGCTTCAAGAAGTTAATGAGGAGCCACCATCTACGAACCATGCCCGTGTAAAAGCTTCACAGCCATGATGTATGAGTAGTTTCAAGCTCTCCAACATGCCCTACTAGAGAGTCTACAACAACATATTTGTCAAGGGGCTAGATAGGGAATTCTTTGAGTGCCAAATGAAGGGATGCAGAGCCACCATGTTAATGTAGACTTACTACAAGAGAGATATGTTTGAGTAATTGAATTTCAGTCGCTAGTCAATCATTAGTACATGGGCCAGTAAAATATTATGATTGAATATATTCGGTTGTTACTTTTTAGTCACTAATCAGTTACTCATAGCAAATTTCAATCATGAATTTAGTCGCTAATTTAATCAATATTTCAGTTGCTCATAGCAAATTTCAGTTGTTATTTTAGTTGCTTAAGCAAATAAAACCCTCAGCTCTGACCTACTTCATCTTTCTTTCTTTTATATTTTTCTCATCAGTTTCTTCCTCCTCTTTTTTTCTTCTCTATTTCTCTCATCTTCTCATTCTTTCTCTTCATTCTTCTCTGTTTTTCTTATTCTTCTTCTCTGCTTCTCTTCCTCCTCTTTCTTTTTCGTTTCTTTCATCCTCTTATCCTCTCTGTTCTTCTTCCCCTCATTCTTTCTTTGTTATTTCTTCTTTTTCTTCCTTCTTCTTATTCTCTGTTTCTTCTCCTTCAACCAGATGAACTCAACAAGTAGACTCAAACCTCTTTCTTTTTTTTTCTCATTCTTTTTTCTTCCTTATTTTCTTGTATTTTATTTTTTTAAATTAATAATTGAACTTTCATATCATTAAAAATCATTATTAAAATTAGTACACTCTATTTACATATACATATATATACCAAAATAAATTATATATATATATATATATATATACCAACAAAAAATTTTTAAATATTTTTTTAAGAAAATAAAATTGGTTGGAGCAACTTAATATTTAGTTGCTAATGACAATTGAAAGGATTCAGTCACTAATGACTAAAGATTTTACTATTGACTGTTTCAGTCACTATCCTCCATTTATGTTATAGTGACTATTGGCATTGGAAATGCGAAAAACATTGGGATTAGGGTAATAGGCCTTCGGATGAACCAAAGGTTAGTGGTAAGAATACAGTGCTCAGGAAGTTAGACTAAATTAGAGGAAAGAGATTATCAATATTAGACTAAATTACAGGAAAGGAATTATTAATAAATAAATAAATAAATTAGAAGAAAGGATGATGGTTGATAATGCCCCTTAAGAAAAGGGACCCCTCATTGAGATTAGCTACATGTGATTCTAACCCTTCGTGGACAAAAATTGTAACACCCTAGCCTATGAGGTTTTCAAAATGCCAAAGGTCAACCTCTACGATGACCTAACTAACCCTTTGAGCCATTTACAATGATACATAATGGTTTTTCATATAGAAGAGGCCATGGAATCCATGATGCATTGCGTCTTCAACTCCACTTTAACAAGAACTATCCCAACGTGTTTTTGCCACTAACATAACAAAGAGATTTTAGTTATTTGATGAATGCTCACAAGCACTCTAAAGACAATTCCTAGAGAGCCACTTAACCACTAAAACAGTGAACCACCTAATTGAGATGAGGCATGAGAAGAATGAGCCCTTCATAGACTACTTTAAACAATTTAACAATGAAAGAAGAATGAATTTGACGTTGAATATTCATTTGTTGGAAAAAACAAACAATTAGTTGTCAGGATCTAGATTGCCCTAAAATCAACATTAATAATTAGCCAAGAGCATAAAGGGTTTAATCTGGTGAATGAATGCATAAGAGCTAAACAAAAAAAAAAAGGCAAGGCATTTAGCAAAGAGCCTACCACATTTAGGGGCCAAGATTCCAAGAACAAGAAGTGCAAGAGGAAAACTTCACCAACTTCAAGGAAAGCCACAATAACATGCTATATATGTTGGAAAGAGAATGGTAGGTTGCCAAATAGCCTTAACCCTTGTGTTTGAGGGCTACTAGAAACAAGAAAAGGTATTGTCATTTTCAACCAGATTATGTCCATGACATTAATGATACATTAATGACTGTAGAGAACTTTAGGACATTTTTGAAGAATTGTTCAAGGAAGGGAAGCTATGGGAATTTATTTAGACAAAGACACCTTGAGAAGACTCGGCTAACAAGAAAGTAGGGACTCGAATAGGAATGGTCGGTGAAGGAACGAGGGAACTAATTTTCCAAATAAGGTGCATATGAGGAGCTAAGACTGACAACTAGAGTTGTTCACTTGATTGTCTGTGATGAGTTAGCTTCCAACTAAAAAAGACAAATGAAGGAAATTGTATACCTAAAAGCCAACAACCTAGAACCATGACTTAAATAGATAATGACACACATTAGCAATTTTAATATAGGAAAAACATATATGGATGGTGGCTCTGATACCAATGTATTATTATCATATATTTTAAGGAAATCTACCCCTCATGATCATAGGAGTTGTTCCGAAAGGAGAGAAAAATATTTATGACTCCCATATGACAAAATTCTTCATCCTAAATGTCCACCTTAACATACAATGGCCCCTTAGGGATACCAATGCACCACCAATCATCCTTGCTTGTATCATAACCTCCATCATTGAATGTACATAAAAAAAAATCCAAATTCACTGAACTTGAGTCATGTGGAAGTCCTCTACCATTAATGTTGCAACATTTGCATTTATTCAGTTAAGCCATAAGGCACAACCACCTGTTGTCGATTTGATAACTAGATAACCCGTTGGACCATCACATTGTTCACTGTTACTAGTTTGAGGAAAGAGGAGGATCTGCTAGTCCAACAAGCTAGCTCCCATTATGTAATGTAGTTACATGCACCGGGATCCTAATTAGAGATGTCAATAGATCGAGTTTAGCTAATCTCAAATCCTCTTTATGAGTAACCGGGTTTAGGTAGTACTTGTCTTATGGGTAGCCGGATACTACCCGCCAACCTATTTAAGGGATATATTTGATTTTTTTTTTATATTTTTATGTATGTTTTTTAAAGAATGTGGATACTTTCAATTAATTAATAACTAAAAAAATCATAAATTAAATAATATATGGTAATATATATTAAATAACAGTTTTACTTTGAATAAAATCATATTGTAAAGTTAAATATATTAATTTGGAGGATACATGTAGAATCAGATAGGATTAGTTAAACCTATACCTCATTATGATTTTATGAGTAAGGTTGAGTTTAGGTTTAGGTGGCTGAGTTCAGAAAAGGTAAGAGTGGTAGGGTGTTGATATCTGTACTTCGACTGAACCAAAAAATCAACAATAAAAGTGCTTGTGCATTACTCACTCTACCTTTTAAAATTATAGAAATTTTATACTCAACGGTTTCAGTTTCCTTGCAACATTGGTTGAGATGGGTGGATTAAAGTGGGGATTGTTTTTTTCAAATTTTGTCTCATAAAAATGTTATTGGGTCATTTTACAACTTTTTTTTTTAAATATAAGCAGTAAAATGATTTTTTTTTACAAAAAAAACTTGTAGGAACCAAGTTGCAATTTCTTGAACAAATATGATGGATGTTGAAAAGATGGCAATACGGTAAATTAATTATATAAAAACTTATTAAACATAACATTGCTGCAAATATTATAGGACAACTAAAATATAACAATTGGAAGAATAGAGTATTAAGAAACTAAAGTGCATTAATAACCAGAAAGAAAAATGTGTAGCAGCAATGTAAAGTCTACTTATCAAGTTAATTGTGTTGAAACCTCACACCAACTGGATGAGGCTTAGAGGCACCAAGGTGGGTGTGGGTTTTGATCCCGTATCTACCAAATTTCTTATAAATATCAATTATGCTGATTGGATGGTATTCCGGATTTCGAAAGAGCATATTTTGCTACCAATTTTTCCAATAATTAAATCTTATATCGATGACGACGATGCTAAATAATAAACCTTCCAGGATATTTCTAGAAAGTCACTGTGGTAGCAATAGCATTGCACGTTCAATCTTAAATTAAATACACAACAAAAAATAGCTCAAACGTGATGAGCACAAACAATTGAACACAACACAGGCAAGACCCTAAGATGATTGATTGAGTTGGGCTAAAGTAGTTTCAATTTTCCATTCCTTACAATTGATCTTGCATGTGCCAGGCATGATTCCTTCTGAGCACCCTTCAATCCAGAGCATGAAGCATCAGACCCTAGAGTAACAGCAAAGTAAAGGTAGACTGTGCAAAGACATACTAAGAGAGCCAAAGCTGTTAAGAGGAACCGATGCCGCTGAACAAGAGCAGAACAGCTCACCAAGTCATCCCTTGCAAATTTCCTGAATGAAGGCGACCTCCGATGAGGAGATGATACAACACTGTCGAGAACCATTGCAAATGGTCGACCTTCTTTCGGGTGCCTGAAATCATGCAATGCAAATGCATTCATCTCAGTACTGGATCTGAATGGCAAATATAAATGGTTATATCAGATAAAAACAGGTTAATTAGGATTAATCAATCAATCACAAAACTAGCAGGTTCACATACATCAGAATTATCAGGAATATATTCAAATTTGTTAGTATCCTTCCCCTCCTACCCGTTTGCAACAAGAAGAAAAGCAGCCAACCGTGATCAACAGCACATCATCTTAACGATGGTTGTAGATAGCAGCCCTGGGAACAAGAATTTATAATTCTTGATCTATGGGAAGTTGAAGGCAAAAAAAATCTGGTGATTTCAGATCGACAGAGTTGCAGCATTGAGTTGATCATTATCCAGGATCTAAAGGTGACATATATACCATATATTATTGGAGATAAGCTCTTTTCATTAGTAAAATAAATGGCTTAAAGGTAAAGGTTGGGCTTAACAACTCTGATGTGCACAAAACATCCTGACAACTAGCTCGTTTACAACGAACGTCTGGGATTTACAACAGACAAAAAGTGAGTGTTTATAAGACCCCGTCAATATCATGCTCAATAGAATGGGAAGGATTTTCCTATTCTGCTCCGATGGATTGAGTGAAACTTGAAAGTAAGAGGAAAGGATTTTCTTTACAGCTGGTTCTCGTTAACTGCCTAGATCAGACGATTCGTGGCAGCTT
Organism: Aquilaria yunnanensis; assembly: GCA_039654915.1. Classification (NCBI taxonomy): domain Eukaryota; kingdom Viridiplantae; phylum Streptophyta; class Magnoliopsida; order Malvales; family Thymelaeaceae; genus Aquilaria; species Aquilaria yunnanensis. The sequence goes on from CM077593.1 coordinate 111,893,028, forward strand.
CAAATCACATGTGAAGGAGGTAATAAACTCGAGACACTGCACATCAACAAGTCGAACTCCCCTATCAAAGCAGCAACATGCCTGCTCTACGCGGCAGGATAATTGTTTTGTATCAGACCTTTAGCTGCCAACGGACTGAAACTAATTGATTGAATCAAAGGCATGGGGGCGAGATTTTATTCAACCTACGGTGCCCAACTAGACATCCAAATTCATCGTATCTTAATCTCAGGGAAACCCAACATAATCCGACTTCCAAGCAGGTTCCTTAAGGCAGAAAGCGAAGCTAAAGAGAAGATCAGATCCGAATTGCAAAGAAAATATGCTTCTATAACAATTATTTGCATCAGAATATAACATGTTCATGTCAAGAGAAAGCCCAAATCGATTGCTAAACCACAGGGAATACTGATACGAAAGCAATTCAGAGAAAAGGAAAGCAGAGGCAGATCTGAGAAAATGAAGCTTACAGCGGAGGGAAGGGCGGCGGATTGAACAGCCGGAACCGGCGACGGATTCTCGCCCAACGCAATCTCTCTTACGTTTTTCGCGTTTTTGGTTTTCAAGAGCCCGGCGTTGTTTTCTTCCTTGTGTCGCGGACCAACGCGCACTGTTAACGGATCTAAACAAGTGTTACCCTAAAAAGGTCAAAGAACGTTTGAACCACTGGTTTTTTTCGTTTGGCCCAGATTGACCACTGATGTATCGTTTAGTCAAATAAAACACTCATATTTTTAAAGCAGCGCTAATTGTTCATTCTCCATTAAATATGTGGTATATTCTATTTAAAAAAATATTCCATTTAAATGTTCTTCAATGAGTATGGCTCATTCCAAAATGAGACAAAAGTTAAGAAACCTCATTTGATTTACTCCAGCCTACACTTATAACTTACTCTTATGTGCATTAAAAAACCTACATTTATCCTGTATTTGCTGACTCTGTGAGTCCAATAGTAAAGATAAAAAGGAAAACACCTACACTATGCCTCTACCATTTTGTCCTAAGCCTAATCACCCAGAACTTTTGAATCTAACAAAATAAGCATGTTATCCAATTCACCTAAGTCCAAGTGAGAAATCCAGCTATGGCTAGAAAAGAGAGGGAACGGGTAAGCAAGACCCAGCTTGAGTTGGCCCTTTTCCAGTAGTCAGTGGTGGAACATAGTAGGGGTAGGGGGTGCCACTGCCCCCACCCCCCCCCCCCCCCAAAATTTTTGAAAGATTTAAATATGAGTAATTAATTGATTAATTTAAAAGAAATTAGGAACTGGATATGTATTTTTGCCTCCCCAAAATAATGGAAGAAAATAAAGATGAGGGCAGTGAGGTAGGTGCTAAAGAAAGTAGGGACCAAATGAGTAAGTGTTCCCTGTAAGATATTTTAACATGGCCTAAATGCACTATTAGTCCTTCAACTTTTCCAAATCATATGAGTTGCTCCTTGAGTTTTGAATTAGTATGACTTAGTCCCAATCTCCAACTTCTGCCTCACCGCGATGTCGTGCCTTTCCTCAGGGCTATGTTGACTCTCCATTGGGCTCACGCCCCTGAACCAAAATTTCTAATTCTGCGACTGCCAGCAATTGGTCCAGAGCTGGTTAAAAGCCAACATGAGCAAGTGGCACTTAGGACGAAGGCTTCACCATTGGAGTGGGTGGCTAGGAAGCTCACGAACACATAATTGTTCTCCGACCGGATGGTGGCAACCTGATCCCTCCACAGCACCCATAGGGAGCTGACCTAGGCAACTCTGCAACAATGCCTAAGCAAACAAAATCTTACGAGTGCACTTGCAGGCTATGGCGGGTGGAAGGGTTGTGTTGCTGGGTGGATCATTTGGGAAGGGCTGAGGGATTGGTATAGAAGGACGTCTAGATTTGTGCGGGTGAGGACTAGTAGCTTTGATCGTCTGGTTGAGAAGTTGGGCATGGGTAAATTGGAAAAGATGCTTACTTTGTCAAAAGTTTTGGGTGCTTAGGTTCATATTGGCATTTTCCCTGCAAAAAAAGGGGAATAAATGTTAAATTTCAATATACAAAGGAATAAGTATATGTTAGGTAAACTATGAAAATTTTTATAAATTTCCCAAAATTATAATTCTCACAATAAGTTGATTTGAGTGGTTTACACTAACTTTGAGATGGTCCAAGCTCGCTTGCTCCTCCAGCAGGCCACTTTATAGCTACCATCTGTAAAATCTTGACGATCTTACTTAACAAATTTATAGTGATGATTGCAAACATTTATACTTAATTATATGTTAGATTGGAAAACTTCAACCCAAAACTTTTTATTTTTTTGAAAGAAGAAAAAGATTTTATTAATTGGACTAAAAGTACAAAATTAAGACCCAAGCAGTCATATTCATAATGACATGGATGCAGAAGCAAAAGTGCAACATGACTTCACCAAGCACATTCTAGAAACATGACTTCAGAGACAAATTGGGACCACGATACAACCGGAGATAACCGGAGCACTCCATCTCTGAATAACTTGTCAACTTCAATTTATTATTAACCTGGTCGTTTATGCCACAAAATATTTTTGCCTATTAAGATACATTCAAATGCATAGAATGAAATACTTGCAGTAGAGCTTAAAGTAATCGAGTGGCACACAATTTGAAACATGTAGCTTGGTTCTTTAGAATGTTTTACCAAACAGGTTAGCAAATGCATTTTGTTGCTTACCCGCTGCTTGTTCAAATTTCTTCTTCACGATGCGTCAAATATTTGTGGCATGACTTCACAAATTTCACTAATTTGTGGCACTATACTACATACTTGATCAATATCAACTTGGGACTCATTCCATCCGGCATCTAAACTATCATCATATTCACTTTGCATTTGCACAACAATTTGTGCTCAAGGACTAAATTGTTGCTTAATTCACCAAAACCAGAAAAGTGCCCAACTCAAATCCTAGTAGATATTGAAAGCCATAGTTATTAAATTCATAGACCAATTGCCGCAACATTTGCTTCCCATTCAAATCCTAACTCATTTTCATCTCCTCGAATTAATTCCCCTAGTTTGCTTCATGTTTCCATCTCCATGGTTGATTAGTTGATCCCCTTTTGAAATTATTGGTTGAATAATTGAACCTTTCGAATTGTAACTGAAACTGAAAAGTTCCTAACTGAACCTAGTTTGCTTATTTTAATTGCTTGCCACAAACTTTAATATGCAGTTCGGGTCGATTTGGTTTTACATAGTTTTAAAGTTTAACCCCTTCTTTCCATCTCAGCCTTTGTTCCATTGTGACCTGACTGTAACACAGAAAAGTTTGGGGACGTGCTTGCACCCATGTTCAACAGCTAGGGACCTTCTATATCATATTTAAACTTTCAGTAGCAAGGTAGAGTTTAGGGTTAGTTCAGAGGTTAATTGCATTCGTGACCCCTAACATTTTATTATTGTACCATTTTAGACCTCTATTTCTTGTCTAAAAAGTCTCTGACCTCATTTAAGTTTTCCTTTTTTAACCTTTTGCAGATAGAAATTGTTAGTATTGACAAAAAATGCTACAGTGGCACAAACTTGACCCCCATTAGCCATAGTGGCACAACAAATAATAAGCATCTTCCCACGTGTCAACTATTGCTGATGATATGAAAAATTAAAAAAAATAATTAAAAAAAAATCTGAAAGGACAAGCAACCCCGGAATCTGGCAAGTATCTCCACTAGCCAGTCCCTCCTTCACCTAGACCTCTCCTAGAACCACCTCACCGGAACCCACCGTGCCTCTTTGCCCCTAAACTCTTAGAGATCTCCCAGCTATCCCTATTTTCCCTTGTTCATCTCGCAACAACATCATGACCTTCGGTGATAGAGATGGTTGAAACTCACAATTTTACACACAAATTGCTCCTTCCCATACCTTGACTCTTCAATTAGGGTTTCCTATTGGACGCATTGAAACAACAAAACTCAACGCTCCTAAAAAAGAAAAGAATCAATTGAATCACAAACAAAACAAAGAAAATTGAGTGAAACACAATTGAGTAGAGAAGTAGTACCAGATTTAAAACTAAACCCAGTTGAGCAAACATGGATTCTCCAATAAAACAAAACCCAGATGAACCCCGTTCTCCTTTTTTTTCCTTCTAGTCGTCAATCTCCTAAGACCAATAAGACCCGTTGGAATACCCCCACCTATAGAACTTTTGCCTCTGATCCTTTGATCCCAACGAGGATGAGCTGTACAATGATGAACCCTAAAACCTGTCTGGGTATTGGAACTAAAAGGGAGAGGTTACTGGAATTGAAATAGAGTTGTTCCTAGCTAGAGTTAGCCACAATGAAGGTTAAAGGTAGTGGTATGTGATAAACCTTCAGCGCTGTTGCTTAGGCCTACTTCGACGCTACCACTTCTTCAAACATTTCCTCCATTAAACCTACTAGCAATGCTTGATCTCTTAACCTGCTTCAAGTAGTGAGAGTTTTGGTGATAAGGCTCTAGGAGAAATCGAGGTGGAGAAGGGAAAGGGACTGATATACGATTAGTTTTTTTTCACCTCTACCTCCCCTTTTGGGTATTCTTTTTTTCATTTTTTCCTTTCTTTTTCACATCATTAATAATTATTGACAGATGGAAATATGCTTACGATTTATTGTGCCACTGTGGCTATTGGGAGCTAACTTTGTGCCACTATGACATTTTCCGTCAATACTAATGGTTTTCATCTATAAAAGATCCAAAATAAAGAACTTAAATGAGGTTAAGGACTTTTTATGCAAGAAATGGATATTTGTGTCCAAAAACAGTATAATAATAAAATGTTAGAAGCCACAGACACAATTAACCTGTCAGTTTGGTTATAAGTTATGATCGGGTTTGCAATTCTAAAATAGAACCGACCCACACAAGTACTAATGAACACCCTTATAGGGAGTTATACAGCTCAAAAGACTAAGAGCCAGTTCATTTTAACTTAAGCCAACTTAATCTAAAATGGTTTATTTTTATTTTATATTTTTTTTCCTTAGAACTAATTTTATTTGAAAGTAAATATTATGTAGGTGCAATAATCAATTGGAAATACAATTTTTATAATCTTATTAAATTTTTATGAATTTTTCTTTTTAAAGCCTAAAATTAGAAAATTCACAAAAATTTATTTTCGAAATGAATTATTACATCTACATAATATTGGCTTTCAAATGAAATTATTTCTCAGTAAAAAATAAAAATAAGCTATTTTATATTTAGTTGACTTAAATTAAGATGAATTGGCTCTAAGACAAGTAAAGTTTTTAAAATTTAATTTATGAATTCTTTAGAAACCCAATAAATTTCAGCGTATTTAAGTTGATATTACACTTGCCCTTAAATTTAGGTTGATATTGCAACTACCTCTGTGATTTGTAAATCTTATTTAACTAATCTTAATTGGAGCATGCATAAACTGTGTAGGAGTGATTAAATGATGTTTTTTAAGGTATCATTTTTTATTTTGTTGATGTTTCACTTAAATTGTATACCAAGCAAAATTTTATAATTTAAAAGGATCAAAAATTATTTTTTTATTTTTTTAAAAAATAGTTCATTTTTTATTAAATTTTATTTTTTTACGTTGATTATGGAAAAAATTCATAAAAAATAATTATTTTATAAAAAAATGAGCTTCCAAAATGACTTTGATTTTAAATAAAAATTAATAAAATTGAAAATAATAAATTTTCTTTGGCGACTTAAAAGTTGTACGTATTAATGAGTGCCATGTACTTCCAACTTGGTTAGTTAGACACTTAGACTTAGACCATGTAAAAATTGAAACACTTCCAAATTCTGGTCAAAATTGGCATATCGTTATGGATAGATAACACTACCAATTCGGTATCGTTCTTTTGTTTGTTAGTTATTCTTAAAAATAAATTATCACTGACTGTTTTGATATACATGTTTTGGTGTATACGTATTTTTTATTTTTATTTTTGAAAAATTTAGATATTTTCTATTTATTTTTTTCTTTGTTTGGAAATGGAAAAAATCATAAAAATTTAATTAATTTCTAGAAAAAAAATTTATTCAAATGATTATTAATTAAATAGAGTATTAGCTTTTTAAATAAAATTGATTCTAGATAAAAATTAAAAAATGAAAATAGTGATTTACTTTGATCGTGAATTACTTTTAATTATGAAAAAGAACAACTTTTTGTTTCATATGTTTGTATCTCTCATTTCCAGTGATAGAGACCAATTTGACTAGCAAGCGAGACCAGGTTCTAATTCTCGTCTTCCAAACGTGTTGAAAAGACAAATATTTGCATGTAGGTATTAATTATAGTTAATATATACCGATCAATATGAAATATTTTATGGAAAAATCATAAAAATTTAACTAATTTCTAGGAAAATTTTATTCAAATGATTATTAATTAAATAGAGTATTAGCTTTTAAATAAAATTGAGTGTAGATAAAAAAGAAAAAAATGAAAAATGGTGAATTACTTTAATAGTGAATTACTTTTAATTATGAAAAAGAACAACTTTTTGTTTCATATGTTTGTATCTCTCATTTTCAGTGATATAGACCAATTTGACTAGCATGCGAGACCATTAGGTTCTAATTCTCGTCTTCCAAACGTGTTGAAAGAGTAAATATTTGCATGTGAGTATTAATTATAGTTAATATATACTGATCAATATGAAATATTTTATTCTGCCGCTCTTTTTTTTTTTAGGGTTAATTACAATTTATCCTCTGAAATTTAGGTAAAATTATACTTTACTCCACCTATTTTATAAATATATATTTTGCCCTCACCCTTTTTATAGCCCGACAACAACTTTTGAAATTTTAATATAGATTATATGATAATCATCTTCAAGTAATTTCAATCGCTATAGTAATTTTTTTACAATTAATTGAATTTTAAAAAACACTGATTTAAAAACTAAAAGAAATATAAAAAGAAAAAATTGATAATTTAAAAAAGTATCACACATATCAAAATTACTGAAAGATAGCTACCGTAATGTCTAAATTAAAATTTTAGAAGTTACTGTTGAACTATATTAAAAAGATAAAGAGTAAAGTATATATTTTTGAAACAGAAGAAAGTAAAATATAATTTCATCTAAATCTTCGGGAGTAAATTATAATTATCCCTTTGTTTTATTGGAAAAGAGACTAGTCATATCAGCTCATGGCAAGAGCGAAGCTATTAGAATTAATGGTCAGTGGAGCGATAAGGACCATTGGTTGATACTCGTCACCTGTAATATTTGAAACCTACGGGGTTAAACTATTAAATGCATGAAAAAGTTATATTGGAAATTTACAATTACCCCTCGAGGTTTGCGCTAACCTGCAGTTTGTCCCATTTATTTTTAAAAACCTAAACTTTGTCATATATTTCTTTTACATTGTCCGATAGTAACTTCTAAAATTATAATTTAAACTGTACGACAGTCATCTTCCAACAATTTTAATCTCTTCAATACTTTTTTATATTTAATAGACAATGTACATTATCATTTTTTTTCCTTTCTATAAATACATTTTTCTTCCTGTAAATACATATCAATATTTTTTAAAGGTTAGTTAGCTGTAAAAAAAATATAAAAAATCTTAAAATTACTGGAACATGAATATTATCCAGTTTAAATTAGAGTTTTAGAAGTTGTTGTTATACACTATAAAGGAAGTATGGAGTAAAATGTAGGTTTCTAAAAATAAATTAGGCAAAGTGTAGGTTAGATTAAACCACAGAGGGGTTTTTTGTAATTTTCCCTATTCAGAATCTTGTCAAAATCTATTCATCCACTCAACTTGTAGTATCATCTTCTCTCTAGTGCGAAAACTTTTGCATGCATCTTTACATATGGACTCAAAATCTTCAATGCATTAATATGATGCAGTTATATTAAATTTAGGTTGATGTTAAAGTTAAACTACTAAGTTTTGGAAAGTTACAGTTTTGCCCTGGTTTTTTTAAACTATCTGATAATAAATTTTGAAAATCTAACTTAAACTATCTAGTAATTATTTTCAAATAATTTCAAATAATTGATATATTTTTACAACTAATTGTCATTTGAAAAATATAGTTTACATTTATTGAAAGAAAAGAATGAAAGTTTAAACTATCCATTAACTTTAAAAATACTAGACAAATTGAAATTATTGGTAGACAATTATTAAATAATTTAAATTAAGATTTTCGATGTTGTTGTCAGATAATTAAAAAATAAGGGAGAAATTTAATTTAAATTATTAGATTTGCTTTCTAAACAGAATAAACTCAATCACATAGAGGGAAAATGATAATTTAAATTATTCATTAACTTTCAGTTAATAGCTTCCATCCAACAATGGACAAATAAAACTTGCTTTGTGTGAGCTAAACTAGGGCTTTTCCCCTTCTTGCGCCAGCTGCATGTTCCTAAAGGTCTTCTTTCTCCTACCTCTTGGTGTCTAGTTTCTGGGTCATTGCTTCTATGATTTAGTTCTGTGTGTCATTTAGCTTGTGCCTGTGTTAAGCGTATAATTCCATTGTCAAAGTTGTGTATTTTTTGGCGTCTTTGATTACTGTTTATTACAAATTCTCCTTTTTATCTTTTGTTTTTCTCTCGTTTTTATTATTGTCCGCAGATTCGTTGGTGTGTGAAAAGTGGATGAAAGCTGGATTGCATTGTAGCGGAGTTGTGTTGAGCAAGATTTGCTCAATTATGATCTGGCGACGCAGCGGAATTGTAGCGGAGTTGTGCTGAGCAAGATTTGCTCAATTATGTTCTGGCGACGCGTCGCCAGAATGAACGCCAAATTGGCGACGCGTCGCCAACGTTAAAACAAGGTTTTTTAGTTCTGGCGACTCGTCGCCAGAAAGTCGCCAAATTGGTGACGCGTCGCCAGACTGAAGAAATTGTGGCGACGCGTCGCCAAGACTAAATCTGGGCCATTAATCTTAGCAATTGACGGTTCTCACGGCAAGAAGCACATGGGATTCCTTTCATTCCTCTTGGCCTATAAATTGGAGCTCGTGAGAAGAGCCAGGGGGTTGGAAAAAAACACAACACACTCTCAACCATTCTAGTTCTTCTCTTCCTTGGAACTCCATTGAAGGAAGCTCGGAGCTTGGAGAAGGAGGTTTCCACCACGGAAACTTAGTATTCTAAGGGCTTCACTGATTTTCTTCTCTTCTTCTTCTCTTTCTCTTCAGTTGTATTTCATTGGATACTTTGTTCATGTTTAGTTTGTGGATTTACTTGATGGATCGTGAGTAGTTCTTTAATATCTTTCTAGGATGACATTATTCTACCTTGTTACTTCATGGATTTGAGTTTATATTGATGATTGTGGACTACTTGTGTTACTTATTTCTTGTGTTATTTGTTATGTGGGTAAGGCCTTCTCACATCATTTTAATTCATCTAGACCTTGAGAGAGGTTTATAGTTGAGTGGAAGAAAGAAAGAAGTATAGTGGACATCTGGGATTAGAGGTAATCTTTGAGTTCATTAGGTGTCAAACAGAGATCCGGGCGTAATTGTGGCAACGTGCGGGTCTTTTTCGGGAGTCGCCACCAATCGGTTTTCGCTCAGGTCGATTGGTCACCTTAAAATTGGTCTGCGAGAGTTCGGGGATCGGGAGTACGGTTACGCTAAAACAATATTGTTATAGCGCCCAAAATTGGTACCTTAGTTGATTTTAATTTTGTTTTACTTTGCTTTTAAATAATTTTCAGTTAATTTAGAAATTTTAACTGAATTAGTCGAAATGTGGATTTTTAAGTTAATTTGTATAGAAGTTTATACTTCCGAACCATGGACTCTGCCGAGTCATTTGGACACGGAAGATTTTTATTCCGAACCATGGACTCTGCCGAGTCATTTGGACACGGAATTTGGTGTAATTTAAACAATTTAATCCATATTTTAAATATGGATTTTTTATTTTAATGGAAGTAATTGTTATTTTAATTACTATTTTTGTAAGTCTTTTAAAATTTTAGGTTTTTGTTAATGATCTTTAAAAGATCTTTCTTATTTCTTTTTATATTTTATTATTCTTTTCCTTCTTTCTTTTTATTCTTTTTATTTTATCTTTCTTTTCTTTTTCTTATTTTTCTTATCTTTCTTATTTTTTCTTTTCCTTTTGATTTTATCTTTCCTTTCTTTTCTCTTTCCTTGTTTAATGAAGGATATTTATTATTTAAATAATTACTCAATTTATAAAAGAATAAAAAAATATATATATTTTTTTTGTTTAATATCAAAAATCTTTAAAGAAATTAAAGAATTGACATTTATTTTATGTTTATTCTATTTGCTTGATAAAAGAATAACCAAAAAGAAATTAATCAAGGTTTTATTTAAAGGAAACTAAGGATTTATATATATATTAAAGAAATTTATATATTTTATGTTATATTTATTCTTTTTATTTAATAAAAGATGAATCAAAAAGTAGTTATTTAATCAAGATTTTATTCATTTAACAAAGAAACCAAAATAAAAGAAAAGTCTTAATATTTTATTTGATAAAAAAAGTAATTATTTAATCAAAATTTTATTTAATAAAGAAACCAAAAATTTGTATGTATATAAAAATAAAAGAAAAATCTTAATATTTCTTTTGATCAAAATTTTATTTATTTAATAAAGAAACTAAAAAAAGTCTTGATATTTCTTTTGATAAAAGGTAAATTAAAAGTTAATTATTCAATCAAAATTTCATAAAGAAACCAAAATTTTATATGTATATTTTAAACAAAAAGAAAAATCTTGATATTTTGAATAGAATATTAACCAAAAGTAATTATTTAATTTATAAGTCTAAAAAATATATCTAATCAATAAGTCTAAAATATTAAAAAATTTAGTTATTTTCTATTTATTTATTTATTATTTTTTTTTTAAAAATCATTTGGCTAAGATTTTTATTTGTTCAATAAAAGAATCAAAATTTATATTTTAAAGAAATAAGTAAAATACAAAGTTTTAATTTTCATGTATTTCTTTTTTTAAACAGATTTTGTTTTCATTTTTTTATTATTTTTACTGAATTAAAGTAACTATTAAAATTAATTTTATATTTTATATTTTTTTAAAATTTTTTATTCTCCAAACCATTGGATCCTGGCGGATCATTTGGATATGGAGTTTAATTGAAGAATTTAATAATTAAATTTTATTAATTAATTTTAATTAATCTAATTATCAAATTATCAGATAACAGATAAGACTGGAAAAGGGGATGATGTGAAAACAGTCCCTGAGGAACATAAATCTAATCTACTTATGCTAGAAATTAACATTATTATGAAACAACTACGAACATGGTTTTGGAAGTCAAGAGATAACCAAGTATTTTAACTAAGAAAACTGGTTGTTTAAATCACAAATGCTAATTAGAACTTGTTTGACCAAGGGAAACAAAAGAAATAGCTCTAAGTTCCAAAATGGTTATTTATCCTAAAAAAACACCATATTCTGTAGGAAAGTGAACATTAAAAATTTTCGGTTTAATAAAACAACTTAAGTTCCAGGCTGAAGTTTTGAAATCAAACTTCACGAACATACCTTTAACAATTTAAACTTAACTGAGGTGGAAAAATTTGACTTTGGATGCATCAAATGGAATTTGACCCTCAAACCCAAAAAGAACTGGTTTCAAACCAGTTAATTGGACCTTAGAAGCACTTTTCTGAAAGTTTTGTTGGTTTAATGCCAAAAATGGCCAACCAAGTCCAATTTTTGCAGAAGAAACATGTTTGAACAATAGAAACACCTGGTGTACGGTCAAAAATTTAGAAGCTGGCTGGGCAAAGCATACTTCTGGTGTACAAAAATGCATACGCATGGGTATCCGCCTACGAGGTTCGCATCACAACTTATTCCGAATACAAAATGGTTGTAACTTGTGAGTGTGTGAACAGTTCCTCTGAAAACTCAAACCAGTCAACAGATTGTGGCGTATAGTGTCACATATTCTCTTCAGTCTACACTTTATAACCAAGAGTCTATACTTCCTGCAATATGTGGCTCTTAGACAGAGAATGAAGATTCAAAATTACATGGTACCATCAAATCAAATGCACCGATTAAATTAACATACTAACCACAGTAAATTATCATTGGAATGAAAATACAGATGTGAAGGGAAGAAGCCATCAACTACCTTTAACTTCATATAATTCTTTGAAGCTCTTTATTACCGGCTGAAAACCAGAGTTCAAAGGAATGACTGATACAGCTCGCAAATGCTGAGCATTTCCATTCTTTGGTTTTGACAGAGTCATCGTGAACATCTCTCCTTCCAAAGCTTCACTAGCATTAGCATGCACAAAAGGGTGAACTCTTCGTATCTGTTGCTATAGAAACAAGAAGGTGAAAGAGACGTTTGGTGGGGCAGGAAATAGAGTTGAAGACTCTGGAATTGCAGAATTTTGCAGAGAGAATCGGCTGGGAGAATCTTCTCGCAGACACAGCAAGCTCTATACCAGAAATTGGTGGCGTCCATCTCCGTCCACCATATTGAACCAACGCCCAAATTGACCAAATCGAATATGAATCCACTGCTGGCGATGCCGCCTCTTCATTCACACCTATCTGTCCATAATCAATGAAGAAAAACAGAAGAAAATTAGAGAAGAAAACCATAACAATATCAGCTTCTTCATTTTGGCTGTCACAGCCATCATCATCCATATGAAAGTGATTCTCATTAATGATCTGTTCCTCAGGGCAGGCAGACAGGTCGTCATCCTTCTTGATATCTCCTCGGCGTCTCTTGCGGTGACGGACCCAGTCAACGACGGTGGAACGGCCTTCCCCATGGGAGCGCAACACGGGTGGATCGCCCGTGACCTCAGTACGGAGCACCCGGTCGGAGAAATTGCGATCGTTGAAGGCGAAGCTGAAGTCGGCATCGCAAAAGGGGAGCGAGAGAAATCAAGGTCTGTCCGTCCTCGAGGTCAGAAAAGGAAAACGGAGGTGAGATAGCCAAAGAAAAAAAAATGATATGAAGAACCATGAAACGCCCAAATCTGACTGAATCAAAAATCCTTAAAAATTGGGAGGAAAAGAAGCCAAATTCGATGCCGCCACTTGCTGCTGGTTTCGTGTGAAGGAGAGGTGGGATAGTTTTTTAGATAAGGGAGAGAAAACATGGAGTCTCAGAGAGGAGAGGGAGAGCGATGATTAAATCAAGAAAGAGGAGGAGCGAAATTGGAAGTTTGGCCAGAGAGGTGAAGAGAAAAAAAAATGGGGGTTATCGCCAGAAATTGGGGCCATCTGCTCCCCATGGGAGAGGAGCCTGAGGAGGGAGGAAGAGTTCTCGGTTGGGGAAGAAGAGAAGCGAGATTTGGGAGTTTTCGGTTTGTGTCTGTGCTGCTCTCTTCTGCTTGGTTTTTCGAGAAAGTTTTTGATCCAGAATACGGAGATGAGAGGGATGGAGGTCAGCTTCATGCCAGAGGGAGAGAGAGAGATGGAAGGCTCGCTCTGTGTGTTCTCAGTGATGGGAGAGAAAAACAGAGATTGGGAGGGAGAAAGAAAGCTCCCCCCGCTGTCCGAGAGAGAGCGTCCCCCCTAGATTAATAATTCCCCCCAGAAGGATCGACAAGGGAGCAGAGGAGATATTTTTTAATTTTTTATTATTATTTATTTTTTTATTTTTACATTATATTTATTATTACACACACATATTTTTAATTAATTTGATTTGATTTGATTTGATTTGATTTGATTTATAATTAATTAATTTATTTTTTTTCATTAATTAATAATTATTTTTAACATACATTCTATAAAACAAAAATGCCCCTAAAATAATATATATTTTATTATTATTACTATTATTATTATTTATTCTTTTCTTTTAACGTCGGACGAAATTGGGTGTCAACAGCTGCCCCCATTTGCATGCTTCATGGGACATGATGTATGCAAAGTCGTTACCAAATTTCGTCCGGCTTAGCTAGGCATTGAGAACCTTCTCGCTGCCTAAATTATAAGGTTAAGGAATCCTCTTTAGAATCTTGACGATAGGAACTCTCCTATCGTTGAAAGTTTGAGGTTAAGGGCCCTACCTTAGATCCTCTACGATAGGAACCTTCCTACCGTCGAAAATATATTGATTTGGTTGGTTTTAAGGTTTAAGGAAAGGTCCTTAGAACCTCTACGATAGGAAAGCTCCTATCGTTGTAAGATGGACTGATTGATTGATTGTTTGTTTGAGGTTTAAGGAAAGGTCCTTAGAACCTCTAACGATAGGAAAGGTTCTATCGTTGTAAGATGGAATGAATGATTGATTGTTTGTTTGAGGTTTAAGGAAAGGTCCTTAGAACCTCTAACGATAGGAAAGGTTCTATCATTGTAAGATGGACTGAATGATTGATTGTTTGTTTGAGGTTTAAGGAAAGGTCCTTAGAACCTCTAACGATAGGAAAAGTTCTATCATTGTAAGATGGACTGAATGATTGATTGTTTGTTTGAGGTTAAGGAAAGGTCCTTAGAACCTCTAACGATAGGAAAGGTTCTATCGTTGTAAGATGGACTGAATGATTGATTGTTTGTTTGAGGTTAAGGAAAGGTCCTTAGAACCTCTAACGATAGGAAAAGTTCTATCGTTGTAAGATGGACTGAATGATTGATTGTTTGTTTGAGGTTTAAGGAAAGGTCCTTAGAACCTCTAACGATAGGAAAGGTTCTATCGTTGTAAGATGGACTGAATGATTGATTGTTTGTTTGAGGTTTAAGGAAAGGTCCTTAGAACCTCTAACGATAGGAAAGGTTCTATCGTTGTAAGATGGACTGAATGATTGATTGTTTGTTTGAGGTTTAAGGAAAGGTCCTTAGAACCTCTAACGATAGGAAAGGTTCTATCGTTGTAAGATGGACTGAATGATTGATTGTTTGTTTGAGGTTTAAGGAAAGGTCCTTAGAACCTCTAACGATAGGAAAGGTTCTATCGTTGTAAGATGGACTGAATGATTGATTGTTTGTTTGAGGTTAAGGAAAGGTCTTTAGAACCTCTAACGATAGGAAAGATTCTATCGTTGTAAGATGGACTGAGTGATTGATTGTTTGTTTGAGGTTAAGGAAAGGTCCTTAGAACCTCTAACGATAGGAAAGGTTCTATCGTTGTAAGATGGACTGAATGATTGATTGTTCTCGAGGCAAAGGTTCCATCCTTAAAACCTCGGATTGATTGATTGATTTCGAGGCAAAGGTTCCATCCTTAAAACCCCGATGATTAAAATTGATTGTTTTCGAGGCAAAGGTTCCATCCTTAAAACCCCGATGATTAAAATTGATTATTTTCGAGGCAAAGGTTCCATCCTTAAAACCCCGATGAAAATTGATTTTGAGGCTAAGGAGCTTTCCTTAGGACCTTGAGCGAAATTTATATGAAAGCAATTGAAATTGGAATAATTTTCTTCGAAAGTGTGAATTTTCATAATAGGTGAGTGCAAAAATTTAAACTTCAATAAGATGAGTGAATTTTGATGATGACAATAACACTGACAAATTATGTAAAGGGAACGGATGTTTGGAATCAATATTCAAGGTTCATCTAATATTTTCTTCAGTAAATATAGATTCCCTTGTGAGATATGTCATCCGAATAAGGTTAAAACTTAACTACCCCAAAATGTTATGCCTAGTAGACCTAATAGGATGCGTCTCAAGAGTAACAAAAATTACTCTTTACTCAGCCATTCCAACCTAAAGGCATTGTCCTATGGTTTTAATATCAGCATGGATGAAACTATCTTATAAAAAAAAGAAATTCCTTGAAAAGAAATTCCCTGAAAAGAAAAACTGAAACGCGAAAGAAAATGCTGATAATTAAAACGAAAGGACAAGAAAAACGGATCAGATCGCTTCTTTCTTCCACAATACTTCAACAGGGTGAGTAGAGGACCATTATAGGAGTGAACTGGTCGGGAAAGACTGTCGTATCTAGTCTATCTGAATCATTGCTGGATCTGGTTCAGGAACAAAAGCTTGCATTTTATCTAGCAATTCTTCAGCAGTTGTTGCGGATATTATGATTCGTCGTGCCACCTCAGGGATAAACTTCTGCTTCACAGCACGATTCATAAAAGATAATAGACCTGCGAAGAAATAGTTAACATTTAAGAGCCCAATGGGTTTTTGATGCAAATTAAGTTGGGCCATGGAAGCGATTTGGAAGACTTCTCCTAATGTGCCAAAGCCACCTGGTAGAGCGATAAAAGCATCAGCATTAAAAAGCATTTGTAACAAATGCTCTTGCAGATTTTTAACCACTAGCTCTTCTCCAATTGTGCCCCCAGAAACCGATTTCAGAGATGCAGGGATAATACCCAGAACCTGGCTTCCTCCTAAAGATGCTGCTGATGCTACAGCTCCCATTAATCCGACACTACCTCCTCCATAAACTAAGTGTATTTTTCGCTCAGCTAATACACTACCCAAATGGTTGGCTGCCTTTAAGTACTCTTCATCTTCTCCAGGAAAAGCTCCAGAAAATACACAAATACTTCGGGATTTACGAGTGGAGGTTTTCTCCATTCCTATCCTTACCCATGTGAGAAAAGAAGAAAAGAGGATATATTTATAAAGATGAAGAGATAAGGCAATAATTTTATTTTCAAGAATGGATACATTATTGCCAGCTATTCACAGTAGTCACGAGTATGACTCTGGTCAGGTATGGGTACACTATCGTTAAAAGAGGAGGAAAATTTTCAAAATAGCTGTTAGCATGTGCAGTAGTCACTACTGTAGCTTACGTCAGTAGTAGGTACGTGATTGTTGGAAGAGAAGGAAAATTTTAAAAAGTAGCAGCTATATACAGTAATCATAACTGTATCTCATGTCAGGAGTGGGTATATTATTGCCAAAAGGGGAGGAAAATTTCAAAAGCGACAGCTAGCACGTACAGTAATCGTGACTTTGGTTTACGTTTCCACTGATTTTGCATCCAGTAACGGCTTCAATGCCTTCTATGAATCGGCGATTTGCATCCCATCCAGTTTTTTCACAAACTGGCAAACTGGGTCATTAAAAGTCAGATTTCCAAGACTGTAACGATCTTGTTCTTTACGGAAAGTCCACCATAAATCCATAATTTCCCATTGCACTATTTCACAAGAATGTGTTTCAAAAGTTAATAGGATATCATCCAAAGATTCCTTACGCAGGCCATTCTTGATGAATCTTATTCTATCATTACGATTTCTGGTGATCACTCCTGGAGAACGACATTTATTGCCGCAAATCCACCATCCACAATTATGACAAACGCCTAGCCTCTTTGCTCTTCTTTTTTTGGCATAAGCGCTTTTACCAAAGCCGGGCATACGGGGAAAGAACGCTTCGGGAACTTCACCAGCTGAACGAACCTTAGCTTCAATTAGCCACCGCACATTATCAGGAATGCCTTTGTGCATAAATACTCTGAATCGTTCACATCTAGCTTGATAAATCTTTTTAAGAACATTTATTGGGAAGGAAGGAAAATACTTTCGTAGGGCGGAAAGAGAAGACTCCATTGATGAAGGAGGTATTTAAGAGAAGAAAGAAATTAGTGATTGTAGGAAATGGAAATAACTAACACATATTTATAGTGATGAAAGGGATAATGTATTAATTACACTTGCAGAAGCAAGTTCATTATTGTCAAAAGAAAAGACAAATGATAGCTTATATGTACAGCAATCATGACTGTGGCTCTCATCCTCCACTGATTTATGTCCAGTAACGGCATTAATGGCTTTTATGAGTCGAGGATTTGCTTCCCATCCAGTTTTCTTACAAGTTGGCAAACAGGGTTATTTACAGTCAGATTCCCGGGACTGTAACGGTTTCGTTCTTCATGAAAAATGCTCCATAAACCAAGAAGTTCACGTTGCACAGATCCACAAGAATGCGTCTCAAGAGTCAATTGGATATCATCCAACGAGTCCTTACTCAGGCCATTCTTAATGAATCGTATTTTATCTTCTCGATTATCAGAGATCATCCCTAAAGAACGACATTTAGTATTACAAGTCCATCGTCCACATTTATGGCAGACTTGTAACCTTTTCGTCCACATTTATGGCAGACTTGTAACCTTTTCGCTCTTCACTTTTTGGCATAAGAGCTTTTGCCTATTCCAGGCATGTGAGACACAAATGCCTCTGGGATTTCACCTGCCAGACGAACCTTGGCTTCGATTAACCACCGTACATCTTCAGGGATTCCTTTGTGCATCAGAACTCTTAATCGTTCACAGCGAACTTGGTAGATCTTTTTGAGGATGTTCATTGGGAGAGAAGGGAAATACTTTCGCAACGTGGAAAAAGTAGGATCCATTTTCTAGGAGGAAGTAAAAGAAAGAAGAGAAGAAAGAATCAGTTATTATGGGCAACTGAGAGAACCGACTTGAGAGTCACGGAGTACCGTATCCGCCGTTTAACCGGAAAAGTGGATCCTACTTTATTTTGGTATCATAGATATTTCTTATCTTTGATGTCTCATCAGGCTTGACATTGATCCAGTCCTTGATTATTGAATCCATTGTCCGCTTTTGACAAATTTTCAACGACAATATTTCTTGATGTCTGCCTTATCTTTGACCACAGCTATCTCTTATCTTGGATGCTGCTAAGCTGGCATCAATCTTGTCCTTCCAGGTGTAGCCACGATTATTGAATCAATTGCCAGGCTTTTGACAATATTGTCTACTTTATCCTTTTTTATATCTGCCTTATCCTTGGCTATAGCTATCTCTTATCTTGGATACTACTAGCTGACGTCAATCCTGTCTTTCCAGGTGTAGTCTCGATTATTGAATCGATTGCCAGGCTTTTGACATATTGTCTACCTTATCCTTGAATTCCTGATGCGGCTTGGTCCCGCATATTAGCTGTGTATCCAGTGATAGATTGGTAAGAGCTAATGATATTGAGATCTCAGCTTATATTGCTGTAACTGTGCTGTGAATGTGATTCCCGTTTGGTCCTTGTTATGTAAAGGCTATGTATGCATGATGTGAAATGCATGAATGTAGAGCATGTGGAATTGATGTTTTTTTTTTTTTTTATGGATCTAGTTCTTCATGTCTTTGCTTTACTGGATCTTCTTTATGATTGCCTTCTTGGACTATCATTGAATCTCTTTATGCTTTCCAGCTTTTGTTCACTGCCTCAAAAGCCCAACTCTTTTCAAAATCTTCTTTCTTTGACTTGTTCTTTGAATTTTGGCCTCAATTTCTTTAAAGTTGGCCCGCCTCATAATTTATATCTCTTTCGGGTACTCATCCATTGTCATGGATTTGGTACCATCAAAGGCTTTACTTTCAATGTCTGCTTTGCCCCTTTTCTTGTGACCGTGCCGACACTTACTTATTCCCATGTTATAATCTGAATGATTGCTCTTCCTTGAACTCATGTTTTGATCAATAAGACTTGCCCCATTGTCTATTGAACTTCTTTGTTGGCAGTACTCCTCTTACGCTTCGTAGAGACTACTTTGCCCCCTGAATATGGTATTTATGTAGATAAAAGATATCACCTCGCCTTTAACAGA
Source organism: Aquilaria yunnanensis (assembly GCA_039654915.1). Lineage (NCBI taxonomy): Eukaryota > Viridiplantae > Streptophyta > Magnoliopsida > Malvales > Thymelaeaceae > Aquilaria > Aquilaria yunnanensis. The sequence continues at coordinate 111,912,548 of CM077593.1, forward strand.
AGGTCGAGCATTTCTAGACCTTTGTGATGGCACTTGATCGTAAATTTCTCTTACAAGAACCACATCTTCTTAAAGAAAGTCTCAAGCTATCTCCTCAATTTTAAGTCTACACACATTAATGAATAATGGTTTGGCCTTAAAGAAAAACTTTCATCAATTTGCAAAGCTTGACAAAGTAATTTACGGTCTTTGTTTTTAATTAAAATATCCTGCCATTCTTCCCCTTCCAACTCGAAGACATAAACTGTGCAAGGCAATAAGGTAGAAACATGATTCGCAAAGATAGCCTTTTAGCTGAATGAGGATGATATCGAGAGGTAAATGTTAGGTGTGAGGGAAGTTAAGTTTGAGTGGTGTAAAAGAATGGTCTTTTAATACTACTCGTGAGCAGTATTAAATAAGGTAGAAACATGATTCACAATGATAGTCTTTAAACTGAATGAGGATGATAAGTCTGAGGAAAGTTAAGTTTAAGTGGTTTGAAAGAAGGGTCTTTTAATACTACTCGTGAGCAGTATTAAATAAGGTAGAAACATGATTCATAATGATAGTCTTTTAACTGAATGAGGATGTTAAGTCTGAAGGAAGTTAAGTTTAAGTGGTTTGAAAGAAGAGTCTTTTAATACTACTCGTGAGCAGATTTGATTATGGTGAAAAACTCAATAGTGATGACTTCAAACTTGCCACCTTTTCCAGAAAGTTTGATCTCATCTGTTGCCCCCCAACTATCGTAATCTTTATGTACACTTGGTTGGAGGGTTACTTTTGTTTTCTAAACCGCCTTTGCAGGTTTTCAGTCTAGAATCGATAGCTCACTTTTTCTATCTTTTTTCTTTTGCTCTAGTTTGAGCCCTTTTTTTTCCTTTCTCTTTTTTTGTTTTTGTTTTTGTTTCCCTTTTTTTTTTTTTTGTGAGCTATGGTGATGACATACTTGATAACTCTCTTGAAGTGAGATGACTCAAGTGGCCTTGCTTGCTCGTGCTTGTTCTCAGTCCTTTTTGGTTTTGAATTTTCCCTGGTTGTTTTTTTTTATGGAAGGGACGAATTTCTCTTTCTTTTTGGAGTTTGTGTTGCAAAGAACTGAGATCATAGCCCTCTTGAAGTGAAATGATTCAAGTGGCCTTAGTTGCTTGTGTTTGCTCTCAGTCTCTTTTTTTTGTTTCGGATTTTCCCTTTAATGGCTTTTTGATGGAAGGGATGAACTTTTTCTTTTCGGAGTTTGTGTTACAGAAAACTGAGACCCTTTTTTTTTTTTTTTTGAGCATTTATGAGAATTGGGAGGCCACTGAAATCATTTAATATAAGAGCTACCTTGTTTGGAAACTAACCCCAAACTTCTTGCAAGGATGTTGATAACCACTGTGAATTCTTTTTGAGGGTTGAGGTGCAACATATGAAATCCTTCTTACTAGATTTGGCAGCACTTTCAAGATCATTACTATCAAATTTCCCTTAACTTTTTATTTTCACCCACGAGTAGTATCATTTAGAAAGCAAAGTATGATAGCGATAATGGATAGTATAATGGAAAGGAGTAAGAGATGGATGTAAAAACGGAATTTTTGGTAAGAAGTGGTGGAATGTGTAGGTGTAATAATTGAATTTTTGGTAAAAATTGGTAGAATGTGTAGAAGTAATAATGGGATTAAAAAGTGGTAGAATGCACACGCAACATCTTTTTGTTAGAGAACAAAAAGAATTACCGGTTGTCGAAAAGTAAAGTGCGATGGCAATAATGGATAGTATAATGGCAAAGAGTGTAAAAATGGAAAGTAGTAGAATGCACGCATCACATCTTTTTGTTGTACCAGAAAAAGAATAGCAGGTGTCCACTTAACAAAGACTACACCCTAGATTCTGGACTAAATCTAGGAGATTTTTACTATTAAATTACTTTTGCAAGCTTTCAAAGATACAAGTTTATTCAAAGGATTCCCTATCATTCAAAAGTGTGTGCGGACTGTTAGGTCAGATCTGACTTGGAGCCCTTCCAAAATTAATGTAATTCCAGCTCAAAATCTTCACTTTCAATTACCAATCACATCGGGCCTAGTAACTTGGACTCGGCCAACTGTTGGACCTTGAGTTTCAATATGACAGAATTTTCAGTTACATTTGGGATTTGGGTCACACCAACTTGGAAGAGAAGGTCACTTGGTATTTGCTACTATTGATATAGATGATAGCAGAATGCCTTCTTTAGCAAAGACTGTGATTAACTTTCCTTCAAAAATGAATTTCATTTTTTGGTGTAATGAGGAGGGAACTGCTCCGGCCATATTTTCTATCTTGGACTCTATATCTATGAGACGTCCTTCAGTTTGTTCTGTCATTAGTCTTGTTTGGAGCCGAGTTCGATATCGGTGTTGAGGTCCAATTTTACCTTTTTAAAGTGAGATTCATTTTACTAGATTTTACATGTATATGATTGATGCAATGGATGCATGCAATACATAATGAGATTATGTTTTTTATCAAAATTTATATGCACGTGATTGATGTAATGGAATACATGCAATGAGATTATTTTTATCAGATTTTATATGCATGTGATTGATGTAATTGATGCATGCAATAAGTGAGTTTGATTATCAACTATCATGGAACTTCGAGATTTCTAGTTGTCATTTAGAAAGATCAAAAGTTATTACAGTTTGGTGCGTGGTTTTGATGCATGACGAAAAATTGTACAAAACAGAAGTATAACAAAAGAATAACAAGGTTAACAACGAGTTAGATATCAATTAATAACACATGAACTATTATGAAAAGAAGTCTGAGCCATAAATATAAAACACAAAGAAAACCAAGGATAAGGTAACAAAAATGGCATAACAATAACATGCTTATAGTGTTGGTAAATGGTAGAAATTCTGTGGTCAGTTCTATGGTTAAGTGGGGAATTCTATATGCATAAGGTGGCTTATCAAAAAGGCCAGGGATAGTTCCCGAATCCCATCACTAAAGTATAGTGACGGCCCAATTCCTTACCCTCTAGGGTTTATGTAAGGAAGGATTAATTCGAGTCGTAGCTTTTCATGGGCCCATGCAGAGACTAACCGTCTCAGGAGGCAATACACTACTTTGCTACTTGAAACCAGTGAAGGCTTGGAGACCATGATCTCACAAGGACAACAACACCAATTCCACTGAGAAAGAACGTGTTTGAATTGAGGAAGCTCGGGTATAGAGCTTCATGTCGCGAATGCATAATGCGTGTTTACGATAAGTAAATATAACACAAGAATCCACATATATAAGAAATAAGCCAAGCAAAACAAAATAAATCAAGTTTTAGGATCGACTCACTAACCAGAGTCCCCAGCGGAGTCGCCAAGCTGTGGCAACGTGCGGGTCTTTTTCGGGAGTCGCCACCAATCGGTTTTCGCTCAGGTCGATTGGTCACCTTAAAATTGGTCTGCAAGAGTTCGGGGATCGGGAGTACGGTTACGCTAAAACAATATTGTTATAGCGCCCAAAATTGGTACCTTAGTTGATTTTAATTTTGTTTTACTTTGCTTTTAAATAATTTTCAGTTAATTTAGAAATTTTAACTGAATTAGTCGAAATGTGGATTTTTAAGTTAATTTGTATAGAAGTTTATACTTCCGAACCATGGACTCTGCCGAGTCATTTGGACACGGAAGATTTTTATTCCGAACCATGGACTCTGCCGAGTCATTTGGACACGGAATTTGGTGTAATTTAAACAATTTAATCCATATTTTAAATATGGATTTTTTATTTTAATGGAAGTAATTGTTATTTTAATTACTATTTTTGTAAGTCTTTTAAAATTTTAGGTTTTTGTTAATGATCTTTAAAAGATCTTTCTTATTTCTTTTTATATTTTATTATTCTTTTCCTTCTTTCTTTTTATTCTTTTTATTTTATCTTTCTTTTCTTTTTCTTATTTTTCTTATCTTTCTTATTTTTTCTTTTCCTTTTGATTTTATCTTTCCTTTCTTTTCTCTTTCCTTGTTTAATGAAGGATATTTATTATTTAAATAATTACTCAATTTATAAAAGAATAAAAAAATATATATATTTTTTTTGTTTAATATCAAAAATCTTTAAAGAAATTAAAGAATTGACATTTATTTTATGTTTATTCTATTTGCTTGATAAAAGAATAACCAAAAAGAAATTAATCAAGGTTTTATTTAAAGGAAACTAAGGATTTATATATATATTAAAGAAATTTATATATTTTATGTTATATTTATTCTTTTTATTTAATAAAAGATGAATCAAAAAGTAGTTATTTAATCAAGATTTTATTCATTTAACAAAGAAACCAAAATAAAAGAAAAGTCTTAATATTTTATTTGATAAAAAAAGTAATTATTTAATCAAAATTTTATTTAATAAAGAAACCAAAAATTTGTATGTATATAAAAATAAAAGAAAAATCTTAATATTTCTTTTGATCAAAATTTTATTTATTTAATAAAGAAACTAAAAAAAGTCTTGATATTTCTTTTGATAAAAGGTAAATTAAAAGTTAATTATTCAATCAAAATTTCATAAAGAAACCAAAATTTTATATGTATATTTTAAACAAAAAGAAAAATCTTGATATTTTGAATAGAATATTAACCAAAAGTAATTATTTAATTTATAAGTCTAAAAAATATATCTAATCAATAAGTCTAAAATATTAAAAAATTTAGTTATTTTCTATTTATTTATTTATTATTTTTTTTTTAAAAATCATTTGGCTAAGATTTTTATTTGTTCAATAAAAGAATCAAAAGTTATATTTTAAAGAAATAAGTAAAATACAAAGTTTTAATTTTCATGTATTTCTTTTTTTAAACAGATTTTGTTTTCATTTTTTTATTATTTTTACTGAATTAAAGTAACTATTAAAATTAATTTTATATTTTATATTTTTTTAAAATTTTTTATTCTCCAAACCATTGGATCCTGGCGGATCATTTGGATATGGAGTTTAATTGAAGAATTTAATAATTAAATTTTATTAATTAATTTTAATTAATCTAATTATCAAATTATCAGATAACAGATAAGACTGGAAAAGGGGATGATGTGAAAACAGTCCCTGAGGAACATAAATCTAATCTACTTATGCTAGAAATTAACATTATTATGAAACAACTACGAACATGGTTTTGGAAGTCAAGAGATAACCAAGTATTTTAACTAAGAAAACTGGTTGTTTAAATCACAAATGCTAATTAGAACTTGTTTGACCAAGGGAAACAAAAGAAATAGCTCTAAGTTCCAAAATGGTTATTTATCCTAAAAAAACACCATATTCTGTAGGAAAGTGAACATTAAAAATTTTCGGTTTAATAAAACAACTTAAGTTCCAGGCTGAAGTTTTGAAATCAAACTTCACGAACATACCTTTAACAATTTAAACTTAACTGAGGTGGAAAAATTTGACTTTGGATGCATCAAATGGAATTTGACCCTCAAACCCAAAAAGAACTGGTTTCAAACCAGTTAATTGGACCTTAGAAGCACTTTTCTGAAAGTTTTGTTGGTTTAATGCCAAAAATGGCCAACCAAGTCCAATTTTTGCAGAAGAAACATGTTTGAACAATAGAAACACCTGGTGTACGGTCAAAAATTTAGAAGCTGGCTGGGCAAAGCATACTTCTGGTGTACAAAAATGCATACGCATGGGTATCCGCCTACGAGGTTCGCATCACAACTTATTCCGAATACAAAATGGTTGTAACTTGTGAGTGTGTGAACAGTTCCTCTGAAAACTCAAACCAGTCAACAGATTGTGGCGTATAGTGTCACATATTCTCTTCAGTCTACACTTTATAACCAAGAGTCTATACTTCCTGCAATATGTGGCTCTTAGACAGAGAATGAAGATTCAAAATTACATGGTACCATCAAATCAAATGCACCGATTAAATTAACATACTAACCACAGTAAATTATCATTGGAATGAAAATACAGATGTGAAGGGAAGAAGCCATCAACTACCTTTAACTTCATATAATTCTTTGAAGCTCTTTATTACCGGCTGAAAACCAGAGTTCAAAGGAATGACTGATACAGCTCGCAAATGCTGAGCATTTCCATTCTTTGGTTTTGACAGAGTCATCGTGAACATCTCTCCTTCCAAAGCTTCACTAGCATTAGCATGCACAAAAGGGTGAACTCTTCGTATCTGTTGCTATAGAAACAAGAAGGTGAAAGAGACGTTTGGTGGGGCAGGAAATAGAGTTGAAGACTCTGGAATTGCAGAATTTTGCAGAGAGAATCGGCTGGGAGAATCTTCTCGCAGACACAGCAAGCTCTATACCAGAAATTGGTGGCGTCCATCTCCGTCCACCATATTGAACCAACGCCCAAATTGACCAAATCGAATATGAATCCACTGCTGGCGATGCCGCCTCTTCATTCACACCTATCTGTCCATAATCAATGAAGAAAAACAGAAGAAAATTAGAGAAGAAAACCATAACAATATCAGCTTCTTCATTTTGGCTGTCACAGCCATCATCATCCATATGAAAGTGATTCTCATTAATGATCTGTTCCTCAGGGCAGGCAGACAGGTCGTTATCCTTCTTGATATCTCCTCGGCGTCTCTTGCGGTGACGGACCCAGTCAACGACGGTGGAACGGCCTTCCCCATGGGAGCGCAACACGGGTGGATCGCCCGTGACCTCAGTACGGAGCACCCGGTCGGAGAAATTACGATCGTTGAAGGCGAAGCTGAAGTCGGCATCGCAAAAGGGGAGCGAGAGAAATCAAGGTCTGTCCGTCCTCGAGGTCGGAAAAGGAAAACGGAGGTGAGATAGCCAAAGAAAAAAAAATGATATGAAGAACCATGAAACGCCCAAATCTGACTGAATCAAAAATCCTTAAAAATTGGGAGGAAAAGAAGCCAAATTCGATGCCGCCACTTGCTGCTGGTTTCGTGTGAAGGAGAGGTGGGATAGTTTTTTAGATAAGGGAGAGAAAACATGGAGTCTCAGAGAGGAGAGGGAGAGCGATGATTAAATCAAGAAAGAGGAGGAGCGAAATTGGAAGTTTGGCCAGAGAGGTGAAGAGAAAAAAAAATGGGGGTTATCGCCAGAAATTGGGGCCATCTGCTCCCCATGGGAGAGGAGCCTGAGGAGGGAGGAAGAGTTCTCGGTTGGGGAAGAAGAGAAGCGAGATTTGGGAGTTTTCGGTTTGTGTCTGTGCTGCTCTCTTCTGCTTGGTTTTTCGAGAAAGTTTTTGATCCAGAATACGGAGATGAGAGGGATGGAGGTCAGCTTCATGCCAGAGGGAGAGAGAGAGATGGAAGGCTCGCTCTGTGTGTTCTCAGTGATGGGAGAGAAAAACAGAGATTGGGAGGGAGAAAGAAAGCTCCCCCCGCTGTCCGAGAGAGAGCGTCCCACCTAGATTAATAATTCCCCCCAGAAGGATCGAGAAGGGAGCAGAGGAGATATTTTTTAATTTTTTATTATTATTTATTTTTTTATTTTTACATTATATTTATTATTACACACACATATTTTTAATTAATTTGATTTGATTTGATTTGATTTGATTTGATTTATAATTAATTAATTTATTTTTTTTCATTAATTAATAATTATTTTTAACATACATTCTATAAAACAAAAATGCCCCTAAAATAATATATATTTTATTATTATTACTATTATTATTATTTATTCTTTTCTTTTAACGTCGGACGAAATTGGGTGTCAACAGTAATCTACCTAGAGTTAACACTTGGGCTTGAGGAAGTCAGGTTTGATTCTTAGGTAAGCAAGAACTAATCTTGAGAAAGACGTTTTTGAGTTATGAATTTCTTCACCACACATTATAAGTCCACTTAAAAGAGGCGTTCATCATGGGTAGCAAGGTTAGAGTAATGGAATCCTAGGAAGATAGTTTCTTTCTCTTAGCCTTCTCAACAAGTTTCCGTTTTAGTAATTGCTTTACCTTCTAGTTAGTCTTTTTATTAGCTTCACTTGTGATATCATCCTCTTGTTACTTGAATCCGTTGTACTCGTCGTTCGGTAGTTTAAGTAATTAACTCTCTTTCTTAGATAAAAATCACAAAAGTCTCTTGGGACGATACCCCTATTTGCCTTGTACTACTCGTCAAAACCGTACACTTGCGGGTGATTTGGGGTTATAAATGTAAAACTATTGAGCTACTCTCCCAATTGCACATCAGCCTGCTCTTTTCTTTGTGTGATATCGGTATCAATAAGGAGTGCTTCAAAGTGACTACGGCCGGTGGTTTGGAGTCGCTTGACAAGTATTTTATCTCAATGAGTTTGACGGAGAAGAAGGGTCAATCTTGTCATCTGGAGTTGCGTGATGAAGCCTATGGTGGGTTCCCCAATCTAACGGTTGTTATACAGGGCTTTTTTTAGGCGACTGGTTAGGGTCAAACATTTTAGGGAAACCCTTTAGAAAGCTTGGTGAAACCACGTTCCTTTTACCTTTCGGGTAGCTAGCCCTCATGCTGGAGATAACTTGTTTATTGCAAACTTTGAAAAAGCTGAGGATCAGTTGACGGTGTTCAGGAATAGGCCGTGGTCTTTCAACAATCGATTGATAGTAGTAAGGCAACTTCAGCAGGGTGATAAGCCTTCTTCTTTGCTCTTCAACCATGCTACCTTTTGGGTCCATATATTGGATGCCCTGTTTAAATGGTTTTCGGAGAATACTGTCAAAACCCTCGATAATTACTTGGGCATCATCGTGCATGTGGATGTCAATGGGCCTTTATTGCGTATTTAGGTTTTGATGGACATCTCTATTCCTTTAAGGCATGGGATTATAATGGAAGATGATGTGGGACATCTATGGTTTTATCTGAAGTATGAGCACCTCCTTAACTTCTGTTATATATGCAGTAAGTTGGATCATATGGAGAGAAAATGTATGGCTTCCAAATAGGAGTACAAGAGGGTGCTTCACAGTATGGGGAATGACTTCGATATTTTGGTGCACCATTTGTAGAAAATAGTTAGTTGGATGACAGGTGGGCAAACCATGTTGAAGCGGCCTCAATAGAGTCCATTAGTAGGTCATCACCAAATGAGGTGGTTTCGAAGGCTAATGAGAAGGTTTTGACCATCTTTAGCCCTTCCCCAATAGTTTTAGTCATGGAGGGTAAGATTTTGGCCCAACTTGGGAAGAACTTGGAGCAAGGTATTGACGTCTTCTCGGCGTGTCGTGGATAGTGCACCAAAAGCTATAGGGGCTCTGGATGATATAGAGGCATTGGCTATCAAGTTAGGGGCTGTTAATCCCCAAAGCAAGGAATTTGTGTTTAACTCAGCTTAGGGGAAGGTAGCAGCCTCACTAAGAAACAGCACTATGAAAGTTAGGATGGCTCAGACTCTGGCTAGAGTAGAAGGTTAGGCTATTGCAAGAGGGTTAATGCCAACAAGGATGAAGTTCTGTATGTCCGGGTTGAGTGAAGGGGTTTTACTCACACCTTCAAAAAGGAAAGAAAAGTCACATAGTCAGGAAGGAAGTAGGACGAAAGCCAAGATTGGTAGGGGCTTACGAAAGCCAAGATTGGTAGCGCTTACTTTTTTACGCAGGGTTGAATGATGACTCACTTTGCCAAGTATAATGAGATCAATCAACTTAAACTGTCATGGGCTTGGGTCAACCCAAATAGTTCATGCCCTGAAAGGACAATTAATGGAAGGGCCCCGGATGTAGTTTTCTTGCTTGAGACCCAAAAAACTATGTCTGAAATGGAAAAGGTATGATGTAAGTTAGGGTTTTAGTTCTAGATTTCTATTTCGTGTGAAGGGCGTAAACCTGGCCTTGCCTTGCTGTGGCATCCAAGATGGGAAGTAAATCTGTTGTTTTTCTTGCAATTCCACATCGATGTAAAGATCTCTACTCTCGGTTAGGTCTAGAGATTTACGAGTCTCTATGGGCAATTGAGAAGTGAGTTAATGGGGGAATTATAGTCTCTTTTGCATGAGTTGGCAAGTTAGAGTCCACTTCCATTGATAGTGGTAGGGCATTTCAATGAAATATTGTGGAGTTCAAAAAAACATGGGGGAAGAATTCGAGACCTGGGGTAGATAGAGGTATTCAATGCTGCAGTGGAAGACTTGGGGCTTATTGATTTAGGTTTCTATGGATCTTATGTTACTTAGGAACGTATTTGCATGTGTGGATTCAAGGTCCATGACCGTTTGGATAGAGGGTTGGCAACATAAGCTTCGAGAGCTTTATTTCCTAAAGCCTATATTTATCATTTCTTGTTTTTTTTTTTTCGGATCATAATGGCCTTCATTTGTGTTTGCTGAGTGCCTCGGAGAAGTCTAGGTAGCAAGTTTAGCATTTTAAGGCCATGTGGCTTTTAAACCCCGAATGTGAGGTTATAATTCACTCTTCACTCTCGGGTGTAGGTTTGACTTTTTTGTCGGACAAGCTGATTACATGCAAAGTCAAGTTAGAGGAGTGGAAGTGTGATGGGAAGTCTATTCATGTCCAAGTGCAAAAAACTGAGAGAGGGTTGAAGCATTTGTCCAATTCGAATGAGTGGGCTGTTATGCATGGTCGACAAAAAAAGGTGGAAATGACTTTGAGACGTCTCTGTGAGTAGGAAAAGATATTCTAGAGTCAGCAGGCTAAAGTAGTTTGGTTGCAAGAAGGAGATAAGAATGTGTGCTTCTTTCCATCGAGTGGTAAATGGGAAGAAATAGAAAAATCATATTCAAAGCCTTCTTAGAGAGAATGGGTTAGAAGTGACTATTTTGGAGCACATCTAGAAGAAGACGACTTTCTATTTTGAAGGTTTTTTTCATGTCATCCAATCTGACTTAGGTGGAGGAATTGGTTCTTTTAGTTGAGAAAATGGTAGTGGAGAACATGAATGAGGATCTTTTGAAGCCATTTTCTGTGAGAAGGTGCATGCAGTCCTCTTTCAAGTGCACCTGAATAAATCCCCAGGACTGGATGGCTTACCCCCTGTTTTCTTCCAGAAGTTATGGCTAGATATCCTTCGTTGAGATTCAGTCCCATTGGAGTTAAACCGAACATTTATAGTGCTCATTCCGAAGGTACTTAGTCAAAAATCTGTGTAACGTGTAACATACTGTATAGGCTTATGGCTAATGTGTTGGTGAATTGCATGAAGCTTATTCTACCTTAACTGATCTCGGCAAATCAAAATGTCTTTGTTCTTGGTAGGCTGCTAATTCATAATGCTTTAATAGCCCTAGAGACGTGCCATTTTATTAATATTTATATGGTAGAAAAGTTGGAGTGATGACCATGAAACTGAACATGTTCGAAGTGTATGCTCATGTTGAATTGCATTTCCTTCAGGCAATGATGGAACATATTAGGTTTGATGGAGCATGGATTAATATTGTTATGATTTGTGTGGAGACTCAATCTTTCTCTGTTTTTATTAATGGCCAACCCTTTAGACTCCAGAAATTTTTGGGCATCTAGGGAGCTCAGGAAGGGTGATCCACTCTCCCCGTTCTTATTTTATTTTGTGCTGAGGGGCTATTGGCTTTACTCAGGAAAGTAGAACAGTCTAGGCAGATTATAGGTATTGTGATTAGCAGGTATAGTCCACCTATATTTTTTTCACTTTTTACAAATGATAACATTATTTTTATGAAGGCTAAAGAGGAAGATGTGAGGCACTTATTGGCTGTTTTGAAGCTGTACAAACATGCCTCCGGCCAAATGGTGAATTTGAGGATATATATATATATATATATATATATATATATATATATATATAGTCTGAGTTACAGGCCTTTTGATCGCAAGATTATCATGGGTTTATTAGGGACATCAGTTTGCTTGAAAGCTGATAAATATCTGAGATTTCCCTAGATGTTGGATAAGAAGAAGAAATCTCAATTCAATTTTCTAGTTAATAGAGTGAAACAGAAAATGGCCAAGTAGAAGGCATATCTTCTTTTGCAAGCAGGGCGTTTTCAGCTCATTAAATTAGTAGTGCAGGTGATGCCTACCCACCTGATGAGTTGTGTTCTAATTCCTACAGAGGTGTGTGACAAACTTTAGTCTTTGGCTTCCAGCTTCTTTTGGACCTTTGATGTTGATAAAAGGCAACTGGCTAAGTGTGTGTGGAAAAGGCTGTGCTTGTCGAAATGTGCTAAAGAGCTTGGCTTTTGAGACGTACATGCATTAATTTAGCCTTTTTGGTGAAACAGGCTTGGCACCTAACTCAGGAGGAGAACAAGCTTGGTGGCAAGGGTATTAAACTTTCCCTTTTCCTTAATTCTTACGAACCCTTATGCCTAATGCTTTTTCAATAATCTTTAAGGGCTTATTAGTGAGTAGAGAGGCACCGGAAGTGTGTGCGTTCTAGAGGGCAAGGCGTGGGGTAAATGTTTCTTTTTGGCGTGACAATTGGCTCCTGGGATTATATGCATAGTTGAGAAAAAATGTGGTCGCTTGAACGAAGAAGTGGAGGGTGGCTAATCTGATTGATCACAACATTTTCAAATAGGATGAAGAGATTATTAACGCTTTCCTTGACCAGAGTGGTGTAGCAACCATTAAGCACATGCTTCATGGAGGATGTGTTGACCTAGGCATGACAAAGAATGGTGAGTTCACTGCTAAATTTGCTTATTATCTAGCTTATGCCCTCATCCTCAATTAAGATCCTTTGCTTCAGCCAGAGTTCTAGACATGGCTGTGGGGCTCTTTCCTTACCACCAAAAGCTCACTTATTTTTTTTGGAGGGCATGTGTTAATGCTTTTCCTATAAGAAATAACCTCATGTGGAAAGGTCTGTTGGTTTCGGTTGAATGCCCGGTTTATGATGATGATAGGGAGATCGTGAAGCATTTATTGTTTGAGTGCAGTTTCTCTTAGAGTGTCCAATAGGTGCTAAGGATTTAGCTAGAAGCGGACTTGCATGATTAGGTGGAGAAGCTTTAGACCTTAATTGTGAAGGATAAGGTGCAGATGCTACTGTGGGCAGTTTATGGTTGGTCTATCTAGTTTAATCAAAATTGCGTGGTGCACGAGCTATCTTGACCCTGCCCTGCATCAATTGCACATGCCATTAAAAGCTGGATTGTGAGCTAGAGCTCTTTCAATAAGCTGCAAGTGATGGCTTCGGATCTCAAGAGGAAGAGGAACGTTGTATGGAGCTAACCACTTGCAGGCCAATGAAAGGTTAGTGTGGATGGTGCCTTATCAAAAGTGAATAATTGAGGGGCTGTGGGAATAGTATGTCGCGGGTCACTGGGGAAGATTTGTTTTGTAGTAGCTTATTGCTAAGAGTACTATAGTGGCGATGCCAAGTACGTGGAAGCTGTAGCAGTTTTATTTGGATTGAAGGCATCTCGAAATCATGGTATCAATCATGTGGTACTAGAGTCGACTAGCTGTAGGCCATATCCAAACTTTAAGAATGAGCGGCTCCCTCTCATTTTTATTTTGGTGTTATCTTAGATGAAGTTAGATTTTTAGTTGGTACTTTTAGTTCCTGTTCTTTCTTGTTTATCAATAGATCCATTAACGGAGCTGCCTATGCACTTACGAAGCAGGGTCTCTAAGTCTTAGGTAGGTCTTCATGGGGTTCGCCTTTCCTATCTTGGTTGTCAGATGTTTTGGCTTAATTAATTTAAGACCATTTTTCAGTAAAAAAAAAAAAAGACAATGGACAAATTAAATGTTCTTAATAGGTTCAGGATCAATATAAAACATTTAATTGGTTTAAAACCAAAATAGAACTGTTAATAGGCTATGTACAAAAACATAATGACAATTAAAAGTTAGAGAATATATGCAAAAGCTACACCAAATCTATAAAAGTTGGGTACCAATAAATATAAGTTTTAAATTTTTTTTATTGCAAATAAAGCTATTAGAAATGATATAAGCAAAAAATTATCTTAACCTATAAACAAGAAGATCACTAGATACATTTTTCCAACTGTTATCTCTTTAAAACCTTAGCTTTTAGACTTCCAAAATAAATAAATAAAAGATTTTATGAATGTTCCTTAGATTTTTAGAGTTATTGTTACTTAGATTTTTAGACTTCCAAATGTTATCTCATCTATGAATGTTACTGTAGTTATTAAATCTCTTTCAGAAAAAATTAAATGCTACTTAGATTCTTAGAGTTATTAATCTAAATTTTATTTTTGTGTTTGTTTCTATTCGGTGGTCTAATTGTCTTGAAACGGTCTCATCTCATATACTGAATCAAATTTTGAATATGGAATTCAAAAAGTAATTATCTGAAACTGTGATAAGAACAATTAACCGATCAAAGGGGTATGCATTAATCTAATTGGATAGTTATTCCATGTTGTTCGGTCGATTGGCAATTGAACGCGACAGCTCTTAAAAACTGATAAATGGTAGCAAAGTCATTAAGCCAATCAACTGGGATCAGAACAGCACCATCACTTTCAGTGAGGGATGAAGCCGCTAATCATGGCCTCACCTCTTTCGATTGTTCCATGTGGGGTAAGGGAGAAATAGAACACCAACCTTGAGTCTTTCCATCTTTTATAGACTCACAATACGAATTATATACCCATTTATTCGACTGATTTGGTTGATGAGCAACCTTGCCCATGCACCCAACTTGCCCTTCAACTTTTGTACCCCTTTTTCCTCACTTATGTGGGACGATCAATGAGTCTATTAGAGAAAATCCGGTCACAATTCTCCACTAATGTCCATAGCCTCATTGACTTTTTTGGAATAATTAATTATTTATGCATGTTTTTGGAATATTTAGGAAGTTAACTTTAAAACTTGAATGATTGACTATGCACTTTGTTTGTTGGATATTAAAATTTTGTGTTACTTATTTTGAAATATAAAATAGTAAAGTTTTATTGTATGACATATTTATAAAAAAAAAACATGGAAACATATTGTATTTTAGATAATAACAGCAGGACATGCTTGGTAAGGTGCGAGCACAAGGCTGTTGTACATTGCGGTTGACCCTGCTGGTTAAACCGTTTGGCCCACCATCAATCTACCTTTTTGGGGCTGCTTTCTCGGGCCAAGTATAATAGAATTGATTTTTATAGGAGAAAAAGATTTGACGTGTTTATATACGTTTTTAATGGGAGATTGAGCCCATAAATACTATTAAACATATTCGTAACATATTCGTAACATATCTATGATCTCGTTTGCACATATGTCACACATTATTTGTTTAGATCTCTGGCTGTCTTTGTACATCAACGTTATGAAGAGAAAAAAAATTTGATGTGTTTACACTTGTGCTATGAAGATAAGTATTAGCATGCAGATATATATAAACATAAAGAGTATGGTGCACATTAGACTTGCTCATTGTTTTGTGTGTGTATGTATTTGAATAAATATGGAAAAAGTGATATGTTTTTTGGGATGCATAAAACTAAAAAGAGATATATGGTGCAGCTACAAATACAGTTTGACTAATGTCTGCAAAGAAGTCAAAATTAGGGGTGTTCATCCAGCTCGGTTAACCTGTAAAACCAGTTGCCCAAAACCAAATTGAACTGATAACAATGCGAGGTTTTATACAAGTTAGGGTTGAGGCGGGCAGTGAAAAAGTGAACCTGATCATTCATGTGTGGCGAGGCAAGTTCCAATTGCAAAACTAGCATAAACCCAACCGATCCACTTATTCCCCCAATTCCTAAATTCTAATTGCTAATAACATGATGGCAGTGCCTAGAACTGACTCATTCCTCTCTTGTTACATGATTTGTTTTTTATTTATTTATAACTATTTTAGATTAAGACATTTTTTTTTGTAGAAATTCATATGAGGCTTTGTTTGTTTTGTACACATCTAGTTTCCATCATCGAATATAGAAATTCACCAATATGACATATACATAGGTTAAAAGAGCAAAGAGACAAAAAAATGAGAGTGAAGAACTAGATTATTTAATTACTTATTCAGGTTGCTATAAGTTGATTTTTGTTTATAATATAAAGATTTATGGCAGTGAGCATGAGCTTTTATAATTGACTTTTCTTGTTCTATTATTGATATCAAGGTTATTTAAGTTTTGATATCATTATTTGAAATCAAATTAAACCATACTTTCTAATTTTTTTTGTAGGCTTTTTTATTTTGTATTATTTTTATACAATTGATTTACTCATTCCATCCCAAAATTTTTGCTCCATTTGTTTTTGACAATTAATCTAGAATTTTTTATTTTCAACATTTTAATATATAAATAAAAAATCTTTGTATATGAATGATAATTCAAGATGTGTAGTTTCTAAATATTTTTTTTTATTTTTTTTAACAAACAATAATATGAATAAAATTTTATTTTTTTTAACAAACAATAATATGAATAAAATTAAGTCAAAGTATAACAAAATCAAATATATCAAAACTTCTGAGACAGAGAAAGCATCTTTTTATGAGAGTTTTAGGTACATAAAATATTATTTGGATTGAGACATTTTTTTATATAAATTAAAACTTGAAGTATAACTATATGTTTTTTTCTCTTATTTATAACTGTTTTGGATACAAATTGTTGCCTTGAAAGAATACAAAAACCTGGTCATATTGAACCAACTCGAACAGATTTTTATGCAGTTCGGATTGTCACCAAATTTAAGGATATGCGGATAGGATCAAATAGTAAATTAGAAACTCGGTTAATGATGCAAATAGGATTGGTTTGAGTCAAAATCCGATCATGCCCGACCTGCAGACACTCTTAGTCAAAATTAATCTTCAACGCGTGAAAATTAAGAGTAGTAATTTTATATGTATACAATGGAAACCTCATAAAAGACCTCCACACATAATTTTATTCCCAAGGTTTTTGAGGGTGTACAAGTTTTATCGTTTAAATATTTCTAAATACATAAATTTCAACTGTTAGTACATAATTTAAAAGTCATGGTCAATATTGATTTCATTTCATCAAAAAAAGTCAACGGTTTCATTTTTTTTTTTCTTTTTTTGCTATGGCCATTCCTTTATCATTAAGAAAATCTCAAAAGACAGATGATTTTTCGATAACCATATATTCATTTATTTAAGTTACAGATATCTTCTAACTACATTATTTAATAATCCTAGAATGAGCCAGTTCTTATTAACTTTGCCTCTTCCGTTGAATCCTAGCTTTGGTTATGAGTTTTCAAACAGAAATTGCAATTTGCACTTAGACTGGAAAAGTTTTCTTAATCAAATGGGACTTTAAAATGAAAGCAATTGGGGGAAAGAACAAATCCAATTTTAAAATTTTGATCACTTTTCTATGTAAATCTTAAAACTTTGTCAGTTTCTATTTAAGTCCCAAAACTTTTAAAATATGTAAACATCTAGTCCTAAATTGTTTGTCATCTATTTTGAGGTTACTTTAGGAGTAATTGTTTATATGTTTTTCCAGGTTTTAGGACTCAAATAGAAATTCATAAAAGTTAGGAATTAAATAGAAATTCATAAAAATATAATTTTTACAAGTAAGAATTTCTTATAATTTTTTATTTTCATTTGTGTAGTTTTTAGTTTGTAATTTTTTATGTTTTTCAAATTTAGAAAAAATGAAAGCTAAATATATATATATATTTTTATAAAAATAAAAATTTAAAATATTTTTCAAAGATCTTAATTAAAGGATGATTAAAAGTTTCAAAGAATAAAAAATATCTCTAAATAAATATTTTTAGTCATTAAAAATTAATCTTGACCGAACTCATTGCTTATTAATTGGTACTTTCCTAAAAGGTTTTGAAACACAAAGAAAGAAAAGTTGGGGAAAAACCAGTGTCAGTCCTACGTCTTTTAAAATTTTTCTATTTAATTCCTAAAATTTTACAAATTTATATTTAAGTTCTTAAATTTTGTGAATTTTTTAAAGCCATAAAACTTAATGTAAATAATTCATCCTAAAGTTCACCCTATAACAAATAAATAACAGTTTAGAATTAATTATTTACACTTTTTGAAAGTTTTAAAACTCAAATATAAACTCATAAAATTTTATGATTTAAATAGAAAAGCAATCAATGTTTTAGGATTGAATATGTTATTTCCCAAAGCAATTGCAACGATATATATATTGCATGTACTAAAATTATGAAACTTATTAAAATCTGTTTTCTATAAATAGTAAAACCAAAAACTCGGACGGCAAGATAATGGTTGGTCAGCAGCACAGATGGACCTCGTCAAGGTCAATACCACGAATGATTGGTCAAGACTCAAGATCGACCTAGTATTAAAATTGTTTAAATCATAGTACTTGTTTTTTTTTTGTTTAAATCATAGGACGGCCATAAATTTTTTAAAATATTCCTGCAAGACAATAAACTTTTGAGAATATGCGTAAAAACCCATCAAATTTCCTTTCTGCTCATCAAATTTTTACAACTGTACTTCTTAAAACATTCAGAGCCTTAATTGAAAATTTTATGAATTTGTGGATGAAAAGTATATTAATTTCCTACTGCCCTCTTCTGTGAGCTTTTATTATATTTACAAACATCACACTTGTTTTAATCCAAAATTTCAGCAATGTTCCAATCAAGATATATGGTAAATGTCATAATCACATATATAATTTCAACACAAGTTGCTTTCTGCTCTTCTTTCCATGATGAAACAACCAATTGAAATGGTTTACGACTTGGTTGATAAACCCATCTTAGAATAAATTAATTAGTTAGATTAACACAAAGACAGTGGGCCACAAAGCCAGGCCACTTCTATAAAAACCCACAATATGGCCACTCGCTATATCGCCAAAAACACAAGATCTCTCACAGGAAAAAAAAAGGTTCATAAACTAAAAACAAAAATGGAACTGTTGCCGCCTATGTTCAAAGAGTCCGGCGACATGAGCCCGAGATCAGAGTGCAAGAGCGCTTGCAGCAAGAACACGACCTTCTCGGGGATGCTGAGGGCCCCCAAGATCTCGGACCTCGACATGGTGGCTGGGTCGCAGTCGTTCCGGGCCCTGGAAACGGGCGTGCCCAAAGATGTCTCCCCAGAGAAGAAGCTCGCTTGGCTGCGCTCGCAGACCATTGGCTCCGACGCCGAGTTCGACACCCCTTACGGGAGACGGAGGCTCACCTATGCCGATCACACTGCATCCGGCCGGTGCCTCCAGTACATCGAGGACTTCATCATCAACGACGTTCTTCCCTTCTATGGTAGTAACATATATATAATAATAATAATTTATTCAGCATGCATGCATGTGCTAGTGCTAATAGATACATATTTTCTGCATCCAAACATGTTGAGATTTAGGATTTACTTTTCATAGCGTACAGTTTAATTGACAGCTCGAAAAATAAGTTAAGTTATCAAGTTTTTCACATCTAATGAAACATTGATCACACGAAGGATTTTGCACAATGTTTTAGCAAAATTCTCTATAGTATCCAACGTAGTTTCTCGCTGGTTGATATGTAGGCAACACCCACACGTCCGACAGCTACGTGGGTCACCGAACGACAAAAATGGCGCACGAAGCCGCCAAGTATATAAAGAGATGCCTGGGAGGCGGGGAAGACGACGCAATACTGTTCTGTGGATCGGGCTCGACGGCGGCTATCAAAAGGCTGCAAGAAGTGATGGGCATCGCCATCCCCTCCATTCTGCGAGAGCAAGTCCTGAGCTCCCTGAAGGAGGAGAAGCGGTGGCTCGTCTTCGTGGGGCCGTACGAGCACCACTCCAACTTGCTCTCGTGGCGGCAGAGCCTGGCGGAGGTGGTGGAGATTGGGTTGGACGAGGACGGGTTGATCGACATGAAAGCTCTGAGGAATCATTTAGAGGCTTACAAGCATGCCAATAGACCTGTTCTCGGCTCATTCTCTGCTTGTAGTAATGTTACGGGGCTTTACACTGATACTAGAGCTATTGCTAGGCTTCTCCACCAGTACGGCGGGTTTGCTTGCTTTGATTTCGCAGCCAGGTAATGTACTGTACATTACTTCTCCATTAGGCCAGTTCGATTTTTATTTTTAAAGTCTACTTTTGTTATTTTTTAACTTTTTTTTTTTTTTCTAATAATTATTCAAATAATATTTTTCTTAGAATTTAATTATTCGAAATTGTACACTAGTCGAAACTTAGCAGTTCAACCCGGAAATTAAGCATTTTTACAATATTTCTTGTGAAAATATGGAAATATTTTTATACGTCTATTTTTTAGGTCCGTAAAATATGAAAATTTCATAAAATAAGTTACTTGTTTTATAAAATATTTGATCAAATGAAAATTAGGGAAATGGGGTGTAGGTTTTGCATAAAATCAAATTTAAATTAAAAAATAAAAGTTAAAAACATATATATATATATATAAATGCGAAAAGAACTAAGCACTGTTTTTACCTCTTGCAGTTGCAGCCTCTCATTTACAGCCAAAAAAACAGAAAAACGAAAATTTGATTTGATTTGATTTAATATGATTTTTATTTTTGTTGATAAAACTAAAATAAATTTTGATGGGGTTAATCACAGTGGTCCATATGTGGAGATTGACATGAGATCAGGAGAAATGGACGGCTACGATGCAATATTTTTGAGCCCACACAAATTTATTGGTGGGCCGGGGACCCCCGGAGTTCTACTGATGAACAAGGGTCTCTATCGCCTTGGTTCCAATGCCCCTTCAACTTGTGGAGGTGGCACCGTTGACTACGTCAATGGGTTTAGTGAAGAGGTACAAAATTAATTTACAAATAATCTCAAATAATAATATTAAGCTGGTATATATATATATATATATATATTATGGCGTGAAATGTAGTCTATATATAATTAATTTTGATGGCATGGCAGTACACAATTTACGCGAAAGAAGTGGAGGAACGAGAGAATGGAGGAACCCCACAAATCATCCAAATCATAAGAGCAGCCTTAACATTCTGGGTCAAGGAGTACATAGGCTACCAAGTGATAGAGAAGCAAGAGCACACGTACATCCAAGAGGCGCTCGACAGGCTGCTCCCCAACCCCAACATGTTGATCCTCGGCAACACCACCGCCGACCGCCAAGCCATCTTGTCCTTCGTCGTTTACACCACCACCAACTCCTCCTCCGCCTCCCCTGTGCACCACCACTCTAGCCACAGGGGCCAGCGGGGGCTCTTCATGTGGGGTGAGACCGGCAACAAGCGCGACAAGCCCCTTCATGGCCCCTTTGTCGCTGCGCTTCTTAATGATCTCTTCGGCATCCAGGCCCGTGGCGGCTGCGCCTGCGCCGGGCCCTATGGCCACACCTTGCTTGGTGTGGATGAGCCTCAGTCTCTAGCCCTCAGAGAAGCCATTCTAAAGGTTGGTTTAATCAACTGACATTCTTTATTAATGGAGTACATAAGGTTTATTTTTAATTGTCCATTGATTCTCATGTTGCAGATTTAACGAATTTTAGTTAGAATACACTTATTCCTAAGATTTCAAAATCTATTCTCTCTTTTTTAAAAAAATAAAAAATAAAAATCAACACTAGTAGAGGGACTGATCATTATCATGTATTTATAGAAATGACTTGTTAAATATAAAAAAAAAAATTAAGATGGTTAAAATTTAATGAAAACAATTACTATATAGTTTAAATTAGGTTTTTGAAACTTCATATCAGAGAAACTGTAAAAGAACAAGAGCTATAAGGTGTAATATAATTATCAATAAAAGTTTAGGGGTAAGTGTAGCTTATGCCAAAATTTATATATGGTATTAATTTTTTTTTCCCGGTAATAATTAAGGAAGAAATTGACGTTATATATACTCTTAACAATAATTGCAGGGCTATTCTGGGGTAAAGCCAGGATGGACCAGGGTAAGCTTCCCCTACTACATGTCAACAGAAGAATTTGAGTATGTTCTTGCAGCACTAGAGTTTGTGTCCATGTTTGGCCAGAGATTTCTCCCACTCTACAGCTTGAACCTCAAAACAGGTAGCTGGACCTTCAGGAAGAGGGCCATGAGGGACATAACAGGAACAAGAGACAGCACAGCCTACAAGAACATGAATGTGTTGCCTCTGTCAAGTGTGTTCCAGGCCATGTGCTTGGACATGTACCAGTCTGATGGCTGCAAAGAAGATGACAATAAGATTTGCTCCATCTGTAACTATGCAAGTTATTTGGAGAGTGCCAGGCATCTTGCTGCTCTCCTGCCAAAGTTTCCGCCAGCTCGCCGCCTGCGCGAAGATATTGATCCTCAGATTTTGTATTTTAGGCTCTAAAATGAGGCCTCCACTTTTCTGGTACCCAAATAAAGGGCTTTAGTCAATGGTATTTCACTGCTGTGAATTATCAAGGTGTTGGGTGTTGGGTGTTTGCAGCAAATTCATGTTTGCTGCAACATTAATAGTTTGTATTGAGTGAAAGAATGTAATAATTTTCAGTGTTTGTTTTTAACTCTATATATTGATTTTCTGGACTAGCTAATTTTGATTGCAGTGATCATGTAATGTGGTTAATTTTTATTCCCTGAAGCAAGTATATATAAGAAGGATGAGTTATTCCAGTTTCTCATCATACCCGGCTGATGGATGGTTTAATTATGACAAATTTGAGGACAAAAAATGAACTAAAAGAAAATTTTGTTTTGCAGGAACCTCAGGTATACTCGGCTAGAGAAAAACAAAAAAAAAAAAAAAAGGATCTTATCAGGATAATAGCAAGCGGTTAAGTAAGGGCATTTCTGAAATGAGTCTTTTTCACGTACACTGCACTTTCGGTGTAAATTGACTGGAATTCATTCGAACCAATAGCATGTAGTTACTGCCCTTGAATATTAAACTCAGATAGGATACAGTATTGGGTTTTCCTGAAATGTATGCAATTGTAGCCGGGATCAATAGTGATACCATATACGGTCTCTATACGGTCTAGGCTCATTGATAGGCACAGGGAAATTTGCAATGGTGGATTTATATATAAGAACTCCCTGTTTCTATAAAATTGTTAATATCAAACACATAATTTAGCAATTGAATCCCTTTAATTTTATTAATGGACCCACATAATTTTGGGGTTCATTAATGCTGGAAGCCCTGAGGAAAAATGTTTATAAAGGGGTTCAAGTTGGTGGAGAAAATCTGGTTATTTCTCATCTTCAGTACGTTGATGAGATGCTATTTTTTGGGGTTGGTCTGAAAGGAATGTCAGGTCTCTATTACAGCTTCTGAAAATCTTTCATTCATCTTTTGGCCTAAAAGTAAATTTCAACAAAAGTAAGATATTTGGTGTTGGAGTCCTGATGGAGGAAGTGGAAAATCTTGCTGCCCTTCTGTGCTGTTCCGTGGAGAAGCTTCCTTTTGATTACCTTGGTTTGCCAGTTGGATCCAACATGAATAGGGTTAACTCGTGGAGTAAGGTGGTGGACAAATTCAAATCTAACCTCTGCAGTTGGAAATTGAATTTGCTCTCCATTGGTGGCAGGTTAACTCTTTTAAAATTTTGTTCTTGGAAGTCTTCCTTTGTACTATTTCTCTTTGTTTCAAGCTCGTGAGAGTGTTATTGAAAAACTGGAGAGTATTCGTTGTCAATTTTTCTGGGGTAGTCAAAATGGGGTAAAAAAAAAAAAAATAGCTTGGGTGGCTTGGGAAAAAATTCTAGCAAATAATTGGGTAGGAGGTTTTGGGTGTAGGAAGTTTAAAAGCAAAAAACTTAGCACTATTGGGGAAGTGGTGATGGCATTTTAGAAATGAAAAAAAAAATCTTTTGGGGGGAAAGTTATCAAGGTTTTGTATGGGGAATATGGGGGAGTTTCGGGTGAGTTGGTGACTGTTCGTAAGGGGGGGTGTGGGATAATATTATTAATGTTGGTGGGGAAATACATTTGGTTGGCTTGGGTGTGTCTTTTAGTAGTTCTTTCTCCTGGTGAATTGGTAGTGGGGATTCAATCAAATTTTGGGATCACATGTGGGTGGGGAATGGAAGGTTGAAAGAATTCTTTCTTAGATTATACTTGTGAGAAACTAAAAAAGATTGTTTAGTTAAGAGTAGGGGTTTATGGGTAGATGGTCATTGGGTTTGGAGGTGGAGTTGGGGAAAATCTTGTATCTCTTTTGCATAATGTACATGTCTCTCCGGAGGCTCGGGATGCTTGGGTGCTGGTCTTTGAATGCAAAGGGAAAATTTTCAGTTCGTGCATTTGCTCAAGGCTCAAGCCATTGACGAAGCAACTCTTTGCTGTCTTGCTGATCAACCTACAACTTGGAACTCCTGGTTACCTCGGAAAATGAACATCTTATCTACTAACAAAACTAAACCTGTCTTTAAGGGGAATTTCATCAGTTGGGTTGCTGTGTCCCTTGTGCATTGAAAATGTGGAATCGGCAGATCACTTTTTGGTCCGATGTAGGAAAACAGTGGCTGTTTGGAAGCAAATTTTCACCTGGTGGAACCTCGCTCCTTCAATTGTTTGGAAGTCAAGGATTTATTCTCTGGAACGTTTGCTTTAGACAGATCACAAAGGAAAGCTTTCAATATTCTGGTTATAGCGATAGCTGCCTGGTTGATTTGAAAACAGAGAAACAGTCTTCTCTTCAATAATGGTCGGCTTTTGCAATATATTTTGATAGGTGGCATGCAAGCTATTTCTTTTTTATGGATATCTAGTCGATGCTCAAAAATTAAGGATAGGATGCATTGGTCGGATTGGGTACAAAATCCTTCTCTGATCAGCTCAAATTTGTTGTAATTAGTCTTTGATTTTGGTTGTCAGGGATTCCCTGATGGATGGCTTCATAGGCTTTATTTTGTCTCATCCTGGAGTATAGCTGCTGGCTAGCTCCAGTTTATGTGCTCTCCACTGTAATCTTCCACTTTTTTTTAATGCACTTTTGTGGCTATTTAAAAAAAAAAAAAATGGATCCACATAACTCACATAACATTTAATGGAACAAAAAAAGAGCACTTTTTATCTCAAAAAATACAAAAACCACGTTAGTCTCTTTTCCCTAAAAATGATTTTCTAAATGTAAAAGTCCTACACTGGCCTCTACAATTTCATATATTTATCCTTGTCTCCGCAGTGATATTGATCCTCAGATTTTTGTAGTTTTTGGTCTAAAATGAGGTTTCTTGTTTTCTTGTTCTCAAACAAGGGCTTTAGTGAATGGTATTTCACTGCTGTGAATTATCAAGGTGTTGGGTGTTTTGTAGCAAATTCATGTTTGCTGCAACATTAGTTTGTATTGAGTAAAAGAATTTAATAATTTTCAGTGTTTGTTTTAATTCTAGTGATTTTTCTGGACTAGCTAATTTTTATTTTAGTGATCATGCAACGTGTGTACTCCCTAAAGGAAGGGACTACAAATAAACCCTACTTCTCTATAGCTACTTCATCAAATTTTAAAAAGCTAACTTGATCATCAGAAGGTTTTTACTTGAGACACAATTTTTGGGCTTTTTGACTTAATCTTTGAGTGTAGATATCTTAATATGGGTCCAAGCTGCCGACACTAGAAATTTCAATTCACCAGCTTCATTGATAGTTAACAATAATCAGTAGAAATCATAACCCAAGGAATTAGCTATTAAAATATTATTATACCCTTTAAATTTACTAGAATGCAAGTATAATACAAATTTATACAAGGATTTAAAAAAATTAATATAATAGCAAACAGACACTGCAAAAGAAAATCTCCATTAAAGAGGCAAATTGTTGGTTTTCAAACTAAGAAAATGGAGAACTCTATTTTTAACCAAAACTCAGTGGGTTATTTGTAACATAACATGGTATTATTTTGATTTTTTTTCATCTGCATTTAATTCAGTAAAACTAAGTAAACGACTTGAATTTAGGTTGAGATCAACTTGATTTAAAACTTGTAGTTAACTCATTTACGTCATTTTCAATCTATTAAGATAGATTATCCATTTCGTGACTATTCAGAGATGAGCTTACATATATAAAAGATGATCAACTTGATTCATCCACGAAACAAATTATATTTTGGAAATTCAATATAGCTAGCACCTGTAAGAATCAAATAAACGGACAACTTAAACTCTTCTCAAGGTCAACTTTATTTGAAGTTTATTTATGGCTAATTAGTGAATAACTTAAATTATCTTTTTTCTGGTACTTAAATATCAGGAGACAAAAAGTAAATTTGTCACTTATATTTTTCCTCCTAAAGCAATTTCGTCACCTTCTTTTCTGTTTTACTAAAATTTGTCACTTACATTATGTTGTAGGAGTGAATTTATCATCTGCTGCTAAAATTGCGAATATGGGTAACATAGAAATATAGGAAGATCTTAGTTTTTGATCCCAAGATTTATTTGTCTGCAACCATAGTGCTCTAAGTTTTTTAATCTCTCATTCTCATAACTCTCTTCACCATGTTTAACTTATGAATACCATAAATTACTTGTTAATCAGTATGCTACTTTGCCTCAATAATCTAGGCTATCAAATCTAAGGTTTCACCAGGGTGATGCCTCTCAAAGAAAGAAGAATGCATAATCGTGAGTTTGTTTTTTCTTCAAATTCATCAATAATCTAGCTGCTCAAATACGATTATGATTCATTGCTTCGAGGTCATTGGTCCCTACCAGGTAATGCAAAGCCACCACTCATCAAGATTGCTATGGATGATGTATCGCAGGAGTGGCTGATCGCAATGGACTTGGTGAGCAATAAGGCCCAAATAACATGTTTCAAGATTAATGTAGCTCGGCTAGGGATTTGGAAGAATATTTCAGGAACTATGTTATTACTTTGCTAGCTACGTGTGACGTATTGCACATGTGATTATTATATGACAAGGAAATATTGTTCCTGCACAGTAAAAGTATTAGAAATTCACAAATATTAGAATATAAAATTTGGATCAAATATTGATCTTACCGGTGGCATGAAATTTTAATAATTTTTCAACACAAAACTAGTAAATATTGTAGAGTAAAAAAGGTATAAAATTGAAAAAAAAAAACACTTATATATCAAGAATAAGTTAGGTTGAGTTGTGAGTCTATCCACTCTTTTTTGAACATTTCATACTATATCGATGCAACTATCTCAATCACATCAACTTCAAGATAAAACAGTTCAATCATCTTACTGTAGGTCCATACACACATTCATTGACGTGGAGTAAAGCTCCACTCACACATTTCTTTACCTAATATTATTTGAAGATGAATACAAAAAATAATTTTGTGGGTTAAGAACCAAAGCGTATAAATGGAGAGAGGTTGAGATATATTATCTCCAAAACTAATGAGCAAACACATATTTATGCATGCCTTAGAGCCACTAACCGTTTAGTATTTAGTAGGAAAATAAAGCTCAAACTAAGATTGTTAAAATCATGATTCTCATGGTAAAAGCGTACGATCCTACGACCTTAACACAGCAAACCTTATCAAAACATTACATAATTGAATACATGATAGGATCGTGGTAGGATCGTGACTAAGATCGTAGGATCGAAGGATGTTACTAATCCTACTCAGGTATTGATTTTTGTTGGAATATATTATTTTGTAACTGTTTTACAGTAAATTTAATATGTATAATAATTTTTTTTACAGTTAATTGGCATTCAAGTTACCAAATTTTCCTCTTTATAAGCTAAACTTATTTCATTCAAGAAGAAAAAATTATTGTTTAAATTATTTATTGACTGTAAAAAATTATTATATATTTTAAATTTACTGAAAGTTAATTACCAAATATTTAAATTATAATTTCAAAAGGTTATGTCAGAAATTATTTTGAGATAATAGATTTTATCTTTTGAGAACCAAAGCAAAGCAATTTTAATAAGTTTATGACCAAAACAGAATATTCACTAGGTTAAGGAAAAGTTATGTACATTGTGTTCTCTTTTATTTATCAATAATATGTTTGTTTATAAATTTTTTTCATATTTACGTTGATTATAATATTGGTTATGTTGATGTATACTTTATATTTAAAGCTTTAACTTTACTTATATTGTGTTAATAATTGTGTCATACCATTGCATGGATGTCGATCGTGACAATCTTGGCCCAAACGGTAAAGTAATGATAAATAAATTTATCTAGCCGTTTGAGACAAACACTACTAAAATTCTTCACTTTACCAACTGCTGCGCGTTGGTAAACTGAATTTACCAATTGCCAGCTGTTGGTAAACGCACGTTGGTATTCGATTCGTTGAAATTTTTTTTATCAACGTGTAAAAAATAACACGTTGGTAAATTCCAACGCGTAGACGTTGGTAAAATGCACGTTGGTAATTACCAACGATCAGGAACCGGGCTTGGTTTCCAACACGTAGTTGTAGTTACCAACGCGTACTGCCATGACAGTTGGTAATTACCAACTTACAGCAGTTGGTAAGGGGGGTTGATAATTACCAACTTACATAGATTAATCTATGTTGTGGATATACAACTTTAAGTGAGATTATTATCAAACAGTAATCTTTGTTGCTTAATTTTCACCATTTTCGTATTCTTCGTTTACGCTTGCTGTATTTTGTTTTATTGGGAAAGTTTAGGCAAGCCGACCACACTAAGCAGGCTTTGCTATATACCGGATGATGCATTCGTGGTATGAACTTCTAATACACATCAAGGAAAATGTAGAAACATCATATTACAACTCTAAGCCAAGATTTCTCATTAATTTGGGAAAAGAGAGGACATTGTAAAGTAACGGGCAAAGTTAGAGCATCACATCACACTCATTGACATTATCTGGCGAGCAAGGCCCGGATCCTACTGAAGTAGCTCTCTTAAATTGTTCTCCACTGTCTTTTAGCTTCTGTTCTTGCTCATCCATTAAACTTGATCTTGGCTCTAGGACAAACCTGATAAGGGAAAATATGAATGTTAAACAGAAATTAAGAAAAAAAAATTATGAGTCCACATTGACATATTCCTTCCAGCCAGGATGTGGCTTCTTCTTGTTAAAGATACAGTACTCACGTTCGTCCTACAAAAGAGTAACATTACAAGGTAAATGGCCTATGTCCCACCAACAAATAAAATAGGTAAAATTTTAAGTCAAGACTAGAATCAAAGTTATACAAGAATGCCTAATCCAACAAAACCCACATACAAAATTTTGACGTTAGTCATGATATTGTTGCTAGGAAACCAGTAACCATCGAGACAATTAATACTAACCTATGGATTTGTAAGTATTTGTATTATCAGACATTTGGCGTAACTCCTCTAACGTTAAAAAAGCACGCTTCTTCTCCCCTTCGCTGTTTCTTATTTGGTTTTGAACCTGAAAGAAATGAAGATAGATTCCATGTCTCAGATATGCTTGTTGGGCCCCTATAGTAACTTCAACAAGAAAAACAGAGATGATCAATAATAAAAGCGAAATGAGCATTTGATCAGGGAACATGCAACTTAAATCACAAAAAGAATGCTTTTGAGAAATGGATTCTGTAATAGTTATTTATTTGTTGAACATCAAAGGCAGAACCTCCAAGACTATTAAGTGCAACAACAAATAATGCCTAGAAAACTAAGGTCAAGAAACATAGTCTACCATTCCAAAGTCAACAGCCCCACTAAAAAATGGTGCTCGCTCTAATCTGAAAATATATTTAAACAAATGTCTAGAAAGTTGAAAGCTGCGTAAACTATAATTCAGGCAACAAGCTTTTCCACAATACAAAGAGCAAATTAGGAATGGCTTCCTGCAGCCTGCTCCTTTCAAACATCAAGAGGAATGATATTGCAGTGAGAATTCAGGAGACATAAAAGCACTTTTACAATGGTTACGTTTGAAACAGCTTTTTTTAGTACTATTAGAGTTTTGGATAAATTTTTAAAGGTGGAGACTAGCCTTTTAAACTGCTAAAACTGGACACCTTTATCTAAACTCTAATGCTAACCGCTCATGTTGTTGCCAAATAGGGAGTAAAGACTTTCTGAGGCTGCCTCATCCAACACAAGAAATTGTTTTTCTTGAGTAAGGCTTTCCACGACATGAGAAGAAGTGGTTTTTCTTTGATCCTCCTGTATTACCTTGTCATTGGCCTTTTGTGCAACAAGATTCTGACTTCTGATGAATGCCTCAATACTATTTGAACGTGCGGTACTGGTGTGGGTTCATCTTCTCTGTGGAACTGTAGCTGTGCCTCTGGTATGGACATCGCCATTTGTGACAACCAGACCCACCCATCAACCCACGTTCACAGATGTTACAAGGTTTCAAGTTTTCTTAACACAATTCTGGATGCAACTCAAGTGTCAAGTTTGAAAGATCGATATTCGCTTGGACAGCAATTAGGATGGGGTCAGTTTGGTGTGATTAGGATATGTACAGATAAGATAACAGGTGATGTTTTTGCTTGCAAGTCCATTTCTAAAGATAGGCTTGTGACATCAGAGGACATACGCAGTATCAAGCTTGAGATTGAAATTATGACCAAGTTATCTGGACACCCTAATGTTGTGGATCTCAAGGCAGTTTATGAAGATGAGGACTTTGTCCATTTAGTTATGGAGTTATGTGCAAGCGGGGAGCTTTTCCACCGACTTGAGAAATATGGGAAGTTTGCTAAGTCTGATGCACGGATTATTTTTAAGCATCTTCTGCAAGTGGTTAAATACTGGCATGACATTGGCATTGTTCATAGGGATTTGAAGCCTGAAAACATACTCTTAGCTACAAAATCCTCAACTTCTTCAATCAAGCTTGCTGATTTTGGTCTTGCTACTTACATAAAACAAGGTTTGGTCATTGATCTTATTTTGATTCATCTATGGCATCTCAGAGATAAATTTATCTGCTGCTTGCACCAGCACGCACTTGGTGCTTTTTATTTATATGCTACTGTCACAAAAAAGTGATGAAATCAATCTACAATTTTTCTATGGAGTAAAATAAGCAATTTGATTATATGAATACAGGGCAGAGTTTGCATGGGACTGTTGGTAGCCCATTTTATATAGCTCCTGAGGTGCTGGCTGGAGGTTATAATCAAGCTGCTGATGTATGGAGTGCAAGAGTTATTTTGTACATTCTTCTAAGCGGGATACCTCCTTTCTGGGGTAAGACCAAGTCAAAAAATTTTGATGCTGTTAGGGCAGCAAATCTACGGTTCCCACCTGATCCTTGGGAGAGCATATCACCATCTGCCCGGGACTTGATTATGAGGATGATCTGTGTGGATCCTTCTAAGAGACTTACTGCCACAGAGGTACTAGGTGGGTGGTAGTATCTTTGTGTTTATGTTGCCAAGCCATTATTGCATAGGAGTTAAGAGATCTACTATTCTTCTGAACTTGGAGTATATTTGTAATTTCATAAG
This sequence comes from Aquilaria yunnanensis, assembly GCA_039654915.1. Classification (NCBI taxonomy): domain Eukaryota; kingdom Viridiplantae; phylum Streptophyta; class Magnoliopsida; order Malvales; family Thymelaeaceae; genus Aquilaria; species Aquilaria yunnanensis. The sequence continues at coordinate 111,943,765 of CM077593.1, forward strand.
AAGCTGGAAGTTGCTCATAGGCAATGATGATATGATCTTTTTCATCTTCAGCCCCTCTCATATATATGTGTGATGTATATCGCATGGAACCACCAAATTGTCATGTGGTTAGCCTGTATGGTGCATTCTTTCAGCAATTATGAAACCTATAGGCTTGTAACTTAGGAGGTCATATTATGGTTGTAGTATTGGACTAAAGTATAGTGTCCTATTGTTCCCACTGGCTGTTTTTATATTGAAAGGTCAATGCTCTTTACTTTCGGTTTAAGAGTTGATTTTATTTGCCCCCGATTTTAGTCCTTGGAAGAATTTTATTGAAAACATTGTTCATGGTAAAGATTCCACCCTTTGCAGCTCACCCCTGGATGGAGGATTGTGCAGAATCAGCTCAAGAGCTTCTCATGAAGGATGGTGATTATACCTGGGCCATAATACATTGGTTGAGCTTGTTAGCAGAAACCAGACATGATTTTTTTTCTTTTTTGCTCTCAAACACGAAATAATGCATGACTAAAACAGGAATGTAATTAAATACTCCTCCAATCACAAATTATTTTGGGCCTAAGGAGTAAATACACAACTGGCACCCTACTTTGGATTTGAAAAATAAACCTCAGTAATTATCAACAGTCTACAATATAGACAGTATCGAACAGGCATTACAGAAGAGAAAGAAAAGATAATTAGTACGACTAGATACGCACTACCAAGCTATGGTGCAAAAATAACTCAATTACCTTGGGTATCCCGTTTCTTAGGCAGGGAAAATACATGTGGCGTACCATCCACTTATGAACAGGCTGTAATAAAGGAATTGTGTTAGATATATAAGAATGGGAAAAAAAAACTTAATTTCAAGGAAAATATAAGAAATTTCTCAAAATGAAAACATACACGTTTACCTACTCATCTGGCACCAGATCCATGAAATGGGGTGCGAAACGGGTCAAGACACGGTCGATTTTGCGGCGGCCGGAGTAATGGACATGTCGCGGCGGCAGAGAGCTGTGGAGATGAGTTTCGGGAGCCAGATGCGAATGAACTAGCAGGAGGAAGAAGATGAAGTTTTAAAATGAAATTACTAACGGCCCAGCCGTTGGTAAACTTTCAAATGAAACATAGCGTTTTACTTACTATTTACCAACGGCTTAGCCGTTGGTAATAAAGCCCACCAAACAAAGCCCATTTCCACAGCCCAAACTACCAACGCGTGCACGTTGGAAATATTACCAACGGCTATAAAGTTGGAAAAAACCCACCCCAGCGCTTCAATACCTACCAACTGTTGCACGTTGGAAGCAAGTTACCAACGGTTCTACATGTTGGTATTTACCAACGGCCTAGCCGTTGGTATATTGATAGTTGGTAATTACGTAATTTTTAGTAGTGAAAAACAGCTCAAATAGCTAAAGACTAATAAAATCACAATAATTCTAAACGACTAGAAAATGTTTTAAAGCATAAGTTTAATTTCTTCAATATTTAATTTTTTATTAAAATAATAAATCTCCAACAGGAAATGCATACATTGGATGAAATATTCTTACTAACTAGATAAGTCGCTGGCTATTTTTGTTTTCATTTAGCAACTTTGATAATAAATATTTTTCCCAGCAAAATGTTAGTTCCAGATTTGGAAAAAAAAAAAAAAAGGTCACAAAATTGCTAAAGTAGAAGTGAGTTACAAATCTGTCCTTTTCCTCTTATATATAAATAATATTTTTTTGCCCATTATGAATGTCAATCAGAGTACAGTTTCAGGATGAAGTGTAAATTAAGGGATAAAAAGAGGACAATCTGTTTCTTAATTCTGGCCGCAGGTTAAATATGCCTATAGAATCACACACACATCCATATCAATCAAATAACCAATACCCCACACGATCTAGATTATGATCCCACCTACGCACATACGTACGTCATTCGGAAGTGCATTTAACATTATCCATCTCACAATTAATTGTATGATATTTCTACATCCCTAAATTTATTAATCAATTAGAAACCATGTTTATCCATATTTAAGTGGTCTCACACCCTAAAGTACTAGACATTTACTGAGGGTCATTTTGTAGCCAAAGTCCTATAAGCTTTCACGCAGTAGATACTTTACAATCTCTTAATTTTTCTGTAATATATACCTTCTAACCATTATACTTGTAATGGTTCTCAGTATTAAAATAAAATATCTAAGTTTAACTGCAAGTGAAGCACCCCCCTCAAAAACTCCCACCTGCCGGTTTTAAGCTCTCAAAACTTTATTGATGCTTGCCGTTGATTTCTAAGTCCCTAGAATGATCAAGTTGTAATTGGGATAGGATGAGCTCTAGTCAAGTAATCTGCTCTTAATAAGGAGATAGGTAACTCTTAAAGCATGTATATTCGATTATATATATTGCACTGAATTAGTTTAACTCAATTACATGACGTAACGCATTTTAGTTGCGAAATGTAAGGGGGAAAAAAAAGGAATCACATATTCTTCAATCTCAACGTGATGAATTCAATGCTGTATAATTAAGTAAATATGTTTTAGTTAATTAGTCGTGGTCAATACTATGTGTCTTGATGCACATGATAAGAATCAAACGTTAGTTTTCCTTTTTTTTAAAAAAAAAAAAAAGAGCTCGGTTATGTTGGTTTGAGTTATTAATTTGAGCTTTGGAGCTATGATTATAGGTAAAGAAAAGATAGAAGTATGAGAATAATGAAACCAAAAACTAGTGTTTTGAGGGATGAAATTTAAAAGATACCATATCTGTTGACACCCAATTTCGTCCGGCCGTTAAAAAATTTAAAAAAAAAAATTAATTAAAAAATTAATAAAAAAAAATTATTATTATTACTATTATTATTATTATTATTACTAAAATTTTTTAATTAGTTTAAAATACATTTTTTTTGTGAAGATTTGATTTAAAATGATATATGTGTGTATATGTGTATGTTTGAAAGAAAAAAAGAAAACTCCATAAAAATGACAAAATTAAAAAGTTTGAGGTAAAAATGACAAAATTGAGAAGTTTCGGGAAAAATTGATAAAAGATGAAAGTTCCAGGAGCATTTGGTAGTTTATCACATCAATTTGGGGCCAGCATAACGGTTCTGGCCCAAATCAACAGAAAACGACAAAATTGTTAAAATCAGAAGCTTCAGGAACTTATCCAGAGTCTGAGAGACGTAAAGGACTGAAACTGTCATTTTACAAAATTAAAAGATAAATTTGAATTTAATTAATTTTTAATTATGAACAGTCCATCACCCCTTCCCCTATAAATAGGGGAATTTTGATTTCAGGGTAAAACTCCCTTTTAATCCTCCATCTTTTCATATTTATTCCTTTTGGTTAATAACCTTGTTTTTTTTATCTCTGCAGAACTAATAATAATCTTTATATTGTTTGTTTATTATTATTGTTATTAGTCACTAACCTTTTAATTTTTGCACAACTAACTTCACTAACTTTTGTTATTGTTATAATTGTTACTAACTTACTAACCTTACTAACCTTTTATTATTGTTATAATTGTTACTAACTTACTAACTTCACTAACCTTTATTATTATTGTTATTATTATTAATAACTAACTTTGCTAACTTTATTAACCTTTATTATTGTTATTATTACTATTATTAACAACTAATTCTAACAACTAACTTTTATTATCTTTATTATTATTATTATAATTCATGGAAGGTTATACCTCCTATTTATTTATTATTAGTGGATGGCCAAAAAGCCTCGCTTTATTTATTTGTTTATTATTTATTGACTTTTAATCTTCCTTTATGTGCTTTTTATTTGCATATGATATTTAATTTCTGCAATTTTTAAGTGGATGGCCAAAAAGCCCCACTTTATTTATTTATTTATTTATTTGTCCTTTATTTACTTTATGTATTTTTTTTATATAGATGGTCAAACTTATTTCACTTTCGGCTATAAAAATAAAAATAATAACAAAAAAAGAAGTTTTTTTTTATGTGAATAATTAACTTCATTTGTATGTCTAACAAAAAAAAATCAATTTTTAACAAAAAAGCCAACCATCTTTTATTATTTTTGGATTACATATTTTTATTTATTTCTTTTAAAGAAAACATTAAAGAAAATCAATAAATTTTTTTAAAAGTAATAGTAATTAACAATTTAAGAAAAGTAAAAAAAATAATAACAACAAAATATTAAAAAATTATGATTAAATAAACAAAAAAAAAATAATAAAATATTAAATCAATTTCCATATCCGGATGATCCGGCAGGATCCACGGTTTGAAAAATATCAACTTTTTTTATTGAATAAAAATAAATATAAAGATAAAAATCCATATTTTTCGATATAGATTAAATTATTTAAAATTTCGTCAAATTCCGTGTCCGGGTGACTCGGCAGAGTCCATGGTTCGGAATTAAAACTTCCGTGTCCGGGTGACTCGGCAGAGTCTATGGTTCGGAAATATCAAATTTTATACAAATTAATTACTGAAGACTTTTAAACCCGTCTTAATTTAAAAATCCACATCCGACTAATTCGGTTAAAATTTATAGTTAGAAAATTAACTGAATATTTTTTTAAAGCAAAGCAAAACAAAATTGAAATCAACTAACGTACCAATTTCTGGGCGTTTTAACAAAGTTGTTTTAACGTAACCGTACTCCCGAATCCCCGAACTCTTGCAGACCAATTTTAAGGTGTCCAATCGACCTGAGCGAAAACCGATTGGTGGCGACTCCCGAAAACAACCCGCACGTTGCCACAAAGTTATTTTTTTGAATTTAGAAAGAAGATTCATTGATCTATAAATGTAATATCCTATGTGAAATCAAAATTAATGCTCATGGATGGACAGTTTGACGAAAAACCCTCCTTTCTATTTTCTTTTTTTGTAATCAGAATTATTTACAAGGATTTAAAAGTTTGTACTAATAGTTATAAGAGAACTAGTTAATTTCATGAAACCTGAAGGCGTTGGGGCACTTTTTGACTATCAAACTTTTCATTTCAATACAAGTTAGAGAGAGAAGATTTAAACCTTGATATGAGAGTTAAAAGGGCAAAATCTTAACAACTCATCTATGCCCCGGCTTCTAAGAGTAACTTTATTACTAGGAGTAGAGATAAAGTAACAAGTTTAAATGGTTTCATGCATCAATAAGAAAGTTTAGATGCTCAAAAGGTCAAGTTATGATTGTTTGAGAGCTCTTTTTTCAAGCAAGCGGTTGTTTATGCGAATAGTTCATTATCGTTTTACACATACGAAATGTGAAATGGTGAATGAATAGTGAAAATTTTAGATTTCGAGTTATAATTCCGAAATGTTGACTACCCCATCAGAATATAAGTTGTTAATGTGAATATTATTATATGAGGCTCATGAACTATGCAAATTTTGTTGAACAAATTGAACACGATGATGCACCAAAAAAAAAAAAAAAGAAAAAGAAAAAGAATTTTACAAAGAAAAATAGACTTGGACATATATCACTCATTTTTATAAAGCAACACATTTACTTGAAAACAAAACGTAACCTTTATAATATGTACCAGAACAAAACCTACTTCAATTCATTTTTTAGTTACTTTAAAGAATACTACAATTTCCCTAATTACATTTTCACTCCAAAATTTCAAAGTCCACTCTTACTTTCCTGCTACTGTCTTAAATTTAGAAGAAAAAAACGAGTAATTTAAACTTTCTTTTAACTATTAAAATATTATTACTCGGTTAAATTTACTAGTCTATAAGAAAATTATCAAATAATTAATAAAAATTTAAATAATTAATGTCAAATGATGTAAAACAATATGAGACATAAATAGATTTCTAAACCTAGTGCTAAAAGTTTTAATTAGTACAAAACCTCAACAGAAAATTTAGGCATTTAAAGTGCTAAGTATATTAGCATGACGATTTCGATTGAAAGGCTCCCCTAGCTATTTTTTAGTAAACCCCTCCAAAATTAAACATTTAATTACTTTTCTATACCCAACTGGGCCAATAAGCCTATAAAAAAAAAAAAAGCCAAATGGGCCTAAGACAACGTAATGGTAGCTCAGGAGGCACGGACCCCAGTATGGGATAAAACTAACAAAAGAAAACAAGATCAGGTAACATCCCTTCCATATACCGGAACAGGATATAATTACTCCCTGGATGCAGTGATATTCTTGATCGTGAAGAGGAAGTACAAGTCTAATGTAAAGGGAACAAAAGCATGAATGAAACCACTTCGCCAAACTGATTTGAATGTTAGAAGGTATTCACCAAACACACAATTTCGAGACTCCTAATTTGAACTTCATTTGCAAGTTCTTGAAGATTTCTAGGCATGTTGGATGCCATCTTAGTTTGGTTATCAACTTTAAATCACTAATTTTATCCGTTATTCCACATATAAAGAAAATAGAAACTATATTGTGATCATCAAAGTTAAAATAGCAGAGAAAGAAAAACCAGCTACTTTTATTTATTCATTTATTTTGGTCTATAAGACTATAACGAAGAAAAGCCCCCAGATGCTTGGCTTAGACCATACACTTAATTTCTCTTGTTTTCATAAATCTACATCTACCACCCTTAGTCATAAACGTCGTTACTCTATCAGCTAAAATTGTGGGTACAAATGCTCTTATTACACATGAAGATTTAAGAATCATGTAAATCAACCCCAATCACCACTTGATACCCGATTGCTTCACCCCTCGATTACCATCAACATTTTTTTTTCTTAAAGTGAATAAAGTTAAATGAAATAATATAGTATTTAAAAATAAAATAAATCACCAAAAATAATTATCTTATCATCATTCTAGCAACATAGCTCTGAGTTCATCTTTCAATTTACAATTAGCGGTCCGAGCCACTCGCCACAATAGTTGAAGGGGACATAGAGGGATCTTTAAACTCTAGCCTCCCACTACTCTCGTATAATGCCCTACAATGCTTGTTCGGGTGCCTTTCCAATCCCAAGAAACAAGCATTTCCTACTTTTATTTAAATGTAAATATCTTATAACCCTTGTACTTTACATGGCTGCTTTTAGTTACAAAAAAAATTGCTATAGCACATCTGTCTCTCTCTCTTTCAAAGACTCTTCCTTTGTAATCAACGCCAAATCGAATTAGCCCGATGAAGCCAAAGCACATTAGCTATGCAGATTAAGAAGAATGAATGCACTTTTTAATAGATTTGTAATTATAATGGTGACTTAATTTAAAATAACTTATTTTTATTTTTATACTTTTTTTACCATGAATCAATTTCCTTTAAAACACAGTATTATTTGGGTGCGATAATCCATTAATTGTAAAATTTGTATGATATTACTAAGTTTTTATGAATTTTTCTTATTTTAGGTGTTAAAAAGAAAAAAATTCATAAAAATTAAATAACATAATAAAAATTTTATTTTGAATGGATTACTATACCTACATAATTTTGAATTTCAAATAAAATTAATTTTTTTTAAAAATATTTAAAATTAAATTGATTTTAAGTTAAAATGAATTGATTTTTTATTATAGGTTGAACACCGCTTGTGTTGGTAAGTCATGGCTCGTGGAAGACCTCCAGTGGGGCGCTAGTGGGTTTGATTGAAGCTGAAAGGTGGTGATGGTGATGGAGGATGGTGTAAGGATTGAGGGACATTTAGTCTTTGGTTTCTAACTAGCGATGAGAGGAGCACGGTTAGCTTGGATTCAGTTGAATTACTGATTTTCTCTTTATTCTTTTCTGAGTTTCTATTGCTAGTTTCACCTCCCATATGCTTTTTATTTTGGATTTATTTAATCTTTGCTCATGAATCTTGCTCTCTTTTACAATTGGCGAAGGGGATTTGATTTGCAAAAAATTTGAAATTACTGGAAAAATATTTTGAATTTTGTACTTCTTTTTTCTGATTATTTGTTGTTGCGGTTTTCTTTTTATTTAATTTATCTCTAGGTTTTCACGTTTCTAATTTTCATTTTTTTCTTGTTGGCAAGCAAGCCATGGGCATGAGGAGGTGAGCATTGGAGCTCTTTTTTTTAGGTGCGAAAAGTTTAGGCGGCTGAGTTTCTTGGCAAAGAAGGCTAGTGCAAAGTGGATTTCACCTCTTTTTATAGACTTATCTTAATGCTCCCCCAGCAGCATCCAACTTGGCAGCACACGGAGGCAATATGAACCCTACGTGTTTGAGGTGCGATTCTAAGGAAGAATCTTTCTTATTTCTTTTTTGGGGTTGCCAGGTTCTAGTGATTTATTGGGTGGCTTTTGTCGTAACACTTTAACAGCCAATTTCTCGTCCTTTCAAGTTTGGCTCCCCAACCTGCTTCATTCATAAAGAAAATGACATTTAGATTGGCTGTTCTCTTTATTTCTTACTCTTTGGACCATTTGGCTTGATAGGAATGAGTTAGTTTTTCAAAATACAACTTTTAATGCCTGGTCTTTATGGATCATAAGGGATACCCCATTTCAGATGTTTTTCACAACAAGGGCATTTAAGTGACATTCTTTGGTCTTCTTAGCTAATCCTCCTAATCCATTATGTCATACATGGGATTTGTGTAAGTGGTAGAAGCAAGTAGGCTTTCCTCATTTATTCATGGTAGATGGTGCTTGGTGTCAAAACTCGGGGTTAAGAGCGGCAGCTTGGTTGTTGATGGGTTCCAACGTGCCGCTGAGATTAATAGAAGGCCATATTTATTAGGGTTACATGTCTGCTTTGGAAGCAAAAATTTTAGCAATACAGGGAGCAGTATTAGCAGCCTTTAAGATTGTGTCTTCTGATTATAACTATTTTATCAGATCACTCTCAAGCTTTGACAGCCCTTCGTGATAAGGTAGCATTATGACCTCCGGTGGCAAGCTTAGTTCAATTCCTGGCATCCATGGAGACCTTTGATCACTGTTCTTTGATGATAGTTCTTAGGCAGCATGTTGCTCTAGCCCATGATGTTGCTACCTATTTTCTCTCTTGTTAGTTGTTACTCTATTTAGTTTGATTCTGATTATAAAAAAATAATAATCACTCAGCTTACAATCATGGGATAAGTGTGGGATTCCAAAAATAGAAGGAGATAAGTGTAGCTCAGGGTAAACCTCAAAGGGAGTCTTTATGATTTTCATTAATAAAGACTCCAACTTAATTTTTCTGTGGGAAAATTACCAAAACTCCCCTTAAGTATAGACAAACCTACATTTGTGTCCTCATTGTTTCAACAAATGCATGCACTTGCCCCTCCAAAAAGTTAACTATGTCATCCACCATTATAACAGAAAAGAGAAAATGTCTACTTTTGCGCTTTTAACTTTCTTTTATGGAAATGTTGCCCCCAACTTTTGTATCATTAAAAATCAATCTGGTGAACAAATTAAAAGCATTAGAGTAAAAATCAATCCCATTAAACTAAATTGAATTCTAGAATTGCCTTTGACTTTTTCTTTGCTCTCTAGCTTCTCTTCTCAACCTCAATCTGCAGTTCTTATGCTCTCCTCTTGTCACACTGCCAACCGGAGCCTTATCTCCACCATGTTTTGTTTCTAGCTTCCACACCTAGAATTGGCCCAATGATGCTTTACGTTGGGCCACTATACGCTGCTTTCCCCCACCCAATATCCACATCTTCAAACCAAGCATGCATCATGTTCGACACAAAGTATGATTGGACCACCTTAAAATGTTGTCAGCATTTGATCACCATTAGGTGCACATTAGATTTCATTTACTCTTTCTTAATGTTTGATTTCGCTCATCGAGCCAATTCCAGTGTATATGAACCCTATCAACAATGGTAGGTTGAAGTTGGACCAGTACTTGATGGTTGTACCTACGGGTTTCTATAGATAGGAAGCAGGGCCTGAGAAATTGAGAAATCGATCCCCACCAAGCACCTTCCTTTTTCTCTCTTCACATATGAGATCTATCTAAAAAGATGCTTTAATTCAACTAAAGTTTGATCAAAATATTAATTAGCGCTGTTCAATTAGGCATGGTGGTTACTTGCATGGTCCTATTGATGTCGATAGGGATGGTCGGCTTCATCGCTTTTGTTTCTTCCATAGCTATTAGTCTTGAGGATGTGTTCAATGACAAATGGGTTCATGTTTTTTCAAAAATTTTGATACAACACCAATGAGTGGGTAGGTTGGGTTGAATTGAGAGGAACCAGAAGAAGTAGAAAGAGATGAGGAACAAGACGAAGAGAAAGTGAAGATATAAGAGCTTTATGGTTGGATCTTGTCGAGTTTGTTGAGATAAGAATTTGAGATTATTTCGGTTGATCGGAGTGAGGCGGTGACGATGGCGTAGAACAAAGATGGGAGCAAAGGGATGAAGGGAGATGAGGGCTAGTTTATTATATGCAGAAGTTGGGTGGCAAAATTCTTATGAAAGAAAATTAGGAGGGCAAAAATAAGTATTTTCTCTTTTATGTATTAGCAGTCATTAATGGAATTAATTTTTCAGGGGACAAGTGTAGATATTTGAAATAGAAAAAACACAAGTGTAGATTTACCTATACCTAGGGAGTAATTTTCCTTCTTTATGTTGTACGATTTTTTGGGTTAATTGCATCCATGGCCCCTAATGTTTTTTTTATTGTCCCATTTTGGACCCTAGCTTTAAAACTTTGCATGGAAAATTTTCAACATCAATTTTTTATTTCATTTTAGACCTTTAAATGACGGGAAATAGTAAAATTAACGAAATTGCTCACGTGGCACGCTAGCATGGGGGGATTTGTCACGATGACACAATAATCAACTGCTAGCGGCGATGTGGAAAAGAAGTAGCGATGATGTGAAAAAGAAGAAAACTAATTAAAAAAGAAAAATAATAACAAATAATAATAATAATAATAAGGCAAACAATCAACTACCGTCTGTTCATGCCCTCCCGCCGCCGCGGTCCATCCACACCAATCCACCTCACGCCACCACCTCATACCAATCCGCCTCAGGCCTCTGCAAGAAGCTTCGATTTCGGCGAATTGTAGAAGCTTCGATTTCGCCTCTACTAAAAGCTACAAATCTCGATCTGTCGGGGCTCAGATTTGTCCTTCAATGGAAACAGCGGAGCGAACGGTGGACCAGGCCTTGTTGTGGCGGAGGCAACAACCTTGGAGAAGCAAAGACGATGGCCAGTGATGTCGCAGACGTTGGGGACCAAGGGAAAATGAGTCGCGATCCTCCTTTTCTTCTTCGATTAGCATTGTTGGTGGCTGGAACAGCTTTGGAGAGATGGCTTAAGGTGCGACCAAGTGGCGGTAGCTAGCAGGGATGACTGGTGGCTGTGGAGCAACGGCTAAAAATGTCGGGCAGGGGAACGGAACTTCCATGGTTAGGGGAGGGTATCAATTTCCTTTTTTTCTTTTTTCTTTATTTTCTACGATCATTGTTAGATTTCATTTATTATGCCACGTGGCTAATCGCTCCACACGTGTTATGCGGCTGGTTTCATTAATTTTAACACCTTCCATACTCAAAAGGTTTAAAATAAAACAAAACTTCAAAGGTCTAAAATGAGAAAAAAAAATTAAGATTGAGGATTTTCCATGCAAGGTTTTAAAGTTAAGCTCCAAACTAGGATAATAATAAAAGATTAGGGGCTTTAGACGCATAAAACCCGTGACTTTCTGTTCATACGAGTATTTTCCACGGTTGGATATCTGGCTCCCTTGGTCCCTTTCTATCTATCAATACGCGCTTCATCGACTAATAAGATAACCTCCAAAAATTTCTGTATCCAAATTCAAAGGCGATTCTCTTTTCCTCTTTATGGGTCTTCCTCAATAGGTCTTCGTCTTCGTCTTCTTCTTGGCGGCTTCAAAGTTTTAACCTTTATCTTGTATGCAACTTGCCCTTGTCACTGCTCCTCCCCTCCTTTCTCTCTGTCAGGTAATGTTTAAACTTTCTACTAGCAGTTGATTCTAATCATCGAAAGATTTGAAATTTGTTTCTGGGTTGCTTCCGCTTCAAGGTTTTTGTATTCTTCATTCGCTCACTCTCTCTAATGACTTGTCACAAGTAATACTCAAGTTCCAGCTATTAACTGCTATCTTTTTGGTATGCAGCTGGTTTCTCTTGGTCCGCGGAGGAATAAAAAAGTCTTCGGATTCGAATTTCCAAGGTTTATCTAGAATTGGGGTGGTCTATTTTCTATTTCGTGCTTGGAAAATTCCCAGCCGGAAGAAGTCATTTGTGGTTCGAGTAAAAACGAGAAGGGTCTCGCTTTTGTTGAATTTTGGAGTGGATTAATGGTTGTGAATTGGTTTTTTCTTCTTTTGTCTTATGTGGCTTCCAAGCGTTTCTAGATTGACAAGAATTTTGGCAGCCTTTGACTTTGCGTGTCTATGACATAAGAGTGTTCCTGGAAAAGGAATTGGATCTGAATTTTCGTTGCGGAATCTGGTTATATCAGTTAATGTTCTCATACTGCCAAAGTTCTGTACTGTATTGAGCTAAATACTACTTGAAGCTGGAAGTAGGAAGTGATTGCCAGCTAGATCAGATCGAGTTTTGTGCAGAATGATTCCCGAGTGAAGAATTAGATCTTCTTTTCTTGAAACAATTTTGATTTGAATCTGGTGAAGTGTCGATCTTGATGTACTTCCAATTACATGTTCTTAGAAGTTGAGATGGACGATTCACAGGGCACCTCAGGCTCACTCCCTCCTTTCCTTACAAAGACATATGAAATGGTGGATGATCCTTCCACTGATTCTGTTGTGTCCTGGAGCATGACAAACAGAAGCTTCATTGTATGGAGTCCACCGGAGTTTGCAGGGGAGTTGCTGCCGAGATTCTTCAAGCACAACAACTTTTCTAGTTTCATCAGACAGCTTAATACATATGTAAGTCCATTGATTGGTGACTTTTTCATTATGCTTTCTTTCTAAATTGAGTTAACTGTCTGGGATTACTATCGTGATCTAGTATTTCCTTAAGAAACTATTCCCATGTTCGAGCAGGGATTCAGGAAAGTGGATCCAGAGCAATGGGAATTCGCAAACGAGGATTTTATTAGGGGTCAGCCTCAACTGCTAAAGAACATCCACAGAAGGAAGCCAGTGCATAGTCATTCTTTGCAGAGTCAAGGAGCTTCTTCTTTAACAGAATCAGAAAGGCATAGTTATAGGGATAACATTGAAAGACTTAGAAGGGAAAAAGAGAATTTGCTTTTGGAGTTAAAGAGCCATGAACAGGAGCGACACGGATTTGAACTGCAAATGCAGTTTTTAAAGGAGCGGTTCCAACTTATGGAACAACGACAAAAGACCCTTGTATCTTTTGTAGCACAAACTTTACAAAAACCAGGGCTTGCCTTAAGTCTCATACCAGAATTAGACACGAATGACCGAAAGAGAAGGCTACCTAGGATTGCTTACTTGCATGATCAGGCTACCATGGAAGAAAATCAGCTACTTGGTTCCCAAGTAATAGCTGGAGAAAATACAGACGAGACATTCCTGGCAAACACAGAGCCCCTGGAGCAGTTAGAGTTGTCATTGGCGTTTTGGGAGAATGTGGCGTATGATGTGGGTGAGACACCCATTGATGACGACCTGAGTCCTGAATTTGATGGATCAACATGTTGTGCAGAAAGCCCTGAGATATCTTGCATCCAACTTAATGCTGATCCTCGGCCTAAATCCCCAGTGATTGACATGAATTCAGTACCTGCAGGTGCAGTTTCGTCTGAGCCTGAGCCCTCAAAGGACCAGACAGCCAGTACCACCACACCTCCACAAACCGGGGTAAATGATATCTTCTGGGAACAATTATTGACTGAAAACCCTGGTTCAAGTTCAACAGATACACAAGTTCAGTCCGAGAGAAAAGATGTTGAAATGAGAAGATCTGAAAGCAAAACTGAGAACAACAGGTTTTTGTGCAGTCTGACGGGTGTAAATAATCTTGCAGAACGAATGGGGCATCTTACACCAGCAGGGAAAACATGAGACTGGCAGATTGTTTCCCAGCTACCAGACTTGAGTTCATCAATTGACTTTTGAGATTTTGCATGTCACAGGTGCTTAGACGATTCACAGGGTCTGCTGGCTGCTAGAGTTTTGAAGAAAAGACATCCTCAGATAGGTTTGCTCCGCATAAATAATTAGCTGACCTGTAAGTTTTAGTTCTTTATGTAAGTTTAGTGTTGCATACATGTGTAATGCCTCTTGCTGTACATGCCTCTGTTAATAGAGTAATTTTTTATGCTCTTGTCGAGCGAAAAAATGGTAGTCCATGGATCCGGGTAATGGTTTTGAATCTATGTCTGTACATGAGTGGTCATCTAAATATGCTTCTAACCCAGATAATGAAGAGCACATGTATACCTAGGCCCGAGAATACACAGAAAGTTTAGGAGAAGAAACGCGGAAATTAGCCACACAAAGTTTGTTTTATGGTCTCAAATCTTGATAAATGATGATCTTATTATATGATGGCCCGACATGGCTATATTTTAGAAAAATATCTATTTTGATACCTACTTTGTGAAAACGTTGGACCGCCGTTGATCTATATTTTTTTCTATGGGATCCATATATAATTGTTTTAACTTTAGCCAACTTGATCTAAAATGTCTTATTTTTATTTTGATATCTACTAATTTCATATGAAAGTCAATATTATATAGGCATAATAATCTTTTACAAATATAGTTTCCATTACTTTATTAAAATTTTTATGAAATTTTTTTTAATGCCTAAAAAGGTAAATGCATAAAAATTTAATAAAATCATGAAAATTTTACTTTCAATGGATTATTATATCTGCATAATATTTTCTTTTAAATGACATTGGTCTATGGAAAAAAGGTATAAAAATAAAAATAAGTCATTTTAAATTAAATTGACTTAAATTAAAATGAATTAGTCTTTAGTTTTTTTATATACAACATAATCATAGAAGAAAATATGAAATTTAATTTTAATTTTAATGTATTTATAGACAAAAATAATTCTATTTATTTAAGTTTTTTTTTATTATTTTGATTTGCTGATTTTCTTAAATTAATGGAATCATTCAATATATTTCAGGTGGGTCAATCTAAAAATTACTTAACATTTTCTAGGGAAATTGAAATTTTTAATGGGATGCCCTTCAATATTCTACATAGGTTCGTCCATGAAGATGGTGGTACGCTTATGTGAAATTTAGGGCGTCTTGTAACTTGCTGCATGTTGGCCTTTCAGAGGCAATAGTTTGTATGAAGGGCACCAAACCACCGGAAGACATCGGCGTAAATGAGTCAGACACCTATAACAAACAAGGGATCACGATTCACAACAACTTCATTAGAATCCACTTTTTCTTAAAAGTTGTTTTTTAGGATAAGGCGATAGAGTGTAAGTGTGAGTGCGCATGCAATATCCTTTAGGTGGCCAAAACCTGTAATCCATCCTCAGACTCTAAGCAAAACAGATACATTGCCTTGTTGAATGTGGAATTGGTATGCATAACCCTCAAACTCGATCAAACCAGACACTTAAAACCTTTCATATCAGCCACACTAGCCACATGTGAGCACAGGAGTAAGTTCTACAATGAGGCTCGTCATGTTGGTCTCGGCAAATCCGGGCCATGTGTTATGGACGATGGCTCTGAATCGGGCACAGAAGAGGGGGAGATGACGGAGGGTGTTGCTGCTACTGGGCGGCTCCGGGAGCTGCCGATTAGGGACGGTTGTGTTCACTTGGTTAAGACGGGCCTGATTGTCATCTTAAAAAATTTAAGGCCTTATCCCATCCTTGAGTGATGAGGTTTAGCACCTAAACAAAGGTTTTTCGATCCGTATTATGACTATCTTCACAGCTTCTTGTGCGATTTTCTATTTTTATTGCGCTCTATATCTTTTTTGTTGGCAAAAATAACAAATAAAGCACTAATATTTTGCATTGGACCGATTCACCCACTAATTATTTTTTTGGCCAAATAAACAACTAATGTTTCCAAATTGACTGAAATAGTCCACTCTCACAACGTTAACCATTAAATCTAACAGAATCTCAATATTAAATATTAATTTTAGTCCCTAGATTTTCTCCTTTTACTTCCAACACTTTTAAAGTTTGTGGATCTAACATTTCAACCACTTTCTCCCTTTCAAACCAACAAAATAAAAACTAAAAATAAAAATGGATCCCTCCACAATGTTCCCGTAGGTGGTGGCTGTGGAAGAGCTATTGTGGCAAGCCTTGAAGGTTTCCCAACGATAGAAGGGTCTCCTCCAAAAGCACGTCCGTCAACCTTCCTTGCGACTCACTCAGCCAATATCCTTGCTCCACTAAGATGAGCATGACCTTCTTACCAGAGTCTAATCCCGGCACAGCAAACTGGTCACACATTGATCTTGCGCTTGTTTATGCCAACTACTTGAAGTCACATCCAGATAACAAAAAATTTGATTTTGAAATTCCAAAATTGTGCAGCCAGATTGATATGATTGGGAGCCCCTACCCCCAATTTGGATGGTAGAAACCAAGTAGAAATCACAAATGTTTAAGCAAGGAATGCCAGAAAATTATGTCGGAGAGGGATGGGTTTTGGGTTGGGCATGAACCTATGCTTCCTTTCTAAAGAATTTGCTTCTGCAAAGGCAAGCCTTGGGTTTCAGCAGGGATAGGAAGAGAGAGGATAAAAGAGTATTTTAGAAAGAGAAAGCAAAGGTAATGAGGAGATAGAGGAGGGGTGTAGAGAAAGATGGAGAAAAAGAAAGAAATTTGCCCCTTTTATATATATATATATATATATATATATATATATTTGTTTGAATTTGGAAAAGGTGGTTGAAATATTATATTCAAAAATTTTAGAGATCTTGGAGTAGAAGTAGAAAATATAGGGACTAAATTTGTTATTTTATATCTAAACTCTATCAGATTAACAGTTGACATTACAGAAGTTGCTGATTTTAGCCAACTTAAAAACATCAATGGTTTATTTGGCCCAAAAAAAACATTAGTGGGTGAATCGGCCCGGACTGGAAACATTAGTGGTTCTTTTCATGATTTTTGCCATTTTTTTTTAGTACTAAGAATTATACATAAGGGAAAGAAAAAGAAAGTTGTTTATCCATATTTGTTTGGCAGTCACGTATCTAGTTTTTTTATTTATCCAACCAGAGGTAGCAGGAGAAAAAAAGAATCTCAACAAAAAAGCTGTAACAAGAAAATGAATGATCAACAATTCAGGTCTCACACTCTTGACACAAGAGTGGATAACACCCTAATCTTTCTGGATATGGCAATCAGGTCCCCTCTTCACCCAGTCCACACAACCATTCCTAAGTCTAACCAGCAGCGCTTGCCCTGCCCAGTTCAATGGCAATCGAGCGCCTTCCCAATGCACAGAACTGCTACCCCAGAATCGACCCCTCAAGTCCATCTGTTAAGTCCACTATTGAACAGTCGAGTGATTATCAATTTGGGCCACTTGAAATGGTTTGGTTGGCGAAGCAGCATGCGGGGTTTAGGCTGGGGGAGTGGCTGTTGGTGGTGGACTGTAGGAGTAGCAAGCTGTGGTGGCAAAGGTCAAGTAATTGAGTTCCGTGGCAGCGTAGTTGAATTTCTGGAAAATGTTCAAGAGACCATTCTACTTAAATTTTGTTAGGATTTCAGTCCTAAAGATCGTAAAAAATACAGAAAACACGGGCCTCAGCCTCATATAGGAGTTAGGTTACCCACATGCTACCACACGACTAACGGTGGCTGACGGAAGGCCGCGTGACTATCACATTCCAGGGATGCCCAATCCAATTCCATGGCCTGCCAGATGGCTGGGAATTGTAGAGGAAAGGCCTCGCACTAGAAAGTATGCCGGAAAAGTTGACAAGATTCTCCGTACTCATCTCTTAACCATTACGTATGCTTCTCCTTCATCTGCTATTTATGGATTATGGTTTTTGCATAATGTGAGATTGTAATTTTTTTTTTAAAAAAGACTTTTATGACGAAGACATGCAAGAATTGGCTTGGGTTTGGATCTAGTCAGCTACAAGGAAAATGGCATAGAACGATTGGGAAAATCCTCGCTAAAATCAATAAATCTGTTAGTATACATTATAACTTATATGTTGTCTAAAGGTGGTGTCTCAAGTTTGTTGTTATACCTCTATACAGACGGAACTTGTTCATGTTTGTAAAAATTTTATATCTATTATAATGGTTAACTCAGCATTATTATTCACCTATATTGATAGCTGATTAGTGATGCAAAAAACCATGAATTAACTTATAGGTTACCACTGCACTAATCCATCATACTTTTAAGACTAGCTATGTCTTCCGCTTGGGTGCAAGGTATATGCCTTCCCATCATATTATTTATGAAATTACATCCAAGCCTTAAATTCCTATAATTTACAATAATGTCATCACGCTATAACTCTCTATTATATGGCACATCCCAACTTTCTATAAATTACAATAACGTCATCACATCGTAACTAATTGCTATATTAAAGCTGTCCATTGTCAGATTATTCTTGTCATCCAGCTAAAATTAGTTGTTCTTCGATGCATATTATTATTCTCTGACAACATGCTTGTTCCTTCTACAATTTAATGTCTGTTTGCTATACCCGTAAGTAGTTGTTCTTTCTTAGATGATTCTTATTCTCTTATTTAATATAATTGTTCTATTATCTTATATTATTGTTTCCTAACAAATCTATCAATTCCCTTGATAATTAATTACTACTTACTATGTATCTAGTAGTTTTTCCCTTTTAGATACTTCTTATTTTTGTATTAAATATAATTGCTTATTTGTCTCATCTTGTTATTTCCTCACAAATCTATTTTTTCTTTTGTTATTTAATTAGTTGAACATGTTTGTTATACCTATAGTAGTTGTTTCTTGTTAGATTTTTTTTTGTACAATTTGTTCCTTGTTAGGTGATTCATGTTCTCATGTTAAATAGAGTTATTTGTTTGCCTCAATTTGTTGTTCCATTTTAAGTACACATATTTCTTTTTATAATTAGTAATTGCTTGGCTTGTTGTGCCTATAAAAGTTGTTCTTTATCAATTACTTTTTATTTTCTTAAAATATAGTTATTTCTTTGTCACATCTTGTTGTTCCATGTTAAATCTATATGCCTTTTGATATTTAATATTACTTTCACACAAGTTTCTACCTTTTACATAAGTTGTTCTCCACTGAAAAACTTTTTGTCCCCTTCTAATGTTTTACTGTTCTCTATTTTTTATCTTCAAATTTCAATTGAAAGAAAAAAAAAAAAAAGGAAAAAGAAGAAGAAGAAGAAAAGAGCAAAAAAGGATTTTATCTTCTTGTTTCAATTGAGGGAAAAAAAGAAAAAAGAAAAACATTGCAGAATAGGACAACCATTTCGACGACCAAATAAACCAGTCACCCGATGGTCGCCTTACTTGGCGACTAAGGTTTTGTTACCGTTTTGCCACCGGTTTCTTTAGTCACCAAAATTCAAAATGGCTAAATGCTGGTCGGAATTCAAATTTTTTGTTGTAGCGTCTTGAATTTTTTTAACTTAGCCAGCTTAGAAAAAGAAAAAGAAAAACTAATAGAAAATATTTATATGTTACCGAATTATTTTCAAAATACTTTTAGACTTCTTAAAGTGTAAAGGTTTAATCAAGTTTGTTAATATTAGGATCCTATCCTAGATCATTTTCCATTATATGAGATCGAGATCGTAAAATCGGATAATAGGATCATAGATCGTAAGATCCTACTGAAAAAATACAATCATTGTAATCAATAATATAATTCATATAGGAGACCAATCATAGTGGAAACTTAAATAAAGTTCAAGTGTCATAACAATGATACGATATAATTAGTGTTATAGCATAAATAAACCCCACGCCTTAGTAGAGCTAAGATGTTGTCTTTACTATTGTTTATCTTTCACCCCTTACTATAAGAGGTCTTATAGTTGGGGTTGAACGGGGGTCTAACTTTTTACAGGTAGCTTGAGCTTGAGCTCAAGTTAAGATTTTTCAAGTCGAGCCCATTTGAGTTTGAGTGGGTTCAAACTCTTTTAAGACTGAGCTTGAGCTTAAAGAAATTGGCCTTATGAGCTCACAGGCCTAACAGGCCTAACCTTTTTTCCCTTTCCCATTCATTCCATTAGTCCTAAGTCCTAACCCTTCTTCGCTCTACTTTTCAGATTTAGCACCAACTTCAATCTTTTCTTCTCAAATTTCTTCTGGACTTTTTTTCTTTTTTCTCAAATTTCTCTATTGGACTTGGCGAACCTTTATGGAATTTTCTTAGATTTCTTAAATTTCTTCTTAGCATCTAATGGAGATTTTAAATCAACTTCAAGCTTCGCTGAATCATGTCACCCCGATTGTAGAGTCAATGCCATAGGCAACATCAAAGTCCTCATCCCCGATGAGATTATCTGCACTGTTCCGAGTTTTCTCACTCCTTGCAACATCGCTCACCTTGCTTGGGTCAACAGATTTTGATCGATTTTGGTTAACCTTTGTCCTTTCCTTGATTTGAATGACGATAATGGAGATGAGACGCAAGATTGGGTGGTGGTGAACTAGTCTAGATAAGGTGTTAGGGATGAGTCCCCTGATGAATTGATTTGTGGTTGCCCAAAAATTGACACGACAACCAACAAAGAACTATAGTGGCTCCACAGTCAACATCTTGAGGAAGATGATGACTTATTTGTGAAGTTCACAAAATTAGGGTAGAGCAACAAAAGATTAGAAAGTTGGGATGGGTTCTATAACTAAGCTATAATTATGACACTAAATATTTATATATGTTATTTGAACCTGGCAAGCTTTTAGCCCAATCTCAAGCCTAACAAATTAAGCTTGAGCAATTTGAGCTTGAGTTCGAGTAATACCATACAAAAAATGGGCCGAGTTCGAGCTCAGAGGCCAAACTCGGGCTCAGTGGGCTCAAGTTTGGCTTAGCCCATTTTCACCCCTACTTATAGCAATAACATCATGCCATTAAACATTCAGCAAAAGATTGATATTGAAGGATTTTTCTTTATGCCAACTCTAGATGAACCCTTTACGCCAACATCTTAGAGACCAACAAAGAAGTTATTTCTCTATAAGGTGTATTTGAGTGTAAGATACTTTTACATCAACATAACTAATACAACAACCAACACAATTCTACAAAAAATTCATAAAAAAATATAATGAACACAATAATGATAAACTTATAAATGTACTTTTGAAGCCTTGAGTTTTGTCTTTTAAATAAGAGAGAGAAAGACAAACTCTCTTTCTTTTTCCAATCATACCATATCATCAATTTTATTACTTTCTGACAACGTTTCATGATCTCAGATCAAGTAATTGAGGGCTCTTAAGATTCAGATCGGGATTTTAACAACATTAGTTTTAATAATTACTCTTTCCGTTTAGCATTAATTGACCATTTTACCTTTTTTTTACTGAAGTTTGATTTAAACGTATTCATATTAATATATATTGAAAAAAATTCTTAAAAATTATATTTAGAAACTATAATCTTTAAAGTTTCATTTTCAAATAAAATAGGGGTAAAATCCATATTTAATCCCCTAACTATAAGGGTCGTCCTAATGTGGTCCCTTAACTCTAAAAGTAACTATTAAAATCCCTAACTCAACTTTTGTGTCCTATTTTAGTCTCTGCCATTAATTCAATCGTTATTTCTGATGGAAAAAGCTTATGTGGCATTCAAATTGACACGTGGCATCCTATTTCATAACAATGAATGACTATATTGAAATAATACAAAATTTAGATTAAAATTGACATAAACTAATAATATTAGGGACTTAAACGTATATTGGCCAACAATTCGTCAAATCTCCACCTGCTTCTCAGGTGTCCAACTCCGTCTCCGACCGAACTCCGGCTCTGTCCTCGACTAAACACATCTCCACTTTCTCCAATCAAAATCAAAATCACCGCCCGAACTTCTCCTAGTTACTCTACTCTTCGATTGCCAAAAAATTTCGCGGCAGAGAAGATTTTTGGCCTTTCTTGACTGACTGCCAAAATTGGGAGTCCGAAATCACCGGCCGAAATATTTTTGGCCTTCCTTGACCCGACTGCCAAAATCGGGAGTTCAACCGAGTTACCCGACACTCTGTTCTTCGAGTTCATGGCGCCGAAGCTTTATGAGGATCATTTCATAGAGAGAGGGATGATGGGCGTTGTGAAAATTGGGGTCGTCGGCGATTGGAAGTGGTTACCGGCGGGGAGGACTGTAAGGGTATCGTGGGAGATGGAGAGATGGTGGCGGGGTAGATGGGGAGACAGAGGGCGGCGAGATGGTAGATGATGAGGTAATGGCCGAGTGGGTATCAAGGCGGATTTTCGTTGGGCAGCGTGTAGGCCGGAGGTGGGCGGCGGCAGTGTTCCCAGTTCGAATCGAAGAAGATTTGGGGAAGATAGAAATTAGGGGTTAATGTCACTTCAAGTCCTTCGAATTATGTGTTTTATCAATTTTAGCCTATTGTTTTTTTTTCTTCCATTCTAGCAACTCATTATTATGACATAGGATGCCACGTGGCAAAGTAAGTGCCACATAGACATTTTCCGTCAAAGATAACGACTTAATTGATAGAATGGACCAAAATAGGACAAGCTAAGAGAGGTAAGGGACTTTAATAGGCACTTTTGAAGATAAGGGACCACTTTGGGACAACCCTTAAAGTTAGGGGACCAAATTTGAATTTTACCCAATAAAATAGCAATATTTTTTTAATAAAATTTTAAAAAAATAAAATTATAAATTAATTACTGTGAATGGTAAAAAAATCAATT
This sequence comes from Aquilaria yunnanensis, assembly GCA_039654915.1. Taxonomy (NCBI): domain Eukaryota; kingdom Viridiplantae; phylum Streptophyta; class Magnoliopsida; order Malvales; family Thymelaeaceae; genus Aquilaria; species Aquilaria yunnanensis. The sequence goes on from CM077593.1 coordinate 111,966,531, forward strand.
TTTGTGAAACAGATGAAGTATATAATTTAGCTAATAATCAAAATACATAAATGTAAAATATTTGGTGTTGATTTTCTTTTACCATGATAAATCACTAAACATAATTTTTTTTGCACATTTTCATATGTACTATTATTATTTTCATCATGATTTCCCCCAAAATAAACTTTAATAAAAAGAAAAGAATTATAAAAATTTTCAAATCTCAATCATTGCTAACATCATTTCCCTATCAAATTTTGTTTTTAAATAAAAAATGTAATAACATCAATGTTTTTTGTGTCTAGATATGTATATTAATTGAATTTTAATCATGTTGTATATGTATGTTACTGGTACATTAATGTAAAATGAAAAAAATTTACCCATCATATGCGGTATATAGTTGACGTACAACATGGTATGTTGTAATAAACTGCAATAAATTGAAAAATAAAAGACATATATAGAGACATCGATACGAAAAATATTACAATATAGTAGAAACAAAAATCTAACATCCAATTCGCTTTAAGTCAATTTAAAATGGCTAATTTTTATTCTTACATTTTTCCACCCAATCTTAATTTTGTTAAAAAAGTCAATATTATACAGATGTAATAATACATTGAAAGAAAAAAAATTATGATATTATTAAATTTTTAGAAATTTATCTTTTTTTAGACATTAAAAAGGAAAAATAATGCATTTTCAGTTGAGTTAACTTAAATAAAAATAAATTGGGTGTAAGGCACATTGTGAAATGTTTCTATCAAAATAAATTGGGTGTAAGGCACCTTGTGAAATGTTTTTAGTGCAAGGTAGTCATTTAGGTACAAGTGCTACATAAAAGTGTTCACTTACTGTTTTTGTAACACCCTATGAAGATTAATGTTAAAAGAAAATAATAATAATAATAATAAAAGTAACCATGAGTTTTAAGGTTGAATGAGAAATAAGACATTCATAGTGACTTAATTGAATAAATTAAGAAAGATAGTGATAGGCGAGGATTGTTAAGTTTAGTGTGATTGTGTAAAGATAAGGATAAGTTGGTGAATAAAAGGAGAAACAAGTACCAACTAAGAATGGCAAAGATTATCTAATGCAACTTGTGGCAACGTCGGGTTTTCTGGAGTCGCCACCAATCAGTTTACTTAGGTCGATTGGTCACCTAAAATATGGTCTGCGAGAGTTCGGGGGTTCGGGAGTACGGTTACGTTGAAACAACTTTGTTAAAACGCCCAAAAATTGGCACCTTAGTTGATTTTAATTTTGTTTTACTTTGCTTTTAAAAAAAATTTCAGTTAATTTAGATATTTTAACTGAATTAGTCGAAAATGTGGATTTTTGGTAATTAAGTTGGATAAAATTTGATACTTCCGAACCATGGACTCTTCCGAGTCATTTGGACACGGAAGATTTTTGATTCCGAACCATGGACTCTGCCGAGTCATTTGGACACGGAATTTGGTGAAATTTTAAACAATTTTATCCATATTGTAAAAATATGGATTTTTATCTTTGTATTTAATTTATTTATTTTAAAAAAATTGATATTTTCCAAACCGTAGATCCTGCCGGATCATCCGGATATGGAAATTGATTTACTTAATCGTAATTATTTAATTCCTGAAATTAATTTTTTAAAAGGTAATGATTTTTAATACTAACTAAAAATTTGTCTTTATATTTTTACTTCTTTTTTTTTTCTTTCTTTTCTTTTCTTTTTTTTTTTTTTTTATCTTTTATCTTATTTTTCTTATCTTCTTTTTTTTATTTCTTTTTTTATCTTTCTTTTATTTCTTTTTTTTTATCTTTCTTTTATTTTTATCTGATTTTTTTCTTAATTTATAAAAGAATTCAAAAGCAATTAATTTTTTTATTTAATAAGAAGTTAATTTAAAGGAATCAAAGAGTTTAAAAAAAAAATAAAATAAAATAAAAATCTTTGATCATGGTACGGGGCGTTGTTACTCAGCCAGACCCTCTTCACCAGGTGAAGCAGCTCAAAAGCGGGCACGAGACAGTTTCCAGCCAATATACCATGAACTAATTTTTTTATTAAAATAATTATTTAATACCAGGATTTTATTTATTTACCAAAGAAAACAAAAGAGTTGAAAATAAAATCTTAATTCTCATGTATTTGATTTTTTATTTAAAAGATTAACCAAAATTAATTATTCAATAAAATAATAAAGAAAAGATTTATATAAAGAAAGTCTTGATATTTATACATATTTATTTTTTTAAGCTTATTTTTTTTATTTGATAAAAGATGAACCAAGAAAGTAATTATTTAATCAAGGTTTTGTTTATTTAATGAAGAAAACTAAAGATTTATATGTATATTTTAAAAATAAAAGTGAAGCCTTAATATTTTATTTAATAAAAGGTAAATCAAAAAGTAAACAAAACTTTATTTATTTAATGATGAAACCAGAAATTTATATATATATTTCAAAAATAAAATAAAAATCTTAATATTTGTTTGTTTTATTTTTGATAAAAAAATTAAGCAAAAATGATTATTTAATAAGGAAAATAAAGGTAAAGTTTTGATATTTATATAATTTATTTTGAAAAAAGATTAAAGAAATCAAAGATTTATATGTATAAAAAGTTTTTGATATTTATATGATTTTTTTTATGTTCTTTTTGTTTGCTAAAAGATTTTTATTATTACCTTTATTTGAAATCATTTGAATAAAATTTTATTTAATAAAGGAAACAAAAACAAAAAAAAATATTATATCTTTTTTTTTATTATTTTGAAAGAAATAAGTAAAATATTAGCCCAAGAAAATTTTTACTCCTTTATTCTTTTTATTAATAAAGAAACCAAAAAAATTATATTTTATTATTTTGCTGGATAAAGAGATAAATAAAAAATATTAGTCCAAAGTTTTTTTTATTTTTTTTAATAATAAAGGAAAATTTATTTATATATTTTATTTAAAAAATATTTTCCAAGCCATGGATCCTGGCGGATCATTTGGACATGGAATTTAATTTCTTTTTTATATTTCATTATCAATTATTAATTAGAAAAAAAAAACATCACTTTTAAAGATGTATTTAAAAAAATAATTTGTATTTATTTATTTATTTATTTCATTATGTTTGTTTATTAAAAGGAATAAAAACTTTGTTTCAAAAAAAAAAAAATTTTATTAGCCTTTAGGAAATTATTCACATAAAATTCCTTTTTTTAATCTTTTAGTTAAAAAAAAAATTAATAAAGTGGGGCTTTTTGGCCATCCACTTTAATAACACAATAATAAAAGTTAGCACAATTAATATAGTTAGTTGTTAATAACAATAAAAAAGTTAGTAAAGTTAGATTAACAATTAACAACAATAATAAAAATTAGCCAAGTTTAATTAAGTCAATTAATTAACAACAATAATAAAAGTTAGCCAAGTTTAATTAAGTTGATTAATTAACAACAATAAATAAAAGTTAGCCAAGTTTAATTAAGTTAATTAATTAACAACAATAATAAAAAGTTAGCCAAGTTTAATTAAGTTAATTAATTAACAACAATAAATAAAAGTTAGCCAAGTTAATTAATTGATTAACAACAATAATAAAAAGTTAGTCAAGTTAATTAAATTAATTAACAATAATAATAAAAGTTAGCCAAATTAATTAATTGATTAACAAAGTTAATTAAATTAATTAATTAACAACAATAATAAAAAGTTACCCAAGTTTAATTAAATTAATTAACAAAATTAATTAAATTAATTAATTAACAATAATAAAAGTTAGTAAGTTAGTTGTTAGTTGTTAGTTGTTAATAACAACAATAAAGAAAGGGTTAGTAATAAACAAATAATAAATAAATAAGTAAAAATTAAAAAAGGTTAATAATTAATTCTGCAAGAACAAAAGAAAAAGTTAGTAACCAAAGTGAAAAAGAATGAAAAGATAGAAGATTAAGTAGGGGTTTTACCCTAGCAGTTTAATTTTGAATCTGAAGAATGAAGAAGAACAGAGCAACAACGCGGGAGCAGGGGCAGGGAGTGGTTTTGGCGGCCAAGACGGTGCACGGCAGGGGAGAAGTGGACGGCGGCCAGGGGCGAAGGAGGAAGACGGCGTCACGGCGAGGAGGAAGGCACGGCGGCGGCGGACGGCGAGGGGCACGGCGGAGAGAGAGAGAGAGAGAGAGAGAGAGGGAACAGCAGTAAAAAAAAAAATTTGGCTTTCTGGGGAAGAAGGGAAGAGGGCTGGGGCTAAGGGCTGTAATTTTCTCTTTTTTTAAAATGGAGCTCTAAGTTTTTTTGCTATTTTTTTTCTGTGTTCAGCACAAAATTTGGGGGGCTATTTATAGAGGAAGTTTAGCTGAACTGTTGATGGATAAATTAATAAAAAATTTCAAACTTATCTCTTAAATTGGTAAAATGACAATTTTAGTCCTTTACGTCTCTCAGCCTCTGGATAAGTTCCTGAAGCTTCTGATTTTGACAATTTTGTCGTTTTCTGTCAATTTGAGCCAAAAACGTCGGCAGGCTCAAAATTTTATGTGACAAACTGCCAAATGCTCCTGGAACTTTCAGAATTTGTCAATTTTGCCTGAAACTTCTTAATTTTGTCATTTTTACCTCAAACTTTTAAATTTTGTCATTTTTATGGAGTTTTCTTTTTTTCTTTCAAACATACACATATACACACATATATCAAATCTTAAAAAAATATATATATTTTAAACTAATTAAAAAAAAATTTAGTAATAATAATAACAATAATAATAATAATACATTTTTTTATTTAATTTTTTTTATTTAATTTTTTTTTAAAATTATTTTAATGGCCGGACGAAATTGGGTGTCAACAGCTGCCCCCCTTTGCATGCTTCATGGGACATGATGTATGCAAAGTTAGTTACCAAATTTCGTCCAGCTTAGCTAGGCATTGAAAACCTTCTCGCCGCCTAAACTCTGAGGTTTAAGGAAAGGTCCTTAGAACCTCTAACGATAGGAAAGGTTCTATCGTTGTAAGATGGACTGAATGATTGATTGTTTGTTTGAGGTTTAAGGAAAGGTCCTTAGAACCCCTAACGATAGGAAAGGTTCTATCGTTGTAAGATGGACTGAATGATTGATTGTTTGTTTGAGGTTTAAGGAAAGGTCCTTAGAACCTCTAACGATAGGAAAGGTTCTATCGTTGTAAGATGGACTGAATGATTGATTGTTTGTTTGAGGTTTAAGGAAAGGTCCTTAGAACCTCTAACGATAGGAAAGGTTCTATCGTTGTAAGATGGACTGAATGATTGATTGTTTGTTTGAGGTTTAAGGAAAGGTCCTTGGAACCTCTAACGATAGGAAAGGTTCTATCGTTGTAAGATGGACTGAATGATTGATTGTTTGTTTGAGGTTTAAGGAAAGGTCCTTAGAACCTCTAACGATAGGAAAGGTTCTATCGTTGTAAGATGGACTGAATGATTGATTGTTTGTTTGAGGTTTAAGGAAAGGTCCTTAGAACCTCTAACGATAGGAAAGGTTCTATCGTTGTAGGATGGACTGAATGATTGATTGTTTGTTTGAGGTTTAAGGAAAGGTCCTTGGAACCTCTAACGATAGAAAAGGTTCTATCGTTGTAAGATGGACTGAATGATTGATTGTTTGTTTGAGGTTTAAGGAAAGGTCCTTGGAACCTCTAACGATAGGAAAGGTTCTATCGTTGTAAGATGGACTGAATGATTGATTGTTTGTTTGAGGTTTAAGGAAAGATCCTTAGAACCTCTAACGATAGGAAAGGTTCTATCGTTGTAAGATGGACTGAATGATTGATTGTTTGTTTGAGGTTTAAGGAAAGATCCTTAGAACCTCTAACGATAGGAAAGGTTCTATCGTTGTAAGATGGACTGAATGATTGATTGTTTGTTTGAGGTTTAAGGAAAGATCCTTAGAACCTCTAACGATAGGAAAGGTTCTATCGTTGTAAGATGGACTGAATGATTGATTGTTTGTTTGAGGTTAAGGAAAGGTCCTTAGAACCTCTAACGATAGGAAAGGTTCTATCGTTGTAAGATGGACTGAATGATTGATTGTTTGTTTGAGGTTTAAGGAAAGGTCCTTGGAACCTCTAACGATAGGAAAGGTTCTATCGTTGTAAGATGGACTGAATGATTGATTGTTTGTTTGAGGTTTAAGGAAAGGTCCTTAGAACCTCTAACGATAGGAAAGGTTCTATCGTTGTAAGATGGACTGAATGATTGATTGTTTGTTTGAGGTTTAAGGAAAGGTCCTTAGAACCTCTAACGATAGGAAAGGTTCTATCGTTGTAAGATGGACTGAATGATTGATTGTTTGTTTGAGGTTTAAGGAAAGGTCCTTGGAACCTCTAACGATAGGAAAGGTTCTATCGTTGTAAGATGGACTGAATGATTGATTGTTTGTTTGAGGTTTAAGGAAAGGTCCTTGGAACCTCTAACGATAGGAAAGGTTCTATCGTTGTAAGATGGACTGAATGATTGATTGTTTGTTTGAGGTTTAAGGAAAGGTCCTTAGAACCTCTAACGATAGGAAAGGTTCTATCGTTGTAAGATGGACTGAATGATTGATGTCGAGGCAAAGGTTCCATCCTTAAAACCTCGGATTGATTGATTGATGTCGAGGCAAAGGTTCCATCCTTAAAACCTCAAATTGATTGATTGATCTCGAGGCAAAGGTTCCATCCTTAAAACCCCGGATTGTTTGATTTTGAGGCTAAAGAGCTTTCCTTAGGACCTCGAGCGAAATTTATATGAAAGCAATTGAAATTGGAATAATTTTCTTCGAAAGTGTGAATTTTCATAATAGGTGAGTGCAAAAATTTAAACTTCGATAAGATGAGTGAATCTTGATGATGACAATAACACTGACAAATTATGTAAAGGGAACGGATGTTTGGAATCAATATCCAAGGTTCATCTAATATTTTCTTCAGTAAATATAGATTCCCTTGTGAGATATGTCATCCAAATAAGGTTAAAGCTTAACTACCCCAAAATGTTATGCCTAGTAGACCTAATAGGATGCGTCTCAAGAGTAATAAAAATTACTCTTTACTCAGCCATTCCAACCTAAAGGCATTGTCCCATGGTTTTAATATCAGCATGGACGAAACTATCTTATAAGAAAAGAAATTCCTTGAAAAGAAAAACTGAAACGCGAAAGAAAATGCTGATAATAAAACTAAAGGACAAGAAAAACGGATCAGATCGCTTCTTTCTTCCACAATACTTCAACAGGGTGAGTAGAGGACCATTATGGGAGTGAACTGGTCGGGAAAGACTGTCGTGTCCAGTCTATCTGAATTATTGCTGGATCTGGTTCAGGAACAAAAGCTTGTATTTTATCTAGCAATTCTTCAGCAGTTGTTGCGGATATTATGATTCGCCGTGCCACTCTTGATATGAAATTCTTCTGCATAGCATAATCCATAAAAGCTATCAGACCTGTAAAGAAATTGTTAACATTTAAAAGCCCAATGGGTTTCTTATGCAAATTAAGTTGGGCCATGGAAGCAATTTGAAAGACTTCTCCCAACGTGCCAAAACCACCTGGTAGAGCGATAAAAGCATCAGCATTTAAAAGCATTTGTAACACACGCTCTTGCAAATTTTTAACCACTAATTCTTCTCCAATCGTACCCCCGGAAACAAATTTCAAAGGTCCAGGGATGATGCCCAAAACTTGACTTCCTCCTAAAGATGCTGCTGATGCTACACCTCCCATTAATCCGACACTACCTCCTCCATAAACTAAATGTATTTTTCGCTCAGCTAATACTCTACCCAAATGGTTGGCTGCCTTTAAATACTCTTCATCTTTTCCAGGAAAAGCCCCAGAAAATACACAAATACTTCGGGATTTACGAGTTGGGGTTTTCTCCATTCCTATCCTTATCCTTGTGAGAAAAGAGGATATATTTATAGAGATGAAGAGATAAGGCAATAATTTTATTTTCAAGAGTGGATACATTATTGCCAGCTATACACAGTAGTCACGAGTATGACTCTGGTCAGGTATGGGTACACTATCGTTAAAAGAGGAGGAAAATTTTCAAAATAGCTGCTAGCATGTACAGTAGTCACTACTGTAGCTTACGTCAGGAGTAGGTATGTGATTGTTGGAAGGGAAGGAAAATTTCAAAAGTGGCAGCTATATACAGTAGTCCGTGTCAGGAGTGGGTACATTATTGCCAAAGGGGAGGAAGATTTCAAAAGCGACAGCTAGCACGTACAGTAATCGTAACTATGGCTCATGTCAGGAGTGGATACATTATCGCTGAAAGGGGAGGAAAATTTCAAAAGCGACAGCTAGTACGTACAGTAATCGTGACTTTGGTTCACGTCAGGAGTGGATACATTATTACCAAAAGGGGAGGAAAATTTCAAAAGCGACAGCTAGTACGTACAGTAATCGTGACTTTGGTTCACGTCAGGAGTGGATACATTATTACCAAAAGGGGAGGAAAATTTCAAAAGCGACAGCTAGCACGTACAGTAATCGTGACTTTGATCCTCGTCTTCCACTGGCTTTGCGTCCAGTAATGGCTTCAATGCTTTCTATGAATCGGTGATTTGCATCTCATCTAGCTTTCTCACAAACTGGCAAACAGGGTCGTTTAGGGTCAGATTCCCAAGACTGTAACGATCTCGTTCTTTTTGGAAAATTATCCATAATCCAACAACCTCAAATTGCACTATTCCACAAGAATGCGCTTCAAGAACCTCTCGAATATCTTCTAGAGATTCCTTACGCAAGCCATTCTTAATGAATCTTATTCTATCATTACGATTTCTGGTGATCACTCCTGGAGCACGACATTTATTGCCGCAAATCCACCATCCACAATTATGACAAACGCCTAGCCTCTTTGCTCTTCTTTTTTTGGCATAAGCGCTTTTACCAAAGCCGGGCATACGGGGAAAGAACGCTTCGGGAACTTCACCAACTGAACGAACCTTAGCTTCAATTAGCCACCGCACATTATCAGGAATGCCTTTGTGCATAAATACTCTGAATCGTTCACATCTAGCTTGATAAATCTTTTTAAGAACATTTATTGGGAAGGAAGGAAAATACTTTCGTAGGGCGGAAAGAGAAGACTCCATTGATGAAGGAGGCAAAGAAAGAAATTAGTGATTGTAGGAAACGAACATAACTAACACATATTTATAGTGACGAAAGGGATAATGCGTTTATTACACTTACAGAAGCAAGTACATTATTGTCAAAAGAAAAGACAAATGACAGCTTATATGTACAGCAATCATGACTGTGGCTCTCATCTTCCACTGATTTATGTCTAGTAACGGCTTCAATGCCTTCTATAAGTCGGGGATTTGCTTCCCATCCAGTTTTCTCACAAACTGGCAAACAGGGTCATTAAAAGTTAGATTTCCAAGACTGTAACGATCCTGTTCTTTACGGAAAGTCCACCATAAATCCATAATTTCCCATTGCACTATTTCACAAGAATGTGTTTCAAAAGTTAATAGGATATCATCCAAAGATTCCTTACGCAGGCCATTCTTGATGAATTTTCTTTTATCTTCATGATTTCTGGAGATGTATCCTAAAAAGCGACATTTAGTATTACAATTCCATCGTCCACATTTATGACAGACACCTAGCCTCTTTGCTCTTCGCTTTTTGGCATAAGCGCTTTTACCAAAGCCGGGCATACGGGGAAAGAACGCTTCTGGAACTTCACCAGCTGAACGAACCTTAGCTTCAATTAGCCACCGCACATTGTCAGGAATGCCTTTGTGCATAAAGACTCTAATCCTTTCACATCTAGCTTGGTAAATCATTTTAAGAACATTTATTGGAATGGAAGGAAAGTATTTTCGCATGGCGGAAAGAGTAGAATCCATTGATAAAAGAAGAATTTGAGAGAAGAGATGAAGAAATCAGTTATTGTAGGAAACTGAGAGTCAGAGAGTATTGCATCCGCTACTTTACCGGAAAGAAGAACACGCATTTATAGCGATGAAAGGATAACGTGTTAATTACGCTTACAGGAACAAGTATATTAAAAGAAAAGACAAATGACAGCTTATATGTACAGGAATCATGACTGTGGCTCTCATCTTCCACTGATTTATGTCTAGTAACGGCTTCAATGCCTTCTATAAGTCGGGGATTTGCTTCCCATCCAGTTTTCTCACAAACTGGCAAACAGGGTCATTAAAAGTTAGATTTCCAAGACTGTAACGATCCTGTTCTTTACGGAAAGTCCACCATAAATCCATAATTTCCCATTGCACTATTTCACAAGAATGTGTTTCAAAAGTTAATAGGATATCATCCAAAGATTCCTTACGCAGGCCATTCTTGATGAATTTTCTTTTATCTTCATGATTTCTGGAGATGTATCCTAAAAAGCGACATTTAGTATTACAATTCCATCGTCCACATTTATGACAGACACCTAGCCTCTTTGCTCTTCGCTTTTTGGCATAAGCGCTTTTACCAAAGCCGGGCATACGGGGAAAGAACGCTTCTGGAACTTCACCAGCTGAACGAACCTTAGCTTCAATTAGCCACCGCACATTGTCAGGAATGCCTTTGTGCATAAAGACTCTAATCCTTTCACATCTAGCTTGGTAAATCATTTTAAGAACATTTATTGGGATGGAAGGAAAGTATTTTCGCATGGCGGAAAGAGTAGAATCCATTGATAAAAGAAGAATTTGAGAGAAGAGATGAAGAAATCAGTTATTGTAGGAAACTGAGAGTCAGAGAGTATTGCATCCGCTACTTTACCGGAAAGAAGAACATGCATTTATAGCGATGAAAGGATAACGTGTTAATTACGCTTACAGGAACAAGTATATTAAAAGAAAAGACAAATGACAGCTTATATGTACAGGAATCATGACCGTGGCTCTCATCTTCCCCTGATTTATGTCCAGTAATGGCTTCAATGCCATCTATAAGTCGGGGATTTGCTTCCCATCCAGTTTTCTTACAAACTGACAAACAGGATCGTTTAAAGTTACATTCCCAAGACTGTAACGGTTTCGTTCTTTATGGTAAGTCCTCCATAAACTGATAATTTCACCTTGCACTTTTCCACAAGAATGCGTTTCAAGAGTCTCTCGGATATCTTCCAGAGATTCCTTACGCAGGCCATTCTTAATGAATTTTCTTTTATCTTCACGATTTATGGAGATGTATCCTAAAGAGCGACATTTAGTAATACAATTCCATCGCCCACATTTATAACACACGCCTAGTCTCTTTGCTCTTCGCCTTTTGGCATAACGGCTTTTACCTAAACCGGGCATGCGGGGCATAAATGCATCTGGAACTTCACCCGCCAGACGGACCTTAGCTTCAATTATCCACTGCACATTATCGGGAATGCCTTTGCGTGTAAAAACTCTGATTCTTTCACATCTAGCAAGGTAGATCTTTTTAAGGACTTTTATTGGAAAGGAAGGAAAGTATTTTCGCAGTGCAGAAAGAGTAGAATCCATTGATGAGAGAAGAATTTGAGAGAAGAGGGAAATGAATCAGTTATTGAAGGAAACTTAGATAACCGACTGGAAGAACATGCATTTATAGCGATGAAATGGATAACGTGTCGATTACACTTACGGGAGCAAATACATTATTAAAAGAAAAATGGAAAATTTTAAATATGATAAATTGTATGTACAGTGATTGTGACTGTGGCTCACATCTTCCACTGGTTTTACGTCCAGTAACGGGATTAATGGCTTCTATGAGTCGAGGATTTGCTTCCCATCCAGTTTTCTTACAAGCTGACAAATAGGGTCGTTTAATGTCAGATTCCCGGGACTGTATCGTTCTCGTTCTTCATGAAAAATGCTCCATAAATCGAGAAGTTCACGTTGCACGGATCCACAAGAATGCGTCTCAAGAGTCAATTGGAGATCATCCAATGAGTCCTTACTCAGGCCATTCTTAATGAATCGTATTTTATCTTCTCGATTATCAGAGATCATCCCTAAAGAACGACATTTAGTATTACAGGTCCAGCGTCCGCATTTATGACAGACGCCTAGTCTCCTCGCTCTTCGTTTTTTGGCATAAGAGCTTTTGCCTACACCAGGCATGTGAGACACAAATGCCTCTGGGATTTCACCTGCCAGACGAACCTTAGCTTCAATTAACCACCGCACATCTTCAGGGATTCCTTTATGCATCAGAGCTTTTAATCGTTCACAGCGAACTTGGTAGATCTTTTTGAGGATGTTCATTGGGAGAGAAGGAAAATATTTTCGCAAGGTAGAAAAAGTAGGATCCATTTTCTAGGAGAAAGTAAAAGAAAGGAGGGAGGAAATGATCAGTTATTATGGGCAACTGAGAGAACCGACTTGAGAGTCACGGAGTACCGTATCCGCCGCTTAACCGGAAAAGTGAATCCTACTTTATTTTGATGTGATAGATATTCCATCCAGCTGACGTCGATTCAGTCCTTGATTATTGAATCCATTGTCCGCTTTTGACGAATTTTCAACGACAATATTTCTTGATGTCTGCCTTATCTTTGACGATAGCTATCACTCATCTTGGATGCTGCTAAGCTGGCATCAATTCTGTTCTTTTAGGTGTAGCCTCAATTGCCAGGCTTTTGATGAATTTTCAACGACAATATTTCTTGATGTCTGCCTTATCTTTGATGATAGCTATCACTCATCTTGGATGCTGCTAAGCTGGCATCAATTCTGTTCTTTTAGGTGTAGCCTCAATTGCCAGGCTTTTGACGATATTGTATGCTTTATCCTTGGATTCCTGATGGGGCTGGGTCCAGCGTATTAGCTATGCGTCCAATTAGTAAGAGCTGATGTCATTAAGATCTCAGCTTATACTGCTGCAATCATGCTGCGGACATGCTTTTCATTTGATCCCTGTTATGTAAAAGCCATGCATGCATGATGTGAAATGCATGAATGCAAGGCATGTGTAACTGATGTTTTTTTTTTTTTTTTTTTTAATCTAGCTCTTCATGTCTTTGCTTTACTTTACTGGATCTTCTTTGTGATTTCCTTCTCGGACTATTATTGAATCTCTTTATGCTTTCCAGCTGTTGTCCATTGTCTCAAAAGCCCAACTCTGTTCAAAAATCCTCTTTCCTTGCCTTATTTTTGAATTTTGACCTCAATTTTCTTTAATGCCCGCCTCATATTTTATGCTTCTCTGGATAATTGTCCCTGTTGAAATATTCGTGAGCATGATTCTTTCCTGCTGACATAGACATGTTAAGACTTCTGAAATGATCATTCAGGCTACCACCAAGGCTATCTCCCAAAGATTTGTTACTCCTTCTTCTTTGTTAGCCTATGTTCTGTGCTGCTCGCAAAGCAGGACCTCAATCTTACCTGTTTTAATTCACAAAGCTTATCAAAGTAATCTACGGTCTTTGTTTTTTTCTAAGTTTTAATTATTACTATTCTTCCTTCAAAAGTCACAATTTATTGCACACTTAAGGCTAGTAGGAATGTGAGATTTGAAGGAAAAGAACTGGATAGAAGCGACTTTAGCATTTTGAACGTGAGAATCTAAGGTAAGTTAAAGAGAATTGGCTTTTATTTATGGGTAAAAGAATATGAAAATCTTAGGTACAGATAGATAATGAAAGTGTAAGGGAAGAAAGCTCTCTTTGACAACTTTGATCAAATAAACTTTGGTAACCCTGTATCCACTTCTCCCCTTCTGTTCGAAAATTTCTTCATTATGCAAAGTATTTCTTTACTGCATCCGAATTTACTGGCTTCGGTAATTCTCGTCCATCCATTTCTGTCAGAATTAGTGCCCCTCCTGAAAATGCTTTCTTCACGACATATGGCCCGTCATAATTTGGTGTCCATTTTCCTCTTGAATCATGTTGCATGGGTAAAATTTTCTTGAGCACTATGTCACCTTCGTGAAATTGTCGTGGGCGAACCTTTTTGTTGTAAGCACGAATCATCCTTCTTTGATAAAGTTGCCCATGGCAGAGGGCTATCATTCTTCTTTCATCAATTAGATTTAATTGCTCGTATCTAGCTTTGACCCATTCTGCTTCTCCTAATTGAGTATCCATTAGTACCCTTAATGAAGGAATTTCAACTTCGATAGGCAATACAGCCTCCATACCGTATACCAGAGAAAAAGGTGTTGCTCCAGTAGAAGTACGGGTAGAAGTTCTATAAGCATGCAGTGCAAAAGGTAACATCTCATGCCAGTCCTTGTAAGTGACGATCATCTTTTCAACAATTCTCTTGATATTTTTATTGGCCGCTTCTACTGCACCATTCATCATCGGTCGATAAGGTGCTGAATTGATATGCTTGATTTTGAATTGCCGGCACAAAGTCTGCATCATTGCATTATTCAGGTTCGTGGCATTGTCTGAGATGATACACTCTGGCGGTCCATAGCGACAAATGATTTCTTTCTTAATGAACCGGCATACCACCTTTTGAGTTACGCTTGCATAAGACACAGCTTCTACCCATTTAGTAAAGTAGTCAATTGCAACTAGGATGAATTTGTGACCATTGGAAGCTTTAGGGGTAATCGCTCCAATAACATCGATTCCCCACATGGCAAAAGGCCAAGGTATTGCTGTTACATTAAGAGGAACAGGTGGAGCTTGGATCTTGTTGGCATATATTTGGCATTTGTGACATTTTCTTACGTGATTGACGCAATCACTTTCCAATGTGAGCCAATAGTAACCAGCCCTCATTATTTGTCTTGCCATAGTATGACCACTAGTGTGTGCTCCACATATTCCAGAATGAACTTCTTCCATGATCTTTCGTGCTTCATGAGTATCTACACAGCGAAGTAGCATCGAGTCTGGGGTTTTCTTGTAAAGTATGTCTAGGTTTAAAAGAAAACCCATTGACAATCTTCGTAGAAATTTCTTGTCATTTTCTGATACTTCTGGTGGATATACTCTTTCTTGGAGGTATTTCTTGATATCGTGATACCAAGGCTTTCCATCCAATTCTTCTTCGATGCTCATGCAATAAGCTGGAGAATCTATTATTCTCATCTCGAACACAGGAGTATGCTCGGGGTCACTGATCTTGTACATAGCAGCCAAAGTAGCTAAAGTATTCGGTATTTGATTATCTTCCCTTGGAAGATGATGGAAGCTTATACTGTTGAATTTTCGAGCCAAGTCTAGTATGAGCTTTTGGTAAGGGATCAATTTTGAATCCCTTGTCTCCCATTCTCCGTTGATTTGATATATGACTAATGCGGAATCCCCATAAACTCGGAGATCTCGCACTTTCAATTCCAGTGCCATTTGGAGTCCCATAGCACATGCCTCATACTCTACTATATTGTTGGTACAAGGAAATGTAATTTTTGCTGTAAGAGGGAATTGCTCTCCACTTGGAGAGATGAGTATGGCTCCAATCCCTTGTCCCAAAGCATTAGATGCTCCATCGAATGCCATTTTCCATGTTTCATCATCTTTAGAGACTTCCTGTTCTATCGTCATTATATCTCCATCAGGAAACTCCATTTTCATTGGCTCATAATCATCCAATGCTCTATCAGCCAGATATTCAGCAATCACACTCCCTTTTACAGCCTTTTGGGTGACATACTGTATGTCGTATTCAGACAACAGCATTTGCCATTTTGCGATCCTGCCTGATAAAGCTGGTTTCTCAAAAATGTACTTAATGGGATCAGTCTTGGAGATTAGCAATGTGGTGTTGTTGAGCATGTAGTGTCGTAGTCGGTGTGCTACCCATGCAAGGGCACAACAGGACTTTTCTACTATTGAGTATTTCGCTTCATATGTGGTAAGCTTCTTGCTCAAATAGTAAATTGCGTGCTCTTTCTTGCCTGTCTCATCACGTTGACCCAATACGGATCCTAATGAAGAATCCTGTATGGATAAATATAGAATCAACGATTCTCCAGATCGGGGTGGTACCAAGACTGGTGGATTTGATAGATATTACTTGATTTTCTCGAATGCTTCTTGGCATTCGTTATTCCACTCGATCGGATTGTTCTTCTTCAGTGATTTGAAAAGAGGTTCACACTTGGATGTCAATTGTGAAATGAACCTTGCTATGAAGTTGATTCTGCCCAGGAAACTTCTTACTTGTTTTGGAGTCTTCGGGGGTTGCATTTCTTGTATTGCTTTGACTTTACTCGGGTCAACTCGAATCCCATCCTTGCTGACCATGAAACCCAATAACTTTCCTGAAGAGGCTCCAAAAATACATTTGGCAGGATTCAACTTCAGTTGATATTTGCGAAGTCTATCGAATAGTTTTCTTAGCACTTTTAGATGCCCCTTAGCAGTGAAAGTTTTGGCGATCATGTCGTCTACATATACTTCAATTTCTTTATGCATCATGTCATGGAATAATGCAACCATGGCTCTTTGATATGTAGCACCAGCATTCTTTAACCCAAAAGGCATCACCTTGTAGTAGAAGGTACCCCAAAGGGTTATAAAGGCAGTTTTTATCATATCATCTGGATCAAGTTTGATTTGATTGTATCCAGAGAAGCCATCCATGAAGGAAAAATAGGAGTTTCCTGCGGTATTATCCACCAGCGTATCAATGTGAGGAAGTGGGAAGTTATCTTTAGGACTGGCTTCGTTCAATGGCCGGTAGTCCTGACAAACTCTTAGTTTCCCGCTTTCTTTCTTTTCGACTGGAACAATGTTAACCACCCATTCTGTATATTCAGCGACCCCAAGGAATCCTGCATCCCACAGCTTTCGAATCTCATCTTTCACTCTTAAGATTAGATCCGGCTTTAATCTTCGTAACTTTTGTCTGACAGGCTTCGCCCCAGGTTTCAAGGGTATTTTGTGTAGTACTATGTCTGAGCTTAGGCCAGGCATATCTTGGTATGACCAAGCAAACACATCCACATATTCTTTCAATAAATGGACTAATTCTTCTTTTTCTTCAGGAGGGAATAAAGTGCCAATCTTGACTTTTTTTACATCCTGACTGTCTCCCAGGTTGAATACCTCAGTTGGTTCTTGACTTGTTGCTCTTTCTTTTTCATCTCGCTCAATCATTTTTAATAGCTCAGGAGATACTTGAAGATCTTCGTCATCCGAGTCGGTAGTGTTTACAGGATTATCAAAGTTCATTCTTTCATTGTCATCAAAGAGAGTTTTGGGTCTGCATTATCCAGAGAGAAAAGAAAGAGAAGAAAAAAAAAAAATGGCACGAATGAGATGGATGCAAACTGGTACTTTATTTACAATGTGCATAAATCACAACTTTATTGGAATAAAAAGCAATAACTAAAAGGTTCACTTAAACAAAGACTACACCCTATTGATTGAACCTTTCTTTAGGAGGTTTTTACTATTAGATTACTTTGGAAAGCTTTCGATTATAACAGGCAGTTCTATCGCCTCCCAATTGTTCAGCACATCCCGTGGGCCACAAGGTTGAACAAGCTCCTCCTCTTCAGGTGAATCGCTGATGATTGCCTGAATAGAAAGACTTTCAAAAGACTTGTTGATGTTGATAGTCAGCTTGCCTTCATTGTCATTTTTTGGAATGAGACCACCACTCACGAACGTTTCGGTGATTTCAGGGATATCCAGATTTCTTTCCTGGAGAGGATGCCCCGTTAATCGTGCAATCCTCTTTTCTCTCTTTTCAGCTATTGCCTTCATTTTATCATGTCTTGTCGGTGTGAAGCCTAGGCCGTATTTCCCTTCATTTGTGGTGATTTTCAATGGTTCTGTGATTCCTTGTAAATCTTGTCCCAGTCCTAACCCCGGTGAGTATCCTCCTTTTATCATGAGTTTGGCAACCATGCGACTTGTTTTAGAGATGCTAGGAATGGGTTCTTCTCCATATTCGCTGACATAAGCAGCATTGACAATCTCAAAAGACCTGAAGGAGCAATCAGGTATATTTTCATTGACTTCGACATATTGAGCATCCGCAGGTCTTGATAGCAGGATGTCTTCTTCAGCGAAGACCGTGATTATCTTTCCTTCAATAATGAATTTCATTTTCTGGTGTAATGAAGAAGGAATTGCTCCGGCCATATGGATCCATGGTCTTCCCAGCAGGCAGGTATAAGATGGACAAATATCCATGACTTGGAATGTGATGTGGAAAAGACAGGGACCAATCCCTATTGGTAGCTCTATTTCTCCAACAACATCTCTCTTCGTTCCGTCAAATGCTCGAACAACAATATGACTGTTGTTGAGGTATGATGGGTCTAAACCAATCTTATGTAAGGTTTCGAGTGGCATTACATTTAGAGCTGGCCCATTGTCGATAAGAACTCTGGCCATAATCCGATCTTTGTATTTAATCGAAATATGCAGAGCCTTAGAGTGACCCCTTCCTTCTGCTGGTATCTCATCGTCAGTGAATGTGATGAGATTTTGTGCCGTGATGTTGTTGACAAGGTGGTCAAAGTTGTTCACGGAGATATCTTGTTCAACATAAGCCTTATTCAGGACTTTGAGAAGAGCTTCTCGATGGGCATCAGAACTTAAGAGTAATGAAAGTATGGAGATCTTTGCTGGCAGACGGTTCAACTGCTCCACGATACTGTATTCACTTTGCTTTATGAGTTTGAGAAACTCAGTAGCTTGTTCATCTGTTACTGCTCGAGGCATCTCTTGCTCTTTAGATGTGTTAATAGGTCCATTTGCTGGATCCGTAACATTCTTCTCTTGTTGGAGCTTGTTCATTTGCTCGGGAGAATAACACCGACCGCTTCTAGTCATGCCCCCAACTTCTAACGGAGTTGATGTGATGTTAGAAGTATAGCCATAGTTCCATGGAACAGTTTTGTCTGATTTGTACGGGAATGGCTTTGGAACTTGAATTCTTAAAGGCTTGAGAGCAGATTTTGATATTGGAATGACTAGTGGTCTTGGCATGATATTGACTTCTTGTTCTTTAATTATCACATTCACGTCATCCTCTTTATCTGACATAAAAACGATGATTTGGGAGGAGTCCATAAGACTTTGTAGACTTTTACGGAATTCTGGGCATTCTTGGATAGAATGACTCTTACTGTTATGAAAGTTGCACCACTCCTCATCCTCGACTTCTTTATTTCCAGAAGACTTTCCTATGATAATCCCTTCTTTCACAAGGCATGAATATACATGCTTAAGAGGGGTTATGATATCATTGACTGTTTTCTTCATCGGCCAGTATTCTTCCATCATATTGACTGGTTTGGCTTGATGAGGAGGCAATGGATTATGAGTGACGTTTGGTTCATCGGAAAAGTCCAACCACTTTGACTCAATTAATTGTTGGACTATACGCTTCAATGCTATGCAATTTTCCAGTCCGTGGCCCACGGTACCATCATGATATGGGCAATTTATGTTAGGGTCATACCACCTTGGATACGGGGGTTCCAATGGCCTTGTAGGGATTGGGCGAATAAGTTGACTTTCGATGAGTTTTGGATACAGCTCAGTGTAAGTCATGGGAATTGGTGCGAAGATTTCTCTTGGTCTTGGTGCAGGTACTGGAGGAGTTGGAACAGGTGGCCGTAACTGATTAGGTCTGTTGGGAGGATAATTGTTGGGTCTATTGGGAAGATAATCATTGGGCCTATTGGGAGGATAATCATTGGGCCTATTGGTAGGATAATAATTGGGCTTATTGGCAGAATAGGATAGGCGAGGTCCGGTGGCCACAGTGCCCACGAAGGGAATCCCTCTTCCTCTTCCTATTTGTTGTATTTCTTCATCTTTTCTTCTGGAAGGTCCTCCTCTTTTCATAGGATCGCTAAAGGATTCAGTAATCTTCCCAGTCCTGATACCATGCTCGATCCTTTCTCCAGACATTACTACGTCAGAGAAGTTAGTTGCCGCATTGCCAATAAGTTTGTCATAATATGGGTATTTCAGTGTCTGGACAAACAAAGTGACCATTTCTCTTTCTGTCATGGGTGGCTGAACCTGTGCAGCTAAGTCCCTCCACCGCTGCGCATATTCCTTGAAAGTTTCTAGCTTTTTCTTCTCCATGTTTTGGAGAGTTTGGCGATCCGGAGCCAAGTCCATAACGTGTTTATAGTTGCCGATGAAGGCCTGAGCAAGGTCATTCCAAGTTTTTATGTTCCTTGGACCTTGGCTTAGATACCACTGTAATGCTGATTTTGTGAGACTTTCCTGAAAAAGTGCGATCCACACCTTTTCATCTTTTGTGAGTGGTTGTAGTCTCCTTAGGAACAATGTGATGTGAGTGATGGGATCACTCGTTCCATCGTATTTCACGAAATCTGGCACCTTAAAATCTGAAGGGATTACGACATCTGGCACTAAGCAGAGGTCATCTACCGAGAGAGATCCGAATATAGTGCCTCCTTCAATGGCTCGCAGTCGCTTTTCTATTGTTTCGAGTTTTTGAGATTCTGCTTCTTCTTTTGGTAATGTCTTCTTATCTTCCTGTACAGTGTCTTGTTTCAGGTGAACACTAGCAGACGGTCCTGATTCTTGAAACAGGTTTTCTTGGACTGAGACTCGTTGCGGGGTGAATCCCGGGGGATAAGTGGGATCTTGCACTTCTTTGATGGGGACTTGAGTTGCTTTCCCTTTGATTAATTCCATCAATTGTCTCATCTGTTCTGACATACTTTCAATCTTGGACTCCATCTCCATGAGACGTCCTTCGGCTTGTTCTGCCATTAATCTTGTTTGGAGTCGAGTTGAATATCGGTGTTGAGGTCCAATTTTACCCTTTTAAAGGAATATTTATTTTATTAGATTCTATGTGTGTATGATTGATGTGATGGATGCATGCATGAATATTGTAAATACTTGGTGAAAGAAGAACTATAATGGAATTTCTCAATTACATTCAGCAAAAGGTTTGTTTAAAAGAAACGACCCAAAGTACAATACTGCTTTCTGGCCTTAGATATGAACTCCATCATTCTTTGAACATTTACTGATGGAGTAGGACAGCTCAGTTCTTCTAACTCCTTGGCTTCTTCGCCCATTAGTTGGGCTTGTTCTGTAACTTTTCTGACTTCTACCAAAAATGTTTGCAATTGATCTTGAGAAAATCTGTATTGATCTTCCCAGTATCTGACTCTCATCTCTTTTTGATCGGTTTCATCAACCAATTGGGAGATGACTTGTTTTTGGTATTCAACTTTCTCTTCGAGGAGTTGTGTTTTGTGACCGAGCTGTTGCATGTCAAGGAGCATCCTCTTGTTCTTCTCCTTTTCTTCCTCTAGTTCTTTCTCCAACTCTCTTTTCGCCAATTTTCTGATGACCTCTTCAGATAGAACTATTCCTTCCTTCCGGTTATTTCTCCATTCATAATAAGCAGTGGGAGAAATAATAGGCCCCGACTTCAATATGAAAATTCTTTTCCACGCAACTGAAATACCCATTGCGAGCTTATTTGAATTTGGATCTTCGTGTGAAAATTCCAACTTACTCAGACTATGCGTCATGGGTATAAATTGCATGGACCCAAATTGTTTTCGTACTTGAGCTGGGGCATAACTTGTTCCTCCCCATATACCTAAGAGAGGAACCCACGGGCAATTGCCGCATCGGTAGACAACGCGGGTGGAGGTAGACCAGGGGGCTCTCCATTCAATTTGGAATTCGGTGATGTTCTTGAAATAATCAACCCATGCTTCCTTGCTGTCGTGATGAATGGTTTCACTTTTCAAAAAGGCTTCGATTGGGATGAAGTCCTTTGAAAAGCGATTTCCAAAATGTTGCTTCTCACAAGGAAGGTGGCTTTTGATCCAAATGTTGAGGAGATGTGAACATCCTATGAATTTGCCCCCTCTTTGGCGACAAAAGTTTAATGCCCTGATAGTTTCACATAATATTACTGAGGTCGGATTTATTTGAGCATTGCAGATTTGCTCAAATAGTGTAATGATGTCTCCTTCAATGAATCCGACGATTCTTGGGAAGACTACCAGGCCATATATCGCCAAGGCGAAAAGCTTGCGTCGTTGATTTTTCTGAGGGAGAACGTGACTTAATTGTTTTAAGTCGATCCAACTGATAAATTTTCGAGATCCTTTTGTTGCAAACTTGGTTTGAAGACTGGAAGCTGGCATATCCAATAATTTTGCTAGGGCTCGATGAGGCTCCGTTCTTCTATCATGTTGATAAGTCTCGATTGGATAGTCGGAGGACCAACCCAAGAGGCTGTTGTATTCTTCAATGGTTGGAACCAGATCCATCTTATCGAAAGAAAAGCATCGATAAAATGGATCCCAAAATTGTATTAGAGCCCGGACAAGTGATGCATCAACGGTAACCTTTAGTAGGCAAGTGATGTGACCATATTTTGCCGTAAAAGCTTCCCGATCAGCAGAATTCCAACTATTCCAGACTTGCAATAATTCCGTGGTGTCGTTCTGATTTATCCGGACCGATACCTGGTCCTTAAGCTGTACGTGAGAATGGGATGTCAGAGCATCTCCGTGAAGCTTTTGAGCTGTTTCGGAATATTCCATAGCTTCAGGCTGAGTTTCGATTACCGTGTCATTCCATGATCCAGTAACAGCCGTGGGAAGATAATCGAGAATATCCATGATAATAGTTCTTTCACCAAATACTTATCTTTAATGATGAAATGTATATGCCGGAAAAATAAGGAAAAATAGAGTTAGTAAAAAAAATAACACATAGGATCATACAAACATATAGATAAAACAAAACCTATGGAAATGGGAACCGAGGTATGGGAAATTCTTAATGGCTGGTTCTAAGGTGGAGTAAGGAATTCTACATGCAGAAGGTGGTTTATCAAAAAGGCAAGGGATAGTTCCCGAATCCCGTCACTGAATCATAGTGACGGCCCGATTCCTTACCCTCTAGGGTTTATGTAAGGAATGGATTAATTCGAGTCGTAGCTTTTCGTGGGCCCATGCAGAGACTAACCGTCTCAGAAGGCAATACACTACTTTGCTACTTTGAAACCGGTGAAGGCTTGGAGACCGTGGCCTCACAAGGACAGCAACACCAATTCCGCTTAGAAAGAATCGTGTTTGATTTAAGGAAGCTCGGGTATAGAGCTTCATTTTGTGAATGCATTATGCATGTTTACTTAAGTAAATATAATATATAAATCCACATAATAGTAAAGCAAAGTAAATAAAAACAAATCAACTTTAGGCTCGACTCACTAACGTCGAGTCCCCAGCGGAGTCGCCAAGCTGTGGCAACGTCGGGTTTTCTGGAGTCGCCACCAATCAGTTTACTTAGGTCGATTGGTCACCTAAAATATGGTCTGCGAGAGTTCGGGGGTTCGGGAGTACGGTTACGTTAAAACAACTTTGTTAAAACGCCCAAAAATTGGCACCTTAGTTGATTTTAATTTTGTTTTACTTTGCTTTTAAAAAAAATTTCAGTTAATTTAGATATTTTAACTGAATTAGTCGAAAATGTGGATTTTTGGTAATTAAGTTGGATAAAATTTGATACTTCCGAACCATGGACTCTGCCGAGTCATTTGGACACGGAAGATTTTTGATTCCGAACCATGGACTCTGCCGAGTCATTTGGACACGGAATTTGGTGAAATTTTAAACAATTTTATCCATATTGTAAAAATATGGATTTTTATCTTTGTATTTAATTTATTTATTTTAAAAAAATTGATATTTTCCAAACCGTAGATCCTGCCGGATCATCCGGATATGGAAATTGATTTACTTAATCGTAATTATTTAATTCCTGAAATTAATTTTTTAAAAGGTAATGATTTTTAATACTAACTAAAAATTTGTCTTTATATTTTTACTTCTTTTTTTTTTCTTTCTTTTCTTTTCTTTTTTTTTTTTTTTATCTTTTATCTTATTTTTCTTATCTTCTTTTTTTTTATTTCTTTTTTTATCTTTCTTTTATTTCTTTTTTTTTATCTTTCTTTTATTTTTATCTGATTTTTTTCTTAATTTATAAAAGAATTCAAAAGCAATTAATTTTTTTATTTAATAAGAAGTTAATTTAAAGGAATCAAAGAGTTTAAAAAAAAAATAAAATAAAATAAAAATCTTTGATCATGGTACGGGGCGTTGTTACTCAGCCAGACCCTCTTCACCAGGTGAAGCAGCTCAAAAGCGGGCACGAGACAGTTTCCAGCCAATATACCATGAACTAATTTTTTTATTAAAATAATTATTTAATACCAGGATTTTATTTATTTACCAAAGAAAACAAAAGAGTTGAAAATAAAATCTTAATTCTCATGTATTTGATTTTTTATTTAAAAGATTAACCAAAATTAATTATTCAATAAAATAATAAAGAAAAGATTTATATAAAGAAAGTCTTGATATTTATACATATTTATTTTTTTAAGCTTATTTTTTTTATTTGATAAAAGATGAACCAAGAAAGTAATTATTTAATCAAGGTTTTGTTTATTTAATGAAGAAAACTAAAGATTTATATGTATATTTTAAAAATAAAAGTGAAGCCTTAATATTTTATTTAATAAAAGGTAAATCAAAAAGTAAACAAAACTTTATTTATTTAATGATGAAACCAGAAATTTATATATATATTTCAAAAATAAAATAAAAATCTTAATATTTGTTTGTTTTATTTTTGATAAAAAAATTAAGCAAAAATGATTATTTAATAAGGAAAATAAAGGTAAAGTTTTGATATTTATATAATTTATTTTGAAAAAAGATTAAAGAAATCAAAGATTTATATGTATAAAAAGTTTTTGATATTTATATGATTTTTTTTATGTTCTTTTTGTTTGCTAAAAGATTTTTATTATTACCTTTATTTGAAATCATTTGAATAAAATTTTATTTAATAAAGGAAACAAAAACAAAAAAAAATATTATATCTTTTTTTTTATTATTTTGAAAGAAATAAGTAAAATATTAGCCCAAGAAAATTTTTACTCCTTTATTCTTTTTATTAATAAAGAAACCAAAAAAATTATATTTTATTATTTTGCTGGATAAAGAGATAAATAAAAAATATTAGTCCAAAGTTTTTTTTATTTTTTTTAATAATAAAGGAAAATTTATTTATATACTTTATTTAAAAAATATTTTCCAAGCCATGGATCCTGGCGGATCATTTGGACATGGAATTTAATTTCTTTTTTATATTTCATTATCAATTATTAATTAGAAAAAAAAAACATCACTTTTAAAGATGTATTTAAAAAAATAATTTGTATTTATTTATTTATTTATTTCATTATGTTTGTTTATTAAAAGGAATAAAAACTTTGTTTCAAAAAAAAAAAATTTTATTAGCCTTTAGGAAATTATTCACATAAAATTCCTTTTTTTAATCTTTTAGTTAAAAAAAAAAATTAATAAAGTGGGGCTTTTTGGCCATCCACTTTAATAACACAATAATAAAAGTTAGCACAATTAATATAGTTAGTTGTTAATAACAATAAAAAAGTTAGTAAAGTTAGATTAACAATTAACAACAATAATAAAAATTAGCCAAGTTTAATTAAGTCAATTAATTAACAACAATAATAAAAGTTAGCCAAGTTTAATTAAGTTGATTAATTAACAACAATAAATAAAAGTTAGCCAAGTTTAATTAAGTTAATTAATTAACAACAATAATAAAAAGTTAGCCAAGTTTAATTAAGTTAATTAATTAACAACAATAAATAAAAGTTAGCCAAGTTAATTAATTGATTAACAACAATAATAAAAAGTTAGTCAAGTTAATTAAATTAATTAACAATAATAATAAAAGTTAGCCAAATTAATTAATTGATTAACAAAGTTAATTAAATTAATTAATTAACAACAATAATAAAAAGTTACCCAAGTTTAATTAAATTAATTAACAAAGTTAATTAAATTAATTAATTAACAATAATAAAAGTTAGTAAGTTAGTTGTTAGTTGTTAGTTGTTAATAACAACAATAAAGAAAGGGTTAGTAATAAACAAATAATAAACAAATAAGTAAAAATTAAAAAAGGTTAATAATTAATTCTGCAAGAACAAAAGAAAAAGTTAGTAACCAAAGTGAAAAAGAATGAAAAGATAGAAGATTAAGTAGGGGTTTTACCCTAGCAGTTTAATTTTGAATCTGAAGAATGAAGAAGAACAGAGCAACAACGCGGGAGCAGGGGCAGGGAGTGGTTTTGGCGGCCAAGACGGTGCACGGCAGGGGAGAAGTGGACGGCGGCCAGGGGCGAAGGAGGAAGACGGCGTCACGGCGAGGAGGAAGGCACGGCGGCGGCGGACGGCGAGGGGCACGGCGGAGAGAGAGAGAGAGAGAGAGAGAGAGGGAACAGCAGTAAAAAAAAAAATTTGGCTTTCTGGGGAAGAAGGGAAGAGGGCTGGGGCTAAGGGCTGTAATTTTCTCTTTTTTTAAAACGGAGCTCTAAGTTTTTTTGCTATTTTTTTTCTGTGTTCAGCACAAAATTTGGGGGGCTATTTATAGAGGAAGTTTAGCTGAACTGTTGATGGATAAATTAATAAAAAATTTCAAACTTATCTCTTAAATTGGTAAAATGACAATTTTAGTCCTTTACGTCTCTCAGCCTCTGGATAAGTTCCTGAAGCTTCTGATTTTGACAATTTTGTCGTTTTCTGTCAATTTGAGCCAAAAACGTCGGCAGGCTCAAAATTTTATGTGACAAACTGCCAAATGCTCCTGGAACTTTCAGAATTTGTCAATTTTGCCTGAAACTTCTTAATTTTGTCATTTTTACCTCAAACTTTTAAATTTTGTCATTTTTATGGAGTTTTCTTTTTTTCTTTCAAACATACACATATACACACATATATCAAATCTTAAAAAAATATATATATTTTAAACTAATTAAAAAAAAATTTAGTAATAATAATAACAATAATAATAATAATACATTTTTTTATTTAATTTTTTTTATTTAATTTTTTTTTAAAATTATTTTAATGGCCGGACGAAATTGGGTGTCAACACAACTCATGGTAGCATAAAATAATTAACTAAACCTAGATGCAGACTGAAGGGGTGGAACGAGTATATATTTCTCTAAGAAACACATCTAGGCCTATGACTGCTGAACGAAGAAGAAATAGTTAGAAGGTCATAAGAATATTGAGAGAATTTATATGGAGCAGAGACCGTATCACACACCCCGCCCAAAACCATACATCCAGGGCATCTGCTTCGGTCTTTGAAGCCTAAACATGGAACCCCTGATAGCCAATTGAACTTGTGGCTATGGATTTTTACATCATTATAATTTGTCCTAAAAGTAACTGTAGTTAGATGCACTTATACATATAACAGTTACCTGAAGCTTGGGATTCAAGCCTTTTTTTTCTCTTCTTCAAGCTCCCTACCTTAACTAGTGTTGCACCAAAAGAGAGAAAAATCTTAGGACAGTCCACACAACCACAACAAAATTAAATTTATAAAGTACAGTGAGCAAACCAACGCATTTAAGTACCTAGCTGGGCCTCAATTTCCTAATGGTAGATTCTTGAATAGCCTTAGGGGTGAGCATGGGTCGGGTTGATTCAGTTTTATGGTGGAACCGAACCAACTCGAAATGACCTCGGTTCTAAATTTTTCTACTCAACTCAAGAACCAAGAACCGAACAGAACCAGAACCATGGTTCTGGGTTTCTCGGTTCTAGTTCTCGGGTTTTTCTGTTTATACCATATACTTATAACAACACAAAAATTCAATAAATTTACATCCATAATCAGTTTTATGACATATTCAACATAATATACAATTAAATTAATATTTAAATATATGAACTTAAATACATTTAAGGGAGTTTAAAATGTTGTTCTTACAAAAATGGTTCAAAAGAGTTTGTTGGATTTGTTCCATTCATGGCTCACATTTATTTGATTTTGATGATAATAAAACATATTTGTTTTATGTGTTTCAAAGCTTTACCTAAAGATTTATATATTGGTCTTTTATTAATAAAGTTTTGATCTTTGGAAGGAAAATTATTTTATAAGTATGTCAAGTATTTTTAATGATTCAAGCATTACTTGTGAATAAAGAAATCGCCTTGGCAAAACCTTTTTGAAGTTTGGAAGTCTGGAAGCAAGAAAATCCTGGAACTACAGTTTCAACAGGGTAAAATATTTTCAACGTGTTAAAACTGAAGTCAGTTTTCTAACCCGAGAGCATTTTATTTCTGGACAAGAAAATCATTCGAGTGAAATTTTTTCAACCGGGTGAAACTGGAGTCAGTTTTCGAACCCGAGAGCACTTTATTTCTGGACAAGAAAATCATTCGAGTGAAATTTTTCAACCGGGTGAAACTAGAGTCAGTTTCGAACCCAAGAGCATTTTATTTCTGGATAAGAAAATCATTCGAATGAAAAATTTTCAACCAGGTGAAACTTGGATTCCAGACCTGCGTGCGAGTTTCCGGTTCAAAAAATATTTGAAAAATAATTATAAATTCATGCCACGTCAGATTTCCACGTGTATAAAGTGCTGACAGCTCATTAATTACAAATATAACCGTTGGAGGTCAAATCTTGAATTTCGTTATCAGACAGAATTTTCAACCGAGTGAAAATATTTCACTCGGGTGAAACTAGGCGACAAACGCAAAAACCTGTCAAATTTTATAGCAACGGTCACCTGCTTTCTTGGAGACATTTCTGACCTTCCCAACGGTTCTTCAACGTCTCTTTGGCCCCCAAATGAGCATAAATACATGGAGAAACACTTTGGAGATAACTCTTAGCCATTAAAAGTGAAGATTTATCATCAAATACTCATCAAAGTGTTCATCATTTGAGAAAAGAGCCAAGAGTTGTGCTTTCACTTTTATATCTAACTTGAGTGCTATTGTGTGAGCTTGTAAGATTGTAAACATTTCAAGTCTTAGAATCTCTTGAGTGTAGAGTGGTTTCTAATGAGCCTTGGAGAAAACTAGAGATTGGTTGGGTGTGAACCTTGAAGAAAAGACCATTGTAATCTTGATCAAGAGATAGTAGAGAAAATCTCAAGTGGGCAAGTTTGAGAAGATGACGTAGACTCCGGTTGGTGGAGTTGAACCTATATAAATCCCGGTGCAATCTTTCCTTGTCTCTCTTTATATTTTGCTTTATATTTTCCTTATACTTGCTTAGTTTGTTCTTGATTTTTTGTTAAGTAAATTTAGTTGTAAAATTTAATTTTGCTAAAATTTTTAATACAACCAATTCACCCCTCCTCTTGGTTGCATTTGGGCCAACAAAGTTGCTTGTGCGGGTATCTTTCATCTCAACTAGTTTATTTCCTTCCAGTAATTTTAATATTTGCATGACATTTAATATAAAAAATTGAGCCTTTAAGACCATCTTTTTCAGTATCAAAACCTAAAATATATTGATATCATAAATTTTTAATTTTGCATAACTCATAAATGAAAAAAAAATATCATAATTGTGTCGTAAAGAGTAGTCTGGAATAAAAGATCGAAAGCAAAATGACTTAGGAATGGTGGGTCTATGAAGCAAAGTAATTTAAATGAATATGAAAAAATTTCATAAATAATCCCACAACTTCCATACTGTTTCAATTTGGAACATCAGTTTAAGAGTTTAATATAAAAACACAAAATGATCATCATAATACTTCAAAGAAATGTGTGTGTGTGTGTGTGTGTGTGTGGATATATTAATAATATTATAATTTTTATTATATAATTATATACATATATCGGGTTCGGTTCCACCTCGAGTTGGTTCCATGTGGAACTAGAACCAACCCAAAAACCGTCGGTTCTCCTATATGTGGAACTAATCCGTGAACTATGATTAATTTTTACCCAACCCATGGTCCGGGTTGGGTTTCTGGTTTACCTAACCCATGCTCACCCCTAAACAGCCTGCTCTTTTGAAAGCTCATCACCTGCAAAGATAAACTAACATGAGAGCCCAATATATTGAAACATGCAATTTCATAAATAGGCCTACTACCTTCTTAAAAAGGGCTCAAAGATAAAAATTACTTCCTCCTTCAGCTCCATTATCAGAACTCATCTCACCATTCCACAAGAAATGCAAAAAGAGACGGGAGACATATATCATTTTGCAATGCATTATGCAATAACAATATCTGGTTGTTCTTCTGCTCATTAGAACAATTAGCAGTGGTGTAGCTACCATATGCTGGGAGGGGGCTGTTGCCCCCCCGGAATTTTGAAAACACGTAAATATAGGGTAGTAATTTGGTGCTTTTGTCAAAAGTTAAGAATTGAATGTGCATTTTGCCAAATCTTGAAAATTGAACATATATTATTTTACAAACGGTAGATATTTATATTGATCTTGAAAATTAGTGGTAGTTAAGTGGAATTTCACAAATGAAGCCAAATCCCTTCTTCTTTTTTTTTCTCCAGATTATTATTATTATTATTTTACATAAATTGAACATATATCTCATCCATTTGCATGTTTTGCTTTT
Source organism: Aquilaria yunnanensis (assembly GCA_039654915.1). Lineage (NCBI taxonomy): Eukaryota > Viridiplantae > Streptophyta > Magnoliopsida > Malvales > Thymelaeaceae > Aquilaria > Aquilaria yunnanensis. The sequence goes on from CM077593.1 coordinate 111,996,865, forward strand.
TTCAAAACTAGAAGAGGCTCACGCTCTGCTACGGCCATATAGTGTTTGATAAGAAGGAAATGTTTATTTTTTTCTATATCAGAGCAAATATTGAAAATAGTAATGTTTAAATATGGATGCTTTATGAGAATGCAGATCAAGAATAAGGAATTCACTAATTAGAAGTCTGTTTATTTCCATTTCTTTAGCGGGTGGAAACTTTGTGTAGGAGGAGAAGCTAAGAATCGATATTTATACCCATTAAAGGGCAACCTGCGATTAATATTCAAAACAAACATGAAAGATTTCATAAATTAGTAAAATTCATGCAGTTAATCACAAACTGAACACGTACAGAAATAAATGGAGGAGAAATAATCGCATTCCCACCATATATTTCACAATGGGTGAAATAAGTAAAAAAATTCAATTAACTATAACAACAAAGAAAAGAAGTGACAAAATTTAAAGCAAATTAAACCTGCCAGACAGAAATATTGCAAATACTCATTTGTAATATGTAATAACAACGGATGCAAACTTTGAAGCGAGTTTTGCTTGGCAAAACCAATTAAGGGAGCAATAGTAGCTAATTAGAGTAAGGGGTAGTTTTCAGTACTTGGGAGCCCTGCCGTCGGAACACTCCCATGGAACTCCGTTTATACACACACCAGGTAGAACAGCTATTCATGTTGCTCCTTTTTTGTCATTTGTTGACCAGAACTTACATATATATATCTGTAAATTGATTTCTTTAGTTTATCATTATAGCATAGGTGTCGGCAACACCTAAGCAAATTACGGCCAATCACAAACTCACCAAGTCACATTGCATTCTCTCTGAAGCCGAAACAACAACATGACCCCCGTTTTTTTCATGAGAGGCAAACAACAATAAACTTGAACTCTCCAACCTGGAGAAGGTATAAAACATAGCAACAGTTATCTGGAAATCGCACTCTACTGCTTCTTAAAGCCAATAAGACTTATCATTATTCAACTTGAGGGACTCCCATCTCTTTGAGTAGATATATTAGCAGCTCAAAAATTTATACCAGGTGGAGGTCGTTGTCTACGCTAAATCCAAAAATTCTTATGGTTGTGTGAGTGATTAGATACAGTTTTTTTGAAGGACAATATTAGTGAAAATCACGAGCCAGCATAACAAACACACAAGGGATATGAGAGTGAATTTGGTGTGCCAGAGACCTTGGCAGATATAGTTAAGAATCTCTGCTCTTTACATGGTTGAGGGTTTAGTGATAACGATCTTCATTTGTTGAAGCCTGCTTCTCTGCGTCAGGTATGTATGAGATTACAGCAAGACTACATTAACATAGTCCCTAAGAGACTAGACCAAACCAAAATCTAGATAAAATAAAATAGAATTTCATTTTGATGAAAAGGAATAAACAAATCAAAAGTTCACTTCTCTTTAAACCCTACCCCTAAATAATCCAAATTTTGACCAGTGGATTAGTCTCTGTCTGTGAACAAACAATTGGGTCGCCGATCATTCTCCCGGTGGAGACATGGACAGCCATTTCACTGCACCCCAAGGTGCAGATTCCTGAGTCCAGATTCATGAAGCCCGAGATCTTACCCAGTACCTCCAACCGTAAGCGCAGGGCGCCTCGGTCGAGCAGGCATGCCGCACAATCGTTCACCGAGAAATCAACCGCCGTGAGAGTAGAGTTGATCTCCGTAGAGCCGTGTTTCCCTTGACGGAAGTCAGGTAAGCTCACTATGGCGACGGGCTTGGGGTCGCAACATCCATTGGAACAGTATAGCGCCGTGTGGAGGTCCGGGGCGGAACCACCACTCCCTGCCCCAGAGAATATTGTAAGTTTTTAAATATAAGGTACTAACTTGGCCATTTTGTAAGAAACTAAGGACCAGTTGAGTGTTTTTCCCCCCAAACTGGCTGAAGAATACAAAAGGGTAAATAGAGAAAAAAGTTCTAGATCTTTACTTTTCATCACAAATTTTCACCTATCCTCTGAAACATTGCATATCCATCCCAAACACTGCCACCCGAGACTTTTGTGAGTTTTTAAATATAAGGTACTAGATTGTCCATTTTGGAAGAAATTAAGGACCAGTTATCTGTTTTATCCCCAAAACTGGCTGAAGAATACAAAAGGGTAAATAGCGTAAACAGTACTAAATCTTTACTTTTCATTACAAATTTATATCTAACATCTACAATATTACATATTCATTCCAAACTATTTTCTTTCAACATCTCTCTGTCTCTCTCTCTCTCCCCTCGAGGCTACTTCAATGACGATTAATCAAAATAAAGTAATTATTTTACTAATTTTTATTTAGAATAGATATTATTTTAATATCATATACACCTAATAATTATTTAAATAACTTTTTATAAAATTTAATTTTTATAAATAATTTTTTTCCATTAGATTTTAATCATTACTAGTCTCACATCTGCTTTGCCTCTACCCCGAGCTTAAAATCCTGGGTCTGCCACCGGTGGAGGTGAGAGTAGGATAGAGGCGACAGGGCACGAGGGTTGGAAAAGCGGAAGGTGGCATGTCAGGTGGCGCTGAAAGTTCCAACTTTGGCGCCGGTGCCGTTGAAACGGAGGCCTGACTGCGACTGGGAGAAGGACACGACCTCGACGTCCAGATGCATGCTGTACGTTTGGAGTAACCATATAAGACGAAACCGAATACAACCAACAGCGCCACAACAGTGATCAGAAGAGAGACGGCAATCGCCTGGCGCCACTTGGGAGGCTTTAGATCGTCTTCCATTCCTAACTTGTCAACCGAAAAACAACTTCTCTGCTAAGGCAACCGAGGGCCAGCAGTGCTGATCCAGATTCTTGTAAAAACTAACTAATACGGCAATAAATACGTAATGGAGGTGTGCAGCTAGCTGATAAGTTAGTAATGGAATGGATGCAGAATCTTTAAATTTCCTGTTTCATAAAAGACACTTTCCTTTGCCTGATCTACTTTCTAGTTTATTAAAATCCCAGCATTTATTTCTGTTTTGGGGTTTCTCCTTTTTTCCTTCCTTTCTTTTACGAGCCTCATTTCCATTAAATAACAAGCTAAGATTGCTGATCATGTATGCGCGTTTTAGTTAACTAAAATTTATCTTTTTTAAAAAAAATAAAAATAAAAATCACCACCTTTTTCTTTCAAGATAATTAATATGGTTCGTTGAATATAACTAAAGAATAAACATAAACAAATAAAATAACAAATACATACTGATAAAAGAGCAAATATCAATTTCATCTCAAAGAACAAACATCCACAAATAAAAAGAATAAATACGAACAAATAAAAGAACAAATATTTACTAATAAAAAAATAAATAGTTATTAATAAAAGAATAATCAACTAATTGTAAGAGAATAAAAAAAAGTTTCTCTAAAAGAACAAGCTGCAACTTATAAAAGAATAAACTATTACTAATAAAAATATAAATAGCTACTTATAAAATACTCCCTATGTCCCAAATTCTTTGGGTAAAATCCATATTTAGTCCCTTAACTTTAAGGGTCATCCTAATGTGGTCCCTTAACTCAAAAAGTGACTTTTAAAGTCCCCTAACTCAATTTAACTATCCTATTTTGGTCCCTACCGTTAGTTCTATCGTTATCGTTGATGGAAATTGCCCACGTGGCACGTATATTGCCATGTGGCAGTTTCTTTTATGATAAGAAGTTATTCGATTACAAGAACATAAAGTTCAAGCTAAATTTGGCACAAAAAGTAATTTTAGGGACCTAAAAGGATAATTAACCCAATCTTTCCCCCTCTCCGATTCGATCGCTGCCACCGCCTCTCTTCCTCTCTCGGCCGACGCTTCATCTTTCTTCTTTCCGATCGACGCTCCACCTTCTCCCTTCATCCACAGCCCCACCAGTCACCTAAACTTAGAGCAACTCAGGCTTAAACTTGAGTGGGTCAAACAATTTTTTGAATCGATCGAACAGAGACGAATTCATTTCATAATCGTCATCGAACCCTGCCTAGAAATTCTTCCGAAACTCTCCCATGTCGACAGAGCTCGCCAACACGACGGAATGTGCCCGGAAATTCTTCAGCAACCTCGAAACCCAAAAGACTTCCTCTCTCAGAAATCCCAATTCCTCAACTCCAAATTCCTCTGTCTCGCTTCCACCTCCTTCCAAACCTTAGATTCCATCTCTGCCCGGGAATCCTTCATCCCTGACCGCAAATCCTTCGCCATTCCATCTCCGCCCAGGAATTCTCCATCCCTGACCGCAAATCCTTCACCGCAAACCATATCAAGTCTCTGAAATGCGCCAGTCATCTTTTCTGGCAGCTCCACGCCTGCTCATACCCTCGCTTAGATCCAGCACCAATTCCTAGTAATTAATTAAGTAATTGGAGATATATAAGGGGGAAGGCGAGAAATCGAGGATGGGGAGGGAGAAATTTGGGCGAGAATTGGGCATCGAGATGGGGACGGGGACAGCTGGAGCCGGCAACATCGTCCGTTTGAATCGGATAAGATTTAGGGAAAAAATTTGAGTTAAACTATGTCTTAGGACCTTTGAACTATGCAATTACGTCTTTTTAGCCATATATTTATTTTTCTTTCAATTTAGCCACTTACTGTCATGAAAATGGCAGCCACGTGGCAGTATGGTTGCCACATAGACAATTTCCGTCACAAATAACGGCAGAACTGACGGTAGGGACCCAAATAGGATGCATTAATTGAGTTAAAGGACTTCAAAAGTCACTTTTTAAGTTAAGGGACCACATTAGGATGACCCTTAAAGTTAGGGGACTAAATATGGAGTTTACCCCAAATTCTTTACACCATTCAATTTTCAGTAATTAATCTATGGTTTTTTATTTTCAAAATTTTAGCATAGAAACGAAAAAGTTTTATATATGAATGATAAATCAATGCCTATATTTTCTAAATATATTTTTTTCATTTTTTTCTAATAAACAATAATTTAAATAAATTCAAGTCAAACTAGCCGAAAAAGTCAAATGTGGCAAAGAACATCTGATGGAGAGAGTAATAAATAACTAATTCATCTAAAGAATAAACATAAACATATAAAAGAACAAATATATAGTGATAAAAGAACAAAGAAATACTAATAAACGAACAAACATCAAATTCATTTAAAGAAACAACTATGAACTGATAAAAGCACAAATGTTTACTAATAAAAGAATAAAGAGCTATAAATAAAAGAACAAAAAACTATAATAGAAGAATAAAAAATAGTTTCTCTTAAAGAATAAATTGCTACTAATAAAAATACATATAGCCACTAAAAAAGAACAATTAATTCATCTAAAGAAACAAATATGAATAAATAAAAGAACAAATACATACTGATTAAAAAAAATGAGTTGCATTCAAAGTAAGGAATCAAAAAGTATAATAACTCATGTCCATAGTATTAAATACCGCAGTATACCATTTACCGCAAGTACGCGTTACGTGGTACAAATGTTTTTATATTTTATCATTTTAACGGGGTATACCGCAGTATTTCACGGTATACACTTATATGTATAATGCATCCCGCTCACTTTTATATGTATTTTGTCAAAAAAAATTCCGGTATACCGCAAATACCGCATGGTATGTATCATGATATTTTATTTTTCGCGGCTAGTTTTTTTTTCATTTTTCATAAAAAATATCGTAAATATATAAAACATTAAAAGATAATAATACACATATCATAAAATAAATATTGACTTTTATTTTTTTTTTGTTACTTTTCTTAATTAATTTAAAATTTTAATGGATGATCGCAACTTGAATGTCCTTGTAGTGTTAAATAATATCCCCCAATTGAATTTTCTGGTACATGCCACCTCAACTGAATATCTTCTATCATATATATTTTATTTATATTTAAAAAATTATAATGAGAAAAATTAGAATATATATAAAATGTGTAAAAATAAATTATTAAACAATTATGTTATCTTTAAATAATATTCTAACATTTATTTTTTTGTGAAAATGGTAACTGTATACGGTGCGGTATAGCATATGGTATATCTTAAAAATTCAGGGTACAGTATACCTAGCGGTAATGGTATTTAACACCCTGCTCATGTCTGACCATTTTTTGTTCTAAATAGAAATGGTTCTCAAATCTCAGTTCAATGACAGCTTATATTTGTGCTTCATTCTTAACACTTTTTTTTATTAATAGAAGGAAAGGAGCCATTTTAACATCTTTTAGTTTGATTTTGTTTAAATATCATAAAAACACTAATAAGGAACAACTAGTTGGTATAAAAGGACAAATGCTAGTTTAGGAATCCTCTCTGTTCTATTTGTGCCAGACAAGGCCAACAAGTGAGTTTCCATGAGTCTTGAGTTGCCTAAAAGAAAAAGGATCATAATCTTCTCTCTTTTTTTCTTTCATTTTGTTGTTGATACCCGCTGAGCAATTCTGATTTTCTAGAAACAAGCTAATTGCTCCAAATACTGATTGTTTAATTCTACGAAAGCAATTTAAATAGGCAAAAATTTAACTGTAGCAAAATGGAAGTATTTGGATGGAGTTGAGGAACCTGATTTGTCATATGTGTGACTTTAAACTTTTAGGTGCACTAATTGCTGTGTCCAATAGACCAGTACTGCTTTAATGTTACCATGTTTCTACTAAAAAAGTCGTAGAAATGCAATTTTAGGTGTAGAGTCATGGAATCACATGCCAAAATGTAGCTTTCCCTAACATACCAGCTGAATCCTTGTACATTTATCTTAGTGCCGTATTTGACATAAATTAATACAACTAGTATTCCAAATAGACATTTAATATGAAAAGATAGTATTGAACCCGAAATCTAACCATCATAAATTTCCATACACTTGGTGTGAGTATATGTCCATGGTAGTGGCTATTAATGTTCATAATTGTTTGTGGTGGAAAAGCACCTTACCAGTGGTCACATTGATCCTCAATCTGTGTGTTTTGAAGCATGACCCCCCCCAATCCTAAAATATTACAATAGCCGGTGAACATCAGCTCCAAATCTGGCAGTCGTCCGGGATAGAAACGTAGAAGCTTCATTTTTCCCCACCATCACCATGTGAACCAATCCCTTGCCAATGTTGCTGTTAAGTACTTCTCCACATAAGCTTTCCCATTCCACAATCACCAACCAGATATTTGCTTTTCTTTTAACTTTGTTCAATCATATCCCTTGCGTTTCCCGACTGTGTCCGAGGCCATAGTAATGCTATGATCCCAGCTTTAATCGAAGAAGAATAAGAAGAAGAAAAACAGGAGCTATTTTACAAATTAGTTTTTAATTAATTTAATTATCATGGTTTTTTTTTTTTTTTTTTTTGCATACTTCCCTTTCATTTATGCTATTTTATTATATTTTGCATTAAGTATCAAAAGCTCCCAATCTAAAATCAGGGGCCAAATTTACCCAAAAAGATTCATTTGGATGGAAGGAGGCCTAACAAACTTGAATTGAACAATGAGAAAAATCCATTTGAAAACTAAGCCGCTGAACCAAACCGTTAATGATCTTTTTTCTAGAGTCCCTCACCAGAAAGAACTTGTACACTATTATAGAAAACCTATGAGGACAGACAGGAATGGAAATCTAAAATCTATGGCTATCGAGAAAGCTGGTAATTACACACTTATGACCGAATTTGCACCTGTAACCTTCCAAACCCAATGAAAGAATCTTTTTGTCCTACCTTGGGGACTTAGAATTGAGGCACCTTCCACAGGAGACAACTTTTAACAACGAACATGGTCTTCGTTTCCCGATTTTTAAGCGAGAAAGCTGCACAAAGATGGTGAACATTTTAGCCATTTACCCGTCTCATACACCGGTCATCACAAATGGAGTAATGCAATACAAGCAAAGAGTTGAGGTCAACATGAGTATAAATCAAGATAAAACCGTCACCTTTCGACGAGTCATCCTTGATGCTTTCCAGCAAAGCAAACTTCTTGATCTAGGTTCCAATCTCCTGCAGAATGTAGAAAAGTATGCTTCAGACTTTAGATGGAAACAACTCAAACAAGTCAATTCAGCATTTTCTTTCCCTATGAGCATGCATGCTCAACTGTAGTTTTTCAATAGTAGGAGGGAGGGATAAGGGTAATGATTCATCAGATATAGAGCAGTAATAATAGTCAAGTACGTTTTTACAAAGTAGAAAAGAACTGACAGAGCAGACGTACAGATTCTCTTGTTCAAGCTTTTCAGCAATGGAAACTGCTTTATGTTTTGACCGTCCATTTTTCATTGTACTTCCTTCCGAATGCTGAATTACATGTGCAAGAGACATCCTGCTTCTTACAACGCTTTGAGTCTGGCTTTCTTCTCCTACTGTTCTTCTGCCTGACGTAGAACCCATGTTCACATCCCAGGTGGATGCAGCAGTGTTGTTAGCATGTTCAACATCCTCAGCCTTCCGGGGAGAGGCCAGCACTTCAACAATTTCATTTCTTCCCACTTCAAGGGATTTGAGATGCAAAAACTCAGCTTGAGAACCAGCTCCATTGTCCTGGATGTTGCAATTCCTCCTGCCACTATCATATCCTACTCTTTGCATCCTGCTCCCAGAAGTAAAAGGTTCAATCACAGCGCTCATAGAATCATTCCTAGAAGCTGGTGAGATGACAGGTAAATGAAAGACAGACCTCGCATCCTTCTGTGTTCCACATCTAATCTCAATTGTCACTGGAGAATTCAGAGCAGCCTCAAATGCTTGCAGAATATGACCCCGGAACTTCTCTGCCTTTGATTTTGTCATAGGAGAGCTGAACATCAGATACGCAGTTGGAGCTGGGAGGAAAAGAAAATCAATCAGAGAACATTAATTTTTGGATAAGGGAAACTTCATTAAACAAAAATTTGACTCTCTGAGGGTTATAATACAAAAGAACACTATATAAATCAAACTGTGGCAGGTAATACAAGCTTTAAGTTTATATATTTCAGATTGGTGATTGCTCAGTAAGTTACACAACATAAGCTCAAGTTAGCTTCCCTGTACCTTCGAGATACAGCTAAAACTGTTTCAAAAAACCAAATTACAGAAAATGGCCACAGAAAATGATTTATCACTTACCACATTATTATTAGTTTCCACTCATACCATAAATCGTTCACCAACTAGAACTGACATTTTATTATTATCTTCAGCCAGCATAACTCTCAAAATATGATGCAGTGGCTATACAAATAACGAATTTTTGTAGCTTACAAAGCTTACAAACTGAGGACTAATCTGATTCATTTATTTCAACGCAGACAGAAAGTGAAAAAGGTAGATGAGATTTGGTCTTTCAGCTCTTTCTTATTGGGAATTATGTTCAACCAGGGACCTGGATCCCCTTTATATGCATATATTGTAGGAATAGCCATTATATAAGTAGAAATAAAGAATACCTTTTCGAGGCTATGATGGAGGCATGGGTGTGTAATATATAACTAATGCCTAAGTATAATTCTTTATAGAATGTACCTGCACCAAAACTGACAGAGATGAGCTTTCCTTCTTTGCTCAGGAACTCTTTTAAACTACTATTTTGAATCTTCTCAAGAACCTCTAACCATATATCTTCAACACCATTTCTTTGTAAACTTTGCTTTGCAGTAATTGGGATGATATCACTATGGAGCTTCAAATTCTGCCCCTCTAGCAATCCACTAGTCCCAGCATGCCTTTTTCTATCCATACTAGTGCCATTCCTTGAAAAGCCCGCACTTCCATTTGGCACCACAACAAGTTCACCTCCTCTTCTGTCCAAATATCTTCCAGCTGCATCATTTGGAGCCTCAGGACTGTGATAAACAGTCTCAGCTGCAGAAATAGGCACCATATACTGTTGATCAGGAGCAAGTTGAAGCAATGCAGCTGTAAGCCATGTCAACTTGTCATTTGACATTCGTAATTGCTTTTCTGCCTCAGATAATGTCTTCAGCGCTTGACGTAGCTTCTCCATATCTTCTTTAGCCACTGGAAAAGATAATCTATCTGTCAGGAAGCAATACACTGTAGGTACAAATTCATGGTAATGCACCTGTGCAGTCACATATTCAAAGAATTACAGCCAATCAAGATGATCACTTGGGCCAGAACAAAAGGTTTTATTAGGCATTTGTAATTATACAAAGCCAAGAACTTCCTTCTTTCAAGTACCATTGTCATGATATATTATTCACTTATTACTCAAAAGCATCCAAAAAAGAAATAAATGTGCTTAATTTGTCACTCAACAAAGCAAGAATTTCACTTTTTTTTTTTCACTCACATGGTTGCTGGCGAAAGAACTTCCTTTTATTTCTTTCCTTCGTAAAGTCATAACTACCGGCAAGAATATCAGTTACAATGGTAGCAAGCTGTGACATCAAAGCCAAAGGCTCCACTCCAGTTTCCATTATCACTCTCAAACTCTTTACTGTGTTCACTGTGTCTGCAGACAATGCTAAGTCTAGGAGATCGACCAACTTTTCATCAGAGATTAGCCCAACCTGTAATCAGATAAAATGTCATACGCCAACAAATAGGAAATGGGAATAGGAGAATTTGATTGTCCGACACATGAGGAAATGGGAATAGGAGAATTATACCAGTTCCTGAACCAAGGGAACAGAAATTTTCTGCCCCAGCAAGCTCAGCTGTTCAAGAGTCATCTCTGCATCCCTTAATGATCCATCAGATCTAGATGCAATGAGTTTAAGTGCATCGTCATCAATTTCAACATCTTCTTTGGAAGAAATCCACTGCAAAGTATAGACAATGTCAGCATCCCTCAATTTGGGGAAAAAGAACTTCTGGCACCTTGATATGATCATATGCGGCAGAACATCAAGACTTGAACAGACAAGGATAAAAACTACACGTCTCGGTGCTTTATCAATGATCTTCAATATAGCATTCCAACAATCAGGTGGCAATGTGTCACAATCATCAAATATAACAACTCTATACTGTGATGTAACCTCTGAGAGGATCGATTTGTCTATTACATCCATTATACCCTTGAAGTCAATATTGCTTACAGGGCCAACTTCCCTTGTGCTTCGGCTCTTGCCCAAATCATGAGCAACACAAGAATTACAATATCCACAGGGCTTTGGATGTCCAGGGGACCGGCAATTCAATGACCTGGCGAATATCCTAGCACAAGAAGTTTTCCCTGTGCCATGAGGTCCATAGAACACATAAAGAACTCCAACCTTCCTTTTCATAACAGCATTGGAAAGAGCTTGAGCTACCAAATTTTGTCCAACTAGATCTTTGAAAGTTTTGGGCATGTACTTGTGTGTCAGATTTTGATGCCCAACATTATTGCTTGAACCCAATTTTCGACAGCCACTGGATCTATCTTCAGAAGCAAGATCTGAATCAATATTGTTTCTCAATAAATTCTCAACATAGATACCCAGCTCTCCAGAATAGTCATTCACCCAAGTACCATTTTCTGCAGTACCTGGAGATATAGAAGCATCAACTAGAAGAGGTAGTGCCTGCGCATCAGATTTGGTTGAGCAGCTTGAGTAATCAGAAGCCACAGGCATGGCATGAACACCTCTCCCATGCGAACCTGCAGCGCCTCTCCTTAGCCTTGAGTCAGAGAGACCACAAGATAAGCTCCTTCCTGCCATGTCAAGGAATGTTTTACCACTATGATGAATTCTTGACCAGTTCCAAGGAATCCCACATCCATTTTTAGGAGCTCTAGTGACATTTTGCTCCTTGTACTCATCTTCATTCTCCTGTGTCTGTTGCTTCTGATGTGTTGAACCATGAGCAAATGAATTCAAAGCCATAGAGAACTCAGTTTGATCTCTAACCTTTGAGGTGGTGCTGGCTCGAGTTCTTCTAGCAGTTCTATGCTTACGCCATTTTGCTCTATTCAACACCTTTGAATGACCATGAATGCTAACTTCAGCTTCATCACCCATTTTTCCCAGCCCAGAATGTCGTCTCCAGGGGCGGACATTTGAAGATGCTACATCATCACTATCCATTGGAAGGTCATTCAACTGTTGAGAAAGAGTCAGATTCCCTGCCTTAGTATTGCTAACTTTTGATTCAGAATTGCCCGAAACAGCTTTAAGAACAAAAGCATTGCCATCTTCATTCTGTAGGGGCTCATCCTTTACACCCAAAACATTGGTTCCACTACTTCGCCTACTAGAATCATCCCTCCCAACTCTCCTCCGTCCATCTCTTACCCCAGTCTTGTTAATACGTTCACTACTGGCCACTATACCATTGCTAAAGACATTAACTTCGCCAGGAACAACTTTTGAAGTTGCAAAATTTCCTAAAGCGGCAGAGCCCCCTGTCCCAAACACCCTGCTACTCCTTTCAATGCCGAGGGACCTCCTGCCCTCTTCAATGGCATTTCGATTCCCAAGCATATCGATGACTGGATGTGAATGCCAGGAGGGAGGGCTGGCAGAAGGATCCCTCAGTGATCGTGAGCGCTGGAGGACTATGAGATCCCTAATAAGGGCCCTGTCACTCAGCATAGGGCTATGCTTGTGGATATGGTTCTTTACGTGTATACAGTTAGTCAAATGAATGTGGTTTCGGAGATGCTCTCCAATATCACCATTTTCATCCTCGAAAATCCTATCACCAAAAGCTCTGGTCATGATCACATTCAGACCATTTCTAGTGTACTTTGCAGAATCACTTCTGAAGCAGAATTTTTTATTCCCCTTCCACAAGCAGCAAATCTATATTGATCAAGCCCATTTCTCTTAACAATTAAGGAAATTACTCGAACCCCACTAATTGCTCTATTTGAATCTCACAAACTGCCACAAATTAAGTGCCTAAATATCTCCAAAATGAAAAAGGAAAATACTCAATGCACCATATCCAACTAATCGAACAGCAAAATAAAAACCGTCAAAGGCAACCTCCAGGTGTCAAAGTTTCCAAATTTCTTACACGGAACAAAAGTCTCAGTCTTGATGAAGCTTAAATACCGCAAAAATGGAGGCTGGGGACATAATGGGTGAGATTAGAGAAAGAGCATGATTTCAGGAGATAAGGAAGTAGGCGTGGAAGTGTGAAGTAGTAGTGGATTCACCTGAGAAAGAGAAGCCAAAAAGCAAAAATGAACAGTTCCCATCACAAAGAACCCCTGATGGATCTTTCCCTCTCACAACCAAGTTTCACATGCACTTCCAACTCCCACGCCTTTCTTTATTTCCCTGAAAACGATGGCCTGGGCACCGCTAAGTAACTCACCACTGAACCGATTCTAGAGAGTGAGAGTGAGAGAGAGACAGAGAGAGAGAGCGAGAGAGAGAGAAGAACCCATCAGCATGTGGGTTCTTTAGTTCTTGTGAGCGGGTGAGAAAATGAAGGTTTTTATTTTCCAGTTAGGAGAGAGAGAGAGAGAGCGAGAGGTCTGTCACATACAGACAGGGACCCTGTAAGGCTTCTGACAACCAAAGGCCATGCCAATAAAGGGTTTGGCAACAGTAATGTTACAACAACAAAATTATTACATAAAACAGAATTTTATGAACTGAAATGCCGAATGATTATTGAACAAAATTCAACTTATATAACATTTATATCTAATTTATCATTGGAGTAATTTTTATGTAGTTGTTTGTTGAATTTTTTTTAGATTTAGGTTTAACATTATTACAGAGACCTGTGTGTCACATTTGTTTTGAGCATGCAAATATAAAGGTTCTGCATTTGCAATAAAAAGATTGGAACTCTTTTTGCTTTTCAAAGATTCTAGTTCCAGGATTTTGATTCTGTACCAAAAATGACCTTTTTCCCCTTGCTACACACCAAATACTAATGAGATAGGTGTGTGAGGTGACGATCTTTTGACATGGGGGACCAGGAAAAGTTTTTTTGCCGTTGAAAATTTGAATTATTATTTTCTTCTACCCAAAACGCTTGGCCAATTAAAGTTGACCCCAGCAATCCAAAATCATAACGGACAATATTAGATTAGTCATGATAGACAATATTAGGTTGAGGGTATGCTTCGCTTTTTCAGACGCCATGTTTGGATAGGAGATCACTAGTTTGTTTAGCTCGCACGCTGCAGTGGAAAAAAAAATTCATAATTTCAAAAAGTATATAAATGACCTAAAAATTAAAATAAATTTTAGAGACAGTCTAGACCATACTAAAAATCAGATAAATCATAAATATTAAAGTTTAGTTTTAGAATATAAAAATGATATGAAAAAGTTTAGAGACCAAAATGACAAATAGATAGTATTTAGCATTTCAAATGAAAAAAAAAATTGATAAATCAGGGCCATGATAGATTTTAACCAAAGGAAAATGTGAAACAAACCAAATGCAGGAAATAATAATTTAGGTCATCAAGGAAATGATCACCTGATCAAAAAGTGACCAATGCTAAAAAAAATACAAAGTGTTTGCCTCTTACAAAAGGGATCACGTGGAGAAAAAATGATAAAGGAAAACACAAAAAAAAGAGAGTAAAATGACATTATTTTATTCATTATTTATTAAACATTGAAAAACTCTTACATATTTAGCATATACAAGAGGAAAAAGGGGGAAAATACTGTTGAATCAGGTAAAAATCTTAGGTATGTAAGGAGTATTAATGTGGATAAAAAACACAACATAATCAAAATCTATTACAATCTATTATAAGAATATGGATGAAAGTGAACTATCCTAAACCTAGGAGATAAAGGAGTTTGCTGCGTGAAACTCGAAGGACCTCAACTACAAAAACTTAGCTTCTTAATTGAATAGTGATTTTGCCTTGTGCATTTAGTATATATGAGATTCATGATACCCCACACATTGTAGCATGTACATTCTATAGTAACAGTAGATGCAATGTAGTGAATGCAAGTCCTTAAGCACAAATATTTCTACAAATTATAAGCCATAAACCATTATTAGATAAAAATTTTGTTTAGAATCTACCTAAAACCAAGGCAATACTAAATCAGAATGGCAAAATCTAGACTGCATAGTGCATATTTGTTGTCCTTCTAAGATGGATGATTAACATTTGTTATACTAAAACTTGCAGCCCAAAATCACAATTCATTCCCAAATTACATAAACTTTTCTACCAGTATCTTGACCACCAACCCAAACAATTTTTTTACAAAAAGCAAAAGAAAAAAATGCCTAAAAATTCAAAAGGGTTGATGGCTAAAATAATCTCACTGAAAATAGGAAGTCCTATAGTTATATGTCAAAATGAATCCTAGTTACTCAAAGGTAAACCTGAAATTCAAAAGTATAGAAGGAATTAATTGACAATAATTTGGGATTTCCAAGAAAACATGTATTTTCTGTAATTCATCAACTAAAATACGTATACTTAAAATCATTCACATAAATAGATGAAATGAAAAAAAAATGCATGCAGGAACTTCTTCTTCATTTTCAAGAAAACCATTAACATGAAAATGCAAGCAAAAGCACCTTCAATTTTAATCTTACTATAAGCCTGTCTTGCTCTAAGCAAACGTATGCATTGACAACATATTATTGGAATAATTATCAGTGAAGATGTATTAAGTCTATCTTGTAGCTGGTACCAATAGAACATCCTTATACTAATACGTTTTCTTTTTTAGCTGAACTAGGCTCTAAATTAGCTAGCTATATAGCAATCTGAAAAACAATTCTTTATCCTAGTCCCCTAAGTCAATTTACATTCATGAACCCATTTTGGTATGGGGATATTCATGGAGTTGATCTGCTTTGATGCTGATTAGCAATAAAAAAAAAAGCATGTGAGCTATTTGATTCATGAGAATACATGGGTGAGGACTTACATATCTATAAATTTGTTTGTCTCACCAACATCCTATTTCTTTTGGAGTTTGTGCAATATAAGCAACAACATCATTGTCTAAACATTACTAATCACTAATGCTGCAAAACAATTCATTTTTTCATTCATAGATTTGACTATTCTTTCTCTTAGAGTGTATGTTTGAGGCTTTTCATCCAAATAAGCATCAAGAAAATGAAACAATTCAAGATTAACTAGATAGCAACATAGGAAAAAATCATAAATAAAAAGGAAATGATAAAAAAAATAAACTAAGTGGCAGGAAAATGCACTAACAAAATACAAAACAAACTCAACAGAAATAAAATATAATTAGAGAAAAGGAATTATGCATACTCTAGTATAGCTATAAAAAATTAACGGAAACAACAACTAAAACTAGAATGAGTGAAAAACAAATAAGCATCCATAAGCATTAGACACAAAAACAAATCATCCATAAGCATTCATAGGCATAAAAAAAAAAGTCAACCATTTTAGTAACTATCTAGATGCACTAACATGAAATGATCAAATAATGGAATAAAATATAACAAGAGAAAATGAATTATGCGTTTACTCAAATATAGCCACAAAGAACGAAAAGAAGTAACAGTTAAAACCAAAATGATTGAAAAAAACAAATACACATCCATAAGCATTAGACACAAAACAAATCATTTCAGTGAACTTTGAAAATAAAGCAACACAACATGACTGAATGATCAAGCATCACATAAATGCAGAAAAGAAATCATATACTCATTAAGATATAGCTGCAAAAGGGTCAAGCAAACAGTACATGAAAAACCAAAAACAATTAGGGATTCAAAATTTAAAAACAGTAAAGAGAAATAAGGATTGAATGAAACATATATGAGTAAAAAGGATAGAAAAATTGACAGACCAAAAAGAAAGACACACCTCCAACAGAACATTATCAAATGGAAAACATAAAATCAATAATGAGAAAACATGTAAGGATGCAAATTGTGACTATGAAAAACACTGCAAGATACATAAACACAATGAAATTAATCTATAATAAGAAAAAAGAAAAGTTGAAAAAATAAAATAGAACCTATTCCATGGTGTAAAGAAGAGAAAACACTTTAAGCATGAACCAAATGAACTAATTAATCAAGGTTTGATTTTCTTCTTCTGTGTTAAGAAAAAAAGTTAAGGTTCCATTGTAAATTATAACAATCTTGACCTAAGAATCAAACCATTAATAGACTTTATTAACATATAGTTTGTAACGAAAACCTAGAAATAATGAAACCAAATCAACAAACTATCCAACCTAGAGGTTTTTTGTTTGCATGACCATGGCCGCCATTATTTTCATGAAAACTTGAAAATCTTGCCAATAACAAGGAATTTACTTGAAAGTATAAATGCAAATGAAACAATGAGGAAAAATAGAGAGAAAAAAAAAAAAGTAAATCAGGGCTTTGTCATAGGATGTCCAAGGGAAATAAAATCTGAAGGCTAAAAAATGAATTCCTCACAACATAATGTAAAGTTGACAAAAAAAACAAACAACAAAAAATATTGGAAAATCAAATGAACAATAAATCATAAGCGGCAATGAGATTGATTAAAATAAAGGACAAAAGAAGCTAGGCAAAACCTGAGGCCTTTCATGTTTGCTAAGAGTATGTAAAATCACTGAATAAAGACCAAATAGTATTAAACCTGATTAACAATAAAGTTAAATCAACAGCTGAAGCATTTTGAGTTTTTATGAATAGTTTGCCATAAAAAAATCACTAAACTCCATAATAATATCATTTTTATTTTTTCTTTTTCCTTGGAAATAACACAGAGAATGCTCAAAATAAAACCTAAAATAAATAAAAATTGACCTTTTCTCACCCAAGTTGATGCTCGAGGATTTAGGTTCAACTCTAAATTCATAATCCTTATTTGATACACCATACAAAATTATGCAAGCACAGACTCACAGAAATCAAACTACTGTCAATTTTTTTAACATTAGCTTGATTGCACCTATAAAATATAAAATAGAGGGCATACTTGAATGGAGACAAAATCAAAAGAAACAAAGAAATTTTATACTATTAAAGGCATGACAATTGTGGAAATTGAAAGCAAAAACTGAAGGAGAAAAAAGAACATAAAATGGGGAAAAAGAATGACCTAATTGAGTATGTTGCCAAATTGGATGACAATTTCAATTTGGTCTTCTTTTACAGATGAATAGAACACTTGTTTTCGCCCAATGTTTACCTAACCTAATGGGTAAAAGTATAAGATAGGGAAGTAAGGACTCAACAATAAAAAAAACTCCATACCTGATAACACAAACCATTGCTCCTGCTTCTCTTTTATAAATCACCTTCCTTCTCCTACATGGTTCATTAATTTTTCTCATTAGTATTTGACATCAAACTCTATAATAATCTAAACTTGAAAATCTGGCCATAATAATTGAGTAAAAGAGCCAAAAATATAATTAAAAAAACACAAGGAATGGCCAAAACTGACGAAAGGAGGTGGTGGATCTAGACAAGATGGCAAGATAGAACATTCTCCATCTTGAACATCCTTTCTTCTCTACCTTCAGCAATAGCTCAAATGCACTGGCAAACTTCAACAAAATACTCACCTCTAGCATGAAAATCTTTATCCTCCTAATATTTGTAGTCAAATTCCTTAAAATATTCGTTCTCAATCGCTGGGCATAATCACCCTCGAAGTGGCCATAGGGGTCATCTTCACTGGTGTGAAACCTCGAGCAGAGCATCATCCCATTGTTTGGTGATGCGAGTGAGAATCAGTGACATTAAAATAAGCTTCTAGACTATATTGGGTCCTCAAACAGCATCATTTGTTATTGGAAAAAAAAATGACTCTCATAAAGTAAAATGATGTCATTTCTAGATGACGGGCCAACCCACACTCCTGGACCAAAAAGAACCAATTGCAAACCACCTGCCTAAATAATATGTTACTATTCATTAAACAGTAAACTTGTTCCATCTTTGCAATGTAGTACTAATATCTATATATATATATATATATAACATGTTCTTTTTGCATTAGAAAGACTCATTAAATATTATCATTTATAATTTTGTTAATTTGGTTAAGAACCAATGTCATTTGGAAAATTCACATTCTATTATATAATAATCATTTAAATAATTTTTTTATAAAATTATTTTTTTTATAATTTTTCATAACAAACCTAAAAAATTAATTAAAAAATGCTTATTTTTCAAATAAAAATTTAAAACTAATTTTTGGTCTTGTTAAATTGCTAAGTTTTAATTTGTATACAAGTTAAGTGAAAATTCAACAAAAATTAAAATAATACATTAAATAACTCATTATTTAATCTCTTCCAAAATGTTTCTAAATAAACTAGGAGGGAGCTGACTAATGATTTTACAACAAGGCATTTATTATTTGATTGTATCAATTTGACAGTGGTTTTTTTCAGTTCAAGTTCATTTTTTAAGGAGGATTACTCATTGCATTAGACAACTTGTTAGACAACATGTAATAATATCTGTAAAGAAAAAGTTTAAGGTCATGGTACTTTTAGGGCTTTTTAGAGGTTTTCACTTAAGAGAATTATTAGCAGTTTAACACGTGGCATGAGAATCTATATTTGGCAAGTAAAGTTAATTTTTTGTTAATCCCTTTTCAAATATACCCTTATCTACATGATGTGATTAGGAGTAAAAAGTTTTTCCACTTAACAGAGTAAGTTACAAACTGACATGTGGTAGATTTGTCATTTTAGGTAAGAATTTAAGCATTTTTACACCAATTTTCCAAAAATGCCCGTATTATAAAACGGTGGGTAATGAATGAATTCAAATTTCAAATTGAAAACCTAAAAAGGAAAGGAAAAGAATCACTAAAAATATTTACATAACATTTTACGCATTGACTATTTAAAATTATTTATAAAAACATAAGCCACTAAAATTTGAAAAAGACTATTTATTCTCTCTCACTTCAAAGCTTCTGTATTGCAGCCTTCCCTCCAGCCATGGCCAATAAGCGTAAGAAGCGATTGTGATCTCAGAGCCACTTCAATCCTAATTGGTTTCCTTCTTCATTATGGATGGTTTCCCTTCAATTAAACCATCAAAAGTTCAAAACCAAGCATGTCCAAGCCACTTCCTTTCTCATCTCTGCTCCTCTCCATTCTTTAGATCCCTGATGACCAACGTTCAGACAACGTTTGAGGCCAAGGATCTAAACCGCTCGTAGTCTTTGACAGTGAAATTCTTCTCCATTATCCCCTGTTCTTCAAGGAGCGAGACCTTCATACCAGAGCTGGAGTCATTTAGTGAAGCTATGTTTAGGTTTACCGAAAATCGATAAATCAAAAGATTGGCTCAGTACTGGATCAAGAAAGCAGAGAACTAGTTAGTTAGTAAGCTACAAGATTTTTCTATATTTTATTAATAAACGCTGTTGTTTAGGATCTATTAATTTATTTTGTTTCTTCTAAGATAACTATTCAAATTAAAATTGGAGGCGGTTGAGATTTTCAGCTTTGGAGTACACTGAGAGGAGGCTACAATTTTTGTCAAGATTAAGTGTGGATTCTAGGCAAAGAGGAACATCCGACATAGACTTTCACACTATTCATAAAATGTGAAGGCACTATTGCTTCATACAAGTTTTGTGCCTCAATTCGTTATTGAAGAATAACAGAGAATGGGATTTTACATCCATGATGCTGGCACTATTGCTTAAATCCAATACCAACATACTCATTTTCGTGTAAGTGGTTTATTTTGTTTCCATAGTAATAATTTTGATTGGTTGTAGGTTTGTGGTTTTTATCTACCACATTCTGAAGGGAATTCTTATGTTTATGATGTGAATGGGTGGAGCTTTGTGAAGAATTCTTACAAGTAATGTTTTACTACTCATAGTTAATTTGATGGTATATTCAGTTATACTACAAAAAGCCAGTTTAATTTGTCATGCAATGTCCCTCTAACTCGTCAAGGAAGTGGGATAACGAGTACATTTGGATAATATGAAGAGTTGCATTTTCTGATTGTTGTTATTTGTGAGTATGTCTCTATATCTCACCATAAAGAGGTACTAAAAGGATAGTGGAGCTAGGACCGATTTGATCTTCACCAATGGTAAAAGCGGTGGAAGTATGACCAAATTGAACAATTGAATTTGAGACAACAGGAGGATAGGTGTGAGTTCTCTTAGACGACTTTTCCAATTTATATGTTTACCATATGTTTTTGTTACCATATATTTCTTATTTAGAATTTTCACATGTTTCTTAACTAATTGCCTTAATCAAATATTCTATATTATGTTATTTTCCATGCTTGCAAATACTTTTCTTGTATAGGTAAACCTAAAGCATAGATCAAATTTAAGCATTAATTTAAATAGTAAATTTTAGTATTAACTACCGTATTAAATTAATGTGAGGATATATCTAATCGGGGAGCTTTCTTATCTTTTTCTTAACTCAAATTTATGAGAAATTTCCAAGTGATCTTTTTTCTTAAGCATTAAAAATGGAAAAAAAAAATCAAAGAATGAAAAACTACTGTTTAACCCATTTTTTTTTTACACTGTTAGTCTTAATTAATGGAGTAGTTGTCAATCCTTTACAAAGTCGAAACTATATATGCAGTTATTTACACAAATATATTTCACAAGTTAGTACTCAAATTAGTTAGTTTCAATCAATATTTAATTCATCAATCAAACAAATCAATTAAATTTACAAAAAATGTTTTGATGAACGTATTACAACTGAAAAAGGAAAAAATTTCCATTCAAACTGAAAAATTGCATTCAAATTAAAATTATTTTGAATATACTGATTTTCCCTTAAAAGCTTCACGAAGTCTCACTTACAAAAAACATGTACTTGGCATTACTTCCAGAAATCTTAAATCCTTAGTAATTCTCTCTTTTCACCAACACTCAAAAGTCAACTAAAGTCTTCGTTCAAGATTTAAAGTTGATTATGGATTACCAAAGATATCCACTAAATATTCTTCCTAATTTTGACAATGTTTAACTTTCAACCTAAAATTTTGCATTTTTCCTTAACTTAAGAATAATAATTCTAGGGAGCAAAAATCCAAAGTTATTAAAATTTTCAATTTATTTGAAATTTCAGTCTTTTTACCATATATATTTATCTAAATATTAGGTAAAATACGTAAATAGTGTGTAAAATATATCTATGAATTTTATTAACCATGTTATATTTAATATATTTATAAACTAATATCTTTCCTTTTACAGTTGCTTCTATATATCTTAACATAACTCATTCTTAAAGAATCCACAAAATTGTAAGTTATTCTTCCCCTCATCATTTACGATTTTCTTATTCATTCTACAAATATGATATTGCACTTTTTTTCTTGGTATATATGTTACTGTTTGTGTGTGTGTTGTTATGTACATATGAGAAAATTTTCATGATTATTTGGATATTTTTATTAATTTTTTATTAATTTTATGATTTTTTTATAATTCTTTTAAATTGACCATTGCATTTTTTAAATCTATGATTTTTTATTTTTCAATTTTATTTTAATATATGGTTGTTTTCAAAATCTTTTTTAGGCTCTTTATATTCATAATGATGGTGTTTGGCGAGGGCAATAATAGAAATTGAAGCCCAGTCGGAAATAGTGTGTGATCATTTGATATATAAAAGTCAAGGGATGACTAATGACAGAAGGCCAATTTTCTAGTGGTTGAAATAAGAACTTCTATTGATCTATATATTTTCATAGTTATAGGGTATGTATAAAGCGTAATTAGTGCCAAATATTTTAAATTTTATTTCACTCTTTTTCTGTTCGTATCACATAGATTCGGAATTATGATTCTTAATTATGTTATGTAACATTTTTATTTTAAGAAATATTTAAATTCAATTTATTTTATTTTTTATTTACTGTACAGTTTTTTTTGTTATAAATTGCATATATTTCAGATTTAGAATTAAACATAATTGATCTCCATATTTTTATTCAAAATTATTAAGTAGTAACTTGATTTCATTTTTCAGGAGTTGTAAGTACTTATTTTTGTACCATATTCACTATTACTGTTTTTGTAAGTACTTATTTGTGTGTGTGTCTATATATATACTTTATATCACTAAGAATTTATTTTAAACTTTTTATAATTATGTTGATGACTTATTTATTTTCTGAAACTTACAATCCACTTACAACATTTTACTTCAAATTTTGTAGCATATCAACAAAGTCATGCAGTGATAAAATAATAAATACATAACCCATGTGGAAATCATGAAATTTTACTTTTGGCCGGAGTAAAGACTATAAACATGGCATGCAATGCTTTTTTAATCAAATTGAATATTTTTTCCCCTAATCTTTAAATATGATTAATTGCATTCCCTCCCCCCTCCCCCCTAATTTTTATCAGATCAACACCACATCTTAAAAATTATTTCATACCATTTCTAATAATTTTACTTCGTAAACATCAATCCTAATAAATTGAGAGTAAGATTTGGAGTATTTTAAATTTTCCAAACATGGCAAGTAGTAACCTATTGAATTTCAATTGAGACAATTAAATAGGAGATATGCTAGTGAGACACAAATGACAGCTTTTTTTTTATAAAAATATTTTCAACAATTTGAATTGAGAAATTATCACACTTGCAAAATTAAAAGTACAATTTAGCTGTAAAAGTGAGTTAACATATGCAAGCTGATTCGTCACACATTAGGAAATTTTAAAAAGAAAAAATTGAAAATTAAGGAAACAATGTAATTTTAGAGGACAAAGGATATTTCCAAAAAATGAAATCAAATCAACATGAAAGACCATTTAAGTCCATAGTCGCAGGAATCAATTCATTTTTCCAAAAAAATAATATTAATTTAACACTTATCAAATTAATTTGACCTATATTTGACCATGAATTCAAAAAATTGGTCTTTAACCTAATAAATTATGTATTTACCAAAATTAAAATGAACACATTCTAACCACATTATCACTGCTATTTTTCAACATTTATTTACCATTTAAAATAATTTGAAATTTTGATCATCTAATGAGACAACCAAAACTAAAAAGAGGGCCAACCTTTTATCATTAATTACCTTATAAAATAAAAATGAAAGGTGTATATGACATAGTAGTTGCCCTGTTACATTGATTTGGATATTAATGTTCTAACCATATATATCTTCAAAATTATTGCAAAAAAAAATCAGTCTTCCATGTATAACATCTTTTAAATATCTTTGTTATGTCCTATTATGTTTAATGCCTTTTAGAAAGTAATATATTTCCTTTTTAATTTATTCTATATTTTATAAGTATATGAGCATTTCATTCTTATTAAAAACTATACATAAAGGTAATATTCTCTCTCTCTCTCTCTCATATCCTTCATTTATCATCCCTATTCATTTTATTTTGTGTAATTTTTTTGTTTCTATATGATTTCGCTAATGTTCCACTTTTAAACTAATAAGGTTATGTTTATATTGTTTTGTATGCTCCTAATTTTTCAATTTGTATACATAAATTTTTTGTCCAATCATCTTTATTTGGTAAATTTAAATTTTTTGTTCAATCATCTTCATCTGGTAAATTTCATATAAGTTTTAAATTTTAACATTTGATCACTATTACCCAAACACATATTCTTTTTCTTTATTTGTTGGAGACATTAGATATTTAACAACTCATTATAGTGTTTATGAAAATAATTTTATCCATTATTTTGAGTGAATGTGGTTTCAAATTTGACCTTCATCAATTTGGCTACATACATGATCAATGAATTCAAGTGAATAGGTATAAAAAAATGTAGTATATGATAAAATTACCTTTACTTCTAGAATAATATTTTTATAACTATTATATATATATATATATATATATATATTGAAACTCAATTCAACTTGAAATCCTGTGGCAACACCGGGTATGTAAACTAGTTTTTTTATAAAAGCTTAATATGTACTATTTTTGTACACTTTTACATTAAGCAAAAAATAAAAATAAAAATAATATTTTTATATAAATTTATGATCTTTTGGAACGTTACAAAATAAAAAGTATGATATTAAATTTAGGATTAAAGGTTATATGTTTTTATAATATAATACAAAAACAAGGTTAAAAAGAAGAGAACATAACAATAAATAGCATGAATTTACAAGGTGAGCAGGCATGTAAATGAAACATTCATTGTCTAAGGACCTTAGGGCGATATTGTATCAAATGCAAAATATGAAATACTCCATCCGTCCCAAAAGTTTTGCTCCATTTGTTTTTTATAATTAATTTAGGATTTTTTATTTTCAACATTCTAATATATAAATAAAAAATATTTATATATGAATGATAATTCAAGATATGTAGTTTCTAAATATATTTTTTTAATTTTTTTCTAACAAATAATAATATGAATAAAATTAAGTCAAAATACAACAAAAAGTCAAATGTATCAAAACTTTTGGGACGGGGGGAATAGATAAGAAGATAAAATACAAAAGAAAAATTACAAAAATCTTCAAGGTTTGTCAAATCCTGCATTTGTTTCTTCCTATTTTAAGAAATGTATAGTTACTCCTACAGTTACATCTCGTAATTCATTTTAGAGTCTTAGACATTAAAAATTGGGAAACTTATGATAATGTTGTTTGACCTAATTTACACTTTATCCCTTTATTTTGGAAAATCTACACTTTGTCTATATTTTTTTACATTGTCCCACAACAACTTATAAAATCCTAATTTAAAGTGTATAATGGTCAACTTACAATAATTTTAATCTCTTAAACATTTTTTATGGTTAATATATAATTTAAATTATCAATTTTTCTTATCTATAAATACATTTTTCTCTTTATCAATGTAAATCATTACTTTTAAAATGTAAGTTAACTATGAGAAAAACATCATAAATTACTAACACCTATAAGGCCCAGCCATTAATTGAGACTTATACAAAAGATCATGGGACAACAAAAAGCCCCAGTGATGGAAGACTTCCTAGAACAGGTTTTTCCTTGTTGACAGAGTGTTAAAAAATAGGCAACAACTTGAAACATTAACTTGTTGATTATATAGCCCAATCAATTGTATCGCATATCAACATTGATAAAGGCAAACATCAATCAAAATCATATTATACCTTATCGAGCCACAACTGGAGGCTATATATATGCCTTCTAAACAGGTAAATTGGTGATGAAAGTTTCATTCTCTTTCATGAAAGATTTCTTGCTTAATCATATAAATAGCCTTAATCATTGAAGTGTCCTTCCATGTCAAAAAAGAATCCTAGGGTTCTCTAACATATGATTTCTTTGTAGGTTCCATTACTCGAGGACCACCCTAAGGCTCCATCCTACACTGTCATCTTAACACGTCATCATCTCTCAACACTTGAAGTATCAATTAATAATTAAAATTGTTCATCAACCATCATCAAATTATTAGATTATTTAAATTTATTGAAAGATAATTACTAGATAATTTAAATTAAGAAAAAAAATTAAAATCCTTAAGAGTGTGAAAAAACTATGGAATAAGAATAGACCTGATTTATTAATTTTAACTTGAGCCAACTTAATTAAAAATAAATTATTTTTATTTTATAATTTTTTTTTACGGGGACCAATTTTATTTGAAGTAATAATCCATTGAAAAAAAATATAATGCTATCAAATTTTTATAATTTTTTTGTTGACAATAATTTTATTTTCAATAGATTATTACAACTACATTTTTTTTTATGAAAAGAATTCAATTCACAAACCATTTAGGAGTAACAGTACAATATTGATCAACGTAAAAAGAAATAGGGCGAGGAAGACCTTAGCTGTACTTAAATAAAGCCTCCTCAGACAAGCCTAGTTTCTCCAGTTCATGTGCTACACAGTTTCCCTCTCTCTATATGAATTATTTGTCATGCACAAAAGCACACCAACAGCCTCCAAATGTGGCTGACACACAAAAATGATTCAAATGAGCTCGTCTCACCTTAGTGGATAGTCTGGATGACCCTTAGCACATCCATCTATAAGATGACCCTAGACGCGCCTAGCGTCAACTCCATTTTTAACCTCTCATTAGCTGTGAGACATTCACCATAAAAGGAATCTAACTAGCCCTTGTAGCTCTAACTATATATATGATTGGAATGGTCTTGGAGAACTGCCCCTAAGCCAAGGCATACTTATTTTTAGGCTAGCTATGACATTGTAGTGTTCAATTTGATTACTTTTACTTTTCGTTAGATTTTAATAGGAGGCAAAAGATCAAAGTTTAGAAGTTCTACATCAATGCATCCTTGTTACACCTTTCAAGAGATCACTGAATAGGGCAACTAAGGCTTATCAAGGATCACACTATTTTGATTTGCCCATAAGACCGAAATGATAACTATGAGATTCATCCAGTTAGCGTCCCTTTCTTGTGCCACCAACTTGCTCATCCATTCCATTGTTGTGTCTCCCCGTGAGTGCATCACATATTGTATTTGAAAATTTGTCCATCTATGCCTAGCAATATGGTAGTCATGCAAGGCATGAATAATCATCTCCATACTCGCCTGGCATAGTGGGCAAGAAACGTTCATCACCATTTTCATCATAAAGTAAATTATGTCTTATTAAGGGATAATCATGGGCTATCCCCTACAATAAATTTTTGAATTTACTAGGCATTTTAAGACCATATCGTTATCTCTTAGCCTGCATCGTCGTGCCCTTCTAAACCATGCATTGCCACCCGACTCTTGCTACCAGTTAAGTAGCTGCCATCAGAATTATAATGCTAAATCATCATGTCTTCCCCATGAAAATTTGATAGAGGAATGCGATAACCAAGGCCTCACATCATGATTGGGAAAATTTGCCCAGAGAGTATCCAAATTCCACCGCCCATGCTAATGGTCAATAAAGAGACTTACCGAGGGTAATTCATGGCCACTTGTTTGAATGGAATGTTTGAAGTTTAGTGTATTCGCAATCCACAAATCTTGGAACGTGCTCAACCTTGAGCCATCGCCCAGCCTCTACCTTAGACCGAGCTTTAGGAGGTCCCTGCCATAGAGTAAACTTTGCCAAATGTATGAGGAGTTGCATTTACCCTATCCCAATAAGAAATTTGAGTCCATAAAGTATTTTGCACTTAAAGTGCTCGAAACTAATGACACATCATTCTAGATCAGTCTCTACCACTTCTTTGTGGGTATTGCCTAGTTGAAAAAAGATAGTTTTCAAAATCTTAGTCCTCCATCTTTTTTCCTCATGAGAAGATGATTCTACGCCATCCAGTTAATGCCACTTCCCCTATCCATGTGTGACCATCAAAACTTGTTTAAGCACTTTTGAATGATGTCTCAAATTCCATTTGGAATGTGGAATACTGCAATGGCATAGGGGGGTATAGTGCAAGCCACTATCTTAATTAAAAATTCCTTGTTAGATATCGATAGAATTCACCTTCACTATCTTGTCCTTCAAGTTGCTAGACGCCTCTTTCTTCCTCATTTTAACTAAGCAAAAGAGCTCTAGATATATCGATATTATGATATTCAACTGTTTTAAATAAACCAGAGAAGGTTTGTCTTCTATTGTTGCTTGCACTAGTGCCAAAGAAAACCCTAGTCTTTCATAATTTGATTAAGTTAAAATATTGAAGAGTAGTTAATAGTTAATACTAAGCGGTAAAGGAAAAAACCATAATTCACCTTTTAATTTGTTTAATGTAGTTTGTTTTCTTATTGTGTTTTTTTAAAGAAAAATATAAATAGACGTCAGAAGTGGTCCTTAAAGCACTAAAGTTGAAGTAATTTAACATTTGGTCCTGCAACTTTATTGATGGGGATAGTCAAATTTGAAATCTCAAGTACTTAGTTGATGTCAAGTAAATTTGTTTTTTTTCTTGTTCTTTTCAAAATATTAACTTTACAAAAGCTATGCATAACATAATTTACTTGACATCTACCTCATTTAATCTAAAACCCACCAACCATCTACGATAAGAAAAAATTTATTTACATAGGTTAAAATTTAAACCATAATTAGGTAGGTGAAATAGTTTTCACGTCAATTAATTTAAGACCCAATTAAGAGGGATACTACAAGCTTAGATCGCTTGATAAGGCATTACCTTGGCCTAGTGCTGGTCAAGGTTTGAGCTAGGTCCCGACTGCCCCCAATCCCTTAAGTGACCCATCCAAAATTAAAATATTTCTTCAATTTGTGTTAACACTAGGAGAAGAATTTAATATTCTTCAAGAGTCTAATTGACAAAGTAGAAAGTTTAACGACTTTATTATTACTTTGAAATAGGGGTGAAAATTTTTTAAATTTTATTGTGTGCTTATAAGAACCTCACGTCAATCTTAACTCTATGTCAGTCATTATTTGTCTCATATCTATTAAGGACCAATTCATTTTAATTTAAGTTAATTGACTTATTTTTATTTTTACATCTTTTTTATCTGAAATCAATTTCATTTAAAAGTCAATATTATGCAGATGCAATAATCCATTTGAAAGTAAATTTTCATGATATTATTAAATTTTTATCATTTTTAATTCCATAAACTAGAAAAAAATCATTAAATTTTAGTAAAATTAAAAAAATTATATTTTCAATGGATTATCGTACCTACATAATGTTAGCTTTTAATTAAAATTATTTTCAAGTAAAAAAGACTTAAGGATAAAAATAAGTCATTTAGAATTCAATTGACTTAAGTTAAAATGAATTGAGTGTAAATTATTTGGCTTGCCAAGAAAATTAAGAAATTGGAGAAAGTTTATAAGTTGTTTCTAACTTTGCCCTTAACTTTTTACACATAAATTGGGAAATTAAAAAATATGAATATTAAAATGATAATTTGAAGGATAATATAGTAAAGTAATTTAAGGAGATTATGATAAAATAAAATATGTTGCAATAGTTATGGGACGAAATTGTTCTTATTTTGTATAAGTAGATCATAAATTTCTCTTTCCGCATTTGAAGGTTTAATTTAATAACAAATTAAATTTATTAGAGTTATCTCTTACATGAAAATTAGTTTTCAAATCTATCTGGAGAAAAAAAAAACATATTCTTTATTAGTTTGTTTCATTCTCCTCTTCATATTATTAGAGGCGGATTTACATAAATTAAAGTGGTGTCCACGGACACTTTTATTTAAAGAATACAAGTAAAAGGTACAAGAGGATGTGCACTTTTATGAATTAAAATAGTGTCTATGGCCCCAATTTTATATAAGAATGTAAGTCAAATATATGTAAAATTAAATGTGAATCTTACTTTAATTTTCTATTGAATTGCATATTTCCAAATAAAAATCTAAAAAAAATAAATAAAATAATAACTTCATAAAAAAAAATTATTGAAACAAAAATTTAAACTAATCATTACAAACTTTTTTTTAATCATTATCCTTTCTTATCTTAGAATCGTAACATCATGAGACATTGCGCCGAAATTCAACTAATTACAACTCTTTTTGTTTTGTATCAACTTCCGAAAACTTCCCAAAGTTTGAAAAAGCAAAAATAACGTTTGCTCCCTTTCATTTTGGAAACTTACCTCCTCCACCCTACACTATTTACTCTGTTTAACTTTTTTTTACTTAATTTTGATCTAAATTTATTTATATTATATTTTTTAGAATAATTTTCTTTAAAAAAAATATGTTTTAAAACTATAAATGTTTATTTATAATTAATATATAAAAATTTACATCTATGTAATAAAATATTAAAAATAAAAAGTTATAAATTCATTAGTATGAATAGTGATTAATGGTCTAAAGAACTTGGGACGGAAAGTAAATGCCTTAGTCTTTTGTTTTATGTCAATTATGAAAAATAAAATCCCCAATGTTTTTGTTGAAAATAACGTTTATGCCTTTCTATTCTAGAAACCTACATCTTAACCTTTAGAATTGAATGCTTTTTTTAGAGTGCTGTTAAGTCAAATATTCAAACCATAATTTAATCTGGCCATTACCTATTTTTTCAGTAAATTTTGAATTTCTAAAAGTATTTTGATATCTATGGTGAACAATTTAAATTCCCTATTTAGTATTAGCATTTTTTATTTTTTATTAATATTAGAATTCTAAAAAAACTATCTAATTTAATTTTTTATATTTAACAAACTGATCTCATCCATTGATAAGTTATTTAAAATACTAACATTAATCACCAAATTTGTTCGCAAAAAGGATCAATTTCTCTCTATTGATGTGTGAGAAATATACTTTCCAAACTGACGTCAATGATATATAATATTAAAATCTGGAGTATAGGTTTTCTTTTATGTACATTATCCATTTCTATTAAACTGTAGGGGGGTGGATACGTGAGTTTTAAGCAACTAAAATTGGAATCATTGAACAAAAGCAATCTACACGTGTATCAAAAGAGCAGTAGGAATAGGATGTTCAAGGAGCATCATTTCGTTTTGAAGAGGGTTATTAATCATGTGCATGTCTAGTTCCAAAACCACAAATTTCTTGTTATGTGTTGCAGTGTTTCTTTATTTTTGTATTTAAAGAGGTGAATTAAATAAATGTCTAGGCTCATAAAAAGCAGCAGCTAGAGACGACTCCTGCTTGCTTCGATTGCCATCACGTGGTTGTGCGCAACTTTGCGGTCCATTTCTTGGTGCCCTTTCCCTTCACTTTCGCAGGCGTACATGTGAATATGAGTAGATTAAACTTGAAACTCAACCCAAACCCTTATTATTAGATTAGATTGAGTTAGATAAATATGAATCATAGTTCATAGATTGATTTTATATATAAGGAAATTGATGATTTTTGGGTTAATTTTGATTACATATGAAACTAACCGAGATGAAATCGAACCAAAAGTATGTATATATATATATATATATATATATAAGAATTATGAAGGTTCTGTTATATTTTTATATTAAACTATTAAATTGATATCTCAAATTGAAATAACATGAAAATTGTGGGCTCATTCACAAATTTTTTTTATACTCACTTGAATCACTTCGCTTCTAAGACCAACTACTTCTAAGTCATTTTGCTTCCGAGCTTTCTACTCAAGACTACTCTTTATGACATAATCCTTATGTTTTTTTCATTTATGAGCCGTGTGAAAACTGGAAATTTATGACATTAACATATTTAATATTTTGACACTAAAAAAGATGATCTTAAAGGCTCAGTTTTCTATGTTGAATGTTATGCCAATGTTGGAATTACTAGAGAGATGTAAATTGGTTGAGATGAAAGATACTCCACAAACAAGTTTTTTGAACCATTTTGTTAACATCATGCTAAATTCTTTTGAATGTGTCAAAGTATATGTATTTAAATGCTGATTTAATTGTATATTATGTTGAATATTTCATAAACTGATTATTGATACAATTTTATTGAATTTTTGTGTTGTTATCAGTATATTGTATAAACTGAAAAATTCGAAAACTAGAACTATGATATTGTTTCTGTTCGATTCTGAGATTGGGTAAAAAAAATTTTAAAACCAAAATCATTTCCAATTAGTTCGGTTCTACCATAAAACCAAACTAACCCGAACCATGCTCATCCCTACCCATAGGTGGGATGAAGCTTTCATGCTTTTTTGTTCATTTTTTAAGCAATAAGTATACTTTTATTTGGTTCAACGGCGCACTTTCTTTGCTTTAGGCTATGTAATAAATAACAAGGTTATTAAAATTGATATTTTACTGTTTATAAATTTAAAATTTTGACCAAATTGGTAAGTGATAACCATTGATATATAAAAATAAGTTTGAAAACCAATGTTTATATTTAAATGGAAAGAATTTGAAATAAATATAATTAAAAAGTGAAATGGGTAATAAGTTTATGAATACGAACATGAGTTTTTGATACAATGGTTAGAATACTAATTGTGGGTTAGATTTAGGTTTAATTAATAAAAAATTTACCACCTCCAAAATACCTGGGTGAGATTTAGATTTAAATAGAAAGTAGTAGTTTTAACACAACATTTTGGATTAAAACTCAAATTTTGGCCAATTGGGATAAACGTTGATTGGTTAGTTTAGGGATAATATTACAAATTTGGAGTAATTTTGTCATTTACGAGAGAGAATTTGACATGATGCTCATTTAGACTCCAATAAGTTCCACCAAAATCTCCCTTCTTTTTTAATAATATAACAGATAATTCTATATAAATTCCTTGAAATTCTTTTCTCATGCTTATCAAAACAAGAATTTTCATCTACAAATTCTAAAGTACTAATTTGAAATGGAATTCTACCTAAAATGTCTCTATCCAAACACGGGAATTCTGTAATTTTCCCAAAAAGAAAGAACCAGACATAAAGCATTTGATCCACAAAGCTCAATGATCTCACCGATTATACAACAAATTTTCTATTCCAAAAGCAAGATTTTCTTAACTACTTACTCGTTCCCTTCAAAAATCAAGTTTCAACAAGCTCGTGCACACAATTCAGAATCATTTGTCGAATCTAAATGCATACAAGCTACATGTTTACAGTATTCCACCCATATGCATACTAAAGCAACGAAAGCATAGAAGAAACTAGACATAACATACGAGTGACGAACAAAAGGTAAACTAGCATTCTAATCCTGTAATTAGCTTATTCAAACAACCTAATAAATATTACAAACAATATCAACAAGTATAACCCCTCCTACACTTATCACTAACATTTCTCATATTTATAATTGGATGGCCAATTTAATACATTTTCTAATTTAGAAAATAAAGTGTGGCAAGTCACACCATAGACGCGTGGCTCTATTTAAATATATAAACGTACAGTTCAAGATAGCGGGCTGGTCCAGACAAATGAACAGTAGTTGGCCCGGTTCAAGATAACTAGTTTCATAACCGGATGGGATTGTAGTTCATATATAAAATTGCCCAAATAAGTCCCTTCGATACCTTATTTTGCTATTCTAGTCCTCAAATGTTCTTTTTTAACGTATGACTCCCTCAAAAAGTCAAAATCGGCCTGAACAACAAGTAACTGGAGCAAAACGGGTCTCCAGAGAGTGGAATACTTCTCACGAGTCTAATCGAATTTGGTAAAAGACTATTTAACGTATCGTGTATTGCCTCGTCCCGTCATTAAGGTTTCCCTGCTTGAAGGGGTCAACCTCAGCGGCCCAGCCATTGGTCGCTCATCCGATTAATTCCCAAATCCAACCTCGATCTGCCCTCGATTCCTTATCGTAAGTCCTTTTCATTTTTTAACGCGTTATCTTGCCGTCTTTCGTCATCTGTTTGGTGCTAATCGGTCATCCTGTGATGTTCAGTTAGATTGTGGATCTGCTGGTGTTATATTTGTATTAAGAGTTCTGTTGGGTTTCTTCTCATCTGATATCTGAACCACCGAGAATTGTATATTCTTTTTTCGATCTCAAAGTTCAATCCTTTTTGGTAATTCGATTAAGCAACATGTGCGTTTCGAATTGTTCAGATCGGTTACTTGAGCTTTGCATTTGATTTATTAGTGTATGTTTTAACAGGTGAAGAAGTTTAATTTCTTTGTTGGTTGGTTGTCTGATTCAGTGTTGAGTGGATAAGA
The DNA here is from genome assembly GCA_039654915.1 of Aquilaria yunnanensis. NCBI lineage: Eukaryota > Viridiplantae > Streptophyta > Magnoliopsida > Malvales > Thymelaeaceae > Aquilaria > Aquilaria yunnanensis. The sequence goes on from CM077593.1 coordinate 112,031,270, forward strand.
TGGGAGGAGGATTCAGGGTCTTGCATCTGGTTAGACCCTTTCTTTCGTTTCTACCAGAGGTTCAGAGCGCTGACAGGAAAGTGCCCTTCAGAGAGAAGGTTATCTATACTGTTATCTCTCTCTTCATATTCCTGGTTTGCAGCCAACTTCCACTCTATGGAATTCACTCTACGACGGGTGCCGATCCGTTCTATTGGATGCGTGTTATCCTTGCATCCAATCGTGGTACTGTTATGGAACTCGGGATTACCCCCATTGTGACATCGGGATTGGTAATGCAACTCTTGGCTGGTTCCAAGATAATTGAGGTGGACAACAGCGTCCGTGAGGATCGTGCTTTATTGTAAGTCGTCCGACTGGAAGCTAGTCTCAGACATGATTCTGAATCTAGATATGATGATGTTTTATTTTATTATCATTGTTTGTTTGCATTCTTCTATAATATGCATTGGTCGTTTATTTATTTGAGCTTGCACAATTTCCTGCTTCAACAATAACCCATCTTGTTCATATCCTCCATTTGCAGAAATGGGGCCCAAAAACTGTTAGGAATCCTGATTGCAGTTGGTGAAGCAGTGGCATATGTTCTATCTGGGATGTATGGAAGCGTTGGCCAACTTGGAGTGGGAAATGCTATCCTCATTATCGTGCAACTCTGCTTTGCAGGAATTATTGTGATCTGCCTGGACGAACTTCTTCAGAAGGGATATGGTCTGGGATCTGGGATCTCTCTTTTCATAGCCACAAATATCTGGTATGATATAGATTTTTTGTCCTTGTCTGCATCCTGCTCTCATTTATCCTGTGTTGATCCAACCACAAGGTTATATCACTGGGTGTATTTAATTGGTAGTGTGTCCTTGCAGTGAGAGTATTATATGGAAAGCCTTTAGCCCCACAACAATCAACAGTGGTAGGGGTGCTGAGTTTGAGGGTGCGGTGATTGCTTTGTTCCATCTGTTAATAACAAGGACAGACAAAGTTCGAGCTCTGCGGGAGGCATTCTATCGGCAGAATCTTCCAAACGTTACCAATTTATTGGCAACTGTATTGATTTTCCTCATTGTGATTTACTTCCAAGGTTTCCGCGTGGTTTTGCCCGTAAGATCAAAGAATGCTCGTGGGCAGCAGGGTTCATATCCAATTAAGTTATTCTACACCTCAAACATGCCTATTATCCTCCAATCTGCACTTGTCTCAAATCTTTACTTCATCTCTCAGGTACCTCCTAGTCCTAAATGTGCTTAATCCAGTAGTTCCATTCCATTTTGGATATTTCAGTCTGTAACATTTCTTCTTTATGCAGTTGTTGTATAGGAGGTATAGCAGGAATTTCTTTGTCAATCTTTTGGGGAAGTGGAAGGAATCTGAGTATTCAGGTGGCCAGTTTGTTCCTGTTGGAGGTCTAGCTTACTATGTTACTGCACCATCAAGGTTAAATTTCTCTAAACCTTACGTTATATTTCTTTCTTTTTGCATAATTAACAATGTATGTTGAAGAACAGCTTTCACACTGTTTGTGATTACTATTATCTCAAGTTCTGATGTTTATTCTTTGTGCTCAATTTTATGGCTAGTGCAGCTTGGCCGACATGGCAGCTAATCCCTTCCATGCTCTATTTTACCTGGTCTTCATGCTGTCTGCTTGTGCGTTGTTCTCCAAAACCTGGATTGAAGTATCTGGATCTTCTGCCAGAGATGTGGCTAAGCAATTAAAGGTAAGTTATGTGTGCTCTGGGTCTCTCTTAGTCACAGATCATTGCAAAAAGACTTGATTTCTGTATCTTAATCTGGTTTAAAAATGCCCCTTCCTTAATAGGTTTCTTGGCTGATCCTGTTAAATTAAAATTTTCATTTTTTTTCATCTACAGGAACAACAAATGGTAATGCCTGGACACAGGGATTCAAATTTGCAGAAGGAATTGAACCGTTACATCCCTACAGCAGCCGCCTTTGGAGGAATTTGCATTGGTGCGTTAACTGTGCTGGCTGATTTCATGGGAGCAATTGGTTCTGGGACAGGAATACTGCTTGCCGTAACCATCATCTACCAGTACTTTGAGACTTTTGAGAAGGAGAGGGCCAGTGAGCTTGGCTTCTTCGGCTTCTAAGTTCTAGAGCCGTGTTTTGTGGTTGTTTTCGGTGCTTCTACGGGACAGTTTTGGCTGAATTGCAGAGATTTTGTGGTTTCCATCTGGTTACTTGCGCATGATAGATCAAGCTGAAGGTACTGTAGGAAACTTGTTGCTTTCCTTCTATAGTGGGTATTCATAGCGTTAATCTTTGGGATATAGATTCGTAAAAGCTCTTATTCTTACACATTTCTAGTTCGAGGGTTGTCTACTAATTTGTTTCATATATCATATCTCTTTAAAGGACTTAGTTGAAGTATTAAGATAGACGATTTGGCTTTATGATTCTCATTTTCTCGTATCAGAATAAGCGACATTGCTGTGCTAGTAGTTTACATGGTGGGCTGCATTTGGAAGATCATGATAAAAACGTCGTAGCATTCATTTCTAGGGGATTTCTAGAAGGAAAATCATGAGTGATTGGGATAAGTCAGTGGATTCTAGGGGATCTTGTTTTAAAAGTCCACATATTTTTTTTCCAAAATGATAAATACGGTAATTATGAAAAAGAAGATTTTCAAAATGATAAATATGATAATTATAAAAAAAATATTATTCATCATTCTTTTTTTTTTTTCTTCCAACATTCATTCTGGTAGAGTTTTTGCTAGATATCATGTGAAATATATATTTTTCATACAATGGAAACCCGGTTTTCTATAATATGAATATAATATCATATAACGAGAACCTGGTTCTATGTAGGAACTCAATTTTGTGTATTACCATCTTAATTTTGTATAATAAGAATCCAATTCAATTCATCAGCATATGAATTTCATATAATCGAAATTTCACATTAGAATTATAAAAAATTTTATTATTGATTTTTTTTTTTACTAGAACCAAACATAGTTTTCACTAAAAGCTCTAAGAAATGTTTAATTTCATAGACTACGAAACTTAGTTTGTACATAAAAATTTAAATTTTTTTAAAATAAGAAACTAGTTTCATACATCACAATTTCAATTTCATATAATAGGAACTTGGTTTAATATATTAGCATCTCAATTTACACTATAAGAACTCCACACTTATATGATAGAAATCTAATATATTAGCATCTCAATTTTTGTATAATATAAATTCACTTTCATCCACTTCCATACATCAGTTTCTCAATTTCGTACAACAACAATACACACACACAACAACAACAACAACAACTTAACCTACTGTGCAAGGAAGAAAAAAAGAAGCGAGCAACAGAGCTGAATAGGAGAGTTCTTGCTGCAGCTGCAGCGGGAGAAAAAGCAAACCAGCAGGGACAACAGGGACTAGATGAAGAAATGCTACAAATTTTTAGCAATCTCTAACATACTGACATCCAGAAAAGAAACCAAATCAAGTAATAAAAAATAACAAACCAATAAGTTCTCTGTAACAAGCAAGTATCGAACAACTTTGTAATCTAGATTTGCTAAAATGACAACCAAAAGCAAAGATCCAAGTCATGGTACCAAAAACGCAGAAAAGAAAAATCAATAAAACGAGAGAATTACTTCCAGAAAATAATCATGTGTCCTATTTCCTACTTTCAGAATCATTCTAGAGGAAGAACCAGATCATGCCAACCTATGAAAACACGCAGATGCTTGAATCTACCAAAAGCAGAATTTTGAGTTCATATTTTCATTGGATTACCTGATTCACAATAATTCTTTTCCCTTGATGTAGCAAATCTCTTTCTTTTGGAGAATTCTCTGTTTAGGTTGAGCAATCTAATTTTCCCCTGTTCAGCTGAAACAACTTCCTCTTTCAAATAAAAGAACCGGTTCTTGTAAATTGGGATAAAATTTTACTACTTATTGTGAGCACAAGAGTTTTAAATTTGTAACTCTTACTCATCTGCAAGTGTACAACGTTGTTGTGTATAAATGGTAGATACAAATGTCGTCTCAAGAGATAGGAAATATTCTACCTAGAGTCAAGTTCTAGCTACCCATTAATACGGTTAAGCTAAAAAAGGATTAATGTTGAACTCTAATCCAAGCAAAGTGAATTCTAAATACCTAATGAATGCAAATATCACAAATGGAAATGAAGTACCGAAAAAGGAACTAAGCTAACTTGAATTAGTTAATTCAACTTAAAAGAAAATGACTTAATTGTGAAGGTTATCTTCCTGAGATTCTACTCTTTTACTTGTTACATAAGTCAAATAAAGTTTTAAGGGTATTAACTTTCTATGTGGTGTGAAAATTTATCCATCAAAACTCTCTTTCTTAAGACCAAGTCTTGCTAATCTAAGATCAACTATGGTATTTCTTAAGCTCATATATTAACCTAAAATAGATTAAGATCTAACCTCATTTCAATCACTTAATAGGTTGATAGATTACCTCTAATCCACAAGACTCATCATGCTCTATTCCTCATTTCCACCTCCATTCTTTCTTTCTCAAGAAAAGAATGAGATTGTGATTTGTGTGAAGTGCCCAATCAACAAATAATCATTAAACACAAGAATAGGTAACATAAGAGAATCAATACACATGAAAAACCTCAAATAAACATTAAATAACAAGCATTAAGAATTTCAACCTAAAGAGATATAAAAATCTACTACATGTCCAAACTAGCAACAAATATCATACTAGAGTTCAAGTAAACTATGAAGAAATACAAGAGAGAAAAGGGGAGGAAGGAATCAAAAGAAACCCCTAGAAGCTTAAGTCTTCTTAACCTCTAAGCTCCTCCTTGGCACCTTCAAGCAAACTCTAAACTCCAGCTCCCAAAGGCGACTCCCAAAAGATGAAGAAGAGAATAATATGGTGTGTGTATCCACTCCCTCAAACCCCTTCTTAGAGAAGTAGTCCCAAAACCCTATAATTCTATCTTCTTCACTACCAATAATCCTTCAATCATAAGCTGATTAGATGTGATATGAGAGTCTTCAAATGTGTAGGCATGCCAAGTGTCCAAAATGGTCCCCCCTAAGGATGTCAAAACCTATTTGAAGAAACAAAAAAATATCTAAAAACGTCGTGATGTAGCTGCATGAAAGTTCCATGCTATAGTATGATCGTGAAATCCTGAAGAAAAAGCTGAAGGCTCCCCTCATGTTGTAGCATGATAACACGAAAACTTTTTGTCTATTTTCACCTACTTTTGCCCCTCAATGCTATTGTATGATATTTTCATGCTATAACATTGACTTGTCTTTAGTTTCAAGTCTTTCATTTCAGTTCCAGGTATCCTCCAACTTCACTCCCTTGTGCAATATGGCCCCAAAACTACACAATTTGATCACTCAAGTCCCCGAATAACACAATGCACCCAACAAATGAATTGAACACAAAATGCATTTAAGATCTAGCAAATTTAACAATAAATTAGTATAAGAATGGGTGAAATATATAGAAACATTATGTGACTATCACTACCATAATCAATCCCTCATCACCTATTCGATTTGATTTCCAGCCACCAATATGGAGTTTCCTCAAGAGCTTAGAATGCTCAGCAACTGAAGCAACTTGCTCTTTCTCCTGCTATGGATGCAGCAAGAACTCTCCCGTTTGGCTTTGTTGGTCATTTCTTTTCTTTTTCTTGTTTTTTCTTGTGCAGTATGTTAAATTAACGTTTAAGTAACGCCGTTATGATAAAGGTGTTAGTGAGATAATGGAAGTGTTAAAATTAACGGCTGGTGTAAACATTTTTTTTTTCCACTGCCAGTGGATAGAATATAAACTCACAGTAGAAACTCAAATTCTTACATTGGACTTCACACTTTTGTAACTTCATGCTTTTACATTAATATAGCAGTTCCATATGTAGACAAATTAATTTCATTCAAACATATGTGCCACTTTCAAAACTTGACACTTATAACCAATAGGACCTGAGAGTTATACAACAACCAAACAAACTAAGGATCAAAATAAATCACGTTACAGAATCAAACCCACATAAGAAACTAAAATGCAAAATGATTTTTGGAAAGAAATGTCTAAATCTTAAGCTTTACTTGAAGAACCTAGCCTCAAGTTGATTCTAACTCGTTGTAAAATCAAGGAATTGGCTGATGAAGCTGCACCCACAGATGCAAACTCACTGAACCTTATGAGTAAGATGTTGAGAATGGTAAATGCTAGCAAACCCAATCAAGCTTTTGTACGAGAATGAGGAGTGATGGGGGAGGGAGAATAGAGAGCAAGAAAAGAGAATAGAGAGCAGACGATTGCTTGAAAATGAAAAAAAAAGGAATGAATTAAAATCATTATGATAATTACTTCTTCCACATAAAATCTATTATCTTTCTATTCCTAGATTTATCTCGTTCTCTATTACACATAATCTGGTTAAGTTGATTAGACTTATCTCTTCCTGTGTTGACTTATGCTTAATTGTCCCACCGCCACACACAAAAACTAACGAAATCAAACATGGAGTATATACTCCTGTAGTGTGTCAAAAAATCGCACAGGTAATTGCTACCCTGGGCTTGATTAGTACAAGATAACCCAAGCGAGTTACAGTCACGGCTCCTCCTTTTTTTCATTTTAAAGGAGTGCATTGTTGCTAATGGTTTGTTGGCCAATTGGTATGACACTGATAATTTTTTTTTTTTTGGGCGGCCAGGATTTTAGTCCTACTTGTAAAGGAAGTTTCTCCTCTCTCTAACCAAGGGCGAGTTTAAGTGTATTGGAGTGAGGTTTATGACAGACTTATTAATATAAATTTTCTTATAACTCTCTTACGATGCAATTCTAAGTACCAGAAAAAATTAAGTGCATAATTTCAAGATTTAGGGTTGCAAACAAGATACAATTTGAGTAAATAAGACTATATAAAAAATAATTATTAATCACTCATTTTCAAAAAATTTTACAATAACAAATATCGATTGTTAGTAACTAAATTCATGTAAATTTTCAATTAGATCACATAATGCCCATTCAAAGGTTTTACAATTGAATTACTCTCTCCTTAATTAGTTTGTCTCCATATACGAGGTTGTGTGCGATCCCTTTACAATTAGCTACCCCTACCCATATTTTTTTCCCTATTAGTAAGTGTGTACAGTCATCTCATTTCGGTTCTTAAATCTCAAACTAAAGTCTCTAAAATTAGGAAAACAAACAAGTGTCCTGAACTATTGTGAAGCAGTGGTTGGAAGTAAAACACGGCCTAAAGTCTCTTTTGCCCCCTAAACCTTTTCTAACTCTGACATTTTATCTCCTGAACTTCAACTCGGTTTGATTGGCCCCTCAAACTTTGCAAACCGAGACCTTTTACCCATTGGTCCAATTAAATAAAGAATGTGTATTAAGATGAAAATAAAATAAAAATTGAAGGCTAACAAAATCATTTGTTCAATGATTGACTCTTGTAAGTAAACAATAAGAAAGCCTTAAAACAAACTTATAGGCGAAGACAAAGGAAATATGAGCAACCTCAAATGTGAAACTGAAATCTTTGTACTTATTGTTTACTCACAAGTGTCAATTATTGGACAACTGATTTAATTAGTCTTTTAGTTCTCCTTTTATTTTTATTTTGGTATACATTCTTCATTTAAGTAGGCTGAGGAGGTAAAAAGTCCAAATTTACAAAGTTTGATAGGTGAGTTAAAGTCCAATGGGCAAAAGGTCCAAGTTGGTAAATTTCAAGAGGCAAAAGGGGCTTTAGTCTATAAAAACACTGATGAGATAGAAAGAAAAGAACTGAGATGTTTATATAGGTAGAAAGGTGATTATAGGCGGATAACCGATAGATGTCTCCTTCACACCACTTATTTTTATGCGACCAAACTCCTTCGCTTTTTAATTTTTTTCCATCACCATGTTAAATATTGGATGCATTGATTAAATTATTCATGCGAGTGATGTCACTGGATAAAAAAAATCTGTAGCGACCTATTTGAACATCGGATGAAACTATAGAGACCTTGAGAGGAGTTTGTCTAAAAGGAAGTGGCTGAGAAAATAGATTGGCCCATGCAGGTTTCGAACCTGCGACCTTCGCGTTATTAGCACGACGCTCTAACCAACTGAGCTAATAGGCCAGTTGGCAGTAATCACCAAATATTCATATAATTGTAACAAATCCCCCTCCCTTGCTACGCGTGGTATTAATTCTAGGATAAGAGCCTCCATCCGTTCCGGCTCCCGCTATGATTAATACTACAGTACCGTTGCATGCCTCTCACAGTCTCACTTGAAAATATCCACCGTCTCCTATATTGTTTTTATATTGTCCAGAAAGACATCTGAGATTATAATTTAAACCATACAGCTGTCATTATTCAGTAATTTTTGTTTATTTGATATTTTTTTATAGTTTTTAGATACTTTAAATTGTCATTTTTTATATAAATGTAAAATAGTATTTTTTTTAAATATTAAATAACTAAAAAATATCAGATATTAGAATCTGCTACAGAATATCTAAATTACTCGAATCTAAAGAAAAGTGCAATCTGCAAGGGCAAATTCGGATAAAGAAATACAATATGGAAACACTTTTCCACTTTTTCCTGGTGGAGATACCTATGATGCCTTTCTACATAAACTAGTTTTATGCCGATGATATTTTTTTGTAATAAGAATAATTTAAGGGAATATTTTATAGTGATTTTTATCATATATATTCCTAATTTTAGTATAAAACATAAAAATAAATATTACTTATAATATCTATATAAATGGATTATAATTAGTACTTCTAACGTTCTAAAGACAAAAAGCAAAAAAAATATTTATTTTTCAGTTGTAATAAATGTCTTAATTATATTTATGAATTTAAGTGGTATTTATTTGCTCAAAATATTATTAGAAAATAGTTATGATGAGGCATACTTTAATATTTTTTTTATTTCTTTTTGTCCCTTTTGTTAGTTTATACTCATTCCGTCCCGAATTCTTTGCACCGTTCACTTTTTAGCAATTAATCTACAATTTTTTATTTTCAACATTTTAGCATATAAATGAAAAACCTTTATCTATGAATAATAAATCAAGCCCTATAGTTTCTAAATATATATTTTCAATTTTCTTTCCTAACAGACAATAATATAAATAAATTCAAGTCAAACGAGCAAAAAATGTCAAATGGAGCAAAGAAAATAGGATAGAGGGAGTAATAGTTTTTTCAATTAAAATCAAATGTAGTCATTAAGCTAAATTTAAGATAACACTGATACATAACTAAAACTATATCATGAAGTGATTACTAAAAAATAGTTTAAAAGTAATTATTTCTATATATAAGTTATAATTCACATTAAGAAATTCTATACTTTAAGCAGCTTAAATAATTTTCCTATAATATATTTTAGAAAATATTTTTATTTATTTTTATATCAGGAAGGGTATGGGAAAAAAGTCAAAAAAATAAATTGCTTTCTTCAAAATATTTATTTGGGTAATTATTAAATAAATAGAGTATTAACTCGAAATATCTTTGATTTCAAACAAAAAATTAGTAAAAGTTATAATAATTTATTATTTTAAGGTAAAAAAATATAGCCTAAAGTTATAAACAACAAAAGGAAAAAATATAGGCAAAGACATTCATATTATCAAAATAGATTAAACAACTCACATAAAATTACTTAAAACAAAGGAAAATATGTGAAATATTGCTACACAAATTTTTGAGTAAATTACAAAATTTAGTAGAATTTGTACATTTACTCCCAACAACTTTGAAAACTTTCTTTTTCCCTTCTTTTTATATATTATTGATATCGTTTTTTGAAAATCATAAAGTGAAATACTCCGTATTAATATTATAGTAAATTCAAGATTTCTAATAAGTTTTTCTTATTTGTATTCCAAAATGTTGGGAAGTAGATTTTCAAACCTTGGGAGTAAGAATGTAATTACAAGTAAATCTTGTAGTTGAAAATGTATTTCACCATTATTTTAATATAAAATCTGTACGTTAATTTTTGAAATGGATAAGCATAATGATATATTATGCTATTACATTATTTATAAAGGGGCTGTGGATCATAATTGGAATTAAGAATCTAATTAATGGCGTAAATGGATGACACTTCAAATCTCTATCGGTTAATCAAATAGTTAACCCTATTTTTAAGCTTCAAACTTTTAATTTTTCTAAAGTAATCCTAAAATTTTGTTAAAGCATTAACAATTAATCCTATATTTACTGACAGACAATTGTTGAACAGAAATACAATCTACAAATAGGAAAACCTGATAATTTAAACCAAAAAACACTAAAGGTTGGAAAATCAAAATTTTGGAAATGAAATTGGGAGAGATAGCTTACATTTGTGTAGGGTTTGTGAGTGTGATAGTATTGGAAGGGCTCAAAATGTAAAAGGAAAGAAATTAATTTCAAAATACAATATCTATAGTATAAGTGATAAATAAATAGATTTGTTGTATGGAAGTAAAAAGAAATGAAAGTTGCAAGTTATATGGTTGTAATTTTTATTTCATTTAATGTATCTTCTAATAACCCATAAAAGCTATTGTTGCTAATAATAGTGTAAAGCATAACTAATTTAATTTTAATACAATAGTTGGCCTAAAACTGATTATTATTCAACTTTTAAATAATTCTCATAAATTATTACCATAATTTAAAAGGTATGAATTTCACACCTAATAATGGTGCAATAGTTTTAGGTTTAAACAAAATGTAGGAGCTAAACAATAACATTTCAAATTAAAAATCAAATATGGTCAAAATTGATAAAATTGAGATTTGTTTTCAACTTTTTTGTATAGATATATATATATGGTTAAATGTTTGGCTTTTTTAAAAAAAATAAAAAATTCAATTAATTTTTTAAAAAGCACCCATAAGCATTCTTTTTTAGTGTATGTAGTAAAAAAAAGTATTATTACGTTAAACTTAAAGTTTCTTTTATTGAAGGTCAAATATGATCAAAATTGAGAAGAACATTTAATGGATATTCTTGGAATTACATTATAAGTATGAGGATAATTTTGCTATTTATGAAGGTAAATATCACATGTCACTCAATTAGGCTCTAATAATTTGAAAAATTACAAAAATCTTATTTCCCCTTAATAATAATAATAATAATAATAATAATAATAATAATAATAATAATAAGACTATTTGTCCTTGCATCTTTTTCTCTTTCACAATAAAAAAATACGATGTATAAATAACTAGACAAGCACGAAAAGAAAACAGAGAGAGAAATGCCTCTTTCTATTAAACTTGCTCTTAAAGCAGAACTTTTGGAACATCATACCACACATACAAAGGTTTAAATTTGAAATTTTCCTATTAAATTATTTATAAATAAAATATCATAATTAATTAGCCAATTAAATATATTTGAAGCGAATAGTTTAACCATATATAGATACAAAGTATTAGGTAAAGATTCAAACTTCCATGTGTAGCAATTTTTTAATTATTTAAATATTACCATATCATGTTTGAGGTTTTTGAAAACTAATATTATTCATTTTAAATTTAGGTCTATGTATACTAACACATCTACATAACCCTAATAAGGTGATTTTCCTTTCCCTTTTTCTCTTATAAGATTCTGATTTGCCAACTTTTTTTGTTAGCATATATATATATTGTATCAAATTTGTTATTCATTTTATTTCACACTTTTTAAAAATAAACTATGCGTGTTTAATAATTGGAGAGAGTAGAATCCAACCACATAGGGTATGGATGAGGCAAATTAATGCAACCAATTACAGAGAGATCCAAACAAGCTACCGAGTGTGCAATTGAGTTTAAAGAGGGAGAGACATAAACAAAAGAACACAAAGTAAAAAGAGAACTCAAACGACAAATATCATCTAAAATGACAACAAAAGCTTGAAGAGAATGACCGTTTTCACTATAAAGATCATGAACCAAAGTGGCAGTATTCGATTTTATGAAAATCTTTTGGAGCCATCTTGCCCTTGTTTCAGGAAGGCCATAATGAATGGCCATGGCTTCCATCATATAGGTTGATCACCTCATCTCTTAAAAGACAACAAGGAAATAAACAGTGGAGAACCAGTTTAATCATGAGCAATAATCTCAATTGAATTCCTGTGCAATAGGGAAAAAGTTGTAGGATCCATGTTGATTTTTATACATCCTGTTGGCGGAGGGGACAAAAGAGAAGGGGAAGGGACAAAAGAGAGGGGGCAGGTCTCCTGGGACAGGATGGAGAATGGAGCAAGGTCCCCCAATTAGCCGACCATGCCTTTATTGCCTCCACTAGTTTCCTTGGGGTCAAGCACATAAATTCAAAAACTACTTTGTTTCAATTCCACCATAAGTAACAACCTATAGTGACTAAAAGATTGCCCTATTATGAAACTCAACTTGAGAACCACCCAAACAAAGATATAGTTGGGGGAAAAGGAGTCTGGAAATTCAAATAGTCCCAAACTTTAACCACAAAGGGGCAGGTCATTAAGAGATGAGAGATTGATTCAAAATCTAACCCATAAACTGGGCAAAAAAAAGGTACCTTCATACCTTTTGTGATAAAATTATCTCGGGTCCAAAGAGCACCAGCAATAGCTCACCACCAGAATGATTGAGGTCATGGATGAACCAGATGTCTCCAAAATAATTTCCACTCATGATTGCCTTGCTATGTGGATGCCCTTTGAGTAAAGCAAAAGCAATATGGTAAGCAGTTTTAACTGAGAACTGATATGAAGACATCATCCGCCAAGTAAATAAGTCTTCCCAACATGTTGATGAGAAGGGTACTTGTAATATGCTCACCACATCCTTTGGATGGAAAAGGGCCTTAAGTATCAGAACATGCTAGGAGTACCATTCTCCATTATCAATTGAGCAACAAAAAGCTCATTGAGACCAAGAAGCACCTATTTGATAGGTTTAGGAGATTCATTGAAGGGAAGCCAATTGTCCCGCCATAAATTAATTGAGGTACCTCGACCAACCCTGCAAATGCCTCCACTATGTAGAACATGCCTGCCTACCATAAGACCATTCAAAAAGAGGACACTAATGAGCAGGGTTCTTTTCTCTCCCATAGAAAAGTAGTGGTGGGAAAATATTTTATTTTATATTTTAGTGCTATTTCTTTTAAACTAATAATTATGTTTTTCTAACTTTCAAGGCTATCGATATTCCAATTCTATATGATATAATATTTAATTCTTAGGTAACTTGAACTTATTCACTTTTGTTTATTAGTAAGAAATGATGGTTGTTACTCAACCGATTATTACAAATGAAAAATTTTTTTATATGAATGATAAATCAAGACCTATAGTTTCTAAATATATTTTTTTAAATTTATTTTCAAACAAACAATAATATGAATAAATTAATTCAAGTCAAATTAGTAAAAAAAGTCAAATAATGGAGCAAAAGAAGTGGGCGGAGGAAATATTTCTTTTTTCCTTTGTTTCCAATTTATGATGGAGTTTAACCAATATCATTCATTTGAAAATTGAAACCAAAATTTCTTCATGATTCTAGTATACGAGAACAACACAGAATAATGGTGAAAAAATGAAGAAGCTTAAAACCCATGAAAATTCTGACGTGAAATTACTCATGTCCCTAGTTCCTATGATGGGAAATTTTAACTAATACTCCTCATAGTTACAAGCAATTGATCTATTCATTCACCAGCTTATAAAAGTGAAAGTGATCAAAGGGAAGGGAAAAAAAATTTAATTAGGATAAACTTATGCATAATTCTAGAATCTACACTCACTTTCTTCCGATTACGGCATCTTAGAGTAGTAGAAAGATAAAATCTAGAGTTGACTGTCTGATGCTCATTGGCAAGTAAAGTGATTTCCAATTAATAAAAAATAAAATAAAATAAAATAATCATATTTTCAACATAGTGAGACACATTTTGGTTGAATCAAAGTTACCATATTAGTATAAATAAAAAATTAAAAATAAATCAATTTAGATATATTTAGACACAGTACAGTATAATAAAATAGAAACTATGGAATGAAATAAATAAAAAAATAGCTACTTATCCCTCAATTGGTGTATCAAATCGTAAACTGCCCAAATTTTGATTCTATTTGAAATTTCACTTAATTTGACTAGAAATTATCATTATTTGCAAGTAAAGCAGTAGCAAAGTTAGAGAAGTTAATGTTAAAAAATAGGGGAAATTATATAGCCCCTATGGTTTGGACAAACCTATACTTTTTCCCCTCTATTTTAAAAAACTACATTTTACCCGGCCCCTACTTCTTTTACACTGTTCGATAATAAACTTGTGAAACCCAAGTTTGAACTGTCGACTATCTATAATTTAGTAATTTGAAAATTTTTACTACGTCCATTTTAAATTCTTTGCTATTCACAATAATTAATCTATGATTTTTTATTTTTAATATTTTAGTATATAAATGAAAAATTTTATAATTTAATGATAAATGAAGAATTATAGTTTCTAAATATAATTTTTCTAGAAAATAATAATATGAATACAATCAAGTCAAACTTAATTAAAAAAAATTGAAATGTATCAAGGACTATGGGACAGATAGCGTAATACTTTTTTCACATTTAGATGACATTTATATTTATAGAGAGGAAAATGCATTTACAAAGAAGAAAATTTGATAGACTTGAAATGTCTATAAACTATAGAAAAAATATTGGAGAGATTAAAATTATTGAAAGATGACTATTTGAACAGTTTAGATTAAGATTTTAGAATTTACTATCGGACGGTGTAAAAAAAATAGAGAAATAATGTAGTTTCAAAGATAAGGTATAAAGTATAGGCTAGGCTAAAATATAGGGGTTATTATATGTTTCCCTAAAGAAGAAAGAAAGTGAGAAATAAGGAAAGAGGGAAATATTTACTGCACAAGTCATCATCATGCAAGGGAAAAATCTCAAAAAGAAAAAGTTTTTCATTGACAAAAAAATCAAGGGAAAAAAATTGGTTGCACTTTTTGCTGTGTCAAATTATCGTAATAGATTAAAACTATTTTTTGTTTACCTTTTGCTAAAAAATTAATTATAAATTTAAATTTTTAATTTACGATCAATGGTTTCATTTATTTAAGAAAATGCCTATACATGAATATTTTTGGTTGAAAAATAATGAAATGTCTGTTTTAATTGGCTGGTTGAGATAAATATTTGAATAATTGATTCAAGTCATTAATTCCATTTGTTTCAGGAAATTTTTCTTACACAACTTTTTATAATTTAAGGCATACGTTTTTTTAGTGTTTCTAATTTATTTAATTTCCATAATTTTATCATAATAGCTGATGTGCATGTTCTTTTAGTAATGTAAGGTTTTTTTCGTCTCTAATTTACTTCCATATAATTCAAAAAATAATTTATCCATCCACATAAAATGTATCCTTTTAACGTAATATAATTTGTCTTAAGTTTCCATCAAAGTAAAATAAGGCAATTTTTTTTTTCAAATATGAACGTCCATATCAATTGATCAGTGGAATTGATATTGAAGTGTTTTATTCACACTTCATTATAATAAGCAACATAATTTATCACAAATATTGTCATTAAAATTTTACTGACTACTACTATATATTACTACAAAAAATTGTTACATATTTTTTTTTATGCCATCAATAAACTAATCTTATTTATTTTATATATATATATATATATATATATATATATCAATTATATTAGATTTCTCGTCCATGAGGGGGGCATAAAATTGGTTTTAACTATAGTGGAAAATGGTATATTTTCGCAAAAGACAATTTTAGGCCTCATTAAAAAAGGTAAAACTAATAATCTATAACTCAAGGGTAAAAAGGTTGACCAACATTTTTATATCTGTCACATCTGTGTACTTATATATATATATATATATATATATATATATATATCAATGCTTTTAACAATCTCAATATTCTCATCATAAAAATTTTTTATATCTACATACACACACAAGATGACATTAAAGAAGGAGAGAGAATTCGTTACTTTGGCTGGCAAAGGAAAATTCTATTAGTTAGGATTTAGGAATTGATTGGATAATAATTTGGTAGATTTTGATCTTTAATTTTTTATTTATGGCAAGCAAACTATCAGTTATTTCTTCTATTATTTCACTCCACTTTTTTCTCTCTGTATACAGCCTCCCTTTGCACTTGTCTCTATTTTTTTTTTTTCACTTCATTGTTATTCCTATGGTTTCAACAATAGGAAGTTCATACTGATTCGGAAATATATGTAATTGTTTTTCATTTGTATTATTTTTTTGGAGGTGCGGTTGTTTGTGTTTCACTGTTGTTATATGGCTTATGTTTTGCGATACGTATTTATCTGCTCAAATCATGCATAAAATTGTTTTTTGTTCATTTTATTTATTTTTTATTGTCTTTTTTGATCATTCAGATGTCGTTTTGGTGGTTTTAAGTTTTTTAGGTAATTTGGATGAAGAAGACGATCAAGTTGTTGCAGAGGGCCAGAGGCCATGGGGCAAGGTGAGGGGACAAATGAAGGTATGAAACTGTATTTCGTTTGTATTATTTTTATTGTAATGGTGGCTATTTGTGTATGCTTTTCTTATGTATGTTATGGTTCTTAATATGTATTTATCTACCTATATTACATATGCAACTGTTTATAGATTGTGTTAGTCATTCTTTTATTATATTCCCATGTTTAGGTAACATTAAAGAGGCTTTTTTGGAAGGCATTAGTTTTGAGAGTGTAGAAGCTGTTTTTGCACTGTATCTCCTGTGGCTTTTGGGAACTCAAATAACTGTTTTAAGGCTTTTTTACACTATATCTTTTGTGACTCTTGGGAACTTAAATCACTATTTGTGTCATCTTTCTGTACAATTCGAACCATATTTCCTATGTGCAAATCATACACATTCAGGTATCAAGCATAATATATAAAATAACCTAGAATAATACATAATTCACATCATAAAATACATAACATTGCACTAACCAAACATATAAAGCAATTTACATACTGAACAATACGTAAAAAATTTCACATACCAATCACAACAATACAAAATTGGTCACACAAATACAAATATGAAAAGTTCAATACATATCTGTCCCAGCCTATACCAAAATTATACACACCAATTCCAGAAACATACATCACATTTCCAAAAACATACAACGTGAAGACACGAACCTTTACACCAAAAAGAACCATATGAACAAATACATTAAATATTTCACATGCCAATTGCAATAATACAAAATTGGCTCACACAAATGCAAACAAAAAATAGTTTAGTACATATTTGCCCCATGCTACACCAAAAATATAAACACCACTTTGAGAGAAAATTAGCCATATATTTCCAATCCAAAACAACACAATTATTGGACATATACAGTAACACAAAAAACCCCTATAAGCACACAAATCCTTTCTAGGATTGTCCTCATCCACAAACATACAAACCCATACGATTAACACACACTAAATCAAACTTACCCGGACTAATTGCCAAAGACACACAACCTGAATCCATACATAACAACCCCACCATACATGCCCAGTCCCTCACTGAAACATACATGCCATTCCCACAATTACAAAACCAACAACATATATGGATCTCGCATTCTCGCCCAAATCGCTTGACTCGATCAGAATTTCGATTGTATGGATATCGCAAAGTCTTGTATGCTTCTGATAAATTATCAGAATAAAAAACTAAGCTTTTTCACGATTGAAGATTTCCTCACTTCATCACGACAATCGCCGTCCTCCTTGTGTTGAGGTGGTTCACTTCTTCTTTGTATGCTTTGGTCACTAATTGACGCCATCGATTTCAGTGGTTTTTAAGAATGGGAATTCTGAGTTTTTCTCCAGTGGCGGATGTGCGTTTCTCACTCATAGCCAAAAGTAAGAATGCTTTCGATCATGGGGAATTTTGTGGGATTAGGGTATCGCAATTTTGGGTTTTTGTTTGTATGGAAGGAGGACTTTAATCAAGTAACTTCCCCCATCTTCTCCTTTAAATTTTGCTTCTATCCCTTTGATTTGAAGTCGGGTTAACGAATGACTACTATTAGTAACACCATAGGTGTTACTAAGTGTTTATACACATATGTGCATAGTCTCAAATCTCCCTTTATCTACTTCCAATTAAACAACCAAAGCCAATGAATGAATGGAAGTTATCGAAGTAAATGGAAAGAGCATAGCTAAGTTCAAGAAGTAAAGTGTTGCAAGTTTTTTTTTACCCAGAGAATAGCATGTTGCCTTGCTCATCAAGATATAAAGATGGTGCTTTAGCTAATAATAATGACTATCCCATTTGGTTAAATTCTTCTTGAGCAAAGAAATCGGTCAATAGAGTTAGCAAATTATTAGGAGTTTCTCCTTAAGGTTGTGAAGGGTTTGCCCTTGAATTGTATGAAGAATCGAAAACACTTAAAAGTAGAAAATAGAGTCATAAAAAGTTGATTTCTTAGAAAAGGCTTGACATTGTGTAATGAATTGAGAAGATTGGAATAAGGTATCAAGGATTAGTTATGTTTATTGAGATTTTCTAAGGTGAAGAAATGGGTATTAAGAAGTGCAAGTGAGAGGTTGGGCGGTTTTGTTTCTTTTCTAATCAGGTCTCATGTTTATTCTAGTTTTTCGTTGGAATTTCCTGTATTTTTCTTTTATTAAGAAAATTCTATTGTTTAAACAAAAAAGTCTCATACAACCAATAGTTAGAGGTTAAATTTCTCTTTAGACCCAAAATTATATATGAATTCACCGGAAAAAACTATCATTGAAAAGATTAAATGTATCACTTAAAGTCTAGCCCAAATAGTAATATATAAATGTGACATGGTTGGTCTTGACTCAAGGTTCGAAGCATAGAAGAGAAAAACTCAACCCATAAATAGCTTGTTTACCCATTTCCTGCTTCTCACACTGGTACTTTCTAATGTATTCTAAGAATTAAACAAGAAAAGTTTGACCTAAAAACACTATATATATTTCAAATGAGAATATATAGGATCAACAGCCGTATAAATAAGTAAGTTTAAAGTATAGCCCCTGGAGCTTCACTATGCAGTCTAGGATTAAATCACTCCCAGTACCAAAAGAAAACGGTATAACCTCAATCTGGACATGTATTTGAAAAGAACAAAATTGTAGAGAAATAGAAGTATAAGAAGAAGAGGAAGAGCAAAAGAATCTCTAGTGTCCAGCACCAGGGCTTGGAACAGATTGCAGAATCCGATCAATGTTTGCTAGGTGGCGCATGAAAAGCTTCTCCTTATCGAGCGTCGCGTGTGTCTTCTTGCTTGGGGCGGAGGCTGGTACGGTGATGCCCTTGGGAAGGGCAGCCAGCAGCAAACTCTTAAACGACGAAGGGTAGTCGACCACGAAACCGTTTTCCTCTGCTTTCAGTAGCTTCCGGCATTCTGTAGACGCGGTGAAGATGGCCAAGAAAAGGATGAAGACGGAGCTCAAGTGCCCCATGAAAGGGAAGAGAATCGTGGGAAAAGGTTAAGGAGGTTGGTCTTGTCGTGGGGAGGAGCTGAAAAATGGGAGCTAAGCTAGGTGCTTTGTTTTATGGTTGGGGTTTTGGAAGTATGTTTATGTCGTACGGTTATGTGTGTGGGTAGATATATAGACGCACGCACGCATGGACAATGAGAAGAGTCATGCATGTGCTGTGTGGCAACGCGTATGGTTGAGTAAGAGAGAGAGAGAGAGAGAGAGAGAGAGGTGGGGCTTAAGGCTTAGTCAATATCCAAGGCCTAACTTGGAATGAAACGAAAATGATCAAGAAGAAAAGGGGTGTTGGAGAAACAAGGCCTTGTTTGGGGTTGTTTAATTTGTTTAACTAAAATACAAAATCAAGTTAGAAGTTTGTTTAGAGGAGAAAAGAGGCATATTCCTAGATAGAAGGTGGTCTGTTTAAGATACCTCTGACTATATCTTTGAGCTCCCATCTTTAAGTTTCCTCGCGACTCATATAAACTTGCAAGTTGTTCTATATATAATCAGATCGCTTTATGCTGCCATAGCCCACAGTACAAAAGCTGTTTATTTCAGTGACAAAATATCTAAGGACAGTGTGGAGGTTGATTAGTCCAATAGTAAGAGTTCAATATCCTGCAAAGGTATTAATTAGGCCGCCTCTATATTATAAAACCTTGTTTATCTCTCCCTTGCCTCGTATAGAGATGTCATCGAGGACCGTCCGGGGTGCATATTATTAAACCCAAACTCTATCCCACATCCACATGTAAGCGGGTTCACGCGGTTAGGTGGATTTTCTAATTTTTTTATTCTATATTTTTATATGTTTTTCTGAATGTTACATGTACAAATAATTGATAACTAGAAGTCACAAAATAAAGTTGGATTATGACTTTTTTTTTGTGTGATAAAAGTTAAAGAAATTAAATAAATGTAGTAATTTACGAGGAATGCAGGCAAGAACTGGTAGAATTAATTAAACCTGTATCCTCCTTAAGAGTTTGTGGATACAATTTGGATTCAGGTGATTAAGTTCCTAAAGGCACGGACAGATAGGGTAATTTTTTACTTGCAAAGCTTTGTACACTCTTAAACAATTAGACTATATAACGGCTTATGAGTATTTAAAAAAGGAAAAAAAAACCAACATGGTGACATCCAAACACAGCCTCATGGCTGTCTAAATTATTTTATTAGTGAATATGTGAATATGTTCGGATGAATGGGGAGATGACGAGTGGAGCAAAGTTGGGTGGGGCAGTGAGATAAGCCGCCGGCCAACTTCTTGGTATTTTCATTATTCACCGCCGAACCTTACAATGAGTTTGCTCCCAATTCTGCTACAGCACATTTAACAAATGTATCATCTTAAGAAACTTCTTAGCCTACGACCCACTATAAGTTACAGGTGCTAGGTGGTGGAGGTAGAAAATTTTTTAAGTAAGGGCAAAAATTATATATTAAAAATAATGAGATAAATATATATATTTTATAGAATTTATGAGATTAAAATGTTCAATTATTATAAATTTATATATAATATATGTAGTTTTCCTAAAAATTGAGTGGAGACAATTGTCCCCGTTCGACTGAATGGTGGGCCGCCCCTGCTGGTGGTAGCTAAAAAAGAAGACGTCAAAAGACATTAATTAAGATCAATATACATACACACCCAGCACTATGAATCTACAGTTGAACAAATATATATTCACCATTAACCCTAATGACGAAACTAATCTTCAAATAATGCATGCGTCCATTGGGGGAAAAGGGAAAACAACATGTCCTGAACTCAAGTAGGTAATTTGAACACAAGGTAGATGACTAGCATTCTTGTCCAATAATGTCTCGAGCGAGAAAATTAACCATAGATTGGCAGATAAAAGACATTCTGGATATATATATATATATATATATATATATATATATATATATATATATATATATATATTGAGGTTGTAATTATATATATCTCGTTTAGTAATGCCTGATAATAATTTTAAAATTTAGTTAGTTTTTTCATTTTGAAACGAAATATATTTTTGATTTTTCTAAAAAAGTTTGGTCAAAGGAAAAAAAAATTTCTTCAAAATTAGTTAGTTATGTAGGCTAGGCTATAGCTAGAATTATTCAACAGGCTACAAAACAATAAAAACCGAATTCATTGAACTCATGCATGCTTGGTACACTTTCATTTTCCAGAGGCTACTAATTAATTATTGAAATACTATACATATATTGTTTGTATTTTGCAAAATTAGAAATTGGATGAGCGATTTCCGTTGGTTCGAAATAAATTTACGAGTAATCATTATTGTAGTGTTGAGAAAAGTGAGTCGCATAATTATTTGAAGCCTTGGAAGAAAGTCAAAAGCGTGGAAGTGAAGGAAGAAATTTGCTGCCTTGCTGGGCAGGTGGCAAGCGGACCTTGAGAAATGGTGATAATTGAAAATCGCTATACAAACAAAAAGTTGACGAAAATTCTTGTACACGTGGCTCTATATTACCTCAATTCGATGTTGAGAAAATAATTGGTAACTCCTTTGTTTTTTGGTATCAGCTTTTGATCCAATTGGAAAGCGTAGATGTGAAGTTTGGGCAGATGGCTGTAGTGGAAAAGATGTTGAACACGTGAAAGATGTTTGAAATGGTAAAATCTCATGTGGTTAAGTTAAAGATTAATTAGTGAATTTTTTTTTTATCTTTCCTTTAAATGATTTAACATAGTATTATAATTCAGCGTTGTTATTGCTGTATCAAGTTAAGCCTCAGTTTCATTGTGATATGCTTGTTTCCAATCATCTCTACACAGTTTACATGCAATACAGTGTTTTTAGTAAAATTTCGCATCGTTAAGTCAAGGGATTAGATGACACTTTATATTATTGCATTGTTCAAATTAGTCAAGGAAACTCAAACAAGATTTGATATCAGCAAAGGGCAACTTGGAAAGACAAGTACAAATAGTAGATACCATTTATGGACGTGGAACAATGAACTGGAACATTATAAATAGAATGTATATAGAACAATTATGCTGAGATGGAGAGAGAATTGTCAATTTAAAAAAAAAAAAAGGACAGAATTGATTTTTCAACTATTCAATTGAACTTAAGTGGTGTTTGGCTTAACGTTTTCAAAATTTTTAGAAAGTAAAATGAGTAAATTGCATAAATGGTCTCTAATATTTGCCCATTATTTCCTTTTAGTCCTTAGCTTATTGAATAATCTGTTTTGGTCCTAAACTTATCAAAATTATTTCATTTTGGTCCCTTACCAGATAAAATTCATTAATTCAAAATAATTGTCTGACATAAATTTTTAAAATTTTAATTTAAATATTTGATAACTGTCTTCCAGTAAATTTAAACAATTTAATATTTTTTTACAGTAAATAGAAAATTTAAATTAGTAGTTTTTTCTTTTTAAATGAAATTAGTTCAATTTATAAAGAGAAAAAAAGTGATTTGAATTTTTCATTAACTGTAAAAAAATTATTATACAAATTAAATTTATTGTAAAATAGTTACCAGATAATTTAAATTATGACATTAACTGTAAAAAAATTATTATACAAATTAAATTTATTTTAAAATAGTTACCAGATAGTTTAAATTATAATATAAAAAGTTGTTGTCAGACAAATACTTTTGAGTTAACAAATTTGATCAAATTGAGACCAAAATGAAATGTTTTCAATGGATTTAGGACTAAAATGAAACTTTTTAATAGATTTATGACTAAAATAGAACATTCAATAGGTTAGGGACTAAAAGAAAATAGTGACTAATTAAAGGTTAGGGACTACTCATAAAATTTACTTAAAATAAAATTGTAGGAAAGCAAAATTTATGAAAAGTACGAATCTATAAAAGTATCATTCTTTTCCCATGTTGGGTTCATGCCCTACAAATAATAAAGAAAGTAATTTTCCTATTCTTGGTTGTGGTATCTCATCACTTTCTTGAACATTCAGTATACATAGTGACTAAAATATAACTTTTCAGTTGTTAGTGGTATACTTATAAATTTTACAAAAGTTAGGGACTAAATTTTTATTTTTAAGGACTATTTTATAAATTTTTTAAAAAGGTTAGAAACCAGAATATGCAATTCTTACTAACCATTTTATAAATTTTTAAAATTTTAAGGACTGAATTATAAACATTTGAAAGTTTGAGGCTTTGTTATAGTTATTCAAATATAGATACTTTGTGGATTCTTGCAAAATCTTACAAAATACAAATAATGAAAAGTTTTTAGATTGTGAGAATATTGGAGTTATTTTTCAAATGCTATCAAGCACAAGGCTATGAAGATTTTTAATTTTTTTTAAACAATCTGAGTGATTACAATCATTAAACCAAACACACTATTAAATTACCATCTCAGTGATACACTTGAAAAATCATGTTGTTATGGGGGACTTAGTGAGGCAGCACATTCATTACTCAATTTGCTTTGAGTTAGATGTTTTAACTCAGTGTTAAATCTAATATTTGTTATTGCCTCATCTATCAAGCATAGCCAGCCCCTAATCATTGTCAATGGTTTGAGTTAGATTGTTTCAACTCATGTATTACAAAGAATAAATTACACGGGAAATTTCTAATCTTTAATTATCAATTACTTTTTGTGCTTAACCTGTTAACTATTCTCTCTTCATCCTAGAGCTCTTCAATTTTTCTTTTCATCCTAAATCCTTCTAATTAAACACTTCAATTCAGTCTCTGATGACAAAGTTTGTTAATTTAGAGTAATTATCTGCATTGTATTAAATACCGTCCTAAATTATGATATATCAAGTGATACACCACTTACTACAAGTGTGTTGTATGTCAGTTTTTGTGGTATGTCGAAATATTGCGTGGTATGTCAAAATATTGTGTGGTATCTCGCAATATATTCCGCTTACTGCAGGTATATCACTTATCACTAATTTTTAAAGTGTTTTTGGCCAATTTGCCATGGTATATAGCATACGAGTTAATTTTTTTTATTTTACATTAATGTACCACACACATATATATTTATTTTTAAATTGAATAATATTTATTTTAATCTATATATTCCATTTGTTATGTTTTCATATATAAAAGTATTATCTTTTATGTATATTTTATTTATATTAGGAAAATTATGTTAAAAATAATTAGAATACATTTTTAATTATATTTTATGATTTTCATTTTAAACTAATATTTTAGCATTTTTGTGAAAGCAAAAACAGTATGCGGTACAGTATATCATAATATATACCTATAATTTATAGGATACGATATACCTAATAGTAACAATATTAAATATCTTGATTATCTGATATTAACTTTTAAAACTCTAAATTTAAACCATTTGGTAACTAGTTTCTAATAAATTTAAGGGAAACTTACAATTATCCCCCTAAGGTTTTTCCTAACCTACAGTTTGCCCATTTATTTTTAAAAACCTACACTTTGGCCCTTGTTTCTTTTATACTATTCGATGACAACTTCTTAAATTGTAATTTAAACTATACAGTAGTCATCTTCTAGTGATTTTGATCTCTCTAATATTCTTTTTTATAGTTAACAGATATTTTAAATTGTCAATTTTTTTTGTAAATGCTTTTGCCTCTTTATAAATATATATTACTACATCTGTCCCATATTATTTGAAACAGTTGACTTTTAACCATAGTTTGACTTGAATTTATTTATATTATTGGTTGTTAGAAAAAAATTTAAAAAAATATATTTGGAAACTATAGGTTTTTATTTATCATTTATATAAATTTTTTTATTTATATACTAAAAATTGAAAATAAAAAATCATAGATTAATTGCTAAAAAGTGAGTATCTCAAAAAAATGGGACAGAGGGAATAGTATTTTTTAAAAGTTGGTTAGCTATGAAAAAATATCAAAAATTTTTAAATTATTGAAATATGGTTATCAAACGGTTTAAATTAAGGTTTTCAGAAGTTGTTGTCAGGCATTGTAAAAAATAGGGGCTAAAGTGTAGGTTTTGAAGATAGATGGGGCAAAGTGTTGTAATTTTGCCTAAATTCAAACTATATGATAATTTTTTAATAGTTAATAAAAAATTTTAGTTATTTGTTTTTTAGGTAAAATCCACCAGGGGTCACCTAGTTTATTTTTTTTGTCCTAATTGGGTATCCTACTTTTAAATTATCCTAACGAAGTACTTTATCTTTTATCGCATGTCCCATCTAACTACTTTCTGTTAATTTTAAAGTTATGTCTAATGGAAATTGCTGATGTGGCATTAAAAACACTAAAATAAATCATAAAATGACACTTATGGTCATTTAATTTTTTCTATCAACAATTCTAAACTCTAGCATTCTAAATCTAACCCTTGTGCAGTCTCTACTTCCTCTGCTACATCACCGCCGCCGCCGTTGCTTGCTCTTCACTTGTCACTGCCACCGCCACTACCACCACTTGCTCCTTGCTCTTCGCTCACGCTCTGGTACTCGTGCTTTTTTTCTTACTCACTACTGGTGCTCATTCATCGCTTCTCATTCACAGCCGCTAGTGCTCGCTTGTCACTACTCACTCACCATTGCTCCTCGCTCGCCATCGCCCTTTTCCTCGCTCCTCATTCACCTTCGCCCCTCTTTCCTTGCTCCTCGCTTCTGACTTGCCGCCACTTCTAGTGTTTCGTACAGCTCTTTGATTTCTCATATTTGGTATATACACCTTTTATTCATCATCGATTCTAGTGATTTTGGGGTCGCGAAGAAGCAACAAAGATGAGCTGCGACGGGTTTGGTGAGAGATTTTGGGGTTTTAGGCACAATCGTGTTTTCGTGCTAGGGGATTCGAGTCACTTCGTGGGTGGCGGTGCTAAAGAATCACAGCTAAACGAAGGAAAAAAAGAATTAGAGATTTCATAATCGTCTTTGGAGATGGCTAGGCGGTTAACCGAAGGGCGACCGACGGTGCGCTTGGTGACTAGGGGGCGGTCAGGGATTGGGCTGATGGCAGGAAGGTGATCAATGGCTGGGCTGGTAAAATTGATTTGAGTAGAAGTTTAAAGGGATTAGAATTAGTGATTGAAATAGTTTGAGGACTAAAGTTGACATTTTACATTTATTTTAGGATTATTTAATGCCTTGTCACCATTTTCCATTCAATTTAACGGAAAAATTAATGGAAAGTAGTTGAACGTGACACACAATAGAAGAAAAGGTACCTCGCTAAGATAATTTGAAGGTAGGGTACGCAATTAGGAAAAAAAAAAAAAAGCTAGGTGACCCTTGGTGAATTTTACCTTTTTTTTTTTCTCTCTCAATTGGGTCACATGTGGTACACTGACACTTACTCGACATCTTCTATCCAATTGATAGATCACATTCTGCAAGGAACAATATGGAATATTTTATAGAGTTTATAGTCAAAATTAGTTGAGCTAGCCATACACTGTTGAGGTAATTCATTGTCCCGTGGGCCGATTATGAAGAATCAAAGTTTGAAGGCCAGGAAGACAAAAGAACCATATTTCTTAAGGACTCAAATATGGCGAACTAGGGGCAATTGGTGGAAAAGAAGGTTTAGTTCCAATTAAGCAAAACACTTGATTTGGGAGAGCTTTTTACTGAGTTTACCTATTTTCCTTGGTCAGATTGGGTATTATTAATGCCAACATGATTTAGTGTATACTTGGTTTGCAAATTGCAAGTTCGCACACACAGCGGAGAAAAGTTTTATGATCAAAGTTTGTTTTTTAGGTTTTTTTCTTGGTGAATGGTCAAACTCCTTATTTAGTTTATCTATTATTTTTCCCCTTTAGTCCCTAAACTCCTCCATCTGATGATTGGGTCCCTGTTTTCAATCACAACTGTAGGGATGTCAAAATATTTTACTCTCCTCGAACCCAGCTTCCCAAACCGAAATGGGCCCTTACTTACATAGCCATGAGGAGGGTATAAATTTAACTAATTCTATCTGACTATACCCGCACCCCTAAAACACTAATATATTCATATTCAAAATATAATTTTTATTTCAGAATAAAATTTATAATAGCATAAATTACCATATATTACTTTAGTTTGTAATTTTTTAGTGACTACATCTGTTTCATATTCTTTGTATCATTTTAGTTTTTTTACCTTAAATTTGACTTAAATTTATTTATATTAAGATTTAAAAAATATTATTCAAAAAAATTATGTTTAAAAACTATAAATATTGTATTTTCTAAATAATTTTTTTAAATTCTTTTATAAAATATTAATATGAATAAATTTAAGCCAAACTTAAATAAAAAAATTGAAATGATGTAAAGAACTTAGGACAAATAAGTATTATTAATTGTAAATATATAAAAATATACAAACAAATATAAAAAAAATCAAACATATGTTTTAAATGGGCTGACAGGTAGTACCCATTGGCTTGTAGGACAGGTACTACCTGAACTTAATTTAATCGTGGGGAGAGTTTAGGTTAGCTAAACCTGGTCCGTTGACATATCTAACAGTGAACCAAACTGATAATGCAAAAAAACTTGGGACAAGAGAGTATTATTAATTGTAAATATATAAAAATATATGTAAAAATATAAAAGAGTCTAAAAAATCAAACATGTGTTTTAAATGGCTGGTGGGTAGTACACACCGGCTTGCGAGACAGGTACTACCTGAACTTGATTAATTGTCAAGAAGGTTTGGGATAGCTAAACCCAGTCTGTTGACATCTCTAACAATAAACTAAACTGATAGTGCAAAAAACTTGGGAAAAGAGAGTATTATTAATTGTAAATATATAAAAATATAAAAAAATCTAAAAAAATTAAATATATGTTTTAAATGGGTTGACGGGTAATACACACCAACTTGCAGGATGGGTTGTACCTGAACTTGATTAATTATAAGGAGGGTTTAGGTTAGTTAAACCTGGTCTGCTGACATCTTTAACAGTAAACCGAATTGGTGGTGCAAAGAACTTGAGGCCGAGGAGTATTATTAATTTTAAATATATAAAAATATACATAAAAATATAAAAAAAGTCTAAAAAATCAAACATACGCTTTAAATGGTATGGCGGGTAGTACCTGCCGGCTTGCAGGATAAGTACTACTTGAACTTGATTAATCATGAGGCGGGTTTGGATTAGCTAAACTCAGTCCGTTGACATCTTTAACAGTGAACCAAATCAGTGACCCTATCATTACATGGAGAAGTTTGGAAACCAAAAATTCAGAATTGACATACCTAGAGGCAGAAATAAAAGTTTAGCCATAAACTGGGAAAAAGAAAAAAAAAACTACATTACTGTTGATGAACAATGATTCACCCCTATGACAATATATAGTAGTGGACAAGGTGCACATGGTTTATATGATCATTGCATAAATTCATGGAAAGACGTAGAAACTTAATATAATAAAAAAAATATGTTTTCAAGTTTTAGCCTTTGTAATTTTGGAACAAAATAATGTTCACATCTTGCTAGGTGGAGGTTGGAGTAAAAAATATTGCTATCAGAAACATAAAAGAAACAAATCATGGTTACAAATATTTTTTTTTAGAAGACAATAAAAAAATGACAAAAAAATTAGAGATCAAGAGAACAAATTGAGAGATTTGGTGATTTGCACATTGTAGTGGATATTTTTTGTAATAAATTTTAATAACAACAATGCGACACATAACATATTATATGCTTCAAAACAATGCATATTTGGTTTGTTAATTAAAACAATTCAATAAAAAATTTTATCTCCTATTAACACAAAATTTAATTTTTAATATCGATGAAAAATGTATTTAGAAAAATTTACTCTCAAATTTAAGAATTATGAACCAAATTGCTTTATTAAACTATAGAGCTTGAAATAAATAATTAATGCTACAAATCATAATAACCAATAATAAAAGAATAATGATAAAAATAATGATTAAAGCTTCATTTTAGAAAACAACAATAAAGAAAATCAATAAAAAAGAAGTGAGGATCAAGACAAAAAAATGGAAAAATTTCAAGCATTAAGGATTTAACAATTGACTTAATAAAGATAAAAAATGGTTTAACTAAAAAATAAACAAATTTTAACTAAAAAATAAACAAATTATGGTCACCAATGTCTTACTTTATAAGATAGAACATAAAAAACAACAAAAAGAAAAACTTGGGGGCCAAGAGAACAAATAGAAGATTTAATTAAATAGTTACAAAATTCAGGGACTAAAATGTAATATGGACGTAACTTAGGTCCAAAAAATAAAAAATTAGAAAGTTAGGGAATGAAATCACATTTTAATCGAAAAAAATGTGAGGCAGACGAAAACCAAAAAAATTGCAACTTAGGTCCTCATAAAGGCAAGTGTCTTACGAAATGAGATAAAACTAAAAAAAGAGCAAATTGTATACTAAAAAAAGCAAAAAAAAAAAAAAATTGCTGAACCATGCCCCAAAATCAACTGGACTCAACTACCGAAAACCGAGTTACTGTTCATCCAAACAGTACAAATGTTGATATTTAGAAGTATATTGTAATAAGGTGCAAAGGCATGCACCTTGCAGGGGTTTTATCGATAGTAGTATTAAGTGGAAGCATGTTCTGACCGATTTAATATGTGGTATCATTAATTGCAAATATAAAAAAATAATTATCAAACATAAAAGTTTGTTGATCAATAGAACAAATATCAAAGTTTAGCAATTAAAAGTAGGATTTAACTATTAATATAAAAAAGGAAAAAGAGGAAACACTAAAAGCGATCAATAAGCAGAAACATCTTTTCCATGAAAAAAAAAAAAATAACTGAGATTTGATTTTCATCTAAAATTAAGGTCCAAACCCTATGAGATAAAGTTTGGGGACCAACAAGAAAAAGAATGGGATTTTAGCAATGAAATCGGTAATTATTACATGTAGGGGTATAAGCGAATAAATCGTTCGATAAATCATTCAGCGGGAGTTCATTTATATTTATTTATTTAGTTAAACAAACAAACATGAACATATTTTTTTTATTTAATTAGTTAAATGATCAAATATGAGCAAGGTCTTGTCAGTTCATTTATGTTTACAAACAGTTCGGTTATTGTTTATTTATATATTAGTTGTACACTTATTATGATATATATTTTATATACTCCAAACACATGATTATGCCTAAATTTCTTCCAAATTAAGCTATTGTCTTTGTGTCCCCAGACTGATCATTTCCTTCACAATATAAACCCACTGCCACACCAAGCCAAGCCCATAACTCTAACTTATAATCTCTCCTACCATCATATATTACCTTGTTGGTCATTGCTAGACTCGCTCTGATTTATATTGGTGTTAGTTATTAGCTTTAATTATTTGTGTTCTTGTTTGTTTAGTAATAAATGAACAAACACGAATAAAGAAGTTATATTTGTTTATTATTTATGTTAGTGTTTGTTAAAAGTTAAACAAACGAATATAAACATGGTTTGCTCGAATTCATTTGGTTTATTTATAACCCTAATTACATAAACAATAGGATTTATGGACCCCCAAAGTTTATATGTGCATCTGGAGACTGACATTATAACAATTTCATAATTAAAGAATGAATGGTTCAATAATTTGTACTTTCGGAACAAAACAACAACGCGGGATGTACATTTAGCTCGTCTGATGACATTCACCTATTTCTTTTCAATTATACTTTTTTCAATAGTTGAAATTTATGCCAGAACATCGTGAAGATTTGAAAGAAAACATAAAAAGATAAACACTATCTTTTTAACTTTGCGCAGTCTAAAAAAATAAAATAAAAACGAGACAAAGGAGTTTAATGATTCACTTGTATCAAGAAAACTAATCCCTTCTTTAGCTGTTGACTGTTTTCTCGTGCTCCCACAGGATCACGTGCCCATGTTCTTAGTGTCGCCGTCATGCCTGCAAGATGATCTCCACCTTGTTCTCCAGGTGTTTCCGGCTGCCCCAACTGGCCATTCACCCACCCCGATTCTATTATCTAATTTCTCATCTTTCTTCCCATTTTATGCAAAATGCACCATTAATCCTCCAACTTTGTCAACTCATACCAATTGGTCTCTCAACTTTGGCCTAATACGACTTAATCCTTAAATTTTGATAAACTGTGCGACTTAGTTCTCAAATTTTGATAAACTATGGGACTTGATCCCTTGGTTGATGGATGCTATCATGGATGTGACTTAAGCAATGTTGATGAGGGGGTGCCACTTGCACATTTGGTGGTGAAGCTGAGTAGTCTAGGGTAGAGAAGGTGAGCTGGGAAGGAGGTTGATATCGAGGTGGCAAGTGGTGATGGCAAGGCTCTTGGGTGTAGTAGCAAGGCTCGAGGATAAAAGGTGATGTAGACCTGCCGGTCAAGGCTTTCGTTCATTTTGTATTTGGGTGGTGGCAATGATTCTTTTTAGATTTCGTGGCAACTAGTGATGTGTTGACAAAGAAAACAATAGATAATGAATTTGATGGAGAAGAGGCTGAACACAAGGGGAGAGATAGACAAGGTGGGAAGATGAGAAGATGCTGACAGTAAGGGGTGATGTTGGATTCTATGGCAAAGTGGTTGATGACAATAAAGAGGGCAAGTATAGATTCAATGGAGAAGAGACAAGGGGGGAGGGGTGAGGTTGGATTCATTGTTGGAGATGGTTGTAGGCAGTGTTGAGGGGAAGAAGGACTAAAGTTGTCTTACATTTTGTACAATAAAGGACTAACTTGCTCACCTTTTTAAAGTTGAAGGATTAAATAACACTAGGTCAAAGTTAAAGGATCAGATGTGCACTTTGGCCTTTGTTGTTTTTAATATCAAAGTCAAGGCCACTGCGAATTATTTCATATAATACCGACTTAAATACATGTGCTGTCAATGTTTCTAGTATGTTTTGCACGATCCATTTTTTTCCTGATACATAAATGGGAAATTAAAGAGGCTTAATCGGGGCAATGAAAGCTTAAACCTTACATATCTTGCAATAATCATAAATTTTTATTTGAAAAAAGACCCTAAATCTTAATTATTTATAAAAAATTTTGGTTGTTACGTTTTGTGCATTATTCTTTGCAACTTAAGTACTACTGTCGTTCCATTTTCAATCACACACTTTTTTTTTCCACAGCTTGACAATTATTTAATTTCAAAGTTTTATAAAATATTTAATCCATATATTTTCATACAAAAAAATATAAAATAAGTAAAATAAAAGCATTTTTTAATGAAATTTCATCATATGTTAAGATGGCTCAAAAAGAAAAGTGTGATAATAATTTAGAACAACTGAAGTATGTGATAAATTATGCTATGTTACTAAAAATCATATTAAGATTTTGTGGTTCAAGGCGCATTCCTTGTTGATATTTTAGTACAATACGGAATATACACATACACATTGGCAAGAAATATACACACTTTGGAAAGAAATTAATAAGAAAACATTTCACCTATACGGAAACTTCAAATGCATTTCCAAGACAAGAAAACTGGTACAAACTCTCATTAATGCTTACTTCTGGTTTCCGGGAACAATAGTCTCCAAGTTTACTAACTATGCTTCCTCAAAAAAATTATATATTATCTTATATTTCATGTGTTTTCAATAGTTACATTGTTTTTCAATAAGACTTACATACATAATTTATTTAAAAATTTTATTTTTTCATAATTATTTGTTTTCTGCAAAATGGTTTCCCAGAATAATTTGGTTTACACAAAACTATGCATTTATGCGATAAAATTATTACGTATTTCTACTTTCTGATTTGGAAATCATATCTTTGAAGGGACATTCAAAACATAATTCTAAAATTTCTAAACAATTAAAAGATAAGTAGAGCAAAACCTAGTCCAAGTATACATGTGGTCGCAACTACTTTGACAAAGTGGTTAAGGGACATCAAGAAAGGTGGAAGGTCAGAAGTTTGACTCCTACATCTGTCACTTTCTAATGTAATATCGTTTAAAATTGGTTTGGGTGCTTTCTAGGTCTCAAAAAAGCAAGAATTTCTCTTTTTGCCTACACTATACGTATCCTTTATCCTAATTAGACATGTAAAGATGTTTTTGTGTACCATATATATGTGTGTGTGTGTGTGAGAGAGAGAGAGGCTATGGAGATATTGAGGAAGGATAATGCAAGAGCTACAGACTCTTTTAGAGTTTGTAAAAGTTATCTACAAATGAAATTAAGAGTCGGAGTCTCGTTGGTGAATTAAGTGGATGATACATATAATTATAATACTCTTAAAATTTAACACATCAATTTATAATCTTTACTTTTATAAAAACCTTTCGTGTATTGGCACCTCAAAGCTAGCAGTTGGTGTTGGACAAGATGCAACATGTTTTGCAAAAATGCATCGTAGAGTCTCGAGAGCTAAACTTGACGGTGTCCTAAAAATGCAACGTTTTGTAGTTTGAGGATGATTATGCAATATTTTATAGTTTGAGGGCTAAGGAGAAAAATGATGGAGAAGTTTTTGTTTGTCAGTGAGATAACAACTGAACCTAGAGAGAGCTTGGGCCTGGTGGATTTCGATGTCCAGCCCAGCCTAGTTGGGCCATTCGGTCCCAGTTGATCCGTTGCTTCTACAGTTGCAAAAGCAAAAGGCGCTCTATTTTTTTTTAATCAAAATTCACCTCTGTGGAAGAGCGTATGTGGCTTATATTTAGTCCTTAACTTCCCTTCTTGGACAATGAATTCACCCGCACAATAAAAATCATCGTAGTCCCAATTTATCAATTAGTCACCTGCTCTATTCTGATCTTCCCAGAAAGGGAAATGGAGTCTTGCTTCTCTGCGCTCCAGCTTCAGGTACCCTCTTCCTCTCAGACTTCATAGTTGCTTCCAAACTCGTCTCAATTTCTCTGTATCTGAAAAATTTACGCATAAATGTTCAAAATTTATCCGGTCAAGCTAGTAAAGCAGTGAACTTTAATGTCTGAAATATGGAAATGGTCATTCCTTTTTTTGGTGATGGGTGAACTATTGGCTTAACTGCTTAAACACTTTGCCTCAAGTGAATCTTAAGCTGCATACATGTTGGTGCTTCCTTTTTTTATTACCAAGCGAGTTTCATATACTTAACCTCCGCATTACAATTCCTTGGTAGTTTATTCGGTCTCAAAAACGAACTAGTAAGGAACTAGAATGCCATGTGATAAATTCAACTGGACGTATTTTTAGTAAAGGAGTGGACAACTTTTTCCTTTTTTTTTTTTTAGAGGCGGTAAAGGAGTGAAATTTAATGCGTGAAATATGGAAATGTCCTTTTTAGGGTGATATGTGCACCATTGGCTTATCAGCTTAAACTCCTCCGCGTTAGTGATCTTAAGCTATATATGCATGTTGGTGCCGACTCTTTTGGTCACATGAGTGAGTTTGTATACTTGACCTTATTGTACTGTTGTAGAATTGCTTGGTAGTTGATTTGGTTTAAGAAAATGAGGTAATGGGGAACTGAAATGCAGTACAATACATTCAACTGAACAAGTGTTTGGTTGCTATGTACACAAAATTAATATGTGAATTGGGTAATGGTAATTTACAAATTTGTGGGGTGAGGAGCTGCAACAATTATTTAATAGAAAGGATTGCAGTTCCTGTTTTGCGCCATAGTTAAAAGTATAGAATGCTTGTTCTAAGGTTCATGGCTGTTTTTATAACGCAGTTAAGTGGAACTGCAGGTTGTTTCATCAAAAGTGTGTACAAAGAGTTCTAGGAATTATTTACATCCTGGGCCGCTGTGCTCTCCACTTCCTAAATCATTCCATCAACTTGATCACAGACCTCTATCTTTCAGTTTGCAAAGGGGTTCAGTTTACCTTTCAATTCGAAAACAACAAAGGCCGATATCTGCTGGAGCTTGGGACTTTGGTAGATTCTTGAAAACGGTTTACTTCTTCAATGCCCTTCCATCTCCTGCTAAGGTATTACTTCTTACTTTTTTTTCTTTGTTCTTTTGGTTTTTTTTCCTCTTGGTAAAAATGTGAACATTTTTATTCAACTGAAAGTATTATGAGTGCAAAACTTCTTGGTCATTCATGAGCTTTAGTGCCCATTCAGTTGTAGAAAGTTCTCGTTTTTCTTTTTCAAATTTTCTTCAATATAAAAGGTCAAATACTATATTTTTGGATGTCAAAAACCTTGTTTTCTAGAATTCAGAGAACTGTTTCTATGAAATAGAAAATTAAACTACATCTGATGGTTCTTCTATTTTTCTTTTCAGAAAACTTGATAGCAATGATCTCCGATTACAGGATATGAATACGATACTTTAGTACAAGAAAAATTGGAAAACTTTCTACGACTAAACAATACATATACTTTTTGTCCAGTACATATGCTAAGACTCACAGTAAGGAAACTGTGCTACTTCCTATGACTTATCTATTTTGATTTGTTTGACTATCATCTGAGCTTTGCTTTTGCTTCTGCTGAAACTGCGATATGTTCCTCTCCTTGCATATTTGTAGACACAGGCTGTAGTTGCTGCTCTTTTACCGTTACAAAGAAGTTGTCTATGTTTTACTCTGTCTGAATCGGTATTGTCCTTTACCACCCATAGGCACCTCTGTTGATATGCAGTTAAGTACACCATTTAAACAACTGCAGATAGAGATATTCAAAAAATAGGTGGTCTAGACTTTCTCTATCTTGTTTGGTTAACTTAGATAGCTTGTAGCTGTCTATGTTTCTCTCATTGGAGAATTCAGAAATATTTAATCACAGTACAATCTTGTTTTCAGCTAACCTACCATATACGGGTCTGCCTACAACCAATTTAACCTAATTAAAAGATCATAAGATATGCCAGTAAAGGAAAGAATAAGAGATTTGAAACTACTATAGAAGATAGGAATTAAACCTGTGTGAGGCATAAAAGCTGCTGGCTGTGAATGGCCAGCTGAGGCATAAAATCTGCTGCTAAGGCAGACAATATGCTGGCTGTAACTGACCAATTGATTCCTCTGACTCTGCTGACAGAGAATACAAGAGCTTTGATTTGATAAACCACAATTCCCGTGCTTGTCCCAAGCTGTGAATCCATCCTTCATTGTGAACTACAGAATGAACCTGTGTATATAAGCAAACATAGAGTTCCATACCATCTTCCTCCACTTGCAGAGAAGTCCTTCTGGTTTTATAGCACTATAGTAACTTTCACAACTTGTAATTCCCTTTAGAGCACTTTTTTTTTTATTAATTGTCTGCAAGTTTTTTCTATTTAGATCTCATAGTAGCTTCATTGAGGGGCCTTTGTTGCATAGGACAATGTTTATTACTCCCTCTGTCCCGTATCCTATGTCCCTTTCCTAAGTTTTTGGTCCCAAAACATGGGTCACCTTTCCATATTCAGTAATCTTCCTCCAAATGTACCCTTTGCATTATGCAGTGTAGTTCTATCCATTGTTGTCCCCTTCTCTCTTCCTTTCTTTTTGTCCATTACTGTTGAATGACTTCCTACATTTTGAACAATTTCTAAAATAATTTTCAAGGGTAAAACAAATGTTGAGCAACAGTAGATCTGCAAACTTGCAAAAACAGACTGTATAGGTTGTAGCCTTCCTGCATATATTACAAACTTTGTTGTTTATACATGAGTCCTGTGTGTAATTTTGTAGGTGAGGGGCATTTAATCATCTATTATGAGTTTGACAGGGGCCCCAATTGATACTCCCCCAGGTGTTTAAATGGAAGAGTTCTCTCATCCAGTCATGTTTCATTCAGAATGAGATTTCTTTCCCATATTTTGAATTTGCAAGATAGATGTACATTTTCTGCTGGTTTATTTTAAGATGTGAAGCTTTAGGAAGTTGTACAAACTCCTCCATCCTGCCCCTGTAAAGCTGTTGTCCTCTCTGCAGAAAATTAGTATATCATCTATTGAAACTTTATGGAATAATATCATCCTATGTCGAGCATCCTTAAAAAAGTACCCAATGCAGATAATGAACAAAGAAGGAGATGACTAATCAGCTTGTCTCATCCCCTCCTTTCTCTTGGATAGCCAAAATATTACCATTCAAAAGCTAGAACAAGATGTAGTAACAGAGCATTGCTGAATCCACCCATCAGACATGTAGAAAGGTACAGAGCTTCATGACTGTGCTGAGAAATTTCCAGCTTATAGAGTCATGAGCATTTTGTGCATCAGTCAAGATTATGCACCTCAGGTAGAAGATTTTTGTTCCATAATTATTCAATAACTCAAAAACCATCAAGATATCATCTCCAATTTTCCTCTCCTTCTCAAAAGCATTCTGATTCTCACTAACTAGATTAGGCAAGGCCTTTTGCAATCTTTTTTTGATCACTTTGGCAATTGTTTTATAGAGTATCGCACCAAGCAATATGCTTAAATCTGTCACAATTTTTAGTGGTCGTCTTTTAGGACCAAAGTTAGACTGGTAGCACTTAATCACTTCAAATCTTACTTGAAGAAAAAAATTACTATCTTGGCCACTTGGTGCCCAGTGATCCTCCGTGTAGCTTTAAAATTTTTTTATCATCATATTTAATATTTTGAATTTGGTTTCAAAGGTAGGCTGATGAGGATGTAATTCTTTTTGAAGTTACTGGAGTCTATAATTGAGAATCTATCTAGTTCATCACCGAAGGAATCAGCAAAAAAAATGGAAACCTCTGGCGTTGTCCTTGTGGCTGGAGCTACTGGTGGTGTAGGTCGAAGGGTGGTTGACATATTGCGGCAAAAAGGACTGCCAGTCCGAGTACTGGTATGTTTTTTTTCATTACTGAGGCAAAAGTCAAGATTATTAATTCTGGAAATGAGATATGCTCCTCTCTGTCTCTGTCTCTGTCTCTCTCTCATGGCCTTTCATTTTATTCCCTTGATTTATATTTGTATGTCATCCTCCTTTCAGGTCAGAAATGAAGAGAAGGCAAGGAAGATGTTTGGTCCTGACATTGATTTGGTGATGTTGCTCTATTCTTATATATCTCTATTGAACTCATTTATAGTGATCCATATCACGCGATTTTGGCTGTCCATGTAGAACTCATGTATAACTGCTAAATCCTTATGTGTTGATGTGCTATTTGGGTTTTGGCACAATGGCTTGCATACTGCCGTTTCACAAGGCCGGCTTCTCGAGTGGGTGGAAAAGAATTGGTAGGGTGTGCATAGAGTAGTCTTGGTTCTCTTCCTTGTTTTATATAAAAGCTTTTGAGTATTTAAAAAAAAAAAAAAAAGAACATTTTGTTCAAGTTGCTCTGCGCAGTCATGGAAGCTTTGCGCCTTTTGAGTATTTCAAATGATTTGTTTCACTCAAATATTTTTTGGGAGAATGAATCAGTTGTGGGGATGAATCATGTGATGGTTTAAACATTAAAGGGATATGATGTTTGAGTTTATTAATATCCAACTGTACATTTTCTTGAAAATACCAGGTTGTTGGAGACATTGTTAGGGAGAGTACTCTGGTCCCTCAGTACTTCAAAGGAGTGAGAAAAGTCATAAATGCGGCTTCTGTTATCATTGGTCCAAAGGAAGGCGACACTCCTGACAGACAAAAATATAGTCAAGTAGGATAGTAATTACCATCAAAATGAAGAAATTTCATATTTTCTTCTGACTTCTGTTGTTTGTTTCTTAGCTTCTTGTTCTTTCATAATCCTCTACCCCATCCAATTGTTTCTGGCTGTTACTTAACTCCAAATTTTGCATGTCCCAGGGTATCAAGTTTTTTGAGCCGGAGGTACCATGCTAACCTGAATCTCATTTTATGATCAGATTTCTTGTTTCCTAAGGAAATTTATATTGCAATGTTATTGATTTTCATACAGCTTGTTTGTAGATTTGTGTTTCCGCGTTGTAGTTTATTTGTTTATTCTATATTGCAGGTAAAGGGAGATTCCCCTGAGATGGTGGAGTACATTGGAATGAAGAATTTGATTGGTGCTGTCAAGGAGAGTGTTGGACTTCGGGGTGGGAAGCTGCTTTTTGGATTTGAAGGTACAACTTACAAAAAAGAAGTGTAGCTAACTTCGTTACTACTCCATGGTTATTTCCCTTGTTCCTAGAGAATCAACAGTTGATACAAAATCCTATGGGGTTATTGGATTCAAAAGTATGCAATCTATGAAGTTGGTATTAGTTGCTCATGAAAATATACCTGTACATTGTGTCCAGGCTTTTGATTACTGAGTACGCTTTAATTGGTGCAAATAGTATACACATATGAGATAAGCTGTATAACCAAACAACCAATCACAAACCTAGGGCAGGTGCAATGGAATTTGTGAGCAGCAGAGTTATGCAATCTTGTTTAGCTGTTCAGGGTTAGGTCCAATGTGTCTGTAGCTGGGAACTAAGGGCTGCTGTAAGTAATAATCAATACCTTACTTGCTCTGCATTATGCAGATGGCAGTTTAAAAGAACTTCCTTGGGGTGCTTTAGATGATGTTGTAATGGGCGGTATCAGTGAAAGTACATTTCAAATAGATCGGACTGGAGGTGAAGCAGGTGAACCAGTTGGGACTTTTAAAGGTTTGTTTCTGTGATTTGTCCCGCATTAGCTTTTATATTTTAAGCCATCTCCTGTAAGTTTCTCAGGATTTGTTAAATTGTGAGGTTCTCAACCTTAAAAACCCTCGCTTAAATGTCTTTACAGGTATTGTTTCAACTGCAAATAATGGCGGGTTCACAAGTGTCAGGACAAGGGTAAGCAGCAATTTTATATGACAACTTTTTGTGCTTTGCTGAGTATGTTGTTCAATTTCATTGGTTGTGAAAATCTGTTGCCTAAATCATCTTCTAATTACGTACTTGCTGATTATGGCAATGATGAAAGTTCAATTCTTAAATTTATGGAACTTCACCCGCTGAATGGTGCATATTCAAGTGGGTTAAAAAAAATTGAAAACTAGTTCTAGAAGCTTAATTGGGTTGTAGTAGTGAAAAGAAGGTTCTCTCCTTTATAGCCTTTACAGAAAATCATGCATACAAGCAAGCAGAATAAATCACAAGGTTATGTATCCGACTCTTAACTAGTGTTGGATGATGGCTTGATAGGTTGATCGAGTGACTGTGGTTCTTGAATGCTTGGCTCTGTTGGTTTCCAGACATTAAAATTTCATAGCTTAGATGTTTTCCCAGTTCTCCCTTAAAGCAAATGAATGCACTTCTGTTTCTGTGTTTAGAACTTCTCCACACCAGTTGATCTCTCTGCTTATGATGGATTGGAGCTGCGATTAAAAGGTGATGGTCGTCGGTATAAATTAATTGTTCGCACAAGTTCTGATTGGGACACTGTCGGCTATACTGCAAGC
The DNA here is from genome assembly GCA_039654915.1 of Aquilaria yunnanensis. Taxonomy (NCBI): domain Eukaryota; kingdom Viridiplantae; phylum Streptophyta; class Magnoliopsida; order Malvales; family Thymelaeaceae; genus Aquilaria; species Aquilaria yunnanensis. The sequence continues at coordinate 112,072,063 of CM077593.1, forward strand.
TTTGACACTGTGGCAGGCGAATGGCAGTCAGTGAGTTTCTTGGTTAGATTTCTTTTAAAATCTTATCTATCTTCTGAACTAATTCCATTTTTGCAGATACGTGTACTGTTCTCTTCATTGAGGCCTGTATTCCGAGCACAAACTGTATTTGGTGCCCCACCCTTTGATTCCAGTAGTATTATGTCACTGCAGGTCTGTAATCAGCTTTTATCTCTCTTTTCCTTTTGATGAGATTTAGCTACACTGCTTACAAGGAATCTATAATGTTACAGCTCATGTTCAGCAAATTTGAATATGATGGAAAACTAAACCCCACTTTTGCTGAAGGGCCATTTGAGCTCCCTTTATCAAGCATACGAGCTTACTTAAAGGAGCCAATTACTCCCAGGTCTACCAGTTTTACTTTGTCTTGCACTCTTGCTAGCTTTGATCTAGGATTAGTCCGGGCTTTCTGCTAATTTCTCGTTTGGGTTTTGGTTTATGATACCGATTTTGCAGTGGGTTGTTTATGAAATGAGGAAATTGTTCTACTTTTATTTATTTGTTTCCTCTGTTCAGGTTTGTGCATGTGGGCTCAGCAGGAGTTACTCGACCAGGCAGGCGTGGACTGGATCTCAGCAAACAGCCTCCTGCTGTTCGCTTGAACAAGGAACTTGGTTTTGTTCTCACATTTAAGCTCAAGGTTTCTTTGCATAATATTGCTGTTTTCTCGCGCTCTTTTCATTTATCCATGCTTCTATTGTATGCTCTACTTTGAATATTGCTTCATGGTTTTTCCTTTTCCTGTTCTCTGGGTTGTTTTGGTGTAGGGCTTGTTGAGCCCTGTGTTAGTACTGTTTTGTTTTCCCCCGAAGCAAAACCAAAATGTCAGAATAGCAGATATAATTACATCCTTCTGAACCTAAAAATGCCCTGGTGCTGAAAGTGGGTCTACTTAAGTTCCTCTTCCTGCAGTCTCTGTTTTCATCACTTCTCTCTCTCTCTCTCCCTCTCTCTCCCTCTCTCTCTTTATGAGGGACAAGATACGGCAAAAAGACGGAAGCTTGACTTTAGATGCATTGAGCCACATGAAAGTAATATGACTAAATCGTCGCTAGGCAGCAGAAACTCTGAATATCTATACTTTGTGTAACATTCTCAAACTCTTCTTTGTAGGGGGAGGATTTGATACGTGAAAGTGGAATCCCATATACAATCGTAAGACCTTGCGCACTGACCGAAGAACCTGCTGGAGCAGATCTCATATTTGACCAAGGCGACAACATAACGGTATTGCCAGATATTGAATTGTGCATTTATGCCTGTCCATTATTAGGACTCTCCAATGGTCCGTATCAAACATCACATGGAATTTGGTATTTGTGGCTTGCCCCTGACACTGGGCATATTGTCACACTGAATGTTTCTGAATTTGCACCGTCTTTATACTATTCTTATCACCTTGATTTGTAGGGAAAGATATCAAGGGAAGAAGTTGCGCGCATATGCATAGCTGCCTTGGAGAGCCTGTATGCATGCGACAAAACATTCGAGGTTGGAGCTTGCCTACTTTCCATTTGTCACGCATCATTCTTTACAAACCTTTTTATAAATGCAGTCATTTTATCAACTTCCAATGTTTGAATCATCCTCTAAGTTCCCAATCATTCATAACGATGGTTAGACCTTTGAAACAGTACCAAAGGAGGTCGCCCTTGTCCATGTTAGTCGCCAACTCCAACCAAAGGATGAACTCGAAATGGCACACCCTACGGATATATGGGTGTGGGTCAATGGAGGGGGAAATATACATGGTATCTGATAACAGTTAGGTGTTGGACTCATTTGTTTACCGTTGTTTCAGGTCAAAAGCACCGTTCCATTTAGTGAGCCGTTCACTGTTGACCCCGAAAACCCACCCCCAGAAAAGGACTACAATATGTATTTTAAAACTCTCAAGGAAGGCATTACAGGGAAAGAAGCTATGGAGCCTGGCGCGGTTGCAGTGTGATGCTTGTTGATGGCAGGTCTACTTTAGACATTCCATCATTTTTGTAGGTTCTTTACATGTGCCCACACTTGGAAGTAAATGCAAGCACTTGTGTATAGGTTCAGATATCAGGTAGAATCTAATAAAACGTGGAAGTGTTGGATTTATACTTATGACACCCATGTTTACGAATCCAGTTGGGTTACATAACGAGATGTAATATTTCTGAGACTCAGCTCTCTTCCAATCAGTTCAGAGTCCCTTGATGGACATGAGAAATTGACAGAACCACAAACCAAAACAAACATGTTCACCTCTGCCGCAACTTTGATCCGCCTTTGCATTTCCGAGTCCCGCAAGCATTTGATCTTCCGTATATATCCTGTCTGACGAGCTAATGAAAATGCTCCTCCGAACCAGAGGAGACCAGATCCCACTCTGGTCATAATCAAAGCCATATTCCCAGTCATCAGAGAACTTCTCGAGAAGCCTGTCAGATATGAACTTGGAGACAGCTTGAACTCTGACATTGCAAGAAGGAGGTGATTCCTCAGAGTATGACATTTGATTCTAGACAGAACAAAACAAGATCAGGAGACAAAGCCTGCTGTTTTTATGCAAGAAATTGGTGCATGTTAGGCTTGTGATGATGGCCATGGCGAGGACCGGCCTCCCGTGTTCACAAGCCGGCCAAGCAAATCATGCACTGGCTACTAAGTTGAGCGTGGGTAATTATGCCAAGTGGGGCGTCGATGAGTGCCCTTAAGTTCTAAATGGGCTCTGCTTTAAATTTGATGGGACAGAAATAATGAGTTCGGTGGGTTCTGTCCTTGATGTTTTGGTAAAGATGAATCCTTGTCGGCTTAGATAAGAATAAGATTGTTAATATTTTCGAAATATTAACCATAATTTTTTCGAAATATTAACCATAATTTAGGAACCATATCATATGTCATGTGAGTTATGGGATGTAAATCGGCTGCTAACCTCGAGAGTCTGACTGCTTCGTGTTAAGGTTGGAGTTAGGGTAATTACACCAAAAGTGTAAAATTTTTTATTCTAAAATGATTTATGTTTATTGTTACGTTTTTTTTACCTGAAATTAATTTTAATTAAAATTTACTATTATCTAGCTGTAATAATCTATTGAAAATATAATTTTTATAATCTTACTAAATTTTTATGAATTATTTTAGTTTAAGGCGTTAAAAAAAAATTTATAAAAATTTAATAACTTTATGAAAATTTATTTTCAAATGGATTGTTATATTTACATAATATTGGTTTTCAAATAAAATTGATTTTTGCTAAAAAAAATATAAAAATAAAAATAAGTCATCTGAATTAAGTTAAAACGAATTGGCTCTAATTTCCATTGCAAATTGGTTCCGACCTCTATTTTGTTTCATATTAGTCTTAAAATCCTTATAATTCCTTGCATACTAGTCACTGACCTTAGTCAATATTGAATTGAAACAGAAATTTGTTTTATAGGGAGAAGTTTAAATGGTCCGTTAACTGTAAAAAAATTATTATACATATTGAATTTAGAAGAAGATAACTACCAAACTGTTTAAATTAAAATTTAAGAAGTTGGTGTTATATGGGAGTTATAATTCAAATTGATTGATAACTATCTTTTCATAGATTTAATATGTACCATATTTTTTTGAAAATTAATAAGTAATTTAAATTATTAATTTTTTACTCTTTGTAAATCAAGTTTCTGTGCCAATTCATTTTTAAGGCCAGGAACCAATATATGATGAATCATAAAGGTTTGAGACCAATATACAATAAAATGAAGATTAAGGACTAATTTGCAATGAGCATTTAAGATGTGGGACTTTTGGTTCAATTTACCTGTTGGAGTTAAGTCAAGTTTCAGATGTTTTTTCGTCCGGAAAGTACACTTTTTAGTCTAAAATTTTTTCATGCTTTGCAAAATAAGTTCCAAAACTCATCACTTCCTAAGTCATAAAATGTTTAAATCATTAATTTTGTTAGTCCTAAAAACAAGTGCAGTTCCATTTGGCAGAAACATGCTGACATGGAACTTAATGTGGTTTGTTTTAGTGAATAAATAGACACTTTTCAAACTTAAGTCACTTATTTGAAAATTTTATCAAAGTTAGTGGTACAATGTAATTTTCAAAATTTTTGAGAAATAAATTGAATTTTTTAAAAAGAAAATAAGCCAAAGTGAATAATTTGTATCTCTTGTATATATTTCTGGGTACAAAGGAAGTTACAAGGAAAGAAAATAAATATGCAGAATCAACTGTAAAACTATAAGTAAATTAATTAATGCTGATTTTATTTTGCTAACACCACTAAAGTTGAGCCAGATCAAGCAGATGAGATGGAAAAGTGGTCCAGTGCCCAAGCAGCCCTGTGACTTCTTTAACTTGCACAATTTTGGCCAAGTAGTAGTACCAGTAGTCATCGATCGCCCGTGACATTGGCCAATGTCTCTTTAATGTAGCCGGAGAATAGATACATCTCATGCATGTGACCAAATCATCCATTTATTTTTCCCATGAAGAGGAAATAAACCCACTACAGAAGGGCTGCAGGGGGATCAATGAAACCACCAGCTAGCTTAGAGAAAGTACAAATGACCTTGCCAATGGCCAATTCAAGGACACAAAGAAGAGGAAAAAAAAAAAACCAAAACAAAAACATTGAAAACAATTTAGATATTTGTGAGGATTCAGACATTTAACAACATGGTAAGACGTAAGAGTATCTACACCTCTACTAACTTAGGTAAGCTAAATGTGCAACCAATTTAGTAATTTTTTTTCCCCGGTGACAACGATGTGGTGAAAAGAATAAAGATGTGTTTTTTTACCGTTCTCCTTGCCGATCTGAGCATGACCAATTTGTTCACCCGACCCGACAGTAATCATTTTTTTGCTTAAAAGCACTGCTCAATCTTTGAGAGAAATGTACAAAAAAAAAAAAAAAAGAAGAATTGCAGCGCAAATGACGAGTAGTGACCAACTGCAATCCACTAAAAGCCCAAAAAGAGAAGGGAAAATGACCTAAGCTTCCCTAAGATTTAGTCAAATCTATATTTTGTTTCTACTATTTCATTTATCCCATATCAAGTTAATTTAATTCACCATTATGAAAGAAAAGAGAAAATATCTGACCTTGCCCTCTCAGCTTTCTTCCTTAGAAACTTTGACCCCCCAATTTATGCACCTAACAAGTTACGCATCTTCGACTTTGCCCCCCACCATCACTTGTTGCATTCCACCTTCATTGTCTCTATTACTATCTCCTTCAAAAATCAAACCCTTCGATCTATCCAATTGATGGCTAGCAAAACCCAAAAAAACTTTACTCCTCTCCAAGGCATCGTACGAAAAGGAAATCCAAAAAGATTGTGCTAGGAAAGGCTGAGAAAAAATCTATACGATAATTAGAGAAAAGAGTAAAAAAAAAAAAACTGAAACACAAACCCTCCTCAATGGGAATGAATCAATTAGCACCATTTTCTTAGATCTAAAGTTGAATCAAATTTTTTTCTCTTTTTTCTTTTTGTTACACATGCAGTAGGGCTACAATCTCTTAGACATTTTTGCCTTTGATGGACTTGCATCGGAGAGGATCAACTGGCGGCTAGCGATGGTGGATTTTGCAGCTACCATTGTGATTGAGTTGTTTAGGGGATCGTCTGTTTTGTGACTGCTAAGGTGGACAAATCATACCTTCTAAGCTCCATAACCTTTAACCTCCCAAACAACAAGAGTGAGAGCAGTGTGGGGTTGTGGAGAGGAGGACTAGGAGGAGACGACCTTGAGTAAGAGAAGGACACTTAGGCACGAAGGTAGTTTACAGGAGCGCTAGAGAGGAGGCTCAATGTTGGATTTGTTCCACTCATGACTTATATTTATTTGATTTTGATAACAACAAAACATATTTATTTTATGTGTTTCAAGGCTTTATTTGTAACAACAAAACATATTTATACTTTGGTCTCTCATTCATAAAGTCTTGATCTTTGGTAGAAAAATTGTTTCTCAAGTATATTTCAAGTATTTTTAGTGATTCAAGCATTACTTGTGAATGAAGAAATCTCCTTGGAAAAAATTTTGTTGAAGTTTAGAAGTCTAGAAGTAAGAAAAATCTGGAGCTACAGTTTCAACAAGGTGAAAATGTTTCAACGTGTTGAAACTAGAGTAATTTTTCGAACCCGAAAGCGTTTTATTTCTGGACAAAAAAAACATTTGAGTGAAAATTTTTCAACGTGCTGAAACTGAAGCGATTTTTCTAACCTGAGAACATTTTCATTATGGAAAAAATTTTTATTCGAATGAAAGCTTTTCAACCGAGTGAAACGTAGACTTTAGATTGAAAATTTTTTGAAAATTCATTTTAAATTCATGTCACATCAGATTTCCACATGTGTTAGGCGCTGATAGCTCCTTAATTAGCAATATAGCTGTTGGAGATCAAACATTGGATTTCGTTATTATACTGAATTTTCAATAAAGTGAAAGTTTTTCACTCGAGTGAAACTGAGTGACAGAAGCGATTTTCTGTCAAATTTGACAACAACGTTCACTAGATTTCAAAGGGACTTTTCTGATAATTCCAAAAGTTTTCAACATCTCTGTTGCATCCATTGGAGTATAAAAACATCAAGAATCACTAGTGAAAGATCTTTTGGCAACTAGGAAAGAGAATCCATCATTAAAGAACTCAAACTTGATATTTGCCAAGAATTTGTGCTTTCATTTGCTTATCTAGCCTTGAGAGGTTCAATTGTTCTTATTACCTTGTAACCACGAAATTACTGAGTTTATCTTGGGTGGTCGAGTGGTTTTCTTGTAAGGGAAAGGGAGTTAGAAAGGTTCCTAGTTAGCCTTTGGCAAAACTAGTGAGAGGTTGAGGTAGAAGAAACTACTAAAGAGTTGTGTGCCCTTGTATGCTATTGTGTATTCTTGTGTTTCATAGTGGAGAAGAAAACTCTCAAGTGGTAAACTTGAGGAGAGGAGTAGGCTCTTAAGATGAGAGACCATACTTCTATAAAAATTCTCTTGTACAAGCTTCTCTCTCTCTATATATTTGATCTTTGGTTAGTATTGACAAATTTGAGTAAATGGCTGAATGCCTTTCTCTTGAGGACTCTTTCCATTAAATAGGAATTGCTATACAAACTATTTCGAGTAAGAAAATATATACAGCTAACATTCTAATTACAGATAATCCATTTTAGGTAATAATATATACACAACTAATAGCATAATTATGGTAAAATAAATCCCATAATATAGGCGATTGATAGTCCATAATCTCTGCCATTGATATCCCCCCTCAAATTGATGCTGGGTGATCAACAAGCATCAATTTGTCAACCAGAAAGTGATGGCGGTGGCGGGAGAGAGCCTTAGTAAACACATCAGCAGTCTGGAGATCGGTGGTGATATGCGGAAGAGTGATGACATGGGCATCATAGGCTTCACGGATAGAGTGACAATCCACTTCAATGTGCTTGGTGCGCTCATGAAATACTGGATTAGCAGTAATTTGAATAGCACTAGTATTATCCGCATGGAGCGGAGTAGGCTCAATTTGGGGAAACCCAAGCTCACCCAATAGTCCCCGAAGCCAAACTATTTCAGAACATGCAGAGGACATAGCACGGTACTCAGACTCTGTGGAAGACTTAGAAACCCGATCTTGCTTCTTGCTTTTCCAAGCAATGAGAGAGGTACCAAGAAACATGCACCAACCTGTAACTGAACGTCGAGTATCAGAACAACCAGCCCAATCAGCGTCACTATATGCAATCAAACGAATAGGAGAACCCACAGAAAAGAAAAGACCCTGCGTAGAAGTGCCTTGCAAATAGCGAATAATGCGTCGAACAGCCGCCAAGTGGAGATGCCTAGGCGCTTGCATAAATTGACTAACTTGTTGAACAGCAAAGGAAATATCAGGCCGAGTGATAGTCAAATAGTTCAAGCTCCCCACTAGTTGTCTATATAAAGAGGGATCAGAGAGAAAATCACCCTCATCACGGCGATATTTAACGTTCACTTCTAAAGGAGTATCAACAGAACGACCATTTTGCAGACCAGCCAAAGTGATTAACTCCTGTATGTATTTATGCTGGTGTAAGAAAAGTCCAGCGGAGGTAGAATGCACCTCAAGGCCTAAAAAATAGTGTAAAGGACCCAAGTCTTTCATATGAAAGAAACCCTGAAGATGCTCCTGAAGCTGAGAAATCAAGCCAGAGTCAGTTCCTGTAATAACAATATCATCAATATATACCAGAAGCAAGACAATTCCCTTAGCAGTCTTGCAAAGAAACAAAGAAGAATCATATTGACTTTGGACAAAGGAAAGGCTAATAAGCGTAGAGCGAAACTTATCAAACCAAGCACGTGGAGCCTGCTTCAAACCATAGAGTGAACGTTTCAGCTTGCAAACATCAGAAGAGGGTGTAGAAAATAACCCGGAAGGTGGAGTCATATAAATCTCTTCCTTAAGATCTCCGTGCAAAAAAGCATTTTTAACATCCATCTGTCGTAATGACCAACCCTTGGAAGCAGCGATAGCTAGGACAAGTCTCACTGTCGTCATCTTGGCTACAGGAGCAAAGGTCTCCTCATAATCTACTCCATACTCCTGTCGATTGCCGAGTGCCACCAACCTTGCTTTATATCTGTCAAGAGACCCATCAGACCGCAACTTAATGGAATATACCCATTTACAACCAATGGGCTTAACACCAGTAGGACAAGGAACAACATCCCAAGTATGATTCTCCTGAAGGGCTTGAAGTTCTTCGTGCATAGCTTTTACCCAACATGCATGTTTAGTTGCCTGAGAATAAGAGTTAGGGACTGTAGTAGCAGCTAAAGTGGCAGAGAAACCATACCTATCAGGAGGATGACGAATGCGAGAGGATTTTCGAAGAGCCACCGGAGCAGGAACTGGATCAGGGTCGGGAAGGATCTGTGGCGATGGGGTTTGTCGTCGTTGATAGACAATGCCAGGTTTAAAACGCTCAAGTGGTGGAGAGATATCATCAAAGCTAGGAAGAAGAACATTTCCGGAAGGAGAAACATGTTGCAAAAAATAGTACTCATGTTCAAAGAAAATCACATTTCTGGAAATACGAAAACGATTAGCAACAGCATCATAACATAGAAACCCCTTTTGAGCATTGCTGTAACCCATAAAAGCACACCGGACTGACTGAGCTGTAAGCTTGTGACGCTCATGCGAAGGCAAGTGAACAAAGCAAACACATCCAAATGTGTGTAGCATGTGATAATTAGGATGCATACCGAAAAGACGATAGTAAGGAGAATCAAAATTCAATTGTTGAGAAGGCAGGCGATTAATCAAATAAACAGCAGCGGACAAAGCTTCCACCCAAAATTTAGGCGGAACTGAAGACTCCAAAAGTAACGTTCGAACCATATCCAACAAGTGACCATGTTTACGTTCAGCCACCCCATTTTGCTGGGGAGTATAAGGACATGATCGTTGAGATATAATACCTTTCTGTTGCAAAAGGGCTTGAAAGTCATGTGATAGATACTCGCCACCATTATCAGACCGTAAAACCTTAATACAAGTGGAGAATTGTGTCTCAATATAAGCCAGAAACTTTTGAAAAACAGTGACCACCTCAGCTTTACTGCGCAGAAAATATATCCATGTGAAACGACTATAGTCGTCAATGAATGTCACAAAGTATTTATACTGGGCATGGGAAATGACAGGAGTAATGCCCCAAACATCACTATGTATTATCTCAAAACATGTATTAGCACGACCACCATAAGTAGGAAAAGGTAAAATTTTACTTTTTCCTAGTTTACAAGTAGAGCAGGCAAGAGGCAATCTATGACTAGAAGACTGATCAGTGTTATCAAGGAAACCACGCTTCATTAAATTGGACAAAATCACATTATTTGGATGGCCCAAACGTTTATGCCAAACATCAGCCTTATTTGCAACAATAATAGAAGAGAAGGACAGATTTCTAGGAACAGTAAATTGCAACGGAAATAATCTTCCCACTTTAGGCCCCCTCGCGATCACCTTCCCCGACACCTGATCCTGCACAATACAACCACCACGAGAGAAATATACGTCACAGTTATTATCCACCATCTGACCAACAGAAATTAAACTTGTAGACAACCCAGGCGAGACAAACACATGACGAAAAGAAGGTCCTATATCACCAATGGCTGTAATTGGGAGATTACTGCCATTAGCAATCTGAATATGTTGTGTACCAGTATACTGCTGTAGATTATGCAACAAAGCAGGTGACCCAGTCATATGATTGGATGCTCCAGAGTCAACAAACCATGGGGAAGAAGTAGTCTTACCTTGGCCCTGAAGTGCAAGAGTGGAAAAAGCTGTGAGAATCATCTGTTGGACCATTTCGGGTGTAAGAACAGACTGATTGGTGCTAGTGGCTGAGGATGTAGGACCAATAATATTGAGGTCTGGAACAGCAGCTTGAAGAGCTTGGGCTCGCCGATTTTCTGGACGTGTAGAACACTCCTTGATAATGTGTCCAGATTGCTTACAGTAATTGCAGAATTTCTTACCACAGTTGCGAGCAATATGCCCAAACTCCTTGCAGCTGTAGCACTGCATTGGACCCTTTCCTCGATTCCTCCCTTGAGCAGCATAAGCAACATTGATAACTGCAGATTTCTCCGATGATGCACCTATAACAGCTTGTGTAGCCAATCTCTGTTCGTCACGCAATAATTCGCCAAGACATACATCCAAAGAAGGAACTGGATTTCTATTCAGCAATCCAGCCCGAGCAACTTCAAAATCGGGTCTCAGTTTCATCAAAAACTAATCACGCTTACTATCTTCATGCACCGCTTGAATACCGGCTAAGGCCTCTTTTGGTACCTTAGAATAGATAATACCAGAATATTCGCTCCAAAGATTAAGGAATCCAGAATAATATTCCTCAATAGATAGATTACCTTGACTGAAGTGACTAATCTCAAGCTCTAGTTGAAATCGTCTTGCAGTGTTATCCTGATGGTATATACGCTTCATATAATCCCACATCTCTTTAGCTGTACCAAAGGGGCGTAAATTGTTCACCATATAGGGTTCAATAGATCCTAAAAGCCAAGATATAATGCGAGCATCCTTTATCTCCCATTGGAGGAGTTCCTTAGTATCTTCAGGAGCTGGAGAAGTCCCATCAATGTGACTCCAAAGGTCCTTCCCTTTCAGAAACATTTTGAATTGAAATTCCCATGCTGCATAATTCTTTCCTGTAAATTTGATAGCCAAGGTCTCTGTAGGTATTCTTCCAGAAAAATTCTCAGTAGCCATTCTAAAAAAAATCTGATCCAGAAATCGCAATACAATGCTCTCAACCACAAGTTGATTGACCGAAAAAAAATCCCGAAAAGAAGTTGTTGATGAATCAACCCAGAAAAATAACAAGACAGACCAGAAAACTTTGAAGAACAGAAGCAAAACTGACAGAAATCCAAAGATTCAGCTATGAATTTGAGAGGTAGGCTCTGATACCATGACAAATTTGAGTAAATGGCTGAATGCCTTTCTCTTGAGGACTCTTTCCATTAAATAGGAATTGCTATACAAACTATTTCGAGTAAGAAAATATATACAGCTAACATTCTAATTACAGATAATCCATTTTAGGTAATAATATATACACAACTAATAGCATAATTATGGTAAAATAAATCCCATAATATAGGCGATTGATAGTCCATAATCTCTGCCATTGATAAGTATTTTATGCTACCTATCTTGGTTGAACTTATTTGTTTTCAAAAATACTTCAAAAGTAGCTTTTAAAGAAAATTTTAGGTGGATTATGGTAGTCATTTTCTGGTTAGAATAGGGTTAATTATTATTCCTTGAATTAAATTTGAGTTTGAGGGTTTAAGAACCCATTTTTGGTTTGCTTTGGAACTCAACCAATTCACCCCCTCTTGATTGTACTTGGGACAATACTCAAGCTCCTGCAGTGCTTTGAGGCACAGTTGGACATAGTGGAGGCCAGTGGGGGTTGAGATTAAGTGCCTTGATCCCTTCGATCAACATGCCAGCCTTCTAGTTGACGAATTGGACTAAATTGTCGAGGTAGTGGCCACCAGTAATGATGACCTTCATGAAAAAATATTATGCGATTGCCATAGCGATGGAGTTGTTAGAGCTTTGGAACCTTAATCTCAATTCTGTCACCTTCTTCCTCAATTGAATCGCTTGTTTCTGTGGGTTTCAATTCAGAAGTTTGATTGCTGGTTTAGATTTGTTGTAGATTTTTTGGTTTTCCTAATTTTGAGTACCAGATATGTTTTCAAGTTTTAATTTGGTTGATTGTACTCAATTTCCTTGGTTTGATTTGAATGAATTTTAGTAATTAGATTGATTGGTTTGATTTGAATGAGTTTTAGTGGTTGAGGGGTAAAGTTTCTAGGGAAGAATGCTAGAAGGACAAAGTTAGATATTGTTTTTTTGTGGTAACAATGAATCATGGAGTTAACTTGACAGGGTAAAGTGTTGATATTTGAAACAGTGGGGATAAAAGTGTAGGTTCTACTAAAAATTAGGAAATTTTGGTAATTTGCTCAAAAGAGATTGAAGTAACAAACATTTCCCAAAGCTTTTCAGTCATTTGACCCTCGCAAGAAACCCGATGAAAATTGACGAAAAACCCGACCAGACAGGCTTTCACATTCCAGCACACATCTATAAGACCTCAAAGAAAAAAATTGGAAAAAAAACTTAAAAGGAAAAGCGGAAAACCGAGAGAGAGAGAGAGAGAGAGAGAGAGCAGGGGAGATCTGCTAAGAGTATTTTCAAATTTCAAAACCGAGAGCTTGAAAGCAAAAAAGGGCCCTCCTTCTCTGATTTTACTTTGATCGAACTTGAAGCAGAAAGGGAAGTTCTTGGTGCAGTTGAAGATGGCTGGTTACAGAGCAGAAGATGATTATGACTACCTGTTCAAGGTGGTTCTGATCGGTGACTCGGGAGTGGGCAAGTCTAATCTGCTTTCCAGATTCACCAGGAATGAGTTCAGCCTTGAGTCTAAGTCCACCATTGGTGTTGAGTTCGCTACTCGCAGCTTGACCGTTGATGGAAAGGTCATTAAGGCTCAGATTTGGGACACTGCTGGCCAAGAAAGGTAAGACCTTTATCTTTCTTACTCTTGATTTCTTGTTCTTATGATCTGGGTATCTCTCATTTCGTGGTGCTTGCTTTGGGTTTTCGCTGTGTGGGGTTTTGGATCTGCGGTTCTTGGTGCCCATTTTTTTTGGCGGTTTGGTTTGTTATTGAGCTTATGTTCTCGTCTTGATCCTACAAATAAGGAATGGAGTTTCTTTGAGGACGTCCGATACAAGTTAAGGATGGAAACCGGGTTTTTTTTTTAAAAATCGTTTAATCTTTGATCCTATTGGGCGATTAACCATTTGTTTCACTCGCTGATCTGTTGGGAAAAAATGGAAATTAAAAAAGAAAATGTTTAGCGTGGCTAGATCTGCCTGCAACTTTTTGCAGATGCAAGTTAGTACTTGCTTGGTTATTAAACCACATTGAGCACTCCTTTTTCATTACTCAGGTTTATGTAATGTAGCTAAAGCAAGCCTGTTTAGATTGGTTTAGTAGATCAAGTATTTTGCATAACTTAAGTGGTTTGCATTGCGATTTGGAGATAAGTGCGGTCTCTGCTCCTCCATTAGATATATCGAGGATCATGCCGGACGCTTTTCTTTCTGGCAACAACCTAGATTGCAAAAATGGTGCTTATTTAAGTCCTGAATGATTATGTATGTGCGCTTGATGGATAAAAAATTAAAAATTTGCTGAGGTTATTGTGGTCATATTAGACTAGTCACAGGTCTAGTTGTGTAGGCCAAAAGTTTCTTAGCATGCATGCTATTTTTGGTTGCTTGCTCTCTGAAAGCTATAGAAGGAACAAAATCCTTCATTGTTTCATGTTTGAGATAATCAAGCATTCAAGCTAACAGGTCTATGGTTTCTAAATCTGTAATATGCTAGACGTGTAGAAGCTGTCAAGAAAAAGTATAGGAGACTCAGAACAAGTGATGGTATTGGCTTAATTGTTGAAATTATTGTTGCTGCTTAAATTTGTTTTTTGTTCTAATGTGGTGTAAGTTTCAAAGTATGGCAATTTTCCTCTGAATTAAGTGTCCTGAATCAGGAGCTTCTGTTCCTTACTGACATATTGTTTGCTTTTGGTTTTTTAAAGAGATAGAAATGTAACCAATTTTCAAGTTATTTTGTAGTGCTCTTACTGTATAAACAAATGGCAGAACTTTGGATTAGAATTTTGGTGTCATCCTTGCTGCATAATAGGGTTAACACGATAGATTCCTTTCCAAATTTAAATGTAGGGAAATACTTCTCTTTGGTGCATGCACTGTGCTGAAAACTATGGAAATAAGTTGCAGAGAGTTTAAGCTGCACCAAGTTTCAATTTCCAATTTTGGAATTTTTAATTTCCAACTTGCTTACTCGACATTTTTATGATTTTAGATTTAAATCTGTGTGGCTCTGCGGTTACCTACAAGTCTCACACTTTTATTCTTATATTATAACTTTCTGATATTTATGCTGTTATTTTGCTTCCTTCTTTGGTGTCCTAAACTTTGTGGGCATTATGGCCTTGTCCTCAAGGTAGATCAATTTCCAGGTTGTTATTTCTTGTGCTCACACTTTATCAAGAGGGGCAGTCTCTCGTGGAAGATTAAATTCATACTGCTTTTTGGTGGGGCAGTGAAACTTACAAACTATGGCGCTCCAATGGTATATCAACCAACCAACCAATCAATCAATCAACCAACCCACAATCCCCACTTGTTGGCTATACCTTAATAATATATGGTGACTGAATTTGACTAAATAATACTGTGGATAAATTTTTCCTGATACTTTTATGTTGTTTCCTTAAAAAATCAGATAGCCATTTACATTATTTAAACTGTTGTAGAGCAAGCTGTTAATTCAATCCTTTTTTCATGTATGGTTCATTACATGGAACCCAACTGGTCAGAGGTGAACAGTATATGTTTGGATACTATCTATTTTTTTCTTAGAACTGTCTTGTTATTTGTGAATTTCTGACTGTAGCTCTAGCCACAGGTGTTTCCAAAGGTTGAAATATATTCTCAGTCCCAAATTGGTTGAGCCATTTTCTATTTTAGGATTACTGAAAATGATGAGCCATTTTCTAGAAGGCAATAATTTTTTTATGCAATTTGCTATTTTCTCTTGAAAAGGCTGATGTGTCACATGTAATTATTACTTTTAAAGAGGATAAAAAAGTTGGAAGTTGCCTAGAACTATATAAAAAAGGTGATTAGATCAAAGAACTTGGGATGGAAGGAGTTCCTTTTGTCATCGCCTTTGTTGCAACCATTTGATGTCGTCCAAACTTGCTGATGACTTCTGTTTGTTCACTTGGCTTGACATTGTCCAAGTCAGCTTAGAGCTTCAGAAGCAGTACATACTGATATGCTACATATAAAGTAAAAGGTGGACATTTTTGGACCTGCTTGAACCTTGGTGTAAATATATAAATGGTAAGCCAGTCAAGGTCTGGAAAATATTATTTTTTGCACGTGGCCACTTTTGGTGCAGATCCATCCACCTGAAGATTAGATGGTGGTTTTAGTAGCTGTTAAGTTACTTAAACCAGTTGGTAGGGAACTTGTTGGAAAATTTATTAACTAGCTGATAAAGTTTTCTCAGCATAATAATAAGGGGGAAGAAAGGAATGAGAAGTGCAGAGAATTGGTTCTCCTGGATTTCTGATAAAACAAAGTTCTTTTGGAGTACTGTTTGTTTATTGGTTAATTTTAAAAGTCAGGTTTGTGCCAATATGTGCTTATTTGAGAGTTTTTCCTCTTGAAAGCCCATTACTAAAGAAGGAAAATTTACAGAGTAGATGTATCTCGTCGTTGAGATTGTAGATGAACGATGCTTCATACACTTTGTTTCTTGTTTAATCAAGTCAAGTACAAAAAGAAGATATTCTGAGGCATAATAAAGTGGGACAAATAAGAAAGAAGTGAGGATTGATGTATCCTAATCTGCTTTTTCACCTCTCATTCGTGGTTTTAAGTTTTGAGGAGATGCCTGATGTGTGTGTAAACTGTGTGTGCACCCTCATATGCGGCTGTGATGTGTTTGTTCTTCTCAGCACTATTTTCTTTTAATTTGAAACCACTGATGCAAACAAAGACTGTTGATTCGAGTTTATGATGCCTTGTTCTTAAATTAACTTCTTGTGTTTGGTTTTTGGTTTGTTTTGTGAACTAACATCTGTGTGCATCCATAGGTACCGTGCTATAACTAGTGCATACTACCGGGGAGCTGTTGGTGCGCTGCTTGTTTATGATGTCACTCGGCACTCAACTTTTGAGAATGTAGAGAGGTGGTTAAGAGAACTGAGGGATCACACTGATCCTAACATTGTCGTCATGCTTGTTGGTAATAAGTCAGACCTTCGTCACCTTGTTGCTGTCTCAACCGAAGATGGAAAGTCTTTTGCTGAAAGGGAGTCCCTTTACTTCATGGAAACTTCTGCTCTGGAAGCCACCAATGTGGAGAACGCATTTGCTGAAGTTCTCACCCAAATTTATCACATTATGAGCAAGAAGGCCATGGAGACGAGCAACAACGGAGCTGCCTCAGCTGCCCCCTCAAAGGGTGAGAAAATCGATGTTGGGAAAGATGTTTCTGCTGTTAAGAAAGTTGGTTGCTGCTCAAGCTAGGCTGTTGGGCCGAAGCTAGCTGTTAATGGGATACCATTCTTTGCTCCTTCTGCGATATCCATTATGCTGTAAACCTTTGTGTTGCCTAATTCTTTCAGTGAGATGGCTAGAGTAGTAGGTTGCCGGCCATTGATTTAATTTTTCATTGAAAATATTCAGTTCAGCAAAATGTGACTATCTCAGGAACACGGCATCTTACGTTGCTTTAGATAGCTTCTTAATCAAAGGGTTCTATATATTTGCCCAGAGAGATGTGTCTTGGTTACAGGTATCCTAGGTCTCTCGGCTGCCATAACCTCGTATTGGTCACAAAAAATGTGACGGATGAGCCAGCAGAGGTGGACCGTTAGAAGAAGATGTCGCCATCAGCAGAATGGCCGATGTAGCGTGTGATGAGAGGCGGCTCAGCCACGCTTGTCGCCAAAGGATGAACCCTGGTCTCTTTTAGGGGCCATAACAACGCAAAGTCAGAAGAAACCAATATCCTTTTGGAGTATGAGCAAGAGAAGGCCAAATTCTGTTAACAAGAACTGCCGACTTTCAGTGCTGGAGACTCCCCTCCTGGAAAATATTTAGGCGGCTCCAACGCCAGGGATGGCAAAATCGGACCCGACCCGATGACCTGGCCCAACCCACCCGAATCCAAGCTTGACCTGACCCGATTTGACTAAAAAATTCAATGACATGAATCCGACTGTGCTCAACCTGACCTGAACCCGAATTCGATTAAAGGGAAATCCGAGAAAACCCGAACCCAAATGACCCAAACCTGAAATACCCGAACCCGAAATGACCCGAGCCTGAATTGACCTGAACCCGAAATGACCCAAACCCGAGACTAACCTGACCTGAACCCGAGATGACCCGATAACTAAACTCGACGAGACCCGATTTAAACCCCACCCTAAACCTTAATTTTCTTTTTTCATTATTTTCCATATTAAGTTAGTCCTAAATATGGAGGTTTCCATGTTTAGTAACTTTCATTTCTTGAGACTTTCATATTTAGTATGTCTTATATTTAGGAATGGTGACTTCTATTATTAGTAACTTCTATTTTTTGGTACTTTCATATTTAGTAAGTCTCATTTTTGGAGATGAGACTTTCATATTTAGTAGTTTCATTTCATTTTTTAAGATATTCATGTTTAATAATTTTCATATTTTGAGAAAGGATTTCCATATTTAGTAACTTCTATTTTTTTAGGACTTCTATATATTGCAAGTATCTTATTTGAGGAAAAAACATCCATATTTAGTGAATCCCATATTTGAATTTTTCCAACATAAGTAATTTTTATATTTAGTAAGTTTAATGATCTTAATAGGCAATTATTAAAATTACAATATTCATCCCTAAACTTTTAAGTATAGTGCAATAACATACCTAAATTTTAAAAAATTTTATTTTAGTCACCCATAATAATTACAACATGGATCCTAAAATTTTTGAAATCTTTGCACTTTCACCCAAAATTTTTCAAATTTTACAATTTAGTCACTGATAATTAACTTGATTTGCATTTCGTTGTAATTTCAAAGAAAATTCATTAAAACATAAACATAACAAAATTGTCATTGTGTATGTCTAGATGATAGCTGGGTGAAGATCTGAATAATTTGTACAATGATAATTAAAGCTTATGGGTTTAGAAAAACAATCAAATATTATTAACAATATTAAATTACTTAAATATGTACTAAACTACAATGAAGAAGACTTTTATGAATATTTTAATTAAATATACTAAAAAATGAAAATTTAATTTAAATTAAATCACACAAAAAATTGAATTATTTGATTTAAATTTTTAAAAAATTGAATCGATTCAATCGTTTTGACTTCACATCAGTAACCCACGTGAACACAAAGGTTGACCCGAATTTGACCCGAAAGCTGGCCTGAAGTTACCCGAGACTAAAATTGACCCGACCTGAAGTGAACCCGAACCCAAATAAACCCGGCCCAACCCAACTCGAACCCGAAATCAACCCGAACCCAAATGACCTGACCTGAACCCGAATTCATGCTAACCCGACTAGATCCGAACCTGAATGACCTGACCCAAACCTGACCCGACCCACCCAATTGCCATCCCTATCCAACGCTGTCTTCCTTTTAGATTCCCAGTACACTAAGAGCTAATTTGTTTTAATTTAAATTAAATGATTTATTTTTATGTTTATATTTTTTTTGCCTGAAATTAATTTTATTTGGAAGCAAATATTATATAGATGTAATAATTCATTTGAAAGTAAATTTTTGTGATATTGTTAAATTTTTATGAATATATTTTTTTTAATTTCTTAAACTAGAAAAATTTCAAAAAATTTAGTGAGATTACAAAAATTGTATTTCCAATGAATTATTGTAGTTACATAATATTAGCTTTTAATTAAAATCAGTTCAGGGTAAAAAAGGCATAAAAATGAAAATAAGTTATTTTAAAGACAATTGACTTAAGTTAAAATGAATAGTGTGTAAACTTCCTCAGCTTCACTTCTTGAAGGTTCATGAACTCCTTCAAATGGTGCCATATGTTAAACTACAATAGTAATCCCCACACTATTATCCAACTTACAATCTCTAAAGTGACAAACCTATCAAATATGCCCACGAATTAAAAATCCCTGCAAAACTGACTTTCTATCGGTAGACATCCGTTAAGTGTCTACCAGACAGACATAAAAAATCAAATTTTATAGCCTTTGTCTCAAGGTTTTTTAACTTAAATTTGACTTAAATTTATTTATATTAATATTTACTAAAAAATTTTATAAAAAATTTTATTTAGAAATTACAAGACTTATAATTTTTAAATATAAACTTTTTTTAAAAAAAATTAGAAATAATTAATACAAATGCATTTAAGTTAAAAAACTGAAATGGTGCAAAGAATTTCGAACAAAGATAGTATTACAAGGTTTTTTTTTTTTGTAAATAATATCAAATGAATATTTGATCAAAAAACATCAAATGAATATAGCTGTACTAAAAACTTATTTGGTACACCAAGGTGTTATTACTGTATTAATTATTAAACACATAAACTGAAATGTCATTATAATAGTGACTAGATTTTGAAGTCAGTAAGTCACTTCTGTAAAAGATTTAGTATTCATCTTTAATACTGTTTTTTTTTTTATGTTTCTAACATATCCATACTTGATTTTGACTATCTACATTTGTCAATAGGACTTTCTTTATGAATTTTTTTTTCATCAACTATAGGCATATAGTATCTACCAATATAATATAATGTTGAACTTTAAAGAGACAACAGACTTAACTCATACCATTTATAACATATCTGTGATATCATATTACTTAAATAAAAAAACTTTAGAGTGCACATGAATATACCTGACATTGGAACATATAGATTGATAGAAAAAAAGGGTAAAAAAGGGACACAAACTTAACATAATACTTGGACAAACAAACTAACAAATGCTAATTCGATCCACTATAAGAAAGTAAATCGGCTGACCTCATTGAGTAGAAATCCTTGTGGTCATCTCCTCAATCTGCAACTTATTCGTCTCGGTTGATAAAGAAAATAAAATTGGATTTGGCAAAAGTAAAAGACAAAAAAAAAAAAAAAAAAAACACTCTACTGATGAGATTGATTATTTAAATAAATAACATATAAATTAAGAAAAGCTAATCAAATCCGGCTGAAACCAATTGAATTTGACCAATTAGGCCAAAGTTAAAGGGACTTTTTTGAGAGAGGGAACAGAGTTGATAGCTGGGATTCTCACTATTATTTTTCCATTTGTTTCTCACTCTATGTTAGTGGGACGCTTCACAAAGTTTAAAGATAGAAGAGTAATCAAACAGTGAATGGTTAATTTGAAAAAAATATTTGCTAGATTCGTTTCTTTTTTCTCCTTGTGCTGAATTGTCAAGATAGACAAGTTGCACAAAAGAGAATTACACAGAGAATTACAGTTAATTTGTTTTATTTTCTAGCATTGTTAATAAATCTTAATAAACAGTTGAAACGGAAGGCTTTTTTTTTTTTTGAAGTGGTGCCTATAGAATTATCTATGATGATCACTTAAAAGAGAATTACAAAGCAATAGGGAAATGACCTCACCCCATAAAACTCTCTCAAGAGACCCTTTCAAGTAATAGAATGTGTGACACCATTAACTAGATGTCTAGGGAAGAACAATGGACAAGAAGAAAAATGACCACCTAGATAACAAGCCTTATCAACAATGACACCAAAATAAAACAAAGAGGGAAAATGAGAACTCAACAGTTCAGAAACCAACACTTGATAATTGAATTCTAGCATGACTTGTTGAACCTCCCGACAACAAGAGTCCTTAAGACCACATAAGATAGCCACAACCTCCAAGTACAAAGGGTCCATGCCTGAGTAGGAGAAGCCCAAGGAGACAGCAATTGGACCTGCCCGTCCTGGTCTCAGCCAACTGCCCACATACTCTCCTCCATGTGGCGTTAATATTAACGAGCTTAACCGCCCCGCTCAAGGCTTTTTCCATTTTAGGATTTGCTTTGCTTTGCTTGTCAAGTAATGTTGGCATTGGGAAGGAGGGTTCACCTTTTGCCAATTGTCCATCCAAGCTTGAATATTGAGAGCTCCCCAAAAAGGTAACTGGCAAAACAATTCATGCATCATCTTTTTCTAATTAAACCAGATGAACCAAGAACAAACGGCAAACCCTCCAAGCCTTCTCTTACTCCCTAAAAAAGAGTGAATGAAGACCATTTGCCCAATCCTCGAGAAGAGAAGGAATATCTAGGGCCATCAAGCCATAGACTAAGCAAGAATGCAGACACTTGACAAATAGATGGCAGTCAGTCTCCTCTTCTTGGTCGTAAATAGGACAAGGGGGTAGTATCTGGATCCCTCGAATGTGCAAATTTTCACTAGTAGGTAAGGTGCTTGCATAAGTTCACCAAAAAGAAAACTTGGATTAGAGGCAGAAGATTCAAGCCCCATAGCTATCATCAGAAATCTGACTTCCCAAGAGGGTCATGATCATACAACAAAGCAAACATTAAACGATAAGCAGATTTAAGAGTAAACTGCCTGTTATCTGTTATGCCCCAAGTGAACAAATCCTAAAAAAACCATGGATTTAGGGGAATATCTTTTATCAAAGCCGCATAAGAGGGGTGAAATAGAGCTTCCACCTCACTATCCCTCCATGCAAAAGAGCTTTGGTCAATTAGGTCAGCAATAGTAAGGTGGCGCAGGTTTGGTAGGGGCTCAGTATAGGGCTTCAACCTTCAAATGTGGCTTGAGATCCAATTATCCTCCCGACCAGACACTTCCACACCCCAACCTATCCGCTAGAAGCCCCCAGCCTAAATTACCTCTCGACTTGCTAGGATACCCTTCCATACATTTGAAAAGCATGAAGGTCGGGAGGTGAGTAGGAAGGACGTGAAAGTGAAGTATTTACCTTTAAACACCCCATCTACAAGGCTAGATGGGTTCTGAATGAAGTACCAGCTCTGTTTTCTTAACATTGCCTGGTTATATATATGTCAAGATATCCCGAAAATAGAATCTGCCCGCTTGCTTCCACCTATACAATCTCTCCCAAAAGCACTATGGAAACTTTTGTTTGTCGATATCCACAGACCACCATAACTTTGTGGAGAAAGATCTCAACTTATCACTAATGTCGGTGGGATGTAAGATGCATCTCATCATAAGTTTTTAGTTGGAGACAACTTAAATCAAGAACATTTTATTTACTATTTCTTCTTTATTTTAAGATAAAATAGTCTTTCTATATTAGTTAGGGGTGAATCCGTGTTATACATATGGGGGTCCATAGACCCCACTTTTTTAAACAAAGTGTTAATAAGAGATATATGATTTAATAATTGAACCCTTTTAAATTTTTTAATGGATCCCTATAGTTTTTATAACATTTATTAGAATAAAATAATGGGCATCTTTACTTTAAAAAATAAAAAAAAAAAAAAAAAATGGGCCAGCATTTTTTATGTATTAACAATTTTTTAATGGAAAAAGTCTACTAGCCTCTAAACTTTCATAAATTTTCCAACCTAGACGCTAAACATTTTTTTTACTCTCTTTTATGTTTAAACATACACTACTAAAAAACAGACTTTTTCCAACGGCCATTTCCAACGGCTTCGCGTTGGTAATTTTAAAATTTTCAACGCGAAGCCGTTGGAAATAAGACATTGGAAAACCCACCGTTGGAAGTCAATTTTCCAACGGCCAAAATGAGGGCCGTTGGAATTTCCAACTGTTAGCCGTTAGAATTTGAGCAGTTGGAAATTTTCCAACGGCTCACTTTTGTTTTTCTTTTTTTCCATTTTCCAACGGCATTCTCGTTCCATTTCGAATGCGTGTGATTAAACGTCAAACGGCTTAGGCGGTTCAAAATGATTGTATTGTATGTAATCACATTCTGAACCATTGCACGTGCATAAATGCAGTTGTAGATCTCAATAAAAACATACAGAATTGAAAGTACAGAATCATTTCATAAATATAGTTATAACATACATATAAAAGCATACACAATTGAAATTTCAATATCATGACACAAATATAGTTACAATCCACATAAAAACATCTATAATTATTATTACATACTTCCATTACTCCTAAAAAGTGTTTGTTTGTTGATGAAGACAGAAAGTAAAGTGATATACCTGATCTAGTCATCATCGGATCCCGAGGCATCAATATCATTCTCTGGGTGCGCGGGCGGAGGAATTCCAAGTCGTTCATATATGTACTTCATCTCCGCTTGTTGTCTCCTCTTCATTCGCTCAAACTTCCGCTCATAATATGATGCTTGTTGTGCTGTATGCTGCGCAACCACTCGCTCAACTTGTTCAGTGAACTCCGGCGTCTGAGTGACATCAACATGTGCTGAAGGAATATTCCCTGGTCGTCGTCGTCCGAGCACAGCATGTTGTTTTGATCCAAGCCCAAATACACACCCTTTCTTCCTTCCACCTGCAGCTACACTCATTATCGCTGCCTCATCAATGTCATGTGCTACGCCTTCCTCTTCCATTTGCTGTGTTTGTTCTTCGATCTCAGTAGTTACCTTCGCCTTCATAAGGGTACAACTTCATTTATTAGTAAGTTGATATTTATTCGTATGTAAAAATGTAATTTAATATAACATGATTATTACCGCCACTTATTCAGTACGCCTGTTGACGTATTCCCCGCTTTTTTTCTTATGAGTTTGCTGCATAACCTTGAACAAGCCAGGGTCCCTCTTCTCCGGATCTTTTTCACGCTACATTGGTTGTTAGTATGAATAAAGTTATTACGCATGTAACATAAGTTGAATTATGTGTATAAGAGGTTCATAACGTTTACCATTCACTCTCGGTGTTCTGTAATTAAAACAGATCCTCCTGCATAAGTAGCACTGTATCCACCAGTAGAGTTAGACGACTACGATGATGATGCTCGTATTGTCTTACCCCTCGACGATTTCTCCTGAAACTCCGGTGTAGCCCACCATTCCTCCATGGCTGCATACTGTGCGTCGGTCATAAATGATGCCCGTGCTCGCCGTTTCTCAGGATTTCTCTCCCGGCGAATGTCACCCAGCGTCCCTCTGTAATGATTAGCCGCCATCATATGCCAAACGCGATAGACCTCATTATGGTGGGCTGGATCCCACTCACATAAACCCTAGACATAAAATAAAATATAAGGAGGTCTAATAGTTATCTACATGATTTGTAAAGCTGAAAATTCAATGTGTAGATTAAGTGCAAACCTCAAATACGCGCCACCACGCCTGAATATCTGCTGGGCTTGCACTCGTCCAATCATGATGTCCCTTGAAGTGTGTGGTGAAGCATCTAGTGACCATCCGTGTTGCTATTGATGGAAGGAAGCTATATGAAATGCATGTTCGAATACAATAAAATTTGTTTTCATTGGAAGATAATGAACTGCATGTAACATAAACTATTATTCTTTCAAATTATACATTACTTACGTGTTACCATGAGGTGTGATCCGTAAGCGACCCTGATGCGGGGCTTCGGATACCGCTGACTGGCCAATGGAATTTCCTCCATCAGATGAAGGAATATGTGCGGGAGTCGAGCGACTAGCACTACGGCGGACTGGAGGAATGCCAATATCATCCGTACGAGGGGTGGTTTGTGGAAGAACATCTTCTTCTATTATAGGCCGCGACCCTGAATGTCGGGAATGCGATTGGCCTGCCCTTTCATGTCTGGCAAGTGGCTTTGCTATCGCTTCTTTGAACTGCTGAAATAGGCCTTTCCCTGGCCTACGTGTATACGTCGCATCTCCTTTAGGTGGCATCTGCAATTTGATTAAAAACCTTACAACATTTTACAAATATTAATTATAGCCAATAGTATTGCTCTCGCAAATGCACCCATCACAGTCAATTTAGACGTACTCATAATTATGATTACAAGTCTTTCCACGTTCAAATTACATTTTATAAGTAATCGCACGTTAACATGAAAGTCAATGGACGTCATCGTCCTCAGACTGTGCCTCTGAATCGTTATTCTCAGTATCTCCAGATTCAAATTCATCTTCTTCATCACTCGCTTCAACGGCGTCCTCTTCCTCAGATTCATCCTCATGTTCCAACGTTCCTTCCCTGTTCAGCATGTCATCATCTACAGCTTCCCCGACTCCTGTTTCAGCTAAATTCTCGATTGGGTCATCCATAATTATGGGTGGATTGTTCAGGCCACCTTGAAAATCTTCCTGAAATGCATCATCAATGTCTGCTACATTATAATGAACGATGCGTCAAGGTTTGATTTTCAAAACGGCTAACCACCCTATTTTTTCACGTGACTTTGTTGGGTAATGGGTGTAGTAAACTTGATCAGCTTGGGAGGCAAGAATGAATGGGTCAAACTTCCCATATCGGCGACCATCACGAACCTCAACTAAACCATATTGTTTATAAACCCGAGTGCCACGATCTGGAGTAGGGTCAAACCATGCACACCTAAACAATACAACATGTTTCTGTGGCCATCTAGGATATTCGAGTTGAATGATTTCTTCTAACACGCCATAAAAATCACATTCAACCTCACTTGATCCTGAAGTCCTTATGCAAACGCCACTGTTAAATGTTGCTTTGTCGCAACCCCAGTCGCTAATGTGGAACTTGTACCAATTTATGAAATAAACAGGCCAAGTCTCAACACGACGTGATGGCCCGCACGCAACATCCCACAAGAAGCGGTCCGTGATATTGTTGCGCACATCATTCACCTAGTTACATATCAGCAAGTTTATGAATATTTCTATCGATGGAAAGCAAAATATGAAGATGAGGAAAGTGTATGTCACTTACATAGTTTCTAAGCCATGTACCAAAGTTATTCTCAATGTAGACATCCAGGTCTGACATTGCTATATTTGGTGCATGCATACGCACTTCCTCAACAAACAAACTAGAACATATACATAAAGGTCGTTTACTGTGAACCTAGATTATGCAAGTGCATAAAGGAAAAAAAGTAGTATTATTAGAGTATAATATATAAAGCAAATATGTGTTATGTCACTTACTCGAGGTACGGCTTCACCTCCTTACAATTCAGTAAGACATATGCAGTAGCAACCCTCAATTCATTGTCATCAAGATATCGATATCTGGAGACACCATATGGACGACCCGGGTATCTAAAGATAGACCACACCGATTCATCATATTGTCTTTGTTCGCCATCGTCATTACGAGGTACTCTAGTAGCCATATGTGGAATATGAGATTCAAAGTAGTGAGAGCAAAATGTTGAGGTCTCCTCAATTAGATATGCTTCACAAATTGAACCCTCTACATGAGCCTTATTTGATACCTTCATTTTTAGGTCATGCATACAACGCTCAAACTTATACATCCACCTATACTGAACGGGTCTTCCAACCCCGGCTTCATAAGGAAGGTGAACCGGCAAATGTTCCATCGAATCGAAAAAAGTAGGTGGAAAAATTCTTTCCAACTTGCAGAGTATTACTGGAATATTTGCTTCTAACTCGACTATGTGATTCACATCTAACTCTGGAGAACATAAATCACGGAAGAATTGACTTAACTCAGTCAATGGTTTCCATATATTTTCAGGTATGGCTTGAAGGGCTATTGGGAGGAGCCTCTGCATCATTACATGACAATCATGACTTTTCATACCAGACATATGACTTACATTACTGTCAACACACCTCCCAAGGTTCGATGCATACCCGTCTGGGAGTGTAAGTGTTTTAACCCAATTGAGCACATCAGTTCTCTGATGTGAATTTAGTGCAAATTTTGCTTTGGGTTTAAATGCTCGACCGTCGGCTTGAGGAATTAAATTTAGCTCTGATCGACTACACAACATCTCAATGTCCTTACGAGCCTTCATGTTGTCTTTAGTTTTGTTCCTCACATCCATCACTGTATTCCATATATTGTCAAACACATTCTTCTCTATATGCATCACATCCAAATTATGGCGGATTAAATTATTCTTCCAGTAAGGCAACTCCTAGAAAATACTTCTTTTTGACCAATTATGCGTTCTACCATAACCTGGTATGGTTAAAACCTCTCCATTCTGAACAACAGATGGCAAATTTGAGATTCGTTCAAATATTGTTTCAGGCGGAAGACGCTCAGGAGGCAACGATTTTTCAATTTTTCCTTTCTTAAAGGCAACTCTGTTTCTTCTATAAGGGTGATCCAGCTCGAGAAATTGTCGATGACAATCAAAGAAGGAAGTTTTCCTCCCGTTCTCAAGCTGGAAGGCTTTACTTTGGTCCATGCATATAGGACAAGATAATCTCCCATGAGTCATCCAACCTGACAACATCCCATAAGCCGGGAAGTCATTGATGGTCCACAAAACTGAAGCACGGATCTGAAAATTCTGTTTAAGTGATACATCCCATGTTTGGACACCATCTTCCCACAACTGATTCAATTCATGGATAAGAGGTTGTAAATAGACGTCAATGTTCTGACGTGGACTCCGAGGGCCCGGTATCAATGAAGTCAAAAACATATATGGTTTCTTCATGCACATCCAAGGTGGCAAATTATACGGTGTTACGATGACCGACCAACATGAATATTGTTTACCAGAGTTTCCAAACGGAACGAAACCATCAGAACATAGACCAAGGCGAACATTTCGGGGCTCTGCGGCAAAC
The DNA here is from genome assembly GCA_039654915.1 of Aquilaria yunnanensis. Lineage (NCBI taxonomy): Eukaryota > Viridiplantae > Streptophyta > Magnoliopsida > Malvales > Thymelaeaceae > Aquilaria > Aquilaria yunnanensis. Next base: position 112,100,025 of record CM077593.1, read on the forward strand.
CACGGGTAAGTGGAATCAAAATGTTTCCATGCTTCCCCATCTGAAGGATGTTTTAAAATATTTGGCTTGGCTCGATGCTCACTGTGCCACCTCATGTGCTCTGCAGTTGAAAGTGAAGCATATAGTCGCTGAAGACGAGTAGTTAGTGGTAAATGGTGCATGGTCTTTCTTGGTCTATCTTTACCTCGTCCACCTTTTCTCGGCTTAAACCGCGATTCACCACAGAACTTGCACTGTGTAGCATCTTTATCATTATTCCAGAACAACATGCAGTCGTTAACACAAGCATCAATTTTTAGATGCGCAAGACCAAGTTGTGAAACTAATTTCTTCGTCTCATACCAATTCGACGGCATCTTGCTGTCACTTGGCTGTGTTCCTTTCATCAAGGCCGCAATACCATCATAACACCCTCTTGGTATATGATATTCTGCTTTAAGGTTTAACAAACGAACTGCAGCAGATAGCTCAGAATGTGTCTCACATCCATCCCAAAGAGGTGTAGTCGCCGAGTACAATAAATCAGAAAACCGTCTAAAACCTTCATTAGGTTCTTCATGGACGCCAGAAAAATTTTGATGGGAACTTGGTCCAACTACATCAAAAATCATTCGAGCATATGGGTTTACAGGTGAACTACCCTCAGCATGCTCATACGAACCACAACTATCAAACGGCTGATCTGACGGTTCCTTAAACAGCTCCCTATGAGCTGTCCAGTTACTGTAAGAAGGCATGAATCCGCACTTATATAGATGCACTCTAACATCATCACAATCCTTAAACCTCAAATTTTTACATCTCCGACATGGGCAACGAATTTTGTTCCCATCCATATGACCTGGATTATTACAAGCAAATGTTATGAACTGCTCAACCCCTGTCTCCCACTCCTCCTTGTACCCAACTCGCCCAGGTAAATAACGACTACTATACATTTAAGTATGTTCTTGTTCCATGGAGTCCTACCAATGGAAATTATATATTAATAGAGGGTAAGGCCTGGGAGGGTATGTCCACTTCTTAACCCTCAAATTACTTGCATTTGAAGGACAGGTTAACGATGTGACATGCAACAACAGCAAGACATAGACAATTTCATACTTAAGTGTTTAGGGTGTGTGAGTTCAATAAGTGCGGCATTCTAATGCATGTCAACCAAAAAGCCCACATCTTTCAAATTTTGCAAACATAGTGTTTCATGTCTCATGCTGATTAGGCACATCAAAGCCGAGAGCAAATTCAACACCAAATATTAATAACTCCAAAATATACAAAGCATAAGAAGTCATTCCATCCATAGTATAGATAATTATTATTCTAATTATTACTACTCTTGTTGGGTTTATTATAATTATTATTATTATTAAAATATTTATTATTATTATTCGTAGTCATATTATTATTGTCTTTGTTATCTTCCAACCATACATAATTATTTAAATAATAATTATAATAATTATTATTATAGTATTCTAAGTTTCATAATAATTATTTTAATTAGCCATTATTATGATTATTGTTACTATTATTATTACTACTACCACTCTTACTATAATAGTAATTATTGTAAGTATAATAATAATAATAATTATTAATAATAATATTATTCTTATTTGCATCCTTCTCTTCGAATAATAATAATTATTGAAATTATTATTACTATATTTATTAGTATTATTATTATTACTTGTATTATTAAAGTTTTACTATAATAATAATTATTTACATTATTATTATTATTATTATTATTATTATTATTATTATCATTATATAACTTCTCTTACTATAATAATTACTAAATTACTTATTAGTATTATTATTATTACTGAAATTATTATTAAGTACTACTCTGAGTATACTTCAACTTACCTAAATTATTATTATAATTATTATTATGATTACTTTAATTAATATCATTATTATGATTATTGTAGCTCGTACCTTTGTATAATAATTACTATTTTAATCATTATTGTTACATAGTATTATTAATATTACCATAACTATTTTTATTATTATTATAATTATTATTATTATTATTATTATTATTACTATTATTATTATTATTGTACTATTACTCTTAGTATAATTATTATTTTGTTTATTACTGTTATTACTATTAGTATTATTCATAATACTATTATTATTATTTTTGTTATTAAAATTCTTATTATTGACACATATTTTAGTAAAGGTAAATTTTAATCAAAGAAATTTAGTTAAGTATAAATACTTTCAACGTTTCTGCTAATTCTAAAACTAAAATCCTTATAAACATATTCCCAGCTAAATATTAGTAATTAAACTTTAACTGTAAAATTAAACTTAAACTATAAAATTAATCCTAAAAACCCGAAAATAATAAAAAAATTAACAAAATGGGTAAAAATTAAAAATTCTAATGGGTGTTTTACCAAATCTTCACATCAAACCATGAACCACTTAAAATCACATGACAAATATTTCAAGCATTTTTCGGATAAATAATGTAAAAAATTATAAAAATACGTAATAAACGCAAAATACCTTAAAATCCTTCCTTCAAATGCGTTCTTTCTTTCTTCTAATCTGCTACAACAAGTAAAAAATTACACCCATTAGATTTAATAAACCAAAAACCATGAAAATCGAAACAAACAAAACCAAAAATATTCACACTTACCTACAGATCTGCCACTTAGACCACCAGATCCAAGAAATCAGCCTCCGAGCGACGTTAATTAGGCCTTGGGACACTTCACAAAGTGCTGTGTGTGCGTGTGGAGAGAGCGAGAGGGAAGGAAGGAAAAACAGAGCGAAAACGGATGGAGGAAGAAGACGATGCCGCGAGCTGGAGGGGGGGGCCGAATTTATTGTCAATTTTCCAACGGCCTTAGCCGTTGGAACTGAATTATTTATACGATGTGTTTTGAAGTCCACTTTTCCAACGGCCTAAGCCGTTGGAAATAATTCCCATCACTTTACCAACTTCAACTGCAGATGGTGCGTTTTAAATTTACACTTTCCAACGGCCTAGGCCGTTGGAAACACATTGAAATTAAAATTTCCAAAAATTTTGAAATCTGGTGCTTAATCTTCCAACGGCCAAAGCCGTTGGAAATAATAAAATTTCAAAATTTTCAAAATTCAAATCCCGCTTCATTATGTACCTCATTTTCCAACGGCTTAGGCCGTTGGAAATATTTCAAGTTTAAAAATTTCATACTTCATTTCAAAACTTAGTTGCGGCTTTTCCAACGGCCAAGGCCGTTGGAAACAATTTCAGACTGCATTGGCTTACTTCCAACGGCTGAAGCCGTTGGAAAGACATCCTATTTTCAATTTCTTCATTTTAACGTTTTTTCTTCTTTCTCCAACGGCTTAAGCCGTTGGATATTCTCCAACGGTCAGACCGTTGGAAGTTAGGCCATTGGAAAACTTAGTTTTTTTAGTAGTGATATGGAAAAATTAAGGAGCTAATATGACACAAAATAGAACTAAGGACTAAAAGGGACTTTTTTTTAACATTCTAGACAACATGTACATCTCTCTTATTTTCTCTATAATTCATATATAATTTTATAATTACTATTATAGTTGCTCAACCAATGACAGGAAAAATAAATGCTAAATTCAAGCATTTTTTTATTTTATTCCAAAAAATCTATTTTGTATATAATATTTCCAACGGCTTCAGCCGTTGGAAAATGCTGAAATAATTGGGTTTTGAGGAGAAAAAAATATTATTGTTTAATTTTTAATATTTCCAACGGCGTTAGCCGTTGGAAAATGCTGAAATAATTGGGTTTTGAGGCAAAAATATTATTGTTTAATTTTTAATATTTCCAACGGCTGAAGCCGTTGGAAATGATGAAATAATTGGTTTTTGAAGCGAAAAACATATTATTGTTTAATTTTGAATATTTCCAACGGCTTAGGCCGTTGGAAAATGGTGAAATAATTGGTTTTTGAAGCGAAAAAATATTAGTGTTTAATTTTTAATATTTCCAACGGCCGAAGCCGTTGGAAAATGGTGAACTAATTGCGTTTTGAAGGAAAAAAATATTATTGTTTAATTTTTAATATTTCCAACGGCTTTAGCCGTTGGAAAATGGTGAAATAATTGGTTTTTGAAGTGAAAAAATTATTATTGTTTAATTTTTAATATTTCCAACGGCTAAAGCCGTTGGAAAATGGTCACTACTAAAAAATCCACATCTTCCAACGGTTTGAACAGTTGGAAATTCATTTAATTAAACGGTGCGTTTTGGAAATTTTTTTCCAACGGCCTTAGCCGTTGGAAATTGCGAATTTAAATTCCCCCCACTGGCGTGTCGTCTTCTTTCTGCGTTTCTTCTCCAGTTTCGTCTCTCTCGTCTCTGATATTTTTCTTCCTCCCACACGCACACACAGCACCTTCGTTTGTTCGATTAAGGGGTTAATCAACTTCCTGGAGCTTATTTTGACGTGGATCTGGTCTCATTTTTCTTGATCTGTAGGTTAGTTTGCATTTTTTTTTATTTTTCTTCAATTTTTTTTGGCGGTTTTGCGTTCTTTGCTGTTGTTTGTTGACTAATGGGTTTTGATTTTGCTTATTGTAGCTGATTTGAAGCTATTTCGAGGCATTTGAAGCAAGTAATCTGTTGGATTTGAGGTAAGTTTGTTTAATCCGAATTTTTTATTTTTTTTCTAAAAATTAGTTAAAATCGGGATTATTTCATGGTAATTTGGTTTGAAATATGTGATTAGTATGTGATTTGTAGTTGTTGATGGTTGGATGTGAAGTATTTGGGTTACCCATTATAATTTAACATTTTTTTCCATTTTCTTACTTTTTTTATTAATTTCGGGATTAATTAAAAAATAAAAAATACTTAGTTTTAAGTAAATTATTTAGGAAGTATATTTATGTGTGAAATTAGTTAGTATAATTGAAAATAGTTAATAATTAGTTTTAAGTAAATTGCTTAAGTAGTATATTTATGTGTAAAATTAGTTAGTATATTTAAAAGTAATATTTAATTAGTGATATTTAAAATTAGTTAGTGATCTGAAAGCAGTTTTCATTTTTAAAAATATGAAATCTTTTGTTGATTGTCAATTGTTTAGGTAATACATATTGTTAGTGTGTATAATGTTTAATTTGAATCATTCTTACAATGTTTTCATAATTGGAATTAATATAAACGTACAAAATATTTCTATTTAAGTAAGTGTAGTTAATTAAGTTTGCCCTTGAATAATAATATATGTCAATAATAATAATAATAGTAATAATATATAATACTTCAAAGAATAATTATTATTGTAAGAATTGCAGTAAAGTCACAGTAACATTAATAATAAATATTATCATTATTATTATTATTTAAATTGATTAATAAATCTAATAATAATAATAATAATAATAATAATAATAATACTAATAATAATAGTAATAATATATTATTAGTGAAAGAATAAATATTATTGTAAGAGTAGTACTAAAGTAATAGTAATAATAATAATAATGATAATTATTATTACAGTAATAATAAATCCAATAAGAGTAACTAATAATAATTATAATAATAATAATTATTATAATTATTATTATTATTATAATATTAACAATAGTATAGTTAGTAGCACTAGTAAATGTAATAATAATAATAATTATTATAATAATTATACAAATAATTAATCTCATAAGAGTAATAATAATTATAATAATAATTATTGTTACAAAGAAAATAGTAATTATGGAGGTTTTATTGTTAATATTATTATTATTTGCATAATAAATCCAATAAGACTAATAATAATAAATCCAATAATAATAATAATAATTATTTTTTTCCAACTGGCCAGCCTGATTTCCAACGGCTGAGGCAGTTGGAAAATATGGAAATTCTCCAACTGCCTGAGCAGTTGGAAAATATGGAAATTCTCCAACTGCCTCAGCAGTTGGAAAGTATGGAAATTTTCCAACTGCCTGAGCAGTTGGAAAATTTTCATATTTTCCAACGGCTGAGGCAGTTGGAACACAAAAAAAAAAATAAATCAGTACAGCCGTTGGAAATTCTCCAACTGCTTATTTTCCAACGGCTGACAGTTGGAAATTCCAACTGCTAAAACCTGGGCTGTTGGAAGTAAAATTTCCAACGAAAGGATTTCCAACTGCCTCATTTCCAACTGCCAGCCGTTGGAAACATAAAATTTCCAACTGCCAGCAGTTGGAAATGGCAGTTGGAAAAATAGGTTTTTTTAGTAGTGTAGTTTAAATTTTATGTTACATATGCAAATCTATAAGTTTTATTACTTAATCTTGAGTTTGATATTTGTACATGTTTACAGACCCCTTTTATAAAATTTCTGAATCTGTCACTGATGTTAGTATATACTAAGAGTTAACTTAAAAAAGTAGAGATATAGGATATGAAATCATATGAGGAAAATGTATCGTAATTTCGACTAAACTATTATAAACTCAAGTACAATTTTGATTTGATTTGATTTTTTTTTCTTTGAACAGCCAGACAAATGAATTTTATTATTAATAGCTATAAAAAAATATACAACGTCCGCCAGCTGAGAGATGGGCCTTTGGACAGACCTCAAAATAAAACATACACTCTCCCCTGCTGATGACATTACCTTTTCACCACAAGCAAAAGCAATACGTTTTCATTCAAATCACTTCAAGACCAATGGTCCAACGCAGCCAAAAAATTTATCTGCGTAACAGAAAAAAGGTAAAATTTTGGAATATTTTTGGTTCAAATACTTTTGACAGATGTAAAGAGGAGGAAAGTTGGTATCAAGAAAAATCAGGAAAAGGGATTGTGCGGTGAATATGCTGATTGAGGGAAGTATAAATAGGTATGACACAGGGGAAGTCAATTTGAGGAGGCGATATGTAGAGCCCAACAAGTGCAGGTGCGCATAATATTACAGGGCGAGCTCTCCTTTGGCAGTCTGCCACTACCAAAACAAAGCAAGCAAATTGGACTTCTCTCCTCCATCTTGTTTGCTCTTCTCTAGTCTAGTCTAGTGTGCCTTCTGCCAAAGGAGATTTGCCCAGCAATTCATCTGCACTATATATATATATATATATATATATATATATATATATATATATATATATGGAGAGAGAGAGACACACACACACACTTGCTATTGTTTATTATACTTTTCTGAATGAGAATTTTGTTTTTTTATTCTCTTTAATTCAACCTACATGAATGTGCTCAATTGTACTAATTTATCTTCATTTTCATGGTAGCATATATAATTACTAGTTGCTTGCTTGCAAACGCAAGGCCCAAAGGCACATTTACTTGTGTCACAAAACTTGCTCCTTTTCTTCTATAATTTCCTTCAATAAAAGTATAGCTATATACGTGGCATATTCTAAACAGATGCATACATTGTTTCTCATTTAAAAAAAATCTTTAATTCGAATCACCTAAAATAAGTTCCTTTAGTTTAATAACGGACTTTTCAGAATCTAAAAAAATAAGAATTTTCACTACAAAATATGCTATGCACTTAAGACTCTCATTCATGACAATTTGGAGAAGAAAAATGAATTTCAGGTATGGAATATTCTTGTACAAACGGTGAAACCTTCCAGGTGTAAATTTGATAAGTGAAAGCCATCCGCGTCCAAGAAAGAGAAATAAAACAAGAATTGGGGAAGAAACATTAATGATAACCACTTAGATAATATGGAAAACACTACTAAAAAATCCACATTTTCCAACTGCCTTATTTCCAACGGCTAGGCAGTTGGAAATTTCCAATTGCCAAAACCGTTGGAAGGAACATAAAACTTTTTCCAACGGCCTAGCAGTTGGAATTTTAAGACATTAAATTTATATAATATTTCCAACGGGAAAAACTGAGAAAATAATGGTATTTTTCCCTAATTTTATATATATTTTAGTTCCAACGGCTGTAGCCGTTGGAAAATCTGCATATGAGTTACAATTAATTTGTTTGATATATTCATAATATTTCCAACGGCTTTAGCCGTTGGAAAATGTAAAAATGATGGGATTTATTTGCAAATTATATATATAATATTTCCAACGGCTATAGCCGTTGGAAAATAGGTAGTAAGTTATATTTAATGTGTTTTGTTCTATATAATGTTTCCAACGGCTAAAGCCGTTGGAAAATGGGGAAAATAATGGGACATTTTGCATTAATATTTAATATTAATATATATATATATAATATTTCCAACGGCTATAGCCGTTGGAAAATAGGTAGTAAGTTATATTTAATGTGTTTTGTTCTATATAATGTTTCCAACGGCTATAACAGTTGGAAAGGGTTAATTTGTTTTTTAAAATCGGATAATTTTTCCAACGGCTAAAGCCGTTGGAAATGAGAGTTTGTTGAATTAAGGGTTAAATTGTTCCAACGGCCTTAGCCGTTGGAAATTTATCACACATCTTCCAACGGTCTGAACAGTTGGAAATTCATTTAATTAAACGGTGTGTTTTGGAAAATTTTTTCCAACGGCTAAGTCCGTTGGAAATTGTGAATTTAAATTCCTCCCAACCTGGCGTGTCATCTTCTTCCTGCGTTTCTTCTCCAGTTTCGTCTCTCTCGTCTCTGTAATTTTTCTTCTTCCCACACGCACACACAGCACCTTCGTTTGTTCGATTAATGGGTTAATCAACTTCCTGGAGCTTATTTTGATGTGGATCTGGTCTCATTTTTTTTTATCTGTAGGTTAGTTTGGATTTTTATTTTATTTTTCTTCAATTTTTTTTGGTGGTTTTGCGTTCTTTGCTGTTGTTTGTTGACTAATGGATTTTGATTTTGCTTATTGTAGTTGATTTGAAGCTATTTCGAGGCATTTGAAGCAAGTAATCTGTTGGATTTGAGGTAAGTTTGTTTAATCCAAATTTTTAATTTTTTTTCTAAAAATTAGTTAAAATCGGGATTATTTCATGGTAATTTGGTTTGAAATATGTGATTAGTATGTGATTTGTAGTTGTTGATGGTTGGATGTGAAGTATTTGGGTTACCCATTATAATTTAGCATTTTTTTCCATTTTCTTACTTTTTTTATTAATTTCAGGATTAATTAAAAAATAAAAAATACTTAGTTTTAAGTAAATTGTTTAGGAAGTATATTTATGTGTGAAATTAGTTAGTATAATTAAAAATAGTTAATAATTAGTTTTAAGTAAATTGCTTAGGTAGTATATTTATGTGTAAAATTAGTTAGTATATTTAAAAGTAATATTTAATTAGTGATATTTAAAATTAGTTAGTGATCTGAAAGCAGTTTTCATTTTTAAAAATATGAAATCTTTTGTTGATTGTCAATTGTTTAGGTAATACATATTGTTAGTGTGTATAATGTTTAATTTGAATCATTCTTACAATGTTTTCATAATTGGAATTAATATAAACGTACAAAATATTTCTATTTAAGTAAGTGTAGTTAATTAAGTTTGCCCTTGAATAATAATATATGTCAATAATAATAATAATAGTAATAATATATAATACTTCAAAGAATAATTATTATTGTAAGAGTTGTAGTAAAGTCACAGTAAGATTAATAATAAATATTATCATTATTATTATTATTTAAATTGATTAATAAACTACGAGTAATAATAAATCTAATAATAATAATAATAATAATAATACTAATAATAATAGTAATAATATATTATTAGTGAAAGAATAAATATTATTGTAAGAGTAGTACTAAAGTAATAGTAATAATAATAATAATGATAATTATTATTACAGTAATAATAAATCCAATAAGAGTAACTAATAATAATTATAATAATAATAATTATTATAATTATTATTATTATTATAATATTAACAATAGTATAGTTAGTAGCACTAGTAAATGTAATAATAATAATAATAATTATAATAATTATACAAATAATTAATCCAATAAGAGTAATAATAATTATAATAATAATTATTGTTACAAAGAAAATAGTAATTATGGAGGTTTTATTGTTAATATTATTATTATTTGCATAATAAATCCAATAAGACTAATAATAATAAATCTAATAATAATAATTATTATTATTTTTTTCCAACTGGCCAGCCTCATTTCCAACGGCTGAGGCAGTTGGAAAATATGGAAATTCTCCAACTGCTGAGGCAGTTGGAACACAAAAAAAAAAAAAATAAATCACTACAACCGTTGGAAATTCTCCAACTGCTTATTTTCCAACGGCTGACAGTTGGAAATTCCAACTGCTAAAACCTGGGTCGTTGGAAGTAAAATTTCCAACGAAATGATTTCCAACTGCCAGCCGTTGGAAACATAAAATTTCCAACGGCCAGCAGTTGGAAATGGCAGTTGGAAAAACAGGTTTTTTTAGTAGTGAAAGGATAGAAATGGATGCCAAGGTGTTCCTGAGTAAGGAGGTGTTCGAAGAAGCTAAGATGATGTCTTCTAATTTGAGTTGCTTCTACTTTGAGTAGTGTCGTGATCCATTTTTTTTCTATCTCTAATTTGATATATGTATAAATCGGGTGACAGATGTGTATAAAACTTGAAATATAAAGTAAGTGATAAATATATACAAAATATATGACACATGTGCAAATGAAATCAAAGATATGTTATAAATATATTCAATTGAATATATGAGATTTATATTTTTGTAAATGAAATAAAAATTAGTTTAAAGATTCAATTAATAGTAATACGACAGTTATATGTATAATTAAATAAGATGTTAGATATGTATGAACTTCATATATACAAAAAAGCTTAGAGATATATACAAGTTAAACAACTTATATGTATATTTATTATGTGAGATTTATACAAATTGTGTGAGACATGTGTACAGATAAAACTATGAAAATTGGAATTGATATGTATGAAACTCGATGTGTAAAGCAAGTAATAAATATATATGAAACATATGACATATATGTACAAATTAAATCACAGAACTTACTGATATATTATTTTTATTTGTTAATAATTTTATGATTTTTTTAAAATTATTTTTTACATTTGTGCATATGAATACGAATTTTAGATTAAAAATAAAAGTTGGAGTAAATTTAGGTAAAAGGAAAAACAATGAGGGCTAAAACCAAATAAGCCCAAATCTTAGGTTTTTATTTTTGGACTCGGCGGAGATCTTCGATGATAACTACTTTTTCTCACTCTTCATTCTTCCTCTATATACAGCACAACCACTTTGATCGTCTAATCGTTAAGTTTCTCACCACTAATGCCCTGCAGGAGCAATCCAACACTAATGAGATTTTTCGTCAGGAGTGCACTGTCCTATAATATGGATACAAACAGGAATTCATGCTTTTACAAGATTCTGAATATGAATCATATGACTTCTCTGGTTAGAGATCAAGAAGGCTTACCAGAGCTTTACCAAGATGCCTAATCTAGATGTTGCTAGTGCATCTTCAAACAACCAGAGGATTTCATCACGATACACGACACTTTCATTATGCTCTCCAATTTGGCCTCCAAAGCATTGTTGGTGGTTGGTGACATTGGGGACAATGATGCAGGGTGATAGTGAGGTGGGGTAATGGCCAGGACTAGTAATGGCGGATGAGCTAGAAGAAGGAGGCAATGGTGTGTCAGACAATAAGGTGACATGCTTGAGATTTCTAACTTTTAATAAGGATATAGGAATATTTATAGAGGTATGACATATATAAGGTTGAGAGCATATAAAACATTTCCAATTAAAAAGCTCCGAGTAGGAGTTCAAGGTCTAACTTTGGTAGTTGTCCAAGTTGTATGGGGTGTGCCAATTTAAGCCACAAACTGATTATTTTCACTCAGTTTATTTTAACTTAAGTCAATTGGCTTTAAAATAAATTATTTTTATTTTTACATATTTTTTACTTGAAACTAATTTTAATTAAAAGTCAATAATATGTAGCTACAATAATCTATTGAAAATACAATTTTTATAATTTTACTAAATTTTTATAATTTTTTTTAGTTTAAGGCATTAAACAAGAAAAATTCATAAAAAATTAACAACATCATGAAAATTTACTTTTAAATGGATTATTGCATCTACATAGTATTGGTTTTCAAATGAAATTGATTTTAGGTAAAAAAAATTTAAAAGTAAAAAAAATTCATTTAACTTAAGTTAAAAAACAAATTGACTTCGTCTCTAGGCACATGGCCTATTAGTAAGGACATTAGACTTGAGGTGTGTCACCTTCCCCATCCATCCTCTTTCTGTTCCTATATTCCTAAACTTTATATTTATACTTCTAGGTGTTAAAAAAAATATAGCAAAGCCTAACTGGGGATAGATAGACGGTTTCCAATAAAGTCTATAGCCTTATTTTATATTAGCGTAAGTGATTAATGTTAGAGTTTTGAAAAGACTATCTAATAGTAGCTTTTAACTTTAGTGAATTTATCTTTATTGTGAAATAAATTATCCGAAACTTTAACATTAATCATAAAGATTGTTTCCAAATAGGCCTTATATATAAACGTTTTCAATAAAGTCTTCTATTTATAGAATGGAGCTCTTTTTGTTTTTTCCGGCCGAACTGACAACTTTATTAAAGAAAAGTAAGGAGATTACAAACCAGATATAGAACATAAAGGTGAAAAAAAGAAATGAAAATAAAATTGAATAAAAATACACTAAAGTTTACAGGATATCCTATCTTATTTTTATGTCTTAAATGGATATCAATTATTTCCTTTTATCCTATTAAATTACATAAACTTATAATGTGTGTCTTAATTGAGTAATTTTCCGTCAATTTGACCATTAAATCAAATGGAAAATGCTGACATGACATTAAATAATACAAAAATAAATTTTAAATAACAACTTTAATCCTCAAACTTTTCCAATCCTACATTCTAGCCCTTAAACTTCCACTAAAATCATTCTGCTTTCCCTTACCCAATCCAGCTGCCCAAAAGCCTTCTTGGCAGAACTCGAATTCTATCCTCCTCCGCCGTCCAATCATCTTGCGTCGTAACCTAGAAACAGGAGGCCATTGATCTTCAACCCCCTTATCTGCTCCAGCATCTCCATCATCTCCATCCAGCTGATCACGCCGATCTCCAACCTTCTCAAAATTGCACCTGACCTCCGCTGTCTCTCTCCCCTATTTTCCTCTTCCTCTAGTGCTCCTCCAACCACTCGTCAACCAGTTGGTCCAACTCTTTCTCTGCTTTCTTCATTGCCCTTTCATGGCTGATGAAATCCACCCAGCCCAAAAACAGATTTGCATTGCGCACCGTGAACATCCCCAAGAGACGGAAGAATTCCCTCATCCATGAATTGCTCGACCGAGGGTTGAAATCTCCCACAAATCCAAGCAAGGATTAAGCGATTCATATATGAAATCTGTATCATCGGCCACCTTTGCCATCACAACCTGTATCTCCACTCGATTGCTTGGGCATTTTTGAAGAGATTGATTGTTCTTTCCTAGTCATGGATTTTTTATTATTCTTTTTTGGTATTCAATTAAGTGAGAAATTTTGCTGTTGTTGTTTAAATCCGATATAGTTGATGCTTGGCGGCTTGAGTGGGTATTTGGATATGCATTTTGCACCTCATTTTGTGCCTCCCACATCCGTTGGCACCCCCTTTAGCAGCACTCCTGCTATCGACCCTAGAACCCCAACCATTCCCACTCCCCCTTACTTCTCCGCTCCAGATCAGCAGGCCCACTACTTGTTCGAGAAAATGGTGAGCTTATTTGTTAAGTTTTACAGCATCTTCTTCAAGTTCCAATAGAAGCAAAAGCTTCAAAATCTTGTTCATTCGAGTTGGATATTCATTTGAGTCTTCAGAATTTTGTTAAATTAATTGCAAAAAGATGGGTTAATTTGGAAGGAGAATCAGATGAAATTTAGAAGAATAATAAGATGAAATTTGGGGTTTAAATAGTAAATTTAGAAGTTTAAAGCTTAGAATTAATGATTGAAAAAATTTGAGGAGATCAATATTTTAAAATTATTTAAATTTAAATAATATCATGTCAGTATTTTTCGTCTAAGTTAACGGTGAAATTAATGTAAGGTACCCAAATTGGGATGTGCATTATCAATTTATATAGTTCAATAGAACCAAAATAAATAATTGATCCTCATTTAGGATATGGCAATAATTAAGTTAGAGCATTCCGGTGGACTTTATCAAAAAATACAGTGAAGAAAAATAATAAGGGTAGAGCCGATGAGCTGACCAACAAAAGCTCATATGTGAACTGATCTGAAGGTCAAGACTTGATAAGAAGAGAAATAAGTTGAATTATGTACTTGATGGCATTCGCAGCTCTTGGAGTGCTGGAAGGGCAATTAAATGTGTGTGAACAAAATACCGAGGCAAAAGAAAAACTTGACTCGGGGGAAGATGCCTGGAATCATATCTTCTTTTTGTAGTACGCGAAAGCTACAGTTTTTGTAGTACTTAGTACCACAGAAGCATACAGTGACACCAGTTAAGTTAAACGAACGCAGTTATTAGTGACTGACCATGATAATAAAATTACACTTGAAAAAAATTGTGTTATATATCGTACGTGACGGTATCATCATGGATGTATATGTATGGGCACAGGCTTAGCATATATTAATAGCCGTTGGAAGTACCAACGGCCCAAAAAATAAGCCGTTGGTAATTTTTTTCCAACGGAGCTTTTTTCAACTGTCTTGTTTCCAACAGCCTCGTGTTGGAAAACTTGATTTTTCTAACACAAGGTTATTGGAAAAGGCCATTGGAAAAGTGAATTTTTTTTTTAGTTGTGTGTGATAATTTCCTAGTACTGCCCAAGATTGTGATTTATCTTATTCAATACAGTAAATTATGGATATATTAGTCAACACACTAAATAAAATATTCTAATTATGAAAGTAAATTAAAATGGAAATAACTAGAAAAGAAAATAAGGACTAATAATTTGGGATAAATGGAGTATATAAGTGTTGGTGTGTGCATTTAATTTTTCAATTGTATTCTATTTAATTTTACAACTCCGCATTTTCCTTCTCTTAAATGCAATTTTTTTTACTTGTCTTTTGTTCCAAGTGTATGTTTTATTCTAGTTAATTCTAATTATATCCTGATTATATAGATATACTAATGATGAGTTCCGAATCACAATTCATCTATGGTGACATTAGGTTGGCCCAAAAAATGAACCATAGCTCAGTCCAAGATGTGGTGAGGTTAGAACAATGAAAAAAACCAAAATAGGTCCCTCAGATACTTTATCTTTTTTTTTTAAATTAGTGAAGAAATTTTTTTTTACTCCGCCAATGAAAAAATACAAACAGATACTTAGAAGATGAACTCAAATAAAGAAAACCCAAAGCAACCCCAGATGCGTTAAACATTAAATATAGTGCAAAACATTCAGAACCAACATTAAAGCAACCTCGGTTGTGGTACAGATAAGTTACCGTTTTCATATCTGGGCCTGCCAATTGGAGCAAATATGAAGAGAGTCCAGGCTTGGCAGCAGGTTATTGAGAAGGTAGAGAGTAGGCTGTGCACTTGGAAGGCAAAGACTCTGTCCTATGGTGGTAGATTGACCCTGGTAAAATCAGTTTTGGGAAGCTTACCCATGTTCTTTTTCTTTTTGTTCCGTGCTCCCCTATCGGTGGTTAAAAATTTGGAAAGTTTAAGATGTCAGTTTTTCTGGGGGGGATCAAGGGAGGTTAAAAAGACAGCTTGGGTAGAGTGGAGTAAGGTGCTAGGTAAAAAGGAGGCAGGGGGTTTGAGTGTGGGTAGTCTAAGGGCAAAAAATTTGGCCTTGCTCAGGAAGTGGTGGTGGCGGTTTAGGACAGAGGAGGACGCGTTCTGGGTCAAGGTTATTAAGGGCATTTTTGGAGAAAATGGTGGGGTAGATAGGGTGTCGAGGGAGAAAAGGTTTTCTGGAGTTTGGGGGAGCATCTTAAAAATAAGTAAGGAGTTGGAGGAGGTTGGGGTGGACTTTTTAAAATCTTTTAGGTGGGTTGTAGGAGTAGGGGATAAGGTAAGATTTTGGGAGGACCTTTGGCTGGGAAATGGTGTCCTGAAGCATAAGTTCCCTAGGTTGTTTGAGTTGGAAGTGTCAAAGTGTTGTTTGATAAATGAAAAGAGGAGGGACAGTGAGTGGGTTTGGGGGTGGAGGAGGGATCTAAGAGGGAGGGAGTTAGGTGAGTTTGTGGAGTTGTCAAAATTACTGGGCTTATTAAACTTGAATGCAGGATCCTCTGACAGGTGGAGGTGGCATCTGCACTCCTCTGGGACGTTCTCGGTTAAGGTGCTGTCCAGTTTGGTGGATGAAGCTCTTTTACCGACAACACCCGGAGGCCAAGCGGCAAGATGGAATTCGTGGGCCCCTCAAAAAGTCAACGTCTGCATCTGGAGGGCTCTGCAGTATAGGCTCTCGTCAAAGGTTAACATGGTGATACGAGGCTTCTCAGTTCAAGATACCCTTTGCCTATTCTGCAAACAGGAAGAGGAATCGTTGGACCACTTGTTTGTGAACTGTTCTCATGCAAGGGGTGTTTGGCATGCAGTATTTTCTTGGTGGCATATTCATGCGGTTCCAGCAAGAAATTTGATTCAAGCTCTGGCCAGTCAACATCTGGGCTGCTTTAATACGGCTCATCAGAAGGTTTGGGAGGCTATAACTTTCATCGTGGTTTGGTCTATTTGGAATAAAAGAAATAGTTTAGTCTTCGTAGATAGTAGAAAACCATTCGGACAGGTGCTGTTCCAAGTTCAAAGTCTTTCTTACTTATGGATTAGGAACAGGTGCCCAAAGCTCAACTGTAGTTGGTTTGAATGGTTCTCTAATCCAAAATTGGTGATTCAAAATTGGTTGTAAAAGGGAGGGGTTGGGTTCTTGTCTAAGCCGTTGTAAGCTTTGTTGTAAGGGGGTGGGGGGAGTTCCTATGCGGGTTATAGGGCTAGCTCCTTGCTAGTGTGTCTTCTTTCTCTCCCTCTTTTAGTAATAAATTCATTATTTATGCCGTTAAAAAAAAAAAGGTATGGAATATTCTTGTACAAACAGTGAAACCTTCCTGGTGTAAATTTGATAAGTGAAAGCCATCCCCGTCCAAGAAAGAGAAATCAAACAAGAATTTGGGAAGAAACATTAATGATAACGACTTAGATAATATGGAAAAGGAGACATGGATGCCAAGTTGTTCTTGAGTAACCGTGTTCGAAGAAGCTAAGATGATGTCTTCTAATTTGAGTTGCTTCTACTTTGAGTAGTGCTGTGATCCATTTTTTTTTTATCTCTAATTTCAGATATGTACAAATCAGGTGATAGATATGTATAAAACTTGATATATAAAGTAAGTGATAGATATATATAAAATATATGACACAAGTGCAAATGAAATAATAAGTGATATGTTATAAATATATTCAATTGAATGTATGAGATTTATATTTTTGTAAATGAAATAAAAATTAATTTAAAGATTCAATTAAGAGTAACATGACAATTGTATGTATAAATAAGATGTTAGATATGTATAAACATCATAAATACAAATAAGGTTAGATATATGTACAAATTAAGCAACTTATATGTATATTTATTATGTGAGATTTATACAAATTGTGTGAGATATGTGTACAGATAAAACTATGAGAATTGTAATTGATATGTATGAAACTCGATATGTAAAGTAAGTAATAAATATGTATGAAACATGTGACATATATGTGCAAATTATATCACAGAATTTACTGATATATTATTTTTATTTGTAAATAATTTTATGACTTTTTGCAAATTATTTTTTAAAAATAAAAGTTGGGGTAAATTTAGGTAGAAGGAAAAACAATGAGGGCTAAAACCAAATAAACCCAAATCTTAGGTTTTTCCTTTTGGACTTGGTGGAGGTCTTTGACGACAACCACTTTCTCATCACTTTTCATTCTTCCTCTATGTACGGCGCAACCACTTCGATCGTCCAATCTTTAAGTTTCTCATCGCTGATGCCCTGCCCTGCACAAGCAATCTAGCACTGATGAGGTTTTCCGTCAGGAGTGCGCTATCTTATAATTTGGATATGAACAGGAATTCGTGCTTTTACAAGATTCTAAATGTACAAGGCTTACTAGAGCTTCACCAAGATGCCTAATCTAGATGTTGCCGGTGCGTCTTCAGAAAACCAGAGGATTTCATCACGATACACGACATTTTCATTATACTCTTTGATCCGGTCTTCAAAGCGTCGTCGGTGGTTGGCGACATTAGGGACAATGATGTGGGGTGACAGTGATGTGGGACAGCTAGCGGCCAGGACTAGTGGTGGCGGATGGGCTAGAAGATGGGGCAATGGTGCGTCGGACAATAGGGTGACACGCTTGAGATTTTTAATTTTTAATAAGGGTGCAGGAATAATTATAGGGGTATGACATATATAAGGTTGAGAGCATATAAGACATTTCCAATTAAAAAGCGCCGAGTATGAGTTCAAGGTCTAACTTTGGTAGTTGTCCAAGTTGTATGGGGTGTGCCAATTTAAACCACAAACTGATTATTTTGTCTCTAGGCACTTGGCCTACTAGTAGGGACATTAGACTTGAGGTGTGCCGCCCTCCCCATCCTCTTTTTGTTCCTATATTCCAAAACTTTATTTTTATACTTTTAGGCATTAAAAAAAATGTAGCAAAGCCTAACTTGGGATAGATAGATGGTTTCCAACAAAGTCTATAACCTCATTTTGTATTAATTAGGGTAAGTGATAACATTAAAGTTTTAAAAAGACTATCTAACAGTAACTTTTAACTTTAGTGAATTTATTGTCATCATCAAATAAATTATTCAAAACTCTTATATTAATCATAAAAGTTGTTCTCGAATGGGCCTTATATATAGACGGTTTTCAATAAAGTCTTTTATTTATAGAATGGAGTTATTTTTGTTTTTACTGGCCAAACTAACAATTTTATTAAAGAAAAGTAAAGAGATTACAAACTAGATGTAGAACATAAAGGTCAAAAAAAGAAATAAATATAAAATTGAATAAAAATACAGTAAATTTCACTGGGGTACCCTATCTTACTTGTGTGTCCTAAATAGGTACAAACTCTTTATTTTTATCCTATGAAACTACATAAACTCATAATGCGTGTCTCAATCGGGTATTTTTCCATCAAGTTAACCATTAAATTAGATGAAAAATAACAACTTTAGTCCTCAAACATTTACAATCCCAAATTCTAACCCTTAAACTTCTACTAAGATCATTCTGCTTTCCCTCACCCGATCTAGCAGCCCAAAACCCTTTTTTGTAGAACATGAACTCTACCCTCCTCTGCCGTCCAATCGTCTTGGGTCGTAAGCTAGAAACAAGAGGCCACCGATCTTCAACCCCCTTACCTGCTCCACCATCTTCATCTAGCTGATCACACCGATCTTCAGCCTTCTCAAAATTGCATCTGAATTCCACTATTTCTATCCCCCATTTTCCTCTTCCTCCAGTGCTCCTCCAACTACTCGTCGATCAGTTGGTCCCACTTTTTCGCTGCTTTCTTCATTACCCTTTCATGGCTGATGAAATCTACCCAGCCCAGAAATGGATTTGCGTTGCCCACTACGAACATCCCCAAGGGACGGAAGAATTCCCTCGTCCATGAATTGCTCGGCCGAGGGTTGAAATCTCCCACAAATCCAAGCAAGGATTAAACGATTCATATCTGAAATCTGTATCATCGGCCACCTTCGCCATCACAACCTGTATCTCCACTTGATTGCTTGGACATTTTTGAAGAGATTGATTGTTCTTTCTGTTGGGAATCCGAACGAGTTTCACGCTATTAAATTAGCATGCACCAGGATCGGATTGTAGAAATAATCACACGGGTACCTTATTTTCGAAATTCCACAAACGCAGAATTCTCCAAGCTTAACACGCTCGAATTCCTTCTCCACCCATTGCACTATATGAGTGTTTGTACTATTATTGTTTCTTTGTTTCTGTTTCCATCATCCATCCCTTTTCAATAATACACAACCACTCCTTTTATAGGCAAAAAGTACAATAGCTTCTTTTAGAAGCTAAAGTACAACTTCTCTTAGAATTCAAGTACATAGCTTCTCTCATAAGCTAAAGTACAACTTCTCACAAAAGTTAAGTACATAGCTTCTCTCAGAAGCTAAAGTACAACTTCTCTTAGAAGTTAAACCGGGTAGAGTTCAGAATGTGGCGTGGGACCCTTGGGATCTCTTAATCCTGTCAAATTAGTCCCAACTAATTTATTGTTTACAAGTCAGTACAACATTTTGTACGACCTTGTAAAATCTCCCAGGATTTCAGAGACAATTCACAAGTACCCATTTTATTCTATTCCGTTCACCGTCCAATATTGTTGCACATAATCCGGACTAGACCAACCACATCCAAAACGTGGTACTGTCAATACGGAATTAAATATGTGCACGTCTCTTCAAGTTTATTCGGACTTTAAACAATTTAGAAAAACTTTTATAAAATCTATATATACGATATATATAATTTTATATATAGAAAATAATATTTCCAAAACAATATTTTTCTAAATTGACCACGTGGATTTCTTAATCCGAAAAACCAAGAGACTTACTCCACAATATTCACTCTTATTTCAAGAGCGGTGAATTCTTTGTTGAATAATCATGAACTTAACATGTTACATTTATGTGATCCAACATGTCCAAGTATATCCTATATTAGGCATCATTGGTTGACATATCAAAATCACATAAAGTATACATTTAAATTCATATTATTCTCAAGTCTACGGAATAAATAACTTTTACTCTTTCTCAACAGTTGAAGGTCTAAGAGTAATTGATTTGGTCCTGTTCAAATATTTATCTCCATAAATATCCACATACACATTAGGAATCAATATTCCAGTGATTGAGACAAATCACTCTATCTCATATAGTAATGTCATATGTGCAATCTTTTATGAGTAATCAACCCATGTATATACTCATAGATTGTGAACACCTTTTAAAGAACTACAAATATGAATTAAGTCTCATGTGGCATGATCTTCATCATCCATCAATTCATATATAATATAGTTCTTATGGGTTTATCACAGTAGGAGATAAGTTGGCTTTGATGAGTACAACAAATCTTTCAATCTCCCACTTGCGATTCAAAGCCAATCAGCAACTATTCTAAGACCCATTTCCTTTACATGTTTCTCAAAAACCTTTTGAGACAACGGTTTAGTCAGTGGGTCTGCCACGTTCTCCGCTGAAGCAATCTTTATGATGCTTACATCTCCTCTTTTGACAATTTCTCTTATCAAGTGAAATTTCCTCTGTACGTGCTTCATGCGTTGATGAGCACGGGGCTCTTTGACTTGAGCAACAGCCCCAGTGTTATCACAGTACAGAGTAATTGGAGATTCTATGTTTGGAACAACTCCAAGTTCCTGAATGAACTTCTTGATCCAAACAGCCTCTTTTGCTGCTTCAGAAGCGGCAATGTATTCGGCTTCAGTTGTAGAGTCAGCTACGGTACTTTGCTTGAAGCTCCTCCAACTGAAAGCCCCACCATTTAGTCCATAAACGAATCCAGAATTCGATTTACCATCATCTAGATCAGATTGGAAGTCAGAATCAACATATCCTTTTACTTCCAATGAACCACCACCATAGACTAAGCAATAATGCTTTGTCCTATTAAGATATTTCAAAATATGCTTAACAGCGGTCCAATGACCTTCCCCAGGATTGGATTGGTACCTACTTACAACACTCACTGCTTGTGCTATTTTGGGCCTAGTACACAACATTGCATACATGATACTGCCAACCGCAGAAGCATAAGGGCAGCGTTTCATTTTATCCAATTCCTCATCAGTCTTAGGAGACATCTTTTCGGAAAGGATGATTCCATGACGAGAAGGCACGAAGCCTTTCTTGGAATCTTGCATGTTGTACTTAGCCACGATCTTATCAATGTAAGTAGATTGAGATAACCCCAACAATCTTCGGCTTCTATCTCTATAGAGCTTAAGACCAAGGACATATGATGCCTCACCCAAATCCTTCATAGAAAAATGAGTGGACAACCATAGCTTCACTGCTGATAACATTTCTACATCATTCCCAATGAGTAGAATATCATCAACATATAGAACAAGGAATGTGATAGCACTCTCTTGTGTCTTCTTATAGACACAAGCTTCATCCGGATTTTGTGAGAAACCAAATTGTTTAACTGTCTCATCAAAACGGATGTTCCAACTTCTGGAAGCCTGTTTAAGTCCATAAATGGACCTATTCAGCTTACATACTGACTGTTCCTCCCCACTAGATACAAATCCTGCAGGTTGGTTCATATAGATATCTTCATCAAGATACCCATTCAAGAAGGCAGTTTTTACATCCATCTGCCATATCTCGTAGTCATAGTATGCAGCTACGGCTAACAGAATTCTGATGGATTTAAGCATGACCACTGGCGAAAAGGTTTCCTCATAATCAATTCCTTCCTTTTGATTATACCCCTTTGCCACTAATCTTGCTTTAAAGGTTTCCACCTTTCCATCAGGTCCTCGTTTTCTCTTATAAATCCATTTACAACCAATAGTCTTAATATTGATTGGTGGATCTACAAGAGTCCAGACCTGATTCTTATGCATAGAATCCATTTCTGAATTCATAGCATCAATCCATCTATCCCTGTCAATATCCTTCATTGCCTCATCATATGTTCTAGGATCTTGTTCGCAATCTTCTGAAATCATCATGAATGATTCATTCAGAAGTGTCAACCTTTGAGGCGGACGAATGATCCTTGAACTTCTTCGAATAGGCTCTAAAGGAATATTAACTCGAGTACTATCATCAGAAGCAGTACTATCAGATGTTTCAGTTAACTATTGTAAGATAATCCCATTATCTTTCCTAGAGTTAACCACAAAATCTTCTTCCAAGAAGACCGCATCTCTACTAATGAACACCTTTTGTTCATTTGGATTATAGAAATAATAACCCATAGTGTCTTTTGGGTATCCTACAAATAGGCATCTTTCTGTTCTAGATTCCAACTTTGTAAATTTTTGCTTCCTGACATGTGCAGGACAGCCCCAAATTTTCAAGTGTCTCACACTCGGTCTTTTGTTAGTCCATAACTCGTATGGAGTTTTTGGGACCGATTTAGTTGGAACTCTATTCAACAGATAAACAGCGGTCTCTAACGCATATCCCCAAAAAGACACTGGCAG
This sequence comes from Aquilaria yunnanensis, assembly GCA_039654915.1. Classification (NCBI taxonomy): domain Eukaryota; kingdom Viridiplantae; phylum Streptophyta; class Magnoliopsida; order Malvales; family Thymelaeaceae; genus Aquilaria; species Aquilaria yunnanensis. The sequence continues at coordinate 112,123,217 of CM077593.1, forward strand.
ATCGGCCATGTTTATCATTAAGCGCACCATATCCAATAAGGTACGATTTCTTCTCTCAGAAACACCATTGAGTTGTGGTGTTCCCGGTGGTGTCAATTGTGAGAGAATTCCATTATCTTTAAGATAACCTCTGAACTCATCGGAGAGGTACTCGCCTCCTCTATCGGAGCGAAGGCACTTGATACTTCTACCTTTTTGTTTCTCAACTTCATTTCAAAATTCTTTGAACTTTTCAAAGGCTTCCGATTTATGATGTAACAGGTAGATATACCCGTATCTAGAAAAGTCATCAGTGAAAGTGATGAAATAATAGATACCACCTCTTCCCATGTGGTTCATAGGTCCACATACATCAGTATGTATGAGATCTAATACATTTGAGCTTCTTTCACCTTTTCCAGAAAAAGGTAATCTAGTCATCTTTCCCTGAACGCAAGATTCACAGGTTGGATAAGTTTCTAATGTTAAGAAACTCAAAGGACCATCCTTAACCAACCTTTGAATTCTTTTGGCGTTAATATGACCAAGTCTCAAATGCCAAAGATAAGTGGGAACTATCTCTTCCCTTTTTCACTTTGTTGAACCATTCCCATCACATGGTTCAGATTCAACATTCATGCTGCTTTCATGAAGGGTATGCAAGAAATAAAGACCATCATTTTTGAAACCACTTGCCACAAATTTGTTACGATATCTAATCGTAACTTTATTACGAAATAGGAATGAATATCCCATATCATCCAATTTCGAAACAGAAATCAAATTTCTCCTAAGTTGCGGCACATAAAGACAATCTTTCAAATAAAGAGCGGTTCCATCTAAAAGAACTAATTTAAAAGTTCCTAAAGATATGGCTTCAACTCTTGCATCTGACCCCATCAACAATGAGATCTCTCCTTCACTCAGCCTTCTTGTTTCCTGGAACCCCTGCAATGTGTTACACACATGAGTGGTTGCCCCGGAATCAAGACACCAGGAATTCGTAATTCCATGCATCATGTTTGTCTCAATGATAAAGACAGAAGATTTACCATCTGATGGCTTCTTGTTCACTGTAGCAAGGTAATGTTTACAATTACGCTTCCAGTGACCTTTCTTTCCACATAAATGACATTCATCTCTGGACTTGTCCTTCCCCTTCTTTTTAGGCTCATTCCTAACTTGAAGAGGGTTCTTGCCCTTGTTCTTTTTGTTATTCTTGCGCCTGGTTGTGGAGGACTGTCCTTCCATGACCATGATGGGCTTATCCTTCTTAAGCAACTCTTCCGCTCTTTGCAACATATTGCGCAGTTCAGGAAGTGTCACTACCTTGTCATTCATATGAAAGTTCAAAACAAAGTTATTGAATGACTTAGGCAACGAGCACAAGATAATGTCTATCTTGGTCGTATGGTCCATCTCAGCGCCAAGGGAATCCAACACATTGATATACCCAATCATGGTCATCACATGATCATGAATAGATGTTCCCTCAACCATTTTGGTGGACATAAGCCCTTGCATGGCATTCATCCTAGCAGAACGATTCTGCATCTCAAACATCTCTTTTAGGCTATTCATAATTTCCTTAGCAGTTAGCATCTTTTCATACTGCTGCTGAAGCCTATTCTCGAGAGATGCCAAGATATAACACTTAGCCAAGGAATCATGCTCATGCCAAACATCATATGCTTTCTTTTCCTCTTTATGATCATTATCAAGAGGGGGAAGTTCAGGTGGCAACTCGTTCAAAACATGTGCCAACTTCCCTGCAGTGAGCGCAATGTCAAGGTTTCTCTTCCAATCACAATAGTTTGCCCCATTAAGGCGGTTCTCTTCCAGATTCTTAGCAAACTGAGGACTAATGTTGTTCATGATTCTATAAAAGAACACACAAACAAAATACATAAGGCATAGCGGAGAAAATCAATATTTTCTTTAAATGTATCATATACAAGAAAGTACTAATTGCATTCAAAGTCACCCTCATGACCATATCATATCACATATGAGCAATTAGAAAAACAAGAACTTCATTTAATTGCAAGACTACTCCTTTTGGCATTAATCTAACAATAATGAAGCAAATATCATGCTATATTTATCTATAACATTTATAAGATTCTTGTTTTTAATTTTGACTTCTAAAGACAATATACCCGCCATCCATTTTAGATCGGCATATCTCTTTAGTCAAGTGTACACCCATTGTCTAGATGTATTATATTGCTGTGAGAAACTAAATCATTTTAATTAAGCCCCCACTTGGCTATAACACATCCATTATCACCATAAAGTAAATCAATAAGCACAAATTATCATCAACTTAATCATCTCCTTTTGGTATCAAACTAAGCCAACAATATTCATACTCATTATTTACGACAATGGAAAGCCTTTAGAAAATTAATCTTCTAAAGATATAATTTTCTATCTCTCACACTTGATATTAAATACTGAGGGAATTTATTTTGTATTTTGAACAATTCAAAACACAAATTAATTTTCACAATTATCACCATAACTGTAAAATATATTGCAACACTTGCACAAGCATGCATAATAATTCTCAACAAATAATTCAAGCAATTATCATGCATTCATCCATATTTGCAAAATTTCAATAAATGAAATAATCATGCAAATAAGCTCCCACTGAATAAAGCATCCTATTATTCAGAAATAAATCATTCCAGAAAAATAAATATTCAAAATATTTAATTTCTGAAATTAATAAATAGATTGGGAACTTGGAATAAATAAAGAAAACCATTTGGGCCAGTAAAACGTTTTTACTGTTGGGTTTTTTAAAAAAATGTGGCCTATTTGGGCCTTTTCTAAAAAAATAAAGCTGCTAGGCTTAGCCCATCTAATGGGCCTTCTAGCTCGCGGCCCACTTGCCCATTTTCTCTCCCTCTTCGCGTCGCAACCAGCAGCAGCAGGAGCTCCCCTTCGCCGGCGAGCCGTCGTGCCTCCGGCCAGCCTCCAGACGCCGTCGGCTGGGGCGGCGTTGACTCCCAGGAGACCGGCGACCCTACCGGCGGCATCTCCATGGCCGACAGCAGACGTCTCAGCCCGGTGGCTTCCCCGGAAAGTCGCGACAGTCGCGATTTATTCCGACGACACTATCGCCGTCAAACGGCAACAAAATTATATGGGTTTTGTTCCTTGAAGGCCAAAGATCACAATGGAACAATTCCTTTTGATCAATTTCGCACACACAACATTTAATTTAAAAAATAAATGTTAGGGTTCTTGAACTTTTCATAAACCCAGATTCGAAACGAATCAAAATTCAATCCGATTGAAGCGAAATCAAGCCTCCAAACCATGGGGCTATTAACCTTCGGCCTTGATGCTACGAAACCGAGCCATCCGCCAGTGACTTTCACGAACGGTGGTGGCCGGGGAGCGTCGGGATCAAAACGGGCAATTTTTGGTTAATCTCAAAAAACAACCAGATCTTCTTTTCTCAATAACAGAATTGTTTTCGGAGTATTCTTGTTCTCAACAAAAAACCAGCAGCAATGAAAACAACAAGATCATTCAAAACAAGCAAGGATTCAGATCCGTGTGGGTTTTGTGTGTTTGTGTTCATCACATGAACAGTACACGAAAATCAAGAAATTAAATTCGTGAAAAACACACAAAATATTATTCCACAATAAAAAACATGCTCTGATACCACTGTTGGGAATCCGAACGAGTTTCACGCTATTAAATTAGCATGCACCAGGATCGGATTGTAGAAATAATCACACGGGTACCTTGTTTTCGAAATTCCACAAACGCAGAATTCTCCAAGCTTAACACGCTCGAATTCCTTCTCCACCCGTTGCACTATATGAGTGTTTGTACTATTATTGTTTCTTTGTTTCTGTTTCCATCATCCATCCCTTTTCAATAATACACAACCACTCCTTTTATAGGCAAAAAGTACAATAGCTTCTTTTAGAAGCTAAAGTACAACTTCTCTTAGAAGTCAAGTACATAGCTTCTCTCATAAGCTAAAGTACAACTTCTCACAAAAGTTAAGTACATAGCTTCTCTCATAAGCTAAAGTACAACTTCTCTTAGAAGTTAAACCGGGTAGAGTTCAGAATGTGGCGTGGGACCCTTGGGATCTCTTAATCCTGTCAAATTAGTCCCAACTAATTTATTGTTTACAAGTCAGTACAACATTTTGTACGACCTTGTAAAATCTCCCAGGATTTCAGAGACAATTCACAAGTACCCATTTTATTCTATTCCGTTCACCGTCCAATATTGTTGCACATAATCCGGACTAGACCAACCACATCCAAAACGTGGTACTGTCAATACGGAATTAAATATGTGCACTTCTCTTCAAGTTTATTCGGACTTTAAACAATTTAGAAAAACTTTTATAAAATCTATATATACGATATATATAATTTTATATATAGAAAATAATATTTCCAAAACAATATTTTTCTAAATTGACCACGTGGATTTCTTAATCCGAAAAACCAAGAGACTTACTCCACAATATTCACTCTTATTTCAAGAGCGGTGAATTCTTTGTTGAATAATCATGAACTTAACATGTTACATTTATGTGATCCAACATGTCCAAGTATATCCTATATTAGGCATCATTGGTTGACATATCAAAATCACATAAAGTATACATTTAAATTCATATTATTCTCAAGTCTACGGAATAAATAACTTTTACTCTTTCTCAACAGTTGAAGGTCTAAGAGTAATTGATTTGGTCCTGTTCAAATATTTATCTCCATAAATATCCACATACACATTAGGAATCAATATTCCAGTGATTGAGACAAATCACTCTATCTCATATAGTAATGTCATATGTGCAATCTTTTATGAGTAATCAACCCATGTATATACTCATAGATTGTGAACACCTTTTAAAGAACTACAAATATGAATTAAGTCTCATGTGGCATGATCTTCATCATCCATCAATTCATATATAATATAGTTCTTATGGGTTTATCACAGTAGGAGATAAGTTGGCTTTGATGAGCACAACAAATCTTTCACTTTCCCGGTCATGGATTTCTTATTATTCTTTTTTGGTATTCAATTAAGTGAGAAATTTTGCTGTTGTTGTTTAAATCTGATATAGTTGATGCTTGACGGCTCAAGTGGGTGTCTGGATATGCATTTTGCACCTCATTTTGTGCCTCCCACATCTGTTGGCACCCACATAGCAGCACTCCTCCTATCGACCCCATAGAACCCCAGCCATTCCCACTCCCCCTTACTTCTCTACACTAGATCAGCAAACCCACCACGTGTTCGGAAAATGGTGAGCTTATTTGTTAAGTTTTATAGCATCTTCTTCAAGCTCCAACAGAAGCAAAAGCTTCAAAATCTTATTTATTCGGGTTGAACATTCATTCGAGTGTTCAGAATTTTTTTGAATTAATTGCAAAAAGATGGGTTAATTTGGAAGGAGAATGAGATGAAATTTAGGAGAAGAATAAGATGAGATATGGGTTTTAAATAGTAGATTTAGAAATTTAAAGTTTAAAATTAGTGATTGAAAAAGTTTGGGAATCAATATTTAAAAATTATTTAAGTTTTAAATAATGTCACATCAGTATTTTTCATCTGAGTTAATGTTGAAATTAGCGGAAAGTATCCAAATTGAGACATGCATTATAAGTTTAAATAATTTGATAAAAATAAATAAATCAATGATTGATACCCGTTTAGTATACCAAAATAAGTTAGATTATTGCTGTGGACTTCATTAAAAAAATACGGTGAAGAAAAAACAATAAGGGTAGAGCCGAGCTGACCAACAAAAGCTCATATATGAACCGATCTGAAGGTCAAGACTTGATATGAAGAGAAATAAATTGAATTATGTACTTGATGGCATTCGTAGCTCTTGGAGTGCTGGAAGGGCAAATAAATGTGTGTGAACAAAATACCGAGGCAAAAGAAAACGTGACTCGCGCGGGGGGAGATGCTTGGAATCATATCTTCTTTTTGTAGTACTCGAAAGCTACAGTTTTTGTACTACTTATATATTTATTTATTTATTGTTGTCAAGTACGTTATCCAAGGCGGAGTATTTGTCAAAGTTATATTTTAATGCATGCATATATACATAGATTGTAGAAGGTTAATGTGACACTCTCATGTTTGCAGTATTAGAAAGTCAACCTGTTCCAATCTTGAAAGATTTCTAATCACGAATTAATTTATTATCTTTCCTACCCAACCCTCTGATATTGAAACTGGGAATCTTCATTGAGGATTGGGTCCAACTCTTGGATTGTTTTTTTTTTTTTTTCTTTCCTTTTTCTTGTGGGTACCAACTCTTAAGTGATGGCTTTTGACTGGGGGGAATAAAGTGATGAAAAGGAATTGAGGCAGGGGTTGAGGACTGATGAGGCATTGTTCCCAGGATATCCGAATTACTTTAGACTTCATAAAAAATAAGAAGCGTTAGTTTCCACCGATCTTCAAGGTGACGGTTTCCATCAGGCGGCGGTGCAGTCGTTTAGCCGGGCAAAACCTCCGTTGGCAGGCGGCGGACCAGCTGTTAGGCGCCAACGTACGTGTCTCTCGGTTGATGCTTGCTTTCTGCCAAAGGGGATTTGCTCGGCAACTCTTCTGCAGCTTCACGAGAATAAGGTGGTTATTTAATTTTCTTCTGTTCACTTGATAGACTTAATTTGGCATTTGTTCATTTTCACTGACCATGCTGACGCTATACTACTTTGAAATTTCGGTGACCACGTTGGCACTTACATTTCACCATCTTTTTTAGTTGCACTTTGTGCTTAATTAGTTTAATTAAGATTAGAGGTTTAAATACTCGTAAATGGATATATTAATTACATTGTTTGAGATAAAAGCCGACCAGAAATATACTTATATATAGGACATTTTGCTTATGGGACACAATTATAAGGGCTATAAAATAAATGATCATGTAGTTATCTGTTCATATGTGTGGATGTACAATGGGTCAATTTGAATGGGTAGCTCAATCTTTTTTGAACAGTGAAAGAGGAAGAATTTATTGAAGAAGCCCATCCAATCAGGGGCTAGATGGACGAAAAGCAACAAAATATATGAGTGCTATATAGGAATGGCAGCTCAAAACAAGGAAAAAGCTCAAGGAATTTGCAGCCGAGCCGAGCACACCCTAAGATACACAGTTTTCCACAGCAAGGAGGGGATTGAAAACCCAAAAAGAATATGGCATATGAAATAGATGTAGCCTATTTTTGACCCACAGGTTTGCCAATGCTTGAACCTTGAAACGTATATCCTCCAATTTGAACGGTCTAGCATTGAAGATCATCTCATTTCTACCTTTCCAAATCCTCCACATCGTCGTGATAGCCACTGCCGACCAAGCAATGTTAATTTCCTTGGCTGCTGATCAAGAGAAAGGATACTGGTAAAGTGCTTGTTTGACAGGGTTACTCTGAGTAGTCTACCATATTATAACTTTCAAATCACAGTGTATTTAAGTTATATATATAGAAATAGAAAACGAGCTGCAGTTCTTACACTAAATATAATATTTTATTCAACCCATTTCACAAAACTTAAAAATAATTAAATTAACAGAATCTTCTTTATTAAAAAGAAAAATAATATTATTTTTTGATCTGCAATAGAGGTAAATTCTATTATGGAAAAAAGGCTTAATTAAATTCCCAGCAAGGATAGAATAGAAGAGTAAAAGAAAAATGTGCACAATTCAAAAGTAGAGAACAACAAGAAAAGAGAATAAAAACCACGCAAAAAATAAACCACCAAGCTCATAGCAAGATGGAGAATAGATCATCCAAATCAGCTCACACACCAAGCTGACATGAGACGCGCGCCCTAGCCGCGAGGCGGGTGGTCCCATATTCTGGGACTGACCCAAAAGTTAAGAAAAAGAGAAAAAGTATGAGCATTGTTTCTTATTTTATCATTTATTTTTTACCTATATATAAATCAATAAAATAGAAAAAAGTAAATAATTTTTTTAAAAAATAATAAATGTATTAGATTGGAAAGGCAGTATGAACTCATGCGTTTAAAGTATACATCTTAGCCAGGGACATCACCAAATTTAAAAGGCAGTAACCTGAACAACATAAGGACCTGACTATACCGAAAGGTTGACAGCAGCCAACGAGTCCTCCCGTAAGAAACATAAAGCCAAAAACCAGCCTCCACTACTCGGTACTAAACCCAGCAAATTTTTAAAAAAATTTGAAGGAAGTAACTAAAGTTTAAACAGTGTTACTGAAATTAACTGTAAGTGCCATATGAGCATTTTTGTCAGCTAAACAAGTTTTAAGACTAATAGAGCTGACGGTTTTAATGTTATATGACTCATTTGACAAGTTGAGTAATTTTAGGATTGACTTTATTAAATTGAAAAGTTATAGAATTGAAAAGTTATAGAATTGAAAATACCATTTTTTCTTTTATTTTTGTTAATTGTAAACAGACTGAAGACCATTCAACCAGAAATCTTTGAATCTTTGAATCTTTGAATGTAGAGTCGAGATGGGTTTATATATGAGCCCAATTTGGGTAGCTTAAAATAGTGCACTTGAGCTTGGCCCATTTAGCTTTGAAAAGCCCAATTCCTAATCTTATGTAAAGTGATATGTTTGCTGTGACATCCCATATTTATCAACATGAAAAGTTTGCATAATTTTTATGTGAGTACATATATGGCTTTAAGTTCTAGAACTAGAGTATATATTGTCTATCCTTTTAATAAAAGATAGTTCATATGATATGAGTGGATATTTTATGGATTGGTTCTAACCTCAAGTTATATATTACAAATGAAATTACAATCAACTCAGTTCTAGTGGTGTGACCATAATTTTGATTTTATGTGAGTCGAGGCCTAATTCTATATTATGTGTTCTATGTACGATCCATTTCCATCAGCTATTGGGGTTCTGGATTTATTTGTGGCCAAAAGATAATGTTGGTTATATAAGTAAGGAGATTGTGATATTTCATATCTCATATGATAAGTCAATTTGATTTATGATGTACATATATGACTTAAGCTTAAGTTCTAGATTAGAGCTTAAGTCATATATGTACATCATAAATCAAAATTGACTTATTTTTATTTTTACATTTTTTTTGCCTGAAACAATTTCATTTAAAAGCTAATATTATGTAGATATAATAATCCATTTGAAAGTAAATTTTCATGATGTTGTTAAATTTTTATGAATTTTTTATTTTTAAAGCTTTAAAATAGAAAAATTAATAAAAATTGTATTTTTCAATGGATTATTATAACTACACAATATTGGCTTTTAATTAAAATTGGTTTTAAATAAAAAAAATATAAGAATAAAAATAAGTCATTTTATAGTTAATTGACTTAAGTTAAAACGAATTGGGTGTAGATCATTTAAAGCATGTGGTATGGACAGCTATTTTGTATATTTGAAAAAACAAAAAGGCAAAAAATACACTTGCCAAAAATAAAAAAAAACCCGACCCAAAGCACTTAGGATTACCAGTCTCCTCCTCCAACCTTTTCCAACTGACTGCACAGATGCTACTGATGCCGGTCATCTGGCTTCTACACCCAGAAACTCTAGACCTCGATTTAAAAAAAGCCATGGAGGATGGTTTACGGCGTCACCTTGAAGGTTTTGCTCGCCGTCCATCTCATCAGCCCAACGAGCGCCAGCAGCAAACATGAGCTCCAAACCCCAATCTGACTATACCATATGGGGTAGAAATCTCGTTCGCCTCCCAAGCAAGACACTGAATTGTGATTATGGGAGCTAGCTCGGAACATGCCAAGGTAGGGATCACACTTTGAACTCCCATTTAGAGCTCAGACGATCCACACTTGGGCGCCACCGACCCTTCATCTCATCCCATATTTGCTGACCCTAACACCGATGGTAGAATTTTGAAAGCTCTGAGAATCGGCTAGCTGATTTCGATGAAGGGGGAATCGAAGAGGTTGATTTTAAGCACTCCAATTATTTTGCCTAACTATTGCACGCTGAAGATCCTAGAGCTCGTTTAACTAATAAACTGAGAATGATTTTGTATACACTAACTCAGAAAATTTACGTTCCTTGGTTACAAATTGAAGAAAAATATAATCTTAGCCACCCCTAAACTTTTACATCCAATATAAGGGCCTCTGTGCTCATTAACTTTTACATCAAATGATTAATTCTATTCAACTCAAGCTCTTGGCGTCCCAACTGAAGAGGAGCTAGAGCAGGTCCAAGTGTCGACAATAAAATTCAATAAGAAGCCAGCGTCCGATTGAGCAGATTCCGATGAATTAAGCCTTCTGAAAAAGATGAGGGAAGCGACAAGCGTGGAGTTGGCATAGTGGAGATGCGGTGGCTAGCAACCGTACGTGAGGGAGGGCGGCGACAACCTCGATAGAGGAGGACGATGAGTTCTGCGAATGTATAGTCTCGATCGATCTGTAATTCATGGCCATGTTGAGGACTTTTGCAACTGATCTGGTGATTTTCCGTTGATTCACGGAAGATGTATCTGCTTCCTATAGCTTATGCCATGGGTGGCCAGCCGGCGGTGATGACGAAGGCTGAGTGGATAGAAAGTTTTTTCTATCCATCAACGAGGTTGGCCAGTTTGCAGAAGGTATAGAACCCTAGCAATAAGTCCAGGTAGAAAAAAATTGTCACCTTTGAGACAAAAAACAAGGTCATGTATACCTTGATAAGTTCGAGCTTCTAACTTAATGGCTTGTCGTGTGATCTGCAAGATAAAAAAAAAATAAAGGTTATTTTCACATTGTCATAATTGTCAGACACACTAGTTTAATTTCTTGCGCAAAAAAGACAAAAAATAAAAATAAAAAAAGCCAAAAGCATGTATAAAAAAATGACAGGAGGGCTTGTTATGGTGTGATTATTAAAGCTTTAGAGACTCTATGGCAGGTAGTAGAATGGCAGGGCAATTCTCCTTTGGCGGGAAACAATGCAACACTTGTCTAATATTACGTACACACATAATAAATTTTATGTGTATGAGCATGCAGTTAGTTTTCTGCCAAAGGAGAATTGCCCTGGCATTCTTTTCTACCCTTCAGAAACCTAGCTAGCTTGAAGCAAGGCTTTCTGATCTTCTTTGCTTGATCAATATCAATAAATCTTTCTGTCTTTTATTGTCTTCACGATTCGCATATCGGTCTGGATATTCCCTGGAATGATATGGAAATTTGATAACTTGGTATATGCCATGGTTCATTCCTGTGGAACCTGCTCCTATTGCCTTCATGGTCCCCTGGACCTTCCTTGATTAGTCTCCTTCATAATATCTATACCCCCTTTCACAGCATAAATTAGGTTTAACATGCTCATGCATAGATTTTCACCACAGTTTAATTTCTTTACTGCTCGAAAATATTAGGGGAATTTGTGAAAATCTGAAAGTTCACCATAAATACTTACCATTCAATGACCATAATATAACTTTTTTTTTTTTGTCCCACTAGCTAGGAAAGAGCAAGTGAATCTTAAATTTTTTATATTTGTAATAAGTCTTTTAATATATTGTTATGTGGTAAAGAAATAATAATTAATAGCTACTTGTTTTAACTGTTAAGTCAAAAATTATTATCAGAAGATGACACAGAATATTAATGTGGTTCGATAAATACACGTGTATCAATGGCGGACCACATTTTACATGTCAATCCAAGTGGACCACATATTGGGAATTGGTAACAGATAGGCCACCCTTCTTTTCCATATGATACTAATCTTTGTGTAATCTTGCATATGAAAAATCAATATTGGTTGCATATATTCTTGGACGGTTGCTGGAAGTCATGAATTGACCCCGCGATCAACGACGATTCTGCACAGAAGGTAATAATTTAGCATACGAGGACAGGTTATAAGGATAAGAAATGAGAAATGGCGACAGGATATTATCAGAATGTATCACTCTTATATCTCTACTTTGGCTATCGATACATGGGCAAGTAGATATATATAAGTCTGGTACGCTATATAGAATATATAGGGTGCATGAAGTTTGTTGTACTGAAATCCACTCCACAGCCACAGGGCTTGCTCTGGTACCTGCAGGAGGATTGTTGAGCAAATTTCTTTTGGCAGACTTACCCTCTATAGGAGCATAGCTAGCTAGTCTGCCAAAGGAGATTTGCTCGCCAATTTGCTTGCAAATTATCAACTAGTTTTTGCTTCAGAAAAAGGCCAGCAGCGTACGGCCGGGCTACTGGGTAAGATCAATCCTCCTCCCTGCAGCTACTTCGGGTTTGGTGCGCTGAAACTTGTCATTGAAATCTAAAGGTTAGTTACTTGCTATCTTTATTCATTCTACTCACAAAATCGATCATAAAAGGCCCAGGATTCAACTTTTCATCTGTCGGTAAGTTCAGGACGCGGGGGAAGGGAGTATATATAAGTTATAACTAACAAATCAAAAGAAAACAAAAGCCCAAGGTACGATCAAATTAAGGAGCCACGTTTTCTTTTTTCTTTTATTCTTTTAATCTTCATAACAATATAACATGCCTCATCTAATAAAAAAAAATATATAAATTCGCTAAAAAAAACAGTTGCATGTATTGTTCGCATCACGTACAAGCATTCTAAAAAACTTTATCCTAAATTTTAAAATTATTCCTAACCATCCGTTGAGCAATAGACCTTTCATCTGTAAGCCCTCGTTATAAGTATCCAACTAACGAATATCAAAATTTATGTTTAAGATTTATCAGATATTTTTTTTTTAATTTTTTATTGAAATGTCATTTTTATATAATTATTTTTGTATATCAAATTAAATACTGATAAACCGAACACTTGATGCAGTAGTAAATAGATTTTGAGAAATCATAAGTAAATCACTTCTTTCTTAATTATTATCTATTTTTTTTTCTTTTTTATTAGCAAACTCAGAATTTTATTAATAATTCCCAGCAAGAAAGCTAGATCATTACAAGTAGTTTATAATGTCATGACCCCTACTATATAAGGCCAATACATGTAAAAATTAATGCACTCTTTCGCAGGGGAGATGACTAACTGAGTTGTATTCACTCTAAATAAACAAATTGTTGGCAGTTCAAAAAAATAAAAAAAAAACTGAGAGTTGTAAGTTAGAACATCAATCCTGAAAAGAAGGGAAAGGTCTAACAATTCTTTTTGCCAATTCCAGTACTGGGAGAGCATTTGAATTGAAGAGAAGACTTCCAGAAGGTTGAGTTGCTTGCCATGGAACATAAGTTTATTTCTTGCATTCCAAAGCATCCATAAGATTTTATTAGGTATCCATCTAACTTTTAGTAGAGTGGACAATCATACGACCTAAATCATAGTTTAAAAACAAATTAGCTATATATACTCATTACTTTAGGGACAACTCTGCAACCCAAAATATAGTTTAAAAACAAATGGTGTAATAATTTAGTTAAACCAAATGCATTTTCACACTTTCCCTATATTATTTTTCGGTTTTCGAATTTTTGAAGTAAAGGGAAGGTAATGCCTTCTAGATAGATTAAGGAACGGTAATAAGGCAAAAACTTAATTTTATATGTTGATTTTAAAAATTATGTAACTTCAAATATTGTGAAAAAAAAATGTTGGTTTCTAGTTTGAAAAAACAATATTTAGTCTCTTTAATTTGTCCAAATATTATCCACTTTGATCGTTAACTTGAATGGAGGCAATTACCCATACTGAGTTTTGGAAAAACTATACTTTTAATATTATATTTTTAATAAATTTTGTATCTTGACTCCGTAAATTTTAAAGCTTATAACTATATGTTATGAAGGAGTTATCTATTGCTCCTATTGACCATTTTTCTGACTCTGCCACTCATGGATACCAAAACTTACAACTTAAAAATATATCATCTAATTACAACTTTTTCATATAATAACCTCAAAATTTTTCGACTTTCAAACGTAAGTCCTTGCATGATAAAAACTTCTTCATTTGTAAAATCTTACGATTTGATTCAACTATACAATTTACCATTCCTGATAGACTGCAAACAATTCTATTGTAACTACGTTTGTATCAAGTCATCTGACTTAAGAAAATCGTATTCCTTTTGTTCCACCATCTTATTTAGTTAATACTCAGTTTGCCCTTGAAATTTTTGGATCGCCACCTTTTATTTTGAAAAATAATATTCAGCTATATAAAATTTTTCCATCTTTGTTTCTTTGTTAATACGTAGTAAGGAGAGGAGGAAATTTTATATTTTTGTAGACCTGAAATCTCTTATTTCCTGTTCCTTAGAAATTTGACAAGTATATGGGAAAGAAATAAAGAGATGAAAATTTAGAGAGAGAGAAAAAAAAGAAAGAAGTTTACAGCTTAAAGGGTCTTGCTATTTAAACTGTTCCCTATTATATCATTATTGAAAAAAAAAATTATCTGGAAATTTAATCGAGCCAAATGCTTGTATATGGACGTGTCAAATCACAAAGAACAAAGGCGAAGCGTATTAAAGACCGATGCTTTGCTTCAGATGGTAGATATAGATTCCAGCTACGTTTACTCTGACCCTTGGAGAAGCGATCGCAGCGACCCCTGACAAGGTTGAAGGGCCACAAAATCTCTAAGTTGGTTAGATCCATGTCTTCAGAATTCTTGATCATTGTGTGTTTTTTTTTTTTTTTTATCAGTCAAGAAAAATGAAATTATAGTCAGTATAGAGAAATTACACTTTATATGACTGAGCGAAGAATTATTGACAATGATTAAAATTATTTTAACAATTAAATAAATAAAGATTTTGGAGGAAATCTGGAAGAATAAAAATTGTACAATTCCTACAATTTTTGAAAAAACATTAGTAAAATTTCTATAAAAAAAAGCTACTTTTAATGGGATTTGTTTTTCCAAATCTATTACAAGTTAACCAACATATTCCTGAATTTTAAGAACACGAAATTAATCTATCTGAAGTCGAGCACTATTTTATTAAACTTTTTACAGCTCTCTTGACAAATTTTTATCAAAAAGATAATCCATTTCCTGACTTAATAGAAAAATGCTACTGCCATGACTCAATCGCAATTTTAACCAAGTCTTGAAACTTGATGATTGAGAAATTTGGTGGTTACCATGAGATAAAGTCTAGAATAATTTTCAAACTTATGCTAACTTGATAACGTTGCATTTTAGTAATTTATCACTAACTTGTTTTGAAACAAAAATTAAGAGTTGGGGAAACTAAGGCCCTGTTTAGTTTCAGAAAATTTAAATTTTCTAAAAATTAGAAAATGAAAAGAAAATATATTTAATGTGTATGTTTTCTTTTTCTATTTTCTGAGAAAACAGTTTCCATATTAATCATGAAGAATTGAAAAACACTATTTTAACTGTTTTCTCAATATTCCACATCTGAAAAAGGCATTAAAAATTATCTCTGTGTTTCTTTCACTCTCATCTTCTTATCTCACTTACTGTCGTTGCTACCGGATCTCTCCCTTGTCACCTGCTTGACCAATCTCCTCATCACCATTGCCCGGGTAGCTTTGTCAGAGTCTCCTTAGATGTCAACTTTGTGGACAATGGGTCGACTTTCTCTTTTAATCGGCGGATATAGAATCAGCGGCAGATTGTGGAGTGTGCAATCGGACCTCTCCTTTTCATTTAAAGAATTCCACTCATTATCAATAGTATGGTGAAACAAAAAAAGCAGTGGTGGTTGACAACAAGTGATTTGGCAGTAGAGGATGATGATAATGCTGGAATGTTGCACTTTTGGGGGGGGGGGGGGGGGAGGAAGATGGTGGCTTGGATGCAAGGGATAAAAAGGTTAGGAGCCTAAGAAGAAAAGAGCAAAAAATTGGGCTGAATTTGAACTTTCTCCTTTTCACTTTTGAAGCTAATAGACATAGGAAAATATTCATTTTTAGTGCACAAGGTTTTCTTCAACTTTCAATGAAGGCACTGGACTTTACTTATTTATTCATACACATAAAATTATTTTACTTATTTTGAACAAGTAAGCATGTTTTCTAAAAGGTATTTTAGAAATAAAAATTAAAAAAAAAACAATAAAAAGAAAAACTATTTTCCACAACCAAACACCACCTAATTAAATTTCACGTATTGCTGTTAAATAAACATGTCAAATAAACTATAACAGCTATCCTTATAATTAAGAAAACCAAGTATATATACATATCACCGACAGAAGAATCCATAGTCATGAACTACTTACTTGCTCATAGTTGTATATTTTATTTTATTTCTTTTCAACAGAACGTTACTCTGGCTGATAAAAACATTAAATGGACAGCCAAAAGAAAGCTTTTTTAAAGAAAAAAAAAAAACCAACCCTAGTAGTTATAGAAATTCTGAGAAGCTGTTCAATTGACCTAGCTGGCCTTGCCCACATTTTCAACCGGCTGCATGCTGCCAAACAAGAGATATATAGAATTTAGTATTAGGGCTGCGAGTGGACGTGGCAGGACAATTCTCCTTTGGCATGACAGGTCTCAAGTGAAGCGTTTTATTACTTTCTCTCTTCCTCTCATGCCAAAGGAGAACAGTCCTGTCATTCCTCAAACGCACGTTGATTAAATTAGGATCTGTCAGGCACAGTGTTGCTGGTAGCTAGGTGGGTATACAGTGAATATCAGGGCAATTCTCCTTTGGCAAAAGATTAAGTGGAAGCAATTAACACAAGGCCATTCATGATCTCCACCTTTTGCCAAAGGCTAATCGCGCTGTTATGCTCTGCACATTCGGATTTTATATGTATGTATGTATGTCGCAGCTAGCCAGGATGGCTCTAAGCTCACTGTGCCTCCCTCTATTAGTAGATAGGTGGTGATATTTATACTGCACCAGAAATGGGAGCTGCCATGGATATGCTGATCACGTACGGGGAGGAGCGAGGCATATGCCGAAGAAAATTCCATCCGTAACGTTCCATCTCGTTTTCGACACGTTCGTCCCCATGGTCCAGCCCTTTTTATTTTTCTTGGCTCGCGTTGATTCTCTTCTGCAAGCTTCACAACTTGGCGAATTGAAAAGGTGATTAGTCTTTGACAAGGACTTCTCTGCATACAATATTCCGCATATATCCATCCCCACTTTTTTGCATTACTAATTAATGCTAAAAAGGTAAATAATGAACAGATGAAGATACGCAAACTTTTGTAAAAGTGGTCATAAAAAACGATGTTGCAGTTAATTATTCAGGGGGTTGTTACATGCCTATATGGAAGACTGACTTAATTAATTATTTGAGTCGTCGAATAGCTGCACAATACATTAGTTTTGTATAGTCCCTTTGTTATATAGTACGCCAAAGTCCTTTTTACTCCCTTTAATTATAGTGACTTAGGTTTTTTAGTTCATGATTTTTGGCTCAATTCAACTCAATTCCTCAATTTTAAAACATTACGCCTTTTTGTTTGAACAGCAAGAAAAAATATATATCGTTAAAGATATCAGATTACATGATGAGTAGCTAATCTCTTTGCTATAAGCTGTAGAAAAACACCCAAGGGTCCACAGGAATCAATAACCCATGCTACATACTCCACCAGCCTATGAATTGCAATAAAGCTTTACAACAAATAATGGGATTTAATACCAACTCCAACCAAAAAGCTTTTAATTTAGAAGATCTACTGGAAATCCAAAGATATGAAATAGCTTGTATATCTCCAAGTAAATCAAGAAGAGGGCACTGACCATCCTTGAAAATGATTCTATTCCTTCACATTGTGACATAAATTACTGAAAATGTCATACACTTAAACCCTTTAACTCATTGACTTGGTTAGCTCGACATTAACTCTATTAGATTTTTAACGGTTTAGTAACCTATTTGTAAACATTTAAACTCTTAATTGCTAAATTATAAAACCAAGTAACTTGA
The DNA here is from genome assembly GCA_039654915.1 of Aquilaria yunnanensis. Classification (NCBI taxonomy): domain Eukaryota; kingdom Viridiplantae; phylum Streptophyta; class Magnoliopsida; order Malvales; family Thymelaeaceae; genus Aquilaria; species Aquilaria yunnanensis. Next base: position 112,141,079 of record CM077593.1, read on the forward strand.
AGCACTTAATTAGAGTTAAATGCAAATTTGTTTAGAAATTTCAAAATTATAAAATAAAAATTAATCAAAAATAAAGAAACTTGAAAAAAAAATTCAAAAATAAAAAAAAAATTGGTATTCTATTTTAACTAATGATTAGAATTTCAATCATTTTTTTTTTTGCAAAGTAACTAATTTTATGAATTTTTTAACAAAAAATTAATCCTTCAATTATAAAACTAATTTTAATTAAAAAGAAAATTTTCATTGAAAAACAAATTGAAGAATAGACTAGCCTCCAACCTCCACTCTTTCAATCTTGCCAAAATCGTCGCCAGCTCACCTCTAGTCTCCGCTCCGATTAAATTCTTTCTTCTTCCTCTCTCCTCATCCTTGCCACCGACAACCTCCTCCTCCTCACCTTCTGCTCCACAGTACATTGCTTCCAAATGTCTCCGGGGCGATTCGACTATTGACCAAACCCAACGACGGCGAGGGTTGCACAGACGGGTGGTTTGGATGGAACCCGTATGTGGAGTCAATCGTGTCACCCACTAGTGCTGCTGTGCGAAAACGATGTGAGCTGTAATTGCGTCACGTTGTGAGGTGTCACCAACTCCTGGTGGGGTGGAAGGCGGGCTGCAACATCAAGGTCTGCTGATCGAGGATGAGACACAGCGGTGGCCAGCCGGTACCAATGGCAGCAGTGGGATATACGGCCAGGATGATAGTGGTATTTAGGGTTGTGAAAAAATAGGGATAAGGCTTAGATTGATAGATGGTAAAGTGTAGGTTATAAAAGAGACAAATTAAGAGCTTTTGTGACTAAACATATAATTTTACTTGGTAGTCAACTAACAAATACTACTAAGAAATGGGTATTTTTCCAACGGCCATTTCCAGCGGCCCTGTGTTGGAAATTTTCCAGTTTCCAACACAAGCCGTTGGTAATCAATGCGTTGGAAGTTGTTATTCTAACGGCCTAGATGAGAGCCATTGGAAATTCCAACAGTCAGCCGTTGGAGAAAAAACCGTTGGAAATTTCCAACGGTTGTAATTAATTTTTTTTCCATGTTCCAATGGCTTAGGCAATTGGAAAAATTTCCAACGGCCTAGGCAGTTGGAAATATGGAAATAGTTTTTTTTTCATATTGTTTATTCTAATGTTGTTTGTTCCAATGATAATAATAATAATAATATTCCAATGATGTTTATTCCAATATTATTATTATTACATAAATGATATATTATTATTATTATATAAATAATTTATATATCCCTAACACATTAGAAGTAATTTTGGTTTTAATACATATTGTAACCTTGGATCTCCCTAATGTATTATTATTATTATTATTATTATTATTATTATTTACATTTATTATATTAAAAATCAAACTTAATCAAACAAACTTATTTAAATATAAAAATATTATAATTTTATATTAATTCTCAAAATTAAAAAAATTTAAAAATACTAAATTTTCCAACTGCCTAAGCCGTTGGAAATCAAGGATTAAATTTCCCCAATGACCAAGGCCGTTGGAAATTCTTTTAATGAATTTTCCAACGGCTTAAGCAGTTGGAAATTTAGCTAAAATTTTCCAGCAGCTTAAGCAATTGGAAATAGCGTTTCTTAAACTGAGCATTTATTGTCCTCATAGTTCCAATGGTTAAGTCGTTGGAACAATATTTTTTGCTTTCCAACAGTTTAGCGCGTTGGAAATTTTCTACGTTTTGACCGTTGAAAGATTGACCGCTAGAAAATACGGTTTTTTTAGTAGTGAAATATATGGTCAATTGGGCAAAATGCCCAACAACCTATAGTCAAAGGACTGAGTTGCACCTCGCAAAATTTCAGGATGTCTTTTGAGCAAATTGACACTGTTTGATCGAGTAAATTGGATTTTCTTGACAAAGTTTGATAGAGTAAAATGGATTTTGGCCTATATGGCACCACTCAAGATAAATATTTACAAGGATAAAGTACAAAAATTTCCCCTAGCTAGGGTTAGTTTAAAATGGGTAAGAGAAGAAGAAAATTTAGTGCACAATTAATGAACACTTTAATTTCCAAAATATAAAAATAAATGTGAAAATTAAGGCGTACTTGGTTATCACTTTGGAATCGGGTGATTATTTCATTGATGAAGGACGCCTCTTTGAATATATTGTGGAAGACTTAATTTATTGCAAACTCCTAGTTTTGATATTTAATTAATTTGGAGAATAAATAGCTAAATATCTTGGTTCAGACCCAATACTTGATCATTCTTTTTTGTGAGAGAGAAGTATGTGGGGAAAAAAATAAAAGAAAGAGAGCCCTAAAAGATGTGTTTTCAGTCTTATTTGCATAGTTTTACTATCCTCTATTTAGAGAAGGTGAAGTGACATTTCTAAAGTTTCACAATACTTTATAACAAAATTACAACTCTTCATAAAATGTTGCACTAATTTGCTAAATGATACTCTTATCTACCCATAACTTTTTCCCTTAAAATAAGGCTATAATCACCCTTAGAGGTGATGTGTTAGTATAGACATTGAGTCCCAAACCTTATAAGGGTTGTGTCCCATTAAATCAAGATCATAGTAATCTTCTAAAGGTTGTGTTATTTCATCTAAAACATTATCCTTTACTAAATGTCATATTATTTCACTAAATACGGTAGTTGTGATGTATAACTACCTTTCCAAGGATCATATATGATAGGATACATATGTTCTTTCATCTAAAGGTCACATTCCTTGATAATGTGAATAGTTATGATATGGTTATTTGCCAGTGGTTAAAGAAGTATGTCTTAATGCTTTTATGAATTTTAGAAGTAGTTTTACAAATTCCAACAATTCGCACTCGTAGTAGATATACTTGATGAAACACATGGATAGTGGATAGGAAACACTTGAAATTAGGAGTGAGCATGGGTCGGGTTGGTTCGGTTTTATGGTGGAATCGAACCAAACCGAAATGGCATCAGTTTCAAAAATTTTCTACCCAACCTGAGAACCGAGAACCGAACAGAATCAGAACCATGGTTCTGGGTTTATCGGTTCTGGTTTTTGAGTTTTTCGATTTATACTATATACCTATAACAACACCAAAATTTAATAAATTTATATCTATAATTAGTTTTATGACATATGCAACATAATATACAATTAAATTAATATTTAAATATATGAACTTAGATACATTAAAAAGAGTTTAAAATGTTGTTCTTACAAAAATGGTTCAAAAGAGTTGTTTATGGGACATCTTTCATCTAAACTAGTTTACTTCATTCTAGTAATTCCAATATTGGTATGACATTCAATATGAAAACTAAGCCTTTAAGACCATCTTTTTCAGTATCAAAACCTAAAATATGTTGATGTCATGAATTTTTAATTTTGCATGACTCATAAATGAAAAAAATATCATAATTGTGTCATAAAGAGTAATCTGGAATGAAAGATCGGAAGCAAAATGACCTAGGAGTGGTGGGTCTATGAAGCAAAGTAATTTAAGTGAATATGGAGAAATTTCATAAATGATCCCGCAACTTCCATACTATTTTAATTTGAAACATCAATTTAAGAGTTTAATACTTCAAAAAAATATGTGTGTGTGTATGGATATATTAGTAATACTATAATTTTTATTATATAATTATATATATATATCTCAGGTTCGGTTCCACCTCGGGTTGGTTCCATATGGAACCAGAACCAACCCAAAAACCATCGGTTCTCCTATATTTTGAACCAACCCGTGAACCATAATCAATTTTTACTCAATCCAACCCAACCCAATGGGGGTGGTTCGGTTTGGGGTTTCAGGTTTACCTAACCCATGCTCACCCCTACTTGAATACGTTATCACAAAAGAGAAATTAATATATGCAAGTTTGGGTGTGTGGCTTTAGGCATGATAACAAATATCATCTCTATGTAGTGGTTAAATATACATAAGAGAATTTCCTTCACAATAAATCCTTCAACTAATCAAAGCTACCTGAACAAATCAAGGTTCATTAATGATATGTATATCATTAATCATGCCTATATCCCTTAAGACTTTATTGATACATAGTTTGGTTACAATATATATCTTTTTTTTTTTGTTTACTAATAAACTCTTTATCATACACCAAACTTTGGATATATCTATTTTTAAAGTCACTTTATACTTGAATCCTATAGTACACTAAGTAATAGAATATTGCACTAAGTATTACTTATGAATGTTCGTATTCAAGCATAGATGACAATGTATTAACTATCTAACTTGCAATACATGCAATCAGATTATGATTTGTAATGATTTGCAAACACAAGAGTCTTTCCTATTGCACTCACTATCTAGTAATTTGAAACGTAGTGATTACCCAATGAAAAATATATTTGGCCAAATTATCATAGTCATAGAAAACTTACCAAAGTAACACTATGACTTAATTCACTAAATAGTACTCCCTTTATCCTAGGGTTTCTACTCCATTAGCTATTTTGGGACTTACCAAATTCCCTAGACCATTTCTTTTTTTAGTAAGTTTTACCAAATAATTTTACAATTATACCCCTATCCTTTTACCCCACTCTAGTTCGTTTTATTATGTTAAACTTCACCAATCTCTCTGCTGGCCATTGCTAGCGTGGTCATGACCAACAATCAGACAGTTGAGACCTTGAGATAGCATCTAGGCAATCGGGCAATCTAATCAGCCAACCATCAGATTGATGAGGGACGAGTAATCAAGGAGGAAAAGGGGATTTGAGATCAAGCAATCGGGCAATCTGATAGGAGATCGAGCAGTTGGATAGTCGAGACCTTGAGATAATGAGCAGGTCGATGAGGGCCTAGGAAAGGTGACAAATTTAAGTAAAAATATACACTCAAGTCTTTTGCACTATCATCCTTGTTCAAACTCTAAGAATAATGACAAATTTTTATAAGAGAAAACCAAACTTTTACCTATGTTTAGATATAAATTTGATTTTTATTATGATGTAAGCTACATATATACAATGGATATATATGACGAACATGCAATATAACTATCTTATATAAGTACATGCACATATGTGATAAACATGCGTGACACATATGTAGTGCAACTTATCATATCCCAGTACTAATAAGAGACACAGAAATGGAGTTAACCCAACTAGCTAGTTAAACTAACTCTAACTTCATTTTTATTTGTTACTATCTCCGTCCCAGTTTACTTGAAACATATTCCTTTTTGGGAAGTCCCAAAAAGGTTGAAACGTTTCCTCTTTTGGAAAAGTTTAAACAATTAAATAATCATTTTACACAAAACCTAATAAAGACTCTTTTTTTAATATCCACTCAATCTCTCACTGCACAAAACCCAAAAAAGAATCTTTTCTTTTTTAATCATTATTTAAACTTTTACTACATAAAAAATTAACACAAATTACATACACTTTAATCTCTGTGCCCAGTCAAATGTTTCATCTAATTTGGGACGGAGGTAGTATATTTCAGTTGTTTATATCATGGGCTTTATATTTTTATGAAATCTAAATACCAACAATGCAAAACTACTGCTAATATAGTTCAATGTCAAATTATCACTAAAATAATGCTTATCCTTAAACGTTCTATGTATGAAAACAAGTACTATACAAATAAATATTGATATGTATTTATCTCTAAACTTAACCATATTTTAGTACAATAATGTAATTATTGCTTCGTTTAGAGTACCAATTCACCCAAGAACAAAGTTAACTCAGGCGATGGAAAGAAAAATAAAAGGAACAAAATGAAAAAAAGGACCACCAAAGCTGTCCCTATACCAAGGAATTTAGGATTGAGGAACATGAAATAGGATTGTTCCAAGGAATATACTGATGAGCAATGGTACATGCTCCACAGATCTCGTTTCTTTTGCTTACTCTAAAGGAAAAACCATTATTTCCCTCCCTATAAATAATCACACACTTAGGCCACCGGATTCATCGAGAAATTGTAAAAAAAATAAGGAGCATTGGTTTTGCAGGGTGCAAATTACAGGGCAATTACTCCTTCGGCAGTTGGCTACTGCATTGCTTCCACTAGCTTTTACTTGTTTGTACATTCCTTCAATTCCTTTTTCTTAGTTTCTCTTCTCTCGTGCAAGGCATTTTGAAGTAGGCTCACTGCCAAAGGAGATTTGCCCGGCAATTTATACATCTACCATCCCTTCAGGCCCTTCTTAATGTCACAAGGCCCCAGTAAAGGTAAATAGCGTTACTATCTATAGACAAAATTAGGAAAAATAATGCCATTTTCCCTATGATAGTGTTTGTCAATTTTTGTCTTTTTAAATTGAGTTTTGTAAATGAAGCATAAACATATAAATTTAAACACAAATAGTGAAAATGTTGTAGTTTTTAAATAATATTTCCAGGAATTTCAACAACAATTAAATATAAGAAAGAAAATGACTGATCAAACGCAATTTCAAGAACGTAACTAAGAATGTAAGAAACAGTTTGAACTGTAAAAGCTAATGGCAAGGATACATGTGGGGTGTGTGTGTGTTACTCTAACTGTTTTTTTTTTTTTTCTTTCGTATATCTAGCTATGGTCTGTAATCATTACGACAATTATTATTTATATTTTATTGGGCTATATATATTTTGAAGGACCACTGAGCTATTGTTAAAATATGTGTTGGTATTCATATTAGCTTCTTATTATATAAGATGTAACTATGTTTTTTTTTTTATGAAATATAAGATGTAACTGTCAACCTACGATAATTTTCACATATGAACGTTTTAGAATTTAAATATAATAGATAAATTTTCAATATTTTCACAAGCTTTTAATTGTAAGCATTATTTAAAAGCGATTGCAAGTATAATAGGTAAATTTGAGGATAGTACCTAATCTTTAATTATTGTTTACTCTTAGTCTCTTAGTCTTTAATTTATTGATTCTTCTGCTTTGGTTCAAGATCTATTAATAAAAATATAACATTTTGCAAATAATTAAACATATTAAATTTTTTTTATTTTGGTCTCTCATCTGTTAAATTATAATAACTATCAGATATCAACTTTTGAATTATATTAAACTGTTCAGTAACTATATTCTAGTAAATTTAAACTATGTAATAACTTTTTGATAATTATTGAAAAAAAAAATTATCAATCTTTTTCTACCTTTAAATTGAGTTTGTTTCATTTAGAAAGGAAAAGTACCAATTTAAACAATTCATGAATTGTAAAAAAATTAGTGCATAGATTATATTTTACTAAAAGATGATTACCAGACATATTAAATGAGAACCTAAGGAATTATTTAAAAATTTAAGCGGTTACAAAAGTTAATGGATTCAATTTGATGTGGGACCAAAATAAAACATTTTTATCAGACTTAAGATTGAAAGAAAATGGCCATTAGATTAGGAACTAAAAGAAAATAATAATTAAATGTTAAGAACAGTTGACAAAATTTGCCCCTTATAAACATATCTAGCATTATTCTCCATTGCACGACCTAATTTCAAAATAAATCATGACATAGAACCATAATTTATCAAAACAAGCATAACAAAATAACAATTATTTGTTATTATTGTTGTTATTGTTGTTGTTGGTGGTGTTACTCCTACTACCACTACAACTACTATTATTGCTACTACTACTATTACTACATTCATCCAATATTTTTTGAAATATTTTAATTTTTAATTTAAGCTTAACTTAAATTTATTCATATTATTATTATTACCAAAAAACTAAAAATGTATTTAGAAACTATATGTTTTTATTTATTATTTATATATAAATATTTTTCATTTATATACTAAAAATGTTGAAAATAAAAATTAGTGGTGGTGGTAATAGCACTAGTTGACTAGTAGGAGTAAAATTTAGTGGGTTACAATATATGCATGAGATGAATCAAATATTCCATCCATCCTATCATGCGTTATCTTTTCAAAATGTTGAGCCTCCACACACACACACACACACACACACACATATATATATACATCTTCTAAGTATATAGTAGTCTCATTATATATATATATCCATGAATACTTATGGTTGTAATTCAGCAATTTATGACACGATAACAATGAGGAAACATATAGAAACAAAATAAAAAGATAAAACAGAAATTAAGTTAGGTCACAAGCATAATTAAGGGTGAAACAGAAAAACTGAACCCAAATTATTGGCTTCAAGGGTGAGAAATGAAGATTTTGGGTGGACTCGACTACAGGTGGGCATTATTTGGATAAAATTAAAAAGATCAATTATATTTAGATAAAAATGGTTCGGTTTCTTTTCTATTTTGGTTAGTTTAGATCAAAATTGAATTTTATATTCAGTTATCAGATTAGTTATTGGATTATAAATTTAAAACCAAATAGATCGAATAGTAATAAATAGTTTATCATTATTCATAATGACACTACATATACAAAGTTATTTCATACTAATTTTTAGCATTATCCATATTGACCCTACATATATATAATTATTTCCTACTAATTTTGGATACTATGTTGCCTATCTTTCTTTAATTTTAGGTATTTTAATATTTATTTTATTTTTTTCATTTATTATACATATAGGTCTAAAAAAGAGAACATAATAAACAGAATCGAATACACCTAAATATAATTCAAACGGTTTGGATTAGATCTAATATGTAATTTGAACAATACAGATATATTTTTGTAAAAACTGAAAATTGATCGAATCATTATGTTTGAATCTGTTTTAAACCAAATCAACTGAACACTTACAGATAGACTCAACTAGGCCCAAAAAAAGTAGCAAGTTAGCTCAAGTAAAGCACGAATTCCCACCAACCCAAATTTGTAAGGACAGCAGACTCTGTACCCAACACCAACCCAAGCCCACAATTCCAACCAGTCCACTCCAACATGACAACCTATCCCAACCCAACCTCTTACATTCGAGTCCTCTCTATCTCGACTTGGAGCAGCGCAGAGCTGAAACCATCTCCCGCTCTTCCCCTGCGGTCATCAAATCCTATACTTAGATGCGACATCGACGACCGGCAGTTGTTTCGGTGACCACGAGCTAGCGAAGCCACCATCGCCTCGCCTCATGCCTGATTTCATCGGAGCAGAACTGCAGAAGACCCCTCGCTAGTCTCGCCGTTTGTTACCAGTTCCCAGTCTGGCCGCTGCCATGAGGACTGCATTTGCAAATCCATCTCAAGACCGCTGCTTTCGCCGGCTTCTGGTTTGGCTCCATTTTTTTTCAGCCTTTGCGAGTTATCTAATTTTCATATAATGCTGATAATTAATGATGCTAAGGAGTCACTCATAAATGTCATTAAAAAAAAAAAGGAATTATTGCTCATTCAGATTTCAGACAACCCATACACATACAAACACACACCATATATTGCGTTCTTCAATTTTGACACTTATTTTTATAATATCTATCTTATTATCTACCATGAAGATAGGAACAGCTAGTTCAGTAATTGTAATTATGCTATGTTTGATTTTATAATAGCAACAATCTTAATTTACGACACACTAGAACTGTATAAAATTTATAGTTACAATGGAACATGAAAAATATTACAAATAATCTTCAATCCAGTTCATAGCAAGAGTCACGAAGGCGAGGTGCTACAAGGAGTTGGAGAGGTGTAGTTTTACTGAGGGTTGCCCCCGTGCTCTCGGACATGTCAACTGGCTCAGTTGAAGGAACTGAAAACTCGAATCCATGAAGCATGCTTGCAAGGGTGAGTTCCACAATCTGGAGCGCCAGAGGAATCGCGGGGCACATTCTCCTGCCACTCCCAAACGGTAACAACTCGAAGTTCCGGCCCCTCACATCCACTTCTTTGTGAGTGGTAAAAAATCTATCCGGATCAAACTCGAAAGGATTGGACCATATATTCGGGTCATGGTTAATCTTGTAAACATTGATTAAGAGCCAGGTGCCAGCTTGGACGAGGTAGCCGTTCACGGTGCAATCTTCCATGGCCTGATGGGGGACGTTGAAGGGTCCTGGTGGGTACAGACGCATGCTTTCCTTGAGGACAGCTTGGAGATACAATAGCTTCTTTGTGTCTGATTCATTTGGTAGCCTGTCCTTGCCCACATGTTCCTCCAATTCTAGTTGAGCCTTCTTAAGTGCCTCTTTGTTGTTGACTAGAAGAGATAGAGCCCATGTCATAGCTACAGATGTGGCGTCCAACGCGGTTATTATGAGGATCTGCAATTTTTCACGTATTTGTGTATATATTTAGTTGGTTTTTAATCTTGCTAGTGTATTACTATTTATCATTGGAATTAATTTGGCTCTGCCCGCAAATAATTTGAGATTAGATTAGATGTAAATTAAAACATACATACCACGATTGTAGTTTTGGTCATAGTTTTAGCCTCTTGCTGGTCGGCATCACTGAGCACATCAAGCATCACATCCATGAAATCTTCCGGTTCCCTGTCTGGCCAAGACTCTCTCTTCCTCTTATGTTCCTCCAACCACTCCTCAACAAACTCCTCCATCTCTCTCACCGCCTTCCTCATCCTCCCCTCATCGCCCCCGATATCGAGCCTCCTCAACACCGGAAACGCGTCACCGACAACGAACGCCCCATACAAGTCAACAAAATCCTTGAGTACCTTCTTCAACTTCTCATTTTGAGGTTCATCGGAACCCGAAAGCCGCTTCCCAACAACCATCCTGAGTGTCACCTTCTCCATAACAGCTTCGAAACATCGAGTCATGTCCACCACCAGCTTGTCGGAGCCAGTACTCGTGTTCCCCTTGCAAAGCCGATATAGTTCTCTTATGGAATTTCTGACCTCTTCTTCTCTGACATGTTTGAGCTGTTCCATCCGGTGGTTTGAGAGCAGCTCGGCCGTGGCGATCTTGCGAGCATGACGCCAATGCGGTCCGTAAGGGGCGAACCCGAACGCAGTCTGGCCGTAGCCCAGGATATCAGCTGCGGCGGTTTTCGGGCGACTTGCGAAGACTTGGTCGTTCTTGGTTAGGCACTCTTTGGCAATTTGCCAGTCTGATACGACCAGACACTGTTGAACGCCGAGCTTGAGCATGTAGATTGGACCATACTTGTCGGCCATCTGTGACAGCGTTATGTGAATTGGCTGCGGCCCCGCTAGACGGTGGAGATGGCCGATTATAGGCCATGAACGGCCGGCTAGAGGTGCTGTCGCCGGTTTTTTTCGTCTATATGCTCTAAATACAAATGTTGCAAGGAAGAGAAGAAAGAGGGGTGAAAGTAAAATCAGCAGATCCAAGGAGGAAGGCATTTGGAAATGATCGAAAAGTTGAGACATCGGGGGATGTGATGCGTGACCAAGTCTGAAAGTCTTGAGAGGATACTGGCACAATATTTGGAAAATTTAAGGAATTCGGATTTCACTCGTTCTGGATTATAAAATTAAAAAAGGATGATTTACACTTTTTCCATTATGGTTTGACATTAATTACATATCCACCCTTCGAATTTGAAAACCTCAACGTACTTCATATACTACCTTCGTATTAAATTTATTTATATTAATATTTACCAATTTTTTTAAAAAAATATATTTAAAAATTATAAGTCCTTTACTTTCTAAGTATAAATTTCTTAAAAGTTTTTTAGCAAATATTAATATATTTAAGTCAAACTTAGAAAAAAATGAAATAGAGCAAAGAACTTGAGATGGAAGGAGTATCTTTTATGTTGGTTCATAATAATTTTTAAAATTCTAATTTAAAACTCTATAATAACTCCTTTTCTATAAGTTTAAAATATCTTAAAAAAATTTCAACATTTAATGAACAATTTAAATCATAATGGCAATACCTTATAATAGAACAAATATAAGTCCAATCCAAATGAGGAGCATTTAGACGGGTGTGAAGAACTTCCTTTGAGTATTCTGGAAAAAATTGATAACATAAAGGATTAGAGTAGGGGGCAAAAATTTTTGGTGCAAGATTAAAAGGTTTAGTGTTTAAAAATGAGCTAAAAAGATTACAATGTGAGGTTAATTCACAAAAAAAGAGCCGCAAGAGCCAGCCAGTATTTTTCTTTTTGCTACTATATGCTAGTTTCATTGGTTCTGTGTTTTAGTTCTGGGCATGAGGTTTTTTAGGCTGGGTTTCTATGATATTGGGTTTTGGCTTAACATCTTTCTAGTTCCTAAAATTTCTTAATTTTATATGTTCAGGCTTTGCTTGGGGTGTTTGGGTTTCGAGGTTCTATATCCTTGCCTATTTTGGGTTTATTCTTGAGGTTTTACTTGACACTGGACTTTGCTTGAGATGTTTGGGTCTTGGGGTGTTTTGGATCATTATCTTCCTTTTTAAGATGATGCTTGTATCTCCTTCCTCTTCTTTTACTTTTAATTAATTCTTTCATTGCAGATTAAAAAAAATAAGTCCAATGAGACTTGCATTTTCAGAAACAAGGGCCTAAATCATCAGAAAAATGGCGCCAAAGCTTGGCTCGAAACATAAAGAAACAAAATAGCAAAGATATGTCATTTCTAATTATCAAGGATGCCTCCGTAAATATTTGAAACAAGAACCCATGCAGGCTCTCTTGAATAATCTGCAGTTTTTCTCAAGTCAAATTACATATACCGTACGTCGTCTAACCTCAGCTTCAAGAGGATTTACTTTTAGATGCCTTAAGCAACCACTTACACATTTGATCCCAAGTATCTGGATGGTATTAAAACTTAACACATAAAAAAAGCTCGCCAACTTTTCCTCTCTATAGATCCGATAAAGTCTTTTTCAGTTTTTTCTCTGCTTAAGTTAAAAAAACGTAGAAGGACTAAGAGTAGTTTTCAAATTATATATAATGAAAGTATAATATCACTAAAGCTTAAAGATAAAAATTGAAAATGACACAAAATAAAATTAGAGATACTTTTTATTTTTCTTTTGCGGAAATTTAATTAAGGACTCTGATTTTAATCAAGTTGGATAAAATAAAAAAGCTGATTCAATTTACAGTTTGTTTTCATTAATGTTTGACTTAATTAGATAATTACTGACTCAATTTGACAATCTATACTTACCTTTTTTTTTGTTTTAACAATTTCTGATGTCAAATTTTCAAATTTTTATTTAAAATTGTTAGGTAATTTTCTTTGATCTCATAAATTGAATCTGTCTAAATTTTTTTAATAATTTATAGATAATTTAAATCATCCCATTTTCCTCTATATAAATGTAAAAGAATCTTTTACTGTATAAAATTACTAAATTTTATTAAAATTTTATGGACTTTTTAATGCCTAAATAATTAAAATTCATAAAAATTTAGTAATATCATAAAAATTTTAATTTTGATGGATTATTACACATATATAATATTAGCTTTAAAATAAAATTAGTCCGGATAAAAAAATATAAAAATAAAAATAAATCATATTAGATTAAGTTGACTTGAGTTAAAATAAATTAGGTATTATAATAATTTCTCAATATAATTTTTTTCAAAATTTATCTATAAAATAATAATATAAATAATTCAAGTCAAACCTAAGTCAAAAAGATGAAATGGATAAAAAAAATATGGGACGATGGGAGTATATGATAACTTATAATCCATCCATCCAAAACTATTGGTCCACTAGGAAAAGTTTATGTCTTGGGGAAGTCATGATAGATATATTCTTTTATTGGTTAAATTGAATATTGTATCACTTAACCCTTGTTTAGTATCTTCATGTCCTGTGATCAAGGGGAGCTATGTACAATCCGGTTGACACGTTGAATTTTGCGACAACTATGTAAATGGTGTATGATTTTTCAGAAAATATTCATTGTAATCTCATAGGATTTTAGATAATGAACTCACTCACAAAAAAATGTATAAAATTAGTTTTGATTGTCTTCACTGTGATAATTTCGTAGCACTGCCCATGATTGTGATTTATCTTTTTCAATACAGTAAATTGTGGATATATTAGTCAACACACTAAATAAAATATTCTAATTATGAAAGTAAATTAAAATGGAAATAACTAGAAAAGAAAATAAGGAAAAATAATTTGGGATAAATGGGGTATATAAGTGTTGGTGTGTGCATTTAATTTTTCAATTGTATTCTATTTAATTTTACAACTTCGCATTTGCCTTCTCTTAAATGCAATTCTTTTTACTTGTCTTTTGTTCCAAGTCTATGTTTTATTCTAGTTAATTCTAATTATGTCCTCTAAGTATATCCTAATTATATAGATATACTAATGATGAGTTCCGAATCACAATTCATCTATGGTGACATTAGGTTGGCCCAAAAAATGAACCATAGCACAGTCCAAGATGTGGTGAGGTCAGAACAATGAAAAAAACCAAAATAGGTCCCTCAGATATTGAATCTTTTTTTTTTTAAATTAGTGAAGAAATTTGTTTTACTCCGCCAATGAAAAAATACAAACAGATACTTAGAAAATGAACTCAAATAAAGAAAACCCAAAGCAACCCCAGATGCGTTAAACATTAAATACAGTGCAAAACATTCAAAACCAACAGGGCCATGCCGAAGAGACTCATAAAAAGCAAGAAGTACCATTGAGTTGCTATTGCAAATCAATCTTTAACTTTTATTTCATTAAAAATTGGTTTTAAACCTTTATAATTTGTTGTATTGCATATTATATTCTTGAGCTGTGGATAAGGCTAAATTAATATAGAAACCTAATTTACAGATAGGAAAAATTGATTGTTTAAATAGTTTGTTAATTGTAATTAATATATATATAATTTGAATTTGTTGAAAAACAGCTAATGAATAATTTGAATTTTTTAACTTTTATATAACTATTTAATATCAACTTCCAAAATTCTAATTTAAACTGTTCCATAACTATTCTCATAAATTCAAAATTGCCATAATTTTTTAATAATTAATAAACTATTTAAATTATCATATTTTTCCTCTTTATAAATCAGGTTTATGTGCCTACCTAAGCTAGAGCCAAGAACCAAGATAAAATGAATTATAAAAGCTATGGATTAATTTGTAATGAAATGAAGCTTGAGGACTGATTTCAACGTAAATTAAAGGATTGGGACCAATAGTGTCATTTAAACAGTAATCTTCATAATGAATTGTCCAGTAATCACTGAGCAATCGCGAAACAGCAGAGCGCAGAGGTTTCGTTTTCCCCCAATTACTTTGTTTCCACAGGAAACTGATAACTTGTGAAGGGTTGCAAGATCTTTCTTGATCGCAAGTACTTAATTATTGTATGCACCAACAATTACTTGTATGCGCCAACAATTTGAGGCTTAGAGCACGCAATCATGCAAACTAATGCTCCTAAATTTGAACAGACACATTATATGCTAAGGTGAATGTGTAAGAGAAAGCGACTTTAGAAGTTCCTCTAATCATAAATGCCTAAGACTGCATTTCACATCATATTTTCTGTTGAGTTTTGTGACTCAAATTGTCAAGCAATAAAAGTTAAGGGTTTAAAATTGTTATTTATGCAATTTTTTGGAAAGTAAATTGAATAGCGGAATATGTTTTAATGTGGAAGATTGGTTGGCCGAATCTGTATGAAACAATTAATGTGAAGATAACGTGTTGATGCTTGGCTACAAGGATGGGCAAATTATATTATCTTGGAGAGCAAGTTGTCGTGTGTTAGGAAATTTAGTTTTTCGGTTTGCTTAGGATTTAAGTTTCTATTTTGTTTAATATTTGTATGCAATTTATAAAGAAACACATGTTATGGTAGAGTTTTGAGTATGAGAAAAAAGCTAAAGTGGTGAAAAGATAAGATATAAGGATTTTCAAATGAAAGAGAAGACTAAAAGCAGTGATAAGTAGGACTAAAAGCCTTTCGTAATTTTTATATTTTATTATTGTGTGAGGTAATATATTGAGATTGTCAACATTATGCAAGGAATCTAAAGACCAATGTAAGTACTTGAGTGGATTTCTCCTATTCATGCATAAGGCTATTAAGAGGCGAATGTTAAGTGTTTTTTATAGTGACATATTTTACCCTCAAATTGTGCCTTTAATGTCTACATCCACTAGTACTTAGTCCTATTTGAGGAGTTTTTGTAAGTTTTAGTAGCTATTGGAGGCATGGGAAATGAATGGAAGCAATCGGGTAAAAAGAAAAGACTTGACAACAAAGGAAGTCGAAAATAGGGTAACTTGCACGCCATTTTTTGACATTTTCTTGGAAGATTTAGACTTTGGTAAGAGAATAAAAGTTGTACTTAGCTACACAACAAGATTTCAAATCATCTCAATCAAATATTTGTGCACAAAGTTATTACCATAATATTGAAGGGTGTTAAAGCTATTGAGTCATTGCACACAGGGTGCCAACATGGTGACCCTTTAAAAAGCATTTCAGCATCATGATGAGCACGGTCTATATGCAGTTGAGGTGTGGTGATGCTTTGGATGCATATTTTGAAGCTGTTGAATGTCTTTTTGATTGGTTCAATGGCTCTCACTAAATCTCTTTTTTCATTGGTTCAATGTGAGCCTTAGATATTTTGTATGCTTTGGAGTGTATAGGACATTGATTTGTAGAGTTAGTAATTATCTTTGGATCTTGGATTCCTTATATCACTCTTTACTTAGGCTTTGAGAACTTAGGACTCTTTGAAGCTTGAAGCACAAAGGTTTCACCTTTGTTACCTTTGTGCTGTAAGTGGATGAATTATCTCTATGTCATTGTGGTATCTATCTTCTAGTGCAATTTCCTTTCACTTTTCCTTTCTATTGTCATGCTTACTCTTTTATCTTTATCTTGTGTGTTTTTTATTTTCGTTCATGACTAAGTAGTCACTCAAACCTCTTAAGGCTTGGATGATTTGTGGATTGATTGGTGGAATCTTGCTTGTAATCATGTCTATAACGTGTCCAGTGCTCATATTTGTGCTCAACTCTCTTGGTATGCTTGTTTGATACCACAAACACACAACAAACAATGAGTTTGTATAAATTCTCAAGAGAGATTTCCATAAACCATGGCCTTTGGAATGGGCAGAGGTGGTTTGCTAGAGGCATGAGAATGTCATAGGAACTATCTTAGTGGAAGAGGATGGTGCCTAATGCACTAGCACTTAATGCAAGACATAAGAATGATCTTGGTCATTTGTTAAAAAAGTCGCCTAAACTAGTGATAACTAGGAGAGTACCTATAAAAACAATCACCATAGGATGCTATGAACATGTCCACTCGTGAAGCAATGCTCCTTATCCTAGGAGGTTATTTTAACCTATTGTTTGTCTTGTGCTTGAGTTACTATTGTTCCTTGTGCTAATTAGATACTTTAGTTTTAGTTTGGTAGTTGCTTGAGTCCTTTTTCTTGTTGCTTACTTGTTACTTACACTTTCTACCTATTTGCATTGCTTGCTTTTTTCCCTTGCTCATATCATGCATACTTCCATTTAGATACTTAAGGACTGGTAATAGCCTTAGTGTAGCACCATAGTTCTCTTGAGATCGACCCCTACTTATTACACTATAAGCAACAACTATGTGCTTGTGGTCTAATTTGATGGGTTTTGAAACTTAAGGTCTGTTGCACTATACGCACACACTCTAAACACCACCCATCAATGAACCATGTTAAATTTTTTGTATGCTTATTTCATTATGTTCATTGTTCCACTGCACATGGTGGGTAATTGGGGAAATTTTTTGTAACACTTTCACCCTAGTAAATTTGCTATTGACAAGAGTTGATTATGGGCATTTGATTTGTAGCACCTATTAACAATCCAAATATACAAGAAATTTTGAACAAAATGAAATGCTTCTCTAGCCAAGAACTCTATTTTGTGCTGAACACCAACTCATTTCTCCTCTTCCATATAGCTCAAGATGTTATGTGCAGCATCCCATGCTTCAATATGGTACTTTTTAAGATACATATTTGGTTTGAATTTCAGCATTTCCAATAGCTCACTTCTGGCTGGTCTCCCCACATGCCACTAGTCATAAATCACGCTTCAAATTTGATTAGTCTGAGGATGTCTGACCAAATGGTGACATGTATCTTCCATAGTATTTTTAAAACTAAATTGTACCTCAAACCGCCAGAATATCCAAGTCACTATCCAACCGGTTGAACCATCAGTTCAGTACTTGTTTACATTTACTGTATGAGTGTTGAATGACATAACAAAAATGGAAAGAGTGAGACTAAAATGAAAATTTAAGCATAAAATAAAAACTAAGTTATTACCTAAAATATTAAATTACAAACTCTAAATATAAATAGACTTTCTTTTCCGTCCTCACAGGAGCCGCAGCTTTGCTCTTGTCTATCTCATTTGTCTTCTGCTTCTTCATCTCTTTCATTTTCTTCTTTTCTTCTTTTTCTTCTCACTACTAAAAAAAGCTTAATTTTCAACTGCCAGCCGTTGGAAATATTACGTTTCCAACGGCTGGCAGTTGAAAATGGGACAGTTGGAAATCAATTTGTTGGAAGTTTTCTTTCCAACTGCCCAGGTTTTAGCAGTTGGAATTTCCAACTGTCAGCCGTTGGAAAATAAGCAGTTGGAGAATTTCCAACGGCTGAAGGTTTTTTTTAAAATTTTTTTTGTTCCAACTGTTGAGGCAATTGGAAATTTTTCATATTTTCCAACTGCCTGAGCAGTTGGAAAATTTGCTGGGCAGTCGGAAAAAGCAGTTGAAAATGTGGGCATATTTACTTTCCGTTTCGAAATATTTTGTCATTGATTGAACAGTGCATTCGCATTGATTGTTTGCTTTAAACTTCAACCTATTATATTCTAGATAATTATATCGATTGTAGTCAAATTTTTTACTACAATTACATAACAATAAATTTTAAACGACCTAAACACATACACAATTCAAATTACTACGTCATTATATAAATGTACTTATAAATCCATACATAAGCTTTTATAGTAACATGATATACCTGATATATTCTTAATCCGATTCCGAGTCATCATCATTATCATCATGAGGCGCAGGCGGTGGAATGCCAATTGACTTACATATGTACTCGAGCTCAATCCGTTGTCTCCTCTTCAGACGCTCTAGCTTCCGCTCATAATGTGATGCTTGTTGTGCAGTTTGCTCTGCTACGACTCGCTGTACTTGTTGCGTGAACTCCGGAGTCTATGTGACATTGTACGTACTAAGAAAATAAATAACCCAAACAATTGAGTTCAAACTACTAAAGATTTAGTATTTTTGACATATACAAACTAATTTCACACACAAATATACTACGTAAACAATACACTTAAAAGAACATATTTTAAATATACAAACTAATTTTACACAACAATTAAATAGAAAACCTAATCAATTTACTGACAACTTATTATTAACTATTTGAAATTAAACTAAATAATTTCATAGATAAATATACAACCTAAATAATTTACTTCCAACCAAATTATTTATTATCCACGAAGTATACAAACTAATTTTACAGAAATATTAAATCAATTAACTTACAACTAATTTTTCACAATTTTTAATTAAACTCAATATTGTGACATATACATAAATTACCCACACATTTTACTTAAAAGTAATTATTTTCTATTTTTAATTTAATCCCAAAATTCATAAAAAACTAAGAAAATGTACATAAATGTTAAATTATAATGGGTCACCCAAATAGTTCAAATCCAACCATCAACAACAATACATCACCAATATTTCACAAATTTTACTACAAAATACCATGAAATAATCGGAATATTACCTATTTTTTGGAAAATAAAAAAATTAAAAATACGTTCTAAACAAATAAAAATTTAAGTGAGAGTAAATTTAAGTGTAGATTACTTACATAGTAATTTTACACAACAATTAAATATACTACCTAATCTACAACTTATTATTAACTATTTTAAATTAAACTAAATAATTTCACACATAAATATACAACCTAAATAATTTACTTCCAAAGTACTTATTTATTATATCTAAATATAGAAACTAATTTTACACAAATATTAAATATACCACCTAATCAATTAACTGACAATAAATTTTTCACTATTTTTAATTAAACTCAATATTTTGACATATACATATATTACCCACACATTTTACTTAAAAGTAATTATTTTGTATTTTTTATTTAATCCGAAAATTCAGAAAAAACTAAGAAAATGCACATAAATGTTAAATTATAATGGGTCACCGAAATAGTTCAAATCCAACCATCAACAACAATAAATCACAAATATTTCACAAATTTTACTCCAAAATACAATGAAATAATCGGAATATTAACTAATTTTTGGAAAATAAAAAAATTAAAAATACGTTCTAAACAAACATACCTCAAATTCGACTTCAGTTGCTTCAAATACCTCCAAATAGCTTCAAATCAGCTACAACAACGAAAATCAAAACCCATTATCAACAAACAGCCGATCCAAATTCGATAAAAAGAATTGAAAAAATATTCACACTAACCTACAGATCAATGAAATGAAGACCAGATCCATGTTTTACTAAGCTCAACGAAGCAATTTCACCCCTTAGTTTGTCAAATGAACGTGCTGTGTGTGCGTGTGGGAGGAAGGAAACGAAGAGGAAGAGAGAGGCGAAGAAGAAGAACAGAAGAAGAAGAAGACGATGGCTGTGTTTCGGGGGGGGAATTTAAAACAGAAAAATCAAAACGCACCGTATGCAATTAATGATTTTCCAACGGCTCAAGCCATTGGAAAAAGTAAATGGGAAAAAAAATATTTTTTCGTCTCAACTGCAATAATTGCACCTTTTAAAAACCAATTATTTCACCACTTTCCAACAGCTTTAGCCGTTGGAAATACTAAATATTAAACAATAATATTTTTTTGTTCAAAAAGCAATTATTTAACCATTTTCCAACGGCTTAGCCGTTGGAAATATTAAAAATTAAACAATAATAATTTTTTCACTTCAAAAACCAATTATTTCATAGCCGTTGGAAATATTAAAAAATTAAACAATAATAATTTTTTCGCTTCAAAAACCAATTATTTCACCATTTTCCAACGGCTTCGGCCGTTGGAAATATTAAAAATTAAACAATAATATTTTTTTTGCTTCAAAACCCAATTAGTTCACCATTTTCCAACGGCTTTAGCCGTTGGAAATATTAAATATTAAACAATAATATTTTTTATTCAAAAATCAATTATTTAACCATTTTCCAACAGCTAAAGCCGTTGGAAATATTAAAAATTAAATAATAATATTTTTTTTCCTTCAAAAAACAATTATTTAACCATTTTCCAACGGTTTTAGCCGTTGGAAATATTAAGTATTAAACAATAAATTTTTTTTTGCTTTAAAAATGCAATAATTTCACATTTTCCAACGGCTTAAGCCGTTGGAAATAATAAGTATTAAACAATAATATTTTTTTTCGTTCCGAATGCAATAATTTCAACATTTTCCAACCGCTCAAGCCGTTGGAAAATACTAAATATTAAACCTCAATATTTTTTTTCGTTTCAAATGCAATAATTTCACCATTTTCCAACGGATTTAGCCATTGGAAATATTTTTCAAGTTTAGTTTCTTAAATTTCCAACTGCTAGGCCGTTGGAAATTAATTTATGTTACTTTCAACGGCTCGGACAGTTGGAAATTTCCAGCAGCTTTACCGTTGAAAATAATGGCAGTTGGAAATTCATGGTTTTTTAGTAGTGTCTTCTTCATTTCTTGCTTTTATTCCGCCAGTTTTTCTAGTTTGCCAGTTTACCGGTTCAACCGTTTTAGACAATTTTCTCCAATTTTTATCAGTTTTTGACCGAATACACAGTGGGCCAATAATTGGGCAGCTGGTATGAATGATTCGCAATTCAACTAGTCAAACCAGCGAGCTCAGCCCGATTTTGATAACACTGATCTCCCACAGTATTATTGCACAGTGGACAATGTGCACTCTGAATTTAAATTTCCCTCAATACCAAATTTAATCTTATAGATATTCGGTTTTGTATAGATAAAAATGTTAATTTTCAGTAGCACAAGTTTATTCCAACATTCTGTGTCGATTGGTGATGAACACGGTCGGCAGAGCATACAATTTCATAGACTTATTGCACGACAGACGATGACATAATTTCCCTTAGTATTTGTCTATGGTAATTTACCAAAAGAAAAAAAAAGGTTTAGATTTGGTGAAAATACAATTTTCCTATTAGATTGCGGAAATGCACAGTTGAGCCCCGACATTGTGCCCCCATTGGAAGTAGTAAGGTGAAGAAATATTTATTTATTTGTTTATTTTTGTGAGTAACTTTTTTAAGATTTCATGGAAATTCAGAAATAACTCCATCATTTTTAGTTGAAAAATATTGCCAAGATTTCACATCTATCACCTAAGACACGGTTTAACCGTAAGGTTCAATTGGAATTTGAAACAGCACTTAATTGGTTAGCCAGAGTAAAATCTTTCCCATGTCATAGTTATGATTAGAATTACCTAAAATCAAGTTATGTTTGCTTTTAACTTGGTGGTACCACTGGGCAAAGTTTAGGAATCCAGTCAAAAAGAGCATTATTGGTGGACTAGAGTTAAAACTTTAAAAGATGCATTCTTTCTTTTGAGACATTTAATGAAGATATAGGACCAAAAGTGCACTTATCCCATAAAAGAAAAAGAAAAAAAATCAGTTCCCAGGGTAACTTTTATGTGCTAAACACCTTGGTAGCTTTTCCTACCTAAAGCTATTCGATTTCTCCTTAAGTAAACTATATACAAAAAACTATTAACTTTTCTTTTGGTTATGAATTTTAAAAATTTAAAATATTCATTTTTTTTTGTTGTATATATTAAAAATTTTTACTCGAGTTCACTAAATAAAACTCAGCAGTATTTGGAGGCGCTACAAAAATACCTCAGAAGAACACTTTTTTTCTTTTGTAAAAGGTGTATGCGCATTTCTTTCTGAAAAAAATTGTGTAAGAGATAATCATGCAAATAAAGCTTTGAAAAGTTAATATTTTTTTTTTTGAAAAAAGTAAAAGAAATAGAAACTACTTTTTATTAATGTGAAAGAGCCCAAGTCCTAATGATAACATTACTGTAATTCCTTACCCATGTCACCTTCAGATCTTTAAATCTATTTATTTATTTATTTTGTGACCAATTTTTAAGAGTATGGAAACTCAAAAAACAACTCCATCATTTGTAATTGAACAATATTGCTTAGATTTCACATCTGTGACTCAGACAAGTATTAACCGAAAGGTGAAGTGGAAGTTGAAATAGCAGTTAAGTAGAGTAAAATTTCACGTATCACAATTCTGATTAGAATCATCTAAAATAAGGTTATGTTTGCTTTTAGCTTGCTGTTACTGGTATAAGCCAAGAGCTGTTGTCTTTTATGGTATATTTCTTGGAAAGCTAGACGTTTATAGTTTATAGTTTCTTGACAGTAACCACACTACCACTAAGCAAAGTTTATGGTTAAAAGAACAAGGTGTAGGACTAGAATTAAAAATTTTGGAGATTATGCACTCTTTTGAGATATTTAGTGAAGAGATAGGAGCAGATATGTAATATTCCAACAGAAAAAATTCGGATTTTGGTTTTCTCGTGTCAAACTACGAAGTACGAACAAATCGCGACCATCCACGTTTCTTCTGACCGTTGGGCAATTCTTCTTCCTCTCCTCCCCCGTGAATAAACATGGAAAATGCTTACAAGTTGCAAACTCCCACACCGCACACTGAATCTTTCCCCCTTTTTACCTCCAAAAGAACCAAATTTACCTCGTCTCTGTTAATTTCGATCCATTTACTCTGTTACCGCAGGGAAAATTACGATGAATTTGTCAGAAACAGCTCTCCAAGTGTTACTGTAGCTTGGGAAAAATGAATGCTTTTTGCTTATAAGTCTTGTTGTGTCCTGTCCTTTGTCTTCGGTTCACATGGATTGTTCACAGCTCCTGGAGAGCTTGGACTCTCTCTGGTTCTTCACGAATATTGTTTCCTCCCATCAATCTCAAAACTCAGATTCTGTTTCCAACGAACTCGAAATCGTCAAAGAAAACCCATCAGAAACCTTCAGGGAAATTGTTGAGACCCAGGACCAGGAGATTGAAGCGTTAGGAAAGGTCCAAAAGTGTCGCAAATGTGGAGAATTCAGTGCTGAAACAGAGACGCAAGAGGCAGAGAAACAGAGGAGAAGTGGAAGAAGAAGCAAAAGGAGCAACAACAGAAAGATTCTAGGGGAAATCGGTAGGGGGAATGTAACAAGTTCTGGGTTTTGTTTCTTGTCTGAGGAAATGCGCGGATGTCAGAATCTGCAGATCAGAGTGAAGCTACCGCCGTTGGATGATTGCTTGGCCATGAAGCAGCACCTCAGGACATGGGCTTACGCGGTTGCTTGCACTGTCAGGTGAAATTCTGGAAAGGTCATTTTGATTGAAGGCAAAGACTTGATGACTTGCTTGGGGAATTTGTAAGGATTTAACTAATCTTAGCACTAATGTTTTTCTTTTTCTTTCTTTCTTTCTTTCTTTCTTTTTTTTTTTTTTATTTAGCAAAGGGTTATCCTTAGGACTAATTTGAAGTGTTATGTTAACATTCTCATCATGTTGTCATGTTTAAGCTGAGGAAAACTATGTTCATAAAGTCAAGTAATATTGGCTTGCAATCAAGATATTAATGTATTAAATGGTTTAAGTTTGGTTGAGCAACTATACTGCTTCAATTTAAAATTAGTATTAATGTATTAGAAGTGTTTATTTTTATATATAATGATTATTTATTTAAATTATTTATTCATTGAAATATAATTACATTAAAACTGACTTTTTACTAATTATTCTTTATCTAGGCTTTGTAAGTTAAAAACTTCATAACAATTTAATTACTTTTTTATAAAGAATATTATTCAACTGATAAATATGCATATTAAGTACTCCTGGCCTCAATCTAATACTAATTCACATATCAATATTTTGTTAAAAACTAAGAATGTAATTTCACACAGGTATATAACATATATTTTTTCAATATTACCTTTATCTACTCAATAATTACGGCTAAATCCTAAATATAGTACTCTAAATTGAAAAAATGTCTAGAAGTATAAAAGTATCACTTATTTTATGAAAAAAGCTATATTGAGCTTTTGGCACCGAATGATAATTCTGCTATATATGATTAATAAATTGCAACATTTCAACAAATATTTTGATCTATGGCTGTTTTTCGACAATATCTAACGGTTATGGTCTTTTTTAAATAAAACCTATGGCATTAAATATTATATTTTATAAATTAAAATTTTTGAAAATATATTGAAAATAAATAGAAATTAATTAATTGAGTTATATATATATATAAGATTTTAACCAATTGAGCTATAAAGAAATTAGAAATATGTACAAAAATGTTTTGAATTAATTGAGTACCCTTCCATATAGTAGTAGGTCACAAGCTCCATAGGTTTCGAGGAACCTTGTCGAGTGTACTAGGATTTTACATTGATACCGTAGGCTCGAGGCTCCAACCAGGCCACCAATGTACTCCAACTAGGTGACCAATGTCACTAGATCTTTCACCCTACCTAATGGCACCTATTATAGTTAATGTTGTTCATTAATCTTTAAAGTCAAACTTGCATACTTAGTGATAGCCGAAGGGCTATCGCCTCTATCTGACCCGAACTCGGAGCGTCAGGGAACGTGAGGAAGCTATTAGCCTCGCCAAGGTACTAAACAGACCGCCTTCGGAAACGGAGAATCATCTATCGCAAGCCGAAGAGGGTCTCCCCGAAGGCGGAACCCTGAACCAGGGAACTCCCCGAACTGCGGGCATATTTCCCAAAGGGGCATCGTCCGTACCAGAGGACGACCTCGGCCAGGGACTTCGGGAGTACGGCAGGAGCATTTAAGGAGCCTCTGACATGCCGCCCACAGACGCTACATGTCACCTCAAACGGCGATTTGACACGCTGACGCCGTCCAGGTCTTGTCACGACCTGTCTCGGTTCGAGACTCAAGGAGCCTGCCACCGGCTACTTGTCCCCTATGCCCAGAAATTCAGAGAACATCCGACCGAACACGTGTCACGATCTGAACGGGCTGGACATTCCTATAAATACCAGGAAACAAACCCTGGCAAAGGGTTGGACTACTCCCCCTTGAGAAAACACAGGCAAGCCCACTAAAAACTCTAGTGCTTCCCCCTTACCTTATCAGGAAACTGACTTGGGCGTCGGAGGCTCCTCC